>CM057348.1:330567137-332967137 GCA_030015575.1 Agapanthus africanus | reverse complement strand
GATTTCTGAGTTTCAGCTTACTTGAATTACGTTACGCGTGTAGACGTCGCATGATTTAAGCACTGGTCGCGAGCTAATATTTTGGGTCGTGACAAAGTTGGTATCAGAGCGCTAGGTTTAACCTTAGTTCGAGTCTAGGTTTGACTTTGTGGGGTCTAGGGCGTATATATTTTTTAACCTAGGCTTGACCTTACGGAACTTAGACTAGAACAAGGGGGTGTTAGACCCGAACTTTCGTTTCATAGGCTGACCCTGATTGATGGATTAGGTAGCTTGAGTAGAGTGACGTACCGTACGTATGTTCCGCGGCATATTTACGATACGATACTCCACATAAGAAACCTTAGGATGTACATATCTTGAGACTGGTGATTCTTTTTGTTTTCCTTGATTATACATCCATTTGAGATCCTTGATTCTATTCTTTTACATGATCATACTCTCACTGATTCCGTTCCTCCATATGATCATATATTCATTATGGATCTGTTGATTCATTTCATCACTCGATCTATTTTCGTCGATACTTGTTTGAGGTTCCTGTCACCATGGTTTGAGCACATATTGAGCTGCTTTTAGTGATGCGGTTGTAAGTCTACGGTAATGCCCCGGCCGTCATTCTGACGCCAAACACGGAACAAAAACTTTTATAACTGGCGCTATCGCATACTATAACCCGGATCTTGCCATTAACGCAAAACTAACTTATTGTAAAGAGGTAGAAAGGCTATACCGATCGATCTGAGTCCTTCGGTCTTTAGCTATCATCCCACGCTCCTCGCGGCAACTCCGATCTCTTGTCTCTTCATCGAGGTGACACCACGTTAACGGATCTTTAAATGGGCTCCCGCCTCTAGACCGAGACAACTCGGTCATCAAGTCTGCTAAAAGAGATGACTAAGATGAAGTAGAGAATGAGTAGAATACTTTATCTCAAACACCCTAGGGTTCTCATCACATGAGAGGGTTGGGGTGGAGGTTGTTGGAGATAGTGCCCTCAGAGTCAATTATTGGGTCACAGGCACGTGATTGCAATGATTGAGGGGAGGACCTATCCCGGTAGGACAGTCTTACTCGAGATGATAGTATGCTATCTGGTTTATCTTTATCATCGTGTACTGCTTTAGGTGACTTTTAGAGTCGCTATTACACGTTGATAAAGCCCCTAGGATTCTTGCTTGACATCCAGCAGTATGAGGGCGATCATATAAGTGGGAGCTGGGGTCTATAAGCATATCCTTAAATGGTCCCTAGTCGAGGGAGTTTCGAGACAGGGCATCGATTCTCCAGAGTAGACTAGTGTATACAGTCGAGACCCCGACGAGGGGCGGTGGCCGGTCTCACAAGCCACTGGTGTCAGTTGGTTCACCTAAGATGTATACAGGTGCTCATTGGGTTATGAGTACACCGGACAGGACTCGCCGGGAACCTGCTAGTTGGGATATACCAGACGTCAGATAGCAGTTCCCAGGTGACATGTGTACAGGTTAGTTCATCGACCTGGGATCGTCATTTGTCTCGTGTGAGTTCCCACTGTACTTTGATTACTACCCTACCACGGCTCAAAGGAGTCGTGCAAACAGGTTTTAGTTGGGTACAGTCCCGAGCCACATGGAGGCAGTGAGCGGATCTGCAGGGGTTCGTCTCTCCCGGTATTGGGGGTGAGGTCGTGCTGTGTCTAGGAGAGCCAGAACATGAAAAGTCCTTGGCCAAGGCAGGAGATTTGCTGGTAGGTATTCCAGTAGTATCTCAGGGTGTTCTGGGCTACACTCCGACACGACTTGTACCGCTTTTGGGGGTCTGACTTTTACCAACCCCCTAGGCCCGCCATGCGATGCTCATAGACGAACGGACCGGACTGTACGGATATTGTCACTGACAGGCTCAGTAGGGTGTCAGGATGAGTTCGCTCATCGACGTCCCTTTTGGTCAATAGCTGGTGGCCCGTCACGTATGGCTAATACCTCTGACGTGCTAGTGGTTAAATCCACAGCCATAGTATTGACGAGTCTTTAGAGTCCACCACGCAGACAGTTACTCAGGTTTCGGGCGAAACGCTGTAGAGGCCGTATGGAGATATGGCAGGGTTCGATCAGATACGTGCGGTATTGCACGGATCGTGATCGGACGGTTTTTACTAGCCGGCTTTGGCTTAAGCCGGATACTAGTATTAGATAGTGTAGTTTTGTCTCTTTGCATTTGTGTTCAGTGGGAATACAAATGCGGGCATGTATTTGCAGTAGTGGGGTTTTCCTGTAATTTATTACGGGATCAGTTTTCTGAAGTTGCCAGTTTGCATTCCGTTCCGGCCGGTTTTCTCTTTTTCCTTCACGGCCGGACTTTCCGTTGGAGGGGGGTAATTTGCAATTGTGCAAATTACTTTTAGTGGGGGGGTTTTATTGCATAAGTGTGGCTTCATAATCATGAGATGCCTTTCTTGTCATTCCTTGCATTTATTAGAAAAGGGAAATGAAAAGATTGTGAGGGATAGTTTGGTGTGACCTTATCTTTATCCATTCTTTTTCCACTTGAAAAATTCCATTCTTTTTTCCCACCCATTTTCCTAATGGGCCGGCCACTTTTCCAGCAAGTGTATTTGATTGATTTTGTGGGAGAGGTTTAATTGGTGTGGATTAATTCATTTGGAATTTCGTGGGTCCCCCTCCCATTGTGTGTGTGTGCTGTGAAGGGAAATTTCCATATACATGGTTTTAATTAGTGCCATTCTTCATACATGATTTCCAGTGAGCAAAAAAAAATGGGTGTGCAGGGGCTGTTTTAATGGGAGAGAGAGAGGTTCTTTTGGGGGGATTTTTGTTGTCTCATTTCCTTGAAAAAAATGGAGAGCACCATTTATCTTTCTCCAAAGTCTTTTTCTCACCTCCACATCCATGGCAACTTCTAACCCCAAAGAGATAAGTTTCTACACTATTCTATAGCAAGCCTTGGACACGTCGGCTAGCCTACTTCGCGCCCGAGTTGCCTCGGTCAAGAGGCGGGAGCCCGTAAAAGATTCCGGCTACGTGGTGCCCCTTCCGACGAGCGAGGAGGTGACGGAGATTCCGCGGGAGATCGGAGTGGAGACGAAGACCGAAGGATACGGATCGCTTGGTATACTTCTCTACTCTTTTCTATTTTGCTAGTAGCTAGGTTAATGGCCCGATCCGGGTTAAAAGTCCGCGGTGGTGCCGTTTTGCAAAGTTCGCAAAGTTTTTGTTTTCCGCGTTTCCGGCGTCGGATTGACGGCCGGGGCGCCCCCGCGGGCTTACATTGGTATCAGAGCCACGCCATTAATCTAGCCTAGCTTGCTCTTGTATGTTTAGTACTCGATCGAACAAAATCCCCAAAAACCGTATTTTGTGCACATGTGTTCTCTGTTAAAATTTTTTGAGCTCCTAAAATTTTTATGGTGATTGCAGAGACATGTACAACAAATTATAAGAATTCTGGGAAAATACGATCCACTGATTCCTCACTTCGACCGCGGAAGCGCGGCCAAACCCCTGGTTTGGCCGCGCTTGCGCGGCGAAAAAGAGGAATCGTGGCACCATATTTTCCCAGTAAGCTTATGAGTTGAAAATAGGGCTTTTGGGATATTTTCTTTGGGCCCAGTTTTTCTGTAACTGCTACAGTAGTGTATGGGGCCCACTTGATAATATTTGTTCGATCGGATATTTTAAACATGCTAGTTCACAGTATTTACTTTATATCTGCGACCGTGAATGTCATTCGATCGGTAAATCCCGTCTAACTGCTATAGCCCGGTTAGACGGATTTGCGAACGTGACTTTCACGTTGATGTTCTGTGATTGTACTGTGTTGTTGCGGATTGGTCGTGGGGGATAGCCTGGTTGCAGTGGTAGTACAGTTCTGTTTTATATGTACATTTGATATTGCGGGGCGAGCGTCCGACATGTGGACTGCCGTCACTGCCTGTTTGTATTATTATTTTGGGGCACGACCAGGTTGCGGTCGATGTACCCGTTGTATGTATATTTTACTTTCTGTACTAGGATTACCCCGCGGAGGGGTGCACGGATAGCCGGGTTCTAGAGGGCAACAAGCCCGCATCTCATAGCATTGAGACGGAGGGGGCTCCACTCTAGGATTGGCGGGCTATTCGCCGCACTCGTAGGGGGTATAGGGTTGACCCAGGAGGGGTACCCAAGTTACCGGATTCCGTGAAGTGCTGGGTGGTCCATTCACGTTGCTGAAGGGGGCTGCCTCGCTTCAGGTTTTGGCGGGTAACTTGCCGCACCCGTAGGGGTCTAGGATTTTCATTGCACAGGCTATCCACACGACCAGGAGAACGTCGGGTTTCAGTAGCGGCTCTGTGAAACCCGAGGATCCCAGATATCTGTATTGATCTGTGCTGCTATACATTTCTGTGTTGCATTTTATCGCGCCTTGAGCGAATACTATATATTGGTATATATATTAGTAGATGTTGTATATGTTTTGCATCCGCGCTAATCCAGTCCCCGCTCTGTCGTTAGTTAGCTAACCTAACGGGTGATGACGGGACCCAGTGGCGAATGCGGATGGCATATACGTACGTCAGTATATTTTCGTTCTTTGTGGTGTGATCAATTGATGGGACTGCATTGATTCGGATCAATGCAAGTTAAACAAACCTATTCTGATGTTGTTGGAACAATTTTTCAAAAAGCTGTTATTGCAAGGGCGTTCTCTTTTGTTTTGCATCGTGGTATTCAGTAGGAAAATCCTGCTCCTCAGTCGACGAGGCAAGGGCCGAGATCCCTTCACCGGGAGTGACCCCTTGGACAGAAGTTTGCGTCAGGGCATTAACTTCACTATAGCCGATTGCTTTTGCTTTGCACCGTGGTATTCAGTTGGAATATCCTGCACCTCATTCTACGGGGAAAGAGCCGAGATCCCTTCACCGGGAGTGACCTCTTTAGCGAAGGTTTTCGTTACTATATTTTTCTAAAAAGCTATCCGTTCCTTCAACGATATCGAGTTCATTACGTTAAAGGTTTTCGCCAGAAACCATTCGTAGCCCTCCGTCATTTCAGTTAAATATTCGGTAGTATTCAAGCTATGTATTTTGACCTCACGCCAAGGCATAGTGTTTGGTAGCTGCCGGGTATTTATCTGTTGCATAGATAGATGCGTTGGTTTGGAACAGTCGTACTACTATTTTGGCCTACGTCAAGGGTATGTACGGGTGGGTTCAAATTAACCAGGATAATGACGGGTAGAACTTGACATGTGACTTATGATATTTTGACCTCACGCCAAGGTCATAAGAGCATGGGGTAAAAATCCACATCGGGAGTTTCAAAAGAACTGAAACTTGCCAGATATGCGCATACCTTCTGGAGTGTGATAACGTGAGCGGATTCCGTCACGTTATCATGCGATGAGAGTTGGATCCCGATTCCCACTGATGAGTTGGTTTACTCCTCGGGTTATCCCGGCTAATTCTTCTTTCAGGTTTGGGGAAGAATTTGACGTTACAGTGGGAGGTTTCCAGATTAGATAAAGTGATAACCATTCTGATCTAGGTTAGAGTGCACGCTGAGTGTTTCTTTTCTCTCTCTCTTTGGCAGCGACCATTGACCCGACCCTAGACTATGACTCAGTGACCAAGTTGACCGAACCTTCTTAACACTGGCTTTTGGATTGTCAGAGTTGCGAACCTCTTTGCCACTCCTACTTTTACCCTTTTCTCCGGGACACCCCGTATTACTACGAACGTCCACTTCCATTGGACAAAACCATCGTATGGTTATATACGAACTCGATGGACTTCGAGGATGGTTTCCGGTTCTGGAGAAAAAGGAATAAAGTACATTCAGTTGTCTTTTCCTTTTACCTTCTCTCAGGTTGCGAGTACTCCTTGGTTTAGGAGTAGTACACCTATTACGCAAATTGGATAGTCTTCTTCCAGACCCTAGGCTGGTGCCGAACGGAAGGAATGAAGAAAGCCAATTAGCCTAAACGGTGTACAGAAGGTATTAAGTTCAGACAAAGCAAGGGATTAGTAAGAGGGCAAAGTAAATTGCGACTGCTATTCACGACCAAACCATGTACTTCTTTGTCAATCCTAAATCACCTATGAATTAAGTACATTCGGTTGTCTTTTATCCTCACCTTCTCTCGCATTGCGAGTGCTCCTAGGACTAGGACAGTACACCCATTATGCTTATTGGATAGTCTTCTTCCAAACCATAGGCTGGTGCCGAACGGTAGGGAAGGAAGAAAACCATTTGGCCTAAAGGGGTGTACAGAAGGTAATGACTAAAGACATGTAAAGGGATTTGGAAAGATGGTAAAGAATTATACAGTTATAGTTGTGAATCTGGATAATGGAAGAGGCATTACTAAGAATACCAGCATACCCCATCGAAACATTTCAATGTTTCAGTTTCACTGTGTACTGTTAAAAGAAAACTGATTTCTCAATTAGACACTTGCTCCAGGGTATGTATTTGCCAGGTATGATTCTCACATCTGTATGGTTTTACAGATGATGAGTGGGAGTAAGTTATTGGGAATTAGGTGACCATCCTCATTATATCGGGATTCATGATATTTGAGGAAGCCACCTGGGTTGTTTGCCGGTCGGCAAATATTTGGTTTTGAATATCCGTTGTTGTGCACCAATTTCAAATTGATATATCTGTACGTCTATTTTTATAGAGTGAGATATACTTTTTGAAATTATGTCTATGACATTTACCTATATCAGTGGATAGTTAGGTAAGGAGCATTGAACAACGGTGTACTTCTTAACCAAAAGTACAGTTTTCAACCTACGACACACAGTGAATGAGTCACTAGACTCAGGGGACTTATACAGAGTATTGTATATTGTCCAGTGTCCATTAGGACGGAGGGGTTGGTCCTCGTACTATATTCTGTTTACTTATGACTTCTCTAGTTCTTAGACATGTGTTTCGTAGAAACACAGGGTCTAAGTTTTGAGGAGTTATAGGTATAAGAGTAAAGTAGAGAACCAGGTGTTGCAAGTATCGGGATTCTTCAAGGTGATCGAAGATGTAGATACTTGTGAATGGTATTCAGTTGATAGTAATGATTAAGAGAACTAGCTTCTCTTTCAGGTTACTCATAATTGGAAGTACTCCTAAGTTGAGTAACGCTGATCGGCCTCTCTTCCATTTACTTGACATGCACTGGAGACAGCTGCATGATTTGAATCTGGTTCAATTAAATCAGTGCCTCTGGTTCTTGGATATAGAACAGTTCATATCTTGACATTGTTAAGATACGGGGAGTTGTCCGGCTTATGCTTAAAACCAGACACTGGACAACTCAAGGCACGTTTCAGTAGTGGCTGTTTGTGGTTGACCCGGGCTATGACGAGGGTTGACTTTCTACCATCTGGAAGATCAATAGTGATATTGTTCTTGACTCGCCACAGTTTTATCAAAAATGGATTTTTTCAGAAAAACAGGAGTGGGAGTATGGTAGAACTGGAAGTGATTCCAGAACCACAAACGATTACTGAAGATTTCATAAGAACCTAAAGATTCAATCTGGTTTGACATTCCATTGGCCACTCCGCAGATAAGGTGGGTAACCTCAGGCACCCGAGAGGTACTTCGGTATGCTCAAGGACGGTGGCAGGGAGGTTCTTGTTTACCCAGACTTGCCATTGATGTTGTTCCAGGCTGCGAGACCCGGTGGGAGGATGAGTATAGCGTCGTTCTAAACTGGCTTTAGAAGTGCACGTTTATATGACTCTGCCAGAGGGTTGTCGTAGTCAGTGGGAGCAGCGGAAGCATTGGTGGATATCAGGCTTATGTCTATTTATAGACTAAAGCAGATATAGCGGAGATAGATCATCTATTTCTGATGTGACAGTCATAGGTTTGACTTCATCAGAATAGGGGATGGATCTGTTGAGAAGGTAGTAGGGTGTGATGTCCTGGTATTTGATGACATACACGGAGTAGGAAGTGATATTCCTATACTACGATCGGTTATACTTTGGTCGTCACACAGTGGTTTCTCCACATAGGACTTGGATATTATATCAGACATTCTGGTTACTAGATCTATGATTTTAGATCTAGATTTGGGTGGTTTCCCAATCTAGGTACTTTGACCACATTCTATGAGTATTTAGAATGGACGACTCCTGGCACGGTAGTATACCTGCAGGTGATGGAGTAACCCTCTCTAAAGGTGTCTTACAGACTAAAGGGGAGAGGGATATGCATGATTGGCAGATCACTTGCTTAGGCAATTGAGTCAATCATGAGATGTCAAGTACCACACCAGATGTTGTTCTTGCAGTAGGTGCAATAAGTTGATATTAATCCAATCTTGGAGAAACAGTCGGAAGCAGTTTTGGAACATAAGTTGATGTTCTAAGGAATTGATAACGGCAGCCTCCTTTAGGAGACGGTTATCATTCCAGGCTTCCAAGGTGACCTGGATGGCAGAGTGGCTGTCAGAGTTATAGTTTTCCCTCTAACGAGGGGCAGTATTTTGGACAGGTGGTCCAGGTGGAAACTGAGGGAAGGCATGGCGCAGGACACTGATTAAGTTCAGTTGTCGATACAGTCTAAGAAGTTTGGATTTGGAGTTCACTTATGAGCTAGGTCCTATCAGACATCCAGACATTCTAAGACAGGTATTGCTCATCTCGGGAGATGGCTTTCTCTGCGAACATGAGATATAGAGAGACATAGAAAGAAACATCATAGCGGATCCACTCACCGAGGCTATTCCTCGAACGCAATAGTTTCGCAAACGAGCTTTGTGAGACTGACTAGTAGAGGAGTTGGGTGTTCGGTATCACACGGGCTGTGAGTATGCGACATCGCAATAATTAGCCTCGAGTGCAAGTGGGAGATTGTTGGAGATAGTGCCCTCAGAGTCAATTATTGGGTCACAGGCACGTGATTGCAATGATTGAGGGGAGGACCTATCCCGGTAGGACAGTCTTACTCGAGATGATAGTATGCTATCTGGTTTATCTTTATCATCGTGTACTGCTTTAGGTGACTTTTAGAGTCGCTATTACACGTTGATAAAGCCCCTAGGATTCTTGCTTGACATCCAGCAGTATGAGGGCGATCATATAAGTGGGAGCTGGGGTCTATAAGCATATCCTTAAATGGTCCCTAGTCGAGGGAGTTTCGAGACAGGGCATCGATTCTCCAGAGTAGACTAGTGTATACAGTCGAGACCCCGACGAGGGGCGGTGGCCGGTCTCACAAGCCACTGGTGTCAGTTGGTTCACCTAAGATGTATACATGTGCTCATTGGGTTATGAGTACACCGGACAGGACTCGCCGGGAACCTGCTAGTTGGGATATACCAGACGTCAGATAGCAGTTCCCAGGTGACATGTGTACAGGTTAGTTCATCGACCTGGGATCGTCATTTGTCTCGTGTGAGTTCCCACTGTACTTTGATTACTACCCTACCACGGCTCAAAGGAGTCGTGCAAACAGGTTTTAGTTGGGTACAGTCCCGAGCCACATGGAGGCAGTGAGCGGATCTGCAGGGGTTCGTCTCTCCCGGTATTGCGGGTGAGGTCGTGCTGTGTCTAGGAGAGCCAGAACATGAAAAGTCCTTGGCCAAGGCAGGAGATTTGCTGGTAGGTATTCCAGTAGTATCTCAGGGTGTTCTGGGCTACACTCCGACACGACTTGTACCGCTTTTGGGGGTCTGACTTTTACCAACCCCCTAGGCCCGCCATGCGATGCTCATAGACGAACGGACCGGACTGTACGGATATTGTCACTGACAGGCTCAGTAGGGTGTCAGGATGAGTTCGCTCATCGACGTCCCTTTTGGTCAATAGCTGGTGGCCCGTCACGTATGGCTAATACCTCTGACGTGCTAGTGGTTAAATCCACAGCCATAGTATTGACGAGTCTTTAGAGTCCACCACGCAGACAGTTACTCAGGTTTCGGGCGAAACGCTGTAGAGGCCGTATGGAGATATGGCAGGGTTCGATCAGATACGTGCGGTATTGCACGGATCGTGATCGGACGGTTTTTACTAGCCGGCTTTGGCTTAAGCCGGATACTAGTATTAGATAGTGTAGTTTTGTCTCTTTGCATTTGTGTTCAGTGGGAATACAAATGCGGGCATGTATTTGCAGTAGTGGGGTTTTCCTGTAATTTATTACGGGATCAGTTTTCTGAAGTTGCCAGTTTGCATTCCGTTCCGGCCGGTTTTCTCTTTTTCCTTCACGGCCGGACTTTCCGTTGGAGGGGGGTAATTTGCAATTGTGCAAATTACTTTTAGTGGGGGGGTTTTATTGCATAAGTGTGGCTTCATAATCATGAGATGCCTTTCTTGTCATTCCTTGCATTTATTAGAAAAGGGAAATGAAAAGATTGTGAGGGATAGTTTGGTGTGACCTTATCTTTATCCATTCTTTTTCCACTTGAAAAATTCCATTCTTTTTTCCCACCCATTTTCCTAATGGGCCGGCCACTTTTCCAGCAAGTGTATTTGATTGATTTTGTGGGAGAGGTTTAATTGGTGTGGATTAATTCATTTGGAATTTCGTGGGTCCCCCTCCCATTGTGTGTGTGTGCTGTGAAGGGAAATTTCCATATACATGGTTTTAATTAGTGCCATTCTTCATACATGATTTCCAGTGAGCAAAAAAAAATGGGTGTGCAGGGGCTGTTTTAATGGGAGAGAGAGAGGTTCTTTTGGGGGGATTTTTGTTGTCTCATTTCCTTGAAAAAAATGGAGAGCACCATTTATCTTTCTCCAAAGTCTTTTTCTCACCTCCACATCCATGGCAACTTCTAACCCCAAAGAGATAAGTTTCTACACTATTCTATAGCAAGCCTTGGACGCGTCGGCTAGCCTACTTCGCGCCCGAGTTGCCTCGGTCAAGAGGCGGGAGCCCGTAAAAGATTCCGGCTACGTGGTGCCCCTTCCGACGAGCGAGGAGGTGACGGAGATTCCGCGGGAGATCGGAGTGGAGACGAAGACCGAAGGATACGGATCGCTTGGTATACTTCTCTACTCTTTTCTATTTTGCTAGTAGCTAGGTTAATGGCCCGATCCGGGTTAAAAGTCCGCGGTGGTGCCGTTTTGCAAAGTTCGCAAAGTTTTTGTTTTCCGCGTTTCCGGCGTCGGATTGACGGCCGGGGCGCCCCCGCGGGCTTACAGAGGTTGAAGAAGATGCTAAGGATTGAAAATTGTGAACTCAAGAAACACTGGTGAGCAAAAGAAAATCAAGCCCATAAACTTGTGTTATCTTCTTCTTCTCTTGTGAATAGATATATGAGGTTATATATTCTAAACCAAAAAAATATCTTATAAAAATATCTCCTCAAATATCTATCCACAAAACAAAACTCATTAACTCTTTAATGACTCACTAGATGACACATTACATGAGTCATTAGTGAACATTCTAGAATTGATGAGTCGCAACCATGAGTCACAATTTCCATTAATCATTTAAACCAAAATGATTAATCCAAAAAGAAATGCATCTTCTAAAATATTCTCGTAATAGATTACGAGAATACCCCTCACCTGTATATACATACCTGTATCCGTATTCCGACCGAATATGAATACGAGAGACTAAAATATTCCGACTCAATATAACACTTGGATCCGGCTTAAACCAAAGCGCACCAGTATTATCTGTCCGAAATATGACACGTGCACAAGTGCACGTGCATTTTCGAACCCTGCCATAAAACCATACGGCCTCTACAACGTTTCGCCCGAACTTGGGAAACTATCTGTGGGGGACTCTAAAGAATCGTCAGTACCCTGGCAGTGGGTTTAACCACAAGCACATCAGCGGCACTAGCTGTGCGTAACGGCTGCCCATGTATTGACCGAAAGGGAAGCCGATGAGCGAACTCATCCTGGAACCCTACTGAGCCTATCAGTGACAATATAAATACAGTCCGGTCCGTTCGTCTATGAGCATCGCATATCGGGCCTAGGGGCTGGTAACGTCAGACCCCCAATAGCGGTATAAGTCGTGTCGGAGAGTAGCCCTGAACACCCTGAGAAACTACTGGAATACTTACCAGTAATTCTCACATGCCTTGGCCAAGGACTTGGTGTAATGGCTCTCCTAGACACAGCACGATCTCATCCCTAATACCGGGAGAGACGAATCCCCTGCCGATCCGCTCACTTACCTCCATATGGCTCGGGACTGTACCCAACTAAAACCTGTTTGCACGACTCCTTTGAGCCGTGGTAGGGTAGTAATCTAAGCACAGTGGGAACTTGCACGAGACAAATGACGACCTCAGGTCGATGAACTAACCTGTACACATGTCACCAGGGAACTGCTATCTGACGCTAGGTATAAATACCAACTAGCAGGTTCCCGGCGAGTCCTGTCCGGTGTACTCATAACACAATGAGCACCTGTATACATCTTAGGTGATCCAACTGACAACAATGGCTTGTGAGACCGGCCACCGCCCCTCGTCGGGGTCTCGACTATATACACTAGTCTACTCCGGAGTATCGATGCCCTGTCTCGAAACTCCCACAACTAGGGACCACTTTTAAGGATGTGCTTATAGACTACCCAACTCTCACGTATATGATCGCTATCCTACTGTTGGTAGTCAAGAAGGATCCTAAGGGCTCTATTAACGTGTAATAGTGATCATGTCACCTAAAGCTATACACGACTGATAAAGGCAAACCAGATAGCATACTATCATCTCGAGTAAGACTGTCCTACCGGTATAGGTCCTCCCTCAATCATTGCAATCACGTACCTGCGATCCAATAATTGACTTTGAGGGCACTACATTCAACAATCTCCTACTTGCACTTAAGGCAAATTATTGCGATGTCGCATACTCACAGCCCGTGTGATACCGAACACCCAACTCCTCTACTAAATAGTTTCACAAAGCTCGTTTGTAAAAACTCTTGTGTTCGAGAAATAGCCTCAGCGGGTGGATCCGCCCTGATGTATCTTTCTATGTCTCTCTTAATCTCAAGTTCGCGGAGAAAGCCATCTCCCGAATTGAGTAATACTTGTCTTAGAATATGTCTGGATATCTGATGGGACCTAGTTCATAAATGAACTCCAAATCCAAACTTCTTAGACTGTATCGACAGCTGAACCTAATCAGTATCCAGCACCATGCCTCCCACAGTATCCTCTTGGACCACCTGTACATAATACTTCCCCCTTCGTCAGAGGGAAAAATATAACTTTGACAATCACTCTGTCATCCTTGTCACCTTTGGAAGCCTGGAATGATAATTGTCTCCCGAAGGAGGCTGCCGTCATCAAATCCCTAGAACATCTACTTATGTTCTAAAACTGCTTCTGTATGTTTCTCCAGGATTGGATTAATATAAACTTATCGCATCTAGTGCAAAAACAACATCCGGTCTGGTACTTGACATCTCATGGTCGACTCAATTGCCTAAGCAAGTGATATGCCAATCATGCACATCCCTCTCCCCTTTAGTCTGTAAGACGCCTTTAGACAGGGAGACTCCATCACCTGCAAGTACACCACCATGCCAGGAGTCGTCCATTCTAAAATACTATTAGAATACTGTCAAAGTACCCACATTGGGAAACTACCCAAATCTAGATCTAAAACCATAGATCTAGTAACCAGAATGTCAGATATTATATCCACATCCTTTGTGGAGAAACAACTGTGTGACAACCACAGTATAACTGATCGTAGTATAGGAATTTTACTTCCTACTCTGTGTATGTCATCCAAATACCAAGACATCACACCTACTACTTTCTTAATAGATCCATCCCCTATTCTGATGAAGTCAAAGCCACGACAGTTATATCAAAATTAGATGATCTATCTCCGCTATATCTGCTCTAGTCTATAAATAGACATAAGCTACTTGCCCACTATGCTTCAGCTGCTCCCACTGACCACAACAACCCTCTGGCAGAATAATATATGCGTGCACTTCTAAACCTAGTTTAGAACGACGCTATACTTAACCTCCTGCCGGGTCCAATAGCCTGGAACAACAGTAGTGTCAAGTCTGGGTAAACAAGAACCTCCCTGTCACCGTACTTGAGGCTATCGGAGTACTGATTTTTATGGGTTTTTTCGATCAAAAATATATGTTACCGCAATCAAGAATGGCGTCGCATGTAGCTAGCCGGTGAGTACGGGTCAGTCCACAGGGATGTTGTGAATTTCCTAATCGCTCAAAAGAGTTAATTCCGATGGGTGTTCGGATTGATTTATTAAATCTAGAAACTAAATCTATCTATACTAAGATTAGGAAACTAAGATTATCTAGATCTAAGTCTTGCTAGGGTTAGGTTTAGGAATGGTTTGGAAATGTAAATAAATCTCAACGCTTTCTATATCCAAATTAGGATCTAAGAGGAGTTATGGTAATTATTAATAAAGGGGATTAGACCCATTCGGGAAGGTGTTCCTTTCTCTAGGTTCTTGTCCTTCCTTTATCAATCCTTACCCTAACCTCCATGGAAAACACGCGCAACCGGGCCTTTATACTACGGTATCACCGCTACCTCGATGGATAGGGTGTCGTAGGGCGCGGTGTGTGCGTGTATGCATGGAGTCCTATTGATTATATGTGATGGGTAAGAAAGGGATGAGAGATCTAATCTCTCAAAAGCCTTCCCCAAAGCTAACTCTAACAATTATCTAGGGCAAGGAATTAAATCTAAACTAGGGCAGAGAATGAAAAATTACCTACTTTATAGATGGCTCTCTCCAAACACCAACACAGGGTTGTCAGATCTGAATTCATGAAATGAAAAGAGGAACCGATGCTCTCCATAAAGAATTCTGAATTTTATTATTAAAAGGAGGCATGAACTAATACAAGGAATTGGGCTTCTATTTATAGTACATAGAAAACCCTAGGTTTACAATTGTCGCACGTCTGCATTTACCAAAATACCCCTAGGTTGACTAGTCAGAGCAGACTTGAATTATGGAAAAAAATATTTCATCTCCGGGCTTTAGATGGCCGCGGAACCGCGGCCACAGCAAGGGTTTGGACGCGGTTCCGCAGCCCAATAGTAGGCTCATCTGCTGAAAACTTTTGTGCTTGTTCTGGGCATTTTATTCTTCCTACTTATTTAGTACTTTTATCAAAATGGCTTCTAGGTTTCTTCCAGATCTCCTAGTGAACAATTGCAGTGGACTTTTAATCGTTCGCTTTGTAATCTTGGACCTTGCATTGCCTTTTACTTTGTGAACTAATCTTTTGTCTATGCTTGATCAAGATCCTTCTATTTGTTGGTCGTAGTCTCACTTTTGCGTCATCTTTTATCTTTTTCACTGTTTTTGCTCCAAGAACCTGTAACCTGTACTATGTAGCAGACATGGGTCAAAAGCACCTGTTTATTTGTAAAATGCATAAGAATGGGGAATATAATAATGCAATATTATGATATGAATAAATACCCCCAAACTTATCTTTTGCTCGTCCTCGAGCAAACATAGTTTTATTCTCGACAAAAACCTAACCTCACTTTCGTAGGGAAATGCGATTGCACTGAGCTCGTGCAACAAGCCGTTAAACCTCTAGGTGTCCCCAGTAGGAGGAGTGTTGTCTCCTGAGGGTTTTCAGCGGATACTACCCACAAAATCCTATCAATTCGGACCATTAACTTTTATTCTCCAATTAGGTTTTCTAACAAGGAATTCTATTATCGTCGACTCGTAAATTATCCACCCATATTCTTCACACTTTCTCATCATTTAACTTAAGATTATATATGTTCTGCAGACCTACTTGGCTTTCGGCATTTCTTAAGTTTTCCTTTTAGGGTTCCATCTCCACTTAGGAATTTTTATCAACTCTATTAAAGATACAAGTTCTATTCTTCATTCCTCTCTCTTATCTAAACCCCAATCACATACCCCTACGTGTGTGTATATATCACCCCTACACTTTGAAATTCAAATCAAGCAATCATACTCTTGTCCGTTGTTCAAAGCACTTCTTAATTAGTGAATTTTTAAATGAATTTTGCTTACACATCCTTCATGTGACCGTTAATACTTCTTGAGGTACCAACGACCGATTACAAAATGCGTTTGCACTTTAAAGCGTAATTCCTAGTTTTGCAACACCTAAGGCTTTTTAGCAGTGACTCCCAAACCAGTTGGTCTAAGGCACTAGGTGATGAAGCATCCTCGCTAAATATTTTTTTCATTAATGCAGCCTTAAGTAATCACAAAAACCAGTGTTCATTTTTTTCTCTTTATTCACTTTTTTTCTTTTATTTTTATTGTACTAAGGACTTTAGACAAGAGCATTTCAAGGTCTCCTCTACTATTCCAAGTTTCAAGGTGCGTGATTGTGCAAATTGTAGGGTATAAATTTTCAGAATTTAGACTTAAGCTAGGAATTATTTTTCAAACTTATACTTTAATAAAAACATCAATACTCTTCCCTTGTTTTAACTTAGCCTAAGAAGTGAACTCAAAATTTGCTTATTTCTAAATAAACTACAAAGACATAAACTTTCTACCGTTAAACTAAAAGAAAGGTTATTTTTAGGGTTTTTAATTTACTAAGTCTAAGATCTAGTTGTTCCTAGCTAGTCAACCTATTTGTCAATCTCAAGTCAATTTGGCCAAAATTGAATACATTAATTTTTATAATTTTTTGAAATTTTCAATTTTTATTGGTTTTCAAATAAGTATGTGAATGCAAAAATATACATATGAATGCGATGGAAGAAGACTTACCGAACACACCCCCAAACTTAAACTTGACAGTGTCCTCACTGTCATGCCACACCAAAAGGGTTAAAATTGTCGGCACTCCCCTGTTTATTTATTTACAAAATATTTTTTAATGTTTTGAATTTTTTTTTATATAGAAAGAGAAAACAAAAGTTATATATACATATATACAACAAGGTCCTCCCTAAACTAAACAAGGCCTTACACAAGCCAAAGGTTAGCACCAACCATTCAAAAATCTTATCGTGGTAATGGTAGAGTTGGTGAAAGGAGGGAGTGGAAAGAAGAGAAATGAGAAGCACACGAGACCGTGTGGAGATAGAAACGGTATACGGTCTCGGTGGAGGAGAAGAATGGCGGAAAAGAGAAAGAAGTGGAGTACGATCTTGAGGGTGGAAATAGAGTGAATAAATTAGCGCAATTTGTGATGACCGATGTGTTAAAAGCGATTGTGCTAACCTATCAACCCATCGAGAAATGGGGTCAAATCCCTCAAGATTTGCAAGAAAGCATGGGTACGCTGAACTTGGTATTGGAGATGAAAGCGTAACGGTCTCTTGTAAGGTCGGAACGATAGGAAGGACGAAAGAGAGTGAATTAGGGATAGTCTCATTCTCACCGTAGTAAACTGTCCCAAACTTGAAAGATTCCATCAATGGTTCGAAACGACTGTAAGCAACCGAGTCTGATGGTTCAACTAACTCATCTGAAAATTCAAAGGACTCAAACTCGGGCGGTGAGTCTTCAACATCGTCCGAAAAAGTGAAACACTCGTAAGTGTTATCGGCAGTGAGAACTGTATCAGATTCAAAGGCAAATTTTTCAAGCTCATAGTCTTCAAGCGTGATCTTGTGCGTGGTCGGAACGATGGAAAGGAGGGAAGGTGATATAACAGTTAAAGGTTCAGGAGGATGAATTGGAAAATCCGACACATCAAACAAAAATGGTTCAACCTCAATATTATCCTCAAGACTCTCCACAATACTATCTTCAAAATTCTCCTCAATATTTAGCTCATCCATGACATTATCATCAAGACGCATATGAAGTTCGGGAGAAACAATCAATGACTCGGGATGATGAATTGGACATAAAATTTCAATCAAATCTACGGGTTCATCATCCAAAATATTCCCGGCGTCTATATCCTCAATCAAGTGAAAATCAATTTTTTCTGACACCTCATCAAAAGCATGGATGTTTATCAATTTAGGTTCTAGATTGGAGGTATAAAGATCGAAAGGATTAAGTGTGGTTTCACTCAAAAGGGGTTCTTCACAATCTGGCAAATCAAGTACTACAAAATCACACAACTCGCTAGATGTTTTACTTTTAACTTGTGAACTATTTGGGACAATCGATGGAAAACCGGAGTTGTGGGATTCAACTGGGTATGGGTAGGTCTGATTTGGGAATGTGTAGAACTCATTCTCTCCTCTCAAATTCTCACTCTGTCCAACCGCCTCATGGTACATTAGAATTTTTGGAGCTAGTTGGAAACTAGCTGCCGGTTCACTAGGTTGCATAAGGGTGGCAATGGACGCATCCACATTTCTAACCATTTTGTTTGTTGCTGAAATATAAGCTTCCAACAACTGTTCCAAACTAGACATGGGTTGTGAAGGGGTTTCGGTAAAAGATTCAAAAATGTTTGGATACGTGAAACTCCCAAATGGCAGTGTAGAGGCAATATCTAGTGAAGGTGGGAAGGTCGGGTAGGACTGGTAGGAATTGGATGGTTGGACAGGAGTAGGATCAACAGTTGGATAAAACGGTGAATGGACTTGTTGACCCCTAGAACTAGATGTGTGGAGAGGAGTGAAAGATCGGCTACGAGATTGAGCAATATGCTCAGCAATGGACATCGGTTTAGGAGTTACAACAGGACTTGAAAAAGTGGTATCAACGTACGAAGATGGTGAAGGTTGACATGATTGACATAAAGTGGGTTGTGAAGTCGAACTGTTTCTCCTAGACGCTTCTATTTGATCTTTGAAAGAAATTTTCGGCATGGAGGGATCTTCCTTAAATCGACCGAAATAATTGACGTACGAGGCAAAGTTAGGTTCGGGATACCAAAGTTCGGCAAGAGATTTATGAGGTGGGGTACCCATGTTGTCAGAAGGAGAAGAGAAAGAAGGTGGGTGTAAGTGGGGTGCAAGGATTTCTTAGCGACAAATTTTTGCAAGTTTTTATAAAAAAAATTTCCTTTTTCCTTTTTCTCTTTATTTGAAACTGTTTGCAAAAAAAAATTCGATAAAGGGCTTTGACACACTATCAATCAACCACAAATGCACAATCAAGCCTAGATCTAGGGTCACCTAGGTCAGCTAGACAGCTCCTAACTGTTCCAAAGGGCTAGAGATAGGACCTCAAACCGTCTCTTCACCGCCAATTGCGGCCAGGTAAGTGCCAGGTAAGTGGGAGGCTCCCCGCTGCAAGTAGCGGTCCTAATTAAGAAACCACTTGCCTTAGACACACTTGCCTAGACACCGCAAAATCAGGTTAGGATAAACGGCCGATGCCTATAACTAGTCATCTGTCCTATTGAGCACGAAGTCCTTAGGACTGAGTCTAGTATTTTTTAATTAATAGATGGTCAATGCATATGCCTTATGTGATTTCTGGGGTCCTGGGAAGGGTGATGAAATCCCCACCCAATCTGAATTAGTCTCAAGCCCCTTAAAGTCCGATTAAAGATATGCAAAACAGAAAAAATCACTTGCAATCAATTTTTATTTTTTAAAGCGCGGCGCAAAGAATCCTGCACAAGATTTGTTATTTGGAAGAGGAAAGATTTTTTTTTTAAGCGTAAAGAATCCTGCAGGAGATTTTTCAGAGAAGATATCAGAGATTTGCAGAGGAGGAGATCAAAAGACTTACAGATTTTTTTTTTAGTGAACCGCAGAGGAAATCTGGAGACTTGAAACGATCAAACGGCCGCTGATCCGCCGTTGCAACCCTCTTCCGACCGCGGATCCGCCGTAAGGCGATGACGTCAGTAGGCGATTTTTTTTTAATTTTTTTTGTCACCAGATCGCGCGGTTGACTTGTTGACTCGGTCCTCCAAATTTCTTCTGTTGTCTGTTGTGATATTCCTCTGTTTGTTCGAATTTGATACTTGTTGTTTTGATCTATGGAGATTTCCAGATCCGAACTTGATTGTAGATCCTGCAAAATTCAAACAAAGATACCCTTCACAAAATAACAAAATGATAAATTTATATATATATTTTTTTGGATTTTTTTTAATGATTTTTTACTTTAGATTAACCCGAAATTGCAAAAAGGAAATACTACGCCATCCCCGGCAAAGGCGCCATTTGATTTGTATGGTTTTTATCGATCAAAAATATATGTTACCGCAATCAAGAACGGCATCGCATGTAGCTAGCCGATGAGTACGGGTCGGTCTACAGGGATGTTGTGAATTTCCTAATCGCTCAAACGAGTTAATTCCGATGGGTGTTCGGATTGAATTATTAAATCTAAAAACTAAATCTATCTGTACTAAGATTAGGAAACTAAGATTATCTAGATCTAAGTCTTGCTAGGGTTAGGTTTAGGAATGGTTTGGAAATGTAAATAAATATAAACGCTTTCTATACCCAAATTAGGATCTAAGAGGAGTTATGGTAATTATTAATAAAGGGGATTAGATCCATTCGGGAAGGTGTTCCTTCCTCTAGGTTCTTGTCCTTCCTTTATCAATCCTTACCCTAACTTCCATGGAAAACACGCGCAACTGGGCCTTTATACTATGGTATCACCGCTACCTCGATGGATAGGGTGCCGTAGGGCGCGATGTGTGCGTGTATGCATGGAGTCCTATTGATTATATGTGATGGATAAGAAAGGGATGAGAGATCTCATCTCTCAAAAGCCTTCCCCAAAGCTAACTCTAACAATTATCTAGGGCAAGGAATTAAATCTAAACTAGGGCAGAGAATGAAAAATTACCTACTTTATAAATGGCTCTCTCCAAACATCAACACAGGGTTGTCAGATCTGAATTCATGAAATGAAAAGAGGCACCGATGCTCTCCATAAAGAATTCTGAATTTTATTATTAAAAGGAGGCATGAACTAATACAAGGAATCGGGCTTCTATTTATAGGACATAGAAAACCCTAGGTTTACAATTGTCGCACGTCTGCATTTACCAAAATACCCCTAGGTTGACTAGTCAAAGCAGACTTGAATTATGGTAAAAAATATTTCATCTCCAGGCTTTAGATTGTCGCGGAACCGCGGCCACAGCAAGGGTTGGGCCGCGGTTCCGCGGCCCAATAGTAAGCTCATCTGCTGAAAACTTTTGTGCTTGTTCTGGGCTTTTTATTCTTCCTACTTATTTAGTACTTTTATCAAAATGGCTTCTAGGTTTCTTCCAGATCTCCCAGTGAACAATTGCAGTGGACTTTTAACCATTCGCTTTGTAATCTTGGACCTTGCGTTGCCTTGTACTTTGTGAACTAATCTTTTGTGTAGGCTTGATCAAGATCCTTCTATTTGTTGGTCGTAGTCTCACTTTTGCATCGTCTTTTATCTTTTTCACTGTTTTTGCTCCAAGAACCTGTAACATGTACTATGTAGCAGACATGGGTCAAAAGCACCTGTTTATTTGTAAAATGCATAAGAATGGGGAATATAATAATGCAATATTATGATATAAACAAGTACCTCTCGGGTGCCTGAGGTTACCTACCATATCTGCGAAGAGGCTAATGGAATGTCAAACCTGATTGAATCTTTAGGTCCTATTAAATTTTCCGTAATCGTTTGTGGTTCTGAAATCACTTCCAGTTCTACAATACTCCCACTGCTGTTTTCTGAAGGAAAAAAATCCATTTTACTAAAACTGTGGCGAGTCAAGAACAATATCACCATTGATCTTCCAGATGGTAGAAAGTCAACCCTCGTCATAGCCTGGGCCAACCCACAAACTGCCATTATAGAAATGTGCTATGAGTTATCCAGAGTCTGGTTTTAAGCATAAGCCGGAAAACTCCCCGTACCTTAACATCGTTAAGATATGAACCATTATATATCCAATATAGAAACTTTTGCACTTATTTAATTGGAACCTGATTCTAATCTTGCAGCTGTCTCCAGTGCATATCAACTTAATGGAAAGAGGCCAATCAGCATTTACTCAACTTAGGAATCCATCCAATTATGAGTAACCTGAAAGAGAAACAAGTTTCTCAAAACCATTACTATCAACTGAATACTAATCACAAGTATCTACATCTTCGATCTCTTTGAAGAATCCCGATACTTGCGGCACCTGGTTCTCTACTTTATTCTTTTACCTATAACTTCTCAAAATTTAGACCTTGTATTTCTATGAAACACTTGTCTAAGAACTAGAGAAGTCACAAGTAAACAGAACATAGTACGAGGACCAACCCCTTTGTCCTGATGGACACTGGACAACATACAATACTCTGTATAAGTCCGCTGAGTTGAATAACTCAGAACCTGTGCATCGTAGGTTGAAAACTGTACTTATGGTTAAGAACTACCCCGTTGTTCAATACTCCTTACCCAATCGTCAACTGATATAGGTAAATGTCATGGACATAATTTCAAAAAGTTATATCTCGCTTTATAAAAATAAACGTACAGATATATCATTTTGAAATTGGTGCATAACAACGAATACTCAAAACTAAATACATGTCGTCCGACAAAAACCCAGGCGACTTCCTCAAATATCACCAATTACAACGAATTCTGATATAATGAGGATGATCGCCTTATTCCCAATAACTTACTCCCACTCATCATCTATAAAACCATACATATGTGAGAATCGTACCTGGTAAATACATACCCTGGAGTAAGTATCTAATCGGGAAATCAGTTTTCCTTTAACAATGCACAGTGAAACTGAAACATGAAAATGTTTCGTAGGGGTATCCTGGTATTCCTAGTAATGCCTCTTCCATAATCCAATTCATGACTATAACCGTATATTTCTTTGCTATCTCTCCAAATCCCTTTATTTGTCTTTAGTCGTTACCTTCTGTACACCATCGTTAGGCTAAATGGTTTTCTTCCTTCCCTACCGTTCGGCACCAGCCTATGGTTTGGAAGAAGACTATCCAGTAAGCATAATAGGTGTACTCTCCTAATCCTAGGAGTACTCGCAACCTGAGAGAATGTGATGATAAAAAACAACTGAATAATACCTTATTCTATTTCTCCCGAACTGGGGAAAAAAGCAAAGGTGAAGTAGGAGTGGCGATGAAGTACACAGTTTGGTCGTGAATGATAGCAGTCGCAATTTACTTTGCCCTCTTTCTAATCCCTTTATTTTTTCTTTACTTATTACCTTCTGTACACCCTACTTAGGCTAATTGGTTTTCTTCATTCCCTACCTTTCGGCACCTGCCTATGGTTTGGAAGAAGACTATCCAATAAGCGTAATAGGTGTGCTCTCCTAAACCAAAGAGCCCTCGCAACCTGAGAGAAGGTGATGATAAAAGACAACTGAATAAACCAATTCAATTTCTCCTGAACCTGGATCCATCCTCGAAGAAGTCCCTTCGAGTTCGTATATAACCATAAGATGGATCTATCCAATGGAAGTGGATGTTCGTAGTGATACGAGGTGTTCTGAGAAATTCAAAAGGGTAAAAGAAGGAGCAGCAATGACTTATGCAACTTAGACAATCCAGAAGCCAGTATTTCAAGAAGGTTCGGTCAACTTGGTCACTGAGTCATAGTCAAGGGTCGGTCAATGGTTGCTGCCAAAGAGAGAGAGAAAAGAAACACTCTGCGTGCACTCTAACCTAGATCAGAATGGTTATCACATTATCTAATCAGGAAACCTCCCACTGTACTGTCAAATTACTCTCCAAACCTGAAAGAAGAATCAATCGGGATCACCTAAAGAGTAAACCAACTCATCAGTGGGAATCGGGATCCAACTCTCATCGCATGATAACGTGAAGGTATCCACTCACGTTATCACACTCACGTTATCACACTCCAGAAGGTAAAATACCACCATCTCCTTGTGGACCGACCCGTGCTCAACCGGCTAGCTGCATAGTGACACCGTCCTGATCGCGGTTATACTTTAATTCTTTGAACATCCGACACGCCAAAAGCGTGCGATCAGAAACTCAGTAGTACTCATCATAGAGCACACCATATCACATAGGGTGCGATTGCTCCGCCCCAATACACCGACGTGTTGTGGTGTATACGGAGGAGTAATGCTGAGAGAGAATCTCATTCTCCTTTAGAATAGTCTAGGATTTCCGTGCTCAAGTATTCTCCTCCTTAATCTCATCAAAGGACATAATACTTATACCCGTTTTTGGTTCTATACTTCTAACTCATATTCATTGAATTTCTCAAAAGGTTCAGACTTGTGTTTCAACAGGAACACATGTGCGAATCTTAAGAGATCATCAGTGAATATAATGAAGTATAAAGAACCGGTCTTGGCATGTATAGACAGGGGACCGTACATACATCATCATGTATCAATCCCAAGAGTTCATTAACTCTTTCTCTGTTTCCAATAAACAGAGCTGTGGTCATTTTATCTTTGTGACATGACTGGCAAGTTTTTACAAGATGTAGATCCAAACTAATTTAAATATGCATCTTTATATAACTTCAGCTAGTTGGGGCGCATTGATATGACCTAGTCTACAATACCTCAAGAAGGATTCGTTCATTTCTGAACTCTTCCTCTTGTGTGTGTTCTGTACGTTAAGAACCGTGGTTTGATTTAGAACGTTTATGCTTTTAGATAACGTTCCTGAACCGATCAACTCTTGATATAGGAAATGTTCAAAACATTATCTAACAATACAAAATTATATCCTTCTTTACTAATAAAGAGACTTATATGATGTTGTATATCAGGTTCGGTATCTAATAACATTCGTTCAGAATCAATGTATTCTGGTAATACAGGGTGATATCTGCCAACATCCTTGGCTGCAACACTTGCATCATTTCCAACTCTTGAAACTCATCACCCGTTCTCAGTTCTCTACCTATCTGTAGCCCATGTAACAAATTACATTTACGGGATCCTGATCCGATATCTCATGCCCAGGACGTAAAGTATACTGAGAAACAGTTCTCGGTAATGAACACATCCGAAGAAGATGCATCAGCATGCACTTTCTTCGTTTGGGTGGCACGGGAATTCTGGTAATCCCCTATTTCCTGTTCTGTCTTATAACATTTATAAGTTGGAGCGGGACCAACGTTCCCAGCTCAGTATAACAAGCAGATTCGGTCAATTCATCCGTATTATTATCTTGATTAAGGCGTGACATAGTCGCAACCAGGAGAGAGAGAAGAAGAAAACACTCAGCGTGCGCTTTTACAAGATTAGATTGTCTATCAATTTATCTAATCAGGATGTCTCCCACTGTTTTAGTCAAATCTTCCTTCAAACCCTAAAAGGAAAGACTAGACGGGATTAATTACACCTTACAAGTTCGCTAATCTTTCAGCCAGGCCGGTGCCGGTACTTTGAGGGAGGTTCCCCGTGCTTTCACACGGACTTAATTAAAATAAACCCCGTTTTCCCAGGGGCTTAACCCCGTTGACACCTTTCTAGACACCTACTTGATCGGCTAATTGTAATGTGTAAAACTTTCCCAGGAGTAACTCTTACTCGCAGCAGGTATCGGGATCCAACTATCTCATAGAAGGTATGCAATCTCATTGCAAATTTCAACACTTGAAATTCCCAATAATATTTTACCCCTAGAAGCTATATGACCTTAACATGGTCAACAAATCATAAGTGCTAGTCAAGTTCAACCCGTCATTTCCCGATTGAATTAAACCCACCCGCACGACCCATAACATGGTCAACAAAGTCGCATGACTACCCTAATCCAATCGCATCATATGCTTATATAGATAAGCACTAATCAGCTACCGCACACTACGCCTTAACATGGTCAACAAACGTAGCACGAATACTAACTAGTACTTATCTGAAATGACGGAGGGCTACGACAGATTTTTAAGAAAACCCTTTGCGTAATGAACTTGATATCATTGTAGAATCGAGTGATTTTAAATGGAGTGTTTTTGAGGCTTTTCTAGTTTTGCTAAAGAGGTCACTCCCGGTGAAGGGATCGTCGGCTCTTTCCTTATCGAATAAGGTGCAGGATATTTCACAAATGTAGGGTTCCTAGGCACCCTAGTGAGGTCTCACAAGGCATCAACCATGCCAATTTCAAATTTTAACGGTGCCGAGAAACCCGACTACGGATCGTTGGCTAGATTTCTAGGAGAAAAACAATCTAGTTAACAACTTAACTAAGAGATACGGAAATACAACCTTTGTAGATCCGGTTCTCTACCTCCATAGCTCCGCAATGAAGTCTCCTCGCTTTCCATAACAAGTCCTGGTCTCTAGCGTCGGCTTCATCGGAGAATGGACGGGCTAGGTCATCGATGTCCATGCCGAAGATGATCTACGTCGAGGCATCGCTAAATCAAGCTCCGACTTCACCAAGTCAAGAAACTTGTGAAGAAAACACACTCTACTTCTTGGCAAGAGGTAGAGGATGAAGAAATAGGAAGTGGGTAGACTTTAGAATTGGATTTCTCACTTGTTTCATCAATCCACCATTGATGAGGCTTGCTTTTCTTCTTGTGAAGAAGAAGAAGAAGATAGCAAGAAGAAGATAATTCTTATGATAAGTTAATTTAAAATAGAAAAGAAAATCAAAACTTATCATAATCCAACCATGGTTATGTGTAGAGACTAAACTCAAGTTAAGTGAATGGTTAGGTTAGGTATGAAGACAAAAATGGTGACTAAGTCAAAGCTTCATGAAGCTTCAACATATATCCAAATTAGCCACCATTTTCCTTTTGCCAAGATGAAATAAACCATTCAATAAATGAATGAATAAATATATAATAACCCTAACCATTTACTTAACTAAGGTTTAACTCTTTACACAAACCCTAGTAATCTTGCATCATCAAATATGATACAATCAAGTGCACAAAAGTATATCACATATACAATGTGCACATCCTGTTAGTTATATGTATGCCCTAGAGGCCATTACTGTACATAGGATGTATATTGTATTGGATGCTGGGACGTATATAGGGAGGACTTTCTTGCTCGACATGATAGTATGCTATCTGGTTGAACTTTACCTTAATGTGTATACTGATTGTCTCTCTGTTACATGTTGGTAAAGCCCTTAGGATGTGTGCTTGACTACCTGAACTATGATGCAGATCATACTAGTAGGGACATGGTAGTCTATAAGTACATCCTTCAAAGTCCCTAGTCGTGGGTGTATCGAGACGGGGCATCGATATACCAGAGTAGACTAGCGTATACCTTCTCGACCCATACAGATGGGCGATGGATGATCCCATATCCATTGGTGTTTGACATCAGAGATGTTATACGGGTGCTCAGTAGAGACTGGGTACACTGGACGGACTCGCCGAGAACTCCCAGATGGTATTATACCTCACGTCAGACGGCAGTTCTCTGGTGATACTGGTACAGAGTAGTCTGTTGACCCGAGATCGTCATAGAGTCTTGTGTGGTTCCCACTGTGCTTTGATTTCCATCTTACCACGTCTAAGAGGGCGTGCAAAATGGTGGTTTTTGGGTACAGTCCCGAGTCACATGGAGGCAATGAGCGATAGGAGGGGATTCTTCTCTCCCGGTATAGGGGGTTGATGTTGCGCTGTGTTCGATTGGCTATAACAGGAAATCCCTGGCCAGGGTTGCTGAGATTTACTGGTAAGTGTTACCAGTAGTTTCTCGAACAGTTATAGACCTCATATCGACACGACTTATCGAGCTATTGGGGTCTGACGTTTACCACCCCTAGGCGAGATATGCGACATATCAGACGATCAGACCGGACTGTACGGTAGTGTTACTGGTTGGATTCACTGGAGTGTGAGCGGGATTGCTCATCGATCTTCAGATCGCTCAATACCCGGGTGGCCGTTACGTTTAGCAGACCGCTTGCGGCTTGTGGATGTTTGATATGATCATCATCCGCTGCCGGCGTATTGACGAGTCTTTAGAGTCCTACACAGAGGTTTCCTGGCTCAAGCGAAACGAAATAGGAGCGCATATGAGATATGTGCGGGACCGAGAATATTGCGTGTATGTGATACCGTATTTCATTCTCGCGATCAATGCGTCGAATGGTTGTATGCGATATAACCTAATTATCGATTCAAGCGTTGATTCGATAAGCCGTTACATTGGATACTAGTCGGTTATATGCGATATGACCGGATCATTGAATCAAGTGTTGATTTAATGATTTAATGCATAATTATATATTTGATATGTTACTTTGCATCAACTAGTATCGGTTTACTTAAGATGGATTTTCTCGCTCGGATGTGCACATTGTATATGTGATATACTTTTTGTGCACTTGATTGTATCATGTTTGATGATACATGCTCTTTAGGGTTTGTGTAAAGATTAAACCATGGTTGTATATTGGTTAGGGTTTTCTTTTTCATTTATTTATTTATTGCATTTATTTTATTTTGGAAAAGAAATGGCAAAAGAAAAGAAAATGGTTGCTAGTTTTGTTTTACATTGAAAGTTCATGAAGCTTTGACTAAGTGACCATTTTGTCTTCATGCTTAACCCTAACCACTCCTTCTAACCATGATTTATTCTCTACACTTGACCATGGTTGCCACATGATAAGTGTTCAATTTATTTTCTATTTTGAATTAACTTATCATAAGATTTATCATCTTCTTCTTCTTCTTCTTCAAGAAGAAAGCTTGCTTCAACAATGGCAATTTGAGCATAAGTTTGAGAAATCCAATTCTAAAGTCTACCCACTTCCTATTTCTTCATCCTCTACCTCTTGCCAAGTAGTAGAGTGTGTTTCCTTCACAAGTTTTCAAGACTTGGTGAAGGTGGAGCTTGATCTAGCGATGCTTCGACGTAGATCATCTTCGGCATGGACATCGACGACCTAGCTCGCTTTTTCTCTGACGAAGCCGACTCTAGAGCCCGGATTCCTTTTGGACAGCGGAGACGACTTCGTTGCGGAGCTATGGAGGTGGAGCACCGGTTCTACAAAGGTTGTATTTCCGATTCTTATAGTTAAGTGTTAACTAGATTGTTTTTCGCCTAGTTTTCTAGCAAACGATCCGTAGTCGGGTCTCTCGGCACCCGTTAAATTTTATATTGGCATGGTTGATGCCTTGTGAGACCTCATTAGGGTGCCTAAGAACCCTACAGTGGTATCAGAGCCTAGCTAGAGCCTTAGGCGAAGTTTAGACGGAATTTGAAACCCGATCGAACCGAAACCCTACCCGGAATATGCTCTCTGGACTTTTTCCGAAAATGCGGATTTTTGTGTATTAAAAATGCCTAAAAAATTCAATAAATAATTATAAGAATTACTGTGCAAATTCAGGCGATTGATTCATTAAACGCAGCGCGGATCCGCGGCCTTACAGGAGGCTCAGGCGGCGGATCCGCGGCCCGTTTGTCGTTTTGTGCATCACATTCTGCACAGTAATTCTTATATATTATTTCTGGTGTTTCTGGGAATTTTTAATATTTTTTTCCAGAGTTGAATTTTCTGGGTTGATTTGAGGATTCGGTGTTTCGATCGGAGTATCAGATTTTGTCTATGTGGCTTTCCGGATATTTTTAGAATATGTTAAAAGGTTCGACCGGATATAAATACCCAATTTTTCCCCTGCCGGGAAATTTCCAAGTGTTGGATTTTTCCGTAGTTTAACGACGTTCTAAGTAGTGCAAGTAACGCGATGGTCCCTCTAGAAGACAACAAACCTTAACTCAATTATGGGACCGTCTTGAACTGCCCTTTGAACCTTCGGGTTTGGGGCAGTACGGCGTGCCACATGTGAGGCGTTGGCTTGACCCTTCTACGGCTGGACCGTTGGTACTGAGGCACGAACGGAATGTTGTTATACTTGTTTCATGTGTTGATCAGTTTCGGGAAAAGTTGGGTGTTCGATTGTTCGATCGGAAAGTTTGACATTTTCTATTTATCCGGAATGGGATACAATAATTGGAATTCACAAGTAGTTATGTGATAACTAAATGAATGATATAAACATAGCAGTTTAGTCTCACTTGATCGGTTGCCACGGAATTTTGATGCGATCAAAAGTCCGTCGCAATCACGTAGCGTACGCGGATACTCGCCGGGTAAACTTAATAGACAGCCTCACTCCATAGCCCCGACCAAGTGACCGTAGGAGAACCCCGTCGCCGAAAGCATCCGTTCGGGTGCTCGCGGCTGCGGTGTTCCGCCTTGGTGCACTTTGTCGACGGTATCGGGGGTGCGGCCGCCTACTGAAGTTTGCAACGAGTATTCGATCAGGATGTCGGGAATCTTGTTGAATTGCCCGACTTGATATTGAAAAGTGTTTTCGATAATGAGACTAAAATGCGGGGTTTATAATTGTTAGGCATGCGATGTCTAAGTAATTCATTTGGTCAGGCATGCGATGTCTGAAGAGATTGCGGATTCCAACTGTTGTAGTTTTACACTTTCTTTTCTGTGACCGTAAGTGTAATATGTGATATCGCCGGTTTCGTTGCTATATGTCAACGACAATTGGGGTGCGCATATTTACTTACGTTGATGACATGTGATGTTATGTGTTGCTGGATATGTTATATTGGATCGTCGTGTACGAATAGCCGGGGGTTTTTATGTGAGATGAGTGTTTTTCATTTTCATTCATGTAAAAACTTGTATGTAATATTCTTTTATTGGGGCGCTTCCAGGTTGCGGAAGTAGTCACCTTTTGTATATTATTTACTTTTCCGCACTAGGATAGACCCAAGGAGGAGGGCACAAGTAACCGGGTTCTGGAGTCCAGTGGGAGACCAACTCGAGGAGTCGAGTCCGGGTCTCCTAACTCTAGAATTGGTAGGGTTGCTTGCCGCTCTCGTAGGGGTCTAGGGGTGTGGGTTTGGCTATTCATCACGACCGTGGAATCCGTGTTTTATACTGGCTCGTATTGAAAACACGGACGTCCTAGTATATCCAATATTTCATATGATTCTTCTGCTGCGATATCTGTGATGTGATCATGTGATGTTCTGTGATAGATACAGTATATAGTATATATGATATATTATATAGACGTTACTTATGTTTTACACCCGCGCTAGCCCTGCCCCGCTCTGTCGTTAGTTACCTAACCTAACGGTGCACGAGGGGACATCGAGGCGAATGCGGATGGCATAAGTGTACGTCGTATTTATCTGTGATGTTTAGGTATTTAAATGATGGGACTTCATTAATGAGATTAATGAAATAAAAGAAACCTAAAGATGTTGTAGAATCGAATTTCAAAATAAAACAGGTAGCTACAGTTCTTGCTTTGCACAGAGGTATATGTGATATATCCTGCACCTTATTCGATGAGGAAAGGACCGAGATCCCTTCACCGGGAGTGACTCCTTTAGCAATAACTGGCAGATGCTACACACTCGGTTTGTCTTTTAATTGCTTTTAAGAGTTTTTGCTTTGCACAGTGATATATATGATATATCCCGCACCTCATTCGACGAGGAAAGGACCGACGATCCCTTCACCGGGAGTGACTCCTTTAGCAAAACTAGAAAAGCCTCAAAAACACTCCATTTCAAAATTCATTCGATCCTACAACGATATCAAGTTCATTACGCAATAGGTTTTCAGAAAAACCTGTCGTAGCCCTCTGTCATTTCAGATAAATCCATTTTAGTATTCGTGCTGCGTTTGTTGACCTTGTCAAGGCGCAGTGTGCGGTAGCTAACCAGTATTTATCTGCTTATGCATATGATGCAGATTGGGTTAGGGTAGTCGTGCGGCCTTGTTGACCTTGTCAAGGGTCGTGCGGGTGGGTTTGATTCAATCAAGAAATGACGGGTTGAACTTGACTTGCGGTCTATGGTTTGTTGACCTTGTCAAGGTCATAGATCGTTCGGGGCAAAATATTATCGGGAATTTCAAGTGTTGAAATTTGCAATGAGATTGCATACCTTCTATGAGATAGTTGGATCCCGATACCCGCTGCGAGTAAGAGTTACTCCTGGGAGAGTTTTATACATTACAATTAGCCGATCAAGTAGGTGTCTAGAAAGGTGTCAACGGGGTTACGCCTCTGGGAAAACGAGGTTTACATTAATTAGGTTCGTGCGAAAGCACGGGGGACCTCCCTCAAAGTACCGACACTGGCCTGGCTGAAAGATTGGCGAACTTGTAGTGTGTAATTAATCCCGGCTAGTCTTTCCTTTTAGGGTTTGAAGGAAGATTTGATAAAAAGCAGTGGGAGCCATCCTGATTAGATAAAATAATAACCAATCTATTCTTGACAGAGCGCACGCTAAGTGTTTTCTTCTCTCTCTCTCCAGGTAGCGACCATATCACGCCTTAATCAAGATAATAATATGGATTATTGACTGAACCCGCTTGTTATACTGAGCTGGGGAACGTTGGTCCCGCTCCAACTTATAATTGTTATAAGACAGTGCAGGAAATTGGGGATTACCAGAATTCCCGTGCCGCCCAAACGAAGAGAGTGCATGCTGATGTATCATCTTCGGGTGTGTTCATTACAAGAATTGTTTCTCAGTATTCTTTACGTCCTGGGTATGTGATACCAGATCAGGATCCCAGATATGTAATCTGTTACATAGGGCTACAGAAAGGTAGAAAACTGAGAACGGGTGATAAGTTTCATGAGGCAGAAAACGGGGCAAATGTTGCAGCCAAGTCTGTTGGTCACTGTCACCCTGTATTACCAATACATTGATTCTGAACGAATGTTATTAGATACCGAACCTGATATACAAAATCATATCAGTCTCTTTATTAGTAAAGAAATGATAAAATTTTGTATTGTTGGATAATGTTTTGAACATTTCCTATATCAAAAGTTGATCGGTTCAGGCACGTTATCTAAAAGCATTAATGTTCTAAATCAAACTACAGTTCTTAGTATACGGAACACACATAAGAGGAAGAGTTCAGAAATGAACGGATCCTTCTTAAGGTATTGTAGACTAGGTCAAATCAATGCGACCCGATTGGCTGAGTTACATTTAGATGCATATTTAAATCAGTTTGAATTTACATCTTATGAAACTTGTAAGTCATGTCACAAAGATATAATGACCACAGCTCTGTTTATTGGAAACAGAGAAAGAGTTAGTAAACTCTTGGGACTGATACATGATGATGTATGTAAGGTCTCCTGTCTACACATGCCAGGAATGGTTCTTTATACTTCATTACGTTCTCTGATGATCTTTCGAGTTTCAGACCTATGTTCCTGTTGAAACACAAGTCCGAACCTTTTGAGATGTTCACAGAATATAAGTTAGAAGTAGAGAACCAATACGGGTATAAGTATTATGTCCTATGATGAGATCAAGGAGGAGAATACTTGAGCACGAAAATCCTGGATCATTCTAAAGGAGAATGAGATTCTCTCTCAGCATTACTCCTCTGTATACACCATAGCACGATGGTATATCGGGGCGGAGCAATAACACCCTATATGATAAGGTGTGCTCCATGATGAGTACTACTGAGTTACCTTTTTCCTTTTGGGAGTTATGCACTTGAGAAGCTGCATACCTATTGAATAGGGTTCCAATCAAATCAGTTGCCTACCGCTTCATATGTGATATGGAAAGGGAAGAGCCCATGTCTTAAGCTAGTTAAGATTTGGAGTTGTCCGGCCTATGTCTAAAAAAAAAATTCGGACAAGCTCGAGGCAAGGTCTGTAATGTAGAACTGGAAAGGTTCCAGCTATACAAACTGCAGCAGATGATTTGATAAAACCAAAGGATTCAGTAGAGACCAACGAACCTCAGCCTCTCCGCCGATCTAGTAGGGTTTTCTCACCCACCTGAGAGATACATTGGTTTCTCTATGACAGTGGGAGCGAGGATTGCATCATGAGATGATGACCCAACTAGCTTCGAGCTGGCCATCAGGAGTAAGACTCTGTAAGAATGGCTGGATGCTTAGTGATCTGAGATGGAATCCTTATACACCAACAAAGTATGGACTTTGGTTGCAATATCTGAAGGGTTAAATCCCCATCAGGAGCAAGTATATCTTGAGAAGATTACTTGGTGTAGATGGAAAAGTTGAGACTTTCAAAGCTAGACTTGTTAAAGCTTTTCGTCATCGACCAGGCGTGGATTATGATGAAACCTTTTCAAGTGACTATGCTTAAGTCCATCCAGATCCTACTTGCCACGGCTACATACCATGACTACGATATCTGGTGGTTGGGTGTCATGACTGCTTTTCTAAATGATATTTTAGAAGAAAGCGTCTATAAGTACACAGCCAGAGGGCCTCGTAGACAGTGGGAGCAGCGGAAACGTGTACAAGATGCTTTATAGGATAAAGCAGGCATCGCGGAGTTGGAACGTCTGTTTTGATATAATAGTCAAACAGTTTGACATCATCAAAATGGTAGATGAACCTTGTATAAACAAAAAGGTAGTAGGGAGTATGGTGGTGATCCTCGTAGAGTACGTGGATGACATACTCTTGATAGGGAAGGAGTTTCCTATGCTACGCTCGATCGATCTCCGCTTATCACAAGGATTCTCCAAATAGGATCAAAGTGACACCTACTAAATCCTGGATTTTGGATCTATGAGATAGATCTAAATGGATGTTAGGATTCTCACTTGTCGAAGTGAGACGGTATCACATGATCCTGGGGAGAATCACTGGAAGGGTTCCAGGGTGATAAAGACGACTGAATATCAGTCGCAGGCATTGTCTTTACCCTCAGTAAAGGGACAGTATGTTGGAAGAGTTCCAAGCTAGATACCGTGGCATACTAGACGATAAAGGCAGGATACATCGCTACTTAAGATGCTACCAAAGAGGCTGTTTGGGTGTATATTGGTTCATGGGATGAACTACGTTCCTACCATTGTGAGACAATGGAGTTGTGGCTTATGCCAAGGAACGCCGGTCCCATCAGTGATCCAGACATATTCTAAGGCAGGATCACTTGATCATGGAGATGGTTGATCTCCAGGGTGATCGAGGTTAGGAGAGTAGACTCAGAGGACAACACAGCGGATCCACTCACAAAGGCCTGTTCCCAGAGAGAGACTTTTAAGAGATGGTTGAGTATGAGATACTACAACCACTGCTATCAGATGGCCCTAGTGCAAGTGGGAGATTGTTAGTTATATGTATGCCCTAGAGGCCATTACTGTACATAGGATGTATATTGTAGTGGATGCTGGGACGTATATAGGGAGGACTTTCTTGCTCGACATGATAGTATGCTATCTGGTTGAACTTTACCTTAATGTGTATACTGATTGTCTCTCTGTTACATGTTGGTAAAGCCCTTAGGATGTGTGCTTGACTACCTGAACTATGATGCGGATCATACTAGTGGGGACATGGTAGTCTATAAGTACATCCTTCAAAGTCCTTAGTCGTGGGTGTATCGAGACGGGGCATCGATATACCAGAGTAGACTAGCGTATACCTTCTCGACCCATACAGATGGGCGATGGATGATCCCATATCCATTGGTGTTTGACATCAGAGATGATATACGGGTGCTCAGTAGAGACTGGGTACACTGGACGGACTCGCCGAGAACTCCCAGATGGTATTATACCTCACGTCAGATGGCAGTTCTCTGGTGACACTGGTACAGAGTAGTCTGTTGACCCGAGATCGTCATAGAGTCTTGTGTGGTTCCCACTGTGCTTTGATTTCCATCTTACCACGTCCAAGAGGGCGTGCAAAATGGTGGTTTTTGGGTACAGTCCCGAGTCACATGGAGGCAATGAGCGATAGGAGGGGATTCGTCTCTCCCGGTATAGGGGGTTGATGTTGCGCTGTGTTCGATTGGCTATAACAGGAAATCCTTGGCCAGGGTTGCTGAGATTTACTGGTAAGTGTTACCAGTAGTTTCTCGAACAGTTATAGACCTCATATCGACACGACTTATCGAGCTATTGGGGTCTGACGTTTACCACCCCTAGGCGAGATATGTGACGTATCAGACGATCAGACCGGACTGTACGGTAGTGTTACTGGTTGGATTCACTGGAGTGTGAGCGGGCTTGCTCGTCGATCTTCAGATCGCTCAATACCCGGGTGGCCGTTACGTTTAGCAGACCGCTTGCGGCTTGTGGATGTTTGATATGATCATCATCCGCTGCCGGCGTATTGACGAGTCTTTAGAGTCCTACACAGAGGTTTCCTGGCTCAAGCGAAACGAAATAGGAGCGCATATGAGATATGTGCGGGACCGAGAATAATGCGTGTATGTGATACCGTATTTCATTCTCGCGATCAATGCGTCGAATGGTTGTATGCGATATAACCTAGTTATCGATTCAAGCGTTGATTCGATAAGCCGATACATTGGATACTAGTCGGTTATATGCGATATGACCGGATCATTGAATCAAGTGTTGATTTAATGATTTAATGCATAATTATATATTTGATATGTTACTTTGCATCAACTAGTATCGGTTTACTTAAGATGGATTTTCTCGCTCGGATGTGCACATTGTATATGTGATATACTTTTTGTGCACTTGATTGTATCATGTTTGATGATACATGCTCTTTAGGGTTTGTGTAAAGATTAAACCATGGTTGTATATTGGTTAGGGTTTTCTTTTTCATTTATTTATTTATTGCATTTATTTTATTTTGGAAAAGAAATGGCAAAAGAAAAGAAAATGGTTGCTAGTTTTGTTTTACATTGAAAGTTCATGAAGCTTTGACTAAGTGACCATTTTGTCTTCATGCTTAACCCTAACCACTCCTTCTAACCATGATTTATTCTCTACACTTGACCATGGTTGCCACATGATAAGTGTTCAATTTATTTTCTATTTTGAATTAACTTATCATAAGATTTATCATCTTCTTCTTCTTCTTCTTCAAGAAGAAAGCTTGCTTCAACAATGGCAATTTGAGCATAAGTGTGAGAAATCCAATTCTAAAGTCTACCCACTTCCTATTTCTTCATCCTCTACCTCTTGCCAAGTAGTAGAGTGTGTTTCCTTCACAAGTTTTCAAGACTTGGTGAAGGTGGAGCTTGATCTAGCGATGCTTCGACGTAGATCATCTTCGGCATGGACATCGACGACCTAGCTCGCTTTTTCTCCGACGAAGCCGACTCTAGAGCCCGGATTCCTTTTGGACAGCGGAGACGACTCCGTTGCGGAGCTATGGAGGTGGAGCACCGGATCTACAAAGGTTGTATTTCCGATTCTTATAGTTAAGTGTTAACTAGATTGTTTTTCGCCTAGTTTTCTAGCAAACGATCCGTAGTCGGGTCTCTCGGCACCTGTTAAATTTTATATTGGCATGGTTGATGCCTTGTGAGACCTCATTAGGGTGCCTAAGAACCCTACACATCCGAGTGAGAATATCCATTTAAAGTGAACCAATACTAGTTAGTGCAAAGTAATATATCAAATATATAATTATGCATTAAATCATTAAATCAACACTTGATTCAATGATCCGGTCATGTCGCACACAACCGACTAGTATTCAATGTATCGGCTTATCGAATCAATACTTGATTCGATAACTAGGTTATATCTCATACAACCAATCGATACATTTATCGCGAGAATGGAATGCGGTATCACATACACGTATTATTCTCGGTCCCGCACATATCTCATATGCGCTCCTATTTCGTTTTGCTTGAGCCAGGAAACCTCTGTGTAGGACTCTAAAGACTCGTAAATACGCCGGCAGCAGGCGATGATCATATCAAACACCCACAAGCCGCAAGCGGTCTGCTAAACGTAACGGCCACCCGGGTATTGAGCGATATGAAGATCGACGAGCAAGCCCGCTCACACTCCAGTGAATCCAACCAGTAACACTACCGTACAGTCCGGTCTGATCGTCTGATATGTCGCATATCTCGCCTAGGGGTGGTAAACGTCAGACCCCAATAGCTCGATAAGTCGTGTCGATATGAGGTCTATAACAATTCGAGAAACTACTGGTAACACTTACCAGTAAATCTCAGCAACCCTGGCCAGGGATTTCCGGTTATAGCCAATCGAACACAGCGCAACATCAACCCCCTATACCGGGAGAGACGAATCCCCTCCTATCGCTCATTGCCTCCATGTGACTCGGGACTGTACCCAAAAACCACCGTTTTGCACGCCCTCTTGGACGTGGTAAGATGGAAATCAAAGCACAGTGGGAACCACACAAGACTCTATGACGATCTCGGGTCAACAGACTACTCTGTACCAGTGTCACCAGAGAACTGCCATCTGACGTGAGGTATAATACCATCTGGGAGTTCTCGGCGAGTCCGTCCAGTGTACCCAGTCTCCACTGAGCACCCGTATATCATCTCTGATGTCAAACACCAATGGATATGGGATCATCCATCGCCCATCTGTATGGGTCGAGAAGGTATGCGCTAGTCTACACTGGTATATCGATGCCCCGTCTCGATATACCCACGACTAGGGACTTTGAAGGATGTACTTATGGACTACCATGTCCCCACTAGTATGATCCGCATCATAGTCCAGGTAGTCAAGTACACATCCTAAGGGCTTTACCAACATGTAACAGAGAGACAATCAGTATACACGTTAAGGTAAAGTTCAACCAGATAGCATACTATCATGTCGAGCAAGAAAGTCCTCCCTATATATGTCCCAGCATCCACTACAATATACATCCTATGTACAGTAATGGCCTCTAGGGCATACATATAACTAACAATCTCCCACTTGCACTAGGGCCATCTGTAGCAGTGGTTGTAGTATCTCATACTCAACCATCCCATAAAAATCTCTCTCTGGGAACAGGCCTTTGTGAGTGGATCCGCTGTGTTGTCCTCTGAATCTACTCTCCTAACCTCGATCACCCTGGAGATCAACCATCTCCATGATCAGGTGACACTGCCTTAGAATATGTCTGGATCACTGATGGGACGGACGTTCCTTGGCATAAGCCACAACTCCATTGTCTCACAATGGTTGGAACGTAGTTCATCTCATGAACAAATATACACCCAGACTGCCTCTTTGGTAGCATCTTAAGTAGCGATGTATCTAGCCTTTATCGTCTAGTATGTCACGGTATCTAGATTGGAACTCTTCCACCATACCGTCCCTTTACTGAGGGTAAAGACAATGCCTGTGACCGACACTCAGTCGTCTTTATCACCCTGGAACACTTCCAGTGATTGTCCCCAGGTTCGATTGATACCTTCTCACTACAACTAGTGAGAATCCTTACATCCATTTGGATCTATCTCATAGATCCAAAACCTAGGATTTAGTAGGTATCACTTTGATCCTATATGGAGAATCATTGTGATAAGCGGAGATTGACCGAGCGTAGCATAGGAAACTCTTTCCCTATCAAGAGTATGTCATCCACGTACCCTACGAGGATCATCACCGTACTCCCTACTACCTTTTTGTTTATACAAGGTTCATCTACCATTTTGATGATGTCAACTTCTTTGACTAATTCATCAAAACAGACGTTCCAACTCCGCGATGCCTGCTTTATCCTATAAAGCATCTTGTACACGTTTCCGCTGCTCCCACTGTTTACGAAGCCCTCTGGCTGTGTACTTATAGACGTCCTCTTCTAAAACATCATTTAGAAAAGCAGTCATGGCACCCAACCGCCAGATATCGTAGTCATGGTATGTAGCCGTGGCAAGTAGGATCTGGATGGACTTACGCATAGATCCTTAGAAAAGGTTTCATCATAATCCGCGCCTGGTCGATGACAAAATCTTTAACAAGTCAAGCTTTGAAAGTCTCAACTTTTCCATCTACACCAAGTAATCTTCTCAAGATATACTTGCTCCTGATGGGGATTTAACCCTTCAGGTATAGCAACTAAAGTCCATACTTTGTTGGTGTATAAGGATTCCATCTCAGATCGCTAAGCATCCAGCCATTCTTACAGAGTCCCACTCCTGATGGCCAGCTCGAAACTAGTTGGGTCATCATCTCATGATGCAATCCTCGCTCCCACTGTCATAGAGAAACCGAAGTATCTCTCAGGTGGGTGAGGAACCCTACTAGATCGGCGGAGAGGCTGAGGTTCGTTGGAATCTACTGAATCCTTTGGTTCTACCAAATCATCTGCTGAAGTTTGTACAGCTGGAACCTTTCCAGTTCTACATTACAGACCTTGCCTCGAGCTTGTCCAGATTTTGTTTTTAGACATAGGCCGGACAACCCCAAATCTTAACTAGCTTAAGACATGGGCTCTTTCCAGATCATATCTCATATGGAGTGGTAGGCAACTGATTTGATTGGAACCCTATTCAATAGGTATGCAGCTTCTCAAGTGCATAACTCCCAAAAGGAAACAGGTAACTCAGTATTACTCATCATCGAGCACATCTTATCATATAGGGTGTGATTGTTCCGTCCCGATATACCATCGTGCTATGGTGTATTCGGAGGAGTAATGCTGAGAGAGAATCTCATTCTCCTTTAGAATAGTCCAGGATTTCCGTGCTCAAGTATTCTCCTCCTTGATCTCATCAAAGGACATAATACTTATACCCGTATTGGTTCTCTACTTCTAACTTATATTCTGTGAATATCTCAAAAGGTTCGGACTTGTGTTTCAACAGGAACATAGGTCTGAATCTCGAAAGATCATCAGAGAATATAATGAAGTATAAAGAACCGGTCTTGGCATGTGTAGACAGGGGACCTACATACATCAACATGTATCATCCCAAGAGTTCATTAACTCTTTCTCTGTTTCCAGTAAACGGAGCTATGGTCATCTTATCTTTGTGACATGACTAGTGAGTTTCACAAGATGTAAATTCAAACTGATTTAAATATGCATCTACATGTAACTACAGCCAGTCGGGTCGCATAGATATGACCTAGTCTACAATGCCTTAAGAAGGATTCGTTCATTTCTGAACTTATCCTCTTGTGTGTGTTCCGTATACTAAGAACTGTAGTTTGATTTAGAACATTAATGCTTTTAGATAACGTGCCTGAACCGATCAACTTTTGATATAGGAAATGTTCAAAACATTATCCAACAATACAAAATTTTATCGTTTCTTTACTAATAAAGAGACTGATATGATTTTGTATATCAGGTTCGGTATCTAATAGCATTCGTTCAGAATCAATGTATTTGTAATACAGGGTGACAGTGACCAACAGACTTGGCTGCAACACTTGCCCCGTTTTTTGCCTCATGAAACTTATCACCCGTTCTCAGTTCTTTACCTATCTGTAGCCCATGTAACATATTACATATGCGGGATCCTGATCCGGTATCACATACCCAGGACGTAAAGAATAGAGAAACAGTTCTGTATAAAGAACACACCCGAAGATGATGCATCAGCATGCACTCTCTTCGTTTGGGCGGCACGGGAATTCTGGTAATCCCCAATTTCCTGCTCTGTCTTATAACATTTATAAGTTGGAGCGGGACCAACGTTCCCCAGCTCAGTATAACAAGCGGGTTCGGTCAATAATCCATATTATTATCTTGATTAAGGCGTGATATGGTCGTTACCAGGAGAGAGAGAGAGAAGAAAACACTCAGCGTGCGCTCTTGCAAGAATAGATTGGTTATTATTTTATCTAATCAGGATGGCTCACACTGCTTTTTATCAAATCTTCCTTCAAACCCTAAAAGGAAAGACTAGCCGGGATTAATTACACACTACAAGTTCGCCAATCTTTCAGCCAGGCCAGTGTCGGTACTTTGAGGGAGGTCCCCCGTGCTTTCGCACGAACCTAATTAATGTAAACCTCGTTTTCCCAGAGGCGTAACCCCGTTGACACCTTTCTAGACACCTACTTGATCGGCTAATTGTAATGTATAAAACTCTCCCAGGAGTAACAATTACTCGCAGCGGGTATCGGGATCCAACTATCTCATAGAAGGTATGCAATCTCATTGCAAATTTCAACATTTGAAATTCCCGATAATGTTTTCCCCCTAGCAGCTATATGACCTTAACATAGTCAACAAATCATAAGTGCTAGTCAAGTTCAACCCGTCATTTCCCGATTGAATTAAACCCACCCGCACGACCCTTAACATAGTCAACAAAGTCGCACGACTACCCTAATCCAATCGCATCATATGCTTATGCAGATAAGCACTAATTAGCTACCACACACTACGCCTTAACATAGTCAACAAACGTAGCACGAATACTAACTAGTACTTATCTGAAATGACGGAGGGCTACGACAGGTTTTTCTGAAAACTTATTGCGTAATGAACTTGATATCGTTGTAGGATCGAATGAATTTTAAAATGGAGTGCTTTTGAGGCTTTTCTAGTTTTGCTAAAGGAGTCACTCCCGGTGAAGGGATCGTCGGTCCTTTCCTCGTCGAATGAGGTGCGGGATATATCACATATATCACTGTGCAAAGCAAAAACTCTTAAAAGCAATCAAAAGACAAACCGAGGGTTGTAGCATCTACCAGTTATTGCTAAAGGAGTCACTCCCGGTGAAGGGATCTCGGTCCTTTCCTCATCGAATAAGGTGCGGGATATATCACATATACCTCTGTGCAAAGCAAGAACTGTAGCTACCTGTTTTATTTTGAAATTCGATTCTACAACATCTTAGGTTTCTTTTATTTCATTAATCACATTAATGAAGTCCCATCATTTATATACCTAAACATCACAGATAAATACGACATACACTTATGCCATCCGCATTCGCCTCGATGTCCCCTCGTGCACCGTTAGGTTAGGTAACTAACGGCAGAGCGGGGCAGGGCTAGCGCGGGTGTAAAACATAAGTAACGTCTATATAATATATCATATATACTATATACTGTATCTATCACAGAACATCACATGATCACATCACAGATATCGCAGCAGAAGAATCATATGAAATATTGGATATACTAGGACGTCCGTGTTTTCAATACGAGCCAGTATAAAACACGGATTCCACGGTCGTGATGAATAGCCAAACCCACACCCCTAGACCCCTACGAGAGCGGCAAGCAACCCTACCAATTCTAGAGTTAGGAGACCCGGACTCAACTCCTCGAGTTGGTCTCCCACTGGACTCCAGAACCCGGTTACTTGTGCCCTCCTCCTTGGGTCTATCCTAGTGCGGAAAAGTAAATAATATACAAAAGGTGACTACTTCCGCAACCTGGAAGCGCCCCAATAAAAGAATATTACATACAAGTTTTTACATGAATGAAAATGAAAAACACTCATCTCACATAAAAACCCCCGGCTATTCGTACACGACGATCCAATATAACATATCCAGCAACACATAACATCACATGTCATCAACGTAAGTAAATATGCGCACCCCAATTGTCGTTGACATATAGCAACGAAACCGGCGATATCACATATTACACTTACGGTCACAGAAAAGAAAGTGTAAAACTACAACAGTTGGAATCCGCAATCTCTTCAGACATCGCATGCCTGACCAAATGAATTACTTAGACATCGCATGCCTAACAATTATAAACCCCGCATTTTAGTCTCATTATCGAAAACACTTTTCAATATCAAGTCGGGCAATTCAACAAGATTCCCGACATCCTGATCGAATACTCGTTGCAAACTTCAGTAGGCGGCCGCACCCCCGATACCGTCGACAAAGTGCACCAAGGCGGAACACCGCAGCCGCGAGCACCCGAACGGATGCTTTCGGCGACGGGGTTCTCCTACGGTCACTTGGTCGGGGCTATGGAGTGAGGCTGTCTATTAAGTTTACCCGGCGAGTATCCGCGTACGCTACGTGATTGCGACGGACTTTTGATCGCATCAAAATTCCGTGGCAACCGATCAAGTGAGACTAAACTGCTATGTTTATATCATTCATTTAGTTATCACATAACTACTTGTGAATTCCAATTATTGTATCCCATTCCGGATAAATAGAAAATGTCAAACTTTCCGATCGAACAATCGAACACCCAAGTTTTCCCGAAACTGATCAACACATGAAACAAGTATAACAACATTCCGTTCGTGCCTCAGTACCAACGGTCCAGCCGTAGAAGGGTCAAGCCAACGCCTCACATGTGGCACGCCGTACTGCCCCAAACCCGAAGGTTCAAAGGGCAGTTCAAGACGGTCACATAATCGAGTTAAGGTTTGTTGTCTTCTAGAGGGTCCATCGCGTTACTTGCACTACTTAGAACGTCGTTAAACCACGGAAAAATCCAACACTTGGAAATTTCCCGACAAGGGAAAAATTGGGTATTTATATCCGGTCGAACTTTTTAACATATTCTAAAAATTTATCCGGAAAGCCACATAGACAAAATTTGATACTCCGATCGAAACACCGAATCCCCAAAACAACCCCTGAAAATTCAACTCTTGAATAAAAATTAAAAATTCCCAGAAAATCCAGCATAATAAAATAGGAGTTACTGTGCAAACAGGAATTGATGATGTCACATTTTTGCCGCGGAACCGCCGCAGAAGCCAAGCTTCTGCCGCGGTTCCGCCGCAATATGTACTGTTCATCAGAAACTTTTTGCGCCGTAATTCTTATATTTCCCTGCTGAATTTTTTAAGCATTTTTAATGTTGAAAAAATCACGTTTTTGAAAAAAGGACAGAGAGCATTTTTGGTTTGGGGTTTCGGGTTCGTTCGGACTTCAAACTCCGTCTAGACTTCGCCTAAGGCTCTAGCTAGGCTTTGATACCACTGTAGGGTTCCTAGGCACCCTAGTGAGGTCTCACAAGGCATCAACCATGCCAATTTCAAATTTTAACGGTGCCGAGAAACCCGACTACGGATCGTTGGCTAGATTTCTAGGCGAAAAACAATCTAGTTAACAACTTAACTAAGAGATACGGAAATACAACCTTTGTAGATCCGGTTCTCCACCTCCATAGCTCCGCAATGAAGTCTCCTCGCTGTCCATAACAAGTCCCGGGCTCTAGCGTCGGCTTCATCGGAGAATGGACGGGCTAGGTCATCGATGTCCATGCCGAAGATGATCTACGTCGAGGCATCGCTAAATCAAGCTCCGACTTCACCAAGTCAAGAAACTTGTGAAGAAAACACACTCTACTTCTTGGCAAGAGGTAGAGGATGAAGAAATAGGAAGTGGGTAGACTTTAGAATTGGATTTCTCACTTGATTCAACAATCCACCATTGATGAGGCTTGCTTTTCTTCTTGTGAAGAAGAAGAAGAAGATAGCAAGAAGAAGATAATTCTTATGATAAGTTAATTTAAAATAGAAAAGAAAATCAAAACTTATCATAATCCAACCATGGTTATGTGTAGAGACTAAACTCAAGTTAAGTGAATGGTTAGGTTAGGTATGAAGACAAAAATGGTGACTAAGTCAAAGCTTCATGAAGCTTCAACATATATCCAAATTAGCCACCATTTTCCTTTTGCCAAAATGAAATAAACCATTCAATAAATGAATGAATAAATATATAATAACCCTAACCATTTACTTAACTAAGGTTTAACTCTTTACACAAACCCTAGTAATCTTGCATCATCAAATATGATACAATCAAGTGCACAAAAGTATATCACATATACAATGTGCACATCCGAGTGAGAATATTCATTTAAAGTGAACCAATACTAGTTAGTGCAAAGTAATATATCAAATATATAATTATGCATTAAATCATTAAATCAACACTTGATTCAATGATCCGGTCATGTCGAACACAACCGACTAGTATTCAATGTATCGGCTTATCGAATCAATACTTGATTCGATAACTAGGTTATATCTCATACAACCAATCGATACATTTATCGCGAGAATGGAATGCGGTATCACATACACGTATTATTCTCGGTCCCGCACATATCTCATATGCACTCCTATTTCGTTTCGCTTGAGCCAGGAAACCTCTGTGTAGGACTCTAAAGACTCGTAAATACGCCGGCAGCAGGCGATGATCATATCAAACACCCACAAGCCGCAAGCGGTCTGCTAAACGTAACGGCCACCCGGGTATTGAGCGATCTGAAGATCGACGAGCAAGCCCGCTCACACTCCAGTGAATCCAACCAGTAACACTACCGTACAGTCCGGTCTGATCGTCTGATATGTCGCATATCTCGCCTAGGGGTGGTAAACGTCAGACCCCAATAGCTCGATAAGTCGTGTCGATATGAGGTCTATAACAATTCGAGAAACTACTGGTAACACTTACCAGTAAATCTCAGCAACCCTGGCCAGGGATTTCCGGTTATAGCCAATCGAACACAGCGCAACATCAACCCCCTATACCGGGAGAGACGAATCCCCTCCTATCGCTCATTGCCTCCATGTGACACGGGACTGTACCCAAAAACCACCATTTTGCACGCCCTCTTGGACGTGGTAAGATGGAAATCAAAGCACAGTGGGAACCACACAAGACTCTATGACGATCTCGGGTCAACAGACTACTCTGTACCAGTGTCACCAGAGAACTGCCATCTGACGTGAGGTATAATACCATCTGGGAGTTCTCGGCGAGTCCGTCCAGTGTACCCAGTCTCCTGAGCACCCGTATATCATCTCTGATGTCAAACACCAATGGATATGGGATCATCCATCGCCCATCTGTATGGGTCGAGAAGGTATGCGCTAGTCTACACTGGTATATCGATGCCCCGTCTCGATACACCCATGACTAGGGACTTTGAAGGATGTACTTATGGACTACCATGTCCCCACTAGTATGATCCGCATCATAGTCCAGGTAGTCAAGTACACATCCTAAGGGCTTTACCAACATGTAACAGAGAGACAATCAGTATACACGTTAAGGTAAAGTTCAACCAGATAGCATACTATCAAGTCGAGCAAGAAAGTCCTCCCTATATATGTCCCAGCATCCACTACAATATACATCCTATGTACAGTAATGGCCTCTAGGGCATACATATAACTAACAACAAATACCGCTGTGCAAAGTAAAAACTATAGAAGCAATCAAAAGATAAACCGAGTATGTAGCATCTGCTAGTTTCGCTAAAGAGGTCATTCCCGGTGAAGGGATCTCGGCTCTTTCCTTATCGAATAAGGTGCTGGATGTTCTACAAGGAACACCACTATGCAAAGCAAGAACTAGAGCTATCAGTTTTTAAACAAGTTTCTACAACATCTTTAGGTTTCTTTTAGTTTCATTAATCTCATTAATGAAGTCCCATTTTATTATGCTTCACAAGCATCACATTTGAAACGAAATCTGCAATATAATATATATCTCATATATATAATATAAACATTCATCTCAGGCAGTAATATGATCTCATCACAGAACATTGTAGCAGAAGAACATATATGAAATATTGGATATACTAGGACGTCCGTGTTTTTAATACGAGCCTGTATAAAACACGGATTCCACGGTCGCGATGAATAGCCAAACCCACATCCCTAGACCCCTACGAGAGCGGCAAGCAACAGTGCCAATTCTAGGGTTAGGAGACCCGGTCTCGACTCCTCAAGATGGTCTCCCACTGGACCCTAGAACCCGGTTACTTGTGCTCCCTGCCTTGGGTCTACCTAATGCGGAAAAGTAAATAATATACAACGGTAACATCATCCTCAGCCCGGAAGTGCCCCAATAAAAGAATATTATATACAAATGAATTTTACATGAATGAAAAAGAAAAAACTCTCATCTCACATAAAACCCCAGGCTATTCAAAACACGACGATCCAATATAACATATCACAGCAACACATAATATCTCATATCATCAACGTAAGCAAGTATGCGTATCCCGATTGTCGTTGATGTATAGCAACGAAGCCGGCGATACACCACATACTACGCTTACGGTCACAGAAAAGAAAATGTAAAACTATAACAGTTGGAATCCACAACCTCCTTAGAAATCACATGCCTAACCAAATGAATTCCTTAGACATCGCATGCCTAACAATTATAAACCCCGCATTTTAGTCTCATTATTGAAAACTCTTTTCAATATCAAGTCGGGCATTCAACAAGATTCCCGACATCCTGATCGAATGCTCGTCGCAAACTTTAGTAGACGGCCGCACCCCCGGATACCGCCGACGAAGTGCACTAAGGCGGAACACCGCTGCCGCGAGCACCCGAACGGATGGTTTTGGCGACGGGGTTCTGCTACAGTCACTTGGTCGGGGCTATGGGGCGTGGCTATCTATTAAGTTTACCCGGCGTGTATCCACGTACGCTACGTGATTGCGACGAACTTTTGATCACATCAAAATTCCGTGACAACCGATCAATTGAGACTAAACTGATAGATTTATAACATTCAAATTAGTTATCTCATAACTACCTGTGGATTCCAAATATTGTATCACATTCTAGATAAATAGACAGTGTTAAACTTTCCGATCGAATAATCAAACACTCAAGTTTTTCCAAATAGCTCAACACTTGAGCGGAGTTCAAAAAGTATCCATCACATGCCACAGTACCAATGGTCCAGCCGTAGAAGGGTCAAGCCAACGCCTCACATGTGGCAACGCCGTACTGCCCCAAACCCTAAGGTTCAGAGGCGGTTCAGACGGTCACATAATCGAGTTAAGGTTTGTGTTCTTCTAGAGGGTCCACCGCGTTACTTGCATGATTTTCCGGAAGTTTCAAACTCGAGAAAAAATCTAACTTTTGAAAAATTTTCCGACAGGGGAAAAAGTGAGTTATTGATATCCGTTCGAACTTTTTAACAGTTTCTAAAATTATCCGGAAAAACTTAAACGGAGTTAAATTATCCGATCGAATCAACGAGTCCCCAATACAACCCAGAAAACTCAACACTTGAGTAAATTAAAAATTTCCCAGAAGATCAGGAATTACAGACGGATATTACTGTGCCAAAAGAAAACCGTACTCTTACTGTTTGGCCGCGGAACCGCCGCGCAAGCCATGGTACGGCCGCGGTTCCGCGGCGCTTTGATGGAATTGGAAGCACGTGCTGCACAGTAATTCTTGTATTTCCCTGTAGATTTTTTTAAGTATTTTTAATATGAAAAAAATCAACATTTTTGAAAAATTTCCAGAAACTAGGTTATATCGGGTTTTCGGAGTTCGATCGGACTTTAAATTTCGCTCAGACTTCGCCTAAACATCTAGCTTGGCTTTGATACCACTGTAGGGTTACTAAGCACTCTAATAAGGTTCTATAAGGCATCAACCATACCCGATTAAAATTTTAGCCGTGCCGAACAACCCTAACCAAGATCTTTATACTAGAGTTTAGGTGAAACAAAACATGTTAAACACTTTAACACTAAGTGAGAGGGATTACAACCTTTGTAGATCCCGTCCTTCACTTCTAAAGCTCCGTGTTGAGGTCCCTTCGTTGTGATCATCGTGCATCCGGACTCTAGAGAGGCTCCACGAAGAGAAAGATACAAGCTTTCTTCCGATCTTCGATAGCAAAGATGATCTACGTTGAAGTTTCCTTAACCCAAGCTCTCACTCACTAATGAGGTGAACACCCTCATCTAAATGGCAAGGATAGATGAGGATGATGAAGTAAGATTTTAGCTCTCATTTATTATCTTAATCTCACTCATTTTCATCACTTCAAGAAAAGCTAGAAAGCTTTTCATGCAAAGAAGGAAGAAGAAGAAGAAGCACCATTTTTTTTGTGATGAATAATGAAATGTTGTGATAATTACTTACGCAACCATGGTTCAAGATGATAGGCTAACCATTGTAGAGACTTAACTAGGGTTAAAGGGTATGGGTTGGGTATGGAAATATCTTTGCAAAAACAAAAAGAAAGCTTCTAGAAGCTTCTAGAAAAGTTTAACCCAAATAAAACCCTAACCTCGTTTAATCTCCAATAATCATGTTGCATTAGTAATTATAACATGTTACAATATTATATATCACATATATAATATATTTTTGTAACAAAATAAAATAATACAATTAACATATATCGCATATATATCAATGTATTACTCGAGTGAGAAAAAAGAATCTTTTAGTGAGCTTATATTAGTTAATGTAATTTAATATATCAAATATCTAATTATACATCAATTATCGAATCAACACTTGATCCGATAATCCGGTTATTTCACAACTAACCGACTAATATAATCTGTATCAATTCATCGAATCAACACTTGATCCGATGACCCGGCTATATCACATATACCCGGCCGATATCTCATATCGCGAGAATCCAGTACGGTATCACATACACGTATTGTTCTCGGTCCCGCACATATCATATATGTGCTCCTACTCCGTTTTGCCTGAGCCAAGAAACCTCTGTGTAGGACTCTAAATAATCGTCAATACGCCGACAGTAGGTGATGATCATATCAAACACCCACAAACTGCAATCGGTCAGCTAAACGTAACAGCCACCCAGGTATTGAGCGCTCAGAAGGTCAACAAGCAAGCCTGTACATTCTCCTATGAATCCAGTCAGTAACACTCCCGTACAGTCCGGTCTCTTCGTCTGATATGTCGTATATCTTGCCTAGGGGTGGTAAACGTCAGACCCCAGTAGTTTGATAAGTCGTGTCGATATGAGGTCTATAACAGTTCGAGAAACTACTGATAACACTTACCAGTAAATCTCGGCAACCCTGGCCAGGGATTTTCAGTTATAGCCAATCGAACACAGCGCAACATCAACTCCCTATACCGGGAGAGACGAATCCCCTCCTATCGCTCATTGCCTCCATGTGATTCGGGACTGTACCCAAAAGCCACCTTTTTGCATGCCCTCTTGGACGTGGTATGATGGAAATCAAAGCACAGTGGGAATCACACAAGACTCTATGGCGATCTCGGGTCTACAGACTACTCTGTACCAGTGTCACCAGAGAACTGCCATCTGATGTGAGGTATAATACTATTTGGGAGTTCTCGGCGAGTCCGTCCAGTGTACCCAGTCTCCACTGAGCACCCATACACCATCCTTGATTACAAACACCGATGGATATGGGATCATCCATCGCCCATCATATGGGTCAAGATGCGTATACGCTAGTCTACTCTGGTGTATCGATGCCCTGTCTCGATACACCCTCGACTAGGAACAGTTATAGGATGTACTCGTCGACTACCGTGGCCCCACTAGTATGATCTCATCATAGTCCCAGTAGTCGAGTACATATCCTAAGGGCTTTATCAACATGTAAGATAGAGACAATCAGAGTATATGTTAAGATAAAAAGGAACCAGATAGCGTACTATCATGTCGAGCAAGAAAGTCCTCCTTATATATGTCCAAGCATCCACTACAATATACATCGTATGTACAGTAATGGCCTCTAGGGCATACATATAACTAACAGGATCACATCAAAAAGGGTTTTTCTTAACCAAATCACATCGGTACGTATTTTCCTATCACCTTCGCTCAAATCCGACGCATTCCAATATTCTATCTTCTGCAGGATTCTTCGCACAATTTGTCGCCATCATAATAGAGAACTAACCCGTATTTGTTGTTAGTTATCTGTATGCCCTAGAGGCTATTATTGTACATATGATGTATATTATAGTGGATGCTTGGACATATATAGAGAGGATTTTCTTGCTCGACATGATAGTATGCTATCTGATTGCTTTTTGTCTTAACATGTAGACTTGTATTGTGATACTGTCTTGCTCTCACATGTTGATAAAGCCCTAAGGATGTGTACTTGACTACCAGGACTATAATGGAGATCATACTAGTGGGGCCAGGGTAGTCCACAAGTACAACCTTTAATTGTTCCTAGTCGAAGAGGGATCGAGACAGGGCATTGATATTCCAGAGTAGACTAGCGTATACGCTTCTTAACCCATATGATGGGTGATGGATGATCCCACATCCATTGATGTTTGACATCAAAGATGGTATACGGGTGCTCAGTGGAGACTGGGTACACTGAATAGACTCGCCGAGAACTCCTTGTTGGTATTATACCTATCGTCAGATAGCAGTTCTCTGGTGACACCGGTACAGGTTAGTCTGTAGACCCGAGATCGTCATAGAGTCTTGTGTGATTCCCACTGTGCTTTGATTTCCATCTTACCACGTTCAAGAGTACGTGAAAAACGATGGCTTTTGGGTACAACCCCGAATCACATGGAGGCAATGCGCGATATGAGGGGATTCGTCTCTCCCAGTATTGGGGGTTGATGTTGCGCTGTGCTCGATTGGCTATAACAGGAAGTCCCTGACCAGGGCTGATACGGAGATTTACTGGTAGGTGTTATCAGTAGTTTCTCGACCCGTTATGAGCCTCATATCGGCACGATTTATCGGTTACTGGGGTCTGACGTTTATCACCCCTAAACTGGATATGCGACATATCTGACGAAGAAACCGGATTGTACGGTAGTGTTACTGACAGGCTTTACAGGAGTACGAGCAGGCTTACTTGTTGATCTTCTGATCACTCAATACCCGGGTAGCCGTTACTGTAACGTTTTAAAAATAAATAAATAAATAATTAAATAAATAAAATGCTTTAGGTGAATTTTCGGATAATCGGTAAAATAAACCGTATTTTCCGATAAACTCAACTACAGTTATTTTTCAATATAAATTTAATACACCTATTTTAACTATATAATTGCTAGTATTTAGTATTTATTTAGTCACTTATAAATTATTAGTTTACCTAAATATTTTTTCTTAAGTAATTATTTTTTTATATTAACATAAGCTTTTAATTATACATTAAATGGGTGCAAATTACAAATTTGAATGGGTTAATTTTACAAAAGTGAACCATGACAATTTAAAATAAGCGTGTTTCATTCAAAATTCTTTCTCAAATCTCCATGGTTGTAGAGATTTCTAGGAAAAGGTTTAAATGGAAAAATTAAATAGTTAAGGGTTTAAGTGGAAAAAAGTGCATTTATTAGTGAAGCTTCTACACTTATTTACACAATTCACTCTCTCTCTTCTCCTCTCCCATCTTGGCCGAAATCACCATGAGGCAGCCCCAAAATTTTCCAAACTCATTCTCACTTCTAAAATCTCCAAAAATTCATCAAAAATCCAAATAAAAACCCACAAATTCCTAATTTAAATCCTACCCATTATTCTTTGACCTATCTAGTTTGGATTCATGAAGTAAGAGAGCAATTAGGGAGGCCATGTTGCAAGTTTGATCTCTTGAATATTAGGGTATAATCCTAAGCCCTTGGTTTAATTTTTAGTTAATCACTTTAAATTAGCTTATTAAGTGTTTAATTTGGTTTTAAATTGGTTCTAGTTGCATGATTGAAAATTATAGAAAGGGTTTTTAAATCAAATTAGGGTTTTTATCATTGGGTATTGATCTTAATGTGTAGTTTAACATGTTAGGTAATGCTAAACCTAATCTAGAAGCTAAATTGTAAATTGTTACAATTAATTTGTCCAAATTTCTTAATTGTTGCAAACTAAGTTTTTGTAAAATATACATATAGGTGAGATAAAATTCTAGTGAGATTTTTTATCAATTATTCATGGTTTTAATGAGGAGATTAACAAATTAATGGAATGCAAACCTAATCTAGTTACTAGTTGCTAATTGTTAGTTTAAAAATTGTGATAATTATGCTATTTTGCTAACTAGGTTTTTAGAAATTGATTAAATAATTGAGAGAAATCTAATTAGGGTATTCATGACATTATTAACGTTATAAGTTATAGTTTAATGCTTTAGATCATGCAAAACCAAGCTTAATTGTTGTTTGTGCATTTTTACTTTGAAATTTTTTAAAATTGGATAAATTTGCAAACTAGAATTTTAGATTTAATACAAATTGATGAGATTAAATTATAGAAATGGTTTATATGACCTATTCATGATATTTAGTGAATATTATGGCCATTAGTTTTGTTAAAACATTAAGTTTTGAATTAAAACGGTAATTAAGTGCTTCTAGGTTTTTGCGAAATAAAACAATTTGATTACTTTTAAGGTTTTGATGATTTAACACTAGTAAAATAAGGGGTTGCCCCTACGGATAATATCATCCGTAGGGGCAATAAAAGTTTGGCCCTACGGATTAATCCGTAGGTCAAAGTGGTTGCCCCTACGGTCGTTCAATATTTATTTAAAATTTATTAAATCTTAAAGTGTTTTTTGCCCCTACGGTGGCGCAAACCAAGCACCTACGGGTATATCCGTAGGGGTATATAAATAGGGATTTAATAGATCGATCCCTACGCTGATTATTTCTCTTTCCTATTCTCGCGCGAAACCAAATTTCCCAAATCGAGATCGTCGTCGCCGCCGCCGCCGCCGCAGTGATCTCGTCGTCACCGAATCCAAGCCGAATCGTCGTCGCCACACCTGCGCAGTGATCTCGTGGTCGCCACCGTGCTCCGTTCTCGTTGTCGCCACCGCCCTTGTCGTCGCAGATTGCGTCTCCGTCGTCGCCTACAGGTAATTACTTAAACATTATTATAATGATGTTAGGGTAGCGATCAATGAGGGTTAGGATTAGGTATCGGTTGTGGTTAGGGTTACGATTAGGGTTAGGGTACGGGTTCGATCGGCGGTTGGGGTTCGACGACTGGTGTTGGGGTTAGGGTTAGGGTTAGGGTTTCAGTTGGGGTTTGGTGTTGGGGTTGGGGTTCGGCTGGGGCTGGGTTGGAGTTAGGGTTAGGCCGGGTTAGGGTTTGGTGTTGGGTTAGGGTTCGGCTGGGGCTGGGTTGGGGTTAGGATGAGTTGGAGAGATTGAAGGCGAGCTGGGTTTTGGGAGAAGAGAAGGAAATGGCACTGCTTAATTGCTGCTTCAATTTTTTGATTTAGATAGATAATTAGTTCTCCGAGTTAAAATTTAGGGGGAATTGGATACCTCATGTCAAATAGAAAACAGACTAGGTCCATGCTTGCATACGCACACCAGGCATCTAATTTCAAAAGATCCGATGGTATATAGGATTATGGCTCATACAAGACTAGATCAAGAAAGTTAGTATAAAATGGAGAATGCTCTGTTGCTCCCCTCTACTTCAGCTTACATACAATCCATATAAGGTTCTTTTGGGATTTTGGAGGGGTTTTAATTTGGGGGAAATAAATAGCTTTGGAGATGAAATGGGGCATTTCGGTAATTTTATTCTCTGTTGCAAATATTATTTATCAATATATTTAATTATATATATTAAATAAAATAAAGTAAACTATAAATAATATGAAACCAATATATGATACTCGATGATAATACGAAACCTTCATATTCCCATCGATACCCATATATGAAACTAAAAGCGCCACTTAGTCCCCGTCTATCGGTTAACATACGTGCGATGCTCGTCGTGACCTAGAATTATACGAAAGTTGTTAAATATCGGACAGTATAGCTCGATACTAACAACCGCCGTATAGTCTACGCGACGAGAAAATTCAATCGTATGGTAACCCATAGATTTGTCCCGTGTGGACAAGTTAAGAATGTATAAAGCAAACGCCTTCATTCACTTGTGTTTTCATCCGTTTCGAGATATTTTGTCGGTACCTTTCCGCTGGTTCTCCGTGTACAAAGATAGATTAGATGTTCATTTCAACGTTGTTTCACAGCTTTGAAATGATTATCTATTCTATTACAGTGTACTCGGAGAACAGCGGGGAGGTGCTGCCGAAATTTACTCGAAACGGTTGAAAGCACAAGTGATGGGCGTTCGCTCTATACATTCTTAATGGGATAGAAGCCTACCCTCGACAGCCGGAACACATACATACAAACGCATAATTAGAGAGCGACTCGAGATGTTCGGGTTAAAACCAATATATGATACTCGATGATGATATGAAACCTTCATATTCCCATCGATACCCGTATATGAAACTAAAAGCGCCACTTAGTCCCCGTCTATCGGTTAACATACGTGCGATGCTCGTCGTGACCTAGAACTATACGAAGGTTGTTAAATATCGGACAGTATAGCTCGATACTAACAACCGTCGTATAGTCTGCGCGACGAGAAAATTCAATCGTATGGTAACCCATAGATTTGTCCCGTGTGGACAAATTAAGAATGTATAAAGCAAACGCCTTCATTCACTTGTGTTTTCATCCGTTTCGAGATATTTCGTCGGTACCTTTCCGCTGGTTCTCCGTGTACAAAGATAGATTAGATGTTCATTTCAACGTTGTTTCACAGCTTTGAAATGATTATCTATTCTATTACAGTGTACTCGGAGAACAGCGGGGAGGTGCTGCCGAAATTTACTTGAAACGGTTGAAAGCACAAGTGATGGGCGTTCGCTCTATACATTCTTAATGGGATAGAAGCCTACCCCCGACAGCCGGAACACATACATACAAACGCATAATCAGAGAGCGACTCGAGATGTTCGGGTTAAAACCAATATATGATAATATGAAACCTTCATATTCCCATCGATACCCATATATGAAACTAATTAAAAGCGCCACTTAGTCCCCGTCTATCGGTCAACATAACGTGCGATAATTTATTCTTTTCAACGACAAACGCACACACAAAGCATATACATGGATTTTCTCCTTTGTCAGTAACTATCCCGTTCTTATATTTCTCAATATAGTCAGCATAACCTACAATTTATATGTTATTCAGTCTAACATGGCCCATGAGTACGTCAGAGTTAAGGACTGGATGTATGTGGATTGGAAACAACGTATGCAACCTAAGTTTGTCGCAGGGGTTGCTGCTTTCCTTGAATTTGCACGAGCACATAATAAGATCATAATAGAGAAGATTCTCTGTCCGTGCGATAGATGTGGCAATAAGTACTGGCAGAAGGTAGAATTGGCAGAGCTTCATATTGTAAAACATGGGTTTACTAGACTTTATTCAATTTGGAAATATCATGGGGAAGGAGAAGAATGCAGTACTGCGGTAGAAGAAGGAGAACACGATAATGCGGCAGGAGAAGAAGAAGAATTCGGTAATACGGCAGGATACGGAAATTTATTTCCATCAGAAGAAATGGAGGATATGGTAGAGGCTGCCCTAGGTGAATCTATTCGTACCGAAGATGACATTCCTTCCGGTCAAGGACCGCGTGCGGATAAATATGAAAATTTCATGAATGATGCTAGGAAACCAATTTATGAGAATGCGAAGTATTCCACCCTCTCATGGTTCGTCCAACTTTTCCAAATTAAGTGCCTAAATGGATGGAGCAACAAGTCATTCACAATGCTTCTTTCGTTCTTGAAAGATTCTATGCCTCCGGGAAATAATGTGCCCGAAAGCTGGTACGAAGCCCAGAAAATGATGTCTGATTTGGGTCTAAAGTGCGAGAAGATTCAAGCATGTCCTAAAAATTGCGTGTTGTACCGGAAAGAGAATTCAGATTTGAAAGAGTGTCCAACATGCGGAGAGGCCAGGTATAAGCCGAAAGATTCTGATAAGAAGCCTGATATACCTGTGAAGATAGCACGATATTTTCCCATAACACAGAGGCTACAGAGGCTATTCAGGTGCAAGAAAACAGCCGAGGCAATGATTTGGCATCATCGTGCTCGTCCAAGCGAAAATGGAAAAATGAGCCATCCAAGAGATTCACCGGCATGGAAGGATTTCGATAGGAGGCACACAATATTCAGTAGCGATCCCTGCAATGTCCGGCTCGGACTGGCTGCCGATGGCTTCTGCCCATTCAACTATATGGCTGGAAGTCACAGTACATGGCCCGTTGTAATGATAATTTATAATCTGTCGCCTTGGTTGGCTATGGACCAATCATACTTTATGATGCCTCTTCTTATCGACGGACCAAACTCACCGGGGAACAATATCGACGTCTATCTCCGACCTCTGATTGAGGAGCTGAAAACTTTGTTTATTGATGGTGTAGAGACATATGATTCAAACACAAATACAACCTTCATACTGCGTGCGGCTTTAATGTGGACAATTAATGACTTTCCTGCATATGGAATGCTTTCAGGTTGGTCCGTACATGGTCACAAAGCATGTCCTCATTGCCATGAACACACAACATCAAAATTTTTGAATTTTAGCAGGAAGGTTTGTTATTGCGGCCATCGACGTTTTCTGCCTCCAGACCACCCCTACAGGTTAGACACGGTTCACTTTGATGGTCATCAGGAGCTTCTTGGGCCTCCATCCCCATTGTCCGGAGAGGACGTGACTGCTAAATGGGATGGTTACAATAACGTGACCTTCGGGATGGATCCGACGAGACAGGTCAAACCACAATATTGGAACAAGTTAAGCATTTTCTTCGAGCTTCCGTACTGGTCTACAAATTCAGTGCGTCATTGTCTGGACGTCATGCATATAGAGAAGGGAGTATCAGAGCACATACTTAACTTGCTTCTGTGTAAAGACGGGAAATCGAAAGACAACATGAATGCCCGGATGGATCTACAAGAGTGGGGAATAAGAAGTGAACTGCACCCTAAACCGGTAGCGGGTAAACCGGGCAAGTTTGTACTTCCCAATGCCGCTTATCATATGTCACAACCGGAGAAGAAAAGATTCCTGCAGGTGTTGCATGATTTGAAAGTCCCCACAGGTTTCTCAGGATCATTCAGCAAGAAAATAAAAATTGTGAAGGGCAAGATCGATGGGCTGAAAAGTCATGACCACCATGTTATCGTGGAGCACCTTCTTCCATTAGCCCTCAGGACTTCTCTCCCCGACTCGGTTGGTCTAGTAATCAACGACCTATGTTGTTTTTTCAGGGAGTTGTGTGCTAAAACGCTGGAGGTTGCGACGCTGGATAAACTAGAAAATTCTATTGCGTTGATACTTTGCAAGTTTGAGCGTATTTTCCCACCGTCATTCTTCGATATCATAATACACTTGACGGTTCATCTTGCAACTGAGGCGAAGTTAGCCGGACCGGTACAATATCGATGGATGTATCCCGTCGAGAGGTACGTGTAATTTTTCGTTTCGCGCAATTTATAAATTTATTTTTGTCATGTATGCCCGTGTTTATTTATTCAACATATTCTCATTAGGTACCTTTACACTCTTAAGAAGTATATACGCAATAAAAATCGACCAGAGGGTTCTATCATGCAAGGTTATCTTCTTGATGAAGCAACCACATTTTGTTCCCGCTATCTGGACGAGAACATTGAGACAAGGCTTAACCGACCTCGAAGAATTCAAGACGGGCCATATGGTAAAGCCGAGTATAAGAGGGTAGACACTATGTTTATCAACAAGATATACCGGTTTATCTTGCTTAATTGCGAATGTCTTGAACAAATTAGAGAGTAAGTTCTTTTGGATTAATTGTTATATCTATGTTTGTGTGTGTATGAAATGACATAATATTAATGTCACAATTATTTGTCGAAAACAGAACTCATTTTAACGAGGTACGTGAGGGGCATCCTGATTGGAACGAAGAGCGTTTGGAAAAATACCATCAGGATAATTTTTGTGATTGGGCCACAGAGCATGTAAGTTATTCGAATTACATTTTATTGCTATCAGTTTTAATCTAAACTTGTATCGTTATGTATTTATCGTAAAATTTGTTTTGTTAGATCCACGATCCGAACTTGTCTGCATCATTTGAGAGTGATTCAAGATGTTTAGCTCAATTTCCTAGTATGGAGGTTGCACATTACAAAGGATTTGGTGTCCTTGGATACAAATTCGAAATTAAGGACATAGAAACATCTAGAATCACTCAGAATAGTGGTATTGCGACGGTAGGATCGGACGGTGTGATTTACTATGGGTACTTAAATTGTATACTCGGCATCCACTATCCCGGACGATCAGAACCCTTTTATATATTCCACTGTACTTGGTACGATCCGCGAACCGATACAGACAGGTGGAGAAGCAGTCTTGGGACTTGGAAAGATGAATATGGATTGACCAGTGTGAACACACTTCGATTTTACGGTCAAGACGATCCGTTTATCTTTCCGAACCAAGCGTTCCAAGTATACTACTCACAGTGTTTGAAGCATCCGGGGTGGAGTGTTGTATGCCGATGGAAACCTAGAGATGTCTACGATGTCCCAGAATACGAGGACAGCGATGAGGACGAAGAAGAGAGAAGGCTTAAAGTGCTCCGACCGTCTGTTTCGAAGGACGGGTTGTCTTCGACCGATCATGAAGTTACGTGGGTTAGAAATGACATCGACGATGAAATCCAAGTAGATATGTATGATGCGCCCACGAAACGAAAAAGGTTATCAGTAATGTTATATTATTACTTCACATTTTACGCTCTAGATCATATATAGTCAATACTTTTAATGATTGTCTAATGCGTCCACGAACCGTTTATCTAGATTGGATGACGATGTCGGGAGCAGCGAGGGGCGGCAGGAGCTCCAGCCGCGGCAGAGGCAGAGGCAGAGGCAGAGCGGTTCTGCCGCCCGGAGAGCTCCGTAGGGAGCTTCAGAGGGCCGGTCTTGCACCCAGATCGGAGACCCCTTCGGATGCCTCTTTCCGTGTGGATTTTGCCACACCTCCAGGTATACTGCACGCATATCCATTTTCAATTTAATATTACAGATATTCATGCCTGTTTATGTCAAAATTACTTATATTGTCAATGTTTGATTGTCTAGTTGTTGGTCCTGCGTCCACATCTGGGACAGAGGCCACCCCCGCTCCTCCAGGTATGTTTATATATCATATAGTGTATGTATATTGATTTAGAATGCTATATCATAAATATACACATTCCTTTTGCTCTTACTTAGCAATTTTTATTATTGTCTAGCTGTAGGTGGTGACACCACCGCACCTGCGGGTATGTTTATATGTCCTATAGTGCATGCATATTGATTTAGAACGTTATATTATTGATCTACACATTCTTTTTGCAATTACTTATCAAATCTATTTTTAATTGTCTAGTTGTTGGTCCTGCGTCCACATCTGGGACAGAGGCCACCCCCGCTCCTCCAGGTATGTTCATATATCATATAGTGTATGTATATTGATTTAGAATGCTATATCATAAATATACACATTCCTTTTGCTCTTACTTAGCAATTTTTATTATTGTCTAGCTGTAGGTGGTGACACCACCGCACCTGCGGGTATGTTTATATGTCCTATAGTTCATGCATATTGATTTAGAACGTTATATTATTGATCTACACATTCTTTTTGCAATTACTTATAAAATCTATTTTTAATTGTCTAATTATAGGTGGTGCGTCCACACCTTCCACAGGGGCCACTCCTGCCGCTTCCGTACCCTCCGCATCGTCTGCAGGTTAGTATGAATAAATTTAAAATATTTATTTATTTTACATATGCTCTATAGAATAAATATGAACTTCATGGAGATTTAGCGTCGATGTTTATTTTATAGTTGGAGGGGATGCGTCCGGGTCCGGGACCCCGGTTGTTCCTCACCGGAGGAACTATCGTCCCGCTCGTGCTGCTGCTCGGGCCCAGGCTCGTGCGTTATTCACCGGAGGTATATATCACACTTGAATTTTTGTTTAACCTTGATTTCTTAATACAACTTTGTATTATTATTGATTGTCTTGATATTTCGTGCAGACGCAGGGCCTCTCCATCCCCAGAGGGGGACTCGAGGCCCGAATCAGTCCCATAGGCTGAGGCCTAATAGAGCTAGGGGGGAGGCAGCATTCCCCCTATTTTTTACCCTTGACTATCGCTATACCGGTCCTCATGCCGAGAGGTTCGGCCGGTATTTGGGGGACGAGAGCCGGATCGTGAAGAACTATCCACTTCACGTTGAGTGGGGCGAGCAGCACCAGCGCTCATTCGCCCTCTTCTTTGAACAGGCTCGGGTATGTATTAATATATATTTTCATTTGATCTATCCAATATATTTATTATTAACACTTGCAATCTAATAACAATGTTTTTTTTGTATTTTCAGTTGGATTACGATTTTCAGCCTGTAGCCGACCCTGATCACTCGGGGAGGGTGCTCGACCTTCATGCTCTGTACAATGGCCTGATGAAGAACATGCAGGCCAAGGTCCGATACAACAGGAATGAGCTGAAGGCCGACTGCTACTCCCTGTGGATAGCGACCCCCGAGGCAGAGAGAGCGGCCCTCCTATCTACTCCGGCGTTTGCGAGAGTCGACGTAGAGACATGGCCTCTATTGTGCGCTTATTTCGACTCCGAACGCAAACAAGTATGTATTTTAAATTTAATTCATTATTTATGATATAATTTATTTCTTTGTGTTTCTTAATTAGAAAACTAAATGTTAATGCGTTGTGCAGAAACAGGCCGCTCAGAATACGGAGAACAGGAAGTCGGCGAAGAGGGGTCGCCCCACTTACACAGGTGGCTCGAGGAACATTACTCGAGCCATGGAGTTATCGGTAAATTAAGTGTTATTCTCTAATATTCTGCAATATTAAGAGTTATTCTCTAATATTTCTAATATTAAGAGTTACTTTCTAATATTGCAGACATCTCGGACCGTGGCGTCAGGTGGTACACCGAGCGTGCTGTCCGCATATCTTGCCGTCCACGGCACCTCGACAGATCCCGCCACGGGCGAGCTTCGATGTCCCGACGTCGCCGGATCGTGAAGAACTATCCACTTCACGTTGAGTGGGGCGAGCAGCACCAGCGCTCATTCGCCCTCTTCTTTGAACAGGCTCGGGTATGTATTAATATATATTTTCATTTGATCTATCCAATATATTTATTATTAACACTTGCAATCTAATAACAATGTTTTTTTTGTATTTTCAGTTGGATTACGATTTTCAGCCTGTAGCCGACCCTGATCACTCGGGGAGGGTGCTCGACCTTCATGCTCTGTACAATGGCCTGATGAAGAACATGCAGGCCAAGGTCCGATACAACAGGAATGAGCTGAAGGCCGACTGCTACTCCCTGTGGATAGCGACCCCCGAGGCAGAGAGAGCGGCCCTCCTATCTACTCCGGCGTTTGCGAGAGTCGACGTAGAGACATGGCCTCTATTGTGCGCTTATTTCGACTCCGAACGCAAACAAGTATGTATTTTAAATTTAATTCATTATTTATGATATAATTTATTTCTTTGTGTTTCTTAATTAGAAAACTAAATGTTAATGCGTTGTGCAGAAACAGGCCGCTCAGAATACGGAGAACAGGAAGTCGGCGAAGAGGGGTCGCCCCACTTACACAGGTGGCTCGAGGAACATTACTCGAGCCATGGAGTTATCGGTAAATTAAGTGTTATTCTCTAATATTCTGCAATATTAAGAGTTATTCTCTAATATTTCTAATATTAAGAGTTACTTTCTAATATTGCAGACATCTCGGACCGTGGCGTCAGGTGGTACACCGAGCGTGCTGTCCGCATATCTTGCCGTCCACGGCACCTCGACAGATCCCGCCACGGGCGAGCTTCGATGTCCCGACGTCGCTACCCAGGAGTACTGCGTAAGTGTTAATATTTTTTCTACCCAAATTTGAAATTTTAGTTTTGGAAGGTTCAAGTTTAAATTTTATACTTATACTTTACTGCTTAATGTGGGTGTAGGAGCGGGTGGTTGAGCAGGCCCAGGCCTCGGGGATCGATTTTACCGGACAGAACGATCCGAGGCTGCTGACCCCAATTCTGGACGCCGCACACGGAGGGCACCACGGAGGTTGGGAGAGAGGCCGGGGATTGGGCCCTAGCAGGGCCCATATGAGGTTGGACTCCACCCCGGCGGTTACTTCCTCCGTCTCCAGTGGCCGGCATGTCTATCAGGAACTGGATAGCTTGAGGGCCACCGTTCAGGAGTTGAAGGAGATGCTGGTATGTATACTACTTTATAGTAAAATATCATTTCATATTATATACATATCAACATATCCATAATTAGTACGTAGGTTGAGCTTATTTGGTTTTAGACTTAAGTCTGATTAATCATACATACATATGTAATTAAAATAAACAACGCTTTTCCAAACTAGATATCCAAACAGGATTTCGAAATAACTTAATAATGAAACGAATTCGAATAATACACAGTTCTTAGACGCTTCTTACACACGTTATGTCCAGACGCGACAGGGTAGATCGGCCGAGCCTCCACATGCATCTCCTTCGGCTGCGGCTCCGCAAGCCACTACATCGGCTGCGGTTCCGCAGACAGCTCCTGTAGCTCCACCGCCCACTCAGACTCCCGCAGCCGCGGCTCCGCAAGCGACTACCTCGACGGCGGCTGCGCAGACCACATCGCCAGCTCCACATGCCGCTCAAACTCCCTTATATGCAGCATTGGAGAGTGTATTTACCGAGGAGCAGGCGCGCGTTATTCGAACGTTATTCGGAGGTGGAGCTGGACCGAACTAGGGTAGCTTTTTGGTTCTTATTTTTTGAAACATGTATTTATTTATATCACATTGTACTACATTTTGAAACGATATTGATATTGGTTTGTATTTATATCATATTCAGTTTTTGGGTTTCTTTTGTATATTATATATATGCGTGAGATGTGATTATGAATACTGCAATATATGATTTGATTGATGTATATAGTATTGTGCACAGGGCGGCAAAAAATCTGGCAGCCCATTTTTTAAAAAAAAACACAGACAATATGTACCTACGGATTAAGCCGCAGGTACATATGTTGCCCCTACGGATATATCCGTAGGGGCAAACTATCAGGAAACCTGATATTTTCCCACCTGATATCAGCGCAGGGTGTTGGGGTTGTCCCTACGGATATGTCCGTAGGGGCCAGTGGTTATCCCCTACGAATTTATCCGTAGGGGAAAATATCAGGTTTCCTGATATTTTCCCACCTGATATCAGGCTAGGGTGTTGGGATAAGCCCCTACGGACATAACCGTAGGAACTACTGTATATCCCCTACGGATATATCCGTAGGGATATAAAGGGGACCTACGGGTATATCCGTAGGTATATACAATATATTCAAAAAAAAAAATTACATTTATGATTTTATTACCCCTACGGGGTACTCCGTAGGGGCTATAACACCTACTGATATATCCGTAGGGGCTTAAATTTGTCCGTAGGGGCACGTTCAGGGCCTCAACTTGCACCTGCGGCCTTTGCACCTACGGGGTCTTTTTTCGCCCCTACGTATATATCCGTAGGGGCAGTGGGTTGCCCCTACCGATAAATCCGTAGGGGCAACCCTTATTTGTAGTAGTGTAAACCCTATTTTATATTATAATTAGTGAGTTTTGAAACTACCATTTGTAAGTTTATGTTTTATCTCGATCAATCGGTGTTTGTACGCCAATGTCGAGGGTTACTTGGTTCTTTTGCATGAGCGGGTCATAGGTTTTAACCTATACGCGTTTCGTACGCCGTTTTGATTTTTTCCGCGATTTCGGTTTATGATATTATATATTTTTGCGTATAGGTACCGCTCACGTGGACTTTGGACGATTAAAAAGAGGATGGCGGTATCGACTTCGGCAGACAAGGACCAGGTGAGTAGATGTATATCAACGGGGGAAGTCGGGTGGATGACGTATAGCACCCCCGCAAACATAGAATAAGGATATTATGTAATATTATTAGGAAGTCGGACGTGACCTTAGATTCTTGATGAGTAGGGTATTATTGAAGATTTTAAGTTGCATTTGACTGATTTAGAAAGACTTAACCTGAGGATGATTGCCTTGGAGGGAATTCGTAGGTTTCATGTAGACACACATACACGCACATACACATACACTTGACTTGGTGTATATGTATACATATATATACATGAATGTGTGTAGGTGTCTAGATGTATGTATATATATATATACATGTGATATGAAGATATTATATGATACCTGAGGATGAGTCGGTATGACTGGGCATTATGCCGTGATATATTGGATATACGATCGAGTTATGATATGAGATATATTATGATATTAGCGGATCGTTGGGAAATGAGAAAACGCATACTTATACATAAACGATAATAGGTGATGACGACATTGTAATGTACGAGATTGTAGAATAGAACCCGGATTGTAATATGTGACTTAATCACGATCTGATATATGACATGATATTTTAGTGGATCATTTGACGACGTATATTTACACAGACGATGATATAAGTCTGATGATATTGGGATGTATGCGATTATAGTACAGTACCCTTGATCATTATATTGTTTGATGATGATACTATATGAACGATGATGTATATATGTGATAGTTGACCCGTACCCCGATTTTGGGAGGCCGTACGATGGATTTTACCGTACGAGGCATAAATGTGATGATTGATCTGCACTCTTGAGTCGAGAAAGTCGTACTACGTACGTGACTGTCACGACCCAAAGTTTGGCCCGTGACCGACACTTAACCACGTAACGTCTACAGGCGTAACGCGACTAAGCCGAAACCCAGAAATCAAAACCAATAAAAGTATTGAGTGTTTTAAACATTTAATAGAAACATTTGTTAAAACATTAAAAAACCTTAAGTAATTTAGAAAAATTCTTTAAAGTTCAAGTTATTATCTTAAAAATTTTGGCAGCATTTCCTTTGTAAAAACTAGCCCCGAAATCGGGTACAAGACAATATATGAATAAAATGATATACAATAAAAATAAAGCATCCCAAATGGGAGCAATCACGCCCAACGACGGAACAATCACCACAATAAAAATGTACGACGCCGTAGCGAAGAAAGAACAAAAATAAATGAAGACAACATGAAATATAAAACTGCATAAATAAAGTCGGCTCACAACGAGCTCGACACCAGAGTACAAAATAATATACATCGTCCTCACAACTGGTCTCTAAGTCAATACATGAAAGTAGATGGAGAGTACTAGATACAACAATGTAGACAACTGGAAAATAAACAGATACCGCACCAAAAACCCACCTATCAGTAAAAAGGCTAACACGCCAACTGCAGTGGTATCTGTATCAAAAGATGCAAGAAAGCAGCCTGCCGCGACTACTCTGAGGGGCAACCTGCAAACACTGTGGCACAATGGGGGTGAGTTGCCAACTCGTGAGTAGTAGATAACATATAAAGGTAATCGCGAGTATGCACGTGCAGCGATGCTCTAACCTATGCTAACAGATAACATCTATATGATGAGCTATATGAGCAATAATCATGCAACAAGTGCGATCTAATAACATCTCTATATGATAAGCAGGGTATGCAATAATTGTGCATAACAGGGGAAATCTAATAGCATCTATATATGATGAGCAGGGTATGCAATAATCATGCAAAAATTACTCTATCAGGTACTATAGCTACAGGATGAGATGCAAAATGGTGAATGCTAGCATGGGAATAAATATCATCTACACGGAATGTTAACATGGAAGAATAACCGATGTCTATCAATGCACCCAAAACCCAATAAAACTCAGGTGCCGTCACTCGGATCGGCCCTCAAATCCTGTACAGTTCATGGAATCGTGAATGCCTAGCATCGGCACTCGAAAATATCACAAATCATCGTGCCAAGCATCGACACGCAAATCCTCAAGTATCGGGCTCCGTCTGCGGAATCGGCCCTCGGCCCCGGCAGTACGTGTCGTCCCCTATCCATCTCTCAACTCTGGTCAGTATCCTCCGGATAATCGCCAGATCTAACCAATCACCGGTAGGTTGTAGTCCCTCTGCCAGGCTCACCGTCTGTATACATAGCATCCTTTTCTTGCCCCGGGGTACCATACCGGGTCCACCATGTACCCGCAATCGGCCTCGTCCAGCTCCTCGATTCGGGTTTACATATCACACGTCTCAGAACCGAGAAAACGCATGGTGGACGCACTGAAATATCATATTAAGGGAAACCAGGTTTTTAAAATAGTGCGTATTTTCTTAAAATAATACCCCGGTTCCCAAATCCAGAAATCACATAAATCCAAAGTAAATGCGTAAATCCATGCAATGTGTCGTATGACATTAAGAGTAAAAAGGGAAAACCGCTCTTTTAAAAAGATCCAGTTTTGAAAATATCACGTGTGGTCCCTTAGTTTTTAAATCATGACAATATCATCCATGTATGTAACATATGTATATATATAGGTATGAATGTGCAAATGAATATATACGCAATGTGAGTGGAGCAATGTACATGTGCACTAATAGTGATGATCAATGAAGGTATGCACTAATGTGAATATACAGTGTACATGTGCGCAAGTAGTGATGTATCAATGAAGGTATGAACTAATGTGAATATACAGTGTACATGTGCGCAATCAAACGATATGTAGTTCGTAGCAATCCTATAGTGCAAGTGTCATGGCAATCACTAGCGGTGTGAGTGTATCATACAAATAGTGCTCCTGCAGTTTTAACCGTTAGTGACAGTGCAGTGTTATATACTATCAATTCTATATGCAACAAGAAGGTATGCTACAATAGTCCATATGAACATCTGCGACTAAATATCCTATCACGCCGTGACGCTTAACGCCATACGGGCGATTTCCCCATAGATGTTAAATCTACTCACCCGTGATCTCGCATTAGGTGTATCCGACTACCTGCTTCCCTTTCTCCGCGGCGCTCGAAGTCCCCGCCTGCGAACCTAGAATTTACATAAAGTAACATACGTAAGGAAAAAACCCTGCAAAACGCGATATCACGATCAAAGGAAAAACTTGCGTTGGAAACTAAACGCGCGTGCACTCGATACGTCAAAGCGTGTGCAACCTCACCAGAAACCACCCCGACTAGCTGTGTCGCGCAGTGCACCACAGACCCAACACAAAAAACCCACGTGTCGCACGAGTTAAAAAGTATCGAAAAAGGGGTTTTAAGCTCCAGATTTTGACTCGAGTGAAAATGTAAAAAGTTGCATATACCAACAACCCTAATTATACAGCAGACTCCTACAGAACAAAACCCAACACCCACACCCACCTTCTGGCCGCAATTTGCAGCCAGACAGAATAAATCTGCGGCCAAAAGGGGGAGAGGGGGCCCCGTGCTTCGTGTGTGTGTCTCTGGCTTGGTCACTATGCTACAGTATCAGCAACTTTTTCCTGAAATACCCGGGTAAAGAGCAGATCACAGAAAGCCAAGAATTTACTTAAAAACGTTAATTTTAGCACTAATTGAAACCCTATGGTATTTTAGTGAAATCTGGGGTTTAACTAGGTTTAAGTGGCCCTAATAACACTTAACTAGGCTAGGCTAACCAATAAAAACATCTCTTAACCAAAACTCCACACAATTCACCATTTCAAGCATTAAATCTCACTTTTAACACCAATTAAGCTTAACAACCACTAATTTAGCAAGCAAGGAAGTTGGGCTAGGCAATAATACCCCACTCTCTAGGTCTAGTGTGCAGGAAGAAGAGGAAGAAGAAGAGGTGTTGCACTGCTGCTGCTGCTGATGATAAAGATGCTGATGCTGCTGCTGCTACTGCCTCTGCTGCTGCTGCTGCTACTGCCTCTGTTGCTGCTGCTGCTTCTTGTTGTTGTGGTTGTGGTTGCTGCTTGCAGCTGCTGCTGAGGCTGCAGGTGCTGCTGCTGTTATGTGAGTGTGTGTGTATGTGAGTGAGTGAGAGTGAGAGAAGTGAGAGTGAGAATGAGAGATGAGAGCACACAAGTCAAAACCCCCCTCTCTCTTCCTTCATTTAATGTAGGCATGGGCAAGGCCATGGTGCCATTCCCCCCCTCTCTCTCTCTCACCAAGTCAACAAAAGAAAATTCAAACCATTTCCAATTTTTTACAAAAAAAAAAACTCCAAAACACTTAATACAAATTTTAAAATTAGCTTAAGGAAAAAGGCTTAACCCACCATGATTGCTAATCATGGTCTAACCCCATTTTAACCCTAGTTGTCATGCACAAGTGTGTGCTAGCCTCGGAAAAATCTAATAAAATATTCATTAAATGGGATAAAATATTTGAAAATCGATTTGGTAAACTTTTTATTCAAAACCATATATTAAAGTATAATTAGCCACTAAACACATCCTAAGGTGTTACAATCTTCCCCCTTAAAGAAATTTGTCCCCGAATTTAAAAATATAAAGCTACACATACCTTCAAAGAGATGAGGGAATTTCTTCCGCATCTCGCCCTCGGCCTCCCATGTGATCTCTTCACCATTCGGGCTGCGCCAAAGCACCTTCACTGATGGCAAGACCTTCGATCTAAGTTTCTTCACCTGCCGGTCCAATATCACGACTGGCTACTTGGTGAACGAAAGATCACACTCAAGATAGATGGTCTGGTGCCGAATCATGTGAGAAAGGTCATGAAGGTAATTGCAAAGTATCGACACAAAAAAATACGTGGTGAATACTCAATAATCTGGGCGGAAGTGCCAAATTAAAGGCAACGAAACTAACTCGCTTTAAGGATCTTAAAAAGACCTACAATCCAGGGATAAGCTTCCTAAAACTCAACATGTCATTTATCGGAAAAATCCGTAGGAATACATGATCTGCCACTGCGAACTCGAATCTGCGACCATCTCGGTCGGCATATGACCTCTGTCCGAAATGGACAATTCTCATCCTGACCTAAAACAACTGGATCATCTCCGAAGTCTCTAGACTAGCTGGGGTCCAAAAATCCTACAACACAGAGTCAGAATAACAGACTGGTGATCGACAGCACCTAACCCCTAAACATAAAGGTTGTCAATTGGAGTGTCTTCCGATAACATCTATCGAAGGAGAACCCTAACAATGGCGAGTGACGATCCCCAACCGCCGACAACAATTAATACGTATGCACAAACTTAACAAAGAACAACTGTGTAAACTGAGTATAACCGGACGAAAAGCATCCGAATGGAGTCACACCCTGACTAAACCTGGGTAGACACCATAACGAAATTCGTTGAGACCTGCTCCTATTCCCACTTCGGAACGGTTAAAGGTTGCAACTCTCCAGCCGGTCTCAGTTGCTCAACCCAAGCACACAACAAGACAGACATCTTGAAACGAAACCCGAGACTTCTCTTTACATCCCTGCCCATCCGTAACTATCTCACAAGTCACGTTAAATGTTGGTGGAATTTGAATGAGTACAGAGAGTTGACTGATGTGCCTGCTCTAGGATTTCACGTCTCTACCCAATAATATCAGGTACACAAACGTGTCCCTAAACTTAGCACACCCTCGTCACAAATCAAGGACTCTGAATCATTACCCAGCCGAATAGGCTCAAGTATCTCTGATGAACGAGCGTCGGTGGGAAGTGTCTCACGAAAGCGATTAAAGAAAAGTGGTCGGGCGCGGACATGAGCAAGCTGTCCCCTCAGTAGAGACGAACTTAAGCTGTACTCAACGATCGCACAAGAACTGTAAATCTGCAGAGGACTATCACAACAATCAAAATCTGCTGCAGGAAGATGTACATTAAGCTCTGGTGGTCCGTGAAAATCTGACACGACTCTCGAACAAGTAGTGTCTCCAAATCTCCAATGCAAAACTACCGTGGCCATCTCCAGATCATGAGTGGGATATCCTTCTCGTACTTCCTCCAAATGTAGGGAAGCAAAAGCGATAACTCCGTAGTGTCACCTCAGTACACACTCGAGCCCCACTCACGAAACATCACAATTAAACCACAAAGTCACCCGAACCAAAAAGCAAAGAAAGAACTGATGCAGTTGTTAACCAAATCTTCAACTGCCGAAACTCCGCACACATGACTCAGTCTAAAGAAAAGAAACCTCCATTCCGGTCAATTTAGTCAACGGTGCATCACTATACTAGCAATCCTGCACGAAACGGCGGTAAAAACCTGCTAAGCCCAAAAATCTGCGGACCTCCGTCCTGCTCACAAGTCTGGGCCTAAGCTGTACGGCCACGATCTTCCTCGGAACCATACAAAACCGTCTCCCGTAACTACAAGACCTAGGAGTCAACACAAACAAGCCTGAAGGAACTCTCCGAGAATCTAGCAAACTGCTGGGGCTCTCCCAGTATCTGTAAAACAAATCCTCAAGTGCTTCTCCTGTCCCTCAAGATACATTAAATAAACCAGAATGTCGTAAATAACACAACAATAATTAGTCGAGGAACGTCCAGAAGAAATCTGGTTCATCACATCTACGAATGCTGCTAGGGCATTGGTGAATCCAATGACACACCAATACACACAAAGCCCGTAGCACGCACAAGGCAGTCTTCGGAATGTCATCACTCCAAACTCTCAACAATGATGACCTGATCCCAGACAAACTTAGAAAATGTCTAGCACTCTAGAGCTGATCGAAGAAATCGCCAATGCGAGGTAAAGGATACCTATCCACACCGTAAGCCGGTTCAATTGACGATCCATCAATACACAACCTCAATCTGTCGTCTTTCTCCTTGACGAACAGAAATAGGAGCTCCCTAATGCGAAACACTCAGACGCACGAAACTCCCCCCAACAAACAACTCTGCAGCAGATCCTTAAGCTCCTTAACCTTCGCCGGCTCATCTGGAACAACGTCGGAAAACTCTCGCATGAAAGAAAACTGGTCCAACAAACCAACTGTGGCTACAGTATCATGAATGGACGCCAAGAATCCACGACATCTCCTCCAAAAGCCGGCTAGCGAAAAAGGCTAAATTCAAGCTGTGAGAGGCGGCACAACTATCCACCTGCACAACAAGAACTGACTCGCCGGGGAAAACAAAACCTGACTGTTTCCTCACGGTAGTCCACAAACGCCTAGAACGTAGCTAACCAGTTCGTTCCCAGGAGAACTCCAAATCCAACATCTCTAGAAAGAGCAAAATGACAGACGAATCACTATCTCCTATCGCACACGACCGAATTACGTGTCGCGCAACAAAAGAATCGCTGACAGAAGTTAACATAACAAACGACTGATCCACCTAACACGACTCTCGTCCCAACCACGGCACAAGTGTGAAAAACAAACAAATACATCAAAAGAACATACAAATTAAGGATACCTGAAAACTCTGCATTGGACGCCCTCGCGTCCCGCTGAGTAGAAGCAAACTCTCGTGTCTGCCCTCTACCCGCAACAGGCCGAAATCCTCCTCTGCTAGACTGACCCCTCTGAGCGAACCCTCTGCGTCCATGACGTCTCAGAATATGACCCTGACGTGGTGCTAAGGAACAATGTCTGACGAATTGTTGAAGGCTTCCGCATCGAAAACATCCACACGCTGACTGCTGACCCTCCTGGGGAAGAGAGCCGAACGACTGTCTTCGTCCTAAGCCTCTGCTCTGGGTTGGTACACCTGCACGATTCCTCCACTGTTCCGGAACTCTCGAAGTCTCTAGAAGACGTGTCTCGTAAACTGGGGCTGTATCTACTGGTGCTATGTAGGTGACAGAATGCTGCATGCTGATCGCAAGGAACAACTGGATAACATGGGTGACAACCTCCTTTCGCTGCGCTCGAACGGTCTCAACCAATGAGCTCATCGTCTGGCGCAAGTCCTGCATCTCTGCCACTAGTCTAGCGATCTGGTCTGTCGGAGGTGGAACAGACTGCACTGGTACAACGGATGTACTACCCGGATCAGTCCTCGTCTCGGACGAGTCAACTCTAATCTCGGCTCTTGCGGCCGCTCTCTGCACCCTCGCAGTCTTTGGCGGCATAATGGCTGAAAAGAAAGTAGGATTCGATGAGGATACGAAAATCGAATCACAAGGATGTATGCAATCATGAAGGAATTTCAATCAATAAGTCTTAAGGTCGCTTAGGCGGAGTACCGTGTCGTGAGTATGCCGCAGAACATACGCACGCTACGCTACTCTGCTTCAGCTACCTACTCCATCATACCAGGGTCGTCCTACACTCCGAAGGTAAAACCTACGCTCTGATACCAACTTTGTCACGACCCAAAGTTTGGCCTGTGAGCGGCACTTAACCACGTAAAGTCTACAGGCGTAACGCGACTAAGTAAGCCGAAACCCAGAAATCAAAACCAATAAAAGTATTAAGTGTTTTAAACATTTAATAGAAACATTTGTTAAAACGTTAGAAAACCTTAAGTAATTTAGAAAAATTCTTTAAAGTTCAAGTTATTATCTTAAAAATTTTGGCAGCATTTTCTTTGTAAAAACTAGCCCAGAAATCGGGTATAAGACAATATATGAATAAAATGATATACAATAAAAATAAAGCATCCCAAACGGGAGCAATCACGCCCAACGGCGGAACAATCACCACAATAAAAATATACGACGCCGTGGAGAAGAAAGAACAAAAATAAGTGAAGACAACATGAAATATAAAACTGCATAAATAAAGTCGGCTCACAATGAGCTCGACACCAGAGTACAAAATAATATACATCGTCCTCACAACTGGTCTCTAAGTCAATACATGAAAGTAGATGGAGAGTACTAGATACAACAATGTAGACAACTGGAAAATAAACAGATACCGCACCAAAAACCCACCTATCAGCAAAAGGGCTAACACGCCAACTGCAGTGGTATCTGTATCAAAAGATGCAAGAAAGCAGCCTGCCGCGACTACTCTGAGGGGCAACCTGCAAACACTGTGGCACAACGGGGGTGAGTTGCCAACTCGTGAGTAGTAGATAACATATAAAGGTAATCGCGAGTATGCACGTGCTGCGATACTCTAACCGATGCCAACAGATAACATCTTTATGATGAGCTATATGAGCAATAATCATGCAACAAGTGCGATCTAATAACATCTCTCTATGATAAGCAGGGTATGCAATAATTGTGCATAATAGGGGAAATCTAATAGCATCTATATATGATGAGCAGGGTATGCAATAATCATGGAAAAATTACTCTATCAGGTACTATAGCTACAGGATGAGATGTAAAATGGTGAATGCTAGCATGGGAATAAATATCATCTACACGGAATGTCAACGTGGAAGAATAACCGATGTCTATCAATGCACCTAAAACCCAATAAAACTCAGGCGCCGTCACTCGGATCGGCCCTCAAATCCTGTACAGCTCATGGAATCGTGAATGCCTAGCATCGGCACTCGAAAATATCACAAATCATCGTGCCAAGCATCGACACGAAAATCCTTAAGTATCGGGCTCCATCTGCGAAATTGGACCTCGGCCCCGGCAGTACGTGTCGTCCCGTATCCATCTCTCAACTTTGGTCAGTATCCTCCGGATAACCGCCAGATCTAACCAATCACCGGTAGGTAGTAGTCCCTCTGCCAGGCTCACCGTCTGTATACACAGCATCCCTTTCTTGCCCTGGGTACCATACCGGGTCCACTATGTACCCGCAATCGGCCTCGTCCTGCTCCTCGATTCGGGTTCACATGTCACACGTCTCAAAACCGAGAAAACGCATGGTGGACGCACTGAAATATCATATCAAGAGAAACCGGGTTTGTAAAATAGTGCGTATTTTCTTAAAATAATACCCTGGTTCCCAAATCGAGAAATCGCATAAATCCAAAGTAAATGCGTAAATCCATGCAATGTGTCATATGACATTAAGAGTAAAAAGGGAAAACTGCTCTTTTAAAAAGATCCAGTTTTGAAAATATCACGTGCGGTCCCTTAGTTTTTAAATCATGACAATATCATCTATGTATGTAACATATGTATATATATAGGTATGAATGTGCAAATGAATATATACGCAATATGAGTGCAGCAATGTACATGTGCACTAATAGTGATGTATAATGAAGGTATGCACTAATGTGAATATACAGTGTACATGTGCGCAAGTAGTGATGTATCAATGAAGGTATGCACTAATATGAATATATAGTGTACATGTGCGCAATCAAACGATATGTAGTTCGTAGCAATCCTATAGTGCAAGTGTCATGGCAATCACTAACGGTGTGAGTGTATCATACAAATAGTGCTCGTGCAGCTTTAACCGTTAGTGACAGTGCAGTGTTATATACTATCAATTCTATATGCAACAAGTAGGTATGCTACAATAGTCTATATGAATATCTACGACTAAATATCCTATCATGCCCTGACGCTTAACGCCATACGGGCGATTTCCCAGTAGATGTTAAATCTACTCACCCGTGATCTCACGCTAGGTGTATCCGACCACCTGCTTCCCTTTCTCCGCGGCGCTCGAAGTCCCCGCCTACGAACCTAGAATTTACACAAAGTAACACACGTAAGGCAAAAACCCTGCAAAACGCGATATCACGATCGAAGGAAAAACTTGCGTTGGAAACTAAACGTGCGTTCACTCGATACGTCAAAGCGTGTGCAACCTCACCAGAAACCACCCCGACTCGCTGTGTCGCGCAGTGCACCACAGACCCAACACACAAAACACACGTGTCGCACGAGTTAAAAAGTATCGAAAAAGGGGTTTTAAGCTCCAGATTTTGACTCGAGTGAAAATATAAAATGTTGCATATACCAACAACCCTAATTATACAGAAGACTCCTACAGACCAAAACCCAACACCCACACCCACCTTCTGGCCGCAATTTGCGTCCAGACAGAATAAATTTGTGGCCTAAAGGGGGAGAGGGGGCCCCATGCTTCATGTGTGTGTCTCTGGCTTGGTCACTATGCTACAGTATCGGCAACTTTTTCCTGAAGTACCAGGGTCAAGAGCAGATCACAGAAAGCCAAGAATTTACTTAAAAACGTTAATTTTAGCACTAATTGAAACCCTATGGTATTTTAGTGAAATCTGGGGTTTAATTAGGTTAAGTGGCCTTAATAACACTTAACTAGGCTAGGCTAACCAATAAAAACATCTCTTAACTAAAACTCCACACAATTCACCATTTCAAGCATTAAATCTCACTTTTAACACTAATTAAGCTTAACAACCACTAGTTTAGCAAGCAAGGAAGTTGGGCTAGGCAATAATACCTCACTCTCTAGGTCTAGTGTGCAGGAAGAAGAGGAAGAAGAAGAGGTGTTGCACTGCTGCTGCTGATGATGATAAAGATGCTGATGCTGCTGCTGCTACTGCCTCTGATGCTGCTGCTGCTACTTCCTCTGCTGCTGCTGCTTCTTGTTGTTGTGGTTGTTTCTGCTGCTTGAAGCTGCTGCTGAGGCTGCAGGTGCTGCTGCTGTTGTGTGAGTGTGTGTGTATGTGAGTGAGTGAGAGTGAGAGAAGTGAGAGTGAGAATGAGAGATGAGAGCACACAAGTCAAACCCCCTCTCTCTTCCTTCATTTAATGTAGGCATGGACAAGGCCATGGTGCCATTCCCTCTCTCTCTCTCTCTCACCAAGTCAACAAAAGAAAATTCAAACCATTTCCAATTGTTTACAAAAAAAAAATAACTCCAAAACACTTAATACAAATTTTAAAATTAGCTTAAGGAAAAAGGTTTAACTCACCATGGTTGCTAATCATGGTCTAACCCCATTTTAACCCTAGTTGTCATGCACAAGTGTGTGCAAGCCTAAGAAAAATCTAATAAAATATTCATTAAATAGGATAAAATATTTGAAAATCGATTTGGTAAACTTTTTTTATTCAAAACCATATATTAAAGTATAATTAGCCACTAAACACATCCTAAGATGTTACAGTGACGCTATTGAGGCTGGATCGCCGACTACTAGAGATATCGACTCAGTCTTAGGTGGATTCTTATTTCCTATCAACTAGTTTCTTTAGTTTAAGTGGGTTAGATAGATACTAGTTTAGGCTTGAGTCATATAGTTTGTAGTTAGATATGTATATTCTAAATGTGCGGTTAATACACATTTACCCTTATATTCAGATTGTAATCATCGCATTGCATGTTCATACATATGTTTCTTTAGCTAATATGAAACTCTGTCTGTTAGGACATCAGCACCATTACCGATAATGCGCATGATCCACGTACACTTATTTGCCGGCTCACACACATCATCATCGGTAATTGCCATATCACGTACACTTTAGAACATATTATCTTTTTATTGATATATCAGCTAAATGCCAGTCCAATATAATATTGTGTGATTACTCTCATGTGCTAGTTTAGACATTGCATTTATTACTTAGACACTTCATGCATTCACATATTCATATCATCATGCAGTATTGTGGGGCTTATGCCGATACTTATTATTTACTTACTTATGATTTTGGGATTTTGGATTTCTATGAGATTTCTGGATTTTGGGGAAAACCGCAAGAATATATATAAAAACCTCTCTCTTTCTCTCTCTCTCCCTCTCATTTTAAAATACAAGTTGCAGTTTTCGCGTGATGTATGGGTCATCCACTATAAGATTTCATATTTTCTGTTGGATTTCGAGACCCGATTCGAGCAGTGGATGAACTATCTCGGGTACATGGTGGGCCCGGTATGGTACCCCGGGGCAAGAAGCTCGAGTTGTAGATGATGAGCCTGGCGGGGGAAGACTACCTACCGGTGATGTCTGGCGCGGCGGATATACGGAGGATACCGACTGTTGGCGTGAGATTTGATGATATAGGACGATCCGGACTGACGGAGCCCGAGATATTGAGACTATGAGATATTGAGACTATCAGGTATTGAGACTTTGAGATTTACATGTTTTTTGTTAATACTTGACACAGATTTCCATGGATTTCATTGATGATGTTTCAGATTACCATACAAATTTTACTATGATAAAAATTAAAGACTTCTTATACAGATATATCCAGATTTCATGGTTGATTGTTTTACATTCATAGAGCATGCATACTCATACACATGACATGTTACTACTTGAGGCACTAATACGAGCACTGAGTATTTTACTTACGCATAGATTATTACCCTACCACTACTAGATGACTAGTGTTATATTAAGTATATTATTATGACCTAAGAGAGCGTCGTGCATGCGATTTCTACTCACAGATGTCTTCTACTCACGAGTTGGCAACTCACCCCCGTTGTGCCAAATTTTCTTACAGGTTTCGATGTACAGGTTTCCTTGCCAGCTTGCTGGCACATCATTTCATTCAGGGTGATTTTCTTGGTAGGTTGTTTCACTTGTATCAGGAACGTCGTTGTACTTTTATTATTTCATTTGTATCTAGTAAGCTCCATCAACCAGACTTGTATTACTTGATTTATTTAGAAGACCAGTTGTTTTTATATCGACCTTAGAGTCGCGCTTGTATTATTATGGCTTTTGGTGGATTTGGTTTTCTTTTGAGTTTTGAGCCTCGCCCTTCGGCGTTGTATATTTTAGTGCATTGTGTGGTTGTTTCCGCCTTTTGGCGTAGAGCTAGCTCCCGCTTGGGGATGCTTTTCTTTATTGCTTGTATATATTATTCTTGTTTGTACCCGTTTGGGGCCCGTTTTTACAAAGGAGACTCTGCCGAAATTTTTGAGAAAATTTGATGTTGCTTTTAAAACTTGTTTTCCTACACTTCTTCTTTTAAAGGGTTTAGATTTCTGGGCTTCGGCTTACTTAGATCACGTTACGCCTCTAGACGTTTCGTAATTTAAGCGCCGGTCACGTTCCGTACCTTCGGGTCGTGATAAAGTTGGTATCAGAGCGCTAGGTTTAACCCTTGTCTAAGTCTAGGATGACCCTTGGTTGATGGAGTATGTGACTTAGGTAGAGTGACGTACTGTGGGTATGTTCCGCGGCATACTTACGATACGCTACTCTGCATAAGAAAACTTAGGATGTACATTTTTTTGCACCATATTCTATTCGTTCCTTTGATCTATCTTCGTCAATATTGGATGGTGGTTTCTGTTACCACGGTCGCACAGGCAGAGGGAGCTGTGGCTCGAATGTGATGACCGTTGGGTATCTTCTATTCTTAAGGATTGAAGCATTGTTTAGCGTGCGAACGAAGGGTATTCACATGTCGTTCAGACGAAGTTAAAAGGTTCCAACGAATGTCAGAAACCCATTTCCCCAAGTTTAAGGTATTCAGAAGAACATGCAGGTATTTCTATGGACCCTCTAGAAGAATGAAACCCTAACTCGACATAATGACCATGAGAACGCTGGTGAACCTTAGGGTTTGCGGCAGTTCCGTGGTGCCATTAGTGAGGCTTGGGTTTGCCCTTCTACGGCTGGTCCGCAGATGCTGGGGCATGTACTGGATATTTTTAAACTGTACTTGAGTGTTGAGCTCTCGGGGAATTATGGGATTTTGATGAATCGATCGAAAAGTTTAACGTAGTCCAGATAGCAGGTGAAGGGATAGATTACGTGGGAGACTCTAGATATGAGCATAGTCGTTTGTAGCGCAGTCAGCACAGCTATGAGGAGACGAGTATGAATCAGTCGACATTAGAAAAGGCGCACATTGACAATAGTTTTACGATTGCGATTTGGTGATTTGAATTTCATATTTCCGTTGTTTGGATTTTGGTATTTTGAGGATTTTGTTCTATGATTGGTATTTCCTATGTGTACATTCATTACACTCTATTCGTGTTTCATATATCAGTTGTATTGATGTTGTTTTGTGCATACCCAGTGCACTCGATTTGGTTTTATACATTTTGAGATATTGATTTGAGTTCGTGCATATGGGTTGCACATGATTTTGACGTATGCTTCGACATAGTTTTCATGAACTTTTCGTACTGTGATTTCGATTTTGATATTCGGTATATGTTTTCGTGCACCATGTGCACTTGATTGAGATTCTTGTGCACACTTGGCACACTTGATGCGATTTTGTGCACACCAGATGCACTAAATCGGGATTTTATGCAGATTAGATGCACATGATATTGTTGTCGTGCACGCCCGTTGCACTTGACAGATGTTTTTGGTGCACACCGTTGCACTCAGTTTTGTTTCTGTGCATATTCGTGGCTTCTGTATTTGGTTTCAATTTCAGTGCGCACCGGACGTACATGGTATTTCTTTTATGCTGTGATTGGGATTGATTTCATTTTGAGCAGTATGTTTTTATAATAATAACTATTTGGTTTAGTAACCAGGTGGGACGTGTATGTTAAATAAAAGATATATATGTATAGCTATTTTTTTAAAAATGAACGTCCTCTACTTATGCCGTGACACGCGCATCGCACAGCGATTTTAAAAAGGGGTTTTTGCATGCTTCTTTATTCAGATGTTTGGACGATTGTACTACGATGCGCACTATATACAAGTTATAGTTTTGATGTATTTCATGTTGGTTTTCGTATTGGACTTTGACATTGCATTTTCACGATAACTCCGATGATTGCGTTATGCTTGACGGAGTTTTGATTTTGAGATATGTACTTGTTTTTTTTATGCGCATGCATTGCGCTTAGATGTGTTTTATGTATTGATGATTTCGGAGCCCCGATGATTTTAGTGTTTTGCTATATGTTTTATAATTTGGGGGGAGTTTTAATTTAAATTCGGGGACCGAATTTCTTTTAGGGGGGAAGATTGTAACGTTTTAAAAATAAATAAATAAATAATTAAATAAACAAAATCCTTTAGGTGAATTTTCTGATAATCGGTAAAATAAACTATATTTTCCGAAAAACTCAACTACAGTTATTTTTCAATATAAATTTAAATACGCCTATTTTAACAATATAATTGATAGTATTTGGTATTTATTTAGTCACTTATATTACCTAAATATTTTTCCTTAAGTAATTATTTTTTTATATTAACATAAGCTTTTAATTATATATTAAATGGGTGCAAATTACAAATTTGAATGGGTTAATTTTACAAAAGTGAACCATGACAATTTAAAATAAGTGTGTTTCATGCAAAATTCTTTCTCAAATCTCCAAGGTTCTAGAGATTTCTAGGAATAGGTTTAAATGGAAAAATTAAATAGTTAAGGGTTTAAGTGGAAAAAAGTGCATTTATTAGTGAAGCTTCTACACTTATCTACACAATTCACTCTCTCTCTTCTCCTCTCCCATCTTGGCCGAAATCACCTTGAGGCAGCCCCAAAATTTTCCAAACTCATTCTCACTTCTAAAATCTCTAAAAATTCATCAAAAATCCAAATAAAAACCCACAAATTCCTAATTTAAATCCTACCCATTATTCTTTGACCTATCTAGTTTGGATTCATGAAGTAAGAGAGCAATTAGGGAGGCCATGTTGCAAGTTTGATTTCTTGAATGTTGAGGTATAATCCTAAGCCCTTGGTTTAATTTTTAGTTAATCACTTTAAATTAGCTTATTAAATGTTTAATTTGGTTTTAAATTGGTTCTAGTTGCATGATTGAAAATTCTAGAAAGGGTTTTTAAATCAAATTAGGGTTTTTATCATTGGGTATTGATCTTAATGTGTAGTTTAACATGTTAGGTAATGCTAAACATAATCTAGAAGCTAAATTATAAATTGTTACAATTAATTTGTCCAACTTGCTTAATTGTTGCAAAATAGGTTTTTGTAAAATATACATATAGGTGAGATAAAATTCTAGTGAGAATTTTTATCAATTATTCATGGTTTTAATGAGGAGATTAACATGTTAACGGAATGCAAAACCTAATCTAGTTACTAGTTGCTAATTGTTAGTTTAAAAATTGTGATAATTATGCTATTTTGCTAACTAGGTTTTTAGAAATTGATTAAATAATTGAGAGAAAAATCTAATTAGAGTATTCATGACATTATTAACATTATAAGTTATAGTTTAATGCTTTAGATCATGCAAAACCTAGCTTAATTGTTGTTTGTGCATTTTTACTTTGAAATTTTTTAAAATTGGATAAATTTGCAAACTTGAATTTTAGATTTAATACAAATTGATGAGATTAAATTATAGAAATGGTTTATATGACCTAGTTATGATATTTAGTGAATATTATGGCCATTAGTTTTGTTAAAACATTAAGTTTCGAATTAAAACGGTAATTAAGTGCTTCTAGGTTTTTGCGAAATAAAACAATTTTATTACTTTTAAGGTTTTGATGATTTAAACCCTATTTTATATTATAATTAGTGAGTTTTGGAACTACGATTTGTACGTTTGTGTTTTATCTCGATCAATCGTCGTTTGTACGCCGATGTCGAGGGTTACTTGGTTCTTTTGCATGAGCGGGTCATAGGTTTTAACCTATGCGCGTTACGTGCACCGTTTTGATTTTGTCAGCGATTTCGGTTTACGATATTATATATGTTTGCGTATAGGTATCCCTCACGTGGACTTTGGACGATGAAGTAGAGGATGGCGGTATCGACTTCGGCAGACAAGGACCAGGTGAGTAGATGTATATCTACGGGGGAAGTCAGGTGGATGGCGTATAGCACCCCCGCAAACATAGAATAAGGATATTATGTACTATTATTAGGAAGTCGGACGTGACCTTAGATTCTTGACGAATAGGGTATTATTGAAGACTTTAAGTTGGATTAGACTGATTTAGAAAGACTTAGCCTGAGGATGATTGCCTTGGAGGGAATTCGTAGGTTTCATGTAGACACACACACATGCACACACACATACACTTGACTTGGTGTATATGTGTGTGTGTGTGTGTGTGTATATACATATATATACATGAATGCGTGTAGGTGTCTAGATGTGTGTGTATATATATATATTTATATATATATATATTTATATATACACGTGATATGAGGATGTTATATGATACCTGGGGATAAGTCGGTATGACTGGGCATGATGTCGTGATATATTGGATATATGATCGAGTTATGATATGAGATGTATTATGATATTAGCGGATCGTTGGGAAATGAGAAAACGCATACTTATACATAAACGATAATAGGTGATGACGACATTGAAATGTACGAGATACTAGAATAGAACCCGGATTGTAATATGTGACTTAATCACGATATGATATATGACATGATATTTTAGTGGATCATTTGACGACGTATATTTACACAGACGATGATATAAGTTTGATGATATTGGGATGTATGCGATTATAGTACAATACCCTTAATCATGATATTTTTTTATGATGATACTATACGAACGATGATGTATATATGTGATAGTTGACCTGTACCCTGATTTTGGGAGGCCGTACGATAGATTTTACCGTACGAGGCATAGATGTGATGATTGATCCGCACTCTTGACTCGAGAAAGTCGTACTACGTACGTGACGCTATTGAGGCTGGATCGCCGACTATTAGAGATATCGACTCAGACTTTAGGTGGATTCTTATTTCCTATCAACTAGTTTCTTTAGTTTAGTTCTTTAGTGGGTTAGATAGATACTAGTTTAGGATCGAGTCATATAGTTTGTAGTTAGATATGTATATTCTAAATGTGCGGTTAATACACATTCACCCTTATATTCAGATTGTAATCATCTCATTGCATGTTCATACATATGTTTCTTTAGCTAATATGAAACTCTGCCTGTTAGGACATCAGCACCATTAACGATAATGCACATGATCCACGTACACTTATTTGCCGACTCACACACATCATCATCGGTAATTGCCATGTCACGTACACTTTAGAACATATTATCTTTTTATTGATATATCAGCTAAATGCTAGTCCAATATAATATTGTGTGATTTCTCTCATGTGCTAGTTTAGACATTGTATTTATTACTTAGACACTCATGCATTCACATATTCATATCATCATGCAGTACTGTGGGGTTTATGCCGATACTCATTATTTAGTTACTCATGATTTTGGGATTTTGGATTTCTATGAGATTTTTGGATTTTGGAGAAAACCGCAAGAATATATATAAAAACTTCTCTCTTTCTCTCTCTCATTTTAAAATACAAGTTGCGGTTTTCTCGTGATGGTATGGGTCGTCCACCATGAGATTTCATGTTTTCTGTTGGATTTCGAGACCCGATTTGAGGAGTGGATGAACCGTCTCGGGCACATGGTGGGCCCAGTATGGTACCCCGGAGAAAGAAGCTCGAGTTGTAGACGATGAGCCTGGAAGGGGAAGACTACCTACCAGTGATGTCTGGCGTTGCGGATATCCGGAGGATACTGACCATTGTCGTGAGATTTGATAATATAGGCCGATCCGGACTGACGGAGCCCAAGATATTGAGACTATGAGATATTGAGATTATGAGGTATTGAGACTTTGAGATTTACATGTTTTGTGTCGATGCTTGACAAGGATTTCCATGGATTTCATTGATGATGTTTCAGATTACCATACAAATTTTACTATGATAAAAGTTAAAGATTTCTTATACAAATATATCCAGATTTCATGGTTGATTGTTTTACATTCATGGTGCATGCATACTCATACACATGACATGTTACTACTTGAGGCACTAACACGAGCACTGAGCATTTCACTTACGCATAGATTATTACCCTACCACTACTAGATGACTAGTGTTATATTAAGTATATTATTATGACCTAGGAGAGCGTCGTGCATGTAATTTCTACTCGCAGATGTCTTTTACTCACGAGTTGGCAACTCACCCCCGTTGTGCCAAATTTTCTTACAGGTTTCGATGTACAGGTTTCCTTGGCAGCTTGCTGGCACATCATTTCTTTCAGGGTGATTTGCTTGGTAGGTTGGTTCACTTGTATCAGGACCGCCGCTGTACTTTTATTATTTCATTTGTATCTAGTAAGCTCCATCAACCAGACTTGTATTACTTGATATATTTAGAAGACCAGTTATTTTTATTTCAACCTTAGAGTCGCGCTTGTATTATTATGGCTTTTGGTGGATTTGGTTTTCTTTTGAGTTTTGAGCCTCGCCCTTCGGCGTTGTGTATTTTAGTGCATTGTGTGGTTGTTTCCGCCTTTTGGCGTAGAGCTAGCTCCCGCTTGGGAATGCTTTTTTTATTGCTTGTATATATTATTCTTGTTTGTACCCGTTTTGGGCCAGTTTTTACAAAGGAGATTCTGCCGAAATTTTTGAGAAAATTTGATATTGCTTTTAAAACTTGTTTTCCTACAATTCTTCTTTTAAAGGGTTTAGATTTCTGGGCTTCGGCTTACTTAGATCACGTTATGCCTCTAGACTTTTCGTAATTTAAGTGTCGGTCACGTTTCATACCTTTAGGTCGTGACAGTTACGTCCAACTAGTACTGCTGACGGCTTGTGGGTGCCTGATATGATCACCACCTATTGCCGCCGTATTGACGAGTCTTTAGAGTCCTACACAGAGGTTTACTGGCTCAGGCAAAACGAAGTAGGAGCACATATGTGAGATGTGCGGGACCGAGATTAATACGAGTATGTGATACCATATTCTATTCTCGCGATTTATGATATCGGTCGGTTATATGAGATATAGCCGGGTTATCGAATCAAGTGTTGATTCGATAAGTTGATACAAATAATATTAGTCGGTCATATGAGATATAGCCGGATTATTAAATCAAGTGTTGATTTAATGATTTAATGTATAATTATATATTTGATATATTAATTTACATTAACTAATATTAGCTCACTTAAGCATTTCTTTTCTCACTTATCCATTTAATATATATGTGATATATATTAATTGTATTTCTTTTTTTGTGTCATTCTTGATGCCACATGTTACATGGGTATATGAGACTCACACCATGCTTATGATAATGTAGGGTTTATTTATTTCAAGTAAATCAAAATTAGTTGGAAATAAGTCACATGGTTGGAGCGTGGTAGAAGCATGTGGAACCATTGAGTTAGTCCACTAGTTTTGTTTTACATTAGATATTTATTAACCCAACCATTATCTAAATCCATGGTCAAGTCTCTACATGAGTTATATAAGATATTTTCTCACCCATGGTTGCCATAACATTATTGATTTCATCTTCTTCATCAACAAGAGAGAGCTCTCTAGGTTTTGGAGAGGTAAGGAAAATTAGTGAGAAAAAGATTTCTAAAGTGAGCAAAAATCCTATTTCATCATCCTCTACTAGATTAGAAATTTAGTTTAGGGTGTTAGCTTCACAATTAGTGAAGAGCTAGCTTGAGTTAGTGTCTCCTCAACGTAGATCATCTTCGGCCTCGAAGACTTCAAGCAAGCTTGTTCCTTTCATCTTGTGGAGCCTTTCTAGAGTCCGGGAGTTCACTACTTGGAGCGAAAGGACTACTACACAGAGCTATTGAAGTGAAGGACCGATCTACAAAGCTTGTATTCCATGTTCACTTAGATGTAAAGAAGTTTACATGTTATATTGACTAATTCTCTAGTTAAGATTTTAGGGTTAGGATTATTTAGCATGGCAAATTTTTTAAAATGGCATGGACGATTCCTCCCAAAACCTTGTTGTCGTGCCAGGAATTCCAACAGTGGTATCAGATCCAAGCTAGAGAATTAGATGGTGTTTGTAGAATTAAGAAACTGAAACAACTCCGAAACACTCGAAACAAAAACCTAGTTTCTGTCGAAATTTTTAAGCTGTCTAAATTTTTTTTAAGCAACTGCAGAATGTTATATGAGATGTAACATGAACACTGGACAAACACGAACCCAATTGGCCAGATATCACCCGGCGAGATGGCTTAAAAATCTGGCTTAGCCGGCCCCTAGTTGTTTTCTTGGGTTCGTTTTCATTCGGTGTTCTGGTCTCTGGGTTTTGGTGTTTCAGGTGTTGCTTGTTTATGCTGAAATTGCATGAGATGTTAACTTTCTGTAAAGGCAATTCGGAGTGTTTTATAGTCGTAATTCTAACTTCGTTTCGGGTTATTTAGACGGCATTAAAAAGTTCGAACGAATATCAATAACCCAATTTTTCCCTCGATGAAAATTCTCCAAGAGTTGGATTTTTGCCAAGTTTAAAACATTCAAAAACCATGCAAGTAATTTGATGGATCCTCTAGAAGAACGAAACCCTAACTCGATTCTATGACCGTCAGAACCACCGCCAAACCCTAGGGTTTGCGGTAGTTCCGCGGCGCCATAGGTGAGGCAAGGGTTGGCCCTTCTACGGCTGGTCCATAGGTACTGTGGCATGTTCTGAGTACTTTTAAAACTGCGCTCAAGTGTTGAGCTCTTTGGAAATTTTTGGGTGTTTGTTGATTCGATCGGAATGTTTAACATCGTCTAGCTATCTGTGGAATGTGATACAATATTTGGAATTCATATTGTTAGGCATGAAATCCGAAGTATATGATATTTCGGGTTTATGATGTCTAAGGTGATTGTGGATTCCAAATGTTGTAGTTTAACATTTTCTTTTCTGCGACCGTAAGTGTAATATGTGGAGTATCGCCGGTTTCGTTACTATATGTCAACGACAATTGGGATATGCATATTTACTTACGTTGATGACATGTGATGTTATGTGTTGCTGGGATATGTTATATTGGATCGTCGTGTTTTGAATAGCCGGGTTTTTTTGCGTGAGATGAGAGTTTTTCATTTTCATTCATGTAAAAATTTGTATGTAATATTCTTTTATTGGGGCACTTCCGGGTTGAGGATGATGTCACCATTGTTGTATATTATTTACTTTTCCGCATTAGGATAGACCTAAGGTGGGGAACACAAGTAACCGGGTTCTAGAGTCCAGTGGGAGACCATCTCGAGGAGTCGAGACCGGGTCTCCTAACTCTAGAATTGGAAGGGTTGCTTGCCGCTCTCGTATAGCTCTAGGGATGTGGGTTTGGCTATTCATTGTGACCATGGAATCCATGTTTTATACTGGTTTAATTTAAAACACGAAATTCCTAGTATATTCAATATTTCATATGTTGACTTCTGCTGCTGATATTCTGTGATGTGATCACTTTATATGCTTGAGATGAATGCTTTATTATTATATATATGATATATAATAAACGTTGCTTATGTTTTGCACCCGCGCTAGTCCCGTCCCGCTATGCCGTTAGTTATGTAACCTAACGGTGCATAACGGGACACTGTGGCGAATGCGGATGGTATAAGCGCACGTTGTATTTTCGTTTCTTCTGTGATACTTAGGAAGCATAATTGATGGGACTTAATTAATGAGATAAATGAAAAAGAAAGAAACCTAAAAAGATGTTGTGGGATCAAATTTTCAAAAAGGGTAGCTCTAGTTTTTGCTTTGCATAGCGGTATTCCTTGTAGAATATCCAACACTTTATTCGATAAGGAAATAGCCGAGATCCCTTCACCGGGAGTGACCTCTTTAGCAAAAGCTAGTAGATGCTACAACCAACACGGTTTTGTTTTTGATTGCTTTTCTAGTTCATGCTTTGCATAATGGTATTTGTGAAATATCCTACACCTTATTCGATAAGGAAAGAGCTGAGATCCCTTCACCGTGAGTGACCTCTTTAGAAAAACTAGTAAAAGCCTCAAAAACATTTCTTTACAAAATCACTTGTTTCTACAACGATATTAAGTTCATTATGCAAAAGGTTTTCTTAAAAACCTATCGTAGCCCTCCGTCATTTCAGATAAAGTACTGCTTAATATTCGTGCTAAGTTTGTTGACCTTAGCCAAGGCGTAGTGTGCGGTAGCTAATTAGTGCTTATCTGCTGCATATGATGCGATTGAGTTAGGGTAGTCGTACGACTTTGTTGACCTTAGCCAAGGGTCGTACGGGTGGGTTTAATTCAATCAGAAAATGACGGGTTGAACTTAGGTAGCGCTTATGATTTGTTGACTGTAGCCAAGGTCATAAGTTGCTAGGGGCAAAATATTATCGGGAATTTCAAGTGTTGAAATTTGCAATGGGATTGCATACCTTCTATGAGATAGTTGTATCCCGATACCTACTGCGAGTAAGAGTTACTCTGTCACGACCCGAAATTTGGCACGTGACGGTTCTTAAACTAGGCAACGTCTACAGGTGTAAAGCAATTTAAGTAAGCCAAAAACCCAGTAATCTAAACCATCAGAAGTAGTAAGTGATAAGAACATTGTTAAAACTTTTGAAAATCTCAAGTACAAATTCTTTAAAGTCCAATTTAGTCTTTTAAAAATTTTGGCAGCACCTCCTTTGTAAAAACTAACCCCAAAAATGGGTGCAACATAAATATAAGTAAAGCATCTCCAACGGGAGAAAAATCCATGCCCAAAGGCGGAAACAACCACCATAATAGATATACGACGCCGTAGTGAAGAAATAAAAGACGATATAAATAAAAACTGCATAAAAGACCTCCAAATCACAAAATAACATACAATATCGTCTTCACATCAAGTCCCTAAGTCATACATGAAAGTGGTAGATGGAGAGTACATGGTACAAAGATAACAATAAACAATATCGGATAGCCGCAAAACCCACTTATAGCAAAACTGCGCACAGTCAGCCGAAACGGTATCTGCTGCAAAAGATGATACAAAAGATGAAAAGCCTGCCGTGACTGCCCTGAGGGACTACCTGCAAAACACTGTGGCACAACGGGGGTGAGTTGCCAACTCGTGAATAGTAAATAATATATGCAGGTAATCGCAAGTATGCACGTAAAGCGCGAATCTAATGCATGCAAGCTGATAGCAATAAATGGCAATATATATGCAACAATATGAAATGTACTCTATCAGTTACTACTAATACATGAATCAATGCATATCAAATGAATGAGGAGTATGGAATAAAACTTGTCATCCTCACGGAATCCTGACCTCGTGGCAGGACCAAACTCCATCAAGAAAATCTAAATCCCAAATTTCCTCAAATCAGCCCCCAAATTGGCTCTCATATCTTGTAAGATCATATATATAACTAGTATCCAACCTCAAGTAAGTCTCATATAACCAGTATCCAACCTCAAGTAAGTCTCATATAACCAGTATCTAATATCGAGTATGTATCATGTAACCTGAGTGTCCAACATCGACACCCAAAAACATCATGAAAACAAGTGTCTAGCATCGACACATAAATACTCATCTCTGAGGTACCGTCACCTGGGACTGGCCCTCCTACGTCATGTACGCATATCCTATGGAACATGGGTAAGCACCACCCAAAATCTGCAAGGCATGTGCGTACATGACCTCGACTGGTATTGCCCAGATATCCGTCGAGTCCAGATACTATCACCAGTTGGCACAGACCCCCAGCCATGCTCAACGGCATGGACCTTCGATCTTCTTGCCCCGGGGAACCAACTGGGTTCCACCATGTACCCGCACACGACCCACGACACCTCCTCGCATGGGGTATATATAAGCTCAGAACCAAGAAATCTCATGGTGGAAGCTGAAACATCATATCAAGAGAAACCGGGTTTTTCAAATAATGCATAATTTCATGAAACAACCACAGTCCTCAAATCCAGAAAACATCAAGTAATGAATAAGTATAACTGTATGAATCAATACATATATATTAGCATCCCATTCCACTAATATATATATATATATATATATATATATATATATAACAGCGTCCCATTCCACTGTTATATATATTTAGGAGTAAAAATATCAGAGAACATCATATGAATCCATGAATGTAATATATGCAACATGAAACAGTAATATGAGCATATAAAGGAAAAATAGTGGAATGGGACGCTGTTATATATATATATATAACAGCGTCCCATTCCACTGTTATATATACTTAGGAGTAAAAATATCAGAGAACGTCATATGAATCCATGAATGTAATATATGCAACATGAAACAGTAATATGAGCATATAAAGGAAAAACGCTATTTAACAGCAACAAGTTAATATATATATCATGCGGTTCCTAATTTCTCCAAGTCCATACAATATCAAATAAAGGTGAACATGTAGCTATAGCCAGGTATGCGTAACCATGTTGGTATAGCAAGATATGTGTATCTACCTATTAATAATGATGTAATACCCCCCAGGTATATGTATAAGTATGTATGCAAGATGTGCATGTAGCTATGCATCATATGTATATATATCTATCACTAATGGTACAATACCATATAGGTATATGGGTAACTAGCATGTAAGTATGTCAAGGCATATGTGTAAGCATGTAGGTATTCAGGTATGCTATATGTCATATACACAATGAAAATGAGGATCATGTCTGAAGTCCCTAGTCAATACAATATCCTGTATGTATAGGTGTTGTGCGTGTCATGGCAATTATTGACGGTGTGAGTGGCATACAATCAGTGCTCGTGCAATATGAACAGTCAATAATAGTGTTGTGTCTCATTAATACTAAGTCCCTGCACAATAGGAAATGAGATATGCAACAAAGGTACACATGCACAATCAATATCGGTATACATCTAACTAATAGTCATATCATTTAATCTAGCCCAGATACATAACACCATGTGGGCGATTCCCATATAGATGTTAAATCTACTCACCAACGCTCCTAGCTAAGTAAAGCCAACTACCTGTTTTCCCTTCTTCGCAGCGTCCGAAGTCCCCACCTGCGAACCTAAAACATAAAACAATATAAAAAGTATGTATATTAGCAAACAACCAATAACACGTACAAACTACGTTTGACCGACGCACCAATACCAACAGACTCTCAAGTGTTCGTCTAGTGGCTAACGTGCATAGCGACACAATGAAACCAACTCAGAGCAACAGAACACAACGACACAAACCGTATCGGATAACGTAACGCGTGAAAACGAAACACAAGAAAACAAGTAAGTGATCCCAGATTTTTCTATACCAACAATTTGTAAAAGTTGGAAGTACCACGAGACCACACACAACCCCAGAGACCTCTACACCAAAACTCAACCCCCAGCCACTACTCTGGCCGCAAATTGCGGCCAGAACCATTAAATTTGCGACCTGTTCATGAGGGAACGGGCTCGTATTTTGAGAGTAGGTTCTAGGTGTAACATTTCAGAATAATAAAATATTATTTTTGGGAGTTTTTATAATTAAAATAATAAAATATTGAATATTTTAATAAGGCGGTATAATTAAATACCGATAAATTGGAAAAAAATTGGAAAATTATGGAAATTACTGAAATGAGGGTGTTTTTATGTGATTTGGGAGAATCATGAATTTTTATGATTATTTATATTCACTTTTAGTGCTAATCGCGATTAAAAATCGCTAATTGGACTTTAAGCGTGTTTTGTGCACATGTCTTTTTTTTCACACTTGTTACATTTTCTCCTATATGATTTTGGGTGTATGGTTATTTGTTATGGGTTTACTATTGTAAAGAGAAGAAAAGAAAAGAAAGAAAGAAAAAGAAAGTCAAAGGAGACACAATGATGGCAAGGGGTATGGGCATGAGAGAGAGAGATGTGAGGGGTCAACCATGGTATGGCTCTTGGTCACACTTCATCATCTTCTTCATTTTTTTCTGTCCTCTCCCTCTCAAAGCTGCCGCCCTCTCTCCCTCTCCCTCAAATTCCTCACTACACTACCCAAAAACAACCCAAAATCCCATCTCATTTTCACAACAAGCATGCACAAGCTCAAGGGAAGCACATTGGACCAAGAAAAATCAAATTTTGAGGACTTTGGGCAACTCAAGAAAATTCTTGAGTTGCCAATGAGGTATTTCCTTCACCCTTACCATAGTTTTCCATTCACTTTAGCACCTATGTTTGTTTGGAACTGATATATCGCTGTTTAGTGAACTTAGAAACTTCTAGTCAGGGTTAGGATTTGAATTGAGTTGTAAAGTGAAATTGAGATTAGTAGTGACCTTAAACCCCTGTTAGTGATATCATATTAGACTAAAACCTGAGACTTAGCCCCGGAATACGAACTTTGAAAATCTGCCGATATTGAAATTGTGGATTCTGTGTGAGTGTAATGGAAAGTGTAATGGAATCTGCTAACACTCGGGGACCTGAAAAATTATTTTGCAAGGACAGTGATACATGCAGACACCTAGGAAGCTACCATGAAAACCCTAGCCCCTAACTCCTTAACCTGGCCGCAGATTTAACCCAGATGGCCGCAAATTGCGGCCTGGGTCCCACCATTTTGATTCGTATTTGTTCTGTAGCTCTATTGTCTGTAAATTAGACCCTTGGCATATGCAAAATTGTCTGGTTTGACCTAGGGTAAAATCTGGGACCATTTACAATAGTTTCTGTTCTGATTCGAGGTTTCATTTCTTGTATTTTGAATTCTGGATTTGCGTATTTGTGTTTTACCTCGATCACTTGACGTTTGTACGAATATATCGAGGGTGTTGATGGTGTTGGAAGCGTAGTCCATAGGTTCTAACCTATAGGCCTTAGCGTGTCGTTTTGGGTTCTCCGATGTGTTATTGTGATTGTGTTATTTTCATGTGCTTTTGCGATTGTGTTATTTTTGTAGGTACCTTCACGAGGGTTTCATATGATGAAGAAGATGAAGGCGACATAGACACCGGCACGCAGGATGCAAGGTGAGTAGATTATATCTACGGGGGAAGTCGGGTGGATGGCGTATAGCACCCCCGCAGTTCGTTGTGATGTATACGAATACGTATACATACATATATATATTATATGTTGATATGAGTTTACTGATGGTAAAGATGGATTCTAGGTGTTCTTGGACTGGTTTAGTGTTAGTTGCGAAACCCTAGAGTAGTGGTTGCACCCACACACGCACACACATACTTGCATACATTCTTTCTTTCACATGTGCGTATATGGGAATATGTATATATGTGTTCACATGGGTATGGGACTATGTGTACATATACTGGATTATGAGGATAGTATGTGGGATTTGAGATGAGTCGATGAGATTCGATTTGAGGCGGTGAGATCGGTGATATGACAGGGTTCGTATTTGAGATACGGCATGATGTTTTAGCGAGTCCTTTGACGTAGTGTTTCATACACATGCATGCATACATAGATGGTATCAGTATTGTACTAGACGTAAGTCAGTACCCCGGATCTTGATGTTTGATAAAGAGGATACCAGATGAATGGTGTGATAGATGTGACATTGACCCGTACCCAGATTTGGGAGGCCGTACGACGGGTGTACCGTACGAGTTTTATATTGATGATAGATCCGCACTCTTGACTTGAGAATGTCATATTATAGATTTTGGATCGTATATGATACTATTGAGGCGGGATCACCGACTATTATTTATACATGTATCGACTCAGATGTTAGGCGGCTTCCTTACCTTTCGTTTAGCCTGTTAGCTCAGCCCTATAGTTTAGTGTAGTTGTTAGACTAGATTCGATTCCTACCTATTTCTAAAACTAACGAATAGTGGGTATTTTAAAAGATAGCCCAAGGGATTCTACGGATATTTCAAATGACGTATCTTTTCTTAAAAACACCGTAGCCCTTATTTCCAAAACACCGCGATTCGTGTTATTTCAAAAGGCACTACTGTATGAATTATATTTATAGTAAATGCAGATTAGTTATCATTGTGTTTATCATTCAGCTCCCGCACATTATTGCTGTTCGCTCCGCATCACAGACTTTTATTGTGATTTCATATACCATTATTGATATCATGCTGTTAGGACACCAGCACCATTACCGATGATGCGTATGCTCCATGTACACTTACTTGCCGGCTCACACACATCATCATCGGTAATTGCCATGTCACGTACACTTTAGAGAATACTATTTTATTGACATAGCTTGTTAGCTGATAGTTTCGACATGATATTAGTGTACTTGCCCTATATGCCAGTTTAGACATTTCGGTTATTACTTGCTATATCATACATATTATTATTCACTGTTATGCGGTATTATGGAGTTTTATGCCTATATTCACTGTTTACATGCTGTGGATGATTGGATTTCGGATTTTCATAAGATTTCCTGGATTTGGGAGAAAACCGTAAGAATATTTATAAACTTCTCTCTCTTTTTAAAATGAAATGTGCGGTTTTCTCATGATGTATGAGTCGTCCACCATGATGTTTTCTCGGTTATGAGATGGATTTCGAGACCCGATTCGAGGAGTTGGATGAACCGTCTGCGGGTACATGGTAGATCCGGTAAGGTACTCCGGGGCTAGAAGATCGAGTAGTAGACGATGAGCTCGGCTGGGGAAGACTACCTACCGGTGATTTTATCTGACGCGTCGGATATCCGGAGGATACCGTCGTGGTCCTGTGATTGATGTTAGGGGATGATCCGGACTGACAGCGCCCTAGATAGTAAGATTGAGACACTAAGATTTTGAGATATTGAGATATTGAGTTTTGATGATACAGGCCAGTCCGAACAGCCGGAGCCTGAGATATTGAGACATTTGGATTTATGTTTTGTGTCGATACTAGACACTGTTTTTGCTGATTTCATTTATGACACCTCGTTTTAAATATACAGAAATCTCACTAAATTATGAAAGCAGTTTCTTCATTTACATGTATTCTATTTTCATGCATTCATACCTCATTCATATGATATATTGCTACCTGAGACACTGACACGAGTACGTGGGATTACACTTGGGTTAGATGTTTACCCTTGCCACCTTTTCATGCTTCAGACTTATCATTTTGAGGATTATATTGATCGTATGACCTAGGATTGCGTTATTCATGCGATTTTTGCTTATAGGTGTTTTCTATTCACGAGTTGGCAACTCACCCCTGTTGTGCCACAGTTTCTTGCAGGTTTTGCCGTACAGGTTTCATTACGGCTTTGCTGGCATACTGCTCCCTTTCCGGGTGATTTGCTTAGTAGGTGGGTTCACTTGCATCGTGACTACCATTATACCTTGTATATTATTTATTTCAGTTGTATACAGTTAAACTCCATCAACCAGACATGTATTTATTTCAGACTTGAGACCAGTTGTTTTTTCTTTCGACCTTAGAGTCGCGCGTTGTATTTCTATGGATTTCATGCTGTTTTGAGTTTCCTTTTCTGTTGTGATCCTCGCCCTTCGGCGTTGTATATTATATTTCTTGCGTGGTTGTGACCATCGTTTGACGAAGTGCTAGCTCCCGCTTGGGGATGCCTTTATTCATTATATATGCTTTATCAGGTTTTCGTACCCGTTTGGGGTCAGTATTTACAAAGGAAACTCTGCCGAAATTTTTAGAAAAGGCTTGTGATTTTTAAAATGCATATTTCGGCGTATGTTGCAAACTACTTGATTTAAATTGGTTTTTCCTTCACTCTACTACTTTTCTTGGTTTGGATTTCTGGGTTTTCGGCTTACTTAGATTACGTATGCCTCGAGACGTTTCGTAATTTAAGTGCCGGTCATGTTCCGTACTTTCGGGTCGTGACAAAGTTGGTATCAAAGCGTTAGGTTTTACCTTCGGAGCGTAGGATGACCCTTGGTTGTTGGAGTAAGTAGCTTGAGTAGAGTGACGTACCGTACGTATGTTCCGCGACATATTTACGATATGCTACTCCACTTAAGAAGCCTTAGGATATACATTTCTTTGCTCAGTATTATATTCATTCATGATCTAGCCTCATCGGTACCAGTTATGGTTTTGCTGCCACGATTACGGACAGGGAGAGCTACGGCTAGAGTTGCGGTCAGCACGAGCTCGTCACGAACGAGGCTGACCAGGGCGTAATTCCGGCGATAACCGATTGCAGAGATGTGTCTTTTTATTTTGTTTTCGCGCCACGAGCATTTGATGGATCGCTGTATGAGATTTCTCGGATGTGCAGATTTGCGTCAGAGGATTGAGCCACTGATAGAGGCCAACCAGAATGTGATGACCATGGAGGTGTCGCTTGTTCATGATAATTGAGGCACTATTCAGCGTGCAAAAGAATGGGCCAGTTGTTACTGCGAACGACGAGATATCGCCCCTGATGTTGGAGCTATTGCAGTACGAGTTGTACTTAGAGATATGATAGAAGGTCGCTAGTCACCCGAGGATGAATGACTAGGACATGTAGTTCTATGCGAGGTCATCAGATAGATTGATTCCAGCTAGAGGCGACTTCACGCGGATACGTTGAGAGTCGACAGAGGCGATCGAATGTCAGAAAACCCATATTCCAAGTTTAAAGTATTCGGAAAGACATGCAGGCAATTCTATGGACCCTCTAGAAGAATGAAACCCTAACTCGACATAATGACTGTGTGAAAGCCTTTGAGCCTTTGGGTTTGAGGCAGTTCCGCGGCGCCATTAGTGATGCTTGGGTTTGCCCTTCTACGGCTGGTCCACCGATGCTGTGGTATGTACTCGATACTATTAAACTGTACCCAAGATGTTAAGCTCTTGGGGGATTATGAGGTTTTGACGAATCGATCGAATGGTTCGACTTCATTCGGATGCTAGGTGGTGAGATGCACTTCTTGGGAGACTCCAGATATGAGGATAGCCGTTGGAGCTCAGTCTATGCAGCCACGACTAGTCGAGTCTGAAGCAGTCGACATTAGAGAAAAGTGGAGTATGAGGTTCATACGAAATCTTGATAAGATGACGTTCCACTCCGCCGACATCAGAGATGCGATACGCATGCAGGGGCGTTGTGTATGGATATATCTTCCAGAAGGAGTCGCGATGAGTATTCAGCCATTCCGGAACAAGAAACAGATATAGTAAAGGACGATGAGTTCCAGACAGTTCGACAGAGACGAGATTTGAGAGACCTCGACAGGACCTTTCTGGAATACTATACGAGAAGGCTTGGACCCAGGAGCAGTCATATTGCGCACGCCCAGCAGGCCAGAGTTCAGCATCGTCGACGAGACATGCTATGAGTGACCACGACAGTTGGCCAGAGATTCTTAGAGCATGTGCTTGAGCAGGACTATTCCGCCATACTTGATTTCGGTATTTTGGGCGATCTATTCGCATGATTGATTTTGATGATCGAGTTTCATAATATTTGTTTTCGTGCACCATGGTTGCACCTACTGAGTATTTACGATTTTTGCACAGTTGTTGCACTTGATATCGTTTTCGTGCCTTGGTTTCACATGTTTATGATTTTATGGGTTTCATACAGTTGAGTTGATTTTGTGCATATGTACGCACCCGATTTGGTTTTTGCACTCGGTATAGTTCATATATGCTTGCAGTGCAGTGATATGCATTTTGTGCACCACAGTTGCACTGGACTTCGATTTGATGTCATTTGAGATATGGATTTGGATTGTGATACACGATATTGTTTTGTGCACCTAGTGCACCTGTTTGGATTCTTGCGCATATTTGACGCGCTCGGATTGGATTTTGCGTAGGTTCGGCGCTAGATATTGGATTTCGCGATTTCGTACATGTTGGATGCACATGAGTTAGATTTTATTCGTGCATGATGGATGCACCAGATTTGGATTTTTGCGCATGTTGGGCGCATGTTTTGAGATGCGATTTTGGTGCACACCAGATGCACTAAATCGAGATTCTTCGTGCATGTGAGATGCACCTGATTTTGCTGTCAGGCACACACGTTGCCTCTGACAGGCGTTTCGTGCACACCCGTTGCACTTAGATATGGTTTTGTGCACATGTGTGGCACATTCATGGGTTTTGATTTCCGCGCGCACCAGACGCCCGTAGTATTCATATGCACATTTTGGGATTGATTTCTTGTGGAGCAGTACGTTTTTATGATGTTTACTATTGTTTTCGTACTGAGCAGGACTAGTCAGATGACAGTACCTGAGTATATTTTGTATGCATTGATAGATATTGAAGGGATTTCAAAAAAGAGAGCTATACTCTCAGTATTTACCTACGTGTCTGAGATGATACGAAACGTTTAAAACAAGGAAACCCTTCTAAATTGTTTTCAAAACGGCGGAACGTACATATTAAACAAAGGATATATACGTATATGGTTATTTTATTATAATAGACGTCCGCCACTGTGCAGTGTTATGCACATCGCACAGTGACTTAAAAGATTTGGCATGCATTTACTTCAACTATTTACATGTATAGATTTGATATCTACATGTATAGTTCTGATTTATATCATATTGGTTTTATTTTGGATTTTGACATTGTGTCTTTATCATGACTCCGATGATTGCGGGATGCTTGACGGAGATTTGATTTTGAGCTATCTGCTCATTGTTCATGCGCATGCATTGCGCTATGATGCGTTTTATGTATTGATGATTTCAGGACTCCGACGACTTGGACTTTTTACTGAAATGTTTTAGTATTTGAGGGATTTAAATTTAAATTTGGGGACTGAATTTCTTTAAGGGGGGAAGATTGTAACATTTTAGAAAAATAAAATATTATTTTTGGGAGTTTTTATAATTAAAATAATAAAATATTGAATATTTTAATAAGGCGGTATAATTAAATACCGATAAATTGGGAAAAATTTGGAAAATTATGGAAATTACTGAAATGAGGGTGTTTTTATGTGATTTGGGCGAATCATGAATTTTTATGATTATTTATATTTACTTTTAGTGCTAATCGCGATTAAAAATCGCTAATCGGACTTTAAGCATGTTTTGTGCACATGTCTTTTTTTTCACACTTGTTACATTTTCTCCGACATGATTTTGGGTGTATGGTTATTTGTTATGGGTTTACTATTGTAAAGAGAAGAAAAGAAAAGAAAGAAAGAAAAAGAAAGTCAAAGGAGACACAATGATGGCAAGGGGTATGGGCATGAGAGAGAGAGATGTGAGGGGTCAACCATAGTATGGCTCTTGGTCACACTTCATCATCTTCTTCATTTTTTTTCTCCTCTCCCTCTCAAAGCTGCTGCCCTCTCTCCCTCTCCCTCAAATTCCTCACTACACCACCCAAAAACAACCCAAAACCCTATCTGATTTTCACAAAAAGCATGCACAAGCTCAAGGGAAGCACATTGGACCAAGAAAAATCAAATTTTGAGGACTTTGGGCAACTCAAGAAAATTCTTGAGTTGCCAAATGAGCTATTTCCTTCACCCTTACCATAGTTTTCCATTCACTTTAGCACCTATGTTTGTTTGGAACCGATATATCGATGTTTAGTGAACTTAGAAACTTCTAGTTAAGGTTAGGGTTTGAATTGAGTTGTAAAGTGAAATTGAGGTTACTAGTGACCTTAAACCTCTGTTAGTGATTTCATATTGGACTAAAACCTGAGACTTAGCCCCGGAATACGAACTTTGAAAATCTGCCGATATTGAAATTGTGGATTCTGTGTGAGTGTAATGGAATCTTCCAACACTCGGGGACCTGAAAAATTATTTTGCAAGGACAGTGATACATGCAGGCACCTAAGAAGCTACCATGAAAACCCTAGCCCCTAACTTCTCAACCTGGCCACAGATTTAACCCAGATGGCTGCAAATTGCGGCCTGGGTCCCACCATTTTGATTCGTATTTGTTCTGTAGCTCCATTGTCTGTAAATTAGACCCTTGGCATAAGAAAAATTGTCTAATTTGACCTAGGGTAAAATCTGGGACCATTTACAATAGTTGATGTTTTGATTCGAGGTTTCGTTTCTCGTATTTTGAATTCTGGATTTGCGTATTTGTGTTTTACCTCGATTACTTGACGTTTGTACGACGATATCGAGGGTGTTGATGATGTTGGAAGTATAGTCCATAGGTTCTAACCTATAGGCCTTAGCGTGTCGTTTTGTGTTCTCCGATGTGATTTTCATGTGCTTTTGCGATTGTGTTATTTTTGTAGGTACCTTCATGAGGGTTTCATATGATGAAGAAGATGAAGGCGACATCGACACCGGTACGCAGGATGCAAGGTGAGTAGATTATATCAACGGGGGAAGTCGGGTAGATGGCGTATAGCACCCCCGCAGTTCGTTGTGTTGTATACGAATACGTATACACACATATATATATATATTATATGTTGATATGAGTTTACTGATGGTAAAGATGGATTCTAGGTGTTCTTGGATTGGTTTAGAGTTAGTTGTGAAACCCTAGAGTAGTGGTTGCACCCACACACGCACACACATACTTGCATACATTCTTTCTTTCACATATGCGTATATGGGAATATGTATATATGTGTTCACATGGGTATGAGATAATGTGTACATATACTGGATTATGAGGATAGTATGTGGGATTTGAGATGATTCGATGAGATTCGATTTGAGGCGGTGAGATCGGTGATATGACAGGGTTCGTATTTGAGATACGACATGATGTTTTAGCGGGTCCTTTGTGTTAGTTGTATGTATGCCCTAGAGGCCAGTATTGTACAGATGATGTATATTATATTGGATGCTTGGACATATATAGAGAGGACTTTCTTGCTCTATATGATAGTATGCTACCTGGTTGCACTTTACTTTAATATGTATACTTGTCTCTTTATACTGTCTTATAGTTACATGTTGGTAAAGCCCTTAGGATGTGTATTTGACTACCTGGACTATGATGCGGATCATACTAGTGGGGACATGGTAGTCCAGAAGTACATCCTTCAAGGTCCCTAGTCGTGGATGTATCGAGACGGGGCATCATATACCAGTGTAGACTAGCGTATACGCTTCTCGACCCATGAGATGGGCGATGGATGATTCCATATCCATTGGTGTTTGACATCAGAGATGGTATACGGGTGCTCAGTGGAGACTGGGTACACTGGACGGACTCGCCGAGAACTCTCAGATGGTATTATACCTCACGTCAGATGGCAGTTCTCTGGTGACACTTGTGCAGGTTAGTCTGTAGACCCGAGATCGTCATAGAGTCTTGTGTGATTCCCACTGTGCTTTGATTTTCACCTTACCACGTCCATGAGGGCGTGCAAAACGGTGGTTTTTGGGTACAGTCCCGAGTCACATGGAGGCAACGAGCGATAGGAGGGGTTTCGTCTCTCCCGGTATTGGGGGTTGATGTTGCGCAGTGCTCGATTGGCCGTAACAGGGAAGTCCCTTACCAGGGCTGATATAGATATTTACTGGTAAGTGTTACCAGTAGTTTCTCGACCCGTTATGAGCTTCACATCGGCACGACTTATCGGTTATTGGGGTCTGACGTTTACCACCCCTAGACTTGATATGCGACATATCAGACGAGGAGACCGGACTGTGCGGGAAGTGTTACCGGCAGGATTTTACAGGAGTTGGAGCGGGCTTGCTTGCTGATCTTCTGATCGCTCAATACCCGGGTAGCCGTTACGTCCAGCTAGTGCCGCTGACGGCTTGTGGGTGCTTGATGTGATCATCACCTACTGCCGGCGTATTGACGAGTGTTTAGAGTCCTACATAAATGTTTTACTGGCTCAGGCAAAACGAAATAGGAGCGTATATGTGATATGTGCAGGACCGAGAATAATGCGTGTATGTGATACCGTATTCTATTCTCGCGACCTTATGTATCAATCGGTTATATATGATATAGCCGGGTTATCGAATCAAGTGTTGATTCGATAAGTCGATATATTGGATGTTAGTCGGTTATATGTGATATTACCGGATTATTAAGTCAAGTGTTGATTTAATAATTTATTGTATAATTGTATATTTGATATACTAGTTTACATTAACTAACACATGTTCACTTAGGGTTTTTTCTCACATGTACACATCTTTACTATATATATGATATATATTAAAATGTGTTATATTTTTGTATCATGATTGTTGATACACTAGACATGGACGTGTAAGACTTACACCATTCTATATTTAAATGGTGGTTAATAATTATTTAAGGTAATTACAAATTAGTGGACATTTTGTCATAAGCATGAAGCTTGTGGAAGCTTGTGGATACTTTGACAAAGTCCACTAAATTTGTTTTACCTTTGATTTTTATTAACCTAACCATTTAAACTTAGCCATGGTAATGTCTCTACAAGGGTTAGTATATGATACTCACTCAGCATGGTTAGCCTTCTCACTTGATCATTATCCTCATCTCTTTCATTTCTTCTTCTTCTTCATTTTGCTAAAAAGAAAAAGCTTGCTAGGGTTTGATCAAAAGTGAGATAGATTGTTAGAAACAAAAATCCAAAGAGAACCCACTTCCTATTTCTCCATCCTCTACTAGACTAGCACTTTAGTATAGGGTGTTTGCTTCACTAATTCTCAAATTAGTGAAGTAGTAGCTTGAGTCGGAATTCCCTCGACGTAGATCTTCTTCGGTCTCGGAGACTGTAGGGTTCCTAGGCACTCTAATGAGGTTTCACAAGGCATCAACCATGCCAATTTCAAATTTTACAAGTGCCGAGAAACTCTAATACGGATCGTTAACTAGAAATTTAGGCGAAACAAGGAAACTAGTTAACAACTTAACTAAAAGTAGGAAACTACAACCTTTGTAGATCCGGTTATCCACTTCCTTAGCTCCACGTAGTCATCCTCTCGCTGTCCAAGTCGGATCTCGGACTCTAACATCGGCTTCATCGGAGAAATGAACAGACTAGTCGTCGGCTACGATGCCGAAGATGATCTACGTCGAGGTTACACAAGATCAAGCTCCAACTTCACCAAGTTGTGAAACTTGTGAAGAAAACACCCTATACTACTTGGCAAGAGGTAGAGGGTGAAGAAATAGGAGGTGGGTTCACTTTAGAATTTGATTTCTCACACTTTTGCTCAAGATGCCATTAATGGTGGCAAGCTTTTTCTTGAAGAAGAAGAAGATGAAGAAGATAGATTATGATAAGTGTTCTAATTAAAAAGGCAAAAGAAATGAATACTTATCATAATATGAACCATGATTAGGTGTAGAGAATTGACTAAGGTTAGATGAATGGTTAGGGTTAAGCATGAAGACAAAATGGTCACTTTGGTCAAAGCTTCATGAAGCTTCAACAAGCTTCATGAATGAAAGCAACCATTTTGTTTTCTTTTGCCATTTCTTTTTAATCCAAATTAAAAAGATAAAAGAATGAATGAATAAATAAAAACCCTAACCATTTACTTAACCAATGTTTAATTCTTTACACTTAACCAAATGAGCAAGTATCATCAAACATGATACAAACATGTGCATAAAAGTATATCATATATACAACTTGCACATCAAGTGAGAAAATCCATTTAAAGTGAACCAATACTAGTTAATGCAAAGTAATATATCAAATATACAATTATACATTAAATCATTAAATCAACACTTGATTTAACGATCCGGTCATATCGCATATAACCGACTAGTATCCTATGTATCGGCTTATCGAATCAATCCTTGATTCGATATCTAGGTCATATCGAATGTAACCAATCGATACATTCATCACGAGAATGGAATACGGTATCACATACATGCATTATTCTCGGTCTTGCACATATCTCATATGCGCTCCTATTTCGTTTCGCTTGAGCCAGGAAACCTCTGTGTAGGACTCTAAAGACTCGTCAATACGCCGGCAGCAGATGATGATCATATCAAGCACCCACAAGCCGCAAGCGGTCTGCTAAACGTAACGGCCATCCGGGTATTGAGCGATCAGAAGATCGACGAGCTAGCCCGCTCACACTCCTGTGAATCCAACCAGTAACACTTACCGTACAGTCCGGTCTGTTCGTCTGATATGTCGCATATCAAGTCTAGGGGTGGTAAACGTCAGACCCCAATAACCGATAAGTCGTGCCGATGTGAGGCTCATAACGGGTCGAGAAACTACTGGTAACACTTACCAGCAAATCTCTGATCAGCCCTGGCCAGGGACTTCCCTGTTACGGCCAATCGAGCACAGCGCAACATCAACCACCAATACCGGGAGAGACGAAACCCCTCCTATCGCTCATTGCCTCCATGTGACTCGGGACTGTACCCAAAGACCACCGTTTTGCACGTCCTCATGGACGTGGTAAGGTGGAGATCAAAGCACAGTAGGAATCACACAAGACTCTATGACGATCTCGGGTCTACAGACTAACCTGCATAAGTGTCACCTGAGAACTGCCATCTGACGTGAGGTATAATACCATCTGGGAGTTCTCGGCGAGTCCGTCCAGTGTACCCAGTCTCCACTGAGCACCCGTATACCATCTCTGATGTCAAACACCAATGGATATGGGATCATCCATCGCCCATCTCATGGGTCGAGAAGCGTATACGCTAGTCTACACTGGTATATCGATGCCCCGTCTCGATACACCCACGACTAGGGACCTTGAAGGATGTACCTATGGACTACCATGTCCCCACTAGTATGATCTGCATCATAGTCCAGGTAGTCAAGTACACATCCTAAGGGCTTTACCAACATGTAACTATAAGACAGTTTAAAGAGACAAGTGTACATGTTAAGATAAAGAGCAACCAGATAGCATACTATCATATCGAGCAAGAAAGTCATCTCTATATATGTCCAAGCATCCAATATAATATACATCATCTGTACAATACTGGCCTCTAGGGTATACATACAACTAACAATCTTCCACTTGCACTAGGGCCAGCTGCTATAGTATCGCATACCGAGCATCCCGAAGGGTTTCTCAAACTGTATCTGGGGAATGGCCTTCTTGAGTGGATCCGCTGTGTTGTTCTTCGTGTCAACCCTCCTGACCTCGATCTCCCGGCGATCAACTATCTCCCGGATCAGGTGATACCGCCTCAGAATATGCCAGGATCGCTGATGGGACCTAGGTTCCTTGGCCAAAGCCACCGCTCCATTGTTATCGCAATACAAAGGTATTGGATGCTCAATGGATGGAACCACTCCAAGTTCAGTAATGAACTTCTTGATCCAGATAGCCTCTTTAGCAGCATCGTTGGCAGCGATGTATTCATCCTCCATCATCGAGTCTGCCACGGTTTCCTGCTTGGAACTCTTCCAGCTAACCGCCCCTCCGTAAAGGGTAAAGAGAAATCCCGACTGCGACTTAGAGTCGTCCTTATCACTCTGAAAGCTTGAATCGGTAAAGGACTCCACTTGGAGTTCTCCGTTACCATACACCAAGAGCATCTCTTTAGTCCTTCGCAAGTACTTGAGAATGCTCTTCACAGCTGTCCAGTGACTCTCTCCAGGATCAGCTTGATACCTGCTCACTATACTTAGTGATTATGCTACATCGGGTCTGGTACATAGCATCGCGTACATGATAGAGCCTACAGCCGAAGCATAGGGTATCCCTTGCATGCGAGCTCTCTCCAAATCAGTCTTGGGAGACATCTCTTTGGAGAGAGTGACTCCAGAGATCGTGGGCAAGTTCCCACGCTTGGATTCTTCCATACTAAACCTCTTTAGTATGGTGTCAATGTACCTGGATTGGGACAATCCCAATATCCGTTTGGATCTATCTCTATAGATCCTTATTCCCAATATGCAGGAGGCATCACCAAGATCTTTCATTGAGAATCTTTGTGATAAGAAGAGCTTGACCGATTGCAGCATAGGAATATCATTTCCTATCAAGAGTATGTCGTCCACGTACAATACGAGGAAGACTACCTTACTCTCTGCTACCTTCTTGTAGATACAAGGTTCATCTGGGTTTTTGACGCAATCAAACTCTTTGATAACGACGTCAAAGCAGATGTTCCAACTCCGCGATGCTTGCTTTAATCCATAAATGGATTTAAGCAGCTTGCACACCTTCCCGCTGCTCTCACTGTCTACGAAGCCCTCTGGCTGAGTCATGTACATGCACTCTTCTAAATCACCAATTAGAAAGGCGGTCTTAACATCCATTTGCTAGATTTTGTAATCATGATATGCAGCGATGGCAAGCATGATCCGGATGGATTTAAGCATAGCCACTGGAGAAAAGGTTTCGTCATAGTCCACACCTGGTCTTTGACGAAAACCCTTTGCTACAAGTCTAGTTTTGAAAGTCTCCACTTTCCCATCTACACCAAGTTTTTTCTTGAAGATCCACTTGCTCCCGATGGGTTTTACCCCTTCAGGAGCAACATCCAAAGTCCATACTTTGTTGGTGTACATGGATTCCATCTCGGACCGCATTGCATCCAGCCATTTCACTGAGTCCCTACTCGTGATGGCCTGCTCGAAGCTAGTTAGGTCATCATCCTCCATGATGCAATCCTCGCTCCCACCATCCATGAGAAAACCGTAGTATCTCTCAGGTTGGCGAGGAACCCTACTAGATCGGCGGAGAGGCTGAGGTTCATTGGGAGCTTCTGAATCTTCTGGTTCCACTAAATCTTCAGTTACGGTTTGTGTATCTGGAACTTCTTCCAGCTCTACCACTTTGCCACTAATTTCTTTTTCAAGGAATTCCTTTTCTAAAAAGGTGGCATGTTGAGCAACAAACACTTTTTGTTCCTCACTGTGGTAGAAAAAATACCCATATGAGTTCTTTGGATATCCCACAAACTTGCAAAGAACTGACCGTGCCTCGAGCTTGTCCGGATTTTGTCTTTTGACATAGGCTGGACAACCCCATATCTTAACTCGTTTAAGATATGGCCTCTTCCCACTCCATATCTCATATGGTGTGGTAGGTACAGATTTAGATGGAACTTGATTCAATAGGTATGCTGCTGTTTCCAGCGCATATCCCCAAAAGGAAATAGGTAACTCAGCTGTGCTCATCTTAGAGCGCACCATATCTAATAGGGTGCGGTTCCTCCGTTCTGATACACCGTTGTGCTGTGGTGTATATAGAGGAGTCAGCTGAGAGAGAATCCCATTCTCTTTTAAGAAGTCCAGGAATTCATTGCTCAAGTATTCACCTCCTCGATCAGATCGAAGGATTTTAATACTTTTTCCGATTTGGTTCTCGACTTCTTGTTTATATTCTCTAAATTTCTCAAAAGTTTCTGATTTGTGTTTCATCAGGAACACATATCCGAATCTAGAGAGATCGTCAGTGAATGTAATGAAGTACGAAGAACCATCCCTGGCATGTGTAGACATAGGACCGCATACATCACTATGTATCAGTCCCAAGAGTTCGGTAACTCTTTCTCCGTGTCCCGTAAACGGAGTTTTGGTCATCTTGCCTTTGAGACATGACTGGCAAGTGTCATAAGATGAAAATTCGAATGGTTTCAAATATCCATCCTTATGTAACTTAGCCAGTCGTGTCGCATTGATGTGACCCAGTCTACAATGCCACAAGAAGGATTCATTCAGTTCTGAACACTTCCTCTTGTGTGTGTTTGTTATGCTCAGAACTGTTGATTGATTTAGAACATAAATGCCATTGCACAACGTGCCTGATCCAACCAACTTTTGGTTACGGAAAATGTTTATAACATTGTCCTGTAATACAAAATTATATCCCTCTTTACCCAACAAAGAAACCGATATAATGTTGTATATCAGGTTCGGCATGTAATAGCATTCGTTCAGAACCAATGTATTACCAGTTGGTAATACAAGGTGATATTCCCCGACAGTCTTAGCTGCAACAATTGCACCATTTCCAACTCTAATGTCTTTATCACCTTCTCTAAGTTCTCTTCCTTTTCTGAGCCTATGTAACTGATTACATATATGGGATCCTGACCCAGTATCTAATACCCAGGACGTAGAGCACATGGAGAAACAGTTCTCTGTAACGAACACACCCGAAGAAAATGCATCATCATGTACTTTCTTCATTCGGGTGGCATGGGAATCCTGGTATTCCCCTATATCCTGTTCAGTCCTATAACTCTTATAAGAAAGAACGGAACCAACGTTCCCCAGCACAGTATAACATGCGGGTTCGGTCAATACATCCATATTATTATCTTTATTAGGGCATGAAATGGTCGCTACCTGGAGAGAGAGAGAAGAAAACACTTTAGCGTATGCTCTTGCAAGATCAGATTGGTTATTATCTTATCTAATCAGGATGGCTCCCACTGGCTTTTATCAAATCTTCCTTCAAACCCTAAAAGGAAAGACTAGCTGGGATTAATTACACACTACAAGTTCGCCAATCTTTCAGCCAGGCCAGTGTCGGTACTTTGAGGGAGGTCCCCCGTGCTTTCGCACGAACCTAATTAATGTAAACCTCGTTTTCCCAGAGGCGTAACCCCGTTGACACCTTTCTAGACACCTACTTGATCAGCTAATTGCAATGTGTAAAACTCTCCCAGGAGTAACTCTTACTCGCAGTGGGTATCGGGATCCAACTATCTCATAGAAGGTATGCAATCTCATTGCAAATTTCAACACTTGAAATTCCCGATAATGCTTTTGCCCCAAACGATCTATGACCTTGACAAGGTCAACAAACCATAGACCGTAAGTCAAGTTCAACCCGTCATTTCTTGATTGAATTAAACCCACCCGCACGACCCTTGACAAGGTCAACAAGGTCGTACGACTACCCTAACTCAATCTGCATCATATGCATAAGCAGATAAATACTGGTTAGCTACCGCACACTGCGCCTTGACAAGGTCAACAAACGCAGCACGAATACTAAACAGGACTTATCTGAAATGACGGAGGGCTACGACAGGTTTTTCTGAAAACCTATTGCGTAATGAACTTGATATCGTTGTAGAATCAAATGAAGTTTTGAAATGGAATGATTTTGAGGCTTTTCTAGTTTTGCTAAAGAGGTCACTCCCGGTGATGGTATCGTCGGCCCTTTCCTCGTCGAATGAGGTGCGGGATATATCATATATATCACTGTGCAAAGCAGAAACTATAGAAGCAATCAAAAACAAACCGAGTGTGTAGCATCTGCTAGTTATTGCTAAAGGAGTCACTCCCGGTGAAGGGATCTCGGTCCTTTCCTCATCGAATAAGGTGCAGGGTATATCATATATACCGCTATGCAAAGCAAGAACTGTAGCTACCTGTTTTGTTTAAAATTTGATTCTACAACTTCTTAGGTTTCTTTTCTTTCATTAATCACATTAATGAAGTCCCATCATTTAAGTCACCTAAACATCACAGATAAATACGACGTACACTTATGCCATCCGCATTCGCCTGGATGTCCCCTCGTGCACCGTTAGGTTAGGTAACTAACGACAGAGCAGGGCAGGGCTAGTACGGGTGAAAAACATAAGTAACGTCTATATAATATATCATATATACTATATACTGTATCTATCACAGAACGTCACATGATCACATCACAGATATCGCAGCAAAAGAATCATATGAAATATTGGATATACTAGGACATCCGTGTTTTCAATACTGTAAGTCCGTGTTGCCCACCCCGGTGCTTACGGGGAGGCGGAAAACATAATAAAAATCGGATTTTTAATGACTTAGGCAACATGGACTAAGCTTATGAGGATCTTTGCTAAACATAAACTAGCTAACCCTAACTACAAAGTAGCTAAGTGAAGAAAGGTTATACCTTTGGTCTTTAGTCCTTCTCTCCTTGCTCCTAGGTATGGTAGAAAGAGTTCACCTTGCTTGTCTTGTCCCGTCAAAGAAGGATCCACTTGAAAGCCACCACCTTTAGCTTCAACTCCAAGCTAGGAGTAACTAGAGTGCAAGAAATGCTAAGATTTGAACCCTAGAAGTGAGAAGAGAAGATCAAGAGAGGGTTTTTCTCAAGCTTTTTGTTTCCCAACACATGAGAGGGAGAGAGCTTGAGGGAGAGGATGGGCAAGAGAGAGAAATAGAATGAGAGAGTGAGAAAATAGTGAGCCATTCTCACTAATATGTGAGGATAATTTTAATTAGATAATTAGCTTGAAAATTGTCATGATAAATCATGAATTGACCATTATCATTTCATTTTTGCAAAGATCAAAGAGCATATTCCAAATGAAATGATTATGGTCAAGTTGTCAACATGGTCAACAAGTCAATGAAGTCAAATTGTCAACAACAACCATGCACAATAATTAAGCTAATTATCAATTAACAATAATCCACACAAAAACAATAGGGTTAATAAAATGACAAATGCCATTAACCCAAAACAAGGTCCTCTCCCCCAATCTCAAGCAACTGTGCATACGCACCCGCATTCGTGATCCGAGGAACACGAATACCCTGAGAAAAACCAATCTCAAATCATATACTAGGATCCGGCTTAAACCAAAGCCCGCTAGTATAAACTGTCCGGACAGCAAACGTGCACAAGTGCGCGGATGCGAACGAACCCTGTCGCAAAACCATGCGACCTCTACTCGTTTTGCCTAAAGGCGAATAGCTCTCTGTGTGGGACTCTAAAGACTCGACACTACGCTGGCAGTGGGTTTAACCACAGACCGCAAGCGGCACTAGCTGTACGTAACGGTCCCCAGGTAGATGTCGATAAGAAGACTGACGAGGTGAACCCCATCTGCACTCCTACTGAGCCTGTATGTGACAGTCTCCGTACAGTCCGGTCTGTTCGTCTGATACATCGCATGGCGGGCCTAGGGGGGCGGTGAACGTCAGTCCCCTAATAGCGGTACAAGTCGTGTCGGAGTGTAGCCCAGAACACCCTGAGATAACACTGGAAACCTACCAGTATATCTCGCTTGCCCTGGCCAGGGACTACTCGTGTAATGGCTCTCCTAGACACAGCGCGATGTCAACCCCCAATACCGGGAGAGACGAATCCTGTCTAACCGTCACTGCCTCCAAGTGCTTCGGGACTGCACCCAAAAACTACCTGTTTGCACAGCTCCTTTGAGCCGTGGTAGGGTAGTAATCAAAGTGCAGTGGGAACACACTCGAGGCGAAGTGACAGTGTCAAGTCAGCGGACTAAGCTGTACTCATGTCACCTGGGAACTGATAACTGACGATAGGTATATTACCAACCAACAGTTCCCGACGAGTCCTGTCCAGTGTACTCGTAACCTAACGAGCACCCGCATACTATCCCAAGTACGACGTACTAACGGCTGTGGGACAGACCGTCTCCCACACTGGGATGAGAAGCGCATACGCTAGTCTACTCCGGAGTATCGATGCCCTGTCTCGATAGTCCAACGACCAGGGACCTGTATAAGGATGTGCTTATAGATTACCCAGCTCCCACGAGTGCGAGCGCCATCACAACGCTGGTAATCAAGCAAAGATCCTAAGGGCTCTACTAATATGTATACCAGCAATATGTTAAAAGAAACACATGCACATATTAAAGCAGAGACAAACCAAGTAGCATACTACCATTTCGAGCAAGATTGTATATACAACTGTGAATATCCCAAGCTTCCATTAAGTAATATACAAGCTAGTATGATACAGTAATGGCCTCTAGGGCATATACACTAACAATCTCCCACTTGCACTAAGGCCATGTACTGGCGTATCGAAGACCTATCATCTCGATCAGCCGCTCGAACTGAGTCTGGGGCAAGGCCTTGGTGAATGGATCTGCTGTGTTATCCTCTGATGCAACTCTCCGGACCTCGATCTCCTGGCGATCCACGATCTCCCTGATCAGGTGATACCGCCTTAAGATGTGTCTGGATTTCTGATGGGACCTGGGTTCCTTCGCTAAATCTATAGCCCCGTTGTTGTCGCAATACAGAGGTATTGGGTCAACAATGGACGGAACCACCTGAAGTTCTTTCAAGAACTTCCTCATCCAGACAGCTTCTTTTGCGGCATCAGATGCAGCGATGTATTCCGCTTCCATAGTCGAGTCAGCAACGGTTTCCTGTTTGGAGCTCTTCCAACACACCGCCCCTCCATTGAGGGTAAAGACAAAACCCGACATGGACTTGGAATCATCCTTGTCACTCTGGAAGCTGGAGTCAGCAAAGGCCTCAATCTGCAGGTCTTTTCCGCCATACACCAAGAACATCTCCTTAGTCCTTCTCAGGTACTTGAGAATGTTCTTTACTGCTATCCAATGTTTCTCCCCAGGGTTTGACTGATACCTGCTTACCACACTCAGTGCATAAGCCACATCCGGTCTGGTACACAACATCGCATACATTATAGAGCCTACCGCAGAAGCGTAGGGTATAATAGACATGCGATCCCTTTCCAAATCAGTCTTGGGAGACATCTCTTTGGAGAGGGTGATCCCGTGACAAGCCGGTAGATTACCGCGCTTGGAATCTTCCATACTGAATCTCTTTAGTATGGTGTCGATGTACCTGGACTGCGAGAGTCCTAATATCCTCTTGGATCTGTCACGGTAGATCCGGATACCCAGAATGTAGGAGGCATCACCCAGGTCTTTCATGGAGAACCTGTGTGACAAGAACCCCTTGACAGATTGTAGCATAGGATGTCATTTCCTATTAAGAGAATGTCATCCACGTATAAAACGAGGAATACTACAGTTCTCGCTACAAATCTACAATAGATGCATGGTTCATCTGGATTTTTGATAAAGCCAAATTCTTTGACCGTCTCATCAAAACAGATGTTCCAACTCCGCGATGCCTGCTTGAGTCCATAAATGGACTTGAGCAACTTGCACACCTTTCCGCTGCTCCCACCCTGAATGAAACCCTCTGGCTGGTCCATATAGACACACTCCTCTAAATGACCATTTAGAAAAGCTGTCTTTACGTCCATCTGCCAAATCTCATAATCGTGGAAAGCAGCGATGGCAAGAAGGATCCGAATGGATTTCAGCATAGCTACTGGAGAAAAGGTTTCGTCATAGTCCAAACCAGGTCGCTGACGAAAACCCTTTGCTACCAGTCTAGCTTTATAGGTCTCAACCTGTCCATCTACACCAATCTTCCTTTTGAAGATCCACTTGCATCCTACGGGTTTTACCCCGTCTGGAGCAATGTCCAACGTCCATACTTTGTTGGTGTACATGGACTCCATCTCGGTCCGCATTGCATCCAGCCATTTTACCGAGTCGACGCTCTGAATGGCTTGCTGGAAGCTAGTAGGCTCATCACAATCTAGGATGCAGTCCTCTCTATCCCCGTCAATGAGGAAACCGTAGTACCTCTCGGGCGGATGAGACTGCCTACTACTCCTGCGGAGTGGCATGGGAATGTCTTGTTCTTTCAAACCTTCTGGTTCCTCTAAGCTTTCAGTAATAGTTTGTGGTTCTGGAATTTCTTCCAGTTCTATTGCGCTCCCACTTAATTCTTTTTCTATGAACTGATGTTCTAGAAAGTGGGCATGGCGAGAAACAAGGACTTTTTGTTCCTCTTCGTAATAGAAGTAATATCCCTTGGAGTTCTTTGGATATCCCACAAACTTGCACTGTACTGAGCGTGCCTCGAGCTTGTCCGCATGCTGCTTTTTTACAAAAGCTGGACATCCCCATGTCTTAATGTGATTAAGATAGGGTTTCTTCCCACTCCATAACTCATATGGTGTGGTAGGCACAGTCTTAGTGGGAACACGGTTCAAAAGATATGCAGCTATTTCTAGCGCATACCCCCAGAACGATCGCGGTAACTCAGCGTTACTCATCATGGACCGTACCATATCCAATAGGGTTCGGTTCCGTCTCTCCGATACACCGTTATGTTGCGGAGTGTATGGAGGAGTAAGCTGAGAGAGAATTCCATTCTCTTTTAAGTAATTCAGGAATTCGGCACTTAAGTATTCTCCTCCTCGATCCGATCTTAGGATCTTGATACTTTTGCCGGTCTGTTTTTCTACTTCACTCTTATATTCCTGGAATTTTTCAAAAGCCTCGGATTTATGTTTCATTAAGAAGACATAACCGTACCTTGAAAAATCATCCGTAAAAGTTATGAAGTAAGAAAAACCGCTTCGCACATGTGTAGACATTGGACCGCACACGTCGCTGTGTACGAGTCCCAAGAGCTCGCTCGCTCTTTCTCCGTGTCCAGAAAACGGAGCCTTTGTCATCTTTCCTTTGAGACAGGATTGACAAGTTGCATACGATTGATATTCGAACGAATCTAAATATCCTTCAGTATGTAACTTAGTCAATCTTCTCTCGTTGATGTGACCCAGTCTACAATGCCATAAGAAAGTTTTATTAATTTCTGGAGACTTTCTTTTGTGTGTATTCTGGATATTGAAAACCTGTGGTTGGTTTAAAACGTAAATACCGTTGTTCAATGTACCTGACCCAATCAACACTTGATTAAGGTGAATGTTCACTACATTACTTACAAATGCAAATTCATAACCTTCTTTAGATAATAAAGATACAGAAATGATATTACAGGTTGCACTTGGTACATAATAACAACTACGCAAAACCAAAAAGTGTCCATCTGATAATCCCAGGTGATAGTCCCCCACGGCCTCAGCATCCATGCTAGCACCGTTCGCAACTCTGAGGGTCATGTCACCTGTCTTCAAAACTCTACGCTTTCTCAACGCCTGCAAAGAATTACAGATATGAGATCCTGATCCGGTATCCAATACCCAGGATGTAGAGTTTATTGATAGACAATTTTCAATAACATACACACCTGAAGCTGAAGCTGCAACTCGCTTCAAATCCTGTGTTCTGGCTTTCCAAGCCTTGCAATCTTGTTTCCAGTGACCACTTTTGTGACAATAGAAGCATTCTTCCTTCCCCACCAGCTTCCCCGCTACCTTTGTTGCTTTACCCTTTCCCTTCGTATCCACTTTACCGACACCGCCTCTTGGTTTGGCGGGGGCTTTCTTCTTCTTGCCCTTGGCTTTCGCCCTGGACCTAGAAGAGGAAGATCCTCCTACAAACAAAGTGGATGTCTCCCTACCCTTCTGTAGGGTGCCCTCAGCAGTCCTCAACATGTTCAGAAGCTCGGCAAGTTCAACCTCCTTTCCTTGCATGTTGAAGTTAAGAATGAACTGGGCGTAAGTGGAAGGAAGGGACTGGAGAATCAGATCAGTATAGAGTTCATTCTCCAACGTGGTCCCAAGGTCCGCGAGCTCCTCTATGTAGCCGATCATCTTAAGCACGTGGTCCGCTACCGATGATCCGACGGCCAACCTTGCCGAAAAAAGCTTCTTCGACACTTCGTATCTTGCGATACGAGACTGCTCTCCATACAGTTCTTTTGTATGGAGAAATATGGACTCTAGGTCCATATTCTCGTGCCTCCTCTGATGGTCATTGTCCATCGAGGCTAGTACGAGGCATTTGGCCCTCGCGCAATCTATCTCCCATGTCTTACGGATTTCTACATCCGCGACGCTGGAGGTGGGACCTGGGACGGGGGGAGCTTTGGTGGTAAGTATATACCCCAGCTTGTCATAAGTGATAGCCATCTTGACATTCCTGAGCCAATCTTTGTAGTTTGGCCCTGTCAATATGTTTTTATCTAATAGTAACTTAAGTCCGGTCATCTTGAATGGTCGCTGCAATTAGGAGAGAGAAAAGAAACACTTTAGCATGATGCTCTTGCAAGTTTAGAGTGGTTTTTAGTTTGTCTAAACTGGATGGCTCCCACTGTCTCTCGAATCCCTTCTCAAACCATAAAGAAAAGGATTAGCCGGGATCATTCTCACCGTACAATACTTGCTTAACCGTTCAGCCAGGCCAGTGTCGGTACTTCGAGGGAGGTTTTCCAACGCTTTCGCGAAGTTCCTTAATTAAGTAACCTCTTTTCCCTGTGGGCGTAGCCCCGCTAACACCTTTCTAGGCACCTACTAGGTTTATAGCATTGATCGTTAAGTGAGAGTTTTCCCGAGGAGTAGCATATACTCACAGTAGGATCGGGATCCAAATATCATCGCGTGATAAAACCGAAGGAATCCTACCAGAATCATCACACTCCAAATGGTATGCAACGCTAGCAAGTTTCAGTACTTATGAAACTCCCGATGTGGATTTTTGCCCCATGCTCTTATGACCTTGACTTTGGCCAAAATATCATAAGTCACATGTCAAGTTCTACCCGTCATTCTCCTGGTTAATTTGGACCCACCCGTACCTACCCTTGGCTTTGGCCAAAATGGCAGCACGACTGTCCCAAACCAACGCATCTATCTATGCTGCACATGAATACCCAAACGCTACCAATCACTATGCCTTGACTTTGGCCAAAATACATAGCTTGAATACTTTTGACCATTCATGTGGAATGACGGAGGGCTACGGATGGTTTTGGCGAAATCGTGAACGTAGTGAACTTGATATAATCGATGGAACGAGATAGCTTTTAAAAGGAGTGGTTCAAGCTCCGCGTTTAAAAGTTTTAGTTTTGAAAAGAACCGAGTGGTTTTCAAAGTGTTCCAATCGACTTTTACTTGGTTTATTTCTTGCATTAGTTCTTTTAATGCGTCCCATCATTTAATCCTACCATTGCAGAAAACAACCAAAATATGACGTACGCTTATGCCATTCGCATTCGCCACGGGGCCCCGTCATCACCCGTTAGGTTACTTAACTAACGACAGAGCGGGGGCTGGGCTAGCGCGGCTGTAAAACATAAGCAACGCCTAAATAGTTATTATATATAAATATATAGCAATGATAGACATTACAGATCACAGATGAATACATTGGATATACTAGGAATCCGCAATGCGTTCGAGCCTGCAACGCAAAGCGGATTACACGGTCGCGGTGAATAGCCAATACCCCACCCAAGACCCCTACGGGTGCGGCAAACTACCCGCCAAGCACCCGAAGCGAAGCAACCTCCCTCACCACCGTGAGTAGGCCACTCGGCACTTCGAGATACCCGGTAGTTTGTGCACCCCCTCCATGGGTCTATCCTAGGAGCAAAAACAGTAAAAAGAATTATACAATGACGGCTACAACCCCGACCCGGTTGTGCGGCCATACAAAGAATATTATTACATCAATTTACATGTTACAAATGAATGAAAGAAAAAACAACGCTCATCTCACATCCACCCCGGCCATTCACCCGCGACAATCCAATCCATTCATATCCACAAACCAATAACAATCACAGATCATGTATAACCCCGACTAATCGTCTTATAGCGATTAGCCGACGTTCAATACATGCAAGCATTACAGATATAACCGATATAGTTAAAGTGCAGTGAAGTTCGGAAAAATACGGAATTATAGGACCCCAAAAGGAAATTTCTTTTCTGGAAAATCTGGGTACATATAATATATCCTAAAAATCCCAAAACCAACAACAACACACTCTGCACGAAAAACGATGCGCCGATAACCACAATCCGCGGCGGTTCCGCCGCATAAACCTACTTCATGCGGCGGAAGGGCGGCGACTTGAAGGAATTGGGGTATCGTTTTTCTTGGGTGTATTCACAAAACCCTGAGACGATTTTACATGTATACAGTTTTTCATTTTGAGCAGAAATAATTTTAACAGAAACTTGGATTTTGTAAAAGTTTGGTTTTGTGATTTTTCCGGTTCCGAACTTCGTTACACTTAACTACTTAACTAGTTTAGGTTTAGTTAGGCTCTGATACCACTGTAAGTCCGTGTTGCCCACCCCGGTGCTTACGGGGAGGCGGAAAACATAATAAAAATCGGATTTTTAATGACTTAGGCAACATGGACTAAGCTTATGAGGATCTTTGCTAAACATAAACTAGCTAACCCTAACTACAAAGTAGCTAAGTGAAGAAAGGTTATACCTTTAATCTTTAGTCCTTCTCTCCTTGCTCCTAGGTATGGTAGAAAGAGTTCACCTTGCTTGTCTTCTCCCGTCAAAGAAGGATCCACTTGAAAGCCACCACCTTTAGCTTCAACTCCAAGCTAGGAGTAACTAGAGTGCAAGAAATGCTAAGACTTGAACCCTAGAAGTGAGAAGAGAAGATCAAGAGAGGGTTTTTCTCAAGCTTTTTGTTTCTCAACACATGAGAGGGGGAGAGCTTGAGGGAGAGGATGGGCAAGAGAGAGAAATAGAATGAGAGAGTGAGAAAATAGTGAGCCATTCTCACTAATATGTGAGGATAATTTTAATTAGATAATTAGCTTGAAAATTGTCATGATAAATCATGAATTGACCATTATCATTTCATTTTTGCAAAGATCAAAGAGCATATTCCAAATGAAATGATTATGGTCAAGTTGTCAACATGGTCAACAAGTCAATGAAGTCAAATTGTCAACAACAACCATGCACAATAATTAAGCTAATTATCAATTAACAATAATCCACACAAAAACAATAGGGTTAATAAAATGACAAATGCCATTAACCCAAAACAAGGTCCTCTCCCCCAATCTCAAGCAACTGTGCATACGCACCCGCATTCGTGATCCGAGGAACACGAATACCCTGAGAAAAACCAATCTCAAATCATATACTAGGATCCGGCTTAAACCAAAGCCCGCTAGTATAAACTGTCCGGACAGCAAACGTGCACAAGTGCGCGGATGCGAACGAACCCTGTCGCAAAACCATGCGACCTCTACTCGTTTTGCCTAAAGGCGAATAGCTCTCTGTGTGGGACTCTAAAGACTCGACACTACGCTGGCAGTGGGTTTAACCACAGACCGCAAGCGGCACTAGCTGTACGTAACGGTCCCCAGGTAGATGTCGATAAGAAGACTGACGAGGTGAACCCCATCTGCACTCCTACTGAGCCTGTATGTGACAGTCTCCGTACAGTCCGGTCTGTTCGTCTGATACATCGCATGGCGGGCCTAGGGGGGCGGTGAACATCAGTCCCCTAATAGCGGTACAAGTCGTGTCGGAGTGTAGCCCAGAACACCCTGAGATAACACTGGAAACCTACCAGTATATCTCGCTTGCCCTGGCCAGGGACTACTCGTGTAATGGCTCTCCTAGACACAGCGCGATGTCAACCCCCAATACCGGGAGAGACGAATCCTGTCTAACCGTCACTGCCTCCAAGTGCTTCGGGACTGCACCCAAAAACTACCTGTTTGCACAGCTCCTTTGAGCCGTGGTAGGGTAGTAATCAAAGTGCAGTGGGAACACACTCGAGGCGAAGTGACAGTGTCAAGTCAGCGGACTAAGCTGTACTCATGTCACCTGGGAACTGATAACTGACGATAGGTATATTACCAACCAACAGTTCCCGACGAGTCCTGTCCAGTGTACTCGTAACCTAACGAGCACCCGCATACTATCCCAAGTACGACGTACTAACGGCTGTGGGACAGACCGTCTCCCACACTGGGATGAGAAGCGCATACGCTAGTCTACTCCGGAGTATCGATGCCCTGTCTCGATAGTCCAACGACCAGGGACCTGTATAAGGATGTGCTTATAGATTACCCAGCTCCCACGAGTGCGAGCGCCATCACAACGCTGGTAATCAAGCAAAGATCCTAAGGGCTCTACTAATATGTATACCAGCAATATGTTAAAAGAAACACATGCACATATTAAAGCAGAGACAAACCAAGTAGCATACTACCATTTCGAGCAAGATTGTATATACAACTGTGAATATCCCAAGCTTCCATTAAGTAATATACAAGCTAGTATGATACAGTAATGGCCTCTAGGGCATATACACTAACAAATACGAGCCAGTATAAAACACGGATTCCACGGTCGTGATGAATAGCCAATCCCACACCCTCAGACCCCTACGAGAGCGGCAAGCAACCCTCCCAATTCTAGGGTTAGGAGACCCGGACTCGACTCCTCGAGATGGTCTCCCACTGGACCCTAGAACCCGGTTGCTTGTGCTCCCCTCCTTGGGTCTATCCTAGTGCAGAAAAGTAAATAATATACAAAAGGTGACAGCTTCCGCAACCTGGAAGTGCCCCAAATAAAAGAATATTACATACAAGTTTTTACATGAATGAAAATGAAAAAACACTCATCTCACATAAAAACCCCCCGGCTATTCAAACACGACGATCCAATATAACATATCCAGCAACAAATGTCATCAACGTAAGTAAATATGCGCATCCCAATTGTCGTTGACATATAGCAACAAAACCGGCGATATCACATATTACACTTACGGTCACAGAAAAGAAAGTGTAAAACTACAACAGTTGGAATCCGCAACCTCCTTAGACATCGCATGCCTAATCAAATGAAATACTTAGACATCACATGCCTAACAATTATAAACCCGGCATTTTAGTCCCATTATCGAAAACTCTTTTCAATATCAAGTGAGACTAAACCGCTAGATTTATAACATTCATTCAGTTATCTCATAACTGTTTATGAATTCCAATTATTGTATCCCATTCCGGATAAAATAGAAAATATTAAACTTTCCGATCGAACATTCGAACACCCAAGTTTTCCCGAGACCGTTCAACACATGAAATAAGTTCAAAGTCATTCACTTCATGCCTCAGTACCAACGGTCCAGCCGTAGAAGGGTCAAGCCAACGCCTCACATGTGGCACGCCATACTGCCCCAAACCCGAAGGTTCAAAGGGCAGTTCAAGACGGTCACATAATCGAGTTAAGGTTTGTTGTCTTCTAGAGGGACCATCGCGTTACTTGCACTACTCAGAACGTCCTTAAACCACAGAAAAATCCAACACTCGGATATTTTCCGGCAGAGGAAAAGTTGGGTATTTATATCCGGTCAAACTTTTTAACATATTCGAAAATTATCCGGAAAAACACATAGACAAAACTTGATAATCCGATCGAATCATCGATTTCCAATGCAACCCCAGAACACTCAACTCTTGAGTCAATTTAAAAATTCCCAGAAAACTCAGCATAATATAATAGGAATTACTGTGCAAACAGGGAAGGATGACGTCATGATCAGGCCGCGGAACAGCGGCAGAAGCCAGGCTTCTGCCGCGGTTCCGCCGCACTTTGGACTCTTCATTTTGAAAATTTTGCACCGTAATTCTTAGAATTCCCTGCTGAATTTTTTAAGCATTTTTAATCTGGAAAAAACCTAGTTTTTAGAAAAAGTCCAGAGAGCACTTAGGTTTTTAGGGTTTCGGTTCGATCGGGTTTCAAACGTCATCTACACTTTGCCTAAGGCTCTAGCTAGGCTCTGATACCACTGTAGGGTTCCTAGGCACTCTAATGAGGTTTCACAAGGCATCAACCATGCCAATTTCAAATTTTACAAGTGCCGAGAAACTCTAATACGGATCGTTAACTAGAAATTTAGGAGAAACAAGGAAACTAGTTAACAACTTAACTAAAAGTAGGAAACCACAACCTTTGTAGATCCGGTTATCCACTTCCTTAGCTCCACATAGTCATCCTCTCGCTGTCCAAGTCGGATCTCGGACTCTAACATCGGCTTCATCGGAGAAATGAACGGACTAGTCGTCGGCTACGATGCCGAAGACGATCTACGTCGAGGTTACACAAGATCAAGCTCCAACTTCACCAAGTTGTGAAACTTGTGAAGAAAACACCCTATACTACTTGGTAAGAGGTAGAGGGTGAAGAAATAGGAGGTGGGTTCACTTTAGAATTTGATTTCTCACACTTTTGCTCAAGATGCCATTAATGGTGGCAAGCTTTTTCTTGAAGAAGAAGAAGATGAAGAAGATAGATTATGATAAGTGTTCTAATTAAAAAGGCAAAAGAAATGAATACTTATCATAATATGAACCATGGTTAGGTGTAGAGAATTGACTAAGGTTAGATGAATGGTTAGGGTTAAGCATGAAGACAAAATAGTCACTTTGGTCAAAGCTTCATGAAGCTTCAACAAGCTTCATGAATGAAAGCAACCATTTTGTTTTCTTTTGCCATTTCTTTTTAATCCAAATTAAAAAGATAAAAGAATGAATGAATAAATAAAAACCCTAACCATTTACTTAACCAAGGTTTAATTCTTTACACTTAACCAAATGAGCAAGTATCATCAAACATGATACAAACATGTGCATAAAAGTATATCATATCTACAACTTGCACATCAAGTGAGAAAATCCATTTAAAGTGAACCAATACTAGTTAATGCAAAGTAATATATCAAATATACAATTATACATTAAATCATTAAATCAACACTTGATTTAACGATCCGGTCATATCGCATATAACCGACTAGTATCCTATGTATCGGCTTATCGAATCAATCCTTGATTCGATATCTAGGTCATATCGAATGTAACCTGTCACGACCCGAGAGTACGGAACGTGACCGGCACTTAGATTACGAAGCGTCTAGAGGCGCCACGTAACCTAAGTAAGCCAAAGCCCAGAAATCTAAACCATATAAAAGAAGAAGAAGTAAAAGAAACATGAAGAAAAACAAGTTTAAAAGTATCAGCAAATTTTCCCAAAAATTTCAGCAGAGTCTCCTCTGTAAAAACTGGCCCCCAAATGGGTACAACAAGTATAATATACATAAACAATAAAAAGCATCCCCAACGGGTGCTAGCTCAACGCCAACTGGCGGAAACAACCACAACGAGCACAATAATATACAACGCCAAAGGGCGAGGCTCAAAACTCAAAATAAAACAAACCACCAGATCAGAATAATATATGCGCGACTCTAAGGTCAAAATAAAAGACTGGTCCAATAAACTTATCAAGTAATACAAGTATGGTTGATGGAGCTTACTAGATACAAATGAATGAATAAAAGTACAATGGTGGTTCGGATACAAGTGAACCAACCTACCGTGAAAATCACCCTGAAAGAATAGATGTGCCAGCAAGCTGCCAGGGAAACCTGTACACCGAACCTGTAATAAAATTTGGCACAACGGGGGTGAGTTGCCAACTCGTGAGTAGAAGACATCTACGAAAAGAAATCGAATGCACGACGCTATCCTAGGTCATAATAATACACTACTAAGTCCCAATCATCTAGTAATAGCTGGGTAATACTACGTGTAAGTGCAGATACTCCGTGCTCGTGTCAGTACCTCATATAATACTATGTCATATGAATGAAATGCATGCACCATGAATGTAAAGTAACAAATCCTGAAATCCAGATATATATGTATAAGAAATCTTTAGCTGTTATCATAGTAGAATGTGTATAAGAATCTGAAATCTCAATAATGAAATCCATGGAAATCCGTGTCAAGCATCGACACAACACATGTAATCTCAAGTCTCAATATCTCGGGCTCCGTCAGTCCGGATCGGCCCATATCATCAAATCTCACGACAACGGTCGGTATCCTCCGGATATCCGCCGCGCCAGACATCACCGGTAGGTAGCCTTCCCCTGCCAGGCTCATCGTCTACAACTCGATCTTCTTGCCCCGGGGTACCATACCGGGCCGACCATGTACCCGAGACGGTTCATCCACTCCTCGAATCGGGTCTCGAAATCCAACAGAAAACATGAAATACTCATGGTGGACGACACATACATCACGAGAAAACCGCATCTTATTTTAAAAAGAGAAGAGGAGAGAGAGGGAAGTTTTTATATATTTTTGCGGTTTTCCCCAAAAATCCAGAAATCTCATAGAAATCCAAATCTCAAAATCATGAGTAACTATATGATAAGTGTCGGCATATGCCCATAATACTGCATGATAACATGAAAATATGAATGCATGGATGTCTAAGTAATAAATATCATGTCTATACTAACATCAGAGAATAATCACAATATTATATCGGTCTAGTTGTTAACTGATTCTATCCATAAAAGACAATATGATCTAAAGTGTACGTGACATAGCAATTACCGATGATTATGTGTGTGAGCCGGCAAATAAGTGTGTGTGGAATATGCGCATCATCGGTGATGGTGCTGGTCTCCTAACAGGTATGGTTTGTACCGATTATTGCAACATATGTAAGAACATGCACCATGATGATTACAGTATGAATGTAAAGACAGATGTGCATTATCCACTCCTCTGTGAAATACGAGTACAACTACCACTATGTGAGTCGAACCTAAACTAGTGTCCATCTAACATCCTAAGGAACTAAACCTAATAGACTAGTCAGTAAGAAACTAGAGTCTACCTAAGGTCTGAATCAATATCTCTAATAGTCGGCGATCCCGCCTCAATAGCGTCACGTACGTAGTACGGCTTCCTCGAATCAAGAGTGCGGATCAATCATCAAATCTAAGCCTCGTACGGTAAAATCCATCGTACGGCATCCCAATATCGGGGTACGGTCAAGTATCTCCTAGGTGTCTCCTCATTCGTATAATTTCATCATCAACACATCTCATGATCAAGGTGCTAAACTGTGATCGCATACATCAATCATATATCATTGCCATCATGATAAGCATCATTAGTTTATCCTCAGAAATATCATGTCATATGTATCATATTGTGATTAAGTCATACCGATATCTTATCGTCATCAAGTCACAAGCTACAGCCCAGGTACTATTTTAGCGTCCCATGTACCTCAATATCACCACCACCCTTCATAATTTATATATTCATGTTCATTATCTCTTTCTCTAATGATCCGCTAACACTTTAATACGACTGTATAGTCAAGAATCATGGCATCAAGCCCAGTCATACTGTTTCATCATACCTCAGATATCATATCACATCAACGAATCCCATATACGTGTTGTGTATATATATACACCTATACCTAGTTTTATATATATATACACACATATACGTATACGCCATGTCAAGTTTTAGTGTGTGCGTGTGTGTTTCTATCAGAAACCTACGAACCTCTCCCAAAGTATTCATCCTCAGGCATGGTTTTCCTAAATCAGTCTAGTCCCGCCTAGGGTCATTACTAGGGTCCTGCTCAGTAAGAATCTAGGGTCACATCGGGTTTCCTAATGTCAATAAGTACTATTCCTATTCTACGTTGCGGGGGTGCTAAACGCCATCCACCCGACTTCCCCTCGTAGATATGCATCTACTCACCTGGTCCATGTCTGCCGAAGACGGTGTCGCCATCCTCCTCTTCATCGCCCGCAGTCCGCGTGAGGGGTACCTAAACGCAAACATAATAATAGTATCGTAAACTGAATCACATACAAAAGTCAAAACGACGCAAGGAACAAGCATAGGTTAAAACCTATGTCCCGTCCACGCAAAAGAACCAAATATCGCTCGATATCGGCGTACAAACTCCGATGGATCGAGATAAACATCAACAAACAGCTTGTAGTTTATAAAACTCGTTACTTATAATATAAAACATGATTTAATCCATCAAAACCCTAAAATCAATCAAATCGTCCGTTTTCGAAAAACCCGAAAATGCCAATTTACCGTTTTTCATCAAAACTTGACATTTAAATGAAACCAATGGTCATAAAACTCATTAAATAGCATCACTAGACTATACAAACCATTACTATATTTTTATTACACAATTTTGTATAAATTTGAAATTTCTAGTTTGCACCCTTTAACAATTTTCAATATTTTTCAAGCAAAATACCACAATTCCACCACAAAACATGATTTTGCATAAATTAATGACTTAAACCACAATTCATGATGATAATGATATAATGAAACCATAATTATATTTTTTATCTCATTTTTATAGGAATTTCTAAAATCTAGTTTACAAAATTAGCAATTTTTATCACAATTTATCAATTAACCATAGAAACTAGCAATCAAACTAAGTTTTTCTTTCCATTAACATGCTAATATTTTCACTAAAACTATAATCCAATGATAACAACCCAAATTAGAATTTTATATTAACCACAACCACATTTTGCAAAAACCTAGTTAACTAAATTCCTAATTTAAAACAATTTTTGAATAACAATTTGTTAAACAATAACCATGCAAGATTTCCTAATACTAAAAGTGTTAAACTAACTACTATAACCCTAATTAATTATTAAAAATCATAACTTGAATTTAGAACCCTAGCTTGCATTTAAAAAAAAAAAGAACATAGAATTAATTCATTAAATCTAATTAAGCTTAATATGAACATCTAATAACAATAAATCAAAAGAAAGAAAATTATACCTTCAAAATGTAAAATCCAAAAAAGAATTGAGCCTCCAAAATGTATGCTTTCCATCTCCAAATTTCATATAAAAATGAGCAACGAATAAAGAGTATGGAATAAATAGGATTTTGTGGAATTTTAATTGAATTTTTGATGTGTTTTTGATGAATTTTGAATAAAAATGAGGTGGAAAATGGGGGGGGGGGGCAGCCATGGGGGGTTTGTGGCCGGCCCTAGAGAGGTGTGGGAGAGAAAGAAGAGAGTGGGAAAAGTGTGTAGAAGTTTCAAGAGAAGAAACATCAATAAAAGTCTTTTCATGCTTTATTTATTTATTTATTTATTTCTTTACTATAGCAACTCAAGAAAGCTCTAGAAAATAGGAAAAATTTGCAAATAATTTTTGCATGATACACACTAAATTCTAATATGCCATGGTTAATTTTTACAAATTAAAACCATTCAAATTTTTAATTTACACTAATTTAGTGTAAAAATAAAGCTTATGTTAATATTTAAAATAATTAATTTAGGAAAAATATTTTATTAAACTAAAAATTTATAAGTGGCTAAATAAACACCATTTACTAGTAATTTCATAATTAAAATAGATATTTTTAAAATTATAATGAAAAACAATCACGGTTTGGTTTTACGAAAAATACATTTTACTTTACCGAAAATCCTAAAATTCACTTAAACACTTTTATTCATTTAATTATTTATTTAATCATTTTTAAAACGTTACATAACCAATCGATACATTCATCGCGAGAATGGAATACGGTATCACATACACGCATTATTCTCGGTCCTGCACATATCTCATATGCGCTCCTATTTCGTTTCGCTTGAGCCAGGAAACCTCTGTGTAGGACTCTAAAGACTCGTCAATACGCCGGTAGCAGATGATGATCATATCAAGCACCCACAAGCCGCAAGCGGTCTGCTAAACGTAACGGCCATCCGGGTATTGAGCGATCAGAAAATCGACGAGCTAGCCTGCTCACACTCCTGTGAATCCAACCAGTAACACTTACCGTACAGTCCGGTCTGTTCGTCTGATATGTCGCATATCAAGTCTAGGGGTGGTAAACGTCAGACCCCAATAACCGATAAGTCGTGCCGATGTGAGGCTCATAACGGGTCGAGAAACTACTGGTAACACTTACCAGCAAATCTCTGATCAGCCCTGGCCAGGGACTTCCCTGTTACGGCCAATCGAGCACAGCGCAACATCAACCCCCAATACCGGGAGAGACGAAACCCCTCCTATCGCTCATTGCCTCCATGTGACTCGGGACAGTACCCAAAGACCACCGTTTTGCACGTCCTCATGGACGTGGTAAGGTGGCGATCAAAGCACAGTGGGAATCACACAAGACTCTATGACGATCTCGGGTCTACAGACTAACCTGCACAAGTGTCACCTGAGAACTGCCATCTGACGTGAGGTATAATACCATCTGGGAGTTCTCGGCGAGTCCGTCCAGTGTACCCAGTTTCCACTGAGCACCCGTATACCATCTCTGATGTCAAACACCAATGGATATAGGATCATCCATCGCCCATCTCATGGGTCGAGAAGCGTATACGCTAGTCTACACTGGTATATCGATGCCCCGTCTCGATACACCCACGACTAGGGACCTTGAAGGATGTACCTATGGACTACCATGTCCCCACTAGTATGATCTGCATCATAGTCCAGGTAGTCAAGTACACATCCTAAGGGCTTTACCAACATGTAACTATAAGACAGTTTAAAGAGACAAGTGTACATGTTAAGATAAAGAGCAACCAGATAGCATACTATCATATCGAGCAAGAAAGTCATCTCTATATATGTCCAAGCATCCAATATAATATACATCATCTGTACAATACTGGCCTCTAGGGCATACATACAACTAACAGAGACTTCAAGCAAGGTCGCACCTTTCGCCTCGTGAAGCCATGCAAGAGCCCGAGAGAACCTTGATCGCAGCGAAGGGACTTCAACAAGGAGCTAGAGATATGAATGACCGATCTACAAAGGTTGTATTTCGTGTTTCGTTAAATGTAAAGTTGTTTACTTTCTATTAGTCTCGCCTAAACTCTAGTATACGATCTTGCTTAGGGTTGTTCGGCGCATAAAAATTTTAATTTTGGCATGGTCGATGCCTTATAGAGCCTCATTCGTATGCCTAGTAACCCTACAGTGGTATCAGAGCCTAGCTAGAGTATTAGGCGATGTGTTAACGAAGTTAAAACCCCGATCGAACCCGAAAACGTCAAAACGACCCCCTCTCTGGACTTTTTTCAAAATCTGTGATTTTTCAGTATTAAAAATATCTAAAAAAATCAGCAGGAAATTTTAAGTATTATGGTGAAAAAATTATGATGTCATCCGTACGGAACGCCGCGGAACCGCGGCCAAACCCTTCATGGGCCGCGGATCCGCGGCAGTACTATTTGATGTGTCTGCGAAAGCCATCTCCCGAAATGAGCAATACCTGTCTTAGAATGTGTCTGGATATCTGATGGGACCTAGCTCATAAATGAACTCAAAATCCAAAATTCTTAGACTGTATCGTCAACTGAACTTAATCAATATCCTGCGCCATGCCTTTCCCTCAGTATCCACCTGGACCACCTGTCCAAAATACTGCCCTTCGTCAGAGGGAAAACTATAACTCTGACAGCCACTCTGCCATCCAGGTCACCTTGGAAGCCTGGAATGATAACCGTCTCCTAAAGGAGGCTGCCGTTATCAAATCCCTAGAACATTCACTTATGTTCTAAAGCTGCTTCCGATCGTTTCTCCAGGATTGGATTAACATCAACTTATTGCATCTACTGCAAGAACAACATCTGGTGTGGTACTTGACATCTCATGATTGACTCAATTGCCTAAGCAAGTGATCTGCCAATCATGGACATCCCTCTCTACTTTAGTCTGTAAGACACCTTTAGAGAGGGTGACTCCATTACCTGCAGGTACATTACCGTTCCAGGAGTCGTCCATTCTAAATACTCATAGAATGCTGTCTAAGTACCCAGATTGGGAAACTACCCAAATCTAGATCTAAAACCATAGATCCAGTAACCAGAATATCTGATATAATATCTAAGTCCTATGTGGAGAAACCACTGTGTGACAACCAAAGAATAACCGATCGTAGTATAGGAATATCACTTCCTACTCTGTGTATGTCATCCAAATACCAGGACATCACACCCTACTACCTTCTTAACAGATCCATCCTTAATTCTGATGAAGTCAAACCTATGACTGTCACATCAGAAATAGATGATCTATCTCCGCTATATCTGCTTAAGTCTATAAATAGACATAAGCCTGATGTCCACCAATGCTTCCGCTGCTCCCACTGACTACGACAACCCTCTGGCAGAGTCATATAGACGTACACTTCTAAAGCTAGTTTAGAACGACGCTATACTCATCCTCCTGCCGAGTCTCAAAGTCTGGAACAACAGCAATGGCAAGTCTGGGTAAACAAGAACCTCCCTGCCACCGTCCTTGAGCATACCGAAGTACCTCTCGGGTGCCTGAGGTTACCCACCATATCTGCGGAGTGGCCAATGGAATGTCAAATCAAATTGAATCTTTAGGTTCTTTATCAAATCTTCCGTAAACGTTTGCGGTTCTGGAATCACTTCCAGTTCTACCATACTCCCACTACTGTTTTCTGAAAAATCCATTTCTTTTAAAAATGTGGCGAGTCAAGAACAATATCACTATTGATCTTCCAGATGGTAGAAAGTCAACCCTCGTCATAGCCCGGGTTAACCCACAAACAGCCATTACAGAAACGTGCCTTGAGTTATCCAGAGTCTGGTTTTAAGCATAAGCCAGACAACTCCCCGTATCTTAACACCGTTAAGATATGAACTGTTCTATATCCAATATAGAAACAGAGGCACTGATTTAATCGAACCAGATTCAAATCATGCAGCTGTCTCCAGTGCATGTCAAGTAAATGGAGAGAGGCCGATCAGCGTTACTCAACTTAGGAATGATTCCAATTATGAGTAACCTGAAAGAGAAGCAAGTTCTCTTAATCATTACTATCAACTGAATACCATACACAAGTATCTACATCTTCGATCACCTTGAAGAATCCCGATACTTGCAATACCTGGTTCTCTTCTCTATTCTTATACCAATAACTCCTCAAAACTCAGACCCTGTGTTTCTACGAAACACATGTCTAAGAACTAGAGAAGTTAAAAGTAAACAGAATATAGTACGAGGACCAACCCCTCTGTCCTAATGGACACTGGACAATATACAATACTTTGTACAAGTCCCTTGAGTCTAATAACTCATTCACTGTGTGTCGTAGGTGGAAAACTATACTTATGGTTAAGAAGAATTACACCGCTGTTCAATGCTCCTTACCTAACTATCCACTGATATAGGTAAATGTCATAGACATAATTTCAAAAAGGTACATCTCACTCTATAAAAATAGACGTACAGATATATCAATTTGAAATTGGTGCATAACAACGGATATTCAAAACCAAATATTTGCCGTCCGGCAAACAACCCAGGTGACTTCCTCAAATATCACCAATTACAACGAATCCCGATATAATGAGGATGATCACCTAATTCCCAATAACTTACTCCCACTCATCATCTGTAAAACCATACAGATGTGAGAATCATACCTGGTAAATACATACCCTGGAGCAAGTGTCTAATTGGGAAATCAGTTTTCTTTTAACAGTACACAGTGAAACTGAAACATTGAAATGTTTCGATGGGGTATCCCGGTATTCCTAGTAATGCCTCTTCCATTATCCAGATTCATAACTATAACCGTGTAATTTTTTTCCACCTCTCCAAATCCCTTTATATGTCTTTAGTCATTACCTTCTGTACACCCCTTTAGGCCAAATGGTTTTCTTCCTTTCTTACCGTTCGGCACCAGCCTATGGTTTGGAAGAAGACTATCCAATAAGCATAATGGGTGTACTGTCCCAATCCTAGGAGCACTCGCAATGCGAGAGAAGATGAAGATAAAAGACAACCGAATAAACCTTATTCCTATTTCTCCTGAACCAGAATCCATCCCCGAACTGGAACAAGTTCCTTTCGAGTTCGTATATAACCATACGATGGAATATCCAATAAACTTGGGATCTTCGTAGTGATACGGAGTGTCCTGGAGAAATACAAAGGTGATTTAGGATTGGCGAAGAAATACTTGGTTTGGTCGTGAATAGCAGTCGCAGTTTACTTTGCCCTCTTACTAATCCCTTTCTTTGTCTTAACTTAATACATTCTGTACACCATTGAGGTTAATTGGTTTTCTTCATTCCCTACCGGTCGACACCTGCCTATGGTTTGGAAGAAGACTATCCAATTTGCGTAATAGGTATACTAGCTCTTAAACCAAGGAGTACTCGTAATGAGAGAAGGTGAAAGGAAAAGACAACTGAATAGTCCTATTCGTTTTCTCCAGAACCGGAAACCATCCTCGAATTCCTTCGAGTTCGTATATAACCATACGATGGTTTTGTCCAATGGAAGTGGACGTTTGTAGTAATACGGGGTGTCCTGGAGAAAAGGGTAAAAGTAGGAGTGGCAATGAGGTTTGCAACTCTGACAATCCAAAAGCCAGTGTTAAGAAGGTTCGGTTAACTTGGTCACTGAGTCATAGTCTAGGGTCGGGTCAATGGTCGCTGCCAAAGAGAGAGAGAAAAGAAACACTCAGCGTGCACTCTAACCTAGATCAGAATGGTTATCACTTTATCTAATCACGAAACCTCCCACTGTAACCTCAAATTCTTCTCCAAACCTAAAAGAAGAATTAGTCGGGATCATCCGAGGAGTAAACCAACTCATCAGTGGGAATCGGGATCCAACTATCATCGCATGATAACTTGACGGAATCCACTCAAGCCACCACACTCCAGAAGGTATGCGCATGCCTGGCAAGTTTCAGTTTCTTTAGAAACTCCCGATGAGATTTTTACCCCTAGGACTCAAGTGACCTTGACGGAGTCAACAAACCAAAGAGTCCTAGTCAAGTTCAACCCGTCATTATCTGGATTGCATTAAACCCACCCGTACGTGCCCTTGACGGAGTCAACAAGGCCGCACGACTGTCCTAACCAATCCCATTTATGCAACAAACAAGCACCACTTAGCTACCGTACACTACGCCTCGACGGAGTCAACAAACGCAGCACGAATACTAAACAATACCCGTAAGAAATGACAGAGGGCTACGACTGGTTTTTGGCGAAAAACCTTTAACGTAATGAACTTGATATTGTTGAAGGAACTGCATAGCTTTTTAGAAAATATAGTGACGAAAACCTTTGCTAAAGAGGTCACTCCCGGTGAAGGGATCTCGGCTCTTTCCCCGTGGAATGAGGTGCAGGATATTCCAACTGAATACCACGATGCAAAGCAAAAGTAATCGGCTATAGTGAAGTTGTTGCCCTGACGGAAACTTCTATCCAAGGGGTCACTCCCGGTGAAGGGATCTCGGCCCTTGCCTCGTCGACTGAGGAGCAGGATATTCCAACTGAATACCACGATGCAAAACAAAAGTGAACGTCATTACAATAACAGCTTTTTGAAAAATGTTCCAACAACATGAGAATAGGTTTGTTTATCTTGCATTGATCCGAATCAACGCAGTCCCATCAATTGATCACACCACAAAAGAACGAAAATAATAACGTACGTATATGCCATCCGCATTCGCCACTGGGTCCCGTCATCACCCGTTAGGTTACTTAACTAACGACAGAGCGGGGACTGGACTAGCGCGGATGCAAAACATATACAACATCTACTAGTATATATATAATATATAATTTTCGCTCAAGGCGTGATAAAAAGCAACATCACAGAAATGTAAAGCATCACAGAACAATACAGATATCTGGGATCCCCGGGTTTCACAGAGCCGCTGCTGAAACCCGACGTTCCCCTGGTCGTGTGGATAGCCTGTGCAATGAAAATCCTAGACCCCTACGGGCGCGGCAAGTCACCCGCCAAAACCTGAAGCGAGGCAGCCCCCTTCAGCAACGTGAATGGACCACCCAGCACTTCACGGAATCCGGTAACTTGGGCACCCCACCTGGGTCAACCTGTACCCCCTATGAGTGTGGTGAATAGCCCGCCAATTCTAGAGTGAAGCCCCCCTTCGTCTCAATGCCTTGAGATGCAGGCCCGTTGCCCTCTAGAATCCGACTATCCGTGCACCCCTCCGCGGGGTAATCCTAGTACAGAAAGTAAAATATACATACAACGGGTACATCGACCGCAACCTGGTCATGCCCCAAAAGAATAATACAAACAGGCAGTGACGGCAGTCCACATGTCGGACGCTCGCCCCGCAATATCAAATGTACATATAAAAAAAAAACTGTACTACCACTGCAACCAGGCTATCCCCACGACCGATCCGCAACATCACAGCACAACACAGAACATCAACGTGAATGTCACGTTCGCAAATCCGTCTAACCGGGCTATAGCAGTTAGACAGGATTTACCGATCAAGTGACATTCACGGTCGCAGATATAATGTAAATACTGTGAACTAGCATGTTTAAAATATCCGATGGATCAAATTTTACCAAGTGGGCCCCAAGCATTACTGTAGCACATAAAGAAATTCTGGGCCCAAAAAGAATATACCAAAACCCCTATTTTCAGCCCAAAAGCCTACTGCAAAAAATTGATGAAGTGAAGACCCAATAGTGCGGCGGAACCGCGGCCAAATAGGGGTTATGGCCGCGGTTCCGCGGTCGTATGGAGGGATCACACTACCAAATTTTCACAGTGTTCTTATAATTCCATGTACATCATTCTGCAACAACCTGAAAAATTTTTGGAGCTAAAAAAATTTCGACAGAAAACACATGGAATGAAAATGCGGTTTTGGGATAAATGTTCGATCGAAGTTTTAAACACACTAGACCAAGCTAGACTAGGTTAATGGCATGGCTCTGATACCATGTTGCGCCACGGCAGCGCCCCGGCCGTCTACTCGAGGCCAAAATGCGGAATCAAATTTTTTTCTTAACTTTAACCGGCGCTACCGCGGACAATATACCCGGATCGTGACCATTAACCTAATGCTAGCTATCAAGAGAATGTGGTAGAAGCTATACCGAGCGATCCGTGTCCTCCGGTCTTCGTCTCCACTCCGATCTCCCGCGGAATCTCCGTCCGTCACCTCCTCGTCGGAAAGGGCACCACGTTGCCGGATTCTTTTACGGGCTCCCACCTCTGGACCGAGGCAACTCGGGCGTGAAGTTGGCTAGCCGACGCGTCCAAGGGTACTGTAGGTTGTAGTGTAGAATGCTTGTCTCATTTTTGGGGTTGAAGTTGCCTTTGGATGGAGGTAAAGAAAAGAGATGAACTTTGGAGAGAGGTTGAGAATTTAGCAAGCATGAATGAGATAAATCAATTTCCCTCACCAAAAATGAAAACCTCTTTTTCTTTCCTCAAAAGTGGCCGGCCCCCTCATATCTCAAAATGGTGGAGGGAATAAAACAAACACAAGAAGGAAGGTGAGTGTAAGAAAAAAGAATGGGTGACCATAAGCAAAGCAAAACTCACATCAAACCCTAATCAACTCCAATCCATTCTAATCACCATTTAATGCAAAGGAAGAGATGGAAAAAGAATCTCATCATGAAGCCACATAATGCTAGAAAACCCCTCCACAATAAGTTATTTGCAAACATGCAAATAACCCCCTCCATCGAAAAGTCCGGCCGCGAAAGAACAAAGAAAAACCGGTCGGAACGGAATGCAAACTGGCAACTTCAGAAAACTGATCCCGTAATAAATTACAGGAAAACCGCGCTACTGCATATACATGCCTGCATTTGTATTCCCACTGAATACAAATGCAACGAGACAAAATCTACACTGTCAAATACTAGGATCCGGCTTAAACCAAAGTTGGCTAGTAAAAACCGTCCGATCACGATCCGTGCAATACCGCACGTATCTGATCGAACCCTGCCATATCTCCATACGGCCTCTACAGCGTTTTGCCCGAAACCTGAGTAACCGAGTGTGGTGGACTCTAAAGACTCGTCAACACCTTGGTTGTGGATTTAACCACTAGCACGTCAGAGGTATTAGCCATACGTGACGGGCCACCAGCTATTGACCAAAAGGGACGTCGATGAGCGAACTCATCCTGACACCCAACTGAGCCTGTCAGTGACAATATCTGTACAGTCCGGTCCGTTCGTCTATGGGTATCGCATGGCGGGCCTAGGTGGTTGGTAAAAGTCAGACCCCTAAAAGCAGTACAAGTCGTGTCGGAGTGTAGCCCAGAACACCCTGAGATACTACTGGAATACCTACCAGTAAATCTCCTGCCTCGGCCGAGGGCTTTGTGTAATGGCTCTCCTAGACACAGCGCGACCTCACCCCCAATATCGGGAGAGACGAACCCCTGCAGATCCGCTCACTGCCTCCATGTGGCTCGGGACTGAACCCAACTAAAACCTGTTTGCACGACTCCTTTGAGACGTGGTAGGGTAGTAATCAAAGTACAGTGGGAACTCACACGAGACAAATAACGATCTCAGGTCGATGAACTAACCTGTACACATGTCACCAGGGAACTGCTGTCTGACGTCTGGTATAATCCCAACTAGCAGGTTCCCGGCGAGTCATGTCCGGTGTACTCATAACCCAATGAGCACCTGTATACATCTTAGGTGAACCAACTGACACCAGTGGCTTGTGAGACCGGCCACCGCCCCTCGTCGGGGTCTCGACTGTATACACTAGTCTACTCTGGAGTATCGATGCCCTGTCTTGAAACTCCCACGACTAGGGACCTTTTAAGGATGCGCTTATAGACTCCAGCTCTCACGTATATGATCGCCCTCATACTGCTGGTAGTCAAGAAAGAATCCTAGGGGCTCTATCAACGTGTAATAGCGACTCGTAAGGTCACCTAAAGCAGTACACAATGATAAAGATAAACCAGATAGCATACTATCATCTCAAGTAAGACTGTCCTACCGGTATAGGTCCTTCCTCAATCATTGCAATCACGTGCCTGTGATCCAATAATTGACTCTGAGGACACTATCTCCAACAAGATCGTCATAGAGTCTTGTGTGATTCCCACTGTGCTTTGATTTCCACCTTACCACGTCCATGAGGGCATGCAAAACGGTGGTTTTTAGGTACAGTCCCGAGTCACATGGAGGCAAGGAGCGATAGGAGGGGTTTCGTCTCTCCCGGTTTTTGGGGTTGATGTTGCGCAGTGCTCGATTGGCCGTAACAGGGAAGTCCTTGGCCATGGCTGATATAGAGATTTACTGGTGAGTGTTACCAGTAGTTTCTTGACCCGTTATGAGCCTCACATCGGCACGACTTATCGGTTATTGGGGTCTGACGTTTACCACCCCTAGACTTGATATGCGACATATCATACGAGGAGACCGGACTATGCGGGAAGTGTTACCGGCAGGCATTTACAGGAGTTGGAGCGGGCTTGCTTATTGATCTTCTGATCGCTCAATACCCGGGTAGCCGTTACGTCCAGCTAGTACCGCTGACGACTTGTGGGTGCTTGATGTGATCATCACCTACTGCCGGCGTATTGACGAGTCTTTAGAGTCCTACATAAAGGTTTTACTGGCTCAGGCAAAACGAAATAGGAGCGCATATGTGATATGTGCAGGACCGAGAATAATGCGTGTATGTGATACCGTATTCTATTCTCGCGACTTTATGTATCAATCGGTTATATATGATATAGCCGGGTTATCGAATCAAGTGTTGATTCGATAAGTCGATATATTGGATGTTAGTCGGTTATATGTTATATGACCGGATTATTAAGTCAAGTGTTGATTTAATAATTTATTGTATAATTGTATATTTGATATACTAGTTTACATTAACTAACACATGTTCACTTAGGGTTTTTTCTCACATGTACACATCTTTACTATATATATGATATATATTAAAATGTGTTATATTTTTGTATCATGGTTGTTGATACACTAGACATGGATGTGTAAGACTTACACCATTCTATATTTAAATGGTGGTTAATAATTATTTAAGGTAATTACAAATTAGTGGACATTTTGTCAAAAGCATGAAGCTTGTGGAAGCTTGTGGATACTTTGACAAAGTCCACTAAATTTGTTTTACCTTAGATTTTTATTAACCTAACCATTTAAACTTAGCCATGGTAATGTCTCTACAAGGGTTAGTATATGATACTCACTCAGCATGGTTAGCATTCTTACTTGATCATTATCCTCATCTCTTTCATTTCTTCTTCTTCTTCATTTTGCTAAAAAGAAAAAGCTTGCTAGGGTTTGATCAAAAGTGAGATAGATTGTGAGAAACAAAAATCCAAAGAGAACCGACTTCCTATTTCTCCATCCTCTACTAGACTAGAACTTTAGTATAGGGTGTTTGCTTCACTAATTCTCAAATTAGTGAAGTAGTAGATTGAGTCGGAATTCCCTCGATGTAGATCATCTTCGGCCTCGGAGACTTCAAGCAAGGTCGCACCTTTCGCCTCGTGAAGCCATGCAAGAGCCCGGGAGAACCTTGATCGCAGTGAAGGGACTTCAACAAGGAGCTAGAGATGTGAAGGACCGATCTACAAAGGTTGTATTTCGTGTTCCCTTAAATGTAAAGTTGTTTACTTTCTATTAGTCTCGCCTAAACTCTAGTATACGATCTTGCTTAGGGTTGTTCGGCACATAAAAATTTTAATTTTGGCATGGTCGATGCCTTGTAGAGCCTCGTTAGTATGCCTAGTAACCCTGCAGTGGTATCAGAGCCTAGCTAGAGTATTAGGCGATGTGTTAACGAAGTTAAAACCCCGATCGAACCCGAAAACGTCAAAACGACCCCCTCTCTGGACTTTTTTCAAAATCTATGATTTTTCAGTATTAAAAATATCTAAAAAAATCAGCAGCCTATTTTAAGTATTACGGTGAAAAAATTATGAAGTCATCCGTACGGAACGCCGCGGAACCGCGGCCAAACCCTTCTTAGGCCGCGGATCCGCGGCAGTACTATTTGATTTGACGTTTAGTTTTCCACAGTAATGCCCTTTGCTGCAATTTTAGTTTTCTGGGTATTTTTAAACTGACTCAAGTGTTGAGTATTCCAGGGATCCTTTTGTAATCGTCGATTCGATCGGAGAATTTAATTTTGTTTTGTTATTCCGGATAATTTAGAAATTATTAAAATGTTCGAACGGATATCATTAACTCGATTTTTCCCGGCACGAAAAACATTTAAGTGTTGAATTTTTCTCGGGTTTAAATCTTTCGAAAATACGTGCATGTGACGCGATGGACCCTCTAGAAGACAACAAACCTTACCTCGATTATGTGACCGTCTTGAACTACCTTTTGAACCTTAGGGTTTAAGGCAGTACGGCGTGCCACATGTGAGGCGTTGGCTTGACCCTTCTACGGCTGGACCGTTGCTACTGTGACGTATTCTGGAATTTTTGAACTCCGCTCAAGTGTTGAGCTATTTAGGAAATTTTGGGTATTTGATTATCTGTTCGGAGAGTTTAATACCGTCTATTTATCTGGAATTATGCAATATGTGGAATCCACAAAGTTAGGCATGAAATTCGAAGTATGTGATATTTCGGATTTACGATGTCTAAAGAGATTGTGGATTCCAAATGTTGTAGTTTTACACGTTCTTTTCTGTGACCGTAAGTGTAATATGTGATATCGCCGGTTTCGTTGCTATATGTCAACGACAATTGGGATGCGCATATTTACTTACGTTGATGACATGTGATGTTATGTGTTGCTGGATATGTTATATTGGATCGTCGTGTTTTGAATAGCCGGGGGTTTTTATGTGAGATGAGAGTTTTCATTTTCATTCATGTAAAATTTAATATATGTAATATTCTTTTATTGGGGCACTTCCGGGATGAGGTTGATGTCACCTTTTGTATATTATTTACTTTTCCGCACTAGGATAGACCCAAGGAGGAGAGCACAAGTAACCGGGTTCTGGAGTCCAGTGGGAGACCAACTCGAGGAGTCGAGTCCGGGTCTCCTAACTCTAGAATTGGTAGGGTTGCTTGCCGCTCTCGTAGGGGTCTAGGGGTGTGGGTTTGGCTATTCATCGCGACCGTGGAATCCGTGTTTTATAGAGGCTCAAAATAAAACACGGACGTCCTAGTATATCCAATGTTTCATATGTTTCTTCTGCTGCGATATCTGTGATGTGATCATGTGATGAGATGTGATAAATACTGTATATAGTATATATGATATATTATATAGGCGTTACTTATGTTTTACACCCGCGCTAGCCCTGCCCTGCTCTGCCGTTAGTTGCCTAACCTAACGGTGCACGAGGGGACATCGAGGCGAATGCGGATGGCATAAGTGTACGTCGTATTTATCTGTGATGCTTATGTGACTTAAATGATGGGACTTCATTAATGTAATTAATGAAAGAAAAGAAACCTAAAAGATGTTGTAGAATCAAATTTTAATAAAAATGAGTAGCTACAGTTTTGCTTTGCATAGCGATATATATGATATATCCCGCACCTTATTCGATGAGGAAAGAGCCGAGATCCCTTTACCGGGAGTGACCTCTTTAGAAAAACTGGCAGATGCTACAACACTCGGTTTGATTTTTGACTGCTTTTAGAGTTTTGCTTTGCATAGTGATGTATATTTTATATCCTGCACCTTATTCGACGAGGAAGGAGCCGAGATCCCTTCACCGGGAGTGACCTCTTTAGCAAAACTAATGAAAGCCTCAAAATCACTCCATTTCAAAAATTCACTCGATTCTACAACGATATCAAGTTCATTACGCAATAGGTTTTCAGAAAAACCTGTCGTAGCCCTCCGTCATTTCAGATAAGTCCTACTTAGTATTCGTGCTACGTTTGTTGACCTCCGTCAAGGCGTAGTGTGCGGTAGCTAACTAGTATTTATCTGCTTATGCATATGATGCATATTGGATTAGGGTAGTCGTACGACCTTGTTGACCTCCGTCAAGGGTCGTGCGGGTGGGTTTGATTCAATCAAGAAATGACGGGTTGAACTTGACTTGCACTCTGTGCTTTATTGACCTCCGTCAAGGTCATGGGATGCTTGGGGCAAAATATTATCGGGAATTTCAAGTGTTGAGATTTGCAATGAGATTGCATACCTTCTATGAGATAGTTGGATCCCGATACCCACTGTGAGTAATTGTTACTCCTGGGAGAGTTTTACACAGGACAATTAGCCGATCAAGTAGGTGACTAGAAAGGTGTCAACGGGGTTACGCCTCTGGGAAAACGAGGTTTACTTTAAACGGGGTTACGCCTCTATTAGAGGACTGACGTTTACCACCCCCTAGGCCCGCCATGTGATATTCTCAGACGAACAGACCGGACTATACGGAGATTGTGACATACAGGCTCAGTAGGAGTTCGGATGGGTTCACCTCATCAGTCTTCTTATCGGCATCTACCTGGGGACCGTTACGTACGGATAGTGCCGCTTGTGGTATGTGGTTAAACCCACTGCCAGCGTAGTGTCGAGTCTTTAGAGTCCCACACACAGGGTTTTTCGTCTTTGGGCAAAACTGAGTAGAGGTCATATGGTTTTGCGACGGGGTTCGTTCATATCCGCGCACTTGTGCACGTTTGGTGTCCAGACAGTTACTACTAGCGGGCTTTGGTTCAAGCTAGATCCTAGTATATGTTTTGGGATTGGTTTTATCTCATTGTATTCGTGTTCCTCGGAACACGGATGCGGGTGTGTATGCACAGTTGACTGAGACAGAGGCAGAGGATTCTCATTAGGGTTATGGTACGGGTGTGTATGCACAGTTGACTGTTGTCTTTTTCCAAACCCTAATGAGAATAGGGAATATGATTAATAATATTAGTTAACAATTATTGTGCCATGGTTGAGTTGAATTCTTGACTTTTGTTGACTTGTTGACTTTGTTGACCGGTTGACCAAAGTGGACTTGTTGACCATCATCATTTGTTTTCAAAGATGCTTCTTATTCTTTGCAAAATCATTTAATGAATGAAATGATAATGGTCATTCATCAACTCACCATCACAAATTGTTAATTATTATTATTATTATCATTTTCTAAAATATGAGAGCATGGTTGTTAAAAATTGATTCATTCTTACTTGCATCTTCTCTCTCATCCATAGCTCTCATCCTCTTCCTCTCTCTCAAGGCAAAATCCCTCTCATGAGTTGAGAATCATTTGCCTTCAAGATAAAACACCAAAATTCATCTCTACTCATCCTAAGGTTGAAGGTCTAGCAAGCTTAGTACTTTAGTAACCTCAAGGTTGAGGTAGGAGCTCAAGTTCGAGGCCCTCGGGTGGATCTATCTTCAACAAAGAGGAGACGAGGAGGAGGAGCCGTTCAAACTACCACGGAGCAAGCGAGGAGGAGAACAACAAGAAGAGAAGGAGTTCAAGACTAGGTATAACCCCCTAACCGAGTAGGTAAAGCTCGTAGTTGTTGCTAGTGTGTTGTTTAGCAAAGATCCGGGTTTTCTAGTCCATGTTACCAAAACCCTAAAAATTGTTTTTCACCGTTTCCGCAACCCCGAAAGAACCGGGAGAGGTAACGTGGATCTAACAAGTTTAGTGTAGTTGTTAGACTAGATTCGATTCCTACCTATTTCAAAAACTAACGAATCGTGGGTATTTTAAAAGACAGGCCAAGGGATTCTACGGATATTTCAAAGGACGTATCTTTTTTTAAAAACACCGTAGCCCTTATTTCCAAAACAACGCGATTCGTGTTATTTCAAAAGGCACTACTGTATGACTTATATTTATATTAAATGCAGATTATTTATCATTGTGTTTATCATTCAGCTCCCGCACATTATTTCTGTTCGCTCCGCATCGCATACTTATATTGTGATTTCATATACCATTATTGATATCATGCTGTTAGGACACCAGCACCATTACCGATGATGCGTATGCTCCATGTACACTTACTTGCCAGCTCACACACATCATCATCGGTAATTGCCATGTCACGTACACTTTAGAGAATACTATTTTATTTACATAGCTTGTTAGCTGATAGTTTCGACATGATATTAGTGTACTTGCCCTATATGCCAGTTTAGACATTTCGGTTATTACTTGCTACATCATACATATTATTATTCACTGTTATGCGGTATTATGGAGTTTTATGCCTATATTCACTGTTTACATGCTGTTGATGATTGGGTTTCGGATTTTCATGAGATTTCCTGGATTTGGGAGAAAACCGCAAGAATATTTATAAACTTCTCTCTCTTTTTAAAATGAAATGTGCGGTTTTCTCATGATGTATGAGTCGTCCACCATGATGTTTTCTCGGTTATGAGATGGATTTCGAGACCCGATTCGAGGAGTTGGATGAATCGTCTGCGGGTACATAGTGGACCCGGTAAGATACCCCGGGGCAAGAAGATCTAGTAGTAGACGATGAGCCCGGCTAGGGAAGACTACCTACCGGTGATTTTATCTAACGCGTCGGATATCCGGAGGATACCGTCGTAGTCCTGTGATTGATGTTAGGGGCCGATCCGGACTGACGGCGCCCTAGATAATGAGATTGAGACACTGAGATTTTGAGATATTGAGGTATTGAGTTTTGATGATACAGGCCAGTCCGGACAGCCGAATCCTTAGATATTGAGACATTTGGATTTATGTTTTGTGTCGATGCAAGACACTGTTTTTGCTGATTTTATTTATGATACCTCGTTTTAAATATACAGAAATCTCACTAAGTTATGAAAGCAGTTTCTTCATTTATTTGTATTCTGTTTTCATGCATTCATACCTCATTCATATGATATATTGCTACCTGAGGCACTGACACGAGTACGTGGGATTACACTTGGGTTAGATGTTTACCCTTGCCACCTTTTCATGCTTCAGACTTATCATTTTGAGGATTATATTGATCGTATGACCTAGGATTGCGTTATTCATGCGATTTCTTCTCGTAGATGTTTTCTATTCACGAGTTGGCAACTCACCCCCGTTGTGCCACAGTTTCTTGCAGGTTTTGCCGTACAAGTTTCATTACGGCTTTGCTGGCATACTGCTCCCTTTCCGGGTGATTTGCTTGGTAGGTGGGTTCACTTGCATCGTGACCACCATTATACCTTGTATATTATTTATTTCAGTTGTATACAGTTAAACTCCATCAACCAGAGATGTATTTATTTCAGACTTGAGACCAGTTGTTTATTCTTTCGACCTTAGAGTCGCGCGTTGTATTTCTATGGATTTCATGCTGTTTTGAGTTTCCTTTTCTGTTGTGATCCTCGCCCTTTGGCGTTGTATATTATATTGCTTGCGTGGTTGTGACCGTCGTTTGATGAAGAGCTAGCTCCCGCTTGGGGATGCCTTTATTCATTATATATGCTTTATCAGGTTTTCGTACCCGTTTGGGGTCAGTATTTACAAAGGAAACTCTGCCGAAATTTTTAGAAAAGACTTGTGATTTTTAAAATGCATATTTCGGCGTATGTTGTAAACTACTTGATTTAAATTGGTTTTTCCTTCACTCTACTACTTTTCTGGTTTGGATTTCTGGGTTTTCGGCTTAATTAGATTACGTACGCCTCGAGACGTTTCGTAATTTAAGTGCCGGTCATGTTTCGTACTTTCGGGTCATGACACTAGGTCACTACACTAGGTGACTGTGATGTGAACTTTTCTAACAAATATCTGGTTTGATAGCAGATCACCCGAGACCCAAAACTACACTAAAAATACGATATTTGCACGAAACGATACAATACGCAATCTAAACTGAAACGAATAAGCCACGCAACACTAAAAAGACCTACTTAACAGAAAGAGATAATTACCTACACCCACAAGCTCAAAGATCTTAGCTTTCCATGTTCCAAGGCATCCAAGAGGCAAAACTAGGCAAAAGAAGTGATTTTGGTGAGATTTAGTGAAGTTTTGTGAAGGATTAGTGAAGGTTTAGTGGTGAGGTGATGGGTGTTCAGTTGAGAAAAGAAGGGGATGAGAAATAATGAGAAGGGAATAAGAGAGAAAGAAAGAGAGAAAGAAATGATAGAGAGTGAGAGAGAGAGGTGAGTGTAATGAGAGAGAGAGAGGTGAGTGCACCATGCAATAAATGCACACAATTCTCACCATGCCACCTCTCACAAAACCAAAATCCAAAGGAAAATATCTCTCTTTTCACAATCAAATATCAAGAGTTAGGTTAAGGTTTAAAACAAAGGATTGGATTAAAGCAAATGATTAGGATTAGGGTTAAATGTCATGGTTGCTAAGAACTAGACTAACACAAACAAACGCTCACATTAACGTGCGCATGTGCGTGCAAGCCATAACAAATAATAAAAAATTATTAATTAAATATTATAAAATGTGACGAACCCGAATTGGTAAACTTTTTACCAAAAACCAGCATTATTGCCTAATTAACACTAATCGAAATCCTAAGGCGTTACAATCTCCCCCTATAGAAATTCGTTCCCGAATTTAAAATTCTCATTAAGCGTACCTTCAAAGAGATGAGTACAAAATTCCTGAATCACGATGTAACACCCTAATTCATTTATACCAGTTCTAGTTCGATTATTTCTTTATTTATGGTATTTTCCTGATTTATTGTGTTTTGGGTGCAAATAGTGTTTTTTGACATCTGTATTTGCATCCAACCTTGACCCTCTTCGACACCACCTCCATCACTTCCTTCCTTCCTTTTCCCGAGCTCTCCTTTTCCCTGCAAGAACCCTAACCTTCCCTGCACACTGCAACTTAAACCCCATCACCCGACTTTAAGAACCCTAGCCTGCCTTGCTGTCGATCCTTGCCGGCGATCCCTTGCCGTCAACCACCCCATCGCCTTCTCCCAAACCCCTGCACCACACTAGAGCCTTCTCTTCTTCTTCTTCTTCTTTTCTCTTCTTCTTTCTTTTCTTAATTTCACATTTTCTGGTGATCACCGCCGGAGCCGTGCCGCTGCCGACGATCCGAGAGATCCAGTGAACGTCCCTTCCCTACGTGAGTACCCTCTTGCCTTGCCTGGACCCGTCCCGCGTGTCGCGTGTGCGTTGCGACAAATACCCGACGACGGACGTGCCGTTCGCACCCGTCGTGCGATCCGTTGAGGCAAGTTTATCTTGCTACATGCTATAATACTTATCTTGCATCCATATGACTACAAATATTACATGTTGATTGCATTATACATCCATACTAATGTTTTAGTGTTTTTCGGATACCTGTATGCATCCATATCATTTAAAATACATGTAGCTGCATCTACAGATGATATTAACTCATGTTATTATTGTAGTAACACCCCTGCTTGATAATGTGCATCCTACTTAACAGAAAGAGATCATTACCTACGCAATAAGGTACGCAATACTAAAAAGACCTACTTAACAGAAAGAGATCATTATCTAGACCCACAAGCTCAAAGATCCTACCTTTCCAAGCTCCAAGGCATCCAAGAGGGAAAACTAGGCAAAAGAAGTGATTTTGGTGAGATTTACTGAAGTTTTGTGAAGGATTAGTGAAGGTTTAGTGGTGAGGTGATGGGTGTTCAGTTGAGAAAAGAAGGGGATGAGAAATAATGAGAAGGGAATAAGTGTAAGTGCACGGCGGCGCCCCGGCCGTCAATCCGACGGCCAAATGCGGAAGCGGTGATAAACTTTAAATTTTCTTGAACTGGCAAACCGCCGCGCACTAATACCCAGATCGAACCATTAATTAGTCCTAGCCAACTACAAGAAAGGGAATAGAGATATACCGACGATCCAAGTCCTCCGGTCTTCTCGTCATCGTCCCGATCTCTTGCTGAATGTCCCGTCGCCTCCTCGTCGCCGGAAGTGCACCACATCGCCTACTTCTTTTACGGGCTCCCACCTCAATGCCGAGGCAACTCGGGCACGAAGCTGGCTAGTCGACGTGCCCAAGATTCGCTGTAGAATGTGTAGTGAAGAAGTCTCATTTGGGGTATGTGGAATTGCCTTTTTGGTGGAGGAATGATACAAGAACAATGTGGAGGGACTTTTGGGGATTTTGGAACATGAAATGAACAAAACCCTACACCACAAAAACTTGGACAGCCCACCCTCATGGTGGCCGGCCATCACTAGAGGAGAGGGAGAGTGAGAATGAGAAGGAGCCACAAAAATGGGAGCCATCTCATTATCCAAAAAGGGAGAGAGAGAGAAGGCTATCATATGGAAAAGGAAATGATCACTCAAACAAAACTACACTCCACCAACCTCACCCCTCATCATCATCAACAACCATGATGACATCCAAAGTCAAGCAATCATGAAAAAGGAAAGTCAAGTGATGGTGCTCATCATGAAAACCATCATGATACAAATAATATGCAAAGGACCCCCTTCCAAATACTTATTTGCAACAATGCAAATAACCCCTCCTCCACCAATCTTCGGCCAATGAACGATACAAAGGAAATTGGCCGAAACGGAAAGCAAACTGGCAACTCCAGAAAACTGGTCCCGTAATAAATTACAGGAAAACCTCGATACTGTGCATACACACCCGCATCTGTATTCCGACCGAAATACAAATGCAATGAGACAAAATCTACACTGTACTATACTAGGATCCGGCTTAAACCAAAGACGGCAAGTAATATCCGTTCGATCCTGATCCGTGCAATACCGCACGTATCTGATCGAACCCTGCCATATTACCATACGGCCTATAGTACAAACTGTCCGATCCTGATCCGTGCAATACCGCACGTATCTGATCGGACCCTGCCATATCTCCATACGGCCTCTACAACCTTTCGCCCGAAAGCTGAGTGACTGAATGTGGGGGACTCTAAAGACTCGTCAACACCTTGGATGTGGATTTAACCACTAGCACGTTAGAGGTATAAGCCAATACATAACGGGCTACCAGGTATTGACCAAAAGGGACGTCTGTGAGCGAACTCAGCCTGACTCCCTACTGAGCCTGTCAGTGACAATATCCGTACAGTCCGGTCCGTTCGTCTATGAGCATCGCATGGCGGGCCTAGGGGGTTGGTAAAAGTCAGACCCCCAAAAGCGGTACAAGTCGTGTCGAAGTGTAGCCCAGAACACCCTGAGATACTACTGGAATACCTACCAGTAAATCTCCTTGCCTCGGCCGAGGGCTTCATGTAATGGCTCTCCTAGACACAGCGCGACCTCACCCCCAATACCGGGATAGACGAACCCCTGAAGATACGCTCACTGCCTCCATGTGGCTCGGGACTGTACCCAACTAAAACCTGTTTGCATGACTCCTTTGAGCCGTGGTAGGGTAGTAATCAAAGTACAGTGGGAACTCACACGAGACAATTGACGATCCCCAGGTCGATGAACTAACCTGTACACATGTCACCAGGGAACTGCCATCTGACGTCTGGTATATGACCAACTAGCATGTTCCCGGCGAGTCCTGTCCGGTGTACTCATAACCCAATGAGCACCTGTATACATCTTAGGTGATCCAACTGACACCAGTGGCTTGTGAGACCGGCCACCGCCCCTCGTCGGGGTCTCGACTGTATACACAAGTCTACTCTGGAGTATCGATGCCCTGTCTCGAAACTCACACGACTAGGGACCATTTAAGGATATGCTTATAGACCCCAGCTCCCACTTATATGATCGCCCTCATACTGCTGGTGGTCAAGCAAGAATCTTAGGGGCTCTATCAACGTATAATAGCAACTTGTCAGGTCACCCAAAACAGTACACGATGATAAAGGTAAACCAGATAGCATACTATCATCACGAGTAAGACTGTCCTACCGGGATAGGTCCTCCATCAATCATTGCAATCACGTACCTGTGACCTAATAATTGACTCTGAGGGCACTATCTCCAACAATCTCCCACTTGCACTCAAGGCTAATTATTGCGATGTCGCATACTCACAGCCCGTGTGATACCGAACACCCAACTCCTGTACGAGTCAGTCTCACAAAGCTTGTTTGCGAAACTATTGCGTTCGAGGAATAGCCTTAGTGAGTGGATCCGCTTTGTTGTATCTTTCTATGTCTCTCTATATCTCATGTTCGCGGAGAAAACCCATCTCCCGAAATGAGCAATACCTGTCTTAGAATGTGTCTGGATGTCTGATGGGACATAGCTCATAAATGAACTCCAAATCCAAACTTCTTAGACTGTATCGTCAACTGAACTTAATCAGTATCCTGCGTCATGCCACCCTCAGTATTGCCTTGGACCACCTGTCCAAAATACTGCCCTTCGTCAGAAGGAGAACTATAACTCTGACAACCTCCTTGTCGTCCATGTCACCCTGGAAGCCTGGAATGATAACTGTCTCCCGAATGAGGCTGTCGTTATCATATCCCTAGAACATCCACTTATGTTCTAAAACTGCTTCCGACTGTTTCTCCAGGATAGGATCAATATCAACTTATTGCATCTAGTGCAAGAACAACATCTGGTGTGGTACTTGACATCTCATGATTGACTCAATTGCCTAAGCAAGTGATCTGTCAATCATGCACATCCCTCTCCCCTTTAGTCTATAAGACACCTTTAGAGAGGGTGACTCCATCTTCTGCAGGTACACTACCGTGCATGGAGTCGTCCATTCTAAATACTCTTAGAATGCTATCTAAGTACCCTGATTGGGAAACCACCCAAATCTAGATCTAAAACCATAGATCTAGTAACCAGTTCGTCTGATATAAAATCCATTTCCTTTGTGGAGAAAACTACTGTGTGACGACCAAAGTATAACCGATCGTAGTATAGGAGTTTCTTTTCCTACTCTGTGTATATCATCCAAATACCAGGATATCACACCCTACTACCTTCTCAACAGATCCATCCCCTATTCTGGTGAAGTCAAACCCATGACTGTCACGTCAGAAATAGATGATCTATCTCCGCTACATCTGCTTTAGTCTATAAATAGACATAAGCTACCTGTCCACCAATGCTTCCGCTGCTCACACTGACTACGACAACCCTCTGGCAGAGTCATATAGACGTATACTTCTAAAACTAGTTTAGAACGACGCTATACTCATCCTCCCGCCGGGTCTCGCAGCCTGGAACAACAGCAATGGTAATTTTGGGTAAACAAGAACTTCCCTGTCACCGTCCTTGAGGCTACCGTAGTACCTCTCGGGTGCCTGAAGTTACCCACCTTATCTGCAGAGTGGCCAATGGAATGTCAATCCAGATTGAATCTTTAGGTTCCTGTCAAATCTTCAGTAATCGTTTGTGGTTCTGGAATCACTTCCAGTTCTACCATACTCCCACTACTGTTTTCTGAAAAAATCCATTTTTAATAAAACTGTGGCGAGTCTAGAATAATATCGCTATTGTTCATCCAGATGGTAGAAAATCAACCCTCGTCATAGCCTGGGTCAACCCACAAACAGCCATTACAGAAACGTGCCTTGAGTTGTCTAGTGTCTGGTTTTAATCATAAACCGGACAACTCCCCGTACCTTAATGTCGTTAAGATATGAACTGTTCTATATTCAATATAGAAACAGAGGCACTGATTTAACTGAACCAGATCCAAATCATGCAACTGTCTCCAGTGCATGTCACCTAAATGGAAGGAGGCCGATCAGCGTTACTCAACTTAGGAATGCTTCCAATTATGAGTAACCTAAAAGAGAAGCAGGTTCTCTTAATCATTACTAACAACTGAATACCGTACACAAGTATCTACATCTTCGATCACTTTGAAGAATCCCGATACTTGCTATACCTGGTTCTCTACTCTATTCAAATACCTATAACTTCTCAAAATTCGGACTCTGTGTTTCTACGAAACACTTGTCTAAATACTAGAGAAGTCATAAGTAAACCGAATATAGTACGAGGACCAACCCCTCTGTCCTGATGGACCCTGGACAACATACAATACTCTGTATAAGTCCCTTGAGTCTGATAACTCATTCACTGTGTGTCGTAGGTTGAAAACTGTACTTATGGTCAAGAAGAATTACACCGCTGCTTAATGCTCCTTACCTAACCATCCACTGATATAGGTAAATGTCGTAGACATAATTTCAGAAAGGTATATCTCACTCTATGAAAATAGACGTACAGATATATCAATTTGAATTTGGTGCATAACAGCGGATATTCAAAACCAAATATTTGCCGACCGGCAAACAGCCCAGGTGATTTCCTCAAATATCACCGATTACAACGAATCCCGATATAATGAGGATAATCACCCAATTCCCAATAACTTACTCCCACTCATCATCTGTAAAAACATACAGATGTGAGAATCGTACCTGGTAAATACATACCCTGGAGTAAGTATCTAATCGGGAAATCAGTTTTCCTTTAACATTACACAGTGAAACTGAAACATTGAAATGTTCCGATGGGGTATTCTGGTATTCCTAGTAATGCCTCTTCCAGATTCACGACTGTAACCGTTTAGTTCTTTGCCACCTCTCCAAATCCCTTCATATGTCTTTAGTCTTTACCTTCTGCACACCCCTTTAGGCCAAATAGTTTTCTTCCTTCCCTACCGTTCGGCACCAGCCTATGGTTTGGAAGAAGACTATCCAATAAGCATAATGGGTGTACTGTCCCAATCCTAGGAACACTCGCAATGAGAGAGGGTGAAGATAAAAGACAACCGAATAAACCTTATTCCTATTTCTCCTGGACCAGAATCCATCCCCGAACTGGAACAAGTTCCTTTCGAGTTCGTATATAACCATACGATGGAGTATCCAATAAACTGTTGATCTTCGTAGTGATACGGAGTGTCCTGGAGAAATACAAAGGTGATTTTAGGATTGGCGAAGGAATACTTGGTTTGGTCGTGAATATCTGTTGCAATTTACTTTGCCCTCTTACTAATCCCTTACTTTGTCTGAACTTAATACCTTCTGCACACCATCGTTATGCTAATTGGGTTTCTTCATTCCCTACCGGTCGGCACCAGCCTAAGGTTTGGAAGAAGACTATCCAATTTGCGTAATAGGTGTACTATCTCCTAAACCAAGGAGTACTCGCAACCTGAGAGAAGGTAAAAGGAAAAGACAACTGAATAATCATATCCGTTTTCTCCAGAACCGGAAACCATCCTCGAATAAATTCTTTCGACTTCGTATCTAACCATACGATGGTTTTGTCCAATGGAAGTGGACGTTCGTAGTAACACGGGGTGTCCTGGAGAAAAGGGTAAAAGTAGGAGTGGCAATGAGGTTCGCAACTCTGACAATCCAAAAGCCAGTGTTAAGAAGGTTCAGTCAACTTGGTCACTGAGTCATAGTCTTAAGGTCGGGTCAATGGTCGCTGCCAAAGAGAGAGAGAAAAGAAACACTCAGCGTGCACTCTAACCTAGATCAGAATGGTTACCAATTTATCTAATCTGGAAACCTCCCACTGTACCTCAAATTCTCCTCCAAACCTGAAAGAAGAATTAGTCGGGATCACCCGAGGAGTAAACCAACTCATCAGTGGGAATCGGGATCCAAGTATCATCGCATGATAACGTGACGGAATCCGCTCACGCTATCACACTCCAGAAGGTATGCGCATATCTGGCAAGTTTCAGTTCTTTTGAAACTGCCGATGTGATTTCTTCCCCATGCTCTTATGACCTTGGCGTGAGGTCAAAATATCATAAGTCACATGTCAAGTTCTGCCCGTCATTATCCAGGTTAATCTGAACCCACCCGTACATACCCTTGACGTAGGCCAAAATAGTAGTACGACTGTCCCAAACCAACGCATCTATCTATGCAACAGATAAATACCCGGCAGCTACCAATCACTATGCCTTGGCATGAGGTCAAAATACATAGCTTGAATACTACCGAATATTTAACTGAAATGACGGAGGGCTACGAATGGTTTCTGGCGAAAACCTTTAACGTAATGAACTTGATATCGTTGAAGGAACGGATAGCTTTTAAAAATATAGTGACGAAAACCGTTGCTAAAGAGGTCACTCCCGGTGAAGGGATCTCGGCTCTTACCCCGTAGAATGAGGTGCAGGATATTCCAACTGAATACCACGATGCAAAGAAAAAGTAATCGGCTATAGTGAAGTTAATGCCCTGACGCAAACTTCTGTCCAAGGGGTCACTCCCGGTGAAGGGATCTCGGCCCTTGCCTCGTCGACTGAGGAGCAGGATATTCCAACTGAATACCACGATGCAAAACAAAAGTGAACGTCCTTGCAATAACAGCTTTTTTTTTGAAAAGTGTTCCAACAACATCAGATTAGGTTTGTTTTTAACTTGCATTGATCCGAATCAACGCAGTCCCATCAATTGATCACACCAAAAAGAACGAAAATATACTGATGTACGTATATGCCATCCGCATTCGCCACTGGGTCCCGTCATTACCCGTTAGGTTAGCTAACTAACGACAGAGCGGGGACTGGACTAGCGCGGATGTAAAACATATACAACATCTACTAATATATATACCAATATATTATATTCGCTCAAGGTGTGATAAAATGCAACATCACAGAAATGTACAGCATCACAGAACAAAACAGATATCTGGGATCCCCGGGTTTCACAGAGCCACTACTGAAACCCGACGTTCCCCTGGTCGTGTGGATAGCCTGTGCAATGAAATCCTAGACCCCTACGGGCGCGGCAAGTCACCCGCCAAAACCTGAAGCGAGGCAGCCCCTTCAGCGACGTGAATGGACCACCCGGCACTTCACGGAATCCGGTAACTTGGGCACCCCTCCTGGGTCAACCTGTACCCCCTACGAGTGCGGCGAATAGCCCGCCAATCCTAGAGTGAAGCCCCCTCCGTCCCAATGCCATGAGATGCGGGCTTGTTGCCCTCTAGAATCCGGCTATCCGTGCACCCCTCCGCGGGGCAATCCTAATACAGAAAGTAAAATATACAAACACCGGGTACATCGACCGCAACCTGGTCGTGCCCTAAAATAATAATACAATCAGGCAGTGACGGCAGTCCACAAGTCGGACGCTCGCCCCGCAATATCAAATGTACATAATACAACAAAACTGTACTAGCATTGCATCCAGGCTATCCCCCATGACCGATCCGCAACATCACAGCAAAAACAGAACATCAACGTGAAAGTCACGTTCGCAAATCCGTCTAACCGGGCTATAACAGTTAGACCGGATTTACCGATCAAGTGACATTCACGGTCGCAGATATAATGTAAATACTGTGAAATAATGTGTTTAAAATATCCGATCAATCAAAAATTAACAAGTGGGCCCCCAAGCAATACTGTAGCACTCATAGAAATTTTGGGCCGAATTTTAATATTCCAAAACCTCACTATTCACCCCAGAAAGCCTCTGTAAAAATTTGGTGCAGTGAACCCAATAGTGTGCGGCGGAACCGCGGCCCAAGGGGGGGTTTGGCCGCGGTTCCGCGCTCCTACTGTGGAGACACTTCATCGAATTTTCACAGAACTCTTATATTTTCCAGTACATCACTTTTCTGTAACCTGAAAAAATTTTCGACACCAAAAAATTTCAACAGAAAACTGATGCAAGCAAAAATGTAGATTTTGGAATTTTGGTCGATCGGAAATGCAAAACACATTAAACCAAGCTAGACTAAGTTAATGGCGAGGCTCTGATACCACTGTAAGTGCACGGCGGCGCCCCGGCCGTCAATCCGACGGCCAAATGCGGAAGCGGTGATAAACTTTAAATTTTCTTGAACTGGCAAACCGCCGCGCACTAATACCCGGATCGAACCATTAATTAGTCCTAGCCAACTACAAGAAAGGGAATAGAGATATACCGACGATCCAAGTCCTCCGGTCTTCTCGTCATCTTCCCGATCTCTTGCGGAATGTCCCGTCGCCTCCTCGTCGCCGGAAGTGCACCAAATCGCCTACTTCTTTTACGGGCTCCCACCTCAATGCCGAGGCAACTCGGGCACGAAGCTGACTAGTCGACGTGCCCAAGATTCGCTGTAGAATGTGTAGTGAAGAAGTCTCATTTGGGGTATGTGGAATTGCCTTTTGGGTGGAGGAATGATACAAGAACAATGTGGAGGGACTTTTGGGGATTTTGGAACATGAAATGAACAAAACCCCACACCACAAAAACTTGGACAGCCCACCCTCATGGTGGCCGGCCATCACTAGAGGAGAGGGAGAGTGAGAATGAGAAGGAGCCACAAAAATGGGAGCCATCTCATTATCCAAAAAGGGAGAGAGAGAGAAGGCTATCATATGGAAAAAGAAATGATCACTCAAACAAAACTACACTCCACCAACCTCACCCCTCATCATCATTAACAACCATGATGACATCCAAAGTCAAGCAATCATGAAAAAGGAAAGTCAAGTGATGGTGCTCATCATGAAAACCATCATGATACAAATAATATGCAAAGGACCCCCTTCCAAATACTTATTTGCAACAATGCAAATAACCCCTCCTCCACCAATCTTCGGCCAATGAACGATACAAAGGAAATTGGCCGAAACGGAAAGCAAACTGGCAACTCCAGAAAACTGGTCCCGTAATAAATTACAGGAAAACCTCGATACTGTGCATACACACCCGCATCTGTATTCCGACCGAAATACAAATGCAATGAGACAAAATCTACACTGTACTATACTAGGATCCGTCTTAAACCAAAGCCGGCTAGTAATATCCGTTCGATCCTGATCCGTGCAATACCGCACGTATCTGATCGAACCCTGCCATATTACCATACGGCCTATAGTACAAACTGTCCGATCCTGATCCGTGCAATACCGCACGTATCTGATCGGACCCTGCCATATCTCCATACGGCCTCTACAACCTTTCGCCCGAAAGCTGAGTGACTGAATGTGGGGGACTCTAAAGACTCGTCAACACCTTGGTTGTGGATTTAACCACTAGCACGTTAGAGGTATAAGCCAATACATAACGGGCTACCAGGTATTGACCAAAAGGGACGTCTGTGAGCGAACTCAGCCTGACTCCCTACTGAGCCTGTCAGTGACAATATCCGTACAGTCCGGTCCGTTCGTCTATGAGCATCGCATGGCGGGCCTAGGGGGTTGGTAAAAGTCAGACCCCCAAAAGCGGTACAAGTCGTGTCGGAGTGTAGCCCAGAACACCCTGAGATACTACTGGAATACCTACCAGTAAATCTCCTTGCCTCGGCCGAGGGCTTCGTGTAATGGCTCTCCTAGACACAGCGCGACCTCACCCCCAATACCGGGAGAGACGAACCCCTGAAGATACGCTCACTGCCTCCATGTGGCTCGGGACTGTACCCAACTAAAACCTATTTGCACGACTCCTTTGAGCCGTGGTAGGTTAGTAATCAAAGTACAGTGGGAACTCACACGAGACAAATGACGATCCCCAGGTCGATGAACTAACCTGTACACATGTCACCAGGGAACTGCCATCTGACGTCTGGTATATGACCAACTAGCATGTTCCCGGCGAGTCCTGTCCGGTGTACTCATAACCCAATGAGCACCTGTATACATCTTAGGTGATCCAACTGACACCAGTGGCTTGTGAGACCGGCCACCGCCCCTCGTCGGGGTCTCGACTGTATACACAAGTCTACTCTGGAGTATCGATGCCCTGTCTCGAAACTCACACGACTAGGGACCATTTAAAGATATGCTTATAGACCCCAGCTCCCACTTATATGATCGCCCTCATACTGCTGGTGGTCAAGCAAGAATCCTAGGGGCTCTATCAACGTGTAATAGCAACTTGTCAGGTCACCCAAAACAGTACACGATGATAAAGGTAAACCAGATAGCATACTATCATCACGAGTAAGACTGTCCTACCGGGATAGGTCCTCCATCAATCATTGCAATCACGTACCTGTGACCTAATAATTGACTCTGAGGGCACTATCTCCAACAATAAGAGATAAAGAAAGAGAGAAAGAAATGATAAAGAGAGAGAGATAGAGAGGTGAGTGTAATGAGAGAGAGAGGTGAGTGCACCATGCAATAAATGCACACAATTCTCACCATGCCACCTCCCACAAAAAAAAAATCCAAAGGAAAATATCTCTCTTCTCACAAACAAATATCTAGAGTTAGGTTAAGGTTTAAAACAAAGGATTGGATTAAAGCAAAGGATTAGGATTAGGGTTTAATGTCATGGTTACTAAAAACTAGACTGACACAAACAAACCCTCACATTAACGTGCACATGTGCGTGCAAGCCATAACGAATAATAATAAATTATTAATTAAATGTTATAAAATGAGAGGAACCCGAATCGGTAAAAATTTTACCAAAAACCCGCATTATCGCCTAATTAACACTAATCGAAATCCTAAGGCGTTACAATCTCCCCCTATAGAAATTCGTCTCCGAATTTAAAATTCTCATTAAGCATACCTTCAAAGAGATGAGTGCAAAACTCCCAAATCACGTTGTAACACCCTAGTTCATTTATACCAGTTCTAGTTTGAGTATTTCTTTATTTATGGTATTTTCCTGATTTATTGTGTTTTGGGTGTGAATAGTGTTTTTTGACATCTGTATTTGCATCCGAACTCGACCCTCTCTGACACCACCTCCATCACCTCCTTCCTCCCTTTTCTCGAGAACTCCTTTTCCCTGCAAGAACCCTAGCCTTCCCTGCACACTGCAACTCAAACCCCATCATCCGACTTCAAGAACCCTAGCCCGCCTTGCTGTTGATCCTTGCCGGCGATCCCTTGCCGTCAACCACCCCATCGCCTTCTCCCAAACCCCAGCACCACACCAGAGCCTTCTCTTCTTCTTCTTCTTTTCTCTTCTTCTTTCTTTTCTTGATTTCACATTTTCCGGTGATCACCGCCGGAGCCGTGCCACTGTCGACGATCCGAGAGATCCAGTGAACGTCCCTTGCCTGCGTGAGTACCCTCTTGCGTTGCCTGGACCCATCCCATGTGTCGCGTGTGCATTGCGACAATTACCCGACGACGGACGTGCCGTGCGCACCCTTCGTGCGATCCGTTTAGGAAAGTTTATCTTGCTACATGCTATAATACTTATCTTGCATCCATATGACTACAAATATTACATGTTGATTGCATTATACATCCATACTTGTCACAACCCGCAGGGTACGGAACGTGACTGGCACTTAGGTTACGAAACGTCTCAAGACGTCCGTAAAATAAGTAAGCCAAAGCCCAGAAACCAAAACCAAATAAGCAAAAGAGTGAAGAAAACCCAATCAATTGAAAGCGAGTTTATCAAATAAGTCATATAAAACCTTTTTAAAAACAATATCAATTTTTCCGAAAATTTCGGCAGAGTCTCCTTTGTAAATACTGGCCCCCAAAATGGGTACAACAAGAATATATATGAATCCAACAAATAAGGCATCCCCAAGCGGGAGCTAGCTCTTCGCCACAAGGCGGTCACAAATCCCACGCAATATAAAGCAACAACATAAGAAATAATCATAATGAAGCATAAGAAAAACATCATGTCGACTCAAGTGAGCTCGACCCCAAAATACAGCATAAAAGTCCACAAACCTCACAGTCTCATCTCTAGGTCAATATACAATAATACTGGTAGAAACAGTAGATGGAGTACACTAGATACAAAGAATATACAAGGTGGTACAAAAATAATAACATAACCCACCTATGAGCAAAACCTCGAGTCCAGGCAAAAAAGGCAAAAGAAGCAAGCGCACCCGCCGCTACTGTACTGACGGAGCGGACCTGCAAAAGGCTATGGCACAACGGGGGTGAGTTGCCAACTCGTGAGTAATAAATAACATCTACACAGGCTATCGAATGCATGCACACAAGCATCCTAGCATCTAAATACAGGTAAGGCAGGACATAATGGCAAGTATGTATGCAATATGGATATACTAGCAGGTATGAATGCGATGCGAATCAACTCGTGATCTGAATGTGTAAGTATAAGAAATCATGTTTTTCCCTTTAAGAATGCCTTTTGAAATACCAGCACAATACCAATAGAATCAACAAGAACCTGTGTCCAGCATCGACACCTCAAAACTGTCTCAAATCTCATATCAATGTATCTCTGGCCTCGGCCGTCCGGCTGACCCATCTCAAATATCAATATCTCATCATCTAGCGGCCACGGTCGGTATCCTCTGGATATCCGCCGTCCCAAACAGTCACCGGTAGGTAATCCGTCCCCTGCCAGGCTCAACGTCAACACCACATTCCTCTTGCCCCGGGGTACCTTACTGGGCCCACCATGTACCCGTGACGGTTCCTCCACTCCTCGACACGGATCTCGAAAACCACAGCAAACTCATGGTGGACGACACTTACATCACTAGAAAACCGCAATTTATATATTTTAAAAAAATATAATAAGTTTAGAAATTTTGCGGCTTTCCCCCGAAATCCAGAAATATCATAAAATCTCAAGAAATCCTCATAAGTGTATATGTCAATGGTGATGAATGCATATGGTATCAATAATTAAGCTACGATGTATGATTAATAGACTAGGCATGAACAAATAATATGATGAGGTACATGCACATGAATAGCAATCCTACGATTTCATTTTAAGGAATTAAAGGCAATAGCACAGGTTTAAGCATCAATTAGTAAAAGGTTTCAATTTAAAGGTTATCTAGTGTGGTGGCATGGCAATTACCAGGATGTGTGTGTAAGCATGAATAGTGCTCGTGCTGCATATAAAAACCCTGGCAATGGTGCAGGTGTCCTATAGAATGGTTTCGTATAGGTATGTCAATATAGGACATGAATGTAGCAAATAATCATACAAGTATTACACCCCTAATTACTAACATTACTAAGAATCTTTTTAAGGTACTAAACTATCGGGCGACTTGCGCCATACAACGATAGTCCCCCGTAGATGTTACATCTACTCACCGGAATCCCTAGCTAGCTGTGTCCAATCACCGCTTTCCCCTTTCGTGCCGCGTCTGACGTCTCCGCGACCGAACCTGGAATTTACATCAATACCAAACATAAGGTTACATATCAAGAATGACGCAAAACCCAAACGAAAATACTAATGTTCACTAGCTAGGTACAACGTGCACAAGGTGCGCGGAACACACGCGAAAATCGCAAAAACTGCAAAAATCGCCGATTTGGTCGCCCGGCAAAACTAAAACCCGACTACTCAAAAATCCGCACACACGCATCCTAAATGTCATAGGATACGCTAAAATTGTCATCAAGACATCGCAATTAATTCATCACAACATTTAGTAAAAACTAGTAAGCTAGAAAAGCAATTTGGTGCAACATCGACAATAGCGACAAAGTTATCACGGTCCAACACAACCATCCAATCCACACAACTAGTTAGCCACCAAAAACACAATTTTAACTTATTTACCATGCTACAAAACCCACATTCCATACACAAACCTCTTCTTGATTTTGGTAATTTGCAAACTTAATGAAAATTTCACACAAGTTTAACATAGATTAGCTTAATAAGAAGCCACTTAAGCAAAGTAACCTTAAAGATTGGTTTAGTAATTAACTAGATAGCTAATTAGCTTTAATTAACTAAATAATGGTTTCTAAAAACCCTAGTTTAACTCTAACCATAAACCTTTAAAAACTAGATTAGAAACTAACACTAAATTAACACTAGATTTTAGCCCAATTAGCAATTTAACCACTTAGATTAAGCTAACAAAATAACTAGATAACAAAATAGCTTAATTAATCTCTTAATGGTGATCTAAACCCTAAATTAATTTCAAACCACAAACTTTAAAAAAACTAGTATGCAATTAACACTAAAATTAACACTAAAACAATTTTCAAAGTTCAATTAGCACACTTTAAACTACAATTTAACCATTTGATTAGAAATTATACCTCAAAAGATCAATCCCTATGTTGCTAAAACCTCCCAAGATGCCATCTTTCTCCAAGATTTGAACCAATTTGGGTTTGAGAAGAGAGGGAATAAGGTTTTGTGTTGAAAAAGTGAAGGATTTGTTGATTTTTATTGAATTTTGATGCAATTTTTTGAAGAAAATGAGAGAAAAAAAGAAGGAAAATAATGGAAATGGGGGGGGGGGAGCAGGTCTCGGCCAGGAGAGGGAGAGGGGAGTGGAAAGTGAGGAATTGGAGTTGGAAAGACTAAAGTCAAAGCTCTCACATGCACTCAAAACCCATACTTACATTACTATATTTTAATCCTAACCAAAACAATTCATTCACAAAAGATAAAGTCAAAGTGAGGCAATCAAAATTCTGGATCTGATCATGGTGGGGCCGGCCTAGGGCTGAGGGAAGAGAGAGAGGGGTTTACAAAAGAAGTTTTATGCAAAAAGACCCCCTACAAGTCCAAAATTGCTAGTTTTAGCTTAAAATTCAATAAATTCGTTTCCTATAATAAAAATTAGTTAAAAATCAAAATAAAATACTAAAAATTTATGTTACAACTAGATTTTAATTAACAAAATTTTAAAGATTAAAATTAGCCTAGAAAAATTTGTATTTATCGCTAATTTAATGTATTTTCTTACCGGCTTAAAATAATATTAAAAAATTGAAAAATAGGGAAATTTTTTTAAATGACCAAAATTTCATAAGTAACTCATTAGATACTAAAAACAAGCAATTACCTATCCATTTTAGGTATAATTTGTCCTAAACTGCAAAATAACGAGAAAGACGGTTTTCGGAAAAATACCGAATTTTCACCGATTTTCAGGAAAACACCAAAACGACCTTTCAAGGCGCTACAATCTTCCCCCCTTAAAGAAATTCGGTCCCCGAATTTAAAAATAACTACGCGTACCTTCAAAGAGATGGGGATATTTCTTCCTCATCTCGCCCTCGGTCTCCCAGGTAACCTCCTCGCTGCTCGGGCTACGCCAAATGACCTTGACGGTCGGTATAACTTTTGATCTCAACTTCTTCACCTGCCGATCCAGGATGGCCACCGGCTGCTCTGCAAAGGAAAGGTCACGCTCTAGCTGAACTGTCGGGTGCTGAATCGCATGTGAAGGGTCGTGAAGGTACTTGCGGAGCATCGAAACATGGAAGACGGGGTGAACATCGTGAAAGCTGGGTGGAAGGGCCAAATGATATGCAACAACGCCGACACGCTCGAGGATCTCGAAGGGACCTACGAATCTAGGGCTAAGCTTTCCTTTTCGCCCAAATCGCATCACGCCCTTCACCGGAGAGACCCTCAGAAAAACATGATCGCCAACTGCGAACTCTAGTCTGCGACGGCGCCTGTCTGCATACGATTTCTGCCTGCTCTGAGCCGCTCTCATCCGGTCTCGGATCAACTGTATCTTCGCTGTCGTCTCCTCAACAAGCTGCGGCCCCAAAATACTGCTCTCGCTGAGCTCTGTCCAACAGACGGGCGATCTGCATCTCCTCCCATACAATGCCTCGAAAGGTGCCATCTGAATAGTATCCTGGAAGCTGTTGTTGTAGGAGAACTCCACTAGAGGTAAATGACGATCCCAGCTACCACCAAAGTCTAAAACGCACGCTCTGAGCATGTCCTCGAGAGTCTGAATGGTCCGCTCTGACTGTCCGTCGGTCTGCGGATGAAACGCTGTGCTGAAGCTCAAACGAGTGCCCAAAGCCTCCTGAAGTCTCTGCCAAAGTCGGCTGGTGAACTGAGTGCCTCGATCTGACACGATACAAGTCGGTACGCCATGTAGTCACACGATCTCGTCAATATAGAGCTGAGCATACTGAGCGAAGCTGAAAGTCGTCTTCACTGGCAGGAAGTGAGCCGCTTTCGTCAATCTATCCACGATCACCCAGATGGAGTCGTACCCTCGACTGGTCCTGGGTAGACCCACAACGAAGTCCATCGAAATCTTCTCCCATTTCCACTCCGGAATGGGTAACGGCTGTAGCTCTCCTGCGGGCCTCTGGTGCTCGGCCTTGACTTGCTGACAAGTCAGGCATCTCGAAACGAACTCCGCAATGTCCCTCTTCATCCCGTCCTACCAGGAGGTCTCTCTCATATCATGGTACATCTTGGTGGAACCGGGGTGGACACTATACACTGATCGGTGTGCCTCCTCAAGAATGTCGCGCCGCAATCCATCAGCATCTGGTACGCACAGTCTAGATCCATATCGTAAAATCCCCTGATCGTCAATCACGAACTCGGAAAATCTGCCATGTCCCATCTGTGCCATGATCTCTGAGCAACGGTCGTCACTGCGCTGTGCCTCATATATACGGTCAAGCAACTGTGGGCATGCACGAACATGCGCGAGCTGTCCCCCTGTCCGAGTGAACTCGAACTCAACTCGGTTGTCGCATAACATCTGCCAATCTGCTGACGACTGCCTCTGCACTGCGCGCAAAAAGGATAGACTACCCTCGGGCCTCCTACTCAACGCATCTGCCACCACATTCGCCTTGCCCGGGTGATATAAGATCTCGCAGTCATAGTCTTTCACCAACTCCATCCAACGACGCTGTCTGAGGTTCAGGTCTCGCTGCTGAAATATGTACTTTAAGCTCTTGTGGTCTGTGAATATCTGACACGACTCGCCGTATAGGTAATGTCGCCAAATCTTCAGTGCAAAGACCACTGCAGCCATCTCCAAATCATGAGTGGGGTAGTTCTGTTCATGCTTCTTCAACTGCCGAGAAGCATAAGCGATCACCCGGCCATGCTGCATCAACACGCATCCTAATCCCACTCGCGAAGCATCACAGTAGACCACAAATCCGCCTGATCCCGAAGGCAAAGATAATACCGGCGCCGTAGTCAAACGAGTCCGTAGCTGCTGAAAACTGCACTCGCACTCCTCCGTCCAGACGAAAAGAACTCCCTTCCGGGTCAAACCGGTCAACGGTGCAACTATACGGGAGAAGTCCTGAACAAAACGCCTGTAGTAGCCCGCCAGGCCTAGAAAACTACGGATCTCAGTAACCGATGTAGGTCGGGGCCACTGCTGAACAGCCTCAATCTTCTTCGGGTCCACACATATGCCGTCTCTCGTAACCACGTGACCCAAGAATCCGATGCTGTCCAGCCAGAATGCACACTTGGAGAACTTTGCGAACAGCTGGTGCTCCCTCAGAGTCTGTAACGTAATCCGCAAGTGCTGCTCGTGCTCCTCTCTGCTCCGGGAGTACACCAAGATATCGTCGATAAACACGATGATGAACAAGTCAAGATACGGCCTGAATGTACGGTTCATCAAATCCATGAATGCTGCTGGGGCGTTGGTGAGTCCGAACGACATCACCAAAAACTCGTAGTGGCCGTAGCGCGTGCGGAAAGCTGTCCTCGGTATATCCTCCTGTCGAACTCGCAGCTGATGGTATCCTGATCGCAAGTCGATCCTCGAAAAATACCCCGCACCCTGAAGCTGGTCGAACAGATCATCAATGCGCGGCAACGGATATCTGTTCCGCACGGTAACTTTGTTCAGCTGGCGGTAGTCGATGCATAAGCGCAAACTTCCATCCTTCTTCTTGACAAACAGGACCGGAGCACCCCACGGAGAAACACTAGGTCGAATAAGCCCCTTATCTAACAAATCCTGCAACTGATCCTTCAGCTCTCGAAGCTCTGCCGGGGCCATCCGATAAAGCGGTATAGAAATAGGCCCCGAGCCGGGAATCAAATCGATGCAGAACTCAACGTCGCGCTCAGGTGGTAGCCCAGGTAGCTCATCAGGGAAAACATCAGGGAACTCACAAACAACCGGGGCCCGGTCCAACGGAACCTCTGCAGCTCGAGTATCACAAATATACGCTAAGAGTCCCTGACATCCCTTCTGCAAGAGCTGACCAGCGCGAAGAGACGAAATCAAGCTGGGAAGGGTGACGCTGTGGTCTCCCTGAATAACAAGGACTGGCTCTCCCGGAAAGCTAAATCTGACTGCCTTCTCACGGCAGTCCACCGAAGCATAACGAGTGGCTAGCCAATCCATGCCCAGAAGCACATCAAAGTCCAACATATCGAGGAGAATCAAATCAACCAATGACTCCCTCTCCCCGATACGAATGGAACACAATCGAAAAACAAAACGAGCGACAAATGACTCGCCTACCGGGGTAATAACAACAAGCGGCTGATCTAACGACGACGACTCACGGCCCAACATCGGTGCAAAGTGTGTAGAGACGTACGAATGTGTGGAACCTGGGTCAAATAATACCCGTGCGTCGAAAGAACATACGGATAAGGTACCTGTCACAACGGTATTGGATGCCTGCGCATCCTGCGGTGTCAAAGCAAATACTCGGGCCTGACCTCCACCGATAGCGGGCTGACCTCGACCTCGGCCTCTGCCTCCTCGTCCTCTCTGAATCGGACCGCCGCGTCCATGGCCTCTGGGTGCACCTAACTGGCATGGAGCATCGCCGGTGGTAGGAAGTAGGGCTCTCTGAGGAGGGGTGGTGATGGTGGTAGGGTCACATGTGGAACTGTCGCCGCTCCCTGTCGTCTCGCCGGACAGTCTCTGTTACGATGATGCAGGCTACCACACCAAAAACATCCTAACCATGGCTGCTGATCGTATGGGTGAAGGCGATATAACTGGCCCCTAAAGAATCCACCACGGCCTCTGCGAACCCTCCTAGGTGCTGACATATCAGTGCGAATCCGACTCGGTCTCGAAACGACCGCAGGGGGAGTAATATCCGATCTCTGTGCTCGATTGACCTCTACTAACGATTCCACCATCTGTTGTAACTCCTGCATGCCTCCCATCATCTGTCGCAGCTCCTTTATACCGGACTCAAGCCTATCCATGCGACCTGGGGAATGCGGATCAGTCTGTCCCTGAGGCATAGGTATACCACCCTGCTCAGTCCTCGTCTCGGACGAGCCAGCTCGAATCTCGTGTCGGGCGGCAGCCCTCTGTGCACTGGTAGCCTTCGGCGGCATAGTGGCTGTTATAGGAAAACGGATAGTAAGAACAGTGCAATAGGATCATAGGATACACGGAATTGAAGAAGGAATTTTCAAGCAAGTATATCCTAAAGTCACTTAGGCGGAGTACCGTATCGCAAGTATGCCGTGGACATACGCACGCTACGTTACCCTGCTTAAGTCACTTACTCCATCTACCAAGGGTCATCCTACACTCAAAAAGGTAAAACCTATCGCTCTGATACCAACTTTGTCACAACCCGCAGGGTACGGAACGTGACTGGCACTTAGGTTACGAAACGTCTCAAGACGTCCGTAAAATAAGTAAGCCAAAGCCCAGAAACCAAAACCAAATAAGCAAAAGAGTGAAGAAAACCCAATCAATTGAAAGCGAGTTTATCAAATAAGTCATATAAAACCTTTTTAAAAACAATATCAATTTTTCCGAAAATTTCGGCAGAGTCTCCTTTGTAAATACTGGACCCCAAAATGGGTACAACAAGAATATATATGAATCCAACAAATAAGGCATCCCCAAGCGGGAGCTAGCTCTTCGCCACAAGGCGGTCACAAATCCCACGCAATATAAAGCAACAACATGCGAAATAATCATAATAAAGCATAAGAAAAATATCATGTCGACTCAAGTGAGCTCGACCCCAAAATACAGCATAAAAGTCCACAAACCTCACAGTCTCATCTCTAGGTCAATATACAATAATACTGGTAGAAACAGTAGATGGAGTACACTAGATACAAAGAATATACAAGGTGGTACAAAAATAATAACATAACCCACCTATGAGCAAAACCTCGAGTCCAGGAAAAAGAGGCAAAAGAAGCAAGCGCACCCGCCGCTACTGTACTGACGGAGCGGACCTGCAAAAGGCTATGGCACAACGGGGGTGAGTTGCCAACTCGTGAGTAATAAATAACATCTACACAGGCTATCGAATGCATGCACACAAGCATCCTAGCATCTAAATACAGGTAAGGCAGGACATAATGGCAAGTATGTATGCAATATGGATATACTAGCAGGTATGAATGCGATGCGAATCAACTCGTGATCTGAATGTGTAAGTATAAGAAATCATGTTTTTCCCTTTAAGAATGCCTTTTGAAATACCAGCACAATACCAATAGAATCAACAAGAACCTGTGTCCAGCATCGACACCTCAAAACTGTCTCAAATCTCATATCAATGTATCTCTGGCCTCAGCCGTCCGGCTGACCCATCTCAAATATCAATATCTCATCATCTAGCGGCCACGGTCGGTATCCTCTGGATATCCGCCGTCCCAAACAGTCACCGGTAGGTAATCCGTCCCCTGCCAGGCTCAACGTCAACACCACATTCCTCTTGCCCCGGGGTACCTTACCGGGCCCACCATGTACCCGTGACGGTTCCTCCACTCCTCGACACGGATCTCGAAAACCACAGCAAACTCATGGTGGACGACACTTACATCACTAGAAAACCGCAATTTACATATTTTTAAAAAATATAATAAGTTTAGAAATTTTGCGGCTTTCCCCCGAAATCCAGAAATATCATAAAATCTCAAAAAATCCTCATAAGTGTATATGTCAATGGTGATGAATGCATATGGTATCAATAATTAAGCTACGATGTATGATTAATAGACTAGGCATGAACAAATAATATGATGAGGTACATGCACATGAATAGCAATTCTACGATTTCATTTTAAGGAATTAAAGGCAATAGCACAGGTTTAAGCATCAATTAGTAAAAGGTTTCAATTTAAAGGTTATCTAGTGTGGTGGCATGGCAATTACCAGGATGTGTGTGTAAGCATGAATAGTGCTCGTGCTGCATATAAAAACCCTGGCAATGGTGCAGGTGTCCTATAGAATGGTTTCGTATAGGTATGTCAATATAGGGCATGAATGTAGCAAATAATCATACAAGTATTACACCCCTAATTACTAACATTACTAAAAATCTTTTTAAGGTACTAAACTATCGGGCGACTTGCGCCATACAACGATAGTCCCCCGTAGATGTTACATCTACTCACCGGAATCCCTAGCTAGCTGTGTCCAATCACCGCTTTCCCCTTTCGTGCCGCGTCTGACGTCTCCGCGACCGAACCTGGAATTTACATCAATACCAAACATAAGGTTACATATCAAGAATGACGCAAAACCCAAACGAAAATACTAATGTTCACTAGCTAGGTACAACGTGCACAAGGTGCGCGGAACACACGCGAAAATCGCAAAAACTGCAAAAATCGCCGATTTGGTCGCCCGGCAAAACTAAAACCCGACTACTCAAAAATCCGCACACACGCATCCTAAATGTCATAGGATACGCTAAAAATGTCATCAAGACATCGCAATTAATTCATCACAACATTTAGTAAAAACTAGTAAGCTAGAAAAGCAATTTGGTGCAACATCGACAATAGCGACAAAGTTATCACGGTCCAACACAACCATCCAATCCACACAACTAGTTAGCCACCAAAAACACAATTTTAACTTATTTACCATGCTACAAAACCCACATTCCATACACAAACCTCTTCTTGATTTTGGTAATTTGCAAACTTAATGAAAATTTCACACAAGTTTAACATAGATTAGCTTAATAAGAAGCCACTTAAGCAAAGTAACCTTAAAGATTGGTTTAGTAATTACCTAGATAGCTAATTAGCTTTAATTAACTAAATAATGGTTTCTAAAAACCCTAGTTTAACTCTAACCATAAACCTTTAAAAACTAGATTAGAAACTAACACTAAATTAACACTAGATTTTAGCCCAATTAGCAATTTAACCACTTAGATTAAGCTAACAAAATAACTAGATAACAAAATAGCTTAATTAATCTCTTAATGGTGATCTAAACCCTAAATTAATTTCAAACCACAAACTTTAAAAAAACTAGTATGCAATTAACACTAAAATTAACACTAAAACAATTTTCAAAGTTCAATTAGCACACTTTAAACTACAATTTAACCATTTGATTAGAAATTATACCTCAAAAGATCAATCCCTATGTTGCTAAAACCTCCCAAGATGCCATCTTTCTCCAAGATTTGAACCAATTTGGGTTTGAGAAGAGAGGGAATAAGGTTTTGTGTTGAAAAAGTGAAGGATTTGTTGATTTTTATTGAATTTTGATGCAATTTTTTGAAGAAAATGAGAGAAAAAAAGAAGGAAAATAATGGAAATGGGGGGGGGGGGAGCAGGTCTCGGCCAGGAGAGGGAGAGGGGAGTGGAAAGTGAGGAATTGGAGTTGGAAAGACTAAAGTCAAAGCTTTCACATGCACTCAAAACCCATACCTACATTACTATATTTTAATCCTAACCAAAACAATTCATTCACAAAAGATAAAGTCAAAGTGAGGCAATCAAAATTCTGGACCTGATCATGGTGGGGCCGGCCTAGGGCTGAGGTAAGAGAGAGAGGGGTTTACAAAAGAAGTTTTATGCAAAAAGACCCCCTACAAGTCCAAAATTGCAAGTTTTAGCTTAAAATTCAATAAATTCGTTTCCTATAATAAAAATTAGTTAAAAATCAAAATAAAATACTAAAAATTTTTGTTACAACTAGATTTTAATTAACAAAATTTTAAAGATTAAAATTAGCCCAGAAAAATTTGTATTTATCGCTAATTTAATGTATTTTCTTACCGGCTTAAAATAATATTAAAAAATTGAAAAATAGGGAAATTTTTTAAATGACCAAAATTTCATAAGTAACTCATTAAATACTAAAAACAAGCAATTACCTATCCATTTTAGGTATAATTTGTCCTAAACTGCAAAATAACGAGAAAGACGGTTTTCGGAAAAATACCGAATTTTCACTGATTTTCAGGAAAACACCAAAACGACCTTTCAAGGCGCTACAATACTAATGTTTTACTGTTTTTCGGATACCCGTATGGATTCATATCATTTAAAATACATGTAGCTGCATCTACAGATCATATTAATTCATGTTATTATTGTAGTAATACCCCATGCTTGATAATGTGCATCCTACATAGTCTTGGAATTGTAGTTGTAACCCCTGATAGTTATTTGAGCATCCATGTTTATTGTGTATCCATACCATTAATTCTGCATACCTAGTTGTATGCCATATTACATTAACTCATATTGCTATTATATTAGTACCTCATGCTTGATATTGTGCATCCTACTTAGTCATGATGTAACCCCTGATAGATATTCGTGCATCCATGCTTTTACTGTGCATCCATACTTTTACCCTGATTCAATACTTGCTACATTTTACTGTTGGGCACCCATGTGATACGCTGTGCACTACTTGACATGACCTGATACACCATTACTTGACATGTTACCTGATCCTGTTTCTAATGCCGACAATCCTGACATGTTGTCCCGATGGACATATTCTGTTGTCTGTATAGACAAACCTGTTCCTGCTTGATCCTGTGTTGGCATTAGCTTCAGATTTATCAATACCTGACTTGAACAAATAACTTGAGGGTATGGGGAAATCAATGATGAAACCATGTAGGGTTTCTTTAGCACCTCACCTAGGGTTTTGCAAGCATCACACATGCCATATTAAAATTTTATGAGGTGTTAAACAAACTAACCTAGGAATCGAACTAGAATGATTAGGGTAACATGTTCTAGTATCATATACTAGCTAGTGTCTAACACTAAGTGAGGAGAGATACAACCTTTGTGGACCTCCTTTACAACTCCTTGGATCTCCTAGAGGTTGAACCGGCTAGCTCGAGCTTCTTCCACGTCCACGATGATCCACCCGGAGTACCTTTGCTCAAAGCTCCTTACTCCACTTGATCACAATGAAGATGAAGCAAACAAACTACACCAATGGGCTAGAAAAGTGTAGTATGATGATATGATTGTGTTCTCATATAAAAAACCTTTTCTTTCTTTTACTCTCACTCACTTAGAAATCTCAAGAGAGAGCTAGAGAGAGGAAGAAGAAGATGACAACCTTGAGCTCATTTCTTTTGGATAAAAGATAATGATAAAAGATAACGAGAGAAAGATAAATATCAAGATAAATATCTTCATCTCTAACTATGGTTAATAAATATCTAGATATTTTAGAATGAGGAAAAATAACAAGTGAAATGAAACCATGGTTCCAAACTAGGTCAAGTAAAGAATAGTCAACCATGATTTAATATCATTTTCTTTTTCTCATTCTAATATATATAAAGATATTTACTTTCCATATGAGTCTTATATTGCCATCTTTCTTGTATCATCAACCATGATACAAATGCATGTATGTATGTGTGTATGCACATCAACATGTACATATACATCCATGCATCCATCATAAAGAAAATGTTTATTTAAATGAGATAAAAGTCAATATTAAATCAACACTTGATTTAATAAACCGGTCATATCTCATACGACCCGAATAATAGAAAATGCCCGATTAAAACACGACATCATATACACGTATTTAATCGAGCTTCCGCACATATCTCATATGTACACCACATCGTTTCGCCTGAGCCAGGAAACTCCTGTGTAGGACTCTAAGACTCGTCAATACGCCGGCAGTAGGTGATGATCACATCAAACACCTACAAGACGCAAGCGGTCAGCTAAACGTAACGGCTACCCGAGTATTGAACGATTAGAAGAAGAACAAGCGAACCTGTCAAAACTCCCGTCGAGCCAACTTGCAACACATACCGTACAGTCCGGTCTCTTCGTCAGATATGCTGCATATCGAGTCCAGGGATGGTAACGTCGATCCCAATAACTCAATAAGTCATGCCGGTATATGGTCTACAACAGATCGAGAAACTACTGATAACACTTATCAGTAATATCTCAGCAGCCCTGACCAGGGACTTCCTGTTATAGCCAATCGTGCGTAGCGCAATATCAACCTCCAATACCGGGAGAGACGAAACCCCTCCTATCGCTCATCACCTCCATGTGCCTCGGGACTGTACCCAAAATCCACCTGTTTGTATGACTCAGTAAAGCCGTAGTAGGGTGGAGATCAAAGTACAGTGGGAGGACACACAAGACTCTATGACAATCTCGGGTCTACAGACTAACCTGTACCAGTGTCACCTGAGAACTGCTATCCGACGTATGATATAATACCACATAGGAGTTCTCGGCGAGTCCGTTCAGTGTACCCAGTCTCACCGAGCACCCGTATACAATCTTTGGTGTCACCACACCAGATGAATATGGGATCATCCATCGCCCATCATATGGAACAAGAATGGTATACGCTAGTCTACTCTGGAATATCGATGCCCTGTCTCGATATACCTACGACTAGGAACATTTCAAGGATATGCTAATAAATTACAGGTGTCCCACTAGTATGATCCACATCATAATCCCAGTAGTCAAGTAAATATCCTAAGGGCTTTATCAACATGTATCAAATGAGTAAAAGCATGATCAAGTGAACATATGATAAAGAGAAACCAGATAGCATACTATCATGTCGAGCAAGATTGTCCTCTGAATATACACACACACACACACATACACACACATACACTATCATATAATGGCCTCTAGGGCATACATATATCCAACAATCTCCCATTTGCACTAAGGCGAATTATTAGCGTATCTCATACCCAACATCTCAAAATGTCGCTCATGCTGCGACTGAGGGAGGGCCTTGGTGAATGGATCCGCAGTGTTGTCGTTTGTATCTACTCTCTTAATCTCGAGCTCGTGGCGATCAACTATCTCCCGGATCAAATGATATCGCCTCAGGATGTGTCTGGACTTCTGATGGGACCCGGGCTCCTTGGCCAGTGCCATAGCCCCATTATTGTCACAATACAAAGGTATTGGATCAATAATGGTTGGAACTACTCCTAGCTTCGAGATGAACTTGCTCATCCAGACGGCTTCCTTGGCAGCATCATTTGCAGCAATATACTCAGCTTCCATCATTGAGTCTACAACGGTATCCTATTTGGAACTCTTCCGACTCACCGTCCCTCCATTGAGGGTAAATGCAAACCCTGAGATAGACTTGCTGTCATCCTTATCACTTTGGAAGCTCGAATCGGTAAAGGCCTCCATCTGGAGATCCTCATTACTATACACCAAGAACAATTCTTTAGTCCTTCGCAAGTACTTAAGAATGTTCTTCACAGCAGTCCAGTGATTCTCCCCTGGGTTTTACTAATACCTGCATACTACACTCAGTGCATAAGCTACATCAGGGCGTGTACACAACATCGCATACATTATTGATCCTACGGCTGAAGCATAGGGAATAATGCTCATGCGAGCTCTCTCTTCATCAGACTTTGGGCAATCGTCCTTGGAGAGAGTGACTCCGTAGCAAGCGGGTAAGGCACCCAGTTTGGAGTCTTTCATACTAAACCTCTTTAGGATGGTGTTGATGTACTTGGTTTGGAACAATCCCAATAACCGGTTTGGATCTATCCCTATAGATCCGAATGCCTAATATGTACGTGGCATCACCCAGGTCCTTCATGGAGAACTTTTGTGATAAGAATGATTTGACCGACTGTAGCATAGGAATGTCATTTCCTATCAGAAGAATGTCTTCCACGTACAATACAAGGAATGCGACAGTTCTCCCTACAGTCTTCTTATAAACACAAGGTTCATCTGGAGTTTTGACGAAATCAAACTCTTTGATAACATCATCAAAACAGATGTTCCAACTCCCTGATGTCTGCTTTAATCCATAAATGGATTTAAGTAACTTACATGCTTTTCCGCTGCTCCCACTGTCAATGAAGCCCTCTGGCTGATCCATATAAACGCATTCATCTAAATCACCATTTAGAAATGCAGTTTTATCGTCCATCTGCCAGATTTCATAGTCGTAGTGAGCAGCAATAGCAAGTAGGATCCGAATGGATTTAAGCATGTCTACCGGAGAGAAAGTCTCGTCATAGTCCAAACCTGGTCTTTAACGAAATCCTTTCGCTACCAACCTTACCTTATAGGTCTCCACCTGTCCATCTACACCGATCTTTTTTTTAAAGATCCATTTGCAGCCTATAGGTTTTATCCCAGAGGGTATGATTGGTAGAGTTTTTGCGTGTTCAAGTTTAGTTAATTACCGCAATCAAGACGGTTTCGCTTGTAGCTAGCCGGTTGAGTACGGGTCGTCCGCAGGGAGATGGGAATCTTTTTCTATGTGCTTTAACGAGTTAAGTCCAAATGTCCAGATTTGTTTTGAGATTAACTATGTGCTAAAATGATATGTAAAGAGAGCTTGTTAGGGTTAGGATTAGGTTAGTTTGAGTTAGGAGTCGCTCAATTCTTTCGTTGCCACTCTTAATATCGGTGACGGTAATCGGCAACACCGGGGATTAGCACGACTAGGAAGGAACTTGCGAGTATAAGCTAGGCTTTCCAACACATAAGTTCTTCCTTTTGGTGGTTGTCCGTCCGTTCTTGGCTCTTTGTCTTAACCTCCGGTTAATTCAACCACAACCGGTCTCACTACGGAATCACCGCTATCATGTAGGATAGGGTGCCGTAAGGAGCGGATTGTGGTTCAATTAACGGGAGTCCGATTTAAGATGTTGGGCAAGGAAAGAGTGAGAGAGATTTCCTTCTCTCAAACTTTCCTTATCCTACCCTAACAAGTATGAAAACTACTCACCCATTATAAGGAAAAGAAAATAAAACAAAGGAGGAAGATAGAAAGAAAAAGGTTAGAAGATTACAACTAGCTATTTGCGACCTCACCTCGGCAAGGATCAAGCGTAAGCATCATTGTTGTTTAAGGATAAAGAAAAAGAGAACAAGAAAGAAACAAACACAGATAACAACAACTAGATTAGCAAATGAAAAATACAAGAAAATATAATTAACAATTACAACAAGATAAGCATGGTAAGAACAAGAACTCCTTTATTCATTCTTCACTCACAAAAGCTCACTACAAGTTTTTAATGGAGAAAAGATGAGAGGAGAAAGAAGAACAACACATGTATTCTAAAATCTAAATACAAGAATAAGCACCCTTGGCTTTGGCAAGTTCTGGACTATTTATAGGCAGGCAACAGAAATTCTAGGGCAACATTTAGAATAAACATGGAATGTCAAAAATACCCTCAAAAGATCGTCAGCTGACAAGGCCGTACGGCCGTGGTTCCGCGGCCCTATTGGGGACTTAGGTCTTCAATTTTGGTGGCTTCTCCTGGTTTGCAGTGCCCTTCAGTCTGGTATATGTTTTTTCTCATAATTTCTTCACGATTTTTCCAGAATTTCTGTTGATCAAAAGGTGATGTGATGTGGATCTTTTGCCATGATTTTTCTTGAGCTCCGCGTAGATATGTTGGAACTTGTGTTGCTATTGAGCTTTGTGCATGAAAATGACATTGATTTTCCATTTTGTCTCTTTAAACTGGTGTGCGGCAACATACGGATAGAGAGCGGAGACCCGTGTTTTATCTGTGGTTGGCAGTAATCCGGATTTTGTCGTGCTTTTCCATGAATTTCACCGTTTAGAGCCGAGAACATGTATCCTGCAATTGACTAGCAAACACGGCTTAAGAGTACCTACCGATAAGCAATGTGATAAAAATTGGGCGGTATAAAAATGCAAAAATCTGATATGAACAAATACCCCCAAACTTATCATTTGCTCGTCCCGAGCAAAGCCAATTTATTCACAAAAAATTCCTGACCTCACTTTCGCAGGGAACACGATTGCACTGAGCATGTGCAATAAGCCGTTAAACCTCTAGGTGTCTCTAGTAGGAGGAGTGTTGTCTCTGTAAGTGCACGGCGGCGCCCCGGCCGTCAATCCGACGGCCAAACGCGGAAACGGTGGTAAACATAAATTTTTGCGGACTTGGCAAAACGGCACCACCGCGCACTAAAACCGGATCGGGCCATTAAACTAGTCTAAGCTATCTAGAGAGGGGGTAGAGAAGTATACCATACGATCCAAGTCCTCCGGTCTTCATCTCCACTCCGATCTCCTCGCGGGATCTCCGTCCGTCTCCTCCTCGTCGGAAAGGGCACCACGAAGCCGGGTACTTTTACGGGCTCCCGCCTCTATGCCGAGGCAACTCGGGCGCGAAGTAGGCTACCCGACGTGTCCAAGATATGCTGTAGGATATAGTGTAGAACATGCTAGTCTCATTTGGGGTTTGGAGTTGCCTTTGGATGGAGGAATGAAGGTGTGAAAATGGTGCTTTCATTTTTCACTATATGAGAATGAGATGAAGGAAATATGAGAACAAGAATACCAAATGACCCTCTCTCCCTCACTCAATAATTTTGGCCGGCCCCTATATGAAGTGAGAATGGTGGAGGGATTAATCAAGCATGAAGGGAGGTGATGGTAGTGTAAAGTGAAGGGGTGACCACATACAAAGACATAATGATCACTAAACTTAACCTCAACCTCAAATCATTTCTAATCTCATCAAATCACATGAAAAGCAAAGATGCTTATCATATCAACCCATATGCAAATAAGTCCTCCACAAAGTGTAATTTGCAAAACTGCAAATTACCCCTCCATCGGAAAAGTCCGGCCGGGAAAGAACAAAGGAAAACCGGCCGGAACGGAATGCAAACTGGCAACTCCAGAAAACTGGTCCCGTAATAAATTACAGGAAAACCCCGATACTGTGCATACACACCCGCATCTGTATTCCGTCCGGATACAAATGCAATGAGACAAAATCTACACTGTACTAAACTAGGACCGACTTAAACCAAAGCCGGCTAGTAATATCCGTTCGATCCTGATCCGTGCAATACCGCACGTATCTGATCGAACCCTGCCATATAACCATACGGCCACTAGTACAAACCGTCCGATCCTGATCCGTGCAATACCGCACGTATCTGATCGGACCCTGCCATATCTCCATACGGCCTCTACAGCGTTTCGCCCGAAAGCTTGAGTAACAGAAAGTGTGGTGGACTCTAAAGACTCGTCAATACTATGGTTGTGGATTTAACCACTAGCACGTCAGAGGTATAAGCCAATACGTGACGGGCCACCAGCTATTGACTAAAAAGGGACGTCGATGAGTGAACTCATCCTGACACCCTACTGAGCCTGTCAGTGACAATATCCGTGCAGTCCGGTCCGTTCGTCTATGAGTATCGCATGGCGGGCCTAGGGGGTTGGTAAAAGTCAGACCCCCAAAAGCGGTACAAGTCGTGTCGGAGTGAAGCCCAGAACACCCTGAGATACTACTGGAATACCTACCAGTAAATCTCCTTGCCTTGGCCAAGGACTTTGTGTAATGGCTCTCCTAGACACAGCACGACCTCACCCCCAATACCGGGAGAGACGAACCCCTGAAGATACGCTCACTGCCTCCATGTGGCTCGGGACTGCACCCAACTAAAACCTGTTTGCACGACTCCCTTGAGCCGTGGTAGGGTAGTAAACAAAGTACAGTGGGAACTCACACGAGACAAATGACGATCTCCAGGTCGATGAACTAACCTGCACACATGTCACCAGGGAACTGCCATCTGACGTCTGGTATATGACCAACTAGCATGTTCCCGGCGAGTCCTGTCCGGTGTACTCATAACCCAATGAGCACCTGTATACATCTTAGGTGATCCTACTGACACCAGTGGCTTGTGAGACCGGCCACCGCCCCTCGTCGGGGTCTCGACTGTATACACTAGTCTACTAATGGAGTATCGATGCCCGGTCTCGAAACTCCCACGACTAGGGACCTTTTAAGGATATGCTTGTAGACCCCAGCTCCCACTTATATGATCGCCCTCATACTGCTGGTGGTCAAGCAAGAATCCTAGGGGCTCTATCAACGTGTAATAGCGACGTGTCAGGTCACCTAAAGCAGTACACGATGATAAAGGTAAACCAGATAGCATACTATCATCTCGAGTAAGACTGTCCTACCGGGATAGGTCCTCCCTCAATCATTGCAATCACGTACCTGTGACCTAATAATTGACTATGAGGGCACTATCTCCAACAATCTCCCACTTGCACTCAAGGCTAATTATTGCGATGTCGCATACTCACAGCCCGTGTGATACCGAACACCCAACTCCTCTACTAGTCAATCTCACAAAGCTCGTTTGCGAAACTATTGCGTTCGAGGAATAGCCTTAGTGAGTGGATCCGCTTAGTTGTTTCTTTCTATGTCTCTCTATATCTCAAGTTCGCGGAGAAACCCATCTCCCGAAATGAGCAATACCTGTCTTAGAATGTGTCTGGATGTCTGATGGGACATAGCTCATAAATGAACTCCAAATCCAAACTTCTTAGACTGTATCGTCAACTGAACTTAATCAGTAACCTGCGCGCCATGCCTCCCTCAGTATTGCCTTGGACCACCTGTCCAAAATACTGCCCCTCATCAGAAGGAAAACTATAACTCTGACAACTTCCTTGTCGTCCATGTCACCTTGGAAGCCTGGAATGATAACTGTCTCCTGAATGAGGCTGTCGTTATCATATCGCTAGAACATCCACTTATGTTCTAAAACTGCTTCCGATTGTTTCTCCAGGATTGGATTAATGTCAACTTATTGCATCTTGTGCAAGAACAACATCTGGTGTGGTACTTGACATCTCATGATTGACTCAATTGCTTGAGCAAGTGATCTGCCAATCATGCACGTCCCTCTCCCCTTTAGTCTGTAAGACACCTTTGGAGAGGGTGACTCCATTACCTGCAGGTACACTACCGTGCCAGGAGTCGTCCATCCTAAATACTCTTAGAATGCTGTCAAGTACCCAGATTGGGAAACCACCCAAATCTTGATCTAAAACCATAGATCCAGTAACCAGTATGTCAGATATAAAATCCATTTCCTTTGTGGAGAAACCACTGTGTGACGACCAAAGTATAACCGATCGTAGTGTAGGAGTTTCCTTTCCTACTCTGTGTATGTCATCCAAATACCAGGATATCACACCCTACTACCTTCTCAACAGATCCATCCCCTATTCTGATGGAGTCAAACCCTTGACTGTCACGTCAGAAATAGATGATCTATCTCCGCTACATCTGCTTTAGTCTATAAATAGACATAAGCTACCTGTCCACCAATGCTTCCGCTGCTCCCACTGACTACGACAACCCTCTGGCAGAGTCATATACACGTGCACTTCTAAAACTAGTTTAGAACGACGCTATACTCATCCTCCCGCCGGGTCTCGCAGCCTGGAACAACAGCAATGGCAATTATGGGTAAACAAGAACTTCCCTGTCACCGTCCTTGAGGCTACCGGAGTACCTCTCAGGTGCCTGAAGTTACCCACCTTATCTGCGGAGTGGCCAATGGAATGTCAATCCAGATTGAATCTTTAGGTTCCTTATCAAATCTTCAGTAATCGTTTGTGGTTCTGGAATCACTTCCAGTTCTACCATACTCCCACTACTGTTTTCTGAAAAATCCATTTTTAATAAAACTGTGGCGAGTCTAGAACAATATTGCTATTGTTCATCCAGATGGTAGAAAATCAACCCGCGTCATAGCCTGGGTCAACCCACAAACAGCCATTACAGAAACGTGCCTTGAGTTGTCCAGTGTCTGGTTTTAAGCATAAGCCAGACAACTCCCCGTACCTTAACAATGTTAAGATATGAACTGTACTATATCCAATATAGAAACAGAGGCACTGATTTAATTTAACCAGATTCAAATCATGCAGCTATCCCCAGTGCATGTCAACTAAATGGAAGGAGGCCGATCAGCGTTACTCAACTTAGGAATACTTCCAATTATGAGTAACCTGAAAGAGAAGCAAGATCTCTTAATCATTACTATCAACTGAATACCATACACAAGTATCTACATCTTCGATCTCTTTGAAGAATCCCGATACTTGCTATACCTGGTTCTCTACTCTATTCAAATACCAATAACTTCTCCAAATTCGGACCCTGTGTTTCCACGAAACACCTGTCTAAAAACTAGAGAAGTCATAAGTAAACCGAATATAGTACGAGGACCAACCCCTCTGTCCTGATGGATCCTGGACAACATACAATACTCTGTATAAGTCCCTTGAGTCTAATAACTCATTCACTGTGTGTCGTAGGTTGAAAACTGTACTTATGGTTAAGAAGAATTACACCGCTGTTTAATGCTCCTTACCTAACCATCCACTGATATAGGTAAATGTCGTAGACATAATTTCAGAAAGGTATATCTCACTCTATGAAAATAGACGTACAGATATATCAATTTGAAATTGGTGCATAACAGCGGATATTCAAAACCAAATATTTGCCGACCGGCAAACAGCCCAGGTGATCTCCTCAAATATCACCGATTACAACGAATCCCGATATAATGAGGATGATCACCCAATTCCCAATAACCTACTCCCACTCATCATCTGTAAAACCATACAGATGTGAGAATCAAACCTGGTAAATACATACCCTGGAGCAAGTATCTAATCGGGAAATCAGTTTTCCATTAACAGTACACAGTTGAACTGAAACATTGAAATGTTTCGATGGGGTATCCTGGTATTCCTAGTAATGCCTCTTCCATCATCCAGATTCACAACTATAACCGTATAATTCTTTGCCACCTCTCCATATCCCTTCATATGTCTTTAGTCTTTACCTTCTGCACACCCCTTTATGCCAAATGGTTTTCTTCCTTCCCTACCGTTCGGCACCAGCCTATGGTTTGGAAGAAGACTATCCAATAAGCATAATGGGTGTACTGTCCCAATCCTAGGAACACTCGCAATGAGAGAGGGTGAAGATAAAAGACAACCGAATAAACCTTATTCCTATTTCTCCTGAACCAGAATCCATCCCCGAACTGGAACAAGTTCCTTTCGAGTTCGTATATAACCATACGATGGATTATCCAATAAAATGGGATCTTCGTAGTGATACGGAGTGTCCTGGAGAAATACAAAGGTGATGTGGGAGTGGTAACGAAATATTTGGTTTGGTCGTGAATATCTGTTGCAATTTACTTTGCCCTCTCACTGATCCCTTGTTTTGTCTGAACTTAATACCTTCTGCACACCATCGTTATGCTAATTGGTTTTCTTCATTCCCTACCGGTCGGCACCAGCCTAAGGTTTGGAAGAAGACAATCCAATTTGCGTAATAGGTGTACTACCCCTAAACCAAGGAGTACTCGTAACCTGAGAGAGGGTAAAAAGAAAAGACAACTGAATAATCCTATCCGTTTTCTCCAGAACCGGAAACCATCCTCGAATTCCTTCGAGTTCGTATCTAACCATACGATGGTTTTGTCCAATGGAAGTGGACGTTCATAGTAATACGGGGTGTCCTGGAGAAAAGGGTAAAAGTATGAGTGGCAATGAGGTCTGCAACTCTGACAATCCAAAAGCCAGTGTTAAGTAGGTTCGGTCAACTTGGTCACTGAGTCATAGTCTAGGGTCGGGTCAATGGTCGCTGCCAGAGAGAGAGAGAAAAGAAACACTCAGCGTGCACTCTAACCTAGATCAGAATGGTTACCAATTTATCTAATCTGGAATCCTCCCACTGTACCTCAAATTCTCCTCCAAACCTGAAAGAAGAATTAGTCGGGGTCACCCGAGGAGTAAACCAACTCATCAGTGGGAATCGGGATCCAACTCTCATCGCATGACAACGTGACGGAATCCGCTCACGGTATCACACTCCAGAAGGTATGCGCATATCTGGCAAGTTTCAGTACTTTTGAAACTCCCGATGTGATTTCTGCCCCATGCTCTTATGACCTTGACGAAGGTCAACAAATCATAAGTCACATGTCAAGTTCTACCCGTCATTATCCAGGGTTAATCTGAATCCACCCGTACAAGCCCTTGACGAAGGTCAACAAGGCTATACGACTGTCCCAAACCAACGCATCTATCTATGCAGCAGAAAGGTAACAAGCAGCTACCATACACTATGCCTTGACGAAGGTCAACAAACATAGCATGAATACTACGTGCTACCCGTCTGAAACGACGGAGGGCTACGAATGGTTTCTGGAGAAAACCTTTAACGTAATGAACTTGATATCGTTGAAGGAACGGATAGCTTTTTGAAAATATAGTGACGAAAACCGTTGCTAAAGAGGTCATTCCCGGTGAAGGGATCTCGGCTCTTTCCCCGTAGAATGGGGTGCAGGATATTCCAAATGAATACCACGGTGCAAAGCAAAAGTAATCGGCTATAGTGAAGTTAATGCCCTGACGCAAACTTCTGTCCAAGGGGTCACTCCCGGTGAAGGGATCTCGGCCCTTGCCTCGTCGACTGAGGAGCAGGATATTCCAATGAATACCACGATGCAAAACCAAAGTAAACGTCCTTGCAATAACAGCTTTTTGAAAAAGTGTTCCAACAACATCAGATTAGGTTTGTTTTAACTTGCATTGATCCGAATCAACGCAGTCCCATCAATTGATCACACCACAAAGAACGAAAATATACTGACGTACGTATATGCCATCCGCATTCGCCACTGGGTCCCGTCATTACCCGTTAGGTTAGCTAACTAACGACAGAGCGGGGACTGGACTAGCGCGGATGCAAAACATATACAACATCTACTAATATATATACCAATATATTATATTCGCTCAAGGCGTGAATAAAATGCAACATCACAGAGAATGAACAGCATCACAGAAACAATACAGATATCTAGGATCCCCGGGTTTCACAGAGCCGCTGAAACCCGACGTTCCCCTGGTCGTGTGGATAGCCTGTGCAATGAAAACCTAGACCCCTACGGGCGCGGCAAGTCACCCGCCAAAACCTGAAGCGAGGCAGCCCCCTTCAGCACCGTGAATGGACCACCCAGCACTTCACGGAATCCGGTCACTTGGGCACCCCTCCTGGGTCAACCTGTACCCCCTACGAGTGCGGCGAATAGTCCGCCAATCCTGGAGTGAAGCCCCCTCCGTCCCAATGCCATGAGATGCGGGCTTGTTGCCCTCCAGAACCCGGCTATCCGTGCACCCCTCCGCGGGGCAATCCTAGTACAGAAAGTAAAATATACATACACCGGGTACATCGACCGCAACCAGGTCGTGCCCCAAAAGAATAATACAAACAGGCAGTGACGGCAGTCCACATGTCGGACGCTCGCCCCGCAATATCAAATGTACATTATACAACCAAAACTGTACTAGCATTGCATCCAGGCTATCCCCCACGACCGATCCGCAACATCACAGCAAATACATAGAACATCAACGTGAAAGTCACGTTCGCAAATCCGTCTAACCGGGCTATAGCAGTTAGACAGGATTTACCGATCGAGTGACATTCACGGTCGCAGATATAATGTAAATACTGTGAAAAATGTGTTTAAAATTTTCCGATTGATCAAACAATTAACAAGTGGGCCCCAAAGAAAACTGTAGCACTCACAGAAACAATTGGCCCAACTTTAATATTCCAAAGCCCATATTTTAAGCCCAGAAGGCCTCTGTAAAAAAATGGTGAAGTGATGTGAATAGTGCGCGGCGGAAGGGCCGCACAAATGGGGTTTTCGCGGCGGTTCCGCGCTCCAACTGTGGAGTTACTTCGTCAAATTTTTACAGAACTCTTAGATTTTCCAGTACATCAATATTTTACAACCTGAAAAATTTTTCGAGACCAAAAATTTTCAACAGAAACTGATGCGAACTAAAATGCAGTTTTGGAACTTTTTGATCGATCGGAAATGCAAACACATTACACAAAGCTAGACTAAGTTAATGGCGAGGCTCTGATACCACTGTAAGTGCACGGCGGCGCCCCGGCCGTCAATCCGACGGCCAAACGCGGAAACGGTGGTAAACATAAATTTTTGCGGACTTGGCAAAACGGCACCACCGCGCACTAAAACCGGATCGGGCCATTAAACTAGTCTAAGCTATCTAGAGAGGGGGTAGAGAAGTATACCATACGATCCAAGTCCTCCGGTCTTCATCTCCACTCCGATCTCCTCGCGGGATCTCCGTCCGTCTCCTCCTCGTCGGAAAGGGCACCACGAAGCCGGGTACTTTTACGGGCTCCCGCCTCTATGCCGAGGCAACTCGGGCGCGAAGTAGGCTACCCGACGCGTCCAAGATATGCTGTAGGATATAGTGTAGAACATGCTAGTCTCATTTGGGGTTTGGAGTTGCCTTTGGATGGAGGAATGAAGGTGTGAAAATGGTGCTTTCATTTTTCACTATATGAGAATGAGATGAAGGAAATATGAGAACAAGAATACCAAATGACCCTCTCTCCCTCACTCAATAATTTTGGCCGGCCCCTATATGAAGTGAGAATGGTGGAGGGATTAATCAAGCATGAAGGGAGGTGATGGTAGTGTAAAGTGAAGGGGTGACCACATACAAAGACATAATGATCACTAAACTTAACCTCAACCTCAAATCATTTCTAATCTCATCAAATCACATGAAAAGCAAAGATGCTTATCATATCAACCCATATGCAAATAAGTCCTCCACAAAGTGTAATTTGCAAAACTGCAAATTACCCCTCCATCGGAAAAGTCCGGCCGGGAAAGAACAAAGGAAAACCGGTCGGAACGGAATGCAAACTGGCAACTCCAGAAAACTGGTCCCGTAATAAATTACAGGAAAACCCCGATACTGTGCATACACACCCGCATCTGTATTCCGTCCGGATACAAATGCAATGAGACAAAATCCACACTGTACTAAACTAGGACCGGCTTAAACCAAAGCCGGCTAGTAATATCCGTTCGATCCTGATCCGTGCAATACCGCACGTATCTGATCGAACCCTGCCATATAACCATACGGCCACTAGTACAAACCGTCCGATCCTGATCCGTGCAATACCGCACGTATCTGATCGGACCCTGCCATATCTCCATGCGGCCTCTACAGCGTTTCGCCCGAAAGCTTGAGTAACAGAAAGTGTGGTGGACTCTAAAGACTCGTCAATACTATGGTTGTGGATTTAACCACTAGCACGTCAGAGGTATAAGCCAATACGTGACGGGCCACCAGCTATTGACTAAAAAGGGACGTCGATGAGTGAACTCATCCTGACACCCTACTGAGCCTGTCAGTGACAATATCCGTGCAGTCCGGTCCGTTCGTCTATGAGTATCGCATGGCGGGCCTAGGGGGTTGGTAAAAGTCAGACCCCCAAAAGCGGTACAAGTCGTGTCGGAGTGAAGCCCAGAACACCCTGAGATACTACTGGAATACCTACCAGTAAATCTCCTTGCCTTGGCCAAGGACTTTGTGTAATGGCTCTCCTAGACACAGCACGACCTCACCCCCAATACCGGGAGAGACGAACCCCTGAAGATACGCTCACTGCCTCCATGTGGCTCGGGACTGCACCCAACTAAAACCTGTTTGCACGACTCCCTTGAGCCGTGGTAGGGTAGTAATCAAAGTACAGTGGGAACTCACACGAGACAAATGACGATCCCCAGGTCGATGAACTAACCTGCACACATGTCATCAGGGAACTGCCATCTGACGTCTGGTATATGACCAACTAGCATGTTCCCGGCGAGTCCTGTCCGGTGTACTCATAACCCAATGAGCACCTGTATACATCTTAGGTGATCCTACTGACACCAGTGGCTTGTGAGACCGGCCACCGCCCCTCGTCGGGGTCTCGACTGTATACACTAGTCTACTAATGGAGTATCGATGCCCGGTCTCGAAACTCCCACGACTAGGGACCTTTTAAGGATATGCTTGTAGACCCCAGCTCCCACTTATATGATCGCCCTCATACTGCTGGTGGTCAAGCAAGAATCCTAGGGGCTCTATCAACGTGTAATAGCGACGTGTCAGGTCACCTAAAGCAGTACACGATGATAAAGGTAAACCAGATAGCATACTATCATCTCGAGTAAGACTGTCCTACCGGGATAGGTCCTCCCTCAATCATTGCAATCACGTACCTGTGACCTAATAATTGACTATGAGGGCACTATCTCCAACAGTCTCCTGGGGGTTTTCAGCGGATACTACCTACAAAATCCGGTCAAGCTAGTTTTGCAAAATAACTATGATTCAAACCCTAAAGTTTTGTTTCAGAAAATAACAATTCTATGATCCTAAGTCTAGACTATCGAACCTTCATTTTTCACATCTCGCTTCTTATTTAACTTAAGATTTTATATGTCTTTACGTGTAGTGCAAATAGTGTCGTTAAGTTCCAGAAGGATCGAATAAAGTCATCATGTCACACAATAAAGCCCAGATAAGAATTTTGAAAGGATCACATAAGTTTTATAAAGAGTTAAGCATTTTTCAAGTTTTGTTTTCCAGTAAGGTTTCAACTTCAGAATTTCTATCTTCCTTAACAGGAAACTAGGTCTTATTTTTCACTCCAGCTTTTTCTTGTTTTCATTTCATACACACCTCTGTGAACGTGCAATAGTCTTTATCATAGAATAAAACCTTCATATCTCCGCTAAATTTTTTTTTAAAAGCCTGTCTTTTATCAAGATTATTCTCACATAAAGAACCGTTAGGAATTTTAACTCGGAGAGAACATTTGCTTGACTTTGTTTTAATCTGGACATTCTAGGCTTCTTAACGAGCTTTGGGCCAATGCACTCAAACCAGTTGGCTTTAGGGCATTAGGTGTAGAAACAACCCAGCGGACTCAATTACTCAAGTTACCTAGGTCCAAAAACAAAAGACAATTTGGCGTGAAAATCATGATGATTCAATACGAACGGAGATATAACCGGCAGTTCAATTATTTTTTTGGATAAAAGACGTGTTTAGTGGGTTCGGTGTGTAATCATTCCAATCAAGTTCCAGATGGGTTATTTTTCAGAATTAGTTCCAATTAAGGCATCAATAATATCCCTTCATATTCACTTCACTTCATAAACTATTCTTGATATTACTTATTTCAGAACAAACCTATTCGATCCTCAGAAAATCATTTATCCATTTAACAGTTTTTAGACATAAAAGACTTGTCATCTAGTTTCCAAAACTCACGACACGTGTAGTGTGATGTAAAGACGTATATCTGCTATAGTTAACTTCAAAGGAGAGTTATCTTTCAAGTTTTCAAAATCTAAAAATAAGATTTAGTTATTCTTATCTTATCAAACAAAACCGTCGAAATGTTGAATCAGAGTTCTCCCACTAGCTAACTTGACAGAATTTTTTTATGTTTTTAGAAAATTTTCTGATTTTTATGGATTTTATGGATTTTAGTATGCAGATGCAAAATATACATATGAATGCGAAGGTTAGAAATGCGTAACGAGCGTACCCCCAAACTTGAACTGGACAGTGTCCTCACTGTCATTGCATGAAGAGATCTTTTGAAGGGTCAAAATTGTCGGTTAGATATACACAATTTTTTTTGTTTTTGTTTTTAAAGAAAAGAAGAATAGCAAAATTGGAAAAGAATATCCACAAATATATACAAAATGGTATATACATACCCCCAAACTTATTTGGAACAGTGTCCACTGTTCTTGGCTGGATAACCGAAGTTTGGTGGTAGGCAGAGGAACATTATGCAGGGTAAACCGGCTCCTGTAAGACCAGGAGCTCCTCTGTTGGTTCGGCGCTAAGGTACGGTTTAAGTCGGTGTCCATTTACTTTGAAAAATGAACCTTCCTTTGGATTCTCCAAATCCACAGCGCCATGCGGATACACATTCCGCACAAAATACGGCCCTTTCCAGCGAGATCTGAGCTTTCCTGGATGGAAGTGTAGCCAGGTGTCGTAAAGCAGTACCTGTTGACCAGGTACGAAAGTTTTGCGCAAAAGGTGTTTATCGTGAAACACCTTCGTTCGGTTCTTAACGACAACCGCGTTATCGTAAGCCTCATCCCTAAGCTCGCTCAACTCGTTCAACTGCAGCTTCCGATGGCTGCCCGCATCTTCGAGAGATAGATTCAGTTCTTTTATCGCCCAAAATGCGCGATGCTCTATTTCGACAGGGAGGTGGCAAGCCTTTCCGTACACAAGCCGATAGGGAGACATGCCAAGATCGGTCTTATAAGCGGTTCGAAATGCCCAAAGGGCATCAGTGAGTTTCAACGACCAATCCTTATGGTTCTTGGAAACCGTCTTCTCCAGTATCTGCTTGATTTGCCGATTTGAAACTTCGGCTTGCCCACAGGTTTGGGGGTGGTAGGGCGTAGATAGCTTATGATTAATGGAATATTTCCGCATCAAGGCCTCGAAAGTCTTATTGCAGAAATGAGTTCCATTGTCTCTAATGATCGCTCGGGGGTGCCCAAACCGGGAGAAAATGTTTTCTTTAAGAAACCTAACGACAACCTTGTTGTTGTTAGTTCGGCTGGGCACAGCCTCGACCCACTTAGAGACGTAATCAACAGCGAGAAGGATGTACAGGTTCCCAAAAGAGCTGGGAAACGGCCCCATGAAATCTATCCCCCAAACGTCGAAAATCTCCACAACCAAGATTGGTTGGAGCGGCATCTCGTTCCTCCGGGATATCCGGCCCAAGTGTTGGCATCGGGAGCAAGTCTTGCAATAGTCATGAGCGTCTTTGAAGAGTTGTGGCCAGTAGAAACCACATTGCAAGATCTTCTCAGCTGTCTTTCTGGTGCCAAAATGCCCGCCACATGCTTGATCGTGGCAAAATGACAGCACACTCTTGAATTCCTCGTCAGGGACACACCGACGAATAATCTGGTCGGGACAGAACTTGAACAGATAAGGTACGTCCTAATAAAAGTGTTTTACTTAGGATAAGAATCGAAGTCTGTCCTGACTTGACCATTCCGTCGGTAGTAATCCTGTGGCCAAATAATTCACAATATCTGCGAACCAGGGTTCACAAGATACTGTCAAGAGTTGTTCATCCGGAAAAATGTTGTTGATCGGAATATGAAGCGAAGGCGAAGAAGGAAGTCGTGAGAGATGGTCGGCGACTACGTTTTCACATCCTCTTTTGTCCTTGATGACAAGGTCAAACTCTTGAAGCAAAAGGATCCAACGTATCAGCCGAGATTTTGCACCTTTCTTCGCAAAAAGATGGCGCAGAGCAGAATGGTCTGTATGGACAATGACTAGAGAGCCGATGAGGTAGGGCCTGAACTTTTCTAAAGCAAATACAACAGCCAAGAATTCTTTCTCAGTTGTTGTATAATTAAGTTGGGCGTCGTTCAGGGTTCGGCTAGCATAATAGATTACGTGCGGCATCTTGTTGATGTGTTGTCCAAGGACAGCACCAATGGCAAAGTCGGATGCATCGCACATAATCTCAAATGGGTGCGTCCATTCAGGTGAAGAAAGAATGGGAGCAGAAGTGAGTGAGCTTTTTAATGACTCGAACGCAGTCACACAGCTCGAGCTGAAGTCGAATGGCGTGTCCTTGGCTAGCAAAAGAGTCAAGGGCCTAGCAATCTTGCTAAAGTCCTTGATGAACCTTTTATAGAAACCGGCATGGCCAAGGAAGGCTCGGATGTCTCGGACGCATCTGGGAGGAGGGAGATTGGAAATGACCTCAATTTTCGCTTTGTCAACCTCTATGCCATTTTGCGAGATGATATATCCTAAGACAATACCTTCGCGCACCATGAAGTGGCACTTCTCCCAATTCAAAGTGAGGTTCTTGTCCTTACATCGGGTAAGGACAGCGTCGAGATGCAGCAAACACTCGTTAAAGGAATCGCCGAAGATGGAGAAATCTTCCATGAAGATCTCCAGGAATTTTTCCACCATGTCTGAGAAGATTCCCATCATACACCGCTGGAAGGTAGCGGGCGCATTGCATAACCCAAAGGGCATGCGACGATATGCAAACGTGCCGAAAGGACAAGTGAATGTGGTCTTGTCTTGGTCTTTTTCGGAGATGGGAATTTGATTACAGCCGGAGTAGCCATCAAGAAAGTAGTAGTACTCGTGTACGGCCAATCGTTCAAGCATTTGGTCAATGAAAGGTAGCGGAAAGTGGTCCTTCCGCGTTGCGGCGTTGAGTTTTCTGTAATCGATGCATACTCGCTACCCAGTTTGGGTGCGAGTAGGGATTAACTCGTTCGCCTCGTTAGTGATGACCGTTATGCCTGATTTCTTAGGGACAACGTGAATGGGGCTAACCCACTGGCTATCAGAGATAGGGTAAATGATACCACTATCCAGACACTTTACGATTTCCTTTTTCACAGCCTCCTTCATGACTGGGTTGAGTCGTCTTTGTGGATCCCTGGCTGGTTTGGCATCATCCATCAGATGAATGTGATGTTCAACGATCAGGGGGCTAATCCCCTTGATGTCCGCCATTGACCAGCCAAAAGCTTGCCTATTGCTGTGCAAGACCGCAAGAAGGGCTTTCTCTTGCTCTGGAGCTAGAGAAGCCGAGATGATAACAGGGAGGGTCTCGTTCTCACCCAAGTAAGCGTACTTAAGGTGAGACGGCAAAGGCTTGAGTTCGAGCGTTGGAGGTGAAACGATTGAAGGCAAGATTGGTGAAAAGGTCTCGAACTCAAAGGATTCCAGCAAAGGTTCAAAACGAGTGTAAGCGACCGAGTTGGATGGTTCAGGTAACTCATCCAGAAATTCGAAGGATTCAAACTCGGGTGGTGAGTGGCTAAGATCGTTCGAGAAAGTGAAACACTCGTAGTCATTGTCGGGCGCAGAAACAGCAGCAGGTTCGAAGAGGAACGCACTAGTGGCGTTAAGGTTATTGTGATCAAACAGAAACTCCTCGAATTCACACTCTTCTGGGGCGATCTCCTGGATCGAGCAAACGTCTAGTATATGAGCATTAGGTTCGGAGGGCTGATTCCCCAACTTAAAAATGTTGAGTTCAATCGTCATGTTTCCAAAAGATAGGTTCATTAAACCATTTCGACAATTGATCACAGCATTTGAGGTTGCAAGGAATGGGCGACCGAGTATCACCGGAATTTGATTCTGGGGGTTAGCTACAGGCTGTGTGTCTAATACAATGAAGTCAACGGGGAATATGAAGTCTCCAACCTTGATTAACACATCCTCTATCTCACCCCTAGGATGGGTGATCGATCGGTCAGCCATTTGGAGAGTACAGTGTGTGGGTTTCAGCTCTCCTACATATAATTGCTCATATACTGAGTACGGAAGCAGGTTAACACTGGCATCAAGATCTAATAGTGCGCGGTTGATGTTCTTATCCCTAATAGTAATAGAAATCGTAGGACAGCCAGGGTCCTTCCGTTTTTGCGGTAAAGATTGGGTAAGAGCATCACTCACAGCACTAGCCAAGAAAACTTTCTTGGGTACCTGAGATTTCCTCTTTTTCGTGCACAAGTCCTTTAAGATTTTCGTGTAGGACGGGACTTGTTGGACAACATCTAAAAGGGGAATGTTGATGTTAACCTGCTTAAACAACTCCAGAATCTTCTCCATTTGTGGATTTTGTTTATTGGACCTCAACCGGTTTGGAAATGGAACGTTTTTAAAATTGGTTGAGTCCAATGCTTTTGGAGAAGATTGTGGGGTTGGAACGGATCCCAGAGCTGGTGTTTTCGTGGAGTGAGAAGTGGGTCCGTTTAGAGCAGAAGAAGAAGAAGAAGAGCCTTTTGAAGAATGGAGAATAGGCTCAGAAGACGAAGAAGAAGAAGAAGAAGAAGAAGAAGAAACGGCCGGGGTGTCATTATCCTCAATTGTTGTGCCGATGTTGTTGTGCAGCATCCTTCCCGATCTCAGTGTTGTCACGGCACTCACATTATGATTCTGTTGTTCAAGAGCAACATGTACATTATGTGAGTGACCGGGATTTGGGAGTGGTTGAGATGGAAGCTTCCCCTTTTCGCGCTCGCTTAACGCCGCATTCAGCTGTGCAATCTGGGCTTCGATGGTCTTGATGCTTTGCCCGTGTACAGCAGTGTGTTGTACCAAGGACTGAATAGAAGACTGGATGTTGGCGGTGGATTGTGTCGATTGTTTAACGAACGCCTCCAGACTTCGTTCTAGCGAGGAAACCTTATCGTTATTTGACAGAACAAAGTTGTTTTGAGGAAAAGAATTGTTGGGTGCAAAGTTGTTCGTCTGATTTTGAAAAGGTTGGGGTTGGAAAGGCTGCTGAAACTGATGTTGAGTTTGTTGTTGCGCTTGTTGTTGCGGCGGAGGGGGCCTTTGGAAATTGTTTCCTTGGAATTGATGCTGATTCTGATTCCAGGCGAAATTGGGATGGTTCCTCCAACCGGGATTGTAGGTGGAAGTGTATGGATCATTTCTCGGTCTTTGCTGAAATGCAGCATTAACCTGATCCTGTCCTTGAGATGGTGGATTGTAAGGACACTCTTCGGTTAAGTGAGAAGGATCGGAACAACAAGCACAAATGGTACGAAGGGGAAGAACTGGGGATGGAGCAGGAGAAGAAAATTTGCTCTCTATCCCTTTGAGTTTTCTTGTTATTGCAGCCATTTCAGCTTTCATCGCAATAGAGACATCGAGTTGGTGAATTCCTACCCTAGACTGACCAGTAGAAGTGGAGGAAGAAAAAGAAGAAGTTGGTCTGGTGCTCTCCCATTGAAGCGTTTGTTCCGCAAGGTCGTCGAAGGATTGCCATGCTTCCTCGTCAGATTTCGATAGGAAGTGGCCCTGACAAATGGTTTCCAATAACTGCTTGGTTGCTGGGTTCAGGCCCTCGTATAAGATTTGGCAAAGTTGCCATTTCTCAATACCATGGTGAGGGCACTAAACAAGAAGGTCTTTATACCGGTCAAAGCACTTCCAGAAGGGTTCAGTAGGAAGCTGAGAGAATTGGTTGATTTCGTTACAGATCCTCGCGGTTTTATGATTCGGATAGAACTTCTTGAGAAACGCTTTCACAAACTCGTCCCAACTGGTTATGGAGTGGGAAGCAGTGCTATACAACCATTTTTCAGCAAGATCGCACAAAGTGAACGGAATGACCTGTAGCCGTATAGCATCGTCCGACAGCTGGGTGGTTTTCATCATGGCACAAACGCTTTGAAATTTGTTGATGAAGATATAGGCATCTTCAGATTCAAGCCCATGAAATTTCGGGAGCATGTTAATGAAGTGGGGCTTAATTTCAAAATTATCCCCATTGGCCGGTGGAAGGGAAAGACAGGTGGGATAGAAACGATCCTGGAGCGCGATTCGCTGTGGCGTTACGACAGGCGGTGGTGGTGGGTTATTCGCATCTATAGGAGGTCGAATCAATCCCGGGGGAGTTGTCGGGATGTTTGGATTAAATCCTGATATCGCGGAAGAAGAGGTTGGTGATGGTGAAGGTGAGGATGTATGAACAGAATTTGGGTCAACGTCGGAGTTGGCCGGCAAAGGTCAGGGTGAATGAGGCGTGGACAGAGTTTCGACGTCTGAGTCGATCGCGTAGTTGGTAGCAACTAACGTAACACGGACTAGACGGGTGCTAGTGTCCCGAGTCCAAGCGGACATACACTAAACGAGTTTAGTATAGTCAAAGCGAAGAAGGTGAGGGTAAGAAACATCAATGGAGAAATACGATAGGTGGTGGGTGAAAAATGGGATTTTGGCGACAAAGGGCAAGTTTTTATAAAAGTTTTTGATTTTTTCCTTTTTCCTTTTTTTAGAAAGAGCTTTATAGAAATATGTACGGACTTACAGCTTCAAGCAATCACAAACAAGATATGCATAATCACACCTAGATCTAGGGTCACCTAGGTCAGCTAGACAGCTCCTAACTGTTCCAAAGGGCTAGAAACAGGACCTCAAACCGCCTCTTCTCCGCCAATTGCGGCCAGGTAAGTGCTAGGTAAGTGGGAGGCTCCCCACTACGTAAGTAGTGTCCTAATTAAGTAACCACTTGCCTTCAACACACTTGCCTAGACACCGCAAAGTCAGGATAGGATAAACGGCCGATGCCTGTAACTAGTCCTCTATCCTATTGAGCGCGAAGTCCTTAGGGCCGAGTCTAGTATTTTTTAATTAACAATGGTCAATGCATATGCTTTTTTTGATTTTTGGGGTCCTGGGAAGGGTGATGAAATCCCCACCCAATCTGAATTGGTTTCAAGCCCCTTAAAGTCCGTATTAATTTATGCAAAGCAGTAACAATCAACTGCAATCAATTTTTATTTTTTTTAGCGTGGCGCAAAGAATCCTGCACAAAAACAATTTATTGGAAGGGGGAAGAGAGTTTGCGCAAAGAATGCTGCAGAAAACACAGTTCAGTGGAGTTCAGGGGAGTGGGGAGGAGATAAGGAACATTCACAGGGAATTTGGCACCCTGAAGGCACCAAACGGCCGCGGTTCCGCGGCCTAAGCCTGCTTATGCCGCGGTTCCGCGGCGGTTTGTTGGCCTTGGCGCTTGATTTTTCTTGTCGGTGGTTCCTTGGTTGTCCTCTGCTAGTCTAGATTTCCTGAATCTTGATTTACTCACTGTATCTGCTCCAGATTTTTACAGTAGACCGTTGGCTTCGTCTTGATCCGTCGCGGTGTAGCCGCGAGATATGGGTCTAACTTCCCACGTCTTTGGCACTGAACTCGACCGTCTTTTTATCCTGCACACTTGCACAAAAATTAATCAAAAATAACAAGATGGTTTTTTACAATGTATATTTTTTTGTTTTGTTTTTCGGTTATATTTATATTCACAAATTAACCCGAAATTACACAAAGAAATAAACTACCGTCTCCCCGGCAACAGCGCCATTTGATTGGAAGAGTTTTTGCGTGTTCAAGTTTAGTTAATTACCACAATCAAGACAGTTTCGCTTGTAGCTAGCCGGTTGAGTACGGGTCGTCCGCAGGGAGATGGGAATCTTTTTCTTTGTGCTTTAACGAGTTAAGTCCAAATGTCCAGATTTGTTTTGAGATTAACTATGTGCTAAAATGATATGTAAAGAGAGCTTGTTAGGGTTAGGATTAGGTTAGTTTGAGTTAGGAGTCGCTCACTTCTTTCGTTGCCACTCTTAATATCGGTGTTACGGTAATTGGCAACAACGGGGATTAGCACGACTAGGAAGGAACTTGCGAGTATAAGCTAGGTTTTCCAACTCATAAGTTCTTCCTTTTGGTGCTTGTCCGTCCGTTCTTGGCTCTTAGCCTTAACCTCCGATTAATTCAACCACAACCGGTCTCACTACGGAATCACCGCTATCATGTAGGATAGGGTGCCGTAGGGAGCGGATTGTAGTTCAATTAACAGGAGTTCGATTTAAGATGTTGGGAAAGGAAAGAGTGAGAGAGATTTCCTTCTCTCAAACTTTCCTTATCCTACCCTAACAAGTATGGAAAACTACTCACCCATTATAAGGAAAAGAAAATAAAACAAAGGAGGAAGATAGAAAGAAAGAGGTTAGAAAATTTCAACTAGCTATTTGCGACCTCACCTCGGCAAGGATCAAGCGTAAGCATCATTGTTGTTTAAGGATAAAGAAAAAGAGAACAAGAAAGAAACAAACACAAATAACAACAACTAGATTAGCAAATGAAAAATACAAGAAAATATAATTAACAATTACAACAAGATAAGCATGGTAAGAACAAGAACTCTTTTATTCATTCTTCACTCACAAAAGCTCACTACAAGTTTTTAATGGAGAAGAGATGAGAGGAGGAAGAAGAACAACACATGTATTCTAAAATCTAAATACAAGAATAAGAACCCTTGGCTTTGGCAAGTTCTGGACTATTTATAGGCAGGCAACAGAAATTCTAGGGTAACATTTAGAATAAACATGGAATGTCAAAAATGCCCTCAAAAGATCGTCAGCTGACAAGGCCGTACGGCTGCGGTTCCGCGGCCTAAGCATGCTTAGGCCGCGGTTCCGCGGCCCTATTGGGGACTTAAGTCTTCAATTTTAGTGGCTTCTCCTGGTTTGCAGTGCCCTTCAGTCTGGTATATGTTTTTTCTCAGAATTTCTTCATGATTTTTCCAGAATTTCTGTTGATCAAAAGGTGATGTGATGTGGATCTTTTGTCATGATTTTTCTTGAGCTCCGCGTAGATATGCTGGATCTTGTGTTGCCATTGAGCTTTGTGCATGAAAATGACATTGATTTGCCATTTTGTCTCTTTAAACTGGTGTGCGGCAACATACGGATAGAGAGCGGAGACCCGTGTTTTATCTGTGGTTGGCAGTAATCCGGATTTTGTCGTGCTTTTCCATGAATTTCACCGTTTAGAGCCGAGAACATGTATCCTGCAATTGACAAGCAAACACGGCTCAAGAGTACCTACCGATAAGCAATGTGATAAAAATTGGGCGGTATAAAAATGCAAAAATCTGATAGGAACAGGGTACATCCTCCAAAGTCCACACTTTGTTGGTGTACATAGACTCCATTATGGATCTCATGGCATCCAGCCACTTCACTGAGTCAGCACTCGTGATAGCTTGCTGAAAACTGGCAGGGTCATCATCATCCATGATGCAATCTTCTCTATCACCATCAATGAGAAAACTGTAGTATCTCTCCGGTGGGTGAGAAGTCCTACCAGATCTACGGACTGGCTGAGGTTCATAAGATTCTGTTGTAACTTCAGATTCAACCAAGTCGTCATTTGTAACTTGTGTTTCTAGAACCTCTTCTAGATCTACCTTATTGCCATCAGCATCATTTGGAAAAATCTCATTTTCTAAGAATGTGGCATACTGAGAAACAAACACCTTTTGTTCCTCTTTATGGTAGAAGAGATACCCAAATGAATGTTTTGGATATCCCACAAATATACATTTGACCGATCATGTCTCGAGTTTGTCTGGATTCTGCTTTTTGACAAAAGCCGGACAACCCCAAATCTTAACTCGTTTAAGAGATGGTCTCTTCCCATGCCATATCTCGTATGGAGTGGTATACACGGTTTTGGTTGGAACTTTGTTCAGCAAAAAAGCTGCAGTCTCCAATGTATGCCCCCAAAAGGAGAGGGGTAACTCAGAATCACTCATCATAGATCGTACCATATCTAATAGGATACGATTCCGCCGTTCTGACACACCGTTGTGCTGTGGTGTGTAAGGCGGAGTGAGCTGAGAGAGAATCCCATTCTCTTTTAGGAAGTCCAAGAACTCAGTACTTAAGTACTCTCCACCTCGATCTGATCGAAGTATCTTGATTCTCATTCCTGTTTGGTTTTCTACTTCAAGTTTGTACTCCTTGAATTTCTCGAAAGCTTTAGACTTATGCTTTATCAAAAACACATGACCGAATCTTGAGAAATCATCAGTAAAAGTTATGAAGTATGAAAAACCGCCTCTTGTATATGTAGACATTGGTCCACGTACATTACTATGTATGAGGCCTAAGAGCTCAGTAGCTCTTTCTCCGTGTCCAGTAAACGGAGTTTTGGTTATTTTACCTTTGATACAAGACTGGCAAGTCGCATAAGATTTATACTCAAAAGAATTTAAATATCCATCTTTATGAAGCTTGTTTAGTCTTGTTTCATTAATATGACCAAGTTTAAAATGCCAAAGAAAAGCTTCATTTATATCTGAAAATTTTCTTTTAGTTGTGTGTTGATTGTTGAAAACCGTGTGTTGATTAAGGACGTATATCCCGTTATTAAGTGTACCACAACCAATCAACTCTTGATTTAGTCTAATGTTCATAACATTGTGTTGCACAGCAAAATGATATCCTTCATTGTTTAACAAAGAAACAGATATAATATTACAAAGCATAGTTGGTATAAAATAACATGGGTTCAAAACCAATATACAATCCGACGGCAACCCTAGGTGATACTCTCCCACTGAAACTGCATGTACATTGGAACCATTTCCAACTTGGAGAGTATGATCACCTGTCTTCAAAACTCTGCTATTTGTCAACGCCTGCACAGAATTGCAAATATGAGAACCCGAACCGGTATCTAATACCCAGGAAGCAGAGTTAATAAAGAAACAGTTTTCAATCACGAACACACCTAAAGCTGAAGCATCACCATGCTTCTTTTTCTTGAGTTCAAGGTACTCGGTATAGTTCCACTTCCAGTGTCCCGTCTTCTTGCAGTGAAAACGTTCTCCCTTCCCAATTCCGCAGCTTTGGATTTGTCTTTTCCTTCCGCCTTCTTTATTCCTCCTCTCGGCTTGGTGAATTTCTTCTTATTCTTTCCCTTGGCCTTGGATTTGGGGACGGAAGAGGAAGATTGTCCAATAAGCATAGAGGGGGAATTCGCTTTCACCGTGCTCTCCGCACTCCTCAACATATTGAGAAGTTCGGGTAGTGATTTCTCCATGTCATGCATGTTGAAGTTCACTATGAATAGAGCAAAGGCGGAGGGAAGAGACTGAAGAACAATATCACTATACTGTTCATTATCCATTGTCCATCCGAGGTCCTCAAGCTCTTCTATAAGAGCTATCATCTTCAAAACGTGATCGCCTACTGGTGTGCCGGGTGCCATCCGCATCTGAAACAACTTTCGAGATGCTTCGTATCTCAGGGTCCGAGATTGCTCCCCATACATATCTTTTGTATGAAGAAAGATGGATTGAACGTCCATCTGCTCGTGTTGCTTTTGATGTGTATTGTCCATCGATGCAAGCGCGAGGCATTTGGCAGTAGCACAGTCAATATCCCACGTTTTGCGTATTTCCCTATCCGCAGTAGAAGATTCAAGTCCTGGGTTGGGCGGGGCTTTGGCAGTGAGGACATATGATACTTTATCATATGTTAGAGCAATGCTAATGTTCCTCAGCCAGTCTTTGTAGTTGGGTCCGGTCAGCTTGTTTTTATCTAGTAGAAGCTTAAGGCCTGACATTGGTATCTGCCATTAAGAGAGAGAAAAGAATACACTCAGCGAAAGCTCTTGCAAAGATCAGATTGGTTATTATCTTGTCCAATCGATGTCTCCCACTGTTTTTTATCAATTTTTCTTTAAAACCTATTAAAAAGAAAATTAGCTGGGATTAATTACATTTTACAACTTCGCTAACCGTTCAGCCAGGCCAGTGCCGGTACTTTGAGGGAGGTTCCCCGTGCTTTCGCACGGACCTAATTAGAACAAACCTCGATTTCCCAGAGGCATAGCCCCGTTGACACCTTTCTGGACACCTAATGGGTTAGCTAATTGTAAAGTGCAAAACTCTCCCGGGAGCAACTCTTGCTCACAGTGGGATCGGGATCCTACTATCATATAGAAGGTATGCAATCTCATTGCAAATTTCAACTCTTGAAACTCCCGATATTGTTTTTACCCCTAGCACTCATGACCTTAACTGTGGTCAACATATCATAAGTACTGGTCAAGTTCTTCCCGTCATTTCGTGATTAACTAGACCCACCTACATGACTCTTAACTAAAGTCAACATAATCATATGAATGTCCTAACTAATCCGCATCATATGCGATGTAGGAAGACATCACTTAGCTACCGTACACTGCGCCTTAACTAAAGTCAAAATACACAGCACGAATACCAAGTACTCTACTTCCTAAAATGACGGAGGGCCGCAGATAGTTTTTAAGAAAACTTTTAACGCTTTGAACTTGATATCGTTGTAGAATCAAATGGGTTTAAAAGGAGTGGCTTAATCTCCGCACTTTGAAAACTTGCTTTTTCATAAAAATCTGAGTGGGTTTCAAATCCGATTCTGCAACATCTTTTTATGTTCATTTTTCTTTACATTAATCTCATTAATGTTGTCCCATCATTTAAGTCCTAAAGCCATCACAGAAAAGAAACGAAAATAGAACGTACGCTTATGCCATTCGCATTCATCACGGTGTCCCGTTATGCACCGTTAGGTTACTTAACTAACGGCATAGCGGGGCTGTTAGTTATATGTATGCCCTAGAGGCCATTACTGTACATTGGATGTATATTGTAGTGGATGCTTGGACATATATAGGGATGACTTTCTTGCTCGATATGATAGTATGCTATCTGGTTACTCTTTACCTTAACGTGTACACTGATTGTCTCTCTATTACATGTTGGTAAAGCCCTTAGGATGTGTACTTGACTACCTGGACTATGATGAAGATCATACTAGTAGGGACATGGTAGTCCATAAGTGCATCCTTCAAGGTCCCTAGTCATGGGTGTATCGAGACGGGGCATCGATATACCAGAGTAGACTAGCGTATACCTTCTCGACCCATACAGATGGGCGATGGATGATCCCATATCCATTAGTGTTTGACATCAGAGATGATATACGGGTGCTCAGTGGAGACTCGGTACACTGGACGGACTCGCCGAGAACTCCCAGATGGTATTATACCTTACGTCAGATGGCAGTTCTCTGGTGACACTGGTACAGGTTAGTCTATAGACCTGAGATCGTCATAGAGTCTTGTGTGATTCCCACTGTGCTTTGATTGCCACCTTACCACGTCCAAGAGGGCGTGCAAAACGGTGGTTTTTGGGTACAGTCCCGAATCACATGGAGGCAATGAGCGATAGGAGGGGATTCGTCTCTCCCGGTATAGGGAGTTGATGTTGCGCTGTGTTCGATTGGCTATAACCGGAAATCCCTGGCCAGGGTTGCTGAGATTTAATGGTAAGTGTTACCAGTAGTTTCTCGAACTGTTATAGACCTCATATCGACATGACTTATCGAGCTATTGGGGTCTGACGTTTACCAACCCTAGGCAAGATATGCGACATATCAGACGAACAGACCGGACTGTACGGTAAGTGTTACTGGTTGGATTCACAGGAGTGTGAGCGGGCTTGCTCGTCGATCTTCTAATCGCTCAATACCCGGGTGGCCGTTACGTTTAGCAGACCGCTTGCGGCTTGTGGGTGTTTGATATGATCATCACCTGCTGCCGGCGTATTGACGAGTCTTTAGAGTCCTATATAGAGGTTTCTTGGCTCAAGCAAAACGAAATAGGAGCGCATATGGGATATGTGCGGGACCGAGAATAATGAGTGTATGCGATACCGTATTCTATTCTCGCGATGAAAGTATTGATTGGTTGTATGCGATATAACCTAGTTATCGAATCGAGGATTGATTCGATAAGTCGATACATTGGATATTAGTCGGTCATATGCGATATGACTGTAAGTGCACGGCGGCGCCCCGGCCGTCAATCCGACGCCGGAATGCGGAAGCGGTGAATAACTTAAATTTTGCGGACTTTGCAAACCGGCACCACCGCGCACTTTAACTCCGGATCGTAACCATTAAACTAGTCTAGCTAACTAACAAGAGGGGAAGAGATGTACCGACTGATCCGAGTCCTCCGGTCTTCATCTCCACTCCGATCTCCTCGCGGGATCTCCGTCCATCTCCTCCTCGTCGGAAAGGGCACCACGTCGCCTGTAGCTTTTACGGGCTCCCACCTCAATACCGAGGCAACTCGGGCGCGAAGCTGGCGAATCGACGCGTCCAAGATTTGCTGTAGGAAGTAGTGTAGAGTATGTCTCTTTGGGGTTGGTTGCCTTTGGATGGAGGAAACATGAATGGACTTTGGAATGAAGTGAGGAATTTTGCAAGCTTGAAAATGATATGTGAATTAATCCCTCATACCAAAAATGAACTCCTCTCTCTCACACTCCAAGATGAGGCCGGCCACACTAAAAGGAGATGAGAATGATGGTGTAAAAAAGGAAATCAACCATACTAAAAACAATGAAGGAGAGTGAGTGTAGGAAAAGGAGGAGAGTGACCATATCCAAAACATACACCATGCTTACACACTATTCAACCCATACTTATATCAAATCTCATAAAAGCAAGCATGGAGGTAAGATAAGAAAGCTATCATAATCAATCATTATGCAATAAAACCCTCCATAAAGTGTTATTTGCACAATTGCAAATAACCCCCTCCATCGGAAAAGTCCGGCCGGGAAAGAACAAAGGAAAACCGGCCGGAACGGAATGCAAACTGGCAACTCCAGAAAACTGGTCCCGTAATAAATTACAGGAAAACCCCAATACTGTGCATACACACCCGCATCTGTATTCCGTCCGGATACAAATGCAAAGAGACAAAATCTACACTGTACTAAACTAGGACCGGCTTAAACCAAAGCCGGCTAGTAATATCCGTTCGATCCTGATCCGTGCAATACCGCACGTATCTGATCGAACCCTGCCATATACCTATACGGCTACTAGTACAAACTGTCCGATCCTGATCCGTGCAATACCGCACGTATCTGATCGGACCCTGCCATATCTCCATACGGCCTCTACAGCGTTTCGCCCGAAACTTGAGTAACTGAAAGTGTGGTGGACTCTAAAGACTCGTCAATACAATGGCTGTGGATTTAACCACTAGCCCGTCAGAGGTATAAGCCAATACGTAACGGGCCACCAGCTATTGACTAAAAGGGACGTCGATGAGCGAACTCATCCTGACACCCTACTGAGCCTGTCAGTGACAATATCCGTGCAGTCCGGTCCGTTCGTCTATGAGCATCGCATGGCGGGCCTAGGGGGTTGGTAAAAGTCAGACCCCCAAAAGCGGTACAAGTCGTGTCGGAGTGTAGCCCAGAACACCCTGAGATACTACTGGAATACCTACCAGTAAATCTCCTTGCCTTGGCCAAGGACTTTGTGTAATGGCTCTCCTAGACACAGCACGACCTCACCCCCAATACCGGGAGAGACGAACCCCTGAAGATACGCTCACTGCCTCCATGTGGCTCGGGACTGTACCCAACTAAAACCTGTTTGCACGACTCCTTTGAGCCGTGGTAGGGTAGTAATCAAAGTACAGTGGGAACTCACACGAGACAAATGACGATCCCCAGGTCGATGAACTAACCTGCACACATGTCACCAGGGAACTGCCATCTGACGTCTGGTATATGACCAACTAGCATGTTCCCGGCGAGTCCTGTCCGGTGTACTCATAACCCAATGAGCACCTGTATACATCTTAGGTGATCCAACTGACACCAGTGGCTTGTGAGACCGGCCACCGCCCCTCGTCGGGGTCTCGACTGTATACACTAGTCTACTAATGGAGTATCGATGCCCGGTCTCGAAACTCCCACGACTAGGGACCTTTTAAGGATATGCTTGTAGACCCCCAGCTCCCACTTATATGATCGCCCTCATACTGCTGGTGGTCAAGCAAGAATCCTAGGGGCTCTATCAACGTGTAATAGCGACATGTCAGGTCACCTAAAACAGTACACGATGATAAAGGTAAACCAGATAGCATACTATCATCTCGAGTAAGACTGTCCTACCGGGATAGGTCCTCCCTCAACCATTACAATCACGTACCTGTGACCTAATAATTGACTCTGAGGGCACTATCTCCAACAATCTCCCACTTGCACTCAAGGCTAATTATTGCGATGTCGCATACTCACAGCCCGTGTGATACCGAACATCCAACTCCTCTACTAGTCAGTCTCACAAAGCTCGTTTGCGGAACTATTGCGTTCGAGGAATAGCCTTAGTGAGTGGATCCGCCTTGACGTTTCTTTCTATGTCTCTCTATATCTCATGTTCGCGGAGAAACCCATCTCCCGAAATGAGCAATACCTGTCTTAGAATGTGTCTGGATGTCTGATGGGACATAGCTCATAAATGAACTCCAAATCCAAACTTCTTAGACTGTATCGTCAACTGAACTTAATCAGTATCCTGCGCGCCATGCCTCCCTCAGTATTGCCTTGGATCACCTGTCCAAAATACTGCCCCTCGTCAGAGGGAAAACTATAACTCTGACAACCTCCTTGTCGTCCATGTCACCTTGGAAGCCTGGAATGATAACCGCCTCCTTAATGAGGCTGTCGTTATCATATCCCTAGAACATCCACTTATGTTCCAAAACTGCTTCCAACTGTTTCTCCAGGATTGGATTAATGTCAACTTATTGCATCTTGTGCAAGAACAACATCTGGTGTGGTACTTGACATCTCACGATTGACTCAATTGCCTGAGCAAGTGATCTGCCAATCATGCCCGTCCCTCTCCCCTTTAGTCTGTAAGACACCTTTGGAGAGGGTGACTCCATTACCTGCAGGTACACTATCGTGCCAGGAGTCGTCCATCCTAAATACTCTTAGAATGCTGTCAAGTACCCTGATTGGGAAACCACCCAAATCTAGATCTAAAACCATAGATCCAGTAACCAGTATGTCAGATATAATACCCAATTCCTATGTGGAGAAACTACTGTGTGACGACCAAAGTATGACCGATCGTAGTATAGGAGTTTCTTTTCCTATTCTGTGTATGTCATCCAAATACTAGGATATCACACCCTACTACCTTCTCAACAGATCCATCCCCTATTCTGATGACGTCAAACCCATGACTGTCACATCAGAAATAGATGATCTATCTCCGCTGCATCTGCTTTAGTCTATAAATAGATATAAGCCTGATGTCCACCAATGCTTCCGCTGCTCCCACTGACTACGACAACCCTCTGCCAGAGTCATATAGACGTGCACTTCTAAAACTAGTTTAGAACGACGCTATACTCATCCTCCTGCCGGGTCTCGCAGCCTGGAACAACAACAATGGCAAGTGTGGGTAAACAAGAACTTCCCTATCACCGTCCTTGAGGCTACCTGAGTACCTCTCGGGTGCCTGAAGTTACCCACTTTATCTGCGGAGTGGCCAATGGATTGTCAATCCAGATTGAATCTTTAGGTTCCTTATCAAATCTTCAGTAATCGTTTGTGGTTCTGGAATCACTTCCAGTTCTACCATACTCCCACTACTGTTTTCTGGAAAAATCCATTTTTATTAAAACTGTGGCGAGTCTAGAACAATATCGCTATTGTTCATCCAGATGGTAGAAAGTCAACCCTCGTCATAGCCTGGGTCAACCCACAAACAGCCATTACAGAAACGTGCCTTGAGTTGTCCAGTGTCTGGTTTTAATCATAAACCGGACAACTCCCCGTACCTTAACATCGTTAAGATATGAACTGTTCTATATCCCATATAGGACCAGAGACACTGATTTAATTGAACCAGATCCAAATCATGCAACTGTCTCCAGTGCATGTCAACTAAATGGAAGGAGGCCAGATCAGCGTTACTCAACTTAGGAATACTTCCAATTATGAGTAACCTGAAAGAGAAGCAATTTCTCTTAATCATTACTATCAACTGAACACCATACACAAGTATCTACATCTTCGATCTCTTTGAAGAATCCCGATACTTGCTATACCTGGTTCTCTACTCTATTCAAATACATATAACTTCTCCAAATTCGGACCCTGTGTTTCCACGAAACACCTGTCTAAAAATTAGAGGAGTCATAAGTAAACCGAATATAGTACAAGGACCATCCCCTCTGTCCTGATGGACTCTGGACAACATACAATACTCTGTAAAAGTCCCTTGAGTCTGATTACTCATTCACTGTGTGTCGTAGGTTGAAAACTGTACTTATGGTTAAGAAGAATTACACCGCTGTTTAATGCTCCTTACCTAACCATCCACTGATATAGGTAAATGTCGTAGACATAATTTCAGAAAGGTATATCTCACTCTATGAAAATAGACGTACAGATATATCAATTTGAAATTGGTGCATAACAGCGGATATTCAAAACCAAATATTTGCCGACCGGCAAACAACCCAGGTGATTTCCTCAAATATCACCGATTACAACGAATCCCGATATAATGAGGATAATCACCCAATTCCCAATAACTTACTCCCACTCATCATCTGTAAAACCATACAGATGTGAGAATCGTATCTGGTAAATACATACCCTGGAGTAAGTATCTAATCGGGAAATCAGTTTTCTATTAACAGTACACAGTGAAACTGAAACATTGAAATGTTTCGATGGGTTATCCTGGTATTCCTAGTAATGCCTCTTCCAGATTCATGACTGTAACCGTATAGTTCTTTGCCACCTCGCCAAATCCCTTCATATGTCTTTAGTCTTTACCTTCTGCACACCCCTTTAGGCCAAATGGTTTTCTTCCTTCCCTACCGTTCGGCACCAGCCTATGGTTTGGAAGAAGACTATCCAATAAGCATAATGGGTGTACTGTCCCAATCCTAGGAACACTCGCAACACGAGAGAAGGTGAAGATAAAAGACACCTGAATGTACTTTATTCCTATTTCTCCTGAACCAGGATCCATCCCCGAACTGGAACAAGTTCCTTTCGAGTTCGTATATAACCATACGATGGATTATCCAAATAAACTGTGGATCTTCGTAGTGATACGGAGTGTCCTGGAGAAATACAAAGGTGATGTGGGAGTGGTAACGAAATATTTGGTTTGGTCGTGAATATCTGTTGCAATTTACTTTGCCCTCCTACTAATCCCTTGCTTTGTCTGAACTTAATACCTTCTGCACACCATCGTTATGCTAATTGGTTTTCTTCATTCCCTACCGGTCGGCACCAGCCTAAGGTTTGGAAGAAGACAATCCAATTTGCGTAATAGGTGTACTACCCCTAAACCAAGGAGTACTCGTAACCTGAGAGAGGGTAAAAGGAAAAGACAACTGAATAATCCTATCCGTTTTCTCCAGAACCGGAAACCATCCTCGAATAATTCTTTCGAGTTCGTATCTAACCATACGATGGTTTTGTCCAATGGAAGTGGACGTTCGTAGTAATACGGGGTGTCCTGGAGAAAAGGGTAAAGGTAGGAGTGGCAATGAGGTCTGCAACTCTGACAATCTAAAAGCCAGTGTTAAGTAAGTTCGGTCAACTTGGTCACGGAGTCATAGTCTAGGGTCGGGTCAATGGTCGCTGCCAGAGAGAGAGAGAGAAGAAACACTCAGCGTGCACTCTATCCTAGATCAGAATGGTTACCAATTTATCTAATCTGGAAACCTCCCACTGTACCTCAAATTCTCCTCCAAACCTGAAAGAAGAATTAGTCGGGGTCACCCGAGGAGTAAACCAACTCATCAGTAGGAATCGGGATCCAACTCTCATCGCATGACAACGTGACGGAATCCGCTCACGGTATCACACTCCAGAAGGTATGCGCATATCTGGCAAGTTTCAGTACTTTTGAAACTCCCGATGTGATTTCTGCCCCATGCTCTTATGACCTTGACTTTGGCCAACATATCATAAGTCACATGTCAAGTTCTGCCCGTCATTCTCCAGGTTAATTTGAATCCACCCGTACGTACCCTTGACTTTGGCCAAAATGGCAGCACGACTGTCCCAAACCAACGCATCTATCTATGCTGCATATGAATACCCCAATAGCTACCAATCACTGTGCCTTGACTTTGGCCAACATACACAGCTTGAATACTATTGACCACCCATATGAAACGACGGAGGGCTACGAATGGTTTCTGGCGAAAACCTTTAACGTAATGAACTTGATATCGTCGAAGGAACGGATAACTTTTTTAAAAAATATAGTGACGAAAACCGTTGCTAAAGAGGTCACTCCCTGTGAAGGGATCTCGGCTCTTTCCCCGTAGAATGAGGTGCAGGATATTCCAAATGAATACCACGGTGCAAAGCAAAAGTAATCGGCTATAGTGAAGTTAATGCCCTGACGCAAACTTCTGTCCAAGGGGTCACTCCCGGTGAAGGGATCTCGGCCCTTGCCTCGTCGACTGAGGAGCAGGATATTCCAATGAATACCACGATGCAAAACAAAAGTGAACGTCCTTGCAATAACAGCTTTTTGAAAAGTGTTCCAACAACATCAGATTAGGTTTGTTTAACTTGCATTGATCCGAATCAATGCAGTCCCATCAATTGATCACACCACAAAGAACGAAAATATACTGACGTACGTATGTGCCATCCGCATTCGCCACTGGGTCCCGTCATCACCCGTTAGGTTAGCTAACTAACGGCAGAGCGGGGACTGGACTAGCGCGGATGAAAAACATATACAACATCTACTAATATATATACCAATATATAGTATTTCGCTCAAGGCGTGAATAAAATGCAACATCACAGAAATGTACAGCATCACAGAACAATACAGATATCTGGGATCCCCGGGTTTCACAGAGCCACTACTGAAACCCGACGTTCCCCTGGTCGTGTGGATAGCCTGTGCAATGAAATCCTAGACCCCTACGGGCGCGGCAAGTCACCCGCCAAAACCTGAAGCGAGGCAGCCCCTTTCAGCGCCGTGAATGGACCACCCAGCACTTCACGGAATCCGGCAACTTGGGCACCCCTCCTGGGTCAACCTGTACCCCCTACGAGTGCGGCGAATAGCCCGCCAATCCTAGAGTGAAGCCCCCTCCGTCTCAATGCCATGAGATGCGGGCTTGTTGCCCTCCAGAACCCGGCTATCCGTGCACCCCTCCGCGGGGCAATCCTAGTACAGAAAGTAAAATATACATACACCGGGTACATCGACCGCAACCAGGTCGTGCCCTAAAATAATAATACAGTCAGGCAGTGACGGCAGTCCACATATCGGACGCTCGCCCCGCAATATCAAATGTACATAATACAACAAAAACTGAACTAGCATTGCATCCAGGCTATCCCCCACGACCGATCCGCAACATCACAGCATAAACATAGAACATCAACGTGAAAGTCACGTTCGCAAATCCGTCTAACCGGGCTATAGCAGTTAGACAGGATTTACCGATCGAGTGACATTCACGGTCGCAGATATAATGTAAATACTGTGAAAAATGTGTTTAAAAAATTTCCGATTGATCAAACAATTAACAAGTGGGCCCCAAAGAAAACTGTAGCACTCACGGAAACAATTGGCCCAACTTTAATATTCCAAAGCCCATATTTTAAGCCCAGAAGGCCTCTGTAAAAAAATGGTGAAGTGATGTGAATAGTGCGCGGCGGAAGGGCCGCACAAAGGTGGTTTTCGCGGCGGTTCCGCGCTCCAACTGTGGAGTTACTTCGTCAAATTTTTACAGAACTCTTAGATTTTCCAGTACATCAATATTTTACAACCTGAAAAATTTTTCGAGACTGAAAAATTTCAACAGAAACTGTCGTGGGTAAAATGCAGTTTTGGAACTTTTTGATCGATCGGAAATGCAAACACATTACAAAAAGTTAGACTAAGTTAATGGCGAGGCTCTGATACCACTGTAAGTGCACGGCGGCGCCCCGGCCGTCAATCCGACGCCGGAATGCGGAAGCGGTGAATAACTTAAATTTTGCGGACTTTGCAAACCGGCACCACCGCGCACTTTAACTCCGGATCGTAACCATTAAACTAGTCTAGCTAACTAACAAGAGGGGAAGAGATGTACCGACTGATCCGAGTCCTCCGGTCTTCATCTCCACTCCGATCTCCTCGCGGGATCTCCGTCCATCTCCTCCTCGTCGGAAAGGGCACCACGTCGCCTGTAGCTTTTACGGGCTCCCACCTCAATACCGAGGCAACTCGGGCGCGAAGCTGGCGAATCGACGCGTCCAAGATTTGCTGTAGGAAGTAGTGTAGAGTATGTCTCTTTGGGGTTGGTTGCCTTTGGATGGAGGAAACATGAATGGACTTTGGAATGAAGTGAGGAATTTTGCAAGCTTGAAAATGATATGTGAATTAATCCCTCATACCAAAAATGAACTCCTCTCTCTCACACTCCAAGATGAGGCCGGCCACACTAAAAGGAGATGAGAATGATGGTGTAAAAAAGGAAATCAACCATACTAAAAACAATGAAGGAGAGTGAGTGTAGGAAAAGGAGGAGAGTGACCATATCCAAAACATACACCATGCTTACACACTATTCAACCCATACTTATATCAAATCTCATAAAAGCAAGCATGGAGGTAAGATAAGAAAGCTATCATAATCAATCATTATGCAATAAAACCCTCCATAAAGTGTTATTTGCACAATTGCAAATAACCCCCTCCATCGGAAAAGTCCGGCCGGGAAAGAACAAAGGAAAACCGGCCGGAACGGAATGCAAACTGGCAACTCCAGAAAACTGGTCCCGTAATAAATTACAGGAAAACCCCAATACTGTGCATACACACCCGCATCTGTATTCCGTCCGGATACAAATGCAAAGAGACAAAATCTACACTGTACTAAACTAGGACCGGCTTAAACCAAAGCCGGCTAGTAATATCCGTTCGATCCTGATCCGTGCAATACCGCACGTATCTGATCGAACCCTGCCATATACCTATACGGCTACTAGTACAAACTGTCCGATCCTGATCCGTGCAATACCGCACGTATCTGATCGGACCCTGCCATATCTCCATACGGCCTCTACAGCGTTTCGCCCGAAACTTGAGTAACTGAAAGTGTGGTGGACTCTAAAGACTCGTCAATACAATGGCTGTGGATTTAACCACTAGCCCGTCAGAGGTATAAGCCAATACGTAACGGGCCACCAGCTATTGACTAAAAGGGACGTCGATGAGCGAACTCATCCTGACACCCTACTGAGCCTGTCAGTGACAATATCCGTGCAGTCCGGTCCGTTCGTCTATGAGCATCGCATGGCGGGCCTAGGGGGTTGGTAAAAGTCAGACCCCCAAAAGCGGTACAAGTCGTGTCGGAGTGTAGCCCAGAACACCCTGAGATACTACTGGAATACCTACCAGTAAATCTCCTTGCCTTGGCCAAGGACTTTGTGTAATGGCTCTCCTAGACACAGCACGACCTCACCCCCAATACCGGGAGAGACGAACCCCTGAAGATACGCTCACTGCCTCCATGTGGCTCGGGACTGTACCCAACTAAAACCTGTTTGCACGACTCCTTTGAGCCGTGGTAGGGTAGTAATCAAAGTACAGTGGGAACTCACACGAGACAAATGACGATCCCCAGGTCGATGAACTAACCTGCACACATGTCACCAGGGAACTGCCATCTGACGTCTGGTATATGACCAACTAGCATGTTCCCGGCGAGTCCTGTCCGGTGTACTCATAACCCAATGAGCACCTGTATACATCTTAGGTGATCCAACTGACACCAGTGGCTTGTGAGACCGGCCACCGCCCCTCGTCGGGGTCTCGACTGTATACACTAGTCTACTAATGGAGTATCGATGCCCGGTCTCGAAACTCCCACGACTAGGGACCTTTTAAGGATATGCTTGTAGACCCCCAGCTCCCACTTATATGATCGCCCTCATACTGCTTGTGGTCAAGCAAGAATCCTAGGGGCTCTATCAACGTGTAATAGCGACATGTCAGGTCACCTAAAACAGTACACGATGATAAAGGTAAACCAGATAGCATACTATCATCTCGAGTAAGACTGTCCTACCGGGATAGGTCCTCCCTCAACCATTACAATCACGTACCTGTGACCTAATAATTGACTCTGAGGGCACTATCTCCAACAATGACCGGATCGTTAAATCAAGTGTTTATTTAATGATTTAATGTATAATTATATATTTGATATATTACTTTACATTAACTAGTATTGGTTCACTTAAGATGGATTTTCTCACTTGATGTGCACATTGTATATATGATATAGTTTTGTGCACTAGTTTGTATCATGTTTGATGATACATGAAAACTTGGGTGTGTGTGCGCTTTAAACTATGATTAGGTTAATGGTTAGGGTTTGTTTTGTTTATTTATTTATTTATTTATTCATTTTGGAAAGGATAAAATGGTGGTTTTCTTTTCTTTCATTGCTTGAAGCTTCTTGAAACTTCAAAGCATCTTTGAAAGTCTACCATTTTGTCTTTATCCCAAACCTAACCATTCAACTAAACTATAGTTTATTCTCTACACTAAACCATGGTTGCTAAAATGATAAGAATCACTTTATTTTATTTTTTCATAATTCTTATCATTATTCTTTTTCTTCTTCTTCTTCAAAAAGAAGAAACCATTCTAGCTTCAATGGTGCCTTGAGAAAAAGAGTGAGAAATCCAATTCTAAAGTGAACCCACTTCCTATTTCTTCATCCTCTACCACTTGCCAAGTAGTATAGGGTGTTTTCTTCACAAGTTTCATGACTTGGTGAAGTTGGAGCTTGATCTTGAGTTGCCTCGACGTACATCATCTTCGGCATCGAAGTCGACGACCTAGCCCGATCATTTCTCCGACGAAACCATCGCCAGAGTCCGGGATCCGATGATCGCAGCGGAGGGACGTCAACACGGAGCTATGGAGGTGGAGGACCGGATCTACAAAGGTTGTAGTCTCTTTCACTTAGCAGTAAAGTTGTTTACTAGCTTGTAGTTTCGCCTATTCTCTAGTTAACGATCTAGTTTAGGGTTTCTCGGCACCGGAAAATTTTGAATTTGGCATGGTTGATGCCTTGTGAGACCTCATTAGTGTGCTTAGGAACCCTACAGTGGTATCAGAGCCTAGCTAGAGCTTTAGGCGATGCGTAGACGATGTTAGAAGTCCGATCGAACCCGAAACCCTAATCTAAGACCCTTCTCTGTACATTTTTTCAAAACTGGGTTTTTTCCAAATTAAAAATATGCAGAAAAATCTGCAGGCTTTTCTAAGAAATACTGTGCAAAACGAGAACCTAACTCAACTAAACCACCGCGGAACCACGGCAGGAGCCTGCTCGAGCGGCGGTTCCGCGGCCGTACGGTCGCTTCTTCCATTAAATTTTGCACAGTAATTCCTATCTTTTGGTGCTGTATTTTCTGGTAATTTTTAAATTCTACTCAAGAGTTGAGTCTTCTGGGTTGTATTGGGAGTTCATAGATTTGATCGGATTATCAAACTTTGTCTATGTGCTTTTCCGGGTATTTTTAGAACATGTTAAAAAGTTCGACCGGATATAAATACCCACTTTTTCCCCTGCCGGGAAATTTCCAATTGTTGGATTTTTCCGTAGTTTAATGACGTTCTAAGTAGTGCAAGTAACGCGATGGTCCCTCTAGAAGACAACAAACCTTAACTCGATTATGTGACCGTCTTGAACTTCCCTTTGAACCTTAGGGTTTGGGGCAGTACGGCGTGCCACATGTGAGGCGTTGGCTTGACCCTTCTACGGCTGGACCGTTGGTACTGAGGAATGAAGTGAATGTTCTTAAACTTATTTCATGTGTTGAGCTGTTTCGGGAAAACTTGGGTGTTTGATTGTTCGATCGGAAAGCTTAACATTTTCTATTTATCTGGAATGTGATACAATATTTGGAATCCACAAGTAGTTATAAGATAACTGAATGAGTGTTATAAACTTAGCAGTTTAGTCTCACTTGATCGGTTGCCACGGAATTTTGATGTGATCGAAAGTCCGTCGCAATCACGTAGCGTACGCGGATACTCGCCGGGTAAACTTAATAGGAGAACCCCGTCGCCGAAAGCATCCGTTCGGGTGCTCGCAGCAGCGGTGTTCCGCCTTGGTGCACTTTGTCGGCGGCATCGGAGGTGCAGCCGTCTACTGAAGTTTGCGACGAGCATTCGATCAGGATGTCGGGAATCTTGTTGAATTGCCCGACTTGATATTGAAAAGAGTTTTCGATAATGAGACTAAAATACGGGGTTTATAATTGTTAGGCATGTGATGTCTAAGGAATTCATTTGATTAGGCATGCGATATCTAAAGAGTTTGCGGATTCCAATTGTTGTAGTTTTACACTTTTCTTTTCTGCGACCGTAAGTGTAATATGTGATATCGCCGGTTTCGTTACTATATGTCAACGACAATTAGGATGGGCATATTTACTTACGTTGATGACATGTGATGTTATGTGTTGCTGGATATGTTATATTGGATCGTCGCGTTTTGAATAGCCGGGGGGGTTTTTTCTGTAAGATGAGTGTTTTTCATTTTCATTCATGTAAAAACTTGTATGTAATATTCTTTTATTGGGGCACTTCCAGATTGCGGAAGATGTCACCTTTTGTATATTATTTACTTTTCCGCACTAGGATAAACCCAAGGAGGAGAGAACAAGTAACCGGGTTCTGGAGTCCAGTGGGAGACCAACTCGAGGAGTCGAGTCCGGGTCTCCTAACTCTAGAATTGGTAGGGTTGCTTGCCGCTCTCGTAGGGGTCTAGGGGTGTGGGATTGGCTATTCATCGCGACCGTGGAATCCATGTTTTATACTGGCTTGTATTGAAAACACGGACGTTCTAGTATATCCAATGTTTCATATATTTCTTCTGCTGCGTTATCTATGATGTGATCATTTGATATGTTGTGATAGATACTGTATATAGTATATATGATATATTATATAGACGTTACTTATGTTTTACACCCGCGCTAGCCCTGCCCCGCTCTGCCGTTAGTCACCTAACCTAACGGTGCACGAGGGGACATCGAGGCGAATGCGGATGGCATAAGTGTACGTCGTATTTATCTGTGATGTTTAGGTCCTTAAATGATGGGACTTCATTAATATGATTAATGAAAGTAAAAGAAACCTAAAAGATGTTGTAGAATCGAATTTCAAAAATAAAACAGGTAGCTACAGTTCTTGCTTTGCACAGCGGTATATATGATATATCCTGCACCTTATTCGATGAGGAAAGGGCCGACGATCCCTTCACCGGGAGTGACCCCTTTAGCAATAACTGGCAGATGCTACACACTCGGTTTGTATTTTGATAGCTTCTATAGTTTCTGCTTTGCACAGTGATATATATGATATATCCCGCACCCCATTCGACGAGGAAAGGGCCGACGATCCTTTCACCGGGAGTGACCCCTTTTGCAAAACTAGAAAAGCCTCAAAAACACTCCATTTTAAAATCATTTGATTCTACAACGATATCAAGTTCATTACGCAAAAGGTTTTCAGAAAAACCTGTCGTAGCCCTCCGTCATTCCATATAAGTTGTATATAGTATTCGTGCTACATTTGTTGGCTTTCGTCAAGGTGTAGTGTGCGGTAGCTATATGCTGCTTATCTGCTGCATATGATGCGATTGGATTAGGGTAGTCGTGCGGCTTTGTTGGCTTTCGTCAAGGGTCGTGCGGGTGGGTTTAATTCAATCAAGAAATGACGGGTTGGACTTGACTAGTAGCCTATGGTTGGTTGGCTTTCGTCAAGGTCATAGGATGCTAGGAGCAAAATATTATCGGGAATTTCAAGTGTTGAAATTTGCAATGAGATTGCATACCTTCTATGAGATAGTTGGATCTAGATACCCGCTGCGAGTAAGAGTTACTCCTGGGAGAGTTTTATACATTACAATTAGCCGATCAAGTAGGTGTCTAGAAAGGTGTTAACGAGGTTACGCCTCTGGGAAAACGAGATTTACATTAATTAGGTTCGTGCGAAAGCACGGGGGACCTCCCTCAAAGTACCGACACTGGCCTAGTTGAAAGATTGGAGAACTTGTAGCGTGTAATTAATCCCGGCTAGTCTTTCCTTTTAGGGTTTGAAGGAAGATTTGATTAAAACAGTGGGAGCCATCCTGATTAGATAAAATAATAACCAATCTGATATTGCAAGAGCATACGCTGAGTGTTTTCTTCTCTCTCTCTCCAGGTAGCGACCATATCACGCCTTAATCAAGATAATAATACGGAATATTGACCGAACCCGCTTGTTATACTGAGCTGGGGAACGTTGGTCCCGCTCCCACTTATAATTGTTATAAGACAGAGCAGGAAATAGGGGAATATCTGAATTCCTATCCCGCCCAAACAAAGAAAGTGCATACTGATGCATCATCTTCGGGTGTGTTCATTGCAGAGAACTGTTTCTCAGTATCTTTTACGTCCTGGGTATGTGATACCGGATCAGGATCCCACATATGTAATCTATTACATGGTCTACAGATAGGTAAAGAACATAGAACGGATGATGAGTTTCATGAGACAGAAAACGGTGCAAGTGTTGCAGCCAAGTCTGTTGGTCACTGTCACCCTGTATTTCCAAATACATTGATTCTGAACAAATGCTATTAGATACCGAACCTGATATACAAAATCATATCAATCTCTTTATTTAATAAAGAAAGGACATAATTTTGTATTGTTGGATTATGTTTTGAACATTTCCTATATCAAAATTTGATCGGTTCAGGCACGTTATCTAAAAGCATTAACGTTCTAAATCAAACTACAGTTCATAGTATACAGAACACACACAAGAGGAAGAGTTCAGAAATGAACGAATTCTTCTTGAGGTATTGTAGACTAGGTCATATCAATGCGACCCGACTAGCTGAAGTTACATATAGATGCATATTTAAATCAGTTTGAATTTACATCTTGTGAAACTTGCCAGTCATGTCACAAAGATAAGATTACCATAGCTCCGTTTACTGGAAACAGAGAAAGAGTTAGAGAACTCTTGGGATGATACATGTTGATGTATAAAGGTCCCCTGTCTACACATGCCAAGACCGGTTCTTTGTACTTCATTACATTCTCTAATGATCTCTCAAGATTCAGACATATGTTCCTGTTGAAACACAAGTCCGAACCTTTTGAGATATTCACGGAATATAAGTTAGAAATAGAGAACCAAAATACGGGTATAAGTATTATGTCCTTTGATGCGATCAGGAAGGAGAATACTTGAGCACGGAATTCTTGGACTATTCTAAAGGAGAATGAGATTCTCTCTCAGCATTACTCCTCCGTATACACCATAGCACGATGGTATATCGGGGCGGAGCAATTGCACCCTATTCGATATGGTGCGCTCTATGATGAGTACTACTGAGTTACCTGTTTCCTTTTGGGAGTTATGCGCTTGAGAAGGTGCATACCTATTGAATAGGGTTCAAATCAAATCAGTTGCCTACCACTTCATATGTGATATGGAAAGGGAAGAGCCCATATCTTAAGTTATTTAAGATTTGGAGTTGTCCGGCCTATGTCTAAAAAGCAAAATCCGGACAAGCTCGAGGCAAGATCTGTTATGTAGAACTGGAAATTTTTCAGCTATACAAACTGCAGCTGATGATTTGGTAGAACCAAAGGATTCAATAGTTACCAACGAACCTCAGCCTCTCCGCCGATCTAGTAGGGTTCCTCACCTACCTGAGAGATACTTTGGTTTCTCTATGACAGTGGGAGCGAGGATTGCATCATGAGATGATGACTCAACTAGTTTCGAGCTGGTCATCAGGAGTAAGACTCTGTAAGAATGGCTGGATGCTTAGTGATCTGAGATGGAATCCTCATACACCAACAAAGTATGGAATTTGGTTGCTTTATCTGAAGGGTTAAATCCCCATCAGGAGTAAGTATATCTTGAGAAGATTACTTGGTGTACATGGAAAAGTTGAGACTTTCAAAGCTAGACTTGTTAAAGGTTTGCATCATTGACCAGGTATGGATTATGTTGAAACCTTTTCTAAGGATCTATGTTTAAGTCCATCCAGATCTTACTTGCCACGGCTACATTCCATGACTACGATATCTGGTGGTTGGGTGTCATGACAGCTTTTCTAAATGACGTTTTGGAAGAGAGCGTCTATAAGTACACAGCCAGAGGGCCTCGTAGACAGTGGGAGCAGCGGAAACGTATGTAAGATGTTTTATGTGATAAAACAGGCATCGCGGAGTTGGAACATCTGTTTTGATGAGTTAGTCAAAGAGTTTGATATCATCAAAATGGTAGATGAATCTTGTATAAACAAAAAGGTAGTAGGGAGTATGGTGACGATCCTCGTAGAGTACGTGGATGACATACTCTTAATAAGAAAGGAGTTACCTATGCTACGCTCGGTCAATCTCCGCTCATCACAATGATTCTCCATATAGGATCAAAGTGATACCTACTAAATCCTGGGTTTTGGATCTATGAGATAGATCTAATTGGATGTTAGGATACTCACGAGTTATAGTGAGATGGTTGTAGGGTTCCTAGGCACTCTAACGAGGTCTCACAAGGCATCAACCATGCCAAAATCAAAAATTTCCGGTGCCGAGAAACCCTAATGCGATCGTTGACTGGAGTTTTAGGCGAAAACTAGAACTAGTAAACTGCTTTACTAATATGTGAACGGAAATACAACCTTTGTAGATCCGGTCCTCCACCTCCATAGTTCCGTGATGAAGTCCCTCCGCTGTACCCATCGGATCCCGGACTCTCGCGGTGGTTTCAACGAAGAAATGATCGGGCTAGGTCGTCGACTTCGATGCCGAAGATGATCTACGTCGAGGCAACACAAGATCAAACTCCAACTTCACCAAGCCATGAAACTTGTGAAGAAAACACCCTATACTACTTGGCAAGTGGTAGAGGATGAAGAAATAGGAAGTGGGTTCACTTTAGAATTGGATTTCTCACTCTTTTTCTCAAGTTGCCATTAATGGTAGCAAGCTTTCTTCTTTGTTCAAGAAGAAGAAGAAGAAGAAGAAGAAAAGAAGATGATAAGAATAAAAGGATTAAGTTAAAAAGAAAAACCCTTTCATTCTTATCATATTGCAACCAAAGTTAGGTGTAGAGAATAAACTAAGGTTAGGTTTAATGGTTAGGTTAAGGCTAAGAGACAAAATGGTCAAAGCTTCAAAGCTTCATGAAGTTTCATGAAAGAAACAAAAACTAGCCACCATTTTATTCTTGCCTTAAAATGAATTAATAAAAATAAATAGATAAGTAAATCAAAACCCTAACCATTAAGATAACCATGGTTTAATCATACACACCCAAGTTAGCATGTATCATCAAACATGATACAAACTAGTGCACAAAACTATATCATATATACAATGTGCACATCAAGCGAGAAAATCCATTTAAAGTAAACAAATATTAGTTAATGCAAAGTAATATATCAAATATATAATTATACATTAAATCATTAAATCAACACTTGATTTAATGATCTGGTCATATCGCATATGACCGACTAATATCCAATGTATCGGCTTATCGAATCAATCTTTGATTCGATAACTAGGTTATATCGCATACAACCAATCGATACATTCATCGCGATAATAGAATACGGTATCACATAAACGTATTATTCTCGGTCCCGCACATATCTCATATGCGCTCCTATTTCGTTTCGCTTGAGCCAGGAAACCTCTGTGTTGGACTCTAAAGACTCGTCAATACGCCGGCAGCAGGTGATGATCATATCAAACACCTACAAGCCGCAAGCGGTCTGCTAAACGTAACGGCCACCCGGGTATTGAGCGATCAGAAGATCGATGAGCAAGCCCGCTCATACTCCTGTGAATCCAACCAGTAACACTTACCGTACAGTCCGGTCTGTTCGTCGGATATGTCGCATATCTCGCCTAGGGGTGGTAAACGTCAGACCCCAATAGCTCGATAAGTCGTGTCGATATGAGGTCTATAACAGTTTGAGAAACTACTAGTAACACTTACCAGTAAATCTCAGCAACCCTGGCCAGGGATTTCCGGTTATAGCCAATCGAACACAGTGCAACATCAACTCCCTATACCGGGAGAGACGAATCCCCTCCTATCGCTCATTGCCTCCATGTGATTCGGGACTGTACCCAAAAACCACCGTTTTGCATGCCCTCTTGGACGTGGTAAGGTAGAAATCAAAGCACAGTGGGAATCACACAAGACTCTATGACGATCTCGAGTCTACAGACTAACCTGTACCAGTGTCACCAGAGAACTGCCATCTGACGTAAGGTATAATACCATCTGGGAGTTCTCGGCGAGTCCGTCCAGTGTACCCAGTCTCTACTGAGCACCCGTATATCATCTCTGATGTCAAACACCAATGGATATGGGATCATCCATTGCCCATCTGTATGGGTCGAGAAGGGTACGCTAGTCTACTCTGGTATATCGATGCCCCGTCTCGATACACTCACGACTAGGGACTTTGAAGGATTTATTTATGGACTACCATGTCCCTACTAGTATGATCCGCATCATAGTCCAGGTAGTCAAGTACACATCCTAAGGGCTTTACCAACATGTAACAGAGAGACAATCAGTGTACACGTTAAGGTAAAGAGCAACCAGATAGCATACTATCATGCCGAGCAAGAAAGTCCTCCCTATATATGTCCAAGCATCCACTAGAATATACATCCTATGTATAGTAATGGTCTCTAGGGCATACATATAACTAACAATCTCCCACTTGCACTAGGGCCATCTGATAGCAGTGGTTGTAGTATCTCATACTCAACCATCCCATAAAAGTCTCTCTCTAGGAAAAAGCCTTTGTGAGTGGATCCGCCGTGTTGTCCTTTGAGTCTACTCTCCTGACCTCGATCACCCTGGAGATCAACTATCTCCATGATCAGGTGACACTGCCTCAGAATATGTCTGGATCACTGATGGACGGGCGTTCCTAGGCCTAAGCCACAACTCCATTGTCACACAATGGGAGGAACTATGTTCATCTCATGAACAAATATACATCCAGACTGCCTCTTTGGTAGCATCTTAAGTAGCGATGTATCTTGCCTTTAATCATCTAGTATGCCACGGTATCTAGCTTGGAACTTTACCAACATACCGTCCCTTCACTGAGGGTAAAGACAATGCCTGTGACTGACATTTAGTCGTCCTTATCACTCTGGAACCTTTCCAGTGATTCTCCCCAGGATCATTTGATACCATCTCACTACATCTAGTGAGTATCCTAACATCCAATTAGATCTATCTCATAGATCAAAACCCAGGATTTAGGAGGTATCACTCTGATCCTATATGGAGAATCATTGTGATAAGCGGAGATTGATCGAGCGTAGCATAGGAAACTCCTTCCCTATCAAGAGTATGTCATCCACGTACTCTACGAGGATCACCACCATACTCTCTACTACCTTTTTGTATATACAAGGTTCATCTACCATTTTGATGATGTCAAACTCTTTGACTAACTCATCAAAACAGATGTTCCAACTCCGCGATGCCTGTTTTATCACATAAAACATCTTGCACACGTTTCCGCTGCTCCCACTGTCTACGAGGCCCTCTGGCTGTGTACTTATAGACGCTCTCTTCCAAAACATTATTTAGAAAAGCAGTCATGACACCCAACCACCAGATATCATAGTCATGGTATATAGCCGTGACAAGTAGGATCTGGATGGACTTAAGCATAGCTCGTTAGAAAAGGTTTCAACATAATCCATGCCTGGTCAATGATGCAACAAGTCTAGCTTTGAAAGTCTTAACTTTTCCAAGTACACCAAGTAATCTTCTCAAGATATACTTGCTCCTGATAGGGATTTAACCCTTCAGATATAGCAACCAAAGTCCATACTTTTTTGGTGTATAAGGATTCCATCTCAGATCACTAAGCATCCAGCCATTCTTATAGAGTCTTACTCCTGATGGCCAGCTCGAAACTAGTTGGGTCATCATCTCATGATGCAATCCTCGCTCCCACTGTCATAGAGAAACCGAAGTATCTCTCAGGTGGGTGAGGAACCCTACTAGATCGGCGGAGAGGCTGAGCTTCGTTGGTAACTATTGAATCCTTTGGTTTTATCAAATCATCTGCTGTAGTTTGTATAGCTGGAACGTTCCCAGTTCTACATTACAGACCTTGCCTCGAGTTTGTCCGGATTTTGCTTTTAGACATCGGCCGGTCAACCCCAAATCTTAACTAGCTTAAGACATGGGCTCTTCCCATACCATATCTCATATGGAGTGGTAGGCTGTGATCTGATTCGAACCTAATTCAATAGGTATGCAGCTTCTCAAGTGCATAACCCCCAAAAGGAAACAGGTAACCCAGTAGTACTCATCATAGAGCGCACCATATCGAATAGGGTGCAATTTGCTCCGCCCCGATATACCATCGTGCTATGGTGTATTCGGAGGAGTAATGCCGAGAGAGAATCTCATTCTCCTTTAGAATAGTTCAGGATTTCCGTGCTTAAGTATTCTCCTCCCTGATCACATCAAAGGACATAATACTTATACCTGTATTTTGGTTCTCTACTTCTAACTTATATTCCATGAATATCTCAAAAGGTTCGGACTTGTGTTTCAACAGGAACATATGTCTGAATCTTGAGAGATCATCAGAGAATGTAATGAAGTACAAAGAACCGGTCTTGGCATGTGTAGACAGGGGACCTTTATATATTAACATGTATCATCCCAAGAGTTCACTGACTCTTTCTCTGTTTCCATTAAACAGAGCTGTGGTCATCTTATCTTTGTGACATGACTGGCAAGTTTCACAAGATGTAAATTCAAACTGATTTAAATATGCATCTACATGTAACTTCAGCTAGTCGGGTCGCATTGATATGACCTAGTCTACAATGCCTCAAGAAGGATTCGTTCATTTCTGAACTCTTCCTCTTGTATGTGTTCTGTATACTAAAAACTGTAGTTTGATTTAGAACGTCAATGCTTTTAGATAACGTGCCTGAACCGATCAACTTTTGATATAGGAAATGTTCAAAACATTATCCAACAATACAAAATTTTATCATTTCTTTACTAATAAAGAGACTGATATGATTTTGTATATCAGGTTCGGTATCTAATAACATTCGTTCAGAATCAATGTATTGGTAATACAGGGTGACAGTGACCAACAGACTTGGCTGCAACACTTGCCCCGTTTTCTGTCTCATGAAACTTATCACCCGTTCTCAGTTCTCGACCTTTCTGTAGCCCTATGTATCAGATTACATATCTGGGATCCTGATCCGGTATCTAATACTTGTAGGGTTCCTAGGCACACACTAGAGGTCTCACAAGGCATCAACCATGCCAATTTCAAACTTTATAAGTGCCGAGAAACCCTAATACGGATTCGTTGACTAGAGTTTAGGCGAAAAATGAAACTAGTTAACATTTTAACTAAAAGAAAGAGGCTACAACCTTTGTAGATCCGGTTCTCCACTTCCTTAGCTCCACGTAGACGTCCTCTTGCTGTCCATATCGAATCCCGGACTCTAGCATCGGCTTCATCGGAGAAATGGGCGGGCTAGATCGTTGGCTTCGATGCCGAAGATGATCTACGTCGAGGCAACACAAGATCAAGCTCCAACTTCACCAAGCAATGAAACTTGTGAAGAAAACACCCTATACTACTTGGCAAGAGGTAGAGGATGAAGAAATAGGAGGTGGGTTCACTTTAGAATTGGATTTCTCACTCTTTTACTCAAGATGCCGTTAATGGATTCAAGCTTTCTTCTTGATCAAGAGGAAGAAGATGATGATAGAATATGATAAGTGTTAGATTAAAAATGAAAATAATATGAATACTTATCATATACTAACCATGGTCAAGTGTAGAGAGTAAACTAGGGTTAGGTGAATGGTTAGGTTAAGAGAAGAAAACAAAAATGGTCAAGGTTTCAACCCTTCATGAAGCTTCATGAAAGAAACAAGAAAAGCCACCATTTCCATTTTCTTTTCCAAAATCAATAATCAAAATAAATAAATGAATAAGTAAACAAAACCCTAACCATTCATATAACCATGGTTTAATCTTTACACAAACTCAAGTTAACATGTATCATCAAACATGATACAATCAAGTGCACACAAAAATATATCACATATACAATGTGCACATCAAGTGAGAAAATCCTTTTAAAATGAACCAATACTAGTTAATGCAAAGTAATATATCAAATATATAATTATACATTAAATCATTAAATCAACACTTGATTCAATGATCCGGTCAAGTCGCACATAACCGACTAGTATCCAATGTATCGACTTATCGAATCAATCTTCGATTCGATAACTAGGTTATATCGCATATAACCAATCGAAACATTCATCGCGAGAATGAAATACGGTATCACATACATGCATTATTCTCGGTCCCGCACATATCTCATATGCGCTCCTATTTCGTTTCACTTGAGCCAGGAAACCTCTGTGTAGGACTCTAAAGACTCGTCAATACGCCGGCAGCAGATGATGATCATATCAAGCACCCACAAGCCGCAAGCGGTCTGCTAAACGTAACGGCCATCCGGGTATTGAGCGATCATAAGATCGACGAGCAAGCCCGCTCACACTCCTGTGAATCCAACCAGTAACACTTACCGTACAGTCCGGTCTGTTCGTCTGATATGTCGCATATCAAGTCTAGGGGTGGTAAACGTCAGACCCCAATAACCGATAAGTCGTGCCGATGTGAGGCTCATAACGGGTCGAGAAAGTACTGGTAACACTTACCAGCAAAACTCTGATCAGCCCTGGCCAGGGACTTCCCTGTTACGGCCAATCGAGCACAGCGCAACATCAACCCCCAATACCGGGAGAGACGAAACCCCTCCTATCGCTCATTGCCTCCATGTGACTCGGGACTGTACCCAAAAACTACCATTTTGCACGTCCTCATGGACGTGGTAAGGTGGAGATCAAAGCACAGTGGGAATCACACAAGACTCTATGACGATCTCGGGTCTACAGACTAACCTGCACAAGTGTCACCTGAGAACTGCCATCTGACGTGAGGTATAATACCATCTGGGAGTTCTCGGCGAGTCCATCCAGTGTACCCAGTCTCCACTGAGCACCCGTATACCATCTCTGAAGTCAAACACCAATGGATATGGGATCATCCATCGCCCATCTCATGGGTCGAGAAGCGTATACGCTAGTCAACACTGGTATATCGATGCCCCTTCTCGATACACCCATGACTAGGGACCTTAAAGGATGTACCTATGGACTACCATGTCCCCACTAGTATGATCTGCATCATAGTCCAGGTAGTCAAGTACACATCCTAAGGGCTTTACCAACATGTAACTATAAGACAGTTTAAAGAGACAAGTGTACATGTTAAGATAAAGAGCAACCAGATAGCATACTATCATATCGAGCAAGAAAGTCATCTCTATATATGTCCAAGCATCCAATATAATATACATCATCTGTACAATACTGGCCTCTAGGGCATACATACAACTAACAATCTCCCACTTGCACTAGGGCCAGCTGCTGTAGTATCACATACCGAGCATCCCGAAGAGTCTCTCAAACTTTATCTGGGTAATGGCCTTCGTGAGTGGATCCGCCGTGTTGTTCTTCGTGTCAACCCTCCTGACCTCGATCTCCCGGCGATCAACTATCTCCCGGATCAGGTGATACCGCCTCAGAATATGCCTGGATCGCTGATGGGACCTAGGTTCCTTGGCCAAAGCCACCGCTCCATTGTTATCGCAATACAAAGGTATTGGATGCTCAATGGATGGAACCACTCCAAGTTCATTAATGAACTTCTTGATCCAGACAGCCTCTTTGGTAGCATCGTTGGCAGCGATGTATTCAGCCTCCATCGTCAAGTCTGCCACGGTTTCCTGCTTGGAACTCTTCCAGCTAACCGCCCCTCCATAAAGGGTAAAGACAAATCCCGACTGCGACTTAGAGTCGTCCTTATCACTCTGGAAGCTCGAATCGGTAAAGGACTCCACTTGGAGTTCTCCGTTACCATACACCAAGAGCATCTCTTTAGTCCTTTGCAAGTACTTGAGAATGCTCTTCACAGCTGTCCAGTGACTCTCTCCAGGATCAGCTTGATACCTGCTCACTACACTTAGTGAGTATGCTACATCGGGTCTGGTACATAGCATCGCGTACATGATAGAGCCTACAGCCGAAGCATTGGGTATCCCTTGCATGCGAGCTCTCTCCAAATCAGTCTTGGGAGACATCTCTTTGGAGAGAGTGACTCCAGAGATCGTGGGCAAGTTCCCACGCTTGGATTCTTCCATACTAAACCTCTTTAGTATGGTGTCAATGTACCTGGATTGGGACAATCCCAATATCCGTTTGGATCTATCCCTATAGATCCTAATTCCCAATATGCAGGAGGCATCACCAAGATCTTTTATTGAGAATCTTTGTGATAAGAAGAGCTTGACCGATTGCAGCATAGGAATATCATTTCCTATCAAGAGTATGTCGTCCACGTACAATACGAGAAAGACAACCTTACTCTCTGCCACCTTCTTGTAGATACAAGGTTCATCTGGGTTTTTGACGAAATCAAACTCTTTGATAACGACGTCAAAGCAGATGTTCCAACTCCGCGATGCTTGCTTTAATCCATAAATGGATTTAAGCAGCTTGCACACCTTCCCGCTGCTCCCACTGTCTACGAAGCCCTCTGGCTGAGTCATGTATACGCACTCTTCTAAATCACCATTTAGAAAGGCGGTCTTAACATCCATTTGCCAGATTTCGTAGTCATGATATGCAGCGATGGCAAGCATGATCCGGATGGATTTAAGCATAGCCACTGGAGAAAAGGTTTCGTCATAGTCCACACCTGGTCTTTGACGAAAACCTTTTGCAACAAGTCTAGCTTTGAAAGTCTCCACTTTCCCATCTACACCAAGTTTTTTCTTGAAGATCCACTTGCTCCCGATGGGTTTTACCCCTTCAGGAGCAACTTCCAAAGTCCATCCTTTGTTGGTGTACATAGATTCCATCTCGGACCGCATAGCATCCAGCCATTTCACTGAGTCCCTACTCGTGATGGCCTGCTCGAAGCTAGTTGGGTCATCATCCTCCATGATGCAATCCTCGCTCCCACCATCCATGAGAAAACCGCAGTATCTCTCAGGTGGGCGAGGAACCCTACTAGATCGGCGGAGAGGCTGAGGTTCATTTGGAGCTACTGAATCTTCTGGTTCTACTAAATGTTCAGTTACGGTTTGTTTATCTGGAACCTCTTCCAGCTCTACCACTTTGCCACTAATTTCATTTTCAAGGAATTCCTTTTCTAAAAAGGTGGCATGTTGATCAACAAACACTTTTTGTTCCTCACTGTGGTAGAAAAAATACCCATATGACTTCTTTGGATATCCCACAAACTTGCAAAGAACTGACCGTGCCTCGAGCTTGTCCGGATTTTGTCTTTTGACATAGGCTGGACAACCCCATATCTTAACTCGTTTAAGATATGGCCTCTTCCCACTCCATATCTCATATGGTGTGGTAGGTACAGATTTAGTTGGAACTTGATTCAATAGGTATGCTGCTGTCTCCAGCGCATATCTCCAGAAGGAAATAGGTAACTCAGCTGTGCTCATCATAGAGCGCACCATATCTAATAGGGTGCGATTCCTCCGTTCTGATACACCGTTGTGCTGTGGTGTATATGGAGGAGTCAGCTGAGAGAGAATCCCATTCTCTTTTAGGAAGTCCAGGAATTCATTGCTCAAGTATTCACCTCCTCGATCAGATCGAAGGATTTTAATACTTTTTCCGGTTTGGTTTTCAACTTCTTGTATATTCTCTAAATTTCTCAAAAGCTTCTGATTTGTGTTTCATCAGGAACACATATCCGAATCTAGAGAGATCGTCAGTGATTGTAATGAAGTACGAAGAACTATCCCTGGCATGTGTAGACATGGGACCGCATACATCACTATGTATCAGTCCCAAGAGTTCGGTAACTCTTTCTCCGTGTCCCGTAAACGGAGTTTTGGTTATCTTGCCTTTGATACATGACTGGCAAGTGTCATAAGATGAAAATTCGAATGGTTTCAAATATCCATCCTTATGTAACTTAGCCAGTCGTGTTGCATTGATGTGACCCAGTCTACAATGCCACAAGAAGGATTCGTTCAGTTCAGAACTCTTCCTCTTGTGTGTGTTTGTTATGCTCAGAACTGTTGATTGATTTAGAACATAAATACCATTGCACAACGTACCTGATCCAACCAACTTTTGGTTACGGAAAATGTTCATAACATTATCCTGTAATACAAAATTATATCCCTCTTTACTCAACAAAGAAACCGATATAATGTTGCATATCAGGTTCGGCATGTAATAGCATTCGTTCAGAACCAATGTATTACCAGTTGGTAATCTAAGGTGATATTCCCCGACAGTCTTAGCTGCAACAATTGCACCATTTCCAACTCTAATGTCTTTATCACCTTCTCCAAGTTCTCTACCTTTCCTGAGCCCATGTAACTGATTACATATATGGGATCCTGACCCGGTATCTAATACCCAGGACGTAGGGCAAATGGAGAAACAGTTCTCTGTAACGAACACACCCGAAGAAAATGCATCAACATGTACTTTCTTCAATCGGGTGGCATGGGAATCCTGGTATTCCCCTATATCCTGTTCAGTCCTATAACTCTTATAAGAAAGAACGGAACCAACGTTCCCCAGCATAATATAACATGCGAGTTTGGTCAATACATCCATATTATTATCTTGATTAGGGCATGAAATGGTCGCTACCTGGATAGAGAGAGAAGAAAACACTTTAGCGTATGCTCTTGCAAGATCAGATTGGTTATTATCTTATCTAATCAGGATGGCTCCCACTGGTTTTTATCAAATCTTCCTTCAAACCCTAAAAGGAAAGACTCGCCGGGATTAATTATACCTTACAACTTCGCCAATCTTTCAGCCAGGCCAGTGTCGGTACTTTGAGGGAGGTTCCCCGTGCTTTCGCACGGACCTAATTAAAGTAAACCTCGTTTTCCCAGAGGCGTAACCCCGTTGACACCTTTCTAGACACCTACTAGATTGGCTATTTGTAATGTGCAAAACTCTCCCAGGAGTAACTCTTACTCGCAGTGGGTATCGGGATCCAACTATCTCATAGAAGGTATGCAATCTTTTTGCAAATTTCAACACTTGAAATTCCCGATAATGCTTTTGCCCCAAACGATCTATGAACTTGACAAGGTCAACAAACCATAGACCGTAAGTCAAGTTCAACCCGTCATTTCTTGATTGAATCAAACTCACCCGCACGACCCTTGACAAGGTCAACAAGGCCGTACGACTACCCTAATCCAATCTGCATCATATGCATAAACAGATAAATACTGGTCAGCTACTGCACACTGCGCCTTGACAAGGTCAACAAACACAGCACGAATACTAAACAGGACTTATCTGAAATGACGGAGGGCTACGACAGGTTTTTCTGAAAACCTATTGCGTAATGAACTTGATATCGTTGTAGAATCGAATGAAGTTTTGAAATGGAGTGATTTTGAGGCTTTTCTAGTTTTGCTAAAGGGGTCACTCCCGGTGAAGGGATCGTCGGCCCTTTCCTCATCGAATGAGATGCGGAATATATCATATATATCGCTGTGCAAAGCAAAACTCCAAAAACAATCAAAAGCAAACCGAGTGTGTAGCATCTGCCAGTTATTGCTAAAGGGGTCACTCCCGGTGAAGGGATCTCGGCCCTTTCCTCATCGAATAAGGTGCAGGGTATATCATATATACCGCTATGCAAAGCAAAACTGTAGCTACACTTTTTATTTAAAATTTGATTCTACAACATCTTTTAGGTTTCTTTTCTTTCATTAATCACATTAATGAAGTCCCATCATTTAAGTCACCTAAACATCACAGATAAATACGACGTACACTTATGCCATCCGCATTCGCCTCGATGTCCCCTCGTGCACCGTTAGGTTAGGTAACTAACGACAGAGCAGGGCAGGGCTAGTGCGGGTGCAAAACATAAGCAACGTCTATATAATATATCATATATACTATATACAGTATCCATCAGAACATATCAAATGATCACATCACAGATATCGCAGCAGAAAATATCATATGAAATATTCGATATACTAGGACGTCCGTGTTTTTAATACGAGCCAGTATAAAACACGGATTCCACGGTCATGATGAATAGCCAATCCCACACCCCTAGACCCCTACGAGAGCGGCAAGCAACCCTACCAATTCTAGGGTTAGGAGACCCGGACTCGACTCCTCGAGATGGTCTCCCACTGGACCCTAGAACCCGGTTACTTGTGCTCCCCTCCTTGGGTCTATCCTAATGCGGAAAAGTAAATAATATACAAAGGGTGACATCTTCCGCAACATGGAAGTGCCCCAATAAAAGAATATTACATACAAGTTTTTACATGAATGAAAATGAAAAACACTCATCTCACATAAAAACCCCCGGCTATTCAAACACGACGATCCAATATAACATATCCAGCAACACATAACATCATATGTCATCAACGTAAGTAAGTATGCATACACCGATTGTCGTCGATGTATAGCAACGACAATCGGCAATATCACTACATACTACACTTACGGTCACAGAAAAGAAAGTGTAAAACTACAACAGTTGGAATCCGCAACCTCTTTAGACATCGCATGCCTAATCAAATGAAATACTTAGACATCACATGCCTAACAATTATAAACCCCGCATTTTAGTCTTATTATCGAAAACTCTTTTCAATATGAAGTGAGACTAAACCGCTAGATTTATAACATTCATTCAGTTATCTCATAACTGTTTGTGAATTCCAATTATTGTATTCCATTCCGGATAAATAGAAAATATTAAACTTTCCGATCGAACATTCGAACCCCCAAGTTTTCCCGAAACCGTTCAACACATGAAATAGGTTCAAAGACATTCACTTCATGCCTCAGTACCAACGGTCCAGCCGTAGAAGGGTCAAGCCAACGCCTCACATGTGGCACGCCGTACTGCCCCAAACCCGAAGGTTCAAAGGGCAGTTCAAGACGGTCACATAATCGAGTTAAGGTTTGTTGTCTTCTAGAGGGACCATCGCGTTACTTGCACTACTCAGAACGTCCTCAAACCACAGAAAAATCCAACACTTGGAAATTTTCCGGCAGGGGAAAAGGTGGGTATTTATATCCGGTCGAACTTTTTTAACATATTCTAAAATATCCGGAAAGCCACATAGACAAAATCTGATAATCCGATCAAATCATCTACGCTCCAAAACACCCCAGAAAACTCAACTCTTGAGTGCAAATAAAAAATTCCCAGAAAACTCAGCACCTGAAAACATGAATTACTGTGCAAAATTTGGAGGCTAATCTCATTAATTGGCCGCGGAACCGCCGCAGAAGCCAGGCTTCTGCCGCGGTTTCACCGCCGCAGAAGCCAGGCTTCTGCCGCGGTTTCACCGCGCTTTAGACATATTATGAAGTAATTTTTGCACCGTAATTCTTATAATTCCCTGCTGAATTTTTTAAGAATTTTTAATCAGGAAAAAACCCAGTTTTTGGAAAAAGTCCAGAGAGCATGAAAGGTTAGGGTTTCGATGTTCGTTCGGATTTCAAACATCGTCTAGACTTCGCCTAAGGCTCTAGCCAGGCTCTGATACCACTGTAGGGTTCTTAGGCATACACTAGAGGTCTCACAAGGCATCAACCATGCCAATTTCAAACTTTACAAGTGCCGAGAAACCCTAATACGGATTCGTTGACTAGAGTTTAGGCGAAAAATGAAACTAGTTAACATTTTAACTAAAAGAAAGAGGCTACAATCTTTGTAGATCCGGTTCTCCACTTCCTTAGCTCCACGTAGACGTCCTCTTGCTGTCCATATCGCATCCCGGACTCTAGCATCGGCTTCATCGGAGAAATGAGCGGGCTAGGTCGTCGGCTTCGATGCCGAAGATGATCTACGTCGAGGCAACACAAGATCAAGCTCCAACTTCACCAAGCAATGAAACTTGTGAAGAAAACACCCTATACTACTTGGCAAGAGGTGGAGGATGAAGAAATAGGAGGTGGGTTCACTTTAGAATTGGATTTCTCACTCTTTTACTCAAGATGCCATTAATGGATTCAAGCTTTCTTCTTGATCAAGAGGAAGAAGATGATGATAGAATATTATAAGTGTTAGATTAAAAATGAAAATAATATGAATACTTATCATATACTAACCATGGTCAAGTGTAGAGAGTAAACTAGGGTTAGGTGAATGGTTAGGTTAAGAGAAGAAAACAAAAATGGTCAAGGTTTCAACCCTTCATGAAGCTTCATGAAAGAAACAAGAAAAGCCACCATTTCCATTTTCTTTTCCAAAATCAATAATCAAAATAAATAAATGAATAAGTAAACAAAACCCTAATCATTCATATAACCATGGTTCAATCTTTACACAAACTCAAGTTAACATGTATCATCAAACATGATACAATCAAGTGCACACAAAAATATATCACATATACAATGTGCACATCAAGTGAGAAAATCCTTTTAAAATGAACCAATACAAGTTAATGCAAAGTAATATATCAAATATATAATTATACATTAAATCATTAAATCAACACTTGATTCAATGATCCGGTCATGTCGCACATAACCGACTAGTATCCAATGTATCGACTTATCGAATCAATCTTCGATTCGATAACTAGGTTATATCGCATATAACCAATCGAAATATTCATCGCGAGAATGAAATACGGTATCACCTACACGCATTATTCTTGGTCCCGCACATATCTCATATGCGCTTCTATTTCGTTTCGCTTGAGCCAGGAAACCTCTGTGTAGGACTCTAAAGACTCGTCAATACGCCGGCAGCAGATGATGATCATATCAAGCACCCACAAGCCGCAAGCGGTCTACTAAACGTAACGGCCACCCGGGTATTGAGCGATCAGAAGATCGACGAGCAAGCCCGCTCACACTCCTGTGAATCCAACCAGTAACACTTACCATACAGTCCGGTCTGTTCGTCTGATAGGTCGCATATCAAGTCTAGGGATGGTAAACGTCAGACCCCAATAACCGATAAGTCGTGCCGATGTGAGGCTCATAACGGGTCAAGAAAGTACTTGTAACACTTACCAGCAAAACTCTGATCAGCCCTGGCCAGGGACTTCCCTGTTACGGCCAATCGAGCACAGCGCAACATCAACCCCCAATACCGGGAGAGACGAAACCCCTCCTATCGCTCATTGCCTCCATGTGACTCGGGACTGTACCCAAAAACCACCGTTTTGCACGCCCTCATGGACGTGGTAAGGTGGAGATCAAAGCACAGTGGGAATCACACAAGACTCTATGACGATCTCGGGTCTACAGACTAACCTGCACAAGTGTCACCTGAGAACTGCCATCTGACGTGAGGTATAATACCATCTGGGAGTTCTCGGCGAGTCCGTCCAGTGTACCCAGTCTGCACTGAGCACCCGTATACCATCTCTGATGTCAAACACCAATGGATATGGGATCATCCATCGCCCATCTCATGGGTCGAGAAGCGTATACGCTAGTCTACACTGGTATATCGATGCCCCGTCTCGATACACCCACGACTAGGGACCTTGAAGGATGTACCTATGGACTACCATGTCCCCACTTGTATGATCTGCATCATAGTCTAGGTAGTCAAGTACACATCCTAAGGGCTTTACCAACATGTAACTATAAGACAGTTTAAAGAGACAAGTGTACATGTTAAGATAAAGAGCAACCAGATAGCATACTATCATATCGAGAAAGAAAGTCATCTCTATATATGTCCAAGCATCCAATATAATATACATCATCTGTACAATACTGGCCTCTAGGGCATACATACAACTAACAATACTCAGGACGTAGAGGATACAGAGAAACAGTTCTTTGTAATGAACATACCCGAAGATGATGTATCAGCATGCACTTTCTTCGTTTGGGCGGCGCGGGAAATCTGGTATTCCCCTATTTCCTGCTCTGTTTTATAACAATTATAAGATAGAGCGGGACCAACGTTCCCCAGCTCAGTATAACAAGCGGGTTCGGTCAATATATCCGTTTTAATATCTTGATTAAGGCGTGATATGGTCGCTACCTGGAGAGAGAGAGAAGAAAACACTCAGCGTATGCTCTTGCAAGATCAAATTGGTTATTATTTTATCTAATCAGGATGGCTCCCACTTTTTTTATCAAATCTTCCTTTAAATCTTAAAAGGAAAGACTAGACGGGATTAATTACACGCTACAAGTTCGCCAATCTTTCAGCCAGGCCAGTGTCGGTACTTTGAGGGAGGTCCCCCGTGCTTTCGCACGAACCTAATTAATGTAAACCTCGTTTTCCCAGAGGCGTAACCCCGTTGACACCTTTCTAGACACCTACTTGATCGGTTAATCGTAATGTGTAAAACTCTCCCAGGAGTAACTCTTACTCGCAACTTCCGCAACCTGGAAGTGCCCCAATAAAAGAATATTACATACAAGTTTTTACATGAATGAAAATGAAAAACACTCATCTCACATAAAAACCCCCGGCTATTCAATCACGACAATCCAATATAACATATCGAGCAACACATAACATCACATGTCATCAACGTAAGTAAATATGCGCATCCCAATTGTCGTTGACAAATAGCAACGAAACCGGCGATATCACATATTACACTTACGGTCACAGAAAAGAAAGTGTAAAACTACAACAGTTGGAATCCGCAACCTCTTTAGACATCACATGCCTAATCAAATGAAATACTTAGACATCACATGCCTAACAGTTATAAACCCCGCATTTTAGTCTCATTATCGAAAACTCTTTTCAATATCAAATGAGACTAAACCGCTAGATTTATAACATTCATTCAGTTATCTCATAACTGTTTGTGAATTCCAATTATTGTATCCCATTCCGGATAAATAGAAAATATTAAACTTTCCGATCGAACATTCGAATACCCAAGTTTTCCCGAAACCGTTCAACACATGAAATAAGTTCAAAGACATTCACTTCATGCCTCAGTACCAACGGTCCAGCCATAGAAGGGTCAAGCCAACGCCTCACATGTGGCACGCCGTACTGCCCCAAACCCGAAGGTTCAAAGGGCAGTTCAAGACGGTCACATAATCGAGTTATGGTTTGTTGTCTTCTAGAGGGACCATCGCGTTACTTGCACTACTCAGAACGTCTTTAAACCACAGAAAAATCCAACACTTGGAAATTTTCCGGCAGGGGAAAAGTTGGGAATTTATATCCGGTCGAACTTTTTAACATATTCAAAAATTATCCGGAAAAACACATAGACAAAACTTGATAATCCGATCGAATCTTTGATTCCCAATGCAACCCCAGAACACTCAACTCTTGAGTCAATTTAAAAATTCCCAGAAAACTCAGCACTGTGAAATACGAATTACTGTGCAAAGTAGGAGGGCTGACGTCATCATTAGGCCGCGGAACCGCCGCAGAAGCTTTGCTTCTGCCCCGGTTCCGCCGCACACTATACTGTTCATTTGAAAAAAATTGCACCGTAATTCTTAGAATTCCCTGCTGAATTTTTTAAGCATTTTTAATCTGGAAAAATCCCAGTTTTTGAAAAAAGTCCAGAGAGCACATCGGGAATTAGGGTTTCGGTTCGATCGGGTTTCAAACGTCGTCTACACTTCGTCTAAGGCTCTAGCTAGGCTCTGTTACCAGTGTAGGGTTCCTAGGCACACTATAGAGGTCTCACAAGGCATCAACCATGCCATTTTCAAATTTTATGGGTGCCGAGAAACGCTAATACGGATCGTCGACTAGAATTCTAGGCGAAACATTAAACTAGTTAATGACTTAACTAAAGGAGAGAGGCTACAACCTTTGTAGATCCGTTTCTCCACTTCCTTAGATCCACGTAGGCGTCTTCTCGCTGTCCATCTCGAATCCCGAACTCAATCGTCGGCTTCATCGGAGAAATGGGCGGGCTCGGTCGTCGGCTTCGTGCCGAAGATGATCTACGTCGAGGCATCACAAGTTCAAGCTCCAACTTCACCAAGTTGTGAAACTTGTGAAGAAAACACCCTATACTACTTGGCAAGAGGTAGAGGATGAAGAAATAGGAGGTGGGTTCACTTTAGAATTGGATTTCTCACTCTTTTTCTCAAGGTGCCATTGATGAAGGCAAGGTTTTCTTCATGAAGATGAAGAAGAAGAAGATAGAATATGATAAGTATTGTTAAAAGAATAATAAAAATGAATACTTATCATTTTCTAACCTTGGTTAAGTGTAGAGAATAGACCATGGTCAAGTGAGAATGGTTAGGGTTAAGCATGAAGACAAAATGGTCACTTTAGTCAAAGCTTCATGAAGCTTCATCAAGCTTCATGAAAGAAAGAAACCATTTTGTTTTCTTTTATTTATTTATCAAGAAAGAATAGATAAATAAATAAGTAAATAAATCAAAACCCTAACTATTATCATAACCATGGTTTAAGTCTTAACACAAAACCAATTTACATGCATCATCAAACATGACACATTGTAGTGCACAAAAGTATATCACATATACAACTTGTGAACTACAAGTGAGAAAATCCTTTTTAAAGTGAACCAATACTAGTTAATGCAAAGTAATATATCAAATATATAATTATACATTAAATCATTAAATCAACACTTGATTCAATGATCCGGTCATGTCGCACATAACCGACTAGTATCCAATGTATCGACTTATCGAATCAATCTACGATTCGATAACTAGGTTATATCGCATATAACCAATCGAAACATTCATCGCGAGAATGAAATACGGTATCACATACACGCATTATTCTCGGTCCCGCACATATCTCATATGCGCTCCTATTTCGTTTCGCTTGAGCCAGGAAACCTCTGTGTAGGACTCTAAAGACTCGTCAATACGCCGGTAGCAGACGATGATCATATCAAGCATCCACAAGCCGCAAGCGGTCTGCTAAACGTAACGGCCACCCGGGTATTGAATGATCAGAAGATCGATGAGCTAACCCGCTCACACTCCTGTGAATCCAACCAGTAACACTTACCATACAGTCCGGTCTGTTCGTCTGATATGTCGCATATCAAGTCTAGGGGTGGTAAACGTCAGACCCCAATAACCGATAAGTCGTGCCGATGTGAGGCTCATAACGGGTCGAGAAACTACTGGTAACACTTACCAGCAAATCTCTGATCAGCCCTGGCCAGGGACTTCCCTGTTACGGCCAATCGAGCACTGCGCAACATCAACCCCCAATACCGGGAGAGACGAAACCCCTCCTATCGCTCATTGCCTCCATGTGACTCGGGACTGTACCCAAAGACCACTGTTTTGCACGCCCTCATGGACGTGGTAAGGTGGAGATCAAAGTACAGTGGGAATCACACAAGACTCTATGACGATCTCGGTTCTACAGACTAACCTGTACAAGTGTCACCTAAGAACTGCCATCTGACGTGAGGTATAATACCATCTGGGAGTTCTCGGCGAGTCCGTCCAGTGTACCCAGTCTCCACTGAGCACCCGTATACCATCTCTGATGTCAAACACCAATGGATATGGGATCATCCATCGTCCATCTCATGGGTCGAGAAGCGTATACGCTAGTCTACTCTGGTATATCGATGCCCCGTCTCGATACACCCACGACTAGGGATCTTGAAGGATGTACCTATGGACTACCATGTCCCCACTAGTATGATCTGCATCATAGTCCAGGTAGTCAAGTACACATCCTAAGGGCTTTACCAACATGTAACTATAAGACAGTTTAAAGAGACAAGTGTACATGTTAAGATAAAGAGCAACCAGATAGCATACTATCATATCGAGCAAGAAAGTCATCTCTATATATGTCCAAGCATCCAATAAAATATATATCATCTGTACAATACTGGCCTCTAGGGCATACATACAACTAACACATACTAGTAGGGACATGGTAGTCCATAAGTAAATCCTTCAAAGTCCCTAGTCGTGGGTGTATCGAGACGGGGCATCGATATACCAGAGTAGACTAGCGTACACCTTCTCGACCCATACAGATGGGCAATGGATGATCCCATATCCATTGGTGTTTGACATCAGAGATGATATACGGGTGCTCAGTAGAGACTGGGTACACTGGACGGACTCGCCGAGAACTCCCAGATGGTATTATACCTTACGTCAGATGGCAGTTCTCTGGTGACACTGGTACAGGTTAGTCTGTAGACCCGAGATCGTCATAGAGTCTTGTGTGATTCCCACTGTGCTTTGATTTCCACCATACCACGTCCAAGAGGGCGTGCAAAACGGTGGTTTTTGGGTACAGTCCCGAATCACATGGAGGCAATGAGCGATAGGAGGGGATTCGTCTCTCCCGGTATAGGGAGTTGATGTTGCACTGTGTTCGATTGGCTATAACCGGAAATCCCTTGCCAGGATTGCTGAGATTTACTGGTAAGTGTTACTAGTAGTTTCTTAAAGTGTTATAGACCTCATATCGACACGTCTTATCGAGCTATTAGGGTCTGACGTTTACCACCCCTAGGCGAGATATGCGACATATCAGACGAACAGACCGGACTGTACGGTAAGTGTTACTGGTTGGATTCACAGGAGTATGAGCGGGCTTGCTCGTCGATCTTCTGATCGCTCAATACCCGGGTGGCCGTTACGTTTAGCAGACTGCTTACGGCTTGTGGGTGTTTGTCATGATCATCACCTGCTGCCGGCGTATTGACGAGTCTTTAGAGTCCTACACAGAGGTTTCCTGGCTCAAGCGAAACGAAATAGGAGCGCATATGAGATATGTGCGGGACCGAGAATAATGCGTGTATGTGATACCGTATTCTATTCTCGCGATGAATGTATCGATTGGTTGTATGCGATATAACCTAGTTATCGAATCAAAGATTGATTCGATAAGCCGATACATTGGATATTAGTCGGTCATATGCGATATGACCGGATCGTTAAATCAAGTGTTGATTTAATGATTTAATGTATAATTATATATTTGATATATTACTTTGCATTAACTAATATTTGATCACTTTAAATGGATTTTCTCACTTGATGTGCACATTGTATATATGATATAGTTTTGTGCACTAGTTTGTATCATGTTTGATGATACATGCTAACTTGGGTGTGTATGATTAACCCATGGTTATCTTAATGGTTAGGGTTTTGATTTACTTATCTATTTATTTTTAGTAATTCATTTTAAGGCAAGAATAAAATGGTGGCTAGTTTTTGTTTCTTTCATGAAACTTCATGAAGTTTTGAAGCTTTGACCATTTTGTCTCTTAGCCTTAACCTAACCATTAAACCTAACCTTAGTTTGTTCTCTACACCTAACTATGGTTGCAATATGATAAGAATGAAGGGGTTTTTCTTTTTAACTTAATCCTTTTATTCTTATCATCTTCTTTTCTTCTTCTTCTTCTTCTTGAACAAAGAAGAAAGCTTGCTACCATTAATGGCAACTTGAGAAAAAGAGTGAGAAATCCAATTCTAAAGTGAACCCACTTCCTATTTCTTCATCCTCTACCACTTGCCATGTAGTATAGGGTGTTTTCTTCACAAGTTTCATGGCTTGGTGAAGTTGGAGCTTGATCTTGTGTTGTCTCGACGGAGATCATCTTCGGCATCGAAGTCGACGACCTAGCCCGATCATTTCTTCGATGAAACCACCGCGAGAGTCCGGGATCTGATGGGTACAGCGGAGGGACTTCATCACGGAGCTACGGAGGTGGAGTACCGGATCTACAAAGGGTGTTTTTCCGTTCACTTATTAGTAAAGCAGTTTACTAGTTCTAGTTTTCGCCTAAAACTCTAGTCAACGATCGCATTAGGGTTTCTCGGCACCGGAAATTTTTGATTTTGGCATGGTTGATGCCTTGTGAGACCTCGTTAGCGTGCCTAGGAACCCTACAGTGGTATTAGAGCCTAGCTAGAGGCTTAGGCGATGCGTAGACGATGTTAGAAACCCGATCGAACCCCGAAACCCTAAATTTCAACCCTCTCTGGACATTTTTTCAAAACTGGGTATCTTCCAGATTAAAAATTCTTAAAAAAATCAGCAGGAAATTCTAAGAATTATGGTTCAAAAAATACCAAGAGATACGGCTAAAGAGCGGCGGAACCGCGGCCGAAGCTTGGCTTCTGCGGCGGTTCCGCGGCCAAATGATGAGATTAGACTTCCATTTTTGCACAGTAATCTGTCTCTTCAGGTGCTGAGTTTTATGGAAAATTTTAATTTGCACTCAAGAGTTGAGTTTTCTGGGGTGTTTTGGAGCTTCGATGATTCGATCGGAAATTTCAAACTTTGTCTACGTGCTTTTCCGGGTAATTTTAGAATATGTTAAAAAGTTCCACCGGATATAAATACCCAATTTTTCCCCCGCCGGGAAATTTTCAAGTGTTGGATTGTTCCGTAGTTTAATGACGCTCTAAGTAGTGCAAGTAACGCGATGGTCCCTCTAGAAGACAACAAATCTTAACTCGATTATGTGACCATCTTGAACTGCCCTTTGAACCTTCGGGTTTGGGGCAGTACGGCGTGCCACATGTGAGGCGTTGGCCTGACCCTTCTACGGCTGGACCGTTGGTACTGAGGCATGAAGTGAATGTCTTTAAACTTATTTCATGTGTTGAGCTATTTCGGGAAAACTTGGGTGTTCGATTGTTCGATCGGAAAGTTTAACATTTTCTATCTTATCCGGAATGTGATACAATAATTGGAATTCACAAGTAGTTATGAGATAACTAATATGAATGTTATAAACATAGCAATTTAGTCTCACTTGATCGGTTGCCACGGAATTTTGATGTGATCAAAAGTCCGTCGTAATCACGTAGCGTACGTGGATACTCGCCGGATAAACTTAATAGACAGTTACACCCATTATCCCTGACCAAGTGACTGTAGGAGAACCTCGTCGCCGAAAGCATCCGTTCGGGTGCTCGTGGTAGCGGTGTTCCGCCTTGGTGCACTTCGTCGACGGTATCGGGGGTGCGGCCGTCTACTAAAGTTTGCGACGAGCATTCGATCAGGATGTCGGGAATCTTGTTGAATTGCACGACTTGATATTGAAAAGTGATTTCGATTTTGAGACTAAAATGCGGGGTTTATGATGGTTAGGCATGCGATGTCTAAGAAGGTTGCGGATTCCAACTGTTGTAGTTTTACACTTTCTTTTCTGTGACCGTAAGTGTAATATGTGATATCGCCGGTTTCGTTGCTATATGTCAACGACAATTGGGATTCGCATGTTTACTTATATTGGTGACATGTGATGTTATGTGTTGCTGGATATGTTATATTGGATCGTCGTGTTTGAATAGCCGGGAGTTTTTATATGAGATGAGTGTTTTTCTTTTTCATTCATGTAAAAACTTGTATGTAATATTCTTTTATTGGGGCACTTCCAGGTTGCGGAAGATGTCACCCTTTGTATATTATTTACTTTTCCGCACTAGGATAGACCCAAGGAGGAGAGCACAAGTAACCGGGTTCTGGAGTCCAGTGGGAGACCAACTCGAGGAGTCGAGTCCGGGTCTCCTAACTCCAGAATTGGTAGGGTTGCTTGCCGCTCTCGTAGGGGCTAGGGGTGTGGGTTTGGCTATTCATCACGACCGTGGAATCCGTGTTTTATACTGGCTCGTATTGAAAACACAGACGTCCTAGTATATCCAATGTTTCATATGATTCTTCTGCTGCGATATCTGTGATGTGATCATGTGATATGTTCTGTGATATATACTGTATATAGTATATATGATATATTATATAGACGTTACTTATGTTTTACACCCGCGCTAGCCCAGCCGCGCTCTGCTGTTAGTTACCTAACCTAACGGTGCATGAGGGGACATCGAGGCGAATGCGGATGGCATAAGTGTACGTCGTATTTATCTCTGATGTTTAGCTACTTAAATGATGGGTCTTCATTAATGAGATTAATGAAATAAAAGAAACCTAAAGATGTTGTAGAATCGAATTTCAAAAATAAAACAGGTAGCTACATGTCACGACCCGCAGGGTACGGACGTGACTGGCACTTAAGTTTACGAAGCGTCTCAAGGCGTCCGTAAAATAAGTAAGCCAAAGTCCAGAACCAAAACCAAAAGCAGAAGAGTGAAGAAAACCCAATCAATTGAAAGCGAGTTTATCAAATAAGTCATATAAAACCCTTTTTTTTAAAAACAATATCAATTTTTCCGAAAATTTCGGCAGAGTCTCCTTTGTAAATACTAGCCCCCAAAATGGGTACAACAAGAATATATATAAATCCAACAAAATAGGGCATCCCCAAGCGGGAGCTAGCTCTTCGCCACAAGGCGGTCACAAATCCCACGCAATATAAAGCAACAACATGCGAAATAATCATAATGAAGCATAAGAAAAACAGCATGTCGACTCAAGTGAGCTCGACTCCAAAATACAGCATGAAAGTCCACAAACCTCACAGTCTCATCTCTAGGTCAATATACAATAATACTGGTAGATACAGTAGATGGAGTACACTAGATACAAGAATATACAAGGTGGTACAAAAATAATGATATAACCCACCTAAGAGCAAAGCCTCGAGTCCAGGCAAAAGAAACAAGAGCGCCCGCCGCTACTGCACTGACGGAGCGGACCTGCAAAAGGCTATGGCACAACGGGGGTGAGTTGCCAACTCGTGAGTAATAAATAACATCTACACAGGCTATCGAATGCATGCACACAAGCATCCTAGCATCTCAAATACAGGTAAGGCAGGACATAATAGCAGGTATGTATGCAATATGAATATACTAGCAGGTATGAATGCAATGCGAATCAACTCGTGATCTGAATGTGTAAGTATAAGAAATCATGTTTTTCCCTTTAAGAATCTCTTTTGAATTACCAGCACAATACCAATAGAATCAATAAGAACCTGTGTCCAGCAACGACACCTCAAAACTATCACAAATCTCATATATCCATGTCATAGTATCTCTGGCCTCAGCCATCCGGCTGACCCAGCTCAATATCAAAATCTCATCATCTCGCGGCCACGGTCGATATCCTCTGGATATCCGCCGTGCGAAACAGTCACCGGTAAGTAATCCGTCCCTTGCCAGGCTCAACGTCAACACCACATTCATCTTGCCCCGGGGTACCATACCGGGCCCACCATGTACCCGTGACGGTTCCTCCACTCCTCGACACGGATCTCGAAAACCACAGCAAACTCATGGTGGACGACACTTACATCACTAGAAAACCGCAATTTACATATTTTAAAAATATAATAAGTTTAGAAATTTTGCGGCTTTCCCCCGAAATCCAGAAATATCATAAAATCCCAAGAAATCCTCATAAGTGCATATGTCAATGATAATGAATGCATATTGTATCAATAATCAAGTTGCGATGTGTGATTAATAGATTAGGCATGAACAAATAATATGATGAAGCACATGCACATGAATAGCAATCCTACGATTTCATTTTAAGGAATTAAAGCAATAGCGCGAGTTTAAGTATCAATTATAGTAAAAGGTTTCAATTTAAAGGTTATCTAGTGTGGTGGCATGGCAATTACCAGGGTGTGTGTGTAAGCATGAATAGTGCCCGTGCTGCATATAAAAACCCTGGCAATGGTGCAGGTGTCCTATAAAATGGGTTCGCATATGTATGTCAATATAAGGCATGGATGCAGCAAATAATCATATAAGTATTACACCCCTAATTACTAATATCACTAAGAATCTTGTAAGTTACTAAAACTATCGGGCGGCTTGCGCCATCCAACGATAGTCCCCGTAGATGTTACATCTACTCACCGGAATCCCTAGCTAGTCACGTCCAATCACCGCTTTCCCCTTTCGAGCCGCGTCTGACGTCTCCGCGACCGAACCTGGAATTTACATCAATACCAAACATAAGGTTACATATCAAGAACGACGCAAAACCCAAGCGAAAATACTAACGTTCACAAGCTAGGTACAACGTGCACAAAGTGCGCGGAACACACGCGAAAATCTACAAAAATGTCGATTTGGTCGCCCGGAAGAACTAAAACCCGATTACTCAAAAATTTGCACTCACACATCCTAAATGTCATAAGATATGCCAACAATATAATTAAGATATAGCAATTAATTCATCACAATAATAAAATAAAAACCTAGTAAGCTAGAAGTTTGCAAATTTGGTGCAAACATCGACAATTTGCGACAAAGTGCACACATTATCACACAAATATCCAAATTAAACCATTAGAAATCCACTACAATTAAATTAACCCCTTAACCATGCATCAAAACCCACATTCCATACACAAACCTTTTCTTGATTTTGGTAATTAGCAAAGCAAAGAAAATTTCACACAAGTTAACTTAGATTAGCAATACATCAAGCCACTTAAGCAAAGTAACCATATAGGTTGGTTAAGTAAACCACTAGATTAATTAACTAGATTTAATTAACTAAAACATGGTTTCAAGAAACCCTAATTAACTCAACCATTAACTTTAAACAAAACTAGAATGAAAATAGCACTAAATTAACACTAAAACAATTTAATTAAAGGATTCTAACCATAAGAAATTAAAAGAGTAGAAATTATACCTCAAACCTATGGATCTAGCAAGAAGAAATTTTCCTCAATGATGGCCTCCTAGCACCATGATTCCAAGCAAGAGAGGTGAAGGAAAAAGAGATGAAGGATGGAGTTTAAATTGTGAGGTTTAAATTTGGAATTTTTGAAGCAACTTAATGAATTTTTTGAAGAAAATGAAAAGAACCAAGAGATGAAGGGGGCTGCTGGAATTTCGGCCAGAACAAGGGAAGGGGATGGTGTGGGGTGTGGGAAAAAGTCTTGGTCAACCCCCTACCAACCCACAAAGACCCATACCCAAAATAACAATTCATAATCCTTTAAAAAAAACCCATTTCTACACAAGAATAAAGTCAAAGAGCATGGCATTTTTTTTTGGACCTGATGATGGTGGGGCTGGCCTAGGGCTGAGGGAAGAGAGAGAGGGGTTTTACAAAAGAAATTTTATGCAAAAAGACCCCCTACAAGTCAAAAATTGCAAGTTTAAGCTTAAATTCAATAAATTTCGTTTCCTATAATAAAAATTAGTTAAAAATCAAAATAAAATACTAAAAATTTATATTTCAACTAGATTTTAATTAACATGATTTTAAAGCTTAAATTTAGCCCATTTAAATTTGTATTTATCGCTAATTTAATATATTTTCTTACCGGTTTAAAATAATATTAAAAAATTGAAAAATAGGGAAAAAATTTTAAATGACCAAAATTTAATAAGTAACTCATTAGCTACTAAAAACAAGCAATTAGCTATCAATTTTAGGTATAACTAGTCCTAAACTGCAAAATAACAAAAAGGACTGTTTTCGGAAAAATACCGAATTTTCACCGATTTTCAGGAAAACTCCAAAACGACTTTTCAAGACGCTACAATCTTCCCCCCTTAAGGAAATTCGGTCCCCGAATTTAAAAATATAACTACACGTACCTCCAAAGAGATGGGGATATTTCTTCCTCATCTCGCCCTCGGTCTCCCAGGTAACCTCCTCGCTGCTCGGGCTACGCCAAAGGACCTTGACGGTTGGTATAATCTTCGATCTCAACTTCTTCACCTGCCGATCCAGGATGGCCACCGGCTGCTCTGGAAAAGAAAGGTCGCGCTCTAGCTGGACTGTCGGGTGCTGAATCGCATGCGAAGGGTCGTGAAGGTACTTGCGGAGCATCGAAACATGGAAGACGGGGTGAACATCGGGAAAGCTGGGTGGAAGGGCCAAACGATATGAAACAGCGCCGACACGCTCGAGGATCTCGAATGGACCTACGAATCTAGGGCTAAGCTTTCCCTTTCCCCCAAAACGCATCACGCCCTTCATCGGAGAGACCCTCAGAAAAACATGATCGCCAACTGCGAACTCTAACCTGCGACGGCGCCTGTCTGCATAGGATTTCTGTCTGCTCTGAGCTGCCCTCATCCGGTCTCGAATCAACTGTATCTTCGTTGTCGTCTCCTCAACAAGCTGCGGCCCCAAAATACTGCTCTCGCTGAGCTCTGTCCAACAGACGGGCGATCTGCATCTCCTCCCATACAATGCCTCGAAAGGTGCCATCTGAATAGTATCCTGGAAGCTGTTGTTGTAGGAGAACTCCACAAACGGTAAATGACATCCCAGCTACCGCCGAAGTCTAAAACGCACGCTCAGAGCATGTCCTCGAGAGTCTGAATGGTCCGCTCTGACTGTCCGTCGGTCTGCGGATGAAACCCTGTGCTGAAGCTCAATCGAGTGCCCAAAGCCTCCTGAAGTCTCTGCCAAAGCCGGCTGGTGAACTGGGTGCCTCGATCTGACATGATACAAGTCGGTACGCCATGCAACCGCACGATCTCGTCGATGTAAAGCTGGGCATACTGAGCGAAGCTGAAAGTCGTCTTCACTGGCAGGAAGTGAGCCGCTTTCGTCAATCGATCTACGATCACCCAGATGGAGTCATACCCTCGACTGGTCCTGGGTAGACCCACAACAAAATCCATCGAAATCTGCTCCCATTTCCACTCCGGAATGGGTAACGGCTGTAGCTCTCCTGCAGGCCTCTGGTGCTCGGCCTTGACTTGCTGACAAGTCAGGCATCTCGATACAAACTCCGCAATGTCCCTCTTCATCCCGTCCCACCAGTAGGTCTCTCTCATATCATGGTACATCTTGGTGGAACCGGGGTGGACACTATACACTGATCGGTGTGCCTCCTCAAGAATGTCGCGCCGCAATCCATCAGCATCTGGTACGCACAGTCTAGATCCATAACGTAAAATCCCCTGATCGTCAATCACGAACTCGGAAAATCTGCCCTGTCCCATCTGTGCCATGATCTCTGAGCAACGGTCGTCACTGCGCTGTGCCTCATATATACGGTCAAGCAACTGTGGGCGTGCACGAACATGCGCGAGCTGTCCCCCTGTCTGAGTGAACTCGAACTCAACTCGGCTATCGCATAACATCTGCCAATCTGCTGACGACTGCCTCTGCACTGCGCGCAAAAAGGATAGACTACCCCCGGGCCTCCTACTCAACGCATCTGCCACCACATTCGCCTTGCCTGGGTGATATAGGATCTCACAGTCGTAGTCTTTCACTAACTCCATCCAACGACGCTGTCTGAGGTTCAGGTCTCGCTGCTGAAATATGTACTTTAAGCTCTTGTGATCAGTGAATATCTGACACGACTCGCCGTATAGGTAATGTCGCCAAATCTTCAGTGCAAAGACCACTGCAGCCATCTCCAAATCGTGAGTAGGGTAGTTCTGTTCATGCTTCTTCAGCTGCCGAGAAGCATAAGCGATCACCCGGCCATGCTGCATCAATACGCATCCTAATCCCACTCGCGAAGCATCACAGTAGACCACAAATTCGCCTGATCCCGAAGGCAAAGATAATACCGGCGCCGTAGTCAAACAAGTCCGTAGCTGCTGAAAACTGCGCTCGCATTCCTCTGTCCAAACAAAAGGAACTCCCTTCCGGGTCAAACCGGTCAAAGGTGCAGCTATACGGGAGAAGTCCTGAACAAAACGCCTGTAGTAGCCCGCCAGGCCTAGAAAACTACGGATCTCAGTAACCGATGTAGGTCGGGGCCACTGCTGAACAGCCTCAATCTTCTTCGGGTCCACACATATGCCGTCTCTCGTAACCACGTGACCCAAGAATCCGACGCTGTCCAGCCAGAATGCACACTTGGAGAACTTTGCGAACAGCTGGTGCTCCCTCAGAGTCTGTAACGTAATCCGCAAGTGCTGCTCGTGCTCTTCTCTGCTCCGGGAGTACACCAAGATATCGTCGATAAACACGATGATGAACAAGTCAAGATACGGCCTGAATGTACGGTTCATCAAATCCATGAATGCTGCTGGGGCGTTGGTGAGTCCGAACGACATCACCAGAAACTCGTAGTGGCCGTAGCGCGTGCGGAAAGCTGTCCTCGGTATATCCTCCTGTCGAACTCGCAGCTGATGGTATCCTGATCGCAAGTCGATCCTCGAAAAATACCCCGCACCCTGAAGCTGGTCGAACAAATCATCAATGCGTGGCAACGGATATCTGTTCTTTAACGGTAACTTTGTTCAGCTGGCGGTAGTCGATACATAAGCGCAAACTTCCATCCTTCTTCTTGACAAACAGGACCGGAGCACCCCACGGAGAAACACTAGGTCGAATAAGCCCCTTATCTAACATTTCCTGCAACTGATCCTTCAGCTCTCGAAGCTCTGCCGGGGCCATCCGATAAGGCGGTATAGAAATAGGCCCCGAGCCGGGAATCAAATCAATGCAGAACTCAACATCGTGCTCAGGTGGTAGCCCAGGTAGCTCATCAGGGAAAACATCAGGGAACTCACAAACAACCGGGACCCGGTCCAATGGAACCTCTGCAGCTCGAGTATCACAAACATACGCTAAGAATCCCTGACATCCCTTCCGCAAGAGCTTACCAGCGCTAAGAGACGAAATCAAGCTGGGAAGGGTGACGCTGCGGTCTCCCTGAATAACAAGGACTGGCTCTCCCGGAAAGCTAAATATGACTGCCTTCTCACGGCAGTCCACCGAAGCATAACAAGTGGCTAGCCAATCCATGCCCAGAAGCACATCAAAGTCCAACATATCGAGGAGAATCAAATCAACTGATGAATCCCTCTCCCCGATACGAACGGAACACAATCGAAATACAAAACGAGCGACAAACGACTCGCCTACCGGAGTAACAACAACAAGCGGAAGATCTAACGACGATGACTCACGGCCCAACATCGGTGCAAAGTGTGTAGAGACGTACGAATGTATGGAACCTGGGTCAAATAATACCCGGGCGTCGAAAGAGCAAACTGGCAAGGTACCTGTCACAACGGCATTGGATGCCTGCGCATCCTGCGGTGTCAAAGCAAATACTCGGGCCTGTCCTCCACCGATAGCGGGCTGACCTCGACCTCGGCCTCTGCCTCCTCGTCCTCTCTGAACAGGACCGCCGCGTCCACGGCCTCTGGGTGCACCTAACTGGCGTGAAACATCTCCAGTGGTAGGAAGTAGAGCTCTCTTAGGAGGGAGTGGTGATGGTGGTAAGGTAACATGTGGCACTGTCGCCGCTCCCTGTCGTCTCACCGGACAATCTCTGACAAGATGGTGTGGACTCCCGCACCCAAAACACCCTGGCGACGGCTGCTGTCCCTGGGGATAAGAACCATATAACTGTCCCCGACCAAATCCTCTGCCAGGCCTATCTCTCGGAAAAAATCTGGCGCGCTGCCTCTGAGACGGTACATCGGTGCGAATCCTCTTCGGCCCAGAAACGGCCGAAGTCTGTGATATGCGTGCCTCCATCCGCAATGCCGTATCCATAGCAGCTGAATAAGTGTCGTAGTGCTGGGCGCCAATGGCAAGATATAGCTGGGCATCAAGTCCCTGTACGAACCTCTTCACCATCTTCTCTTCGGTATCCACCAAATACTGAGCATATCGGGATAACTGTGTAAACTGGATGTCATACTCAGACACCGTCATCCCAGGTGTCTTGACTAAGGCCTCGAAGCTACGAGCTCTGGCGTCACGAACGCTCTCTGGGAGGAAACGAGCTAGAAAGACCGCTGTAAACTCGGCCCAAGTCATAGGCGGTAGACCTGCAGCTCGACCTCTCAAGACTGACTCCCACCATGTCTGCGCGAGACCCTCTAGTCGGAAACTCGCAAGCTCTACCCATCGATCATCCGAACATCTCAGCGAACGGCAGATCCTGGCTAAACTGTCAAGGAACGTCTGTGGGTCCTCCGCTGCCTCGGTGCCGGTGAATACTGGAGGTCTCAGCCTCATGAAATCCTGTAGCGAAACCGGAATGGCCACGGTGGTAGTAGTAGGAGCAGGTATCATGGTCGTCTGTGATGTAGTAGGTACATCATCCGGCCTCGGTGTACGACTGGCTGCAACTAGGGATCCTACCATCTGACGTAGCTCCTGCATACTCCCCATCATCTGTCGCAACTCCTCCATACCAGTCTCAAGCCTACCCATACGGCCTGGGGAAGGTGGATCGGTCTGTCCCTGCGGCGTAGGCATACCACCCTGCTCAGTCCTAGTCTCGGACGAGCCAGCTCGAATCTCGTCTCGGGCGGCAGCCCTCTATGCCCTCGTAGCCTTCGGCGGCATAGTGGCTGTTACAGGAAAACGGATAATAAGAACAGTGCAATAGGATCATAGGATACACGGAATTGAAGAAGGAATTTTCAAGCAAGTATATCCTAAAGTCACTTAGGCGGAGTACCGTATCGCAAGTATGCCACGGACATACGCACGCTACGTTACCCTGCTTAAGTCACTTACTCCATCTACCAAGGGTCATCCTACACTCAAAAAGGTAAAACCTATCGCTTTGATACCAACTTTGTCACGACCCGCAGGGTACGGACGTGACTGGCACTTAAGTTTACGAAGCGTCTCAAGGCGTCCGTAAAATAAGTAAGCCAAAGCCCAGAACCAAAACCAAAAGCAGAAGAGTGAAGAAAACCCAATCAATTGAAAGCGAGTTTATCAAATAAGTCATATAAAACCCTTTTTTTTAAAAACAATATCAATTTTTCCGAAAATTTCGGCAGAGTCTCCTTTGTAAATACTGGCCCCCAAAATGGGTACAACAAGAATATATATAAATCCAACAAAATAGGGCATCCCCAAGCGGGAGCTAGCTCTTCGCCACAAGGCGGTCACAAATCCCACGCAATATAAAGCAACAACATGCGAAATAATCATAATGAAGCATAAGAAAAACAGCATGTCGACTCAAGTGAGCTCGACCCCAAAATACAGCATAAAAGTCCACAAACCTCACAGTCTCATCTCTAGGTCAATATACAATGATACTGGTAGATACAGTAGATGGAGTACACTAGATACAAGAATATACAAGGTGGTACAAAAATAATGATATAACCCACCTAAGAGCAAAGCCTCGAGTCCAGGCAAAAGAAACAAGAGCGCCCGCCGCTACTGCACTGATGGAGCGGACCTGCAAAAGGCTATGGCACAACGGGGGTGAGTTGCCAACTCGTGAGTAATAAATAACATCTACACAGGCTATCGAATGCATGCACACAAGCATCCTAGCATCTCAAATACAGGTAAGGCAGGACATGATAGCAGGTATGTATGCAATATGAATATACTAGCAGGTATGAATGCAATGCGAATCAACTCGTGATCTGAATGTGTAAGTATAAGAAATCATGTTTTTCCCTTTAAGAATCTCTTTTGAATTACCAGCACAATACCAATAGAATCAATAAGAACCTGTGTCCAGCAACGACACCTCAAAACTATCATAAATCTCATATATCCATGTCATAGTATCTCTGGCCTCAGCCATCCGGCTGACCCAGCTCAATATCAAAATCTCATCATCTCGCGGCCACGGTCGATATCCTATGGATATCCGCCGTGCGAAACAGTCACCGGTAGGTAATCCGTCCCATGCCAGGCTCAACGTCAACACCACATTCATCTTGCCCCGGGGTACCATACCGGGCCCACCATGTACCCGTGACGGTTCCTCCACTCCTCGACACGGATCTCGAAAACCACAGCAAACTCATGGTGGACGACACTTACATCACTAGAAAACCGCAATTTACATATTTTAAAAATATAATAAGTTTAGAAATTTTGCGGCTTTCCCCCGAAATCCAGAAATATCATAAAATCCCAAGAAATCCTCATAAGTGCATATGTCAATGATAATGAATGCATATGGTGTCAATAATCAAGTTGCGATGTGTGATTAATAGATTAGGCATGAACAAATAATATGATGAAGCACATGCACATGAATAGCAATCCTACGATTTCATTTTAAGGAATTAAAGCAATAGCGCGAGTTTAAGTATCAATTATAGTAAAAGATTTCAATTTAAAGGTTATCTAGTGTGGTGGCATGGCAATTACCAGGGTGTGTGTGTAAGCATGAATAGTGCCCGTGCTGCATATAAAAACCCTGGCAATGGTGCACGTGTCCTATAAAATGGGTTCGCATATGTATGTCAATATAAGGCATGGATGCAGCAAATAATCATATAAGTATTACACCCCTAATTACTAACATCAATAAGAATCTCTTAAGTTACTAAAACTATCGGGCGGCTTGCGCCATGCAACGATAGTCCCCCGTAGATGTTACATCTACTCACCGGAATCCCTAGCTAGTCACGTCCAATCACCGCTTTCCCCTTTCGAGCCGCGTCTGACGTCTCCGCGACCGAACCTGGAATTTACATCAATACCAAATATAAGGTTACATATCAAGAACGACGCAAAACCCAAGCGAAAATACTAACGTTCACAAGCTAGGTACAACGTGCACAAAGTGCGCGGAACACACGCGAAAATCTACAAAAATGTCGATTTGGTCGCCCGGAAGAACTAAAACCCGATTACTCAAATATCCACACTCACACAACCTAAATGTCATAGGATATGCCAACAATATAATCTAGATATCGCAATTAATTCGTCACAATAATAAAATAAAAACCTAGTAAGCTAGAAGTTTGCAAATTTGGTGCAAACATCGACAATTTGCGACAAAGTGCACACATTATCACACAAATATCCAAATTAAACTATTAGAAATCCACTACAATTAAATTAACCCCTTAACCATGCATCAAAACCCACATTCCATACACAAACCTTTTCTTGATTTTGGTAAATAGCAAAGCAAAGAAAATTTCACACAAGTTAACTTAGATTAGCAATACATCAAGCCACTTAAGCAAAGTAACCATATAGGTTGGTTAAGTAAACCACTAGATTAATTAACTAGATTTAATTAACTAAAACATGGTTTCAAGAAACCCTAATTAACTCAACCATTAACTTTAAACAAAACTAGAATGAAAATAGCACTAAATTAACACTAAAACAATTTAATTAAAGGATTCTAACCATAAGAAATTAAAAGAGTAGAAATTATACCTCAAACCTATGGATCTAGCAAGAAGAAATTTGCCTCAATGATGGCCTCCTAGCACCATGATTCCAAGCAAGAGAGGTGAAGGAAAAAGGGATGAAGGATGGAGTTTAAATTGTGAGGTTTAAATTTGGAATTTTTGAAGCAACTTAATGAATTTTTTGAAGAAAATGAAAAGAACCAAGAGATGAAGGGGGCTGCAGGAATTTCGGCCAGAACAAGGGAAGGGGATGGTGTGGGGTGTGGGAAAAAGTCTTGGTCAACCCCCTACCAACCCACAAAGACCCATACCCAAAATAACAATTCATAATCCTTTAAAAAAAAACCATTTCTACGCAAGAATAAAGTCAAAGAGCATGGCATTTTTTTTTGGACCTGATGATGGTGGGGCTGGCTTAGGGCTGAGGGAAGAGAGAGAGAGGGGTTTTACAAAAGAAATTTTATGCAAAAAGACCCCCTACAAGTCAAAAATTGCAAGTTTAAGTTTAAATTCAATAAATTTCGTTTCCTATAATAAAAATTAGTTAAAAATCAAAATAAAATACTAAAAATTTATATTTCAACTAGATTTTAATTAACATGATTTTAAAGCTTAAATTTAGCCCATTTAAATTTGTATTTATCGCTAATTTAATGTATTTTCTTACCGGCTTAAAATAATATTAAAAAATTGAAAAATAGGGAAAAAATTTTAAATGACCAAAATTTAATAAGTAACTCATTAGCTACTAAAACCAAGCAATTAGCTATCCATTTTAGGTATAACTAGTACTAAACTGCAAAATAACAAAAAGGACGGTTTTCGGAAAAATACCGAATTTTCACCGATTTTCAGGAAAACTCCAAAACGACTTTTCAAGACGCTACACTACAGTTCTTGCTTTGCACAGTGGTATATGTGATATATCCTGCACCTTATTCGATGAGGAAAGGGCCGACGATCCCTTCACCGGGAGTGACCCCTTTAACAATAACTGGCAGATGCTACACACTCGGTTTGTCTTTTGATAGCTTCTATAGTTTCTGCTTTGCACAGTGATATATATGATATATCCCGCACATCATTCGATGAGGAAAGGGCCGATGATCCCTTTACCGGGAGTGACCCCTTTAGCAAAACTAGAAAAGCCTCAAAAACACTCCATTTTAAAATCATTCGATCCTACAACGATATCAAGTTCATTACGCAATAGGTTTTCAGAAAAACCTGTCGTAGCCCTCCGTCATTTCAGATAAGTAGTAGTTAGTATTCGTGCTGCGTTTGTTGGCCTTTGTCAAGACGTAGTGTGCGGTAGCTGACTGGTGCTTATCTGCTTATGCATATGATGCAGATTGGGTTAGGGTAGTCGTGCGACCTTGTTAGCCTTTGTCAAGGGTCGTGCGGGTGGGTTTAATTCAATCAGAAAATGACGGGTTGAACTTGACTAGCATCCCATGGTTTGTTGGCCTTTGTCAAGGTCATAGGAGGTTAGGGGCAAAATATTATCGGGAATTTCAAGTGTTGAAATTTGCAATGAGATTGCATACCTTCTATGAGATAGTTCGATTCCGATACCCGCTGGTCAAATCGGATATGTAATTATTGGAATAATTGTTGGACACCCTTTTGTATATTATTTACTTTTCCGCATTAGGATAGACCCAAGGAGGGGAGCACAAGTAACCGGGTTCTAGGGTCCAGTGGGAGACCATCTCGAGGAGTCAAGTCCGGGTCTCCTAACCCTAGAATTGGTAGGGTTGCTTGCCGCTCTCGTAGGGGTCTAGGGGTGTGGGATTGGCTATTCATCACGACCATGGAATCCGTGTTTTATACTGGCTCGTATTGAAAACACGGACGTCCTAGTATATCCAATGTTTCATATGTTTCTTCTGCTGCGATATCTGTGATCTGATCATATGGTGTTCTCTGATAGATACTATATATAGTATATATGATATATTATATAGGCGTTACTTATGTTTTACACCCACGCTAGCCCTGCCCCGCTCTGCCGTTAGTTACCTAACCTAACGGTGCACGAGGGGACATCGAGGCGAATGCGGATGTCATAAGTATACGTCGTATTTATCTGTGATGTTTAGGTACTTAAATGATGGGACTTCATTAATGTGATTAATGAAAGAAAAGAAACCTAAGATGTTGTAGAATCAAATTTTAAACAAAAAAGGTAGCTACAGTTCTTGCTTCGCATAGCGGTATATATGATATACCCTGCACCTTATTCGATGAGGAAAGGACCGAGATCCCTTCACCGGGAGTGACTCCTTTAGCAATAACTGGCAGATGCTACACACTCGGTTTGTTTTTTGATTGCTTCTATAGTTTCTGCTTTGCACAGTGATATATATGATATATCCCGCACCTCATTCGACGAGGAAAGGGCCGACGATCCCTTCACCGGGAGTGACCCCTTTAGCAAAACTAGAAAAGCCTCAAAATCACTCCATTTCAAAACTTCATTTGATCCTACAACGATATCAAGTTCATTGCGCAATAGGTTTTCAGAAAAACCTGTCGTAGCCCTCCGTCATTTCAGATAAGTCCTGTTTAGTATTCGTGCTGCGTTTGTTGACCTTGTCAAGGCGCAATGTGCGGTAGCTAACCAGTATTTATCTGCTTATGCATATGATGCAGATTGGGTTAGGGTAGTCGTACGGCCTTGTTGACCTTGTCAAGGGTCGTGCGGGTGGGTTTAATTCAATCAAGAAATGACGGGTTGAACTTGACTTACGGTCTATGGTTTGTTGACCTTGTCAAGGTCATAGATCGTTTGGGGCAAAAGCATTATCGGGAATTTCAAGTGTTGTAATTTGCAATGAGATTGCATACCTTTTATGAGATAGTTGGATCCCGATACCCACTGCGAGTAAGAGTTACTCCTGGGAGAGTTTTACACATTACAATTAGCCGATCAAGTAGGTGTCTAGAAAGGTGTCAACGGGGTTACGCCTCTGGGAAAACGAGGTTTACATTAATTAGGTTCGTGCGAAAGCACGGGGGACCTCCCTCAAAGTACCGACACTGGCCTGGCTGAAAGATTGGCGAACTTATAGTGTGTAATTAATCCCAGCTAGTCTTTCCTTTTAAGGTTTGAAGGAAGATTTGATAAAAACCAGTGGGAGCCATCCTGATTAGATAAGATAATAACCAATCTGATCTTGCACGAGCATACGCTAAAGTGTTTTCTTCTCTCTCTCTCCAGGTAGCGACCAATTCATGCCTTAATCAAGATAATAATATGGATGTATTGACCGAACCCGCATGTTATACTGTGCTGGGGAATGTTGGTTCCATTCTTTCCTATAAGGGTTATAGGACTGAACAGGATATAGGGGAATACCAGGATTCCAATGCCACCCGATTGAAGAAAGTACATGTTGATGCATTTTCTTCGGGTGTGTTCGTTACAGAGAACTGTTTCTCCATTTGCCCTATGTCCTGGGTATTAGATACCGGGTCAGGATCCCATATATGTAATCAGTTACATGGGCTTAGAAAAGGTAGAGAACTTGGAGAAGGTGATAAAGACATTAGAGTTGGAAATGGTGCAATTGTTGCAGCTACGACTGTCGGGGAATATCACCTTGTGTTACCAACTGGTAATACATTGGTTCTGAACGAATGCTATTACATGCCGAACCTGATATGCAACATTATATCGGTTTCTTTATTGAGTAAAGAGGGATATAATTTTGTATTACAGGACAATGTTATGAACATTTTCCGTAACCAAAAGTTGGTTGGATCAGGCACGTTGTGCAATGGCATTTATGTTCTAAATCAATCAACAGTTCTGAGTATAACTAACACACACAAGAGGAAGAGTTCTGAACTGAACGAATTCTTCTTGTGGCATTGTAGACTGGGTCACATCAATGCGACACGACTAGCTAAGTTGCATAAAGATGGATATTTAAATCCGTTTGAATTTTCATCTTATGACACTTGCCAGTCATGTCTCAAAGGCAAGATGACCAAAACTCCGTTTACGGGACACGGAGAAAGAGTTACTGAACTCTTGGGACTGATACATAGTGATGTAGGCGGTCCTATGTCTACACATGGCAGGAATGGTTCTTCGTACTTCATTACATTCACTGACAATCTCTCTAGATTCGGATATGTGTTCCTGATGAAACACAAATCAGAAGCTTTTGAGAAATTTAGAGAATATATACAAGAAGTCGAGAACCAAACCGGAAAAAGTATTAAAATCCTTCGATCTGATCGAGGAGGTGAATACTTAAGCAATGAATTCCTGGACTTCCTAAAAGAGAATGGGATTCTCTCTCAGCTGACTCCTCCATATACACCACAGCACAACGGTGTATCAGAACGGAGGAACCGCACCCTATTAGATATGGTGCGCTCTATGATGAGCACAGCTGAGTTACCTATTTCCTTTTGGGGATATGCGCTGGAAACAGCAGCATACCTATTGAATCAAGTTCCATCTAAATCTGTACCTACCACACCATATGAGATATGGAGTGGGAAGAGGCCATATCTTAAACGAGTTAAGATATGGGGTTGTCCAGCCTATGTCAAAAGACAAAATCCGGACAAGCTCGAGGCACGGTCAGTTCTTTGCAAGTTTGTGGGATATCCAAAGAACTCATATGGGTATTTTTTCTACCACAGTGAGGAACAAAAAGTGTTTGTTGCTCAACATGCCACCTTTTTAGAAAAGGAATTCCTTGAAAAAGAAATTAGTGGCAAAGTGGTAGAGCTGGAAGAAGTTCCAGATACACAAACCGTAACTGAAGATTTGGTGGAACCAGAAAATTCAGAAGCTCCCAATGAACCTCAGCCTCTCCGCCGATCTAGTAGGGTTCCTCGCCGACCTGAGAGATACTATGGTTTTCTCATGGATGGTGGGAGCGAGGATTGCATCATGGAGGATGATGACCCAACTAGCTTCGAGCAGGCCATCACGAGTAGGGATTCAGTGAAATGGCTGGATGCAATGCGGTCCGAGATGGAATCCATGTACACCAACAAACTATGGACTTTGGATGTTGCTCCTGAAGGGGTAAAACCCATCGGGAGCAACTGGATCTTCAAGAAAAAACTTGGTGTAGATGGGAAAGTAGAGACTTTCAAAGCTAGACTTGTAGCAAAAGGTTTTCGTCAAAGACCAGGTGTGGACTATGACGAAACCTTTTCTCCAGTGGCTATGCTTAAATCCATCCGGATCATGCTTGCCATCGCTGCATATCATGATTACGAAATCTGGCAAATGGATGTTAAGACCGCCTTTCTAAATGGTGATTTAGAAGAGTGCGTGTACATGACTCAGCCAGAGGGTTTCGTAGACAGTGGGAGCAGCGGGAAGGTGTGCAAGCTGCTTAAATCCATTTATGGATTAAAGCAAGCATCGCGGAGCTGGAACATCTGCTTTGACGTCGTTATCAAAGAGTTTGATTTCGTCAAAAACCCAGATGAACCTTGTATCTACAAGAAGGTAGCAGAGAGTAAGGTAGTCTTCCTCGTATTGTACGTGGACGACATACTCTTGATAGGAAATGATATTCCTATGCTGCAATCGGTCAAGCTCTTCTTATCACAAAGATTCTCAATGAAAGATCTTGGTGATGCCTCCTGCATATTGGGAATAAGGATCTATAGAGATAGATCCAAACGGATATTGGGATTGTCCCAATCCAGGTACATTGACACCATACTAAAGAGGTTTAATATGGAAGAATCCAAGCGTGGGAACTTGCCCACGATCTCTGGAGTCACTCTCTCCAAAGAGATGTCTCCCAAGACCGATTTGGAGAGAGCTCGCATGCAAGGGATACCCTATGCTTCGGCTGTAGGCTCTATCATGTACGCGATGCTGTGTACCAGACCCGATGTAGCATACTCACTAAGTGTAGTGAGCAGGTATCAAGCTGATCCTGGAGAGAGTCACTGGACAGCTGTGAAGAGCATTCTCAAGTACTTGCGAAGGACTAAACAGATGCTCTTGGTGTATGGTAACGGAGAACTCCAAGTGGAGTCCTTTATCGATTCGAGCTTCCAGAGTGATAAGGACGACTCTAAGTCGCAGTCGGGATTTGTCTTTACCCTTTACGGAGGGGCGGTTAGCTGGAAGAGTTCCAAGCAGGAAACCGTGGCAGACTCGACGATGGAGGCTGAATACATCGCTGCCAACGATGCTGCTAAAGAGGCTGTCTGGATCAAGAAGTTCATTACTGAACTTGGAGTGGTTTCATCCATTGAGCATCCAATACCTTTGTATTGCGATAACAATGGAGCGGTGGCTTTGGCCAGGGAACCTAGGTCCCATCAGCGATCCAGGCATATTCTGAGGCGGTATCACCTGATCCGGGAGATAGTTGATCGCCGGGAGATCGAGGTCAGGAGGGTTGACACGAATAACAACACGGCGGATCCACTCACGAAGGCCATTCCCCAGATACAGTTTGAGAGACTCTTCGGGATGCTCGGTATGCGATACTACAGCAGCTGGCACTAGTGCAAGTGGGAGATTGTTAGTTGTATGTATGCCCTAGAGGCCAGTATTGTACAGATGATGTATATTATATTGGATGCTTGGACATATATAGAGATGACTTTCTTGCTCGATATGATAGTATGCTATCTGGTTGCTCTTTATCTTAACATGTACACTTGTCTCTTTAAACTGTCATATATTTACATATTGGTAAAGCCCATAGGATGTGTACTTGACTACCTGGACTATGATGCAGATCATACTAGTGAGGACATGGTAGTCCATAGGTACATCCTTCAAGGTCCCTAGTCGTGGGTGTATCGAGACGGGGCATCGATATACCAGAGTAGACTAGCGTATACGCTTCTCGACCCATGAGATGGGCGATGGATGATCCCATATCCATTGGTGTTTGACATCAGAGATGGTATACGGGTGCTCAGTGGAGACTGGGTACACTGGACGGACTCGTCGAGAACTCCCAGATGGTATTATACCTCACGTCAGATGGCAGTTCTCAGGTGACACTTGTACAGGTTAGTCTGTAGACCCGAGATCGTCATAGAGTCTTGTGTGATTCCCATTGTGCTTTGATCTCCACCTTACCACGTCCATGAGGGCGTGCAAAATGGTGGTCTTTGGGTACAGTCCCGAGTCACATGGAGGCAATGAGCGATAGGAGGGGTTTCGTCTCTCCCGGTATTGGGGGTTGATGTTGCGCAGTGCTCGATTGGCCGTAACAGGGAAGTCCCTGGCCAGGGCTGATCAGAGATTTGCTGGTAAGCGTTACCAGTAGTTTCTCAACCCGTTATGAGCCTCACATCGGCACGACTTATCGGTTATTGGGGTCTGACGTTTACCACCCCTAGACTTGATATGCGACATATCAGACGAACAGACCGGACTGTATGGTAAGTGTTACTGGTTGGATTCACAGGAGTGTGAGCGGGTTAGCTCGTCGATCTTCTGATCGTTCAATACCTGGGTGGCCGTTACGTTTAGCAGACCGCTTGCGGCTTGTGGATGCTTGATATGATCATCGTCTGCTTCCGGCGTATTGACGAGTCTTTAGAGTCCTACACAGAGGTTTCCTGGCTCAAGCGAAACGAAATAGGAGCGCATATGAGATATGTGCGGGACCGAGAATAATGCGTGTATGTGATACCGTATTTCATTCTCGCGATGAATGTTTCGATTGGTTATATGCGATATAACCTAGTTATCGAATCGTAGATTGATTCGATAAGTCGATACATTGGATACTAGTCGGTTATGTGCGACATGACCGGATCATTGAATCAAGTGTTGATTTAATGATTTAATGTATAATTATATATTTGATATATTACTTTGCATTAACTAGTATTGGTTCACTTTAAAAAAGATTTTCTCACTTGTAGTTCACAAGTTGTATATGTGATATACTTTTGTGCACTACAATGTGTCATGTTTGATGATGCATGTAAATTGGTTTTGTGTTAAGACTTAAACCATGGTTATGATAATAGTTAGGGTTTTGATTTATTTACTTATTTATTTATCTATTCTTTCTTGATAAATAAATAAAAGAAAACAAAATGGTTTCTTTCTTTCATGAAGCTTGATGAAGCTTCATGAAGCTTTGACTAAAGTGACCATTTTGTCTTCATGCTTAAACCTAACCATTCTCACTTGACCATGGTCTATTCTCTACACTTAACCAAGGTTAGAAGATGATAAGTATTCATTTTTATTATTCTTTTAACAATACTTATCATATTCTATCTTCTTCTTCTTCTTCTTCATCTTCATGAAGAAAACCTTGCCTTCATCAATGGCACCTTGAGAAAAAGAGTGAGAAATCCAATTCTAAAGTGAACCCACCTCCTATTTCTTCATCCTCTACCTCTTGCCAAGTAGTATAGGGTGTTTTCTTCACAAGTTTCACAACTTGGTGAAGTTGGAGCTTGAACTTGGGATGCCTCGACGTAGATCATCTTCGGCACGAAGCAGACGACCGAGCCCGCCCATTTCTCCGATGAAGCCGACGATTGAGTTCGGGATTCGAGATGGACAGCGAGAAGACGCCTACGTGGAGTTAAGGAAGTGGAGAAACGGATCTACAAAGGTTGTAGTCTCTCTCCTTTAGTTAAGTCGTTAACTAGTTTAATGTTTCGCCTAGAATTCTAGTCGACGATCCGTATTAGGGTTTCTCGGCACCCATAAAATTTGAAAATGGCATGGTTGATGCCTTGTGAGACCTCTATAGTGTGCCTAGGAACCCTACAGTATGATCCGCATCATAGTCCAGGTAGTCAAGTACACATCCTAAGGGCTTTACCAACATGTAACAGAGAGACAATCAGTGTACACGTTAAGGTAAAGTGCAACCAGATAGCATACTATCATGCCGAGCAAGAAATTCCTCCCTATATATGTCCAAGCATCTACTACAATATACATCCTATGTATAGTAATGGCCTCTAGGGCATACATATAACTAACAATCTCCCACTTGCACAAGGGCCATCTGATAGCAGTGGTTGTAGTATCTCATACTCAACAATCCCATAAAAGTCTCTCTCTAGGAAAAGGCCTTTGTGAGTGGATCCGCCGTGTTGTCCTCTGAGTCTACTCTCCTGACCTCGATCACCCTGGAGATCAACTATCTCCATGATCAGGTGACACTGCCTCAGAATATGTCTGGATCACTGATGGGACGGGCGTTCCTAGGCCTAAGCCACAACTCCATTGTCACACAATGGGAGGAACTATGTTCATCTCATGAACAAATATACATCCAGACTGCCTCTTTAGTAGTATCTTAAGTAGCGATGTATCTTGCCTTTAATCGTCTAGTGTGCCACGGTATCTAGCTTGGAAATCTTCCAACATACCGTCCCTTCACTGAGGGTAAAGACAATGCCTGTGACTGACATTCAGTCGTCCTTATCACTCTGGAACCTTTCCAGTGATTCTCCCCAGGATCATTTGATACCATATCACTATATCTAGTGAGTATCCTAACATCCAATTAGATCTATCTCATAGATCAAAACCCAGGATTTAGGAGGTATCACTCTGATCCTATATGGAGAATCATTGTGATAAGCGGAGATTGATCGAGCGTAGCAAAGGAAACTCCTTCCCTATCAAGAGTATGTCATCCACGTACTCTACGAGGATCACCACCATACTCTCTACTACCTTTTTGTATATACAAGGTTCATCTACCATTTAGATGATGTCAAACTCTTTGACTAACTCATCAAAACAGATGTTCCAACTCCGCGATGCCTGTTTTATCACATAAAATATCTTGCACACGTTTCCGCTGCACCCACTGTCTACGAGGCCCTCTGGCTGTGTATTTATAGACGCTCTCTTCCAAAACATTATTTAGAAAAGCAGTCATGACACCCAACCACCAGATATCGTAGTCATGGTATGTAGCTGTAACAAGTAGGATCTGGATGGACTTAAGCATAGCTCCTTAGAAAAGGTTTCAACATAATCCATGCCTGGTCAATGATGCAAACATTTAACAAGTCTAGCTTTGAAAGTCTTAACTTTTCCAAGTACACCAAGTAATCTTCTCAAGATATACTTGCTCCTGATAGGGATTTAACCCTTCAGATATAGCAACCAAAGTCCATACTTTGTTGGTGTAAAAGGATTCCATCTCAGATCACTAAGCATCCAGCCATTCTTATAGAGTCTTACTCCTGATGGCCAGCTCGAAACTAGTTGGGTCATCATCTCATGATGCAATCCTCGCTCCCACTGTCATAGAGAAACCGAAGTATCTCTCAGGTGGGTGAGGAACCCTACTAGATCGGCGGAGAGGCTGAGGTTCGTTGGTAACTATTGAATCCTTTGGTTTTATCAAACCATCTGCTGTAGTTTGTATAGCTGGAACCTTTCCAGTTCTACATTACAGACCTTGCCTCGAGTTTGTCCGGATTTTGCTTTTAGACATCGGCCGGTCAACCCCAAATCTTAACTAGCTTAAGACATGGGCTCTTCCCATACCATATCTCATATGGAGTGGTAGGCTGTGATCTGATTCAAACCTAATTCAATAGGTATGCAGCTTCCCAAGTGCATAACCCCCAAAAGGAAACAGGTAACTCAGTAGTACTCATCATAGAGCGCACCATATCGAATAGGGTGCAATTTGCTCCGCCCCGATATACCATCGTGCTATGGTGTATTCGGAGGAGTAATGCCGAGAGAGAATCTCATTCTCCTTTAGAATAGTTCAGGATTTCCGTGCTTAAGTATTCTCCTCCCTGATCACATCAAAGGACATAATACTTATACCTGTATTTTGGTTCTCTACTTCTAACTTATATTCCGTGAAGATCTCAAAAGGTTCGGACTTGTGTTTCAACAGGAACATATGTCTGAATCTTGAGAGATCATCAGAGAATGTAATGAAGTACAAAGAACCGGTCTTGGCATGTGTAGACAGGGGACCTTTATATATCAACATGTATCATCCCAAGAGTTCACTGACTCTTTCTCTGTTTCCATTAAACAGAGCTGTGGTCATCTTATCTTTGTGACATGACTGGCAAGTTTCACAAGATTTAAATTCAAACTGATTTAAATATGCATCTACATGTAACTTCAGCTAGTCGGGTCGCATTGATATGACCTAGTCTACAACGCCTCAAGAAGGATTCGTTCATTTCTGAACTCTTCCTCTTGTGTGTGTTCTGTATACTAAAAACTGTAGTTTGATTTAGAACGTCAATGCTTTTAGATAACGTGCCTGAACCGATCAACTTTTGATATAGGAAATGTTCAAAACATTATCCAACAATACAAAATTTTATCATTTCTTTACTAATAAAGAGACTGATATGATTTTGTATATCAGGTTCTGTATCTAATAACATTCGTTCAGAATCAATGTATTGGTAATACAGGGTGACAGTGACCAACAGACTTGGCTGCAACACTTGCCCCGTTTTCTGTCTCATGAAACTTATCACCCATTCTCAGTTCTCTACATTTCTGTAGCCCTATGTATCAGATTACATATCTGGGATCCTGATCCAGTATCTAATACCCAGGACGTAGAGGATACAGAGAAACAGTTCTTTGTAATGAACATACCCGAAGATGATGCATCAGCATGCACTTTCTTCGTTTGGACGGCGCGGGAAATCTGGTATTCCCCTATTTCCTGCTCTGTCTTATAACAATTATAAGTTAGAGCGGGACCAACGTTTCCCAGCTCAGTATAACAAGCGGGTTCGGTCAATATATCCGTTTTATTATCTTGATTAAGGCGTGATATGGTCGCTACCTGGAGAGAGAGAGAAGAAAACACTCAGCGTATGCTCTTGCAAGATCAGATTGGTTATTATTTTATCTAATCAGGATGGCTCCCACTGTTTTTATCAAATCTTCCTTTAAACCTTAAAAGGAAAGACTAGCCGGGATTAATTACACGCTACAAGTTCACCAATCTTTCAGCCAGGCCAGTGTCGGTACTTTGAGGGAGGTCCCCCGTGCTTTTGCACGAACCTAATTAATGTAAATCTCGTTTTCCCAGAGGCGTAACCCCGTGGACACCTTTCTAGACACCTACTTGATCGGCTAATTGTTATGTGTAAAACTCTCCCAGGAGTAACTCTTACTCGTAGCGGGTATCGGGATCCAACTATCTCATAGAAGGTATGGAATCTCATTGCAAATTTCAACATTTGAAATTCCCGATAATATTTTGCCCCTAACCTCCTATTACCTTGACAAAGGCCAACAAACCATAGGATGCTAGTCAAGTTCAACCCGTCATTTCCAGATTGAATTAAACCCACCCGCACGACCCTTGACAAAGGCCAATAAGGTCGCACGACTATCCTAACCCAATCTGCATCATATGCATAAGCAGATAAGCACCAGTCAGCTACCGCACACTACGCCTTGACAAAGGCCAACAAACGCAGCACGAATACTAACTACTACTTATCTGAAATGACGGAGGGATACGACAGGTTTTTCTGAAAACCTATTGCGTAATGAACTTGATATCGTTGTAGGATCGAATGATTTTAAAATGTAGTGTTTTTGAGGCTTTTCTAGTTTTGCTAAAGGGGTCACTCCCGGTGAAGGGATCGTCGGCCCTTTCCTCGTCTAATGAGGTGCGGGATATATCATATATATCACTGTGCAAAGGAGAAACTATAGAAGCTATCAAAAGACAAACCGAGTGTGTAGCATCTGCCAGTTATTGCTAAAGGGGTCACTCCCGGTGAAGGGATCGTCGGCCCTTTCCTCATCGAATAAGGTGCAGGATATATCACATATACCGTTGTGCAAAGCAAGAACTAAAGCTACCTGTTTTATTTTTGAAATTCGATTCTACAACATCTTTAGGTTTCTTTTATTTCATTAATCTCATTAATGAAGACCCATCATTTAAGTACCTAAACATCACAGATAAATACGACGTACACTTATGCCATCCGCATTCTCCTCGATGTCCCCTCGTGCACCGTTAGGTTAGGTAACTAACGGCAGAGCGGGGCAGGGCTAGCGCGGGTGTAAAACATAAGTAACATCTATATAATATATCATATATACTATATACAGTATTTATCACAGATCATATCACATGATCACATCACAGATATCGCAGCAGAAGAATCATATGAAACATTGGATATACTAGGACGTCCGTGTTTTCAATACGAGCCAGTATAAAACACGGAATCCACGGTCGTGATGAATAGCCAAACCCACACCCCTAGACCCCTACGAGAGCGGCAAGCAACCCTACCAATTCTGGAGTTAGGAGACCCGGACTCGAATCCTCGAGTTGGTCTCCCACTGGACTCCAGAACCCGGTTACTTGTGCTCTCCTCCTTGGGTCTATCCTAGTGCGGAAAAGTAAATAATATACAAAGGGTGACATCTTCCGCAACTTGGAAGTGCCCCAATAAAAGAATATTACATATAAGTTTTTACATGAATGAAAAAGAAAAACACTCATCTCACATAAAAAACCCCGGCTATTCAAACACGACGATCCAATATAACATATCCAGCAACACATAACATCACATGTCATCAATGTAAGTAAACATGCGTATCCCAATTGTCGTTGACATATAGCAACGAAACCGGCGATATCACATATTACACTTACGGTCATAGAAAAGAAAGTGTAAAACTACAACAGTTGGAATCCGCAACCTTCTTAGACATCGCATGCCTAACCATCATAAACCTCGCATTTTAGTCTCAAAATCGAAAACACTTTTCAATATCAAGTCGGGAAATTGAACAAGATTCCCGACATCCTGATCGAATGCTCGTCGCAAACTTTAGTAGACGGCCGCACCCCCGATACCGTGGACGAAGTGCACCAAGGCGGAACACCGCTAACACGAGCACCCGAACGGATGCTTTCGGCGACGGGGTTCTCCTACAGTCACTTGGTTGGGGCTAATGGGTGTAGCTTTCTATTAATTTTATCCGGCGAGTATCCGCGTACGCTACGTGATTGCGACGGACTTTTGATCACATCAAAATTCCGTGGCGACCGATCAAGTGAGACTAAACCGCTATGTTTATAATATTCATATTAGTTATCTCATAACTACTTGTGAATTCCAATTATTGTATCACATTCCGGATAAGATAGAAAATATTTAACTATCCGATCGAACAATCGAACACCCAAGTTTTCCCAAAATAGCTCAACACATGAAATAAGTTCAAAGACATTCACTTCATGCCTCAGTACCAACGGTCCAGCCGTAGAAGGGTCAAACCAACGCCTCACATGTGGCACGCCGTACTGCCCCAAACCCGAAGGTTCAAAGGACAGTTCAAGACGGTCACATAATCGAGTTAAGCTTTGTTGTCTTCTAGAGGGACCATCGCGTTACTTGCACTACTTAGAACGCCATTAAACTACGGAAAAATCCAACACTTGGAAATTTCCCGGCGGGGGAAAAATTTGGTATTTATATCCGGTGGAACTTTTTAACATATTCTAAAATTACCCGGAAAAGCACATAGACAAAGTTTGAAATTTCCGATCGAATCATCGAAGCTCCAAAACACCCCAGAAAACTCAACTCTTGAGTGCAAATTAAAAATTTCCATAAAACTCAGCACCTGAAGAGACAAATTACTGTGCAAAAATGGAAATCTAATCTCATCATTTGGCCGCGGAACCGCCGCACTTTAGCCGTATCTCTTGGTAATTTTTGCACCGTAATTCTTAGAATTTCCTGCTGAATTTTTTAAGAATTTTTAATCTGGAAAAAACCCAGTTTTGAAAAAATGTCCAGAGAGGGTTGAAATTTAGGGTTTCGTGGTTCGATCGGGTTTCTAACATCGTCTACGCATCGCCTAAGCCTCTAGCTAGGCTCTGATACCATTGTAGGGTTCCTAGGCACGCTAACGAGGTCTCACAAGGCATCAACCATGCCAAAATAAAAAATTTCCGGTGCCGAGAAACCCTAATGCGATCGTTGACTAGAGTTTTAGGCGAAAACTAGAACTAGTAAACTGCTTTACTAATAAGTGAACGGAAATACAACCTTTGTAGATCCGGTCCTCCACCTCCATAGCTCTATGATGAAGTCCCTCTGCTGTACCTATCGGATCCCGGACTCTCGCGGTGGTTTCATCGAAGAAATGATCGGGCTAGGTCGTCGACTTCGTTGCCGAAGATGATCTACGTCGAGGCAACACAAGATCAAGCTCCAACTTCACTAAGCCATGAAACTTGTGAAGAAAACACCCTATACTACTTAGCAAGTGGTAGAGGATGAAGAAATAGGAAGTGGGTTCACTTTAGAATTGGATTTCTCACTCTTTTTCTCAAGTTGCCATTAATGGTAGCAAGCTTTCTTCTTTGTTCAAGAAGAAGAAGAAGAAGAAAAGAAGATGATAAGAATAAAAGGATTAAGTTAAAAATAAAAACCCCTTCATTCTTATCATATTCCAACCATAGTTAGGTGTAGAGAATAAACTAAGGTTAGGTTTAATGGTTAGGTTAAGGCTAAGAGACAAAATGGTCAAAGCTTCAAAGCTTCATGAAGTTTCATGAAAGAAACAAAAACTAGCCACCATTTTATTCTTGCCTTAAAATGAATTAATAAAAATAAATAGATAAGTAAATCAAAACCCTAACCATTAAGATAACCATGGTTTAATCATACACACCCAAGTTAGCATGTATCATCAAACATGATACAAACTAGTGCACAAAACTATATCATATATACAATGTGCACATCAAGTGAGAAAATCCATTTAAAGTGAACAAATATTAGTTAATGCAAAGTAATATATCAAATATATAATTATACATTAAATCATTAAATCAACACTTGATTTAACGATCCGGTCATATCGCATATGACCGACTAATATCCAATGTATCGGCTTATCGAATCAATCCTTGATTCGATAACTAGGTTATATCGCATACAACCAATCGATACATTCATCGCGAGAATAGAATACGGTATCACATACACGCATTATTCTCGGTCCCACACATATCTCATATGCGCTCCTATTTTGTTTCGCTTGAGCCAGGAAACCTCTGTGTAGGACACTAAAGACTCGTCAATACGCCGGCAGCAGGTGATGATCATATCAAACACCCACAAGCCGCAAGCGGTCTGCTAAAAGTAACGGCCACCCGGGTATTGAGCGATAAGAAGATCGACGAGCAAGCCCGCTCATACTCCGGTGAATCCAACCAGTAACACTTACCGTACAGTCCGGTCTGTTCGTCTGATATGTCGCATATCTCGCCTAGGGGTGGTAAACGTCAGACCCCAATAGCTCGATAAGTCGTGTCGATATGAGGTCTATAACAGTTTGAGAAACTACTAGTAACACTTACCAGTAAATCTCAGCAACCCTGGCCAGGGATTTCCGGTTATAGCCAATCGAACACAGTGCAACATCAACTCCCTATACCGGGAGAGACGAATCCCCTCCTATCGCTCATTGCCTCCATGTGATTCGGGACTGTACCCAATAACCACCGTTTTGCATGCCTTCTTGGACGTGGTAAGGTGGAAATCAAAGCACAGTGGGAATCACACAAGACTCTATGACGATCTCGGGTCTACAGACTAACCTGTACCAGTGTCACCAGAGAACTGCCATCAGACGTAAGGTATAATACCATCTGGGAGTTCTCGGCGAGTCCGTCCAGTGTACCCAGTCTCTACTGAGCACCCGTATATCATCTCTGATGTCAAACACCAATGGATATGGGATCATCCATCGCCCATCTGTATGGGTCGAGAAGGTATACTTTAGTCTACTTTGGTGTATCGATGCCCCGTCTCGATACACCCACGACTAGGGACTTTGAAGGATGTACTTATGGACTACCATGTCCCCACTAGTATGATCCGCATCATAGTCCAGGTAGTCAAGTACACATCCTAAGGGCTTTACCAACATGTAACAGAGAGACAATCAGTGTACACGTTAAGGTAAAGAGCAACCAGATAGCATACTATCATGCTGAGCAAGAAAGTCCTCCCTATATATGTCCAAGCATCCACTACAATATACATCCTATGTATAGTAATGGCCTCTAGGGCATACATATAATTAACAATGGTATCAGTTGATCCTGGGGAGAATCATTGGATAGGTTCCAGAGTGATAAGGACGACTGAAAGTCAGTCACAGGCATCATCTTTACCCTCAGTAAAGGGACGGTATGTTGGAAGAGTTCCAAGCTAGATACCGTGGCAAACTAGACGATAAAGGATGGATACATCGCTACTTAAGATGCTACCAAAGAGGCTGTTTGGGTGTATATTGGTTCATAAGATGAACTTGGTTCCTACCATTGTGTGACAATGGAAGTATGGCTTTGGCCCGGGAACCCCGGTCCCATCAGTGACCCAGACGTATTCTAAGGAAGCATCACCTGATCACGGAGATAGTTGATCTCCAGGGTGATCGAGGTTAGGAGAGAAGACTCAAAAGACAACACGGCGGATCCACTCACAAAGGCCTTTTCCTAGAGAGAGACTTTTATGGGATGGTTGAGTATGAGATACTACAACCACTGCTATCAGATGTCCCTAGTGCAAGTAGGAGATTGTTAGTTATATGTATGCCTTAGAGGCCATTACTGTACATTGGATGTATATTGTAGTGGATGCTTGGACATATATAGGGATGACTTTCTTGCTCGATATGATAGTATGATATCTGGTTACTCTTTACCTTAACGTGTACACTGATTGTCTCTCTATTACATATTGGTAAAGCCCTTAGGATGTGTACTTGACTACCTGGACTATGATGAAGATCATACTAGTGGGGATATGGAAGTCCATAAGTGCATCCTTCAAGGTCCCTAGTCGTGGGTGTATCGAGACGGGGCATCGATATACCAGAGTAGACTAGCGTATACCTTCTCGACCCATACAGATGGGCGATGGATGATCCCATATCCATTAGTGTTTGGCATCAGAGATAATATACGGGTGCTCAGTGGAGACTGGGTACACCGGATGGACTCGCCGAGAACTCCTAGATGGTATTATACCTTACGTCAGATGGCAGTTCTCTGGTGACACTGGTACAGGTTAGTCTGTAGACCCGAGATCGTCATACAGTCTTGTGTGATTCCTACTGTGCTTTGATTTCCACCTTACCACGTCCAAGAGGGCGTGCAAAACGGTGGTTTTTGGGTACAGTCCCGAATCACATGGAGGCAATGAGCGATAGGAGGGGATTCGTCTCTCCCGGTATAGGGAGTTGATGTTGCGCTGTGTTCGATTGGCTATAACCGGAAATCCCTGGCCAGGGTTGCTGAGATTTACTGGTAAGTGTTACCAGTAGTTTCTCGAACTGTTATAGACCTCATATCGACACGACTTATCGAGCTATTGGGGTCTGACGTTTACCACCCCTAGGTAAGATATGGGACATATCAGACGAACAGACCGGACTGTACGGTAAGTGTTACAGGTTGGATTCACAGGAGTGTGAGCGGGCTTGCTCGTCGATCTTCTGATCGCTCAATACCCGGGTGGCCGTTCCGTTTAGCAGACCGCTTGCGGCTTGTGGGTGTTTGATATGATCATCACTTGCTGCCGGCGTATTGACGAGTCTTTAGAGTCCTACACAGAGGTTTCCTGGCTCAAGCAAAACGAAATAGGAGCGCATATGAGATATGTGAGGGACCGAGAATAATGCGTGTATGTGATACCGTATTCTATTCTCGCGATGAATGTATCGATTGGTTGTATGCGATATAACCTAGTTATCGAATCGAGGATTGATTTGATAAGTCGATACATTGGATATTAGTCGGTCATATGGGATATGACCGGATCGTTAAATCAAGTGTTGATTTAATGATTTAATGTATAATTATATATTTGATATATTACTTTACATTAACTAGTATTGGTTCACTTAAGATGGATTTTCTCTCTTGATGTGCACATTGTATATATGATATAGTTTTGTGCACTAGTTTGTATCATGTTTGATGATACATGCAAACTTGGGTGTGTGTGTGCTTTAAACTATGATTAGGTTAATGGTTAGGGTTTGTTTTATTTATTTATTCATTTTGGAAAGGATAAAATGGTGGTTTTCTTTTCTTTCTTTGCATGAAGCTTCTTGAAGCTTCAAAGCATCTTTCAAAGTCTACCATTTTGTCTTTATCCCAAACCTAACCATTCAACTAAACTATAGTTTATTCTCTACACTAAACCATGGTTGCTAAAATGATAAGAATCACTTTATTTTCTTTTTCATAATTCTTATCATTATTCTTTTTCTTCTTCTTCTTCAAGAAGAAGAAACCATTCTAGTTTCAATGGTGCCTTGAGAAAAAGAGTGAGAAATCCAATTCTAAAGTGAACCCACTTCCTATTTCTTCATCCTCTACCACTTGCCAAGTAGTGTAGGGTGTTTTCTTCATAAGTTTCATGACTTGGTGAAATTGGAGCTTGATCTTGAGTTGCCTCGACATAGATCATCTTCGGCAACGAAGTCGACGACCTAGCCCGATCATTTCTCCGACGAAACCATCGCCAGAGTCCGGGATCCGATGATCGCAGCGGAGGGACGTCAACACGGAGCTATGGAGGTGGAGGACCGGATCTATAAAGGTTGTAGTCTCTTTCACTTAGCAGTAAAGTTGTTTACTAGCTAGTAGTTTTGCCTATTCTCTAGTTAACGATTTAGTTTAGGGTTTCTCGGCACCGGAAAATTTTGAATTTGGCATGGTTGATGCCTTGTGAGACCTCATTAGTGTGCCTAGGAACCCTACAGGGGCGGGACTAGCACGGATGTTGTAACGTTTTAAAAATAATTAAATAAATAATTAAATAAATAAAATTATTTAAGTGAATTTTATGATTTTCGGTAAAGCAAAATGTATTTTTCGTAAAATCAAACCGCAATTGTTTTTCATTATAAATTCAAAAATACCTATTTAATTATGTAATTACTAGTAAATAGTGTTTATTTAGCCACTTATAAATTTTTAGTTTAAAAAAATATTTTTCCTAAATTAATTATTTTAAATACTAACATAAGCTTTATTTTTACACTAAATTAGTGTAAATTACAAATTTAAATGGTTTTAATTTGCAAAATTGAACCATGGCATGTTAGAATTTAGTATGTATCATGCAAAAATTATTTGCAAAATTTTGCTATTTTCTAGAGTTTTCTTGAGTTGCTATAGTGAAGGAATAAATAAATAAATAATTAAAACCATGAAAAGACTTTTTGTGATGTTTCTTTTCATGAAGCTTCCACACTTTTCTTCACTCTTTTCTCTTGCTCCCTCTCCCTCATGCTATGGCCGGCCTCAACCATGGCAGCCCCCCCCATTGCCCACTTCATTTTATTTCAAAATTCATCAAAAATACTACAAAAATCCAATTTAAATTCCACAAAAACCTAATTATTTCATACCCTTTATCCTCTACTCTTCTCTACATGGATTTTGGAGTGGGAAAGCATGTATTTTTGAGGCTCATTTTCAAGTTTGGACATGAGGTTGTGGAGGTATAAATCCTTCTCTTTTGTTTTATTTCTATTAGATATTTCTTTTAAAGCATAATTAGATTAATTAGATTAATTCTTGTTGCAAATTCTAAAATTCAAGTTAGGGTTTGAAAATTCAAGAGGTGGTTTTTGTTAATTAATTAGGGTTATAATAGCTAGTTTAACATCTTTTAGAGTGGAAAATTCTTGCATGGTGGTGGTATAATAAATTGTTGATCGAAATTGTTTAATTTAAACTATTTAGCTAACTAGATTTTTTCTAAAATGTGTTGTGGGTAAAATAAAATTCTTATTAAGGGTGTTATCATTAGATGGTAATTTTAGTGAGAATATTAGCATATTAATTGAATGAAAAACTTAGTTTGATCACTAGATTATTTTGATAATTGGAAAAATAGTAATAAAATGCTATTATTTTGTAAACTAGATTTTAGGAATTTCTAAATAAATGTGATTAAAAATATAATTATAGTTTCATTACATCATTATCATCATAAATTGTGGTTTAAGTGATTAATTTATGCAAAATCATGTTTTGAGGTGGAATTGTGGTATTTTGCTTGGAAAATGTTAAAATTGTTAAAAGTTGCAAACTAGAAATTTCAAATAAATGCAAAATTGTGTAATAAAAATATAGTAATGGTTTGTATAGTCTAGTAATGCTATTTAATGAGTTTTATGACCATTGGTTTCATTTAAATGTCAAGTTTCGATGAAAAACGGTAAATTGGCATTTTCGGGTTTTTCGAAAACGGACGATTTGATCGATTTTAGTGTTTCGATGAATTTGATCATGTTTTACAATATAAGTAATGTGTTTTAAAACTACAAGTTGTTTGATGATGTTATCTCGATCCATCGGAGTTTGTACGCCGATATCGAGCGGTATTTGGTTCTTTTGCGTGGACGGGACATAGGTTTTAACCTGTGCTTGTTCTTCGTATCGTTTGACTTTTGTATGTGATTCGGTTTACGATGCTATTTATATGTTTGCGTCTAGGTACCCTCACGTGGACTGCGGGCGATGAAGAGGAGGATGGCGACACTGTCTTCGGCAGACATGGACCAGGTGAGTAGATGCATATCTATGGGGGGAAGTCGGGTGGATGGCGTTTAGCACCCCCGCAACGTAGAATAGGAATAGTACTTATTGACATTAGGAAACCAGACGTGACCCTAGTAGGACCCTAGTATTGACCTTAGGCTGGACTAGACCGATTTAGGAAAACTATATCAGAGGATGAGTACCTTGGAAGAGGTTCGTAGGTTTCAGATAGAAACACACCCGCGCACACACTGAAAATCGACATGGGGTACGTGTATGTGTATATATATAGAACTAGGTATAGGTATATACATATATATACAACACATATAGGTGATTCAGTGATGTGATATGATATCCGAGGTATGATGAAACAGTATAACTGGGCTTGATGCCGTGATTTTTGACTATACAGTCGTAATAAAGTGTTAGCGGATCATTAGGGAATGAGATAATGAACTTGAATATATAAATTACAAAGAGTGGTGGTGATATTGATGTACATGGGACGCTAGAATAGTACTCGGACTGTAACTTGTGACTGATTACGATATGATATATGTATAACTTGGTTTCGACATTATATTGGTGTGACCTGATGCCGATATCATATGAGTATGACTTAATCACAAGATGATACATATGACATTATACGAATGAGGAGACACCTAGGAGATACTTAACCGTACCCCGACATTGGGATGCCGTACGATGGATTTTACCGTACGAGGCTTAGATTTGATGATTGATCCGCACTCTTGATTCGAGGAAGCCGTACTACGTACGTGACGCTGTTGAGGCGGGATCGCCGACTATTAGAGATATTGATTCAGACCTTAGGTAGACTCTAGTTTCTTACTGACTAGTCTATTAGGTTTAGTTCCTTAGGATGTTAGATGGACACTGGTTTAGGTTCGACTCACATAGTGGTAGTTGTACTCGTATCTCGCAGAGGAGCGGATAATGCACGTCTGTATTTACATTCATACTGTAATCATCATGGTGCATGTCTTTTATATGTTGCTATAATCAGTATAACCATTACCTGTTAGGACACCAGCACCATTACCGATGATGCGCATATTCCACGCACACTTATTTGCCGGCTCACACACATCATCATCGGTAATTGCTATGTCACGTACAGTTTAGATCATATTATCTTTTATTGATAGAATCAGTTAACAACTAAACTGATGTAATATTGTGATCACTCTCTGATGTTAAGTATAAGACATGACATTCATTACTTAGACATTCATGCATTCATATTTTCGTGTTATCATGCAGTATTATGGGCATATGCCGACACTTATCATATAGTTACTCATGATTTTGAGATTTGGATTTCTATGAGATTTCTGGATTTTTGGGGAAAACCGCAAAAATATATAAAAACTTCTCTCTCTCTCCTCTTCTCTTTTTTTTTAAATAAGATGCGGTTTTCTCATGATGTATGTGTCGTCCACCATGAGTATTTCATGTTGCAAACTAGAAATTTTAAATAAGATGCGGTTTTATCATGATGTATGTGTCGTCCACCATGAGTATTTCATGTTTTCTGATGGATTTCGAGACCCGGTTCGAGGAGTGGATGAGTCGTCTCGGGTACATGGTGGGCCCGGTATGGTACCCCGGGGCAAGAAGATCGAGTTGTAGACGATGAGCCTGGCAGGGGAAGGCTACCTACCGGTGATGTCTGGCGCGGCGGATATCCGGAGGATACCGACCGTTGTCGTGGGATTTGATGATATGGGCCGATCCGGACTGACGGAGTCCGACATATTGATACTTGAGGTTACATGTGTTGTGTCGATGCTTGACACGGATTTCCATGGATTTCATTGTTGAGATTTCAGATGCTTATACACACTTTACTATGATAACGGCTAAAGGTTCTCATACATATATATCTGGATTTCAGGATTTGTGACTTTACATTCATGGTGCATGCATTTCATTTCATATGTTTTAGTACTATATGAGGCACTGACACGACACGGAGTATTTGCACTTACACGTAGTATTACCCTGCTATTACTAGATGTTTGGGATATAGTAGTGTATTATTATGACCTAGGATAGCGTCGTGCATTCGATTTCTTTTCGTAGATGTCTTCTACTCATGAGTTGGCAACTCACCCCCGTTGTGCCAAATTCTTTACAGGTTCGATGTACAGGTTTCCCGTGGCAGCTTGTTGGCACATCTTTTCTTCAGGGTGATTGGCACGGTAGGTTGGTTCACTTGTATCCGAACCACCATTGTACTTTTATTCATTCATTTGTATCTAGTAAGCTCCATCAACCATATTTGTATTACTTGATAAGTTATTGGACCAGTCTTTTACTTCGACCTTAGAGTCGCGCCTGTATTATTCTGTTCTGGTGGTTTTGTTTTCTTTTGAGTTTGAGCCTCGCCTACTGGCATTGTATATTATTGTGCTTGTTGTGGTTGTTTCCGCCTGTTGGCGTTGATGCTAGCACCCGTTTGGGGATGCTTTTTATTGTTTATTCATATTATACTTGTTGTACCTGTTTGGGGGCCAGTTTTTACAGAGGAGACTCTGCCAAAATTTTTGGTAAAATTTGCTGATGTTTTTTTTTTACTTGTTTTCTTTTCTTTTCTTCTTTTTCTTCTTTTATGGTTTAGATCTCTGGGCTTCGGCTTACTTAGGTCACGTGGCGCCTCTAGACGCTTCGTAATCTAAGTGCCGGTCATGTTCCGTACTTTCGGGTCGGGACAAAGTTGGTATCAGAGCGCTAGGTTTAACCTTGTATAAGTCTAGGTGACCCTTGGTTGATGGAGTAGGCGAGTTAGGTAGAGTAACGTACCGTGGGTATGGTCCGCGGCATACTTACGATACGCTACTCTGCTTAAGGAGCCTTAGGATTTACATTGTTTGCACCGTATTTCATTCGTTCCTTTGATCTATCTTCGTCAATGTCGGATGGTGGTTTCTGTTACCACGGGCAGAGGGAGATGCGGCTCGAATGCAGTAACCATTAGAGTATTGGTTATTCTTGAGGATTGAAGCATTGCTTAGCGTGCGGACGAAGGGTATTCACATGCCGTCCGGATGAAGTTAAAGGGTTCGAACGATTATCAGAAAACCATTTCCTATGTTTAAAGTATTCGGAAGAACATGCAGGTATTTCGATGGACCCTCTAGAAGAATGAAACCCTAACTCGACATAATGACCACGAGAACGCCCTTGAACCTTAGGGTTTACGGCAGTTCCGCCGTGCCATTAGTGAGGCTTGGGTTTGCCCTTCTACAGCTGGATCATCGATGCTGGGGTATGTACCGGATATTTTTAAACTGTACTTGAGTGTTGAGCTCTCGGGGAATTATGGGATTTTTATGGATCGATCGAGAAGTTTAATGTAGTCCGGATATCAAGTGAAGGGATCGACTATGTGGGAGACTCTAGGCATGAGTATTGCCGTTGGTAGCGCAGTCAGCACACCTATGAAAGAACGAGTTCGAAGCGGTCGACATCAGAGGAAAGAGGCGCACATTGACGATAGTATTTACGATTATGATTTAGTGATTTGAATTTCCTATTTTCGTTGATTGGATTTTTGTATTTTGAGGACTTTGTTCTACGATTGGTATTTCCTGTGTGTACCTTCATTCTATCTGTGTTTCTTATATCAGTTGTATTGATGTGGTTTAGTACGCACCCAGTACACTTGATTTGGTTTTATATATTTTTTTGAGATTTTTGATTTGATTTCGTGCATAGGGGTTACACGTGATTTTGACATATGTTTCGACCTAATTTTCATGCATTTTTGTGCTGTGATTTCGATTTTGATATTCAATGTATGTTTTCGTGCTCCATGTGCACCTGATTAGGATTCTTGCGCATACTTGGCGCACTTGATGCGATTTTGTGCACACCAGATGCACTAAATCGGGGTTTTGTGCAGATTAGATGCACCTGATAGTGAGTCGTGCACGCCCGTTGCACTTGACAGATGTTTTTGGTGCACACCTGTTGCACTTAGTTTTGTTTTGTGGGTATTCATGGTTTCTGCATTTGGTTTCGATTTCAGTGCGCACCGGACGCACATGACATTTTATTGATGTGATTGGGATTGATTTTAGTTTGAGCAGTATGTTATCATGATCATTATTATTTGAGTTAGTAACCAGGCGGGACGTGTATGTTAAATAAAAGATATATATAGCTATATTTTTAAAAAATTAAACGTCCACTACTTAGACCGTGACACGTGCATTGCACGGCGATTTTCAAGAAGGGGTTTTTGTATGCTGCTTTATTATGATGATTCGGCGATTTTACTAGGATGCGAACTATATATAAGTTATAGATTGATGTATATTATGATGGTTTTCACATTGGGTTATGATATTTCATTATCGCCATAACTCCGATGATTGCGTCATGCTTGACGGAGTTGATTTTCGTTATGTATTAATGATTTCGGAGCCCCGACGATTGGAGTATTTTGCTAAATGTTTTAGTATTTGGAAGGGGAGTGTTAATTTAAATTCGGGGACCGAATTTCCTAAAGGGGGGAAGATTGTAACGTTTTAAAAATAATTAAATAAATAATTAAATAAATAAAATTGTTTAAGTGAATTTTATGATTTTCGGTAAAGCAAAATGTATTTTTCGTAAAATCAAACCGCAATTGTTTTTCATTATAAATTCAAAAATACCTATTTAATTATGTAATTACTAGTAAATAGTGTTTATTTAGCCACTTATAAATTTTTAGTTTAAAAAAATATTTTTCCTAAATTAATTATTTTAAATACTAACATAAGCTTTATTTTTACACTAAATTAGTGTAAATTACAAATTTAAATGGTTTTAATTTGAAAAAATGAACCATGGCATGTTAGAATTTAGTATGTATCATGAAAAAATTATTTGCAAAATTTTGCTATTTTCTAGAGTTTTCTTGAGTTGCTATAGTGAAGGAATAAATAAATAAATAATTAAAACCATGAAAAGACTTTTTGTGATGTTTCTTTTCATGAAGCTTCCACACTTTTCTTCACTCTTTTCTCTTGCTCCCTCTCCCTCATGCTATGGCCGGCCTCAACCATGGCAGCCCCCCCATTGCCCACTTCATTTTATTTCAAAATTCATCAAAAATACTACAAAAATCCAATTTAAATTCCACAAAAACCTAATTATTTCATACCCTTTATCCTCTACTCTTCTCTACATGGATTTTGGAGTGGGAAAGCATGTATTTTTGAGGCTCATTTTCAAGTTTGGACATGAGGTTGTGGAGGTATAAATCCTTCTCTTTTGTTTTATTTCTATTAGATATTTCTTTTAAAGCATAATTAGATTAATTAGATTAATTCTTGTTGCAAATTCTAAAATTCAAGTTAGGGTTTGAAAATTCAAGAGGTGGTTTTTGTTAATTAATTAGGGTTATAATAGTTAGTTTAACATCTTTTATAGTGGAAAATTCTTGCATGGTGGTGGTATAATAAATTGTTGATCGAAATTGTTTAATTTAAACTATTTAGCTAACTAGATTTTTTCTAAAATGTGTTGTGGGTAAAATAAAATTCTTATTAAGGGTGTTATCATTAGATGGTAATTTTAGTGAGAATATTAGCATATTAATTGAATGAAAAACTTAGTTTGATCACTAGATTATTTTGATAATTGGAAAAATAGTAATAAAATGCTATTATTTTGTAAACTAGATTTTAGGAATTTCTAAATAAATGTGATTAAAAATATAATTATAGTTTCATTACATCATTATCATCATAAATTGTGGTTTAAGTGATTAATTTATGCAAAATCATGTTTTGAGGTGGAATTGTGGTATTTTGCTTGGAAAATGTTAAAATTGTTAAAAGTTGCAAACTAGAAATTTCAAATAAATGCAAAATTGTGTAATAAAAATATAGTAATGGTTTGTATAGTCTAGTAATGCTATTTAATGAGTTTTATGACCATTGGTTTCATTTAAATGTCAAGTTTCGATGAAAAACGGTAAATTGGCATTTTCGGGTTTTTCGAAAACGGACGATTTGATCGATTTTAGTGTTTCGATGAATTTGATCATGTTTTACAATATAAGTAATGTGTTTTAAAACTAAAAGTTGTTTGATGATATTATATCGATCCATCGGAGTTTGTACGCCGATATCGAGCGGTATTCGGTTCTTTTGCGTGGACGGGACATAGGTTTTAACCTGTGCTTGTTCTTCGTATCGTTTGACTTTTGTATGTGATTCGGTTTACGATGCTATTTATATGTTTATTCATATTATACTTGTTGTACCCGTTTGGGGGCCAGTTTTTACTGAGGAGACTCTGCCAAAATTTATGGTAAAATTTGCTGATGTTTTTTTTACTTGTTTTCTTTTCTTTTCTTCTTTTTCTTCTTTTATGGTTTAGATCTCTGGGCTTCGGCTTACTTAGGTCACGTGGCGCCTCTAGACGCTTCGTAATCTAAGTGCCGGTCACGTTCCGTACTTTCGGGTCGTGACAGATGTAAAACATAAGCAACGTTTATTATATATTATATATATAATACCATTCGTCTCAACATGTAAAGTGATCACATCACAGAACATACACAGCAGAAGCTCATAAGAAAATATAGGATATTTAGGAGGTCCGTATTTAGTATTTAGCTATCAATAGAAAATACGGATTCCACTGTTGTGATGAATGGCTAAGCCCACACCCCTAGACACCTACGAGAGCGGCAAGTGACCCTACCAATTCTAGAGTTTAGGAGACCCGGTCTCGACTCCTTAAGATGGCCTCCCACTGAACCCTAGAACCCGGTCACTTGTGCTCCCCCTCCTTAGGTCTACCCTACTGTACAAAAGTAAATTATATACAACAATGGTGACATCATCCTCAGCCCGGAAGTATCCCAAATAAAAGAATATTACATACAATTTAATTTTACATGAATGAAAATAAAAACTCCCATCTCACATAAAACCCCCGGCCATTCATTAATGACGATACTGTACAACATATCTCAGCAACACATAACATCACATGTCATTAACGTAAGCAAGTATGCGTATCCCAATTGTCGTTGATGTATAGCAACGAAACCGGCGATACACCACATACTCCACTTACGGTTGTAGAAAAGAAAGTGAAAAACAATCACATTTAGATATATCATGACAATGTTACACGTTTCGATTAAATCAATAAACACCCACAAGTTACCTCGAGAGCTCAACACTTGAGCGAAGTTGAAAGTACTCAAAAGACATGCCGTAGTGTCTATGGTCCAGCCGTAGAAGGAGTTAACCAATGCCTCACCTATGACACCATAGAACTACGGTAAACCCTAAGGTTCGATCGTGGTTCCGTGGGCATAGAATCGAGTTAAGGTTAGTATGGTCTTCTAGAGGGTCCATAGGAATACTTGCACTACTTATTGAATATAATCAACTTGTAAAATTACAACACTTGAAAATTTCAGAGGGGGTGATAATGTGGGGTTTGAAAATCTGTTCGAACTGTTAAACATCGTCAAAGTTACCAATACAATATTAAATTTACGACTACGAAACACTACGAAATAGCCTATAAGCACAATAATCATAACATGAAAAATTGAGCTAAGGAAACAATCCCTGGAAACCCAAAACCGACACACCAGTGCACACAAGGAAAACAGGGCACATGGGACATCAATGGGCCGGCCACCCCGGTTTTTGAGGCTTGGTGCTTGGTTGAAATCCGAGGGATGGTCCCCATTTTTCTTGTGTGCTCTAGTGGTGTCCTATGCTAACTTCTGCAGTTGTTTAAATAATTTTTCTGGGTCATTTAAAAATCGACAGAGAGCACATTTTTGGTTTTCCAGAAATCCGTGTTTTCCGTATTTGTTTCTTTTTCGTAATATCTAACATCGTCAAAAATTCTAGCTTGGCTCTGATACCACTGTAGGGTTTCTTTAGCACCTCACCTAGGGTTTTGCAAGCATCACACTTGCCATATTAAAATTTTGTGAGGGGTTAAACAAACTAACCTAGGAATCAAACTAGAATGATTAGGGTAACATGTTCTAGTATCATATACTAGCTAGTGTCTAAAACTAAGTGGGGAGAGATACTGTTAGTTATATATATGCCCTAGAGGACATTATTGTACATATGATGTATATTATAGTGGATGCTTGGATATATATAGAGAGGACTTTCTTGCTCGACATGATAGTATGCTATTTGGTTTCACTTTATCTTAACATGTTGACCAGTATTAGTTTACTGTCTTGCTCTCACATGTTGATAAAGCCTTTAGGATATGTACTTGACTACTAGGACAATGATGAGATCATACTACTGGGGCAAGGGTAGTCAATGAGTACATCCTATAAGTATTCCTAGTCGAGGGTGTATCGAGACAGGGCATCGATACACCAGAGTAGACTAGCGTATACGCATCTTAACCCATATGATGGGCGATGGATGATCCCATATCCATCGGTGTTTGAAATCAAAGATGGTGTACGGGTGCTCAGTGGAGACTGGGTACACTGAACGGACTCGCCGAGAACTCCTAGATGGATATATACCTATCGTCAGATAGCAGTTCTCCGATGACACTGGTACAGGTTAGTCTGTAGTCCCGAGATCATCATAGAGTCTTGTGTGATTCCCACTGTGCTTTGATTTCCACCTTACCACGTCCAAGAGGGCGTTCAAAACGGAGGCTTTTGGGTACAGTCCCGAATCACATGGAGGCAATGAGCGATAGGAGGGGTTTCGTCTCTCCCAGTATAGGGAGTTGATGTTGTGCCGTGTTCGATTGGCTATGACTGGAAGTCCCTGGCCCGGGCTGATATAGAGTGCTACTAGTAAGTGTTATCAGTAGTTTCTCGACCTGTTATGAGCCTCACATCGACACGACTTATTGGTTACTGGGGTCTGACGTTTACCACCCCTAGACTGGATATGCGACATATCAGACGAAGAGACCGGACTGTACGGTAGTGTTACTGATTGGACTTACAGGAGAATGTACATGCTTGCTTGTTGATCTTCTGATCGCTCAATACCTGGATGGCTGTTACGTTTAGCTGACCGCTTGCAGCTTGTGGGTGTTTGATATAATCATCACCTACTGCCGGCGTATTGACGATTCTTTAGAGTCCTACACAGAGGTTTCCTAGCTCAGGCAAAACGGAGTAGGAGCATATATATGATATGTGAGGAACCGAGAATAATATGATATGAGATACCGTATTCTATTCTCGCGATATATGTTATCGGCCGGGTATATGTGATATAGTCGGGTCATCGGATCAAGTGTTGATTCAATGAATCAGTACATGTTATATTAGTCGGTTATATGCTATATTGCCGGATTGTCGGATCAAGTGTTGATTCGATAATTTAATGTATAATTATATATGTGATATATTACATTACGTTAACTAATATAAGCTCGCTTTATTGATTCATTTTCTCACCGGATAATACATTGATATATATGCGATATATGTTAATTGTATTATTTTCTTTTGTTGCAAAATATATTATATATGTGATATATAATATTGTAACAAGTTAAGGTTACAAATACAACATGTTTTGTGGAGTTTAAACAAGTTAGGGTTTGGATTTGGGTTAGCTTTTTCATGAAGCTTCATGAAGCTTTCTTTTGTCTTTAGCTTAGATTTTTTGTATTGATATTTATTAATCCAACCCAAACCTTAGCCTCTAGTTTATTCTCTACAAGGGTTAACTTTATCATTCTTAACCCATGGTTGGATTTGTAACCAAAACAATAATTTATTATTCATCACAAAAGCTTTCTTCTTCTTCTTCCTCCTTGAAACAGCTTGCTAGCTTTTTACTTGTGATGATTTAGTGTGAGAAATTGAAAACAAAAGAGAGCATAATTCCTACTTCATCATCCTCATCTATTCTAGCCACTTAGATTAGGGTGTTCACTTCTCTAATTACTTCATTAGTGAAGTGTAAGCTTGGGTTAGAGATTCTTCAAGGTGGATCATCTTAGATCATGAAGACTACAAGCAGGGTGTCTCATTTACTTCATGGAGCCACTCGAGAGTCGGAGTTCATGTTGATCGCAGAGAAGGGACTTCAACATGGAGCTTATGAAGCGAAGGAACGGAGTACAAAAGTTGTAATCCCTTTCTCTTAGATGTAAAGTTGTTTATATGCATGTTAACCCTAATTCTCTAGTTAAGATCTTGGTTAGGGTTTGTTTAGCACCCAAATTTTTTTAAAGTAGCATGATTGATACTTGCCAAAAAACTCACAAGGTTCTATGCTAACCCTACAGTGGTATCCGAGCCAAGCTAGACATTAGGCGTTTTCTAGACGAAGTTTGAAGTCCGATCGAACTCCGAAATCCCGATAAATCCCACTTTCTGGAATTTTTTTCAAAAGTTGACATTTTTCATATTAAAAATACTCAGAAAATCTTGCAGGGAATTCTAAGAATTACTGTGAAGTACGAAGTCATAACTCACTCAAGCGACCGCGGAACCGCGGTAAAACCATGCGTTTGGCGGCGGTTCCGTAGCCAACTTTGGGAGTTGGGGGCTAATACTTCAGGGGTTTATTCTTGGGTACTTTTTCATGCTTCTGGGAATTTTTAATTCTACTCAAGTGTTGAGCTTTCTGGAAAATATTGGGAACTTGTTGATTCGATCGGAAAGTTTAACTTCGTTTAAGTTTTTCCGGGTAATTTAGAACGTGTTAAAAGGTTCGAACAGATATCAATAACTCACTTTTTCCCCTGTCGTAAAACTTTCAAGTGCTGGAATTTTCCTGAGTTTAAAACTTTCAGAAAATCATGCAAGCGAATCTGTGGACCCTCTAGAAGAACGTAACCTTAACTCGATTATGTGACCGTCAAAACCGCCACTGAATCATATGGTTTGTGGTAGTTTAGCGTTGCCACATGTGAGGCGTTGGTTTGACCCTTCTACGGCTGGTTCATAGTGTCTGTGACATGTTCTGAGACTTTTTGAACTCCGCTCAAGTGTTGAGCTATTTGGGAATTCTTGGGTGTTTGTTTATTCGATCGAAAAGTTTAAGCTTGTCTATTTATCTAGAACGTGATACAATATGTGGAATTCATATAGTTAGGCATGAAATTCTTAATATATGATATTTCGGATTTAAGATGTCAAAACTGATTGTGGATTCCAAATGTTGTAGTTTTACATCTTTTTTCCTGTGACCGTAAGTGTAATATGTGGTATATCCGTCGTTTTCGTCGCTATAGATCGACGACAATTGTGATAGGCATATTTACTTACGTTGATGACATGTGTTATGTGTTACTGTGATATGTTATATTGGATCGTCGTGTTCTGAATAGACGGGGGTTTTATATGAGATGAGGGTTTTAATTTTCATTCATGTAAAATTCATTGTAAGTAATATTCTTTTATTGGGGCACTTCCGGGTTTAGGATGATGTCACCATTGTATATTATTTACTTTTCCGCATTAGGATAAACCCGAGGAGGGGAGCATAAGTAACCGGGTTTTAGGGTCCAGTGGGAGGCCATCTCGAGGAGTCGAGACTGGGTCTTCTAACCCTAGAATTGGCAGTGTTGCTTGCCACTCTTGTAGGGGTCTAGGGATGTGGGATTGGCTATTCATCGTGACCGTGGAATCCGTGTTTTATACATGCTCGATATAAAACACGGACGTCCTAATATATCCAATATTTCATATGTTATCTTCAGCTGCAATGTTCTGTGATGAGATCATATTACTGCCTAAGATGAATGCTTATACTATATATATATATATATGATATAAAAATATTACTGCTTTTGTTTCTTCTGTGATGCTTAAGAAGCATAATTGATGGGATTTATTAATGAGATTAATAAAAGAAAAGAAACCTAAAAGATGTTGTAGAATTAAAACTTTATAAAAAGGGTAGCTACAGTTTTGCTTTGCATAGCGGTATATATGATATAACCTGCACCTTATTCGATGAGAAAAGAGCCGAGATCTCTTCACCGGGAGTGACCACTTTAGCAAAACTGGCAGATGCTACAAACTCGTGGTTTAGTTTTTGATTGCTTCTATAGTTCTTGCTTTGCATAGTGGTATATATGATATACCCTGCACCTTATTCGATGAGGAAAGAGCCGAGATCCCTTCACCGGGAGTGACCTCTTTAGCGAACTAGAAAAGCCTCAAAAACACTCCTTTTCAAAATCACTTATTTCTACAACGATATCAAGTTCATTACGCTTATGGTTTTCTGAAAAATCCTGTGTAGCCCTCCTTCATTTCAGATAAGTACTACTTAGTATTCGTGCTTCGTTTGTTGACTATGTTAAGACGTAATGTGTGGTAGCTAATTAATTCTTATCTGCTAAAACATGAGATGTGATTGGATTAGGGTAGTTGTATGACTTTGTTGACTATGTTAAGGGTCGTACAGGTGGGTTTAATTCAATCGGGAAATGACGGGTTGAACTTGCCTAGCAATTATGATTTGTTGACTATGTTAAGGTCATAAGTTGCTAGGGGCAAAAGCATTATCGTGAATTTCAAGTGTTGAAATTTGCAATGAGATTGCATACCTTCTATGAGATAGATGGATCCTGATACCCACTGCGAGTAAGAGTTACTCCTGGGAGAGTTTTACACATGAAAATTAGCCGATCAAGTAGGTGTCTAGAAAGGTGTTAATGGGGTTATGCCTCTGGGAAAACGAGCTTTATTTTAATTAGGTCTGTGCGAAAGCAAGGGGAACCTCCCTCAAAGTACCAACACTGGCCTGGTTGAAAGATTGGAGAATTTGTAAGGTGTAATTAACCCCGGCTAGTCTTTCCTTTTAGGGTTTGAAGGAAGATTTGATGAAAACAGTGGGAGCCATCCTGATTAGATAAAATAATAACCAATCTAGTCTTGCAAGAGCATACGCTAAAGTGTTTTCTTCTCTCTCTCTCTCCAGGTAGCGACCCTGTCAGGCCTTAATCAAGATAATAATATGGATGTATTGATTGAACCTGCTTATTATAATGAGCAGGGGAACGTTGGTTCCGTTCTTTCTTATAAGTGTTATAAGACTGAGCAGGGAATAGAAGAATATCTGGATTCTCATACCGCCCAAACGAAGAACAAGCATGCTGATGCATCTTCTTCGGGTATGTTAGTTATCGAGAACTGTTTCTCAGTTCACTCTACGTCCTGGATATTAGATACCGGATCAGGATCCCACATATGTAATATGTTACGTGGGTTACGTAAAGGTAGAGAACTGGAAATGGGTGATCATTCCGTAAGAGTAGGGAATGGTGCGGATGTTGCTGCCAAAGCAGTTGGCGAATATCACCTTTGTTAGTTATATGTATGCCCTAGAGGCCATTACTGTACATACGATGTATATTGTAGTGGATGCTAGGACATATATAGGGAGGACTTTCTTGCTCGACATGATAGTATGCTATCTGGTTGTACTTTATCTTAACATGTACTCTGATTGTCTCTATGTTACATGTTGATAAAGCCCTTAGGATATGTACTCGACTACTGGGACTATGATGAGATCATACTAGTGGGGCCACGGTAGTCGACGAGTACATCCTATAACTGTTCCTAGTCGAGGGTGTATCGAGACAGGGCATCGATGCACCAGAGTAGACTAGCGTATACGCATCTTGACCCATATGATGGGCAATGGATGATCCCATATCCATCGGTGTTTGACATCAAGGATGGTGTACGGGTGCTCAGCAGACTGGGTACACTGGACGGACTCGCCGAGAACTCCCAGATGGTATTATACCATACGTCAGATGGCAGTTCTCCGGTGACACTGGTACAGAGTAGTCTGTCGACCCGAGATCGTCATAGAGTCTTGTGTGATTCCCACTGTGCTTTGATTTCCATCATACCACGTCCAAGAGGGCGTGCAAAAAGGTGGCTTTTGGGTACAGTCCCGAATCACATGGAAGCAATGAGCGATAGGAGGGGATTCGTCTCTCCCGGTATAGGGAGTTGATGTTGTGCTGTGTTCGATTGGCTATAACCGGAAATCCCTGGCCAGAGTTGCTGAGATTTACTGGTAAGTGTTATCAGTAGTTTCTTGAACTGTTATAGAGCTCACATCGACACGACTTATCAAGCTACTGGGGTCTGACGTTTACCACCCCTGGGCGAGATATGCAACATATCAGACGACGAGACCGGACTGTACGGGAGTGTTACTGTTTGGATTCACAGGAGAATGTACAGGCTTGCTTGTTGATCTTCTGAGCGCTCAATACCTGGGTAGCTGTTACGTTTAGCTGACCCCTTGCAGCTTGTGGGTGTTTGATATGATCATCACCTACTGCCGGTGTATTGACGATTCTTTAGAGTCCTACACAGAGGTTTCTTGACTCAGGCAAAACGGAGTAGGGGCACATATGTGATATGTGCGGAACCGAGGATAATGCGATATGTGATACCGTATTATATTCTCGCGATATTTGATATCAGCCGGGTCATCGGATCAAGTGTTGATTCGATGAATCGGTACGGATAAATATTAGTCGGTTATATGCGATATAGCCGGATTGTCGGATCAAGTGTTGATTCGATAATTTAATGTATAATAATATATTTGATATATTAAATTGCATTAACTAATATTTGCTCACTAAAAGATTCTTTTTCTCACTCGGGTAATACATGGATATATATGCGATATATGTTAATTGTATTATTTTATTTTGTTACGATAAATATTATATATGTGATATATAATATTGTAACATGATATGATAACTAATGCAACTTGTTTAGTGGAGTTTAAACATGATTAGGGTTTGGATTAGGGTTAAGCTTTCTAGATGTTTCTAGAAGCTTTTCTTTTTGTCATGATAAAGATATTTTCAAGTGAGTCATGCTTTAACCCAACCCAAACCCTAACCCTAGTTAATTCTCTACAAAGGTTCACTTGACCATGGTTGCATAATTCTATCATATTATTCTTTTCCTATTCATCACAAAAGAATTCTAACATTGTTCATCTTCTTCCGCCTTCATTCTTTCATGAAAAGCTTACTAGTTTTTCAAAAGGTGATGAATAAATATGAGAAAAAGATAAATAAAGAGAGCAAAAATCCTACTTCATCATCCTCATCTTCCCTTGCCATTTAGATGAGGGTGTTCACATCATTTCATGAGTGTTAGCTTGTGTTAAAGAAACTTCAAGGTAGATCATCTTAGTATCGAAGATCGGAAGCAAAGGTTGCGTCTTTCTCTTCGTGGAACCTCTCGAGAGTCCGGATCCCGATGATCGCAGTGAATGGACCACAACACGGAGCATATGAAGTGAAGGACCGGATCTACAAAGGTTGTAATCCCTCTCACTTAGTGTTAAAATATTTAGCATGTTAGTTTTCGCCTAATCTCTAGTTTAAAGTTCCGTATTCGGGCTGTTCGGCACGGCTAAATTTTTATTCGGGCATGGTTGATGCCTCGTAGACCCTTGTGCGCGTGCCTAGCAACCCTACAGTGGTATCAGAGCCAAGCTAGAGCTTTAGGCGAAGTCTAGACGAAGTTTAAAGTCCGATCGAAACCCGAAACCCCGTTAAAACCCGCTCTCTGGACTTTTTCTAAAAACTGGGATTTTTCCAAATTAAAAATGCTTAAAAAATTCAGCAGGGAATTCTAAGAATTACGGTACAAAATTTTTTTGATGAACAGTACAAAACGCCGCAGAACCGCCGCAGAAGGCATGCTTCTGCCGCGGTTCGCCGCGTAATGATGACGTCATCAATTACTGTTTGCACAGTAACTTCTATTTAATTATGCTGGATTTTATGGGAATTTTTAATATTTATTCAAGAGTTGAATTTTCTGGGGTTGTTTTGGGGATTCGGTGTTTCGATCGGAGTATCACATTTTGTCTGTGTGTTTTTCCGGATAAGTTTTAGAAACTGTTAAAAAGTTCGAACGGATATCAATAACTCACTTTTTCCCCTGTCGGAAAATTTTTCAAAAGTTGGATTTTTCCTCGAGTTTAAGAATGTTCTAAGTCGTGCAAGTAACTCGGTGGACCCTCTAGAAGACAACAAACCTTAACTCGATTATGTGACCGTCTTGAACTGCCTTTTGAACCTTAGGGTTTGGGGCAGTACGGCGTGCCACATGTGAGGCGTTGGCTTGACCCTTCTACGGCTGGACCATTGGTACTGTGGCATGTAATGGATGTTTTTAAACTGATTTCAAGTGTTGAGATATATTGGGGAAATCTTGGGTGTTTGATGATTCGATCGGAAAGTTTAACTTTGTCTATTTATCTGGAATGTGATACAATAATTGGAATCCACAGGTAGTTATGAGATAACTGATTTGAATATTATAAACATAGCAGTTTAGTCTCAGATGATCGGTTGCCACGGAATTTTGATGCGATCAAAAGTCCGTCGCAATCACGTAGCGTACGCGGATACTCGCCGGGTAAACTTAATAGACAGCCTCACTCCATAGCCCCGACCAAGTGACTGTAGGAGAACCCCGTCGCCGAAAGCATCCGTTCGGGTGCTCCCGGTAGCGGTGTTCCGCCTTGGTGCACTTCGTCGACGGTATCGGGGGTGCGGCCGTCTACTAAAGTTTGTGACGAGCATTCGATCAGGACGTCGGGAATCTTGTTGAATTGCCCGACTTGATATTGAAAAGAGTTTTCAATAATGAGACTAAAATACGGGGTTTATAACTGTTAGGCATGCGATGTCTAACGAATTCATTTGGTTAGGCATGCGATGTCTAAGGAGGTTGCGGATTCCAACTGTTGTAGTTTTATACTTTCTTTTCTGTGACCGTAAGCGTAGTATGTGGTGTATCGCCGGCTTCGTTGCTATACATCAACGACAATCGGGATACGCATACTTGCATACGTTGATGATATAAGATATTATGTGTTGCTGTGATATGTTATATTGGATCTTCGCGTTTTGAATAGCCGGGGGTTTTATGTGAGATGAGAGTTTTTCTTTTTCATTCATGTAAAATTCATTTGTATGTAATATTCTTTTAATTGGGGCACTTCCAGGTAGCGGAAGATGTCACCGTTGTATATTATTTACTTTTCCGCATTAGGTAGACCCAAGGCGGGGAGCACAAGTAACCGGGTTCTAGGGTCCAGTGGGAGACCATCTCGAGGAGTCGAGACCGGGTCTCCTAACCCTAGAATTGGCAGTGTTACTTGCCGCTCTCGTAGGGGTCTAGGGATGTGGGTTTGGCTATTCATCGCGACCGTGGAATCCGTGTTTTATACAGGCTCGTATTGAAAACACAGACGTCCTAGTATATCCAATATTTCATATATGTTCTTCTGCTGTAATGTTATGTGATGAGATCATATTACTGCCTGTGACGAATGTTTATATTATATATATGAGATATATGTTATATTGCAGATTTCGTTTCAAAAGAGATGCTTGTGAAGCATAATAAAATGGGACTTCATTAATGAGATTAATGAAATAAAAGAAACCTAAGATGTTGTAGAAACTTGTTTATAAAAACTGGTAGCTACAGTTCTTGCTTTGCATAGCGGTGTTCCTTGTAGAACATCCCGCACCTTATTCGAAAGGGAAAGGACCGAGATCCCTTCACCGGGAGTGACTCCTTTAGCAATAACTGGCAGATGCTACAAACTCGGTTTGTCTTTTGATTGCTTTTATAGTTCTTGCTTTGCACAGCGGTATATATGATATATCCTGCACCTTATTCGATGAGGAAAGGGCCGACGATCCCTTCACCGGGAGTGACCCCTTTAGCAAAACTGGAAAAGCCTCAAAAACACTCCATTTGAAAATCACTCGATTCTACAACGATATCAAGTTCATTACGCAAAGGGTTTTCATAAAAACCTGTCGTAGCCCTCCGTCTTTTCAGATAAGTAGTAGTTAGTATTCGTGCTACGTTTGTTGGCCTGCGTCAAGGCGTAGTGTGCGGTAGCTAACTAGTATTTATCTGCTTATGCATACGATGCGATTGGATTAGGGTATTCGTACGGCGTTGTTTGGCATTCGTCAAGGGTCGTGCGGGTGGGTTTAATTCAATCAAGAAATGTACGGGTTGAACTTGGCTGGCGGACTATGGGTGGTTTGGCATTCGTCAAGGTCATAGGACGCTAGGGGCAAAATATTATTGGGAATTTCAAGTGTTGAAATTTGCAATGAGATTGCATACCTTCTATGAGATAGTTGGATCCCGATACCCACTGCGAGTAATTGTTACTCCTGGGAGAGTTTTACACATTACAATTAGCCGATCAAGTAGGTGTCTAGAAAGGTGTTAACGGGGTTACGCCTCTGGGAAAATGAGGTTTACTGTAATTAGGTTCGTGCGAGAGCACGGGGGACCTCCCTCCAAGTACCGACACTGCCCTGGCTGAAAGATTGGCGAACTTGTAGCGTGTAATTAATCCCGGCTAGTCTTTCCTTTTAGGGTTTGAAGGAAGATTTGACTAAAACAGTGGGAGACATCCTGATTAGATATATTAGATAACCAATCTAATCTTGCAAGAGCATACGCTGAGTGTTTTCTTCTCTCTCTCCAGATAGCGACCATATCACGCCTTAATCAAGATAATAAAAAGGATATATTGACTGAACCCGCTTGTTATACTGAGCTGGGGAACGTTGGTCCCGCTCCAACTTATAATTGTTATAGGACAGAGCAGGAAATTGGGGAATACCAGATTTCCCGTGCCGCCCAAACGAAGAAAGTGCATGCTGATGCATCATCTTCGGGTGTGTTCATTACACAGAACTGTTTCTCAGTATCCTTTACGTCCTGGGTATGTGATACCGGATCAGGATCCCGCATATGTAATCTGTTACATGGGCTACAGATAGGTAGAGAACTGAGAACGGATGATAAGTTTCATGAGACAGAAAACGGTGCAAGTGTTGCAGCCAAGTCTGTTGGTCACTGTCACCCTGTATTACCGGAATACATTGATTCTGAACAAATGTCATTAGATACCGAACCTGATATACAAAATCATATCAGTCTCTTTATTAGTAAAGAAAGGATATAATTTTGTATTGTTGGATAATGTTTTGAACATTTCCTATATCAAGAGTTGATCGGTTCAGGCACGTTATCTAAAAGCATTGACGTTCTAAATCAAACTACAGTTCTTAGTATACCGAACACACACAAGAGGAAGAGTTCAGATATGAACGAATCCTACTTGAGGTATTGTAGACTAGGTCATATCAATGCGACCAGACTGGCTGAAGTTACATATAGATGCATATTTAAATTAGTTTGAATTTACATCTTGTGAAACTTGTCAGTCATGTCACAAAGATAAGATGACCACAGCTCTGTTTGTTGGAAACAGAGAAAGAGTTAGTGAACTTTTGGGATTGATACATGCTGATTTATGAAAGTCCCCTGTCTACATATGCCAAGATCGGTTCTTTGTACTTCTTTACATTCTCTGATAATCTCTCAAGATTCAGACATATGTTCCTGCTGAAACACAAGTCCGAAGCTTTTGAGATATTCACAGAATATAAGTTAGAAGTAGAGAACCAAAATTACGGGTATAAGTATTATGTCCTTTGATGAGATCAAGGAGGAGAATACTTTAAACACGGAATTCCTGGACTATTCTAAAGGAGAATGAGATTCTCTCTCAGCATTACTCCTCCGTATACACCACAGCACGTCGGTGTATCGGGGTGGAGCAATAGCACCCTATGTGATATGGTGTGCTCTATGATGAGTACTACTGAGTTGCCTATTTCTTTTTGCGAGTTATGCACTTGTGAAGTTGCATACCTATTGAATAGGGTTCAAATCAAATCAGTTGCCTACCACTTCATATATGATATGGAAAGGGAAGAGCCCATATCTTAAGTTTGTTAAGATTTGGGTTGTCCGGCCTATGTCTAAAAGAAAAATCCGGACAAGCTCGAGGCAAGTTCTGTTATGTAGAACTGGAAAGGTTCCAGCTATACAAAATGCAGCTGATGATTTGGTAGAACCAAAGGATTCAATAGTTTCCAACGAACCTCAGCCTCTCTGCCGATCTAGTAGGGTTCCTCACCCACCTGAGAGATACTTCGGTTTCTCTATGAAAGTGGGAGCGAGGATTGCATCATGAGATGATGACCCAACTAGTTTCGAGCTGGCCATCAGGAGTGGGACTCTGTAAGAATGGCTGGATGCTTATCGATCTGAGATGGAATCCTTATACACCAACAAAGTAGGGACTTTGGTTGCTTTATCTGAAGGGTTAAATCCCCATCAGGAGCAAGTATATCTTGAGAAGATTACTTGGTGTACATGGAAAGGTTGAGACTTTCAAAGCTAGACTTGTTAAAGGTTTGCATTATAGACCAGGTATGGATTATGTTGAAACCTTTTCTAAGAATCTATGCTTAAGTCCATCCAGATCCTACTTGCCACGGCTACATACCATGACTACGATATCTGGTGGTTGGGTGTCATGACTGCTTTTCTAAGTGATGTTTTAGAAGAGAACGTCTATAAGTACACAGCCAGAGGGCTTCGTAGACAGTGGGAGCAGCGGAAACGTGTGCAAGATGTTTTATATAATAAAACAGGCATCGCGGAGTTGGAACATCTGTTTTGATGTGGTAGTCAAAGAGTTTGACTTCATCAAAATGATAGATGAACCTTGTATATACAAAAAGGGTAGTAGGGAGTATGGTAGAGATCCTCGTAGAGTACGTGGATGACATACTCTTGATAGGGAATGAGTTTCCTATGCTACGCTCAGTCAATCTCCGCTTATCACAAGGATTCTCCATATAGGATCAAAGTGATACCTCCTAAATCCTGTGTTTTGGATCTATGAGATAGATCTAATTGGATGTTAGGACACTCACTAGTTGTAGTGAGATGGTATCAATCGATCCTGGGGAGAATCACTGGAAAGGTTCCAGGCTGATAAGGACGACTGAATGTCAGTCGCAGGCATTGTCTACACCCTCAGTGGAGGGACGGTATGTTGGAAGAGTTCCAAGCTAGATACCATGACATACTAGACGATTAAAGGCAAGATACATCGTTACCAAGGATACTACCAAAGAGGCAGTCTGGATATTTATAAGTTCATGCGATGAACTTCGTTCCTACCATTGTGTGACAATGGAGTTGTGGCTTCAGCCAAGGAACTACCGTCCCATCAGAAATCCAGATATAATTCTTAGGCAGTATCACCTGATCATGGAGATGGTTGATCTCCAGAGAGATCGAGGTTAGGAGAGTAGACACAGAGGACAACAGCGCGGATCCACTCACAAAGGCCTTTTTCCCAGTAGAGACTTTTACGGGATGGTTGAGTATGAGATACTTCAACCGCAGCTAATTGTTGGGTATGCGATACCATAACAGATGGCCCTAGTGCAAGTGGGAGATTGTTAGTTATATGTATGCCCTAGAGGCCATTACTGTACATACGATGTATATTGTAGTGGATGCTAGGACATATATAGGGAGGACTTTCTTGCTCGACATGATAGTATGCTATCTGGTTGTACTTTATCTTAACATGTAATCTGATTGTCTCTATGTTACATGTTGATAAAGCCCTTAGGATATGTACTCGACTACTGGGACTATGATGAGATCATACTAGTGGGGCCACGCTAGTCGACGAGTACATCCTATAACTGTTCCTAGTCGAGGGTGTATCGAGATAGGGCATCGATGCACCAGAGTAGACTAGCGTATACGCATCTTGACCCATATGATGGGTGATGGATGATCCCATATCCATCGGTGTTTGACATCAAGGATGGTGTACGGGTGCTCAGCAGACTGGGTACACTGGACGGACTCGCCGAGAACTCCCAGATGGTATTATACCATACGTCAGATGGCAGTTCTCCGGTGACACTGGTACAGAGTAGTCTGTCGACCCGAGATCGTCATAGAGTCTTGTATGATTCCCACTGTGCTTTGATTTCCATCATACCACGTCCAAGAGGGCGTGCAAAAAGGTGGCTTTTGGGTACAGTCCCGAATCACATGGAGGCAATGAGCGATAGGAGGGGATTCGTCTCTCCCGGTATAGGGAGTTGATGTTGTGCTGTATTCGATTGGCTATAACCGGAAATCCCTGGCCAGGGTTGCTGAGATTTACTGGTAAGTGTTATCAGTAGTTTCTCGAACTGTTATAGACCTCACATCGACACGACTTATCAAGCTACTGGGGTCTGACGTTTACCACCCCTAGGCGAGATATGCAACATATCAGACGACGAGACCGGACTGTACGGGAGTGTTTCTGTTTGGATTCACAGGAGAATGTACAGGCTTGCTTGTTGATCTTCTGAGCGCTCAATACCTGGGTAGCTGTTACGTTTAGCTGACCGCTTGCAGCTTGTGGGTGTTTGATATGATCATCACCTACTGCTGGCGTATTGACGATTCTTTAGAGTCCTACACAGAGGTTTCTTGACTCAGGCAAAACGGAGTAGGGGCACATATGTGATATGTGCGGAACCGAGGATAATGCGATATGTGATACCGTATTATATTCTCGCGATATTTGATATCAGCCGGGTCATCGGATCAAGTGTTGATTCGATGAATCGGTACGGATAAATATTAGTCGGTTATATGCGATATAGCCGGATTGTCGGATCAAGTGTTGATTCGATAATTTAATGTATAATAATATATTTGATATATTAAATTGCATTAACTAATATTTGCTCACTAAATGATTCTTTTTCTCACTCGGGTAATACATTGATATATATGCGATATATGTTAATTGTATTATTTTATTTTGTTACGATAAATATTATATATGTGATATATAATATTATAACATGATATGATAACTAATGCAACTTGTTTAGTGGAGTTTAAACATTATTAGGGTTTGGATTAGGGTTAAGCTTTCTAGATGTTTCTAGAAGCTTTTCTTTTTGTCATGATAAAGATATTTTCAAGTGAGTCATGCTTTAACCCAACCCAAACCCTAACCCTAGTTAATTCTCTACAAAGGTTCACTTGACCATGGTTGCATAATTCAATCATATTATTCTTTTCCTATTCATCACAAAAGAATTCTAACATTGTTCATCTTCTTCCTCCTTCATTCTTTCATGAAAAGCTTACTAGTTTTTCAAAAGGTGATGAATAAATATGAGAAAAAGATAAATAAAGAGAGCAAAAATCCTACTTCATCATCCTCATCTTCCCTTGCCATTTAGATGAGGGTGTTCACATCATTTCATGAGTGTTAGCTTGTGTTAAAGAAACTTCAAGGTAGATCATCTTAGTATCGAAGATCGGAAGCAAAGGTTGCGTCTTTCTCTTCGTGGAACCTCTCGAGAGTCCGGATCCCGATGATCGCAGCGAAGGGACCACAACACGGAGCATATGAAGTGAAGGACCGGATCTACAAAGGTTGTAATCCCTCTCACTTAGTGTTAAAATGTTTAGCATGTTAGTTTTCGCCTAATCTCTAGTTTAAAGTTCCGTATTCGGGTTGTTCGGCACGGCTAAATTTTTATTCGGGCATGGTTGATGCCTCGTAGACCCTTGTACGCGTGCCTAGCAACCCTACAACCTTGTGTTACCAAATGGCAATACATTGGTTCTGAACGAATACTATTACATTCCGACCCTGATATGCAATCTTATATCGGTTTCTTTATTGAGCAAAGAAGGATATAATTTTATAGTACAGGATAATGTTATGAACATATTCCTAGATCAAAAGTTGATTGGATCAGGATCATTAAATAATGACATATACGTTCTCAACCAAACTAGAGTACTTAATATACAAAACACACACAAGAGGAAAAGTTCAGAAATGAACGAATCCTTCCTGTGGTATTGTAGACTAGGTCATATCAATGCGACACGGCTAGCTAAGTTACATAAGGATGGATATTTGAATTCGTTCGAATTTTCATCTTATGATACTTGCCAGCCATGTCTCAAAGGCAAGATGACCAAAACTCCGTTTAGTGGATACGGAGAAAGAGTTACAGAACTCTTAGGGCTGATACATAGTGATGCATGTGGTCCCATGTCTACACATGCCAAGAACGGTTCTTCCTACTTCATTACATTCACCGACGATCTCTCAAGATACGGACATGTGTTCCTGATCAAATACAAGTCTGAAGATTTTAAGAAATTCAGAGAATATAAGCACGAAGTAAAGAACCAAACGGGCAAAAGTATTAAGATCCTTCGATCTGATCGAGGAGGAGAATACTTGAGCAATGATTTCAAAGACTATCTAAAAGAGAATGGGATTCTCTCTCAGCTTACTCCTCCTTATACACCACAGCACAATGGTGTATCGGAGCGGAGGAATCGCACCCTATTAGATATGGTGCGCTCTATGATGAGCACTGCTGAGTTACCTATTTCCTTTTGGGGATATGCACTAGAGATAGCTGCAGAGGCCATTATTGTACATATGATGTATATTATAGTGGATGCTTGGATATATATAGAGAGGAATTTCTTGCTCGACATGATAGTATGCTATTTGGTTTCACTTTATCTTAACATGTTGACCAGTATTAGTTTACTGTCATGCTCTTGTAGGGTTCCTAGGCACTCTCAAGAGGTCTCACAAGGCATCAACCATGCCAATTTTAAATTTTACAAGTGCCGAGAAACTCTAATACGGATCGTTAACTAGAATTTTAGGTGAAACAATAAACTAGTTAACAACTTAACTAAAGTTAAGAAACTACAACCTTTGTAGATCCGGTTATCCACTTCCTTAGCTCCACGTAGTCGTCCTCTCGCTGTCCAAGTCGGATCTCGGACTCTAACATCGGCTTCATCGGAGAAATGAACGGACTAGTCGTCGGCTACGATACCGAAGATGATCTACGTCGAGGTTACACAAGATCAAGCTCCAACTTCACCAAGTTATGAAACTTGTGAAGAAAACACCCTATACTACTTGGCAAGAGGTAGAGGGTGAAGAAATAGGAGGTGGGTTCACTTTAGAATTGGATTTCTCACACTTTTGCTCAAGATGCCATTAATGGTGGCAAGCTTTTTCTTGAAGAAGAAGAAGATGAAGAAGATAGATTATGATAAGTGTTCTAATTAAAAATGCAAAAGAAATGAATACTTATCATAATATGAACCATGGTTAGGTGTAGAGAATTGACTAAGGTTAGATGAATGGTTAGGGTTAAGCATGAAGACAAAATGGTCACTTTGGTCAAAGCTTCATGAAGCTTCAACAAGCTTCATGAATGATAGCAACCATTTTGTTTTCTTTTGCAATTTCTTTTTAATCCAAATTAAAAAGATAAATGAATGAATAAATAAAAACCCTAATCATTTACTTAACCAAGGTTTAATTCTTTACACTTAACCAAATGAGCAAGTATCATCAAACATGATACAAACATGTGCACAAAAGTATATCACATATACAACTTGCACATCAAGTGAGAAAATCCATTTAAAGTGAACCAATACTAGTTAATGCAAAGTAATATATCAAATATATAATTATACATTAAATCATTAAATCAACACTTGATTTAACGATCCGGTCATATCGCATACAACCGACTAGTATCTTATGTATCGGCTTTTCGAATCAATCCTTGATTCGATATCTAGGTTATATCGCATATAACCAATCGATACATTGATCGCGAGAATGGAATACGGTATCACATACACGCATCATTCTCGGTCCCGCACATATCTCATATGCGCCCCTATTTCGTTTCGCTTGAGCCAGGAAACCTCTGTGTAGGACTCTAAAGACTCGTCAATACGCCAGCAGCAGATGATGATCATATCAATCACCCACAAGCCGCAAGCGGTCTGCTAAACGTAACGGCCACCCGGGTATTGAGCGATCAGAAGATCGACGAGCTAGCCCGCTCACACTCCTGTGAATCCAACCAGTAACACTTACCGTACTGTCCGGTCTGTTCGTCTGATATGTCGCATATCAAGTCTAGGGGTGGTATACGTCAGACCCCAATAACCGATAAGTCATGCCGATGTGAGGCTCATAACGGGTCGAGAAACTACTGGTAACACTTACCAGCAATTCTCTGATCAGCCCTGGCCAGGGACTTCCCTGTTACGGCCAATCGAGCACAGCGCAACATCAACTCCCTATACCGGGAGAGACGAATCCCCTCCTATCGCTCATTGCCTCCATGTGACTCGGGACTGTACCCAAATACCACCGTTTTGCACGCCCTCATAGACGTGGTAAGGTGGAGATCAAAGCACAGTGGGAATCACACAAGACTCTATGATGATCTCGGGTCTACAGACTAACCTGCACAAGTGTCACCTGAGAACTGCCATCTGACGTGAGGTATAATACCATCTGGGAGTTCTCGGCGAGTCCGTCCAGTGTACTCAGTCTCCACTGAGCACTCGTATACCATCTCTGATGTCAAACACCAATGGATATGGGATCATCCATCGCCCATCTCATGGGTCGAGAAGCGTATACGCTAGTCTACACTGGTATATCGATGCCCCGTCTCGATACACCCACGACTAGGGACCTTGAAGGATGTACCTATGGACTACCATGTCCCCACTAGTATGATCTGCATCATAGTCCAGGTAGTCAAGTACACATCCTAAGGGCTTTACCAACATGTAACTATAAGACAGTTTAAAGAGACAAGTGTACATGTTAAGATAAAGAGCAACTAGATAGCATACTATCATATCGAGCAAGAAAGTCATCTCTATATATGTCCAAGCATCCAATATAATATACATCATCTGTACAATACTGGCCTCTAGGGCATACATACAACTAACAATCTCCCACTTGCACTAGGGCCAGCTGCTGTAGTATCGCATACTGAGCATCCCGAAGAGTCTCTCAAACTGTATCTCGGGAATGGCCTTCGTGAGTGGATCCGCTGTGTTGTTCTTCGTGTCAACCCTCCTGACCTCGATCTCCCGGCGATCAACTATCTCCCGGATCAGGTGATACCGCCTCAGAATATGCCTGGATCGCTGATGGGACCTAGGTTCCTTGGCCAAAGCCACCGCTCCATTGTTATCGCAATACAAAGGTATTGGATGCTCAATGGATGGAACCACTCCAAGTTCAATAATGAACTTCTTGATCCAGACAGCCTCTTTAGCAGCATCGTTGACAGCGATGTATTCAGCCTCCATCGTCGAGTCTGCCACGGTTTCCTGCTTGGAACTCTTCCAGCTAACCGCCCCTCCGTAAAGTGTAAAGACAAATCCCGACTGCGACTTAGAGTCGTCCTTATCACTCTGGAAGCTCGAATCGGTAAAGGACTCCACTTGGAGTTCTCCGTTACCATACACCAAGAGCATCTCTTTAGTCCTTCGTAAGTACTTGAGAATGCTCTTCACAGCTGTCCAGTGATTCTCTCCAGGATCAGCTTGATACCTGCACACTACACTTAGTGAGTATGCTACATCGGGTCTGGTACATAGAATCGCGTACATGATAGAGCCTACAGCCGAAGCATAGGGTATCTCTTGCATGCGAGCTCTCTCCAAATCAGTCTTGGGAGACATCTCTTTGGAGAGAGTGACTCCAGAGATCGTGGGCAAGTTCCCACGCTTGGATTCTTCCATACTAAACCTCTTTAGTATGGTGTCAATGTACCTGGATTGGGACAATCCCAATATCCGTTTGGATCTATCTCTATAGATCCTAATTCCCAATATGCAGGATGCATCACCAAGATCTTTCATTGAGAATCTTTATGATAAGAAGAGCTTGACCGATTGCAGCATAGGAATATCATTTCCTATCAAGAGTATGTCATCTACGTACAATACGAGGAAGACAACCTTACTCTCTGCTACCTTCTTGTAGATACAAGGTTCATCTGGGTTTTTGACGAAATCAAACTCTTTGATAACGACGTCAAAGAAGATTTTCCAACTCCGCGATGCTTGCTTTAATCCATAAATGGATTTAAGCAGCTTGCACACCTTCCCGCTGCTCCCACTGTCTACGAAGCCCTCTGGCTGAGTCATGTACACGCACTCTTCTAAATCACCATTTAGAAAGGCGGTCTTAACATCCATTTGCCAGATTTCGTAGTCATGATATGCAGCGATGGCAAGCATGATCCGGATGGATTTAAGCATAGCCACTGGAGAAAAGGTTTCGTCATAGTCCACACCTGGTCTTTGACGAAAACCCTTTGCAACAAGTCTACCTTTGAAAGTCTCCACTTTCCCATCTACACCAAGTTTTTTCTTGAAGATCCATTTCCTCCCAATGGGTTTTACCCCTTCAGGAGAAACTTCCAAAGTCCATACTTTGTTGGTGTACATGGATTCCATCTCGGACCGCATAGCATCCAGCCATTTCACTGAGTCCTTACTCGTGATGGCCTGCTCGAAGCTAGTTAGGTCATCATCCTCCATGATGCAATCCTCGCTCCCACCATCCATGAGGAAACCGTAGTATCTCTCAGGTTGGCGAGGAACCCTACTAGATCGGCGAAGAGGCTGAGGTTCATTGGGAACTACTGAATCTTCTGGTTCCACTAAATCTTCAGTTACGGTTTGTGTATCTGGAACTTCTTCCAGCTCTACCACTTTGCCACTAATTTCTTTTTCAAGGAATTCCTTTTCTAAAAAGGTGGCATGTCGAGAAACAAACACTTTTTGTTCCTCTGCATGGTAGAAAAGATATCCATGTGAATATTTGGGATATCCCACAAACTTGCATAGAACTGACCGTGCCTTGAGTTTGTCTGGATTTTGCCTTTTGACATAGGCCGGGCAACCCCATATCTTAACTCGTTTAAGACATGGCCTCTTCCCACTCCATATCTCATATGGTGTGGTAGGTACAGATTTAGTTGGAACTTGATTCAATAGGTATGCTGCTGTTTCCAGCGCATTTCCCCAGAAGGAAATAGGTAACTCAGCTGTGCTCATCATAGAGCGCACCATATCTAATAGGGTGCGGTTCCTCCGTTCTGATACACTGTTGTGCTGTGGTGTATATGGAGGAGTCAGCTGAGAGAGAATCCCATTCTCTTTTAGGAAGTCCAGGAATTCATTGCTTAAGTATTCACCTCCTCGATCAGATCGTAGGATTTTAATACTTTTTCCGGTTTGGTTCTCAACTTCTTGCTTATATTCTCTAAATTTCTCAAAAGCTTCTGATTTGTGTTTCATCAGGAACACAAACCCGAACCTAGAGAGATCGTCAGTGAATGTAATGAAGTATGAAGAACCATCCCTGGCATGTGTAGACATGGACCGCATACATCACTATGTATCAGTCCTAAGAGTTCAGTAACTCTTTCTCCGTGTCCCGTAAACGGAGTTTTGGTCATCTTGCCTTTGAGACATGACTGGCAAGTGTCATAAGATGAAAATTCAAACGGATTCAAATATCCATCCTTATGTAACTTAGCCAGTCGTGTCGCATTGATATGACCCAGTCTACAGTGCCACAAGAAGGATTCGTTCAGTTCTGAACTCTTCCTCTTGTGTGTGTTTGTTATGCTCAGAACTGTTGATTGATTTAGAACATAAATGCCATTGCACAACGTGCCTGATCCAACCAACTTTTGGTTACGGAGAATGTTCATAACATTATCCTGTAATACAAAATTATATCCCTCTTTACTCAACAAAGAAACCGATATAATGTTGCATATCAGGATCGGCATGTAATAGCATTCGTTCAGAACCAATGTATTACCAGTTGGTAATGCAAGGTGATATTCCCCGACAGTCTTAGCTGCAACTATTGCACCATTTCCAACTCTAATGTCATTATCGCCTTCTCCAAGTTCTCTACCTTTCCTGAGCCCATGTAACTGATTACATATATGGGATCCTGACCCGGTATCTAATACCCAGGACGTAGAGCAAATGGAGAAACAGTTCTCTGTAACGAACACACCCGAAGAAAATGCATCAACATGTACTTTCTTCATTCGGGTGGCAAGGGAATCCTGGTATTCCTCTATGTCCTGTTCATTCCCATAACTCTTATAAGAAAGAACGGAACCAACGTTCCCCAGCACAGTATAACATGCGGGTTCAGTCAATACATCCATATTATTATCTTTATTAGGGCATGACATGGTCGCTACCTGGAGAGAGAGAGAAGAAAACACTTTAGCGTATGCTCTTGCAAGATCAGATTGGTTATTATCTTATCTAATCAGGATGGCTCCCACTGGTTTTTATCAAATCTTCTTTCAATCCCTAAAAGGAAAGAATAGCCGGGATTAATTACACCCTACAACTTCGCCAATCTTTCAGCCAGGCCAGTGTCGGTACTTTGAGGGAGGTTCCCCGTGCTTTCGCACGGACCTAATTAAAGTAAACCTCGTTTTCCCAGAGGCGTAACCCCGTTGACACCTTTCTAGACACCTACTTGATCGGCTAATTGTAATGTGTAAAACTCTCCCAGGAGTAACTCTTACTCGCAGTGGGTATCGGGATCCAACTATCTCATAGAAGGTATGCAATCTCATTGCAAATTTCAACACTTGAAATTCCCGATAATATTTTGCCCCTAGCGTCCTATGATCTTGACAAAGGCCAACAAATCATAGGCTGCTAGTCAAGTTCAACCCGTCATTTCTTGATTGAATCAAACCCACCCGCACGGCCCTTGACAAAGGCCAACAAGGTCGTACGACTACCCTGAAACAATCTGCATCGCATGCACTAGCAGATAAGCACGATTCAGCTACCGCACACTACGCCTTGACAAAAGCCAACAAACGCAGCACGAATACTAAACAGTTCTTATCTGAAATGACGGAGGGCTACGACAGGTTTTTCTGAAAACCTACTGCGTAATGAACTTGATATCGTTGTAGAATCGAATGATGTTTTGAAATGGAGTGATTTTGAGGCTTTTCTAGTTTTGCTAAAGGGGTCACTCCCGGTGAAGGGATCGTCGGCCCTTTCCTCGTCGAATGAGGTGCAGGATATATCATATATATCACTGTGCAAAGTTGAACTCCAAAAGCAATCAAAAGCAAACCGAGTGTGTAGCGTCTGTCAGTTATTGCTAAAGGAGTCACTCCCGGTGAAGGGATCTCGGTCCTTTCCTCATCGAATAAGGTGCAGGGTATATCGTATATACCGCTATGCAAAGCAAGAACTGTAGCTACCTGTTTTATTTTGAAATTCGATTCTACAACATCTTTAGGTTTCTTTTATTTCATTAATCACATTAATGAAGTCCCATCATTTAAATACCTAAACATCACAGATAAATACGATGTACACTTATGCCATCCGCATTCGCCTCGATGTCCCCTCGTGCACCGTTAGGTTAGGTAACTAACGACAGAGAAGGGCAGGGCTAGTGCGGGTGCAAAACATAAGTAACGTCTATATAATATATCATATATACTATATAAAGTATCCGTCACAGAACATATCACATGATCACATCACAGATATCGTAGCAGAAGAATCATATGAAATATTGGATATACTAGGACGTCCGTGTTTTCAATACGAGCCAGTATAAAACACGGATTCCACGGTCGTGATGAATAGCCAATCCCACACCCTCAGACCCCTACGAGAGCAGCAAGCAACCCTCCCAATTGTAGGGTTAGGAGACCCGGACTCGACTCCTCGAGATGGTCTCCCACTGGACCCTAGAACCCGGTTGCTTGTGCTCCCCTCCTTGGGTCTATCCTAGTGCAGAAAAGTAAATAATATACAAAAGGTGACAGCTTCCGCAACCAGGAAGTGCCCCAAATAAAAGAATATTACATACAAGTTTTTACATGAATGAAAATGAAAAACACTCATCTCACATAAAAACCCCCGGCTATTCGAACACGACGATCCAATATAACATATCCAGCAACACATAACATCATATGTCATCAACGTAAGTAAATATGCGCATCCCAATTGTCGTTGACATATAGCAACGAAACCGGCGATATCATATATTACACTTACGGTCACAGAAAAGAAAGTGTAAAACTACAACAGTTGGAATCCGCAACTTCTTTAGACATCGCATGCCTAGTCAAATGAAATACTTAGACATCACATGCCTAACAATTATAAACCCCGCATTTTAGTCTCATTATCGAAAACTCTTTTCAATATCAAGCGAGACTAAACCGCTAGATTTATAACATTCATCCAGTTATCTCATAACTGTTTGTGAATTCCAATTATTGTATCCCGTTCCGGATAATAGAAAATATTAAACTTTCCGATCGAACATTCGAACACCCAAGTTTTCCGGAAACCGTTCAACACATGAAATAGGTTCAAATACATTCACTTCATGCCTCAGTACCAACGGTCCAGCCGTAGAAGGGTCAAGCCAACGCCTCACATGTGGCACGCCGTACTGCCCCAAACCCGAAGGTTCAAAAGGCAGTTCAAGACGGTCACATAATCGAGTTAAGGTTTGTTGTCTTCTAGAGGGACCATCGCGTTACTTGCACTACTCAGAACGTCTTTAAACCACAGAAAAATCCAACACTTGGAAATTTTCCGGCAGGGGAAAAGTTGGGCATTTATATCCGGTCGAACCTTTTAACATATTCTTAAATTATCCCGAAAAACACACAGACAAAATTTGATAATCCGATCGAATCTTTGATTCCCAATACAACTCCAGAATACTCATCTGTAGAGTCACAATAAAAATACCCAGAAAATATAGCATTCAATTGTATGAATTACTGTGCAGAAATCATTGGACAAGGGGACAGTACGGCCGCGGAACCGCCGCACATGCCAAGCTTGTGCCGCAGTTCCGCGGTGGATTTATCGATTTAGACCCTCGTTTTTCACAGTAATTCAAATAAGACCCTGCTTATTTTTCTGCATATTTTTAATTGACAAAAAGCCAAATTTTCAGAAAATTTCCAGAGAGCATTTTGGAAATGGGTTTCGATGTTCGTTCGGATTTCAAACATCGTCTAGACTTCGCCTAAGGCTCTAGCTAGGCTCTGATACCACTGTAGGGTTCCTAAGCACTCTCAAGAGGTCTCACAAGGCATCAACCTTGCCAATTTTAAATTTTACAAGTGCCGAGAAACTCTAATACAGATCGTTAACTAGAATTTTAGGCGAAACAATAAACTAGTTAACAACTTAACTAAAGTTAAGAAGCTACAACCTTTGTAGATCTGGTTATCCACTTCCTTAGCTCCACGTAGTCGTCCTCTCGCTGTCCAAGTCGGATCTCGGACTCTAACATCGGCTTCATCGGAGAAATGAACGGACGAGTCGTCGGCTACGATGCCGAAGATGATCTACGTCGAGGTTACACAAGATCAAGCTCCAACTTCACCAAGTTGTGAAACTTGTGAAGAAAACACCCTATACTACTTGGCAAGAGGTAGAGGGTGAAGAAATAGGAGGTGGGTTCACTTTAGAATTGGATTTCTCACACTTTTGCTCAAGATGCCATTAATGGTGGCAAGCTTTTTCTTGAAGAAGAAGAAGATGAAGAAGATAGATTATAATAAGTGTTCTAATTAAAAATGCAAAAGAAATGAATACTTATCATAATATGAACCATGGTTAGGTGTAGAGAATTGACTAAGGTTAGATGAATGGTTAGGGTTAAGCATGAAGACAAAATGGTCACTTTGGTCAAAGCTTCATGAAGCTTCAACAAGCTTCATGAATGATAGAAACCATTTTGTTTTCTTTTACAATTTCTTTTTAATCCAAATTAAAAAGATAAATGAATGAATAAATAAAAACCCTAATCATTTACTTAACCAAGGTTTAATTCTTTACACTTAACCAAATGAGCAAGTATCATCAAACATGATACAAACATGTGCACAAAAGTATATCACATATACAACTTGCACATCAAGTGAGAAAATCCATTTAAAGTGAACCAATACTAGTTAATGTAAAGTAATATATCAAATATATAATTATACATTAATCATTAAATCAACACTTGATTTAACGATCCGGTCATATCGCATACAACCGACTAGTATCCTATGTATCGGCTTATCGAATCAATCATTGATTCGATATCTAGGTTATATCGCATATAACCAATCGATACATTGATCGCGAGAATGGAATACGGTATCACATACACGCATCATTCTCGGTCCCGCACATATCTCATATGCGCCCCTATTTCGTTTCACTTGAGCCAGGAAACCTCTGTGTAGGACTCTAAAGACTCGTCAATACGCCGGCAGCAGATGATGATCATATCAATCACCAACAAGCCGCAAGCGGTCTGCAAAACGTAACGGCCACCCGGGTATTGAGCGATCAGAAGATCGACGAGCTAGCCCGCTCACACTCCTGTGAATCCAACCAGTAACACTTACCGTACAGTCCGGTCTGTTCGTCTGATATGTCGCATATCAAGTCTAGGGGTGGTATACGTCAGACCCCAATAACCGATAAGTCGTGCCGATGTGAGGCTCATAATAGGTCGAGAAACTACTGGTAACACTTACCAGCAAATCCCTGATCAGCCCTGGCCAGGGACTTCCCTGTTACGGCCAATCGAGCACAGCGGAACATCAACCCCTAATACCGGGAGAGACGAAACCTCTCCTATCGCTCATTGCCTCCATGTGACTCGGGACTGTACCCAAAGACCACCGTTTTGTACGCCCTCATAGACGTGGTAAGGTGGAGATCAAAGCACAGTGGGAATCACACAAGGCTCTATGACGATCTCGGGTCTACAGACTAACCTGCACAAGTGTCACCTGAGAACTGCCATCTGACGTGAGGTATAATACCATCTGGGAGTTCTCGGCGAGTCCGTACAGTGTACCCAGTCTCCACTCAGCACCCGTATACCATCTCTGATGTCAAACACCAATGGATATGGGATCATCCATCACCCATCTCATGGGTCGAGAAGCGTATACGCTAGTCTACACTGGTATATCGATGCCCCGTCTCGATACACCCACGACTAGGGACCTTGAAGGATGTACCTATGGACTACCATGTCCCCACTAGTATGATCTGCATCATAGTCCAGGTAGTCAAGTACACATCCTAAGGGCTTTACCAACATGTAACTATAAGACAGTTTAAAGAGACAAGTGTACATGTTAAGATAAAGAGCAACCAGATAGCATACTATCATATCGAGCAAGTAAGTCATATCTATATATGTCCAAGCATCCAATATAATATACATCGTCTATACAATACTGGCCTCTAGGGCATACATACAACTAACAGCTCTCACATGTTGATAAAGCCCTTAGGATATGTGCTTGACTACTAGGACTATGATGAGATCATACTTGTGGGGCAAGGGTAGTCAACGAGTACATCCTATAACTATTCCTAGTCGAGGGTGTATCGAGACAGGGCATCGATACACCAGAGTAGACTAGCATATACGCATCTTGACCCATATGATGGGCGATGGATGATCCCATATCCATCGGCGTTTGACATCAAAGATGGTGTACGGGTACTCAGTGGAGACTGGGTACACAGAACAGATTCGCCGAGAACTCCTAGATGGATATATACCTATCGTCAGATAGCAGTTCTCCGGTGACACTGGTACAGGTTAGTCTGTAGACCCGAGATCGTCATAGAGTCTTGTGTGATTCCCACTGTGCTTTGATTTCCACCTTACCGCGTCCAAGAGGGCGTGCAAAACGGTGGCTTTTGGGTACAGTCCCGAATCACATGGAGGCAATGAGCGATAGGAAGGGTTTCGTCTCTCCCGGTATAGGGAGTTGATGTTGTGCTGTGTTCGATTGGCTATGACTGGAAGTCCCTGGCCAGGGCTGATATAGAGTGCTACTGGTAAGTGTTATCAGTATTTTCTCGACCTGTTATGAGCCTCACATCGACACGACTTATCGGTTACTGGTGTCTGACGTTTACCACCCCTAGACTGGCTATGCGACATATCAGACGAAGAGACCGGACTGTACGGTAGTGTTATTGATTGGATTCACAGGAGAATATACAAGCTTGCTTGTTAATCTTCTGATCGCTCAATACCTAGGTGGCTGTTACGTTTAGCCGACCTCTTGCAGCTTGTGGGTGTTTGATATGACCATCACCTACTGTCGGCGTATTGACGATTCTTTAGAGTCCTACACAGAGGTTTCCTAGATCAGGCAAAACGGAGTAGGAGCACATATGTGATATGTGCGGGACCGAGAATAATATGATATTGTTGGGGTAAAAATTTACACCCCGGTTGACTGTTCACATCATAATATTGTATTATTATATTTCCCATTCTTATTCGTTTTACAAATAAACAGGTAGTTTTGACGCATGTCTGCTACATATTAAGAATTACAGGTTCTTGGACAGAAAGCAGTGAAAACGATGAAAAGACGGACTTTTGACCAACAAATAGAAAGATCTTGATCAAGCCTACATAAAGATCAATTCACAAACTACAAGGCAACGCAAGGTCCAAGATTTCGTCTCGAAACAACGGTTAAAATCCACTAAACTATTCACTGGCGATCTGGAAGAAACCTCAAAGCCCATTTGATAAAAATACAGAATAAATAGGAATCCCAAAATGAACAGAAGCTATAGAAGAAAGCTCAAAGCCCAATCCTCCTTGTTGACCGTGGAACCGCGGCCAAACAGAGCCTCGGGCCACGGTTCCGCAGCAGGCTTGAGTGCTTAGTGGCAGAAAATTTTACCAATTCTCATGGGCGGCGCTGACTAGTCAACCTAAGGGCTATTTTTGTAATTTCAGAGATGCAGAGTCATTGTAACCCTAGGATTTCCTATTCTCTATAAATAGGAACTCTAATCATTGTAAACTTTATGCCTCCTTTTAATGAAATAAAATTCAGATCTCTTTTTGGAGAGCATCGGTGTTTCCTTTCCATTCAGAAATTCAGATCTGACAACCCTGCATGGATGATTAGAGGGATGCATCTGTAAGTAGATTTAATTTCTCTCCCTAGTGTAGATTTCAATTCTTTTCCCTAGGTAGATTTAATTTCATGCCCTAGGAACTTGTTTAGGGTTTAGCTTTGGGGAAGGATTTTGAGAGATGAGATCTCTCATCCCTTTCTTACCCGTAATACATTTTGAATAGGACTCCATGCATACACGCACACACCGCGCCCTACCGCATCCTACCCCTCCAGGTAACGATGACACCGTAGTGTAAAGGCCCGGTTGTGCGCGTTTTCCATGGAGGTTAGGGTAAGGATCTCTAAAGGAAGGACAAGAACCTGGAGTAAGGAACACCTTCCCGAATGGATTTAATCCCCTTTATTGATAATTACCATAACTCCTCACAGATCTTCATTAGGGTATAGAAAGCGTTGAGGTTTACTTGCATTTCCAAACCATCCCTAAACCTAACCCTAGCAAGAATAGATCTAGATAATTGCCCTAGGTTAATTAGGTTTTTAGATTTAATAACAACTCCGAACACCCTTCGGAATTAACTTGTAAGAACGAATCGGAGATTCACAACATCCCTGTGGACCGACCCGTACTCACCGGCTAGCTGCAAAGCGACGCCGTTCTTGATCGCGGTTACAAATATTTTTGATCTATCTTTTAGAAAGCGCAAGCACGCTAAATCATTCAATCAAATGCCAAAAATTTCTTCATTTGATTTTTGTGTCAAAAACTATTCTATACCGCAATCAAGAACGGCGTCGCATGAAGCTAGCCGGTGAGTACGGGTCGGTCCACAGGGATGTTGTGAATCTCCTAATAGCGCAAACGAGTTAATTCCGAAGGGTGTTCGGATTGATTATTAAATCTAAATTCTAATTCTATCTATCTAAGATTATCTAGATCTAGTTTTGCTAGGGTTAGGTTTAGGGATGGTTTGGAAATGTAAGTAAATCTCAACGCTTTCTATACCTGAATGAAGATCTATGAGGAGTTATGGTAATTATCAATAAAGAGGATTAGATCCATTCGGGAAGGTGTTCCTTTCTCTAGGTTCTTTTCCTTCCTTTAGAGATCCTTACCTTAACCTCCATGGAAAACGGGCGCAACCGGGCCTTTATTCTACGGTATCACCTCTACCTCGAGGGATAGGGTGCCGTAGGGCGCGGTGTGTGCGTGTATGCATAGAGTCCTATTGAAAATATATGATGGGTAAGAAAGGGATGAGAGATCTCATCTCTCAAAAGCCTTCCCCAAAGCTAACTCTAAACAAGTTCATAGGGCATGAAATTAAATCTACCTAGGGCAAAGAATTGAAATCTACACTAGGGCGAGAAATTAAATCTACTTACAGATGCATCCCTCCAATCATCCATGCAGGGTTGTCAGATCTGAATTTCTGAATGGAAAGGAAACACCGATGCTCTCCAAAAAGATATTTGAATTTTATTTCATTAAAAGGAGGCATAAAGTTTACAATGATTAGAGTTCCTATTTATAGAGAATAGAAAATCCTAGGGTTACAATGACTCTGCATGTCTGAAATTACAAAAATAGCCCTTAGGTTGACTAGTCAGCGCCGCCCATGAGAATTGGTAAAATTTTCTGCCACTAAGCGCTCAAGCCTGCCACGGAACCGTGGCCCGAGGCCCTGTTTGGACGCGGTTCCGCGGTCAACAAGGAGGATTGGGCTTTGAGCTTTCTTCTATAGCTTCTGGTCATTTTGGGATTCCTATTTATTCTGTATTTTTCTCAAATGGGCTTTGAGGTTTCTTCCAGATCGCCAGTGAATAGTGTAGTGGATTTTAACCGTTGTTTCGAGACGAAATCTTGGACCTTGCGTTGCCTTGTAGTTTGTGAATTGATCTTTATGTAGGCTTGATCAAGATCCTTCTATTTGTTGGTCAAAAGACCATATTTTCATCGTCTTATCATCGTTTTCACTGCTTTCTGTCCAAGAACCTTTAACTTGTAATATGTAGCAGACATGCGTCAAAACTACCTGTTTATTTGTAAAATGAATAAGAATGGGGAATATAATAATACAATATTATGATGTGAACAAATACCCCCAAACTTATCTTTTGCTCGTCCTCGAGAAAACTTATTTTTTATTCTCTACAAAAACCTAACCGCACTTTCGCAGGGAAACGCGATTGCACTAAGCACGTGCAACAAGCCGTTAAACCTCTAGGTGTCCCTAGTAGGAGGAGTGTTGTCTCCTGAGGGTTTTCAGCGGATTACACCCACAAAATCCTATCAATTCGGCCCATCAACTTTAATTCTCCAATTAGGTTTTCTAACAAGGAATTCAATTATCGTCGACTCGTAAATTATCCACCCATATTCTTCACACTTCCTCATTATTTGACTTAAGATTATATATGCTCTATAGACTTACCTAGCTTTCGGCATCTCTTAAGTTTTCCTTCTAGAGTTCCATCTCCACTTAGGAATTTCTATCAACTTTACTAAACATACAAGTTTTATTCTTCATTCCTCTCTCTTATCTAAATTACAATCACATACCCCTACGTGTGTGTATAGATCACCCCTACACTTGGAAATTCAAATCAAGCAATCATACACTTGTCCGTTGTCCAAAGCACTTCTTAATTGGTGAATTTTAAATGAATTTTGCTTACACATCCTTCATGCGACCGTTAATACTTCTTGAGGTACCAACGACCGATTACAAGGTGCGTTTGCACTTTAAAGCGTAATTCATAGTCTTGCAACACCCAAGGCTTTAGCAGTGACTCCCAAACCAGTTAGTCTAAGGCACTAGGTAATGAAGCATCCTCGCTAAGTATTTTTCTATTTTTGCAGCCTTAAGTAATCACAAAAACCAGTGTCCATTTTTTTAATTCTTTATTCACAATTTTTTTCGTACTAAGGACTTTAGACAAGAGAATTTCAAGGTTTCTTCTACTATTCCAAATTTCAAAGTGCGTGATTGTGCAGGGTATGCATTTTCAGAATCTAGACTTAAGCTAGGAACTATTTTTCAAACGTATACTCTAATAAGAACATCAATACTTTTCCTTTGCTTTGACTTAGCCCAAGAAGTGAACCCAAAATTTGCCTATTTCTAAATAAACTACAAAAGCATATACTTTCTACCGTTAAACTTTAAGGAAGGTTATTTTTAGGGTTTTTAATTTACTAAGTCTAAGATCTAGTTGTTCCTAGGCAGTTAACCTATTTGTCAAACTCAAGTCAATTAGACCAAAATTGAATACAATAATTTTTATAATTTTTTGAAATTTTCAATTTTTATGGGTTTTCAAATAAGTATGCGAATGCAAAAATATGTACAAATGAATGCGAAGGAAAAAGACGTACCGAGCATACCCCCAAACTTGAACTTGACAGTGTCCTCACTGTCATGCTAAACCAAGAGAGTCAAATTTGTCGGCACTCCCCTGTTTATCTATTTACAATTTTTTTTTATTTTTTTATGTTTTTATTTTTATTTTTTATTTTTTATAGAAAAAGAAAACAAAAATATATATACATATATACAACAAGGCTCCCCCAAACTTAAGCTTGGCCTTACACAAGCCAAAGGTTAGCACCAACCATTCAAAAATCTTATCGTGGTAATGGTACAGTTGGTGCAAGAAAATGAGAAACACGCAAGACCGTGTGGAAAGAAGAATGGTAGAATATGGTCTCGGTGGGGGAGAGGAAGGGCGGAAAGAAGAAAGAAGGATCGCGCGAACTTGAGGGTGTAAATCGAGTGAATAAATTAGCGCAATATGTGATGATCGATATGTTATAAGCGATTGCGCTAACCTATCAACCCATCGGGAAATGGGGTCAAATCCCTCAAGATTCGCAAGAAAACATGGGTATACCGAACTTGGTATAGGAGATGAAAGCGTAACGGTCATTTGTTCGGTCGGAACAATAGGAAGGAGGGAGGGTGATATAACAGTCAAAGGTTCAGGAGGCTGAATTGGAAAATCCGACACATTAAAAAAAAAAGGTTCAACCTCAATATTATCCTCAAAACTCTCCTCAATATTATCCTTATAATTTTCCTCAAAATTTAACTCATCCATGCCATTATCATCAAAGTCAAGACACATATGAGATTCGGGAGAGACATCTGATAACTCGGGATGATGATTTGAACATAAAATTTCAATCAAATCGACAGCTTCATCATCCGAAATAATCCCGGCATCTATATCGTCAATCAAGTGAAAATTAATTTCCTTAGACACCTCATCAAAAGCATGGATATCTATCGATTTAGGTTCTAGATGGGAGGTGTAAATGTCGAAAGGATTAGGTGCGGTTTTACTCGAAAGGGGTTCCTCACAATTTGGCAAATCAAACACTACAAAATCACACAACTCGTTTTTATTTTGAACTTGTGAACTATTTAGGGCAATCGATGGAAAACCGGAGTTGTGGGCTTCAATTGGGTACGGGTAGGTTTGATTTGAAAATCCTCTCTCATTCTCACTCTGTCCAACCGCCTCCTTATACATTAAAAAATTTTGAGCTAGCGGGAAACTAGCTACCGGTTCACTAGGTTGCATAAGGGCGGCCACGGACGCTTCCACATTCCTAGTCATTTTATTTGTTGATGTTATATAAGCTTCCAACGACTCTTCCAAACTAGACTTAGGTGGTGAGGGGGTTTCGGTAAAAGATTCGAAATGGTGTGGATATGCAAAACTCCCAATAGGCTGTGTAGAAACAGTGTCTAGTGAAGGTGGGAAAGTCGGGTAAGACTGGTAGGAAGTGGGTGATTGGACAGGGGTAGGGTCAACATATGGATAAAAAGGTGAATAATCGTGTGGATCCCTAGAACTAGATAAGTGGAGAGGGGTGAAAGATCGGCTACGAGATTGAGCAATATGCTCAGCAATGGACATCGGCCTAGGAGTGACAGAAGGACTTGAAGAAGTGGTATCAACATATGTAGGTGGTAAAGGTTGACTTGGTTGACACAAGGTGGGTTGAAAAGTCAAACTATTTCTCCTAGATGCCTTTATTTGATCTTTCAAAGATTTTTTAGGCAAGGAAGGATCGTCTTTAAATTGACCGAACAAATTGACGTATGACGCAAAATTAGGTTCGGGATACCAAAGTTCGGCTAATGATTTATTATGTGGGGTACCTATGTTGTAAGAAAGGGGAAAGAAAGAAAGTTTATGGTGCAAGGATATATTTGCGGCCAAAAAAAACTTTGCAAGTTTCTACAAAATTTTCCTTATCTTTTTTTATTCTTTTTCTCTTTATTAGGAAAAATTTGTTGCAAAAAGATTTTCAACACAAAATATGCAACAGCAAAATATTACTTGCAATCTATTTTGTTTCAAGCGGGGCCCAAAAATCCTGCGGGGCCCAAAAATCCTGCAGAAGACTGTTATATGGAAGGAGAAAGATTTTTCAAGCGCGCAAAATTCTGCAGGCAATTCACAGAAAATATCTCAAAATTTACAGAGGAAAAATAACAGGGAGCTTACAGTGCAAATTCCATCAACTGAAGACACCAAATGGCTGCGTTTCCGCGGTTAGAATAGGTATTGTGCGGTGGATCCGCGGTGAAAAAGCCGGCTCGGGTCCCCAGAAAAATTTTGGTGCGACGACTCGACAAGACGGCCGCGGTTCCGCGGCCTAAGGTGGGTTTTGCGCGGCGGTTTAGCGGCAAGGTGGAGGGTTCTCTTCACCAAATTTTTGCAGTTGCTCTGTTGTTGAAATACCCTTCTGTTTTGATCTTTTGTTTGCTGTTTCGATTTCTGAATATTTTCAGATCCGTCTCTGTTTGTAGATCCTGCAAAATTCACACAACAAAGTACCCTTTCCAAAAATAACAGATGATATATTTTTATATTTTTTTTGTGATTCTTTAGATTTTTATGAATTTTTTTTTATTTTGATTAACCCGAAATTGCAAAAAGGAAATTTCTACGCCATCCCCGGCAACGGCGCCATTTGATTTTTTGATTTAGCGTGCTTGCGCTTTCTAAAAGATAGATCAAAAATATTTGTAACCGCAATCAAGAACGACGTCGCTTTGCAGCTAGCCGGTGAGTACGGGTCGGTCCACAGGGATGTTGTGAATCTCCGATTCGTTCTTACGAGTTAATTCCGAAGGGTGTTCGGAGTTGTTATTAAATCTAAAAACCTAATTAACCTAGGGCAATTATCTAGATCTATTCTTGCTAGGGTTAGGTTTAGGGATGGTTTGGAAATGCAAGTAAACCTCAACGCTTTTTATACCCGAATGAAGATCTGTGAGGAGTTATGGTAATTATCAATAAAGGGGATTAGATCCATTCGGGAAGGTGTTCCTTCCTCTAGGTTCTTGTCCTTCCTTTAGAGATCCTTACCCTAACCTCCATGGAAAACGCGCGCAACCGGGCCTTAACACTACGGTGTCATCGTTACCTCGAGGGGTAGGATGCGGTAGGGCACGGTGTGTGCGTGTATGCATGGAGTCCTATTCAAAATGTATTATGGGTAAGAAAGGGATGAGAGATCTCATCTCTCAAAATCCTTCCCCAAAGCTAAACCCTAAACAAGTTCCTAGGGCATGAAATTAAATCTACCTAGGGCAAAGAATTGAAATCTACACTAGGGAGAGAAATTAAATCTACTTACAGATGCATCCCTCTAATCATCCATGCAGGGTTGTCAGATCTGAATTTCTGAATGGAAAGGAAACACCGATGCTCTCCAAAAAGAGATCTGAATTTTATTTTATGAAAAGGAGGCATAAAGTTTACAATGATTAGAGTTCCTATTTATAGAGAATAGGAAATCCTAGGGTTACAATGACTCTGCATGTCTGAAATTACAAAAAATAGCCCTTAGGTTGACTAGTCAGCGCCGCCCATGAGAATTGGTAAAATTTTCTGCCACTAAGCGCTCAAGCCTGCCGCGAAACCGCGGCCCGAGGCCCTGTTTGGCCGCGGTTCCGCGGTCAACAAGGAGGATTGGGCTTTGAGCTTTCTTCTATAGCTTCTGGTCATTTTGGGATTCCTATTTATTCTGTATTTTTCTCAAATGGGCTTTGAGGTTTCTTCCAGATCGCCAGTGAATAGTGTAGTGGATTTTAACCATTGTTTCGAGACGAAATCTTGGACCTTGCGTTGCCTTGTAATTTGTGAATTGATCTTTATGTAGGCTTGATCAAGATCCTTCTATTTGTTGGTCAAAAGTCCATATTTTCATCGTCTTTTCATCGTTTTCACTGCTTTCTGTCCAAGAACCTGTAACTTGTAATATGTAGCAGACATGCATCAAAACTACCTGTTTATTTGTAAAACGAATAAGAATGGGGAATATAATAATACAATATTATGATGTGAACATTGACCGAGTCAAAGTCAAGGTCAACCCCCAAGCTAGGTGGGCCTAAGCCCAGGTCAAGCGGGCCCATGCCCAAGTCGAACCCGTGGCCAGCCTCCCCATGCCAACAACGAAATCATGTCATAAATAATTTTTATGTAATTTTTTTTATGTATGAATGTAAACAAAATGGGCATAAAGCCAAATTCTTGTAAGCCCATGGCTTATGTGCAAAAAGAAATGGCACATGAGCCATGGGATGGGCAAAACGCCATTTTGCAAAGCCTAAGGGGTATATGTAAATATGTAAGCCTATATAAGGAAAAATGATGATGAATAAAACACAACACACGTACATTGCACATTGAGTTCGCATGACTAGTTTAACCCATCAATCGGAGGTTTCCTCGCTCTAAAGGCGAGGGGTAATTAACGGCAGTTTAGTCCGCGGCTGCCGAAGATTCGGATCCCCACAATCATTAAACCCCGGCCTACCCTAGGCAGGGGGAATCTGTAGTACGCCTGACAAGCGCGTGCGTATTCCCATCTCAATGGGGTGACGAAAAACACCCTACAGATTCTGGCACGTCCGGTGGGACCAATCTCTCCTCCCATGTTTCGGGTTAAGCGTTCATGCGAACTCAATCTATATACATGTCTATATTTATACTAAAATAATGCTTTTTCATGCAAGTTTTCAAGCAATCAATTTCCAACAATGTCTCCGATGATGAACTCAGCTCTCAGCACAGCTCCTGTCTCCTATACAATGAAGATAGACTCCAGGACGGTCCTTCCGGCCAGTCTTGGGCGACAATGGGAGGAGGAGCCACTACCATTTGGCTCTATCATGTTCGTGTCAGCTAACGCCGTCCCAGCTCCTCAAGCTCTGGTAACAGACAAACCGGTCTCAAAGGGGAAAAGGCCGAATGTCGTGGTCGCGAAGGCGCCCCAACACAAACGCAAGTCGGTGTTTGAACAACTTTTCTTGGCCCCAGCTGGGGGCAAGGCCATCAACACCAGCAAAGAAACAAGGCATCCCGAGCAAGCTCCAGCGGTGCCCTTGACTACTGCTTGATTGGGTGTCTTCTCAAGCCTCCCCATCAATCGGCCTGTGGCGGCTTCCCGAAGAGCAGAAGCCTGCCAGACGCTCAAGGCAGAGAAGCCGAGGCAGAAGCGGCTCAGATATAGAGCCAACAAAAGGGCTAGGGCTCTGGCCATGTTAAAATTTATGAATTTCCAAAGCCCGGATCGCTCCGCGAAACCAGCTGCCAGTGATGAAAGAATGGCTGAGTGTGTTATCCACACTGTTTACATGGCCGGACATGAAGAAACGAACCCTCCTCTTCTTCACAGCCATGGTGATGATATGGTTGACGCTACCCAGCATCGGCTCGATCTAAATGATGAAGAGCCCGCTCAGGCCGATAAGCCAGAGGAGCCCGCGGTTCCTATGGAATTGAGCTCAGGCAATAAAGATTACCCGGTTGTCATAGCCGGAACTACAGAACAAGCATTATTCCAATGGCTTCAAAGTCAATTTCAGGACAGAGATGAGAAGATTGCCGAGGTCTATTCCAAAGTCGATGAGCTGGCAAACGTCGTGGCAGATCTCGCGACCCAAGTCGCCCGATTGCAATTACAGCAGAATCAAATTTTGGTTCATGAGCCAGGGATTGATACCCGGGGGCAGCCAACTGATATCTTTTTCAACCTAAAAGCGGAGCACCTTCGCGAAAAATGGCCGCAATCAGCCTCCAGTCTCTCCGATACATACACCGGTGGGGAATCGCCTCTGAAAGAGAAGCTGGAAAAGGTTTATTCCTTCAAGAGGGAAAAGGTCCACAAGATATTCAGGGACGCCCTAAGAAACGGTCTACAACTGTGAGAATCAAAGAGACCGCAAGAAGAGAATATGACCGACGACCCAAAATATTGCCACTATCACAGGGTGATAGGTCATGCCATAGAGGACTGCTTCGTCTTCAAAGATTGGGTCGAAAGGCAATACAAGATGGGAGAGATAGAACTGTCTAAAGGCGTTTTAGCAAACAGTCAAGCTACGATCGCCGATTTCATGCAAATGGAGACCGAAACCTTTCGGGAACCTAATCCTCCCAGACATGTACCTCGAGGACCAGCATCAGTAAAGGCACCTACTCCATTGGAGGGAAAGAAGAAGGTATACTCCTTCAGGAGGGATGAAGTTCGCAAAATATTCAGGGACGCCCTGAACAGCGGTCTGCAACTGTCTGTTCCAAAGAGGCCGCAGGAAATGAACATGACCGGAAATCCCATATACTGCCCATATCATAGAGTGGTAGGTCATACCATCGAAGACTGCTATATTTTCAAAGATTGGGCAGAGGACCAATATAAGCTTGGAAAAATCTCACAATCCTCGGATGTATCGGCAAGCCACAGAGCCAGGTCATCAACACAGCTCCGCCAAGATCAAAGTTCAAGGAGCTGGGATAAGCAAAAAGGACCACTATGTCGTTAAACTGGGAACAGCTGACCACCACGTCATTAAACTGGGAACAATCGACCTCTAAGTCGTTAAACTGGGAATGTAAAAATATACATATATATATATATATGTAAATAAACAAAAAAAATGTGTAAATAAAAGAAAAATAGAGAAAAGCCGAAATGATGGGGTAACTCGCAATAAAAATCAGCGAGTAAAATAAAGATGAAAATAAAGCCGAAATGGTGAGGCAACCGCGAATAAAAGCCGAAATGATAGGGCAATCGCGATCTTCGCGATAAGAAAAGCTGAAAGGATAGAGCGATCGCGGTAAAACAAAAAAAAACACAAACAAAAATCCAATTTTTCAAAATTCCCTCGGCCCTACGGTTAGTCCCTAAATTGACTACCGTATACAATCCACGGGCTCAAATAATTCTCATCATACCTATGCCCCTGGATAGACCTCTAAGTCTTTAAACTGGAAACAGATGACCTCCAAGTCGTTAAACTGGAAACAGATGACCACCATGTCGTTAAACTAGAAACAGATGATCTCCAAGTCGTTAAACTGGAAACAGATGACCACCACGTCGTTAAACTGGAAACAGATGACCTCCAAGTCGTTAAACTGGAAACAGATGACCACCACGTCGTTAAACTGGAAACAGATGACCTCCAAGTCGTTAAACTAGAAACAGATGACCTCTAAGTCGTTAAACTGGAAACATACGACCTCTACGTCGTTAAACTGGAAACAGACGACCTCTACGTCGTTAAACTGGAGACAAACGACCTCTACGTCGTTAAACTGGAGACAGACGACCTCTACGTCGTTAAACTGGAAACAGATGACCTCTAAGTCTTTAAACTGGAAATAGATAGACCTCCTCGTCTTTAAAACTGGAAGCAGACGACCCCTAAGTCTTTAAACTGGAAACAGACGACCCCTAAGTCTTTAAACTGGAAACAGACGACCTCTAAGTCTTTAAACTGGAAACAGCAAACCACCACGTCGTTAAACTGGAAATAGATGACCTCCAAGTCGTTAAACTGGAAACAGACGACCCCTAAGTCTTTAAACTGGAAACAGACGACCTCCAAGTCTTTAAACTGGAAACAGCAGACCTCTAAGTCGTTAAACTGGAAACAGATGACCTCTAAGTCGTTAAACTGGTAACAGATGACCTTTAAGTCTTTAAACTGGAAACAGATGACCTCCACGTCGTTAAACTGGAAACAGATGACCTCTACGTCGTTAAACTGGAAACAGATGACCTCCACGTCGTTAAACTGGAAACAGATGACCTCTAAGTCGTTAAACTGGAGACAGATGACCTCTAAGTCGTTAAACTGGAAACAGAGGACCTCTAAGTCTTTAAACTGGAAACAGACGACCTCTACGTCGTTAAACTGGAGACAGACGATCTCTACGTCGTTAAACTGGAAACAGATGACCACCACGTCATTAAACTAGAAACAGTCGACCTCTAAGTCATTAAACTGGAAACGCGGGAAATCCACTCATGTGTCTTCACGATACATGAGGAGAACAAACCTTTGTGGGATCCTTACGAGTCACAAAGGAAAAACACACTTAGGAGTCCTCACGACTCCTAAGGAGAAAATACACCTGCGGGATCCTTACGACTCGCAGGGAGGAAATGCCTTTATGGGACCCTCATGGCCCGTGAACTTGGAAAGCCTTAGGTGATAGGGATCTAAACCTGTCTCCTAAGCCATCGCTTCCCAACCCCCAAGTGGCGAATGATGAGTCGCTCCTGTTACCATATTCCAATGCAGCGATGCAGACGCCAACCAAATTCTAAATCCCATACCCCGATGGCGAATGATGAGTCGCTCCTGGTGCCACATTCCAGTGCAGCGATGCAGACGCCAACAAGGTCCTGAAATTTTTCTGGCCCTACGGTCTGGATCATACATCCTACAAAACCGTATACAATCCACGGGCGTAAGACAATCCCGATCCCTCCAAGAAAAAAAACGGTATGTCCACAAGCAAAATGGGTACGGATGAAAACCCGAAAGGGCTCCGTGAGTAAAAACAGCAGGACTGCCGGCGAGTTTGTGAAAACCCGAAAGGGCGCAAACTCGTAAAAGAAGAAAAAGAAATGAAATACACTCGCAAAGTCCTCTCGACTTTGTGAGTAGAAAATTCCCGCGTGAGATCCTTACGACTCACAAAGGAGCAACACACTTAGGAGTCCCCACGACTCCTAAGGAGAAAATACACCTACGGGATCCTTACGACCCGTAGGGAGAAAATGCTTTGTGAGACCCTTACGGCTCACAAAATGGAAAAGCCTTAGGTGACAGGGATCTAAACCTGTCTCCTAAGCCACCAATTCCCAAATCATCTCGGGGTACATGATGAGTTGCTCCTGGCATCATTCCAGTGCAGCAATGCAGATGCCAAAACAAAACCAATTCCCAAATCCTCCCGGGGCAAATGATGAGTTGCACCTGGCATCATTCTAGTGCAGCAATGCAGATACCAAAACAAAACCAATTCCCAAATCCTACCAGGGCAAATGATGAGTTGCTCCTGGCATTTTTCCAGTGCAGCAATGCAGATGCCAAAACAAAACCAATTCCCAAATCCTCCCAGCGCAAGTGATGAGTTGCTCCTGGCATTATTCCAGTGCAGCAATGTAGATGCCAAACAAAAAACCAAATCCAAATCCTCCCGGGGCACATGATGAGTTGCTCCTGGCATTATTCCAGTGCAGCAATGCAGATGCCGACAGAAAACCAGTTCCCAAATCCTCTCAAGACAGATGATGATTCACTACTGGTACCATATTCCAGTGTAGCGATGCTGATGTCAACCCAAATTAAATCAAACCAACAACCTCTATGGCGGAATCATGCTCCGTCCCAGAATTTACCCCGTGTCGAAATCATGCTTCGCCTCGGGATATCTACCTTCCCTGCCGGAATTACGCTCCGCCTCGGAATCAAGTCAACCCGACACTCCGCACCGGGGAAAAGTCGATCAGCGACACTCTGTGCCGGGGAAACGTCAACCCGACACTCCGCGCCGGGGAAAAGTCGATCAGCGACACTCCGTGCCGGGGAAAAGTCAACCCGACACTCTGTGCCGGGGAAAAGTCCATCAGCGACACTCCGTGCCGGGGGCAAGTCAACCCGCAACACTCCGCGCCGGGGAAAAGTCGATCAGCGACACTCCGTGCCGGGAAAAAGTCAACTCGACACTCCGCGCCGGGGAAAAGTCGATCAGAAAACTCCGTGCCGGGGAAAAGTCAACCACCGACACTCCGCGCCGGGGAAAAGTCGATCAGCGACACTCCGTGCCGGGGAAAAGTCAACCCGACACTCCACGTCGGGGAAAAGTCGTTCAGTGACACTCCGTGCTGGGGAAAAGTCAACCACCGACACTCAGCGCCGGGGAAAAGTCGATCAGCGACACTCCATGCCGGGGAAAAGTCAACCCAACACTCCGCGCCGGGGAAAAGTCGATCAGCGACACTCCGTGTCGGGGAAAAGTCAACCACCGACACTCCACGCCGGGGAAAAGTCGATCAGCGACACTCCGTGTCGGGGAAATGCCAACCCAACACTCCGTGCCGGGGAAAAGTCGATCAGCGACACTCCGTGCCGGGGAAAAGTCAACCACCGATACTCCACGCCGGGGGAAAGTCGATCAGCGACACTCCGTGCCGGGGAAAAGTCAACCCGACACTCCGCGCCGGGGAAAAGTCGATCAGCGACACTCCGTGCCGGGGAAAAGTCAACCACCGACACCCCGCGCCGGGGAAAAGTCGATCAGCGACACTCCGTGCCGGGGACACGTCAACAAGCGACACTCTGAATCGGGGAAACGTCCAGTACAGACACTCTGCATCAGGGAAACGTCCAACAACGACACTCCATGCCGGGGAAACGTCAAGCAGACACTCCGTGCCGGGGACACGTCAGCAAGCGACACTCTGCATCAGGGAAATGTCCAACACAGACACTCCACATCAGGGAAACGTCCAACAACGACACTCCACCTCGGGAAAACGTCGACCAGCGACACTCCGTGCCGGGGACACGTCTACCAAATCGCTCCGGATCAAAGCGTCGACCGTCCATGTCGCAAAACGGGCAGTGCAGGCTCCCTACAAATTGGGAACTAAATCACTCCGGGTCAGGGAAATGTCTATCACGGAAACACCGTCTCGGAGACGCGTCAAGTGTCGACCGTCCATGTCACAAAAAGGGCAATGCAGGCTTCCTACAAAGCAGGAACCGGATCGCTCCGGGCAAGGGAAACGTCTACCACGGACACTCTTTCTCGGAGACGCGTCAAGCGTCGACCGTCCACATCGTAAAAAGGGAAGTGCATCCCAAAAAGTGGGAACCAAAGAAAGTCGCCTCTACGTGAAAGAAGATCCATAAATTTCACGCACACGATCCACATGTGCGGTGTGCATTTATTGATGGGGGGCAATTTGTTGGGCTAAAAATTTACACCCCGGTTGACCGAGTCAAAGTCAAGGTCAACCCCCAAGCTAGGTGGGCCCAAGCCCAGGTCAAGCGGGCCCATGCCCAAGTCGAACCCGTGGCCAGCCTCCCCATGCCAACAACGAAATCATGTCATAAATAATTTTTATGTAATTTTTTATGCATGAATGTAAACAAAATGGGCATAAAGCCAAATTCTTGTAAGCCCATGGCTTATGTGCAAAAAGAAATGGCACATGAGCCATGGGATGGGCAAAACGCCATTTTGCAAAGCCTAAGGTGCTATATGTAAATATGTAAGCCAATATAAGGCAAAATGATGATGAATAAAACACAACACACGTACACTGCACATTAAGTTCGCATGACCAGTTTAACCCGTCAATCGGAGGTTACCTCGCTCCAAAGGCGAGGGGTAATTAACGGCAGTTTAGTCCGCGGCTGCCGGAGATTCGGATCCCCACAATCATTAAACCCCGGCCTACCCTAGGTAGGGGGAATCTGTAGTACGCCTGACAAGCGCGCGCGTATTCCCATCTCAATGGGGTGATGAAAAACACCCTACAGATATGAGATACCGTATTCTATTCTCGCGATATATGTTATCGGCCGGGTATATGTGATATAGCCGGGTCATCGGATCAAGTGTTGATTCGATGAATCGGTACATGTTATATTAGTCGGTTACATGCTATATAGCCGGATTGTTAGATCAAGTGTTGATTCGATAATTTAATGTATAATTATATATGTGATATATTACATTACGTTAACTAATATAAGCTCGCTTTATTGATTTATTTTCTTACCGGATAATACATTGATTTATATGCGATATATGTTAATTGTATTATTTTCTTTTGTTGCAAAATATATTATATATGTGATATATAATATTGTAACAAGTTAGGGTTACAAATACAACATGTTTTGTGGAGTTTAAACAAGTTAGGGTTTGGATTTGGGTTAGCTTTTGGGTTAGCTTTTTCATGAAGTTTCATGAAGCTTTCTTTTGTCTTTAGCTTAGATTTTTTGTGTTGATATTTATTAACCCAACCCAAATCTTAGCCTCTAGTTTATTCTCTAAAAGGGTTAACTTTATCATTCTTAACCCATGGTTGGATTTGTAACCAAAACAATAATTCATTATTCATCACAAATGCTTTCTTTTTCATCTTCCTCCTTGAAAAAGCTTGCTAGCTTTTTACATGTGATGATTTAGTGTGAGAAATTGAAAACAAAAGAGAGCATAATTCCTACTTCATCATTCTTATCTATTCTAGCCACTTAGATTAGAGTGTTCACTTCTCTAATTACTTCATTAGTGAAGTATAAGCTTGGGTTAGAGATTCTTCAAGGTAGATCATCTTAGATCATGAAGACTACAAGCAAGGTGTCTCATTTACTTCATGGAGCCACTTGAGAGCCGGAGTTCATGTTGATCGCAGCGAAGGGACCTCAACACGGAGCTTATGAAGCGAAGGAACGGACTACAAAGGTTGTAATCCCTTTCTCTTAGATGTAAAGTTTTTTACATGCATAGTTAACCTTAATTCTCTAGTTAAGATCTTGGTTAGGGTTTGTTTGGCACCCCAAAATTTTAAAGTAGCATGATTGATGCTTGCCAAAACCTTCACAAGTTGCTAAGCTAACCCTACAGATACAACCTTTGTAGACCTCCTTTGCAACTCCTTGGTTCTCCTAGAGGTTGAACTAGATAGCTCGAGCTTCTTTCACGCCCACGATGATCCACCCGGAGCACCTTTGCATAAAGCTCCTTGCTCCACTTGATCACAATGAAGATGAAGCAAACAAACTACACCAATGGGCTAGACAAGTGTAGTATGATGATATGGTTGTGTTCTCACATAAAAAACCCTTTCTTTCTTTTACCCTCACTCACTTAGAAATCTCAGGAGAGAGCTGGAGAGAGGAAGAAGAAGTTGGCAACCTTGAGCTCATTTCTTTTGGATAAAAGATAATGATAAAAGATAATGAGAGAAAGATAACTATCAAGATAAATATCGTCATCTCTAACTATGGTTAATAAATATCTAGATATTTTAGAATGAGGAAAAATAACAAGTGAAATGAAACCATGGTTCCAAACTTGGTCTAGTAAAGAATGGTCAACCATGATTTAATATCATTTTCTTTTTCTCATTCTAATATATATAAAGATATTTACATTCCATATGAGTCTTATATTGCCATCTTTCTTGTATCATCAACCATGATACAAATGCATGTATGTATGTGTGTATGCACATCAACATGTACATATACATCCATGCATCCATCATAAAGAAAAGTTTTATTTAAATGAGATAAAAGACAATATTAAATCAACTATTGATTTAATAAATCGGTCATATCTCATACGACCCAACCAATAGAAAACACCCGATTAAAACACGGCATCATATACACGTATTTAATCGAGCTTCCGCTCATATCTCATATGTACACCACATCGTTTCGCCTGAGCCAGGAAACTCCTGTGTGGTACTCTAAGACTCGTCAATACGCCGGCAGTAGGTGATGATCACATCAAACACCTACAAGCCGCAAGCGGTCAGCTAAACGTAACGTCCACCCGGGTATTGAACGATCAAAAGAAGAACAAGCAAACCTTTCAAAACTCCCGTCGAACCAACTGGCAACACTTATCGTACAGTCCGGTCTCTTCGTCAGATATGCTGCATATCGAGTCCAGGGATGGTAACGTCGACCCTAATAACTCAATAAGTCATGCCAGTATATGGTCTACAGCAGATCGAGAAACTACTGATAACACTTATCAGTAATATCTCAGCATCCCTGGACAGGGACTTTCTGTTATATCCAATCGTGCCTAGCGCAACATCAACCCCCAATACCGGGAGAGACGAAACCCCTCCTATCGCTCATCGCCTCCATGTGCCTCGGGACTGTACCTAAAATCCACCTTTTTGTACGACTCAGTAGAGCCGTAGTAGGGTGGAGATCAAAGTACAGTGGGAGGACACACAAGACTCTATGACGATCTCGGGTCTACAGACTAACCTGTACCAGTGTCACCTGAGAACTGCTATCCAACGTATGATATAATACCACATAGGAGTTCTCGGCGAGTCTGTTCTATAGGGTTACTAGGAACACTAACAAGGGTCTACGAGGCATCAACCATGCCCGATTAAAATTTTAGCCGTGCCGAACAACTCTAATACGGATCTTTAAACTAGGGTTTAGGCGAAAACTACCAAGTTAACAACTTTAACGACAAGTGAAAGGGATTACAACCTTTGTAGATCCGGTCCTTCACTTCATTAGCTCCGTGTAGATGTCCCCATCGCTGCGATCGTGAACTCCGGACTCTAGAGAAGCTCCACAAGAAGAACGAACGTGCTTGCTACGATGACTTCGAGGCTGAAGATGATCTACGTCGGGGAGACACTAACTCAAGCTATTCTTTCACTAGGTCATAAACTTTGTGAAGAGAACACACTCTACTACATGGCAAGTGGTAGAGGATGAAGAAGTAGGAAGTGGGCTCACTTTAGAATTGATTTTCTCTCTTTTTTTCTAATGGCACCATTAGAGCTAGTAAGCTTTTGGATGGAGCTTGATGATGAAGAAGAAGAAGAAGAAAGAATAATCCATCCAAATGAAAACTTATCCAAGGAATTATGGCACCATGGTTGAGTTAAGCCCTCATGCTTAACTCATGTAGAGAATTAACCAAGGCATTAGGTTAAGGGTTGGGTTAACTAATATCCTAAGGAATGACAAAAGAGTTGACTTTGTCAATATTTATCAAGCTTCATGAAGCTTGATAACTTTGACCAAAGTCTCACCTCTTTTGTTATTTGTTAGGAATTTAGTAAACCCTAATTTAACCTTGATTTGGTTTAAGTCTCATACACCTAACTTGTGTGTATCATCAAGCATGATACAAACATGTACACTTGCATATATCACATATAAACAATGTGCACATTCAAGTGAGAAAATAAATTATAAGTGAGATAATACTAGTTAATGCAATGTAATATATCAAATATATAATTATGCATTAAATTATTAAATCAACTTTTGATTTAATAACCCGGCTATAACCGACTAATATCATGTGTAACAACTTATCGAATCAACACTTGATCCGATAACCCGGCTATATCGCATACAACCGATCAATGTCACGAATCGCGAGAATAGAATACGGTATCTCATATCGTATTAATCTCGGTCCCGCACATATCACATATGTGCTCCTACTCCGTTTCGCTTGAGCCAGGAAACCCCTGTGTAGGACTCTAAAGACTCGTCAATACGCCGGCAGTATGTGATGATCATATCAAACACCCACAAGCCGCAAGCGGTGTGCTAAACGTAACGGCCACCCGGGTATTGAGCGATCGAAGATCAACAAGCAAGCCCGCTAGTACTCCTGCGAATCCAATCAGTAAGACTCCCGTACAGTCCGGTCTCATCGTCTGATATGTCGCATATCTCGCCTAGGGGTGGTAAACGTCAGACCCCAGTAGCTGGATAAGTCTTGTCGATATGAAGTCTATAACAGTTCGAGAAACTACTGGTTCACTTACCAGTAAATCATAGCAACCCTGGCCAGGGATTTTCGATTATTGCCAATCGAACACAGCACAACATCAACTCCCTATACCGGGAGAGACGAATCCCCTCCTATCGCTCATTGCCTCCATGTGATTCGGGACTGTACCTAAAAACCACCATTTTGCACGCCCTCTTGGACATGGTAAGGTGGAAATCAAAGCACAGTGGGAATCACACAAGACTCTATGACGATCTCGGGTCAACAGACTACTCTGTACCAGTGTCACCGGAGAACTGCCATCTGACGTGAGGTATAATACCATCTGGGAGTTCTCGGCGAGTCCGTCCAGTATACCCAGTCTCCACTGAGCACCCGTACACCATCCTTGGTGTCAAACACCGATGGATATGGGATCATCCATCGCCCATCATATGGGTCAAGATGCGTATACGCTAGTCTACTCTGGTGCATCAATACCCTGTCTCGATACACCCTCGACTAGGAACAGTTATAGGATGTACTCATCGACTACCGTGGCCCCACTAGTATGATCTCATCATAGTCTCAGTAGTCGAGTACATATCCTAAGGGCTTTATCAACATGTAACATAGAGACAATCAGAGTACATGTTAAGATAAAGAGCAACCAGATAGCGTATTATCATGTCGAGCAAGAAAGTCCTCCCTATACATGTCCTAGCATCCACTACAATATACATCGTATGTACAGTAATAGACTTTAAGGCATATATATAACTAACAATCTCCCACTTGCACTAGGGCCATCTGTTGTGGTATCACATACCCAACAATTAGCTGTGGTTGAAGTATCTCATACTCAACCATCCTATAAAATTCTCTACTGAGAAAAAGGCCTTTGTGAGTGGATCCGCGCTGTCCTCTGTGTCTACTCTCCTAACCTCGATCTCCCTGGAGATCAACCATCTCCATGATCAGGTGATACTGCCTTAGAATTATATCTGGATTTCTGATGGGACGGGGGTTCCTTGGCATAAGCCACAACTCCATTGTCACACAATGGTAGGAACGAAGTTCATCTCATGAACTTATATATATCCAGACTGCCTCTTTGGTAGCATCCTTAGTAACAAGGTATCTTGCTTTTAATCATCTAGTATGTCACGGTATCTAGCTTGGAACACTTCCAACATACCGTCCCTCCATTGAGGGTAAAGACAATGCCTGCGACTGACATTTAGTCATCCTTATCACCCTGGAACTTTTCCAGTGATTCTCCCCAGGATCGATTGATACCTTCTCACTACAACTAGTGAGTATCCTAACATCCAAAAAACCAGGATTTAGTAGGTATCAGTTTGATCCTATATGGAGAATCCTTGTGATAAGCGGAGATTGACCGAGCGTAGCATAGGAAACACCTTCCCTATCAAGAGTATGTCATCCACGTACTCTACGAGGATCATCACCATACTCCCTACTACCTTTTTTGTATATACAAGGTTCATCTACCATTTTGATGAAGTCAAACTCTTTGACTACCACATCAAAACAGATGTTCGAACTCCGCGATGCCTGCTTTATCCTATAAAGCAACATGTGCACGTTTCCGCTGCTCCCACTGTCTACGAAGCCCTATGGCTGTGTACTTATAGATGCTCTCTTCTAAAACATCATTTAGAAAAGCAGTCATGACACCCAACCACCAGATATCGTAGTCATGGTATGTAGCCGTGGCAAGTGGGATCTGGATAGACTTAAGCATAGCTCCTTAGAAAAGGTTTCATGATAATCCATACCTGGTCAATGATGCAAACCTTTAACAAGTCTAGCTTTGAAAGTCTCAACTTTTCCATGTACACCAAGTAATATTCTCAAGATATACTTGCTCCTGATGGGGATTTAACCCTTCAGATAAAGCAACCAAAGTCCATACTTTGTTGGTGTATAAGGATTCCATCTCAGATCGCTAAGCATCCAGCCATTCTTACAGAGTCCCACTCCTGATGGCCAGCCCGAAACTAGTTGGGTCATCATCTCATGATGCAATCCTCACTCCCACTGTCATAGAGAAACCGAAGTATCTCTCAGGTGGGTGAGGAACCATACTAGATCGGCGGAGAGGGTGCGGTTCGTTGGTTACTATTGAATCCTTAGGTTTTACCAAATCATCAGCTGCATTATGTATAGATGGAACCTTTCCAGTTCTACATAACAGACCTTGCCTCGAGCTTGTCCGGATTTTGCTTTTAGACATAGCCCGGACAACCCCAAATCTTAACCAACTTAAGATATGGGCTCTTCCCTTTCCATATCACATATGAAGTGGTAGGCATCTGATTTGATTGAAACCCTATTCAATAGGTATGCAGCTTGTCAAGTGCATAACTCCCAAAAAGAAAATAAGAAACTCAGTAGTACTCATTATAGAGCACACCATATCACATAGGGTGCTATTGCTCTGTCCCGATATACCATCGTGCTATGGTGTATACGGAGGAGTAATGCTGAGAGAGAATCTCATTCTCCTTTAGAATAGTCCAGGATTTCCGTGCTCAAGTATTCTCCTCCCTGATCACATCAAAGGACATAATACTTATACCCATATTTTGGTTCTCTACTTCTAACTTATATTCTGTGATTATCTTAAAAGTTTCGGACTTGTGTTTCAACAAGAACATCTATCTGAATTTTGAGAGATAATCAGTGAATGTAATTAAGTACAAAGAACCGGTCTTGGCATATGTAGACAGGGGACCTTTATATATCAGCATGTATTAATCTCAAAAGTTCACTAACTCTTTCTCTGTTTCCAATAAACCGAGCTGTGGTCATTTTATCTTTGTGACATGACCGGCAAGTTTCATAAGATGTAAATTCAAACTAATTTAAATATGCATCTAAATGTAACTTCAGCTAGCCGGGTCGCATTGATATGACATAGTCTACAATGCCTCAAGAAGAAGTTCATTTCTGAACTCTTCCTCTTGTGTGTGTTTTGTATACTAAGAACTGTAGTTTGATTTAGAACGTCAATGCTTTTAGATAACGTGCCTGAACCGATCAACTCTTGATGTAGGAAATGTTCAAAACATTATCCAACAATACAAAATTATATCCTTTCTTTACTAATAAAGAGACTGATATGATGTTGTCTATCAGGTTCGTTATCTATAACATTCTTTCAGAATCAATGTATTCTGGTAATACAGAGTGACCAACAGACTTGGCAGCAACACTTGCACCGTTTTCTGTCTCATGAAACTTATCACCCGTTCTCAGTTCTCTACCTATCTGTAGCCAATGTAACAGATTACATATGCGGGATCCTGATCCGGTATCTCATACCCAGGACGTAAAGGATACTGAGAAATAGTTCTATGTAATGAACACACCCGAAGATGATGCACCAGCATGCACTTTCTTCGTTTGGGCAGCACGGGAAATCTGGTATTCCCCAATTTCCTGCTCTGTCTTATAACAATTATAAGTTGGAGCGGGACCAACGTTCCCCAGCTCAGTATAACAACCGAGTTCGGTCAATATATCCGTATTATTATCTTGATTAAGGAGTGATATGGTCGCTACCTGGAGAGAGGAAAACACTCAGCGTATGCTCTTGCAAGATCAGATTGGTTATTATTTTATCTAATCAGGATGGTTCCCACTATTTTAATCAAATCTTCCTTCAAACCCTAAAAGGAAAGACTAGCCGGGATTAATTACACGCTACAAGTTCGCCAATCTTTCAGCCAGGCCAGTGTCGGTACTTTGAGAGAGGTTCCCCGTGCTTTCGCACGTACCTAATTAAAGTAAACCTCGTTTTCCCAGAGGCGTAATCCCGTTAACACCTTTCTAGACACGTACTTGATCGGCTAATTGCAATGTGTAATACTCTCCCAGGAGTAACTCTTACTCGCAGCGGGTATCGGGATCCAACTATCTCATAGAAGGTATGCAATCTCATTACAAATTTCAACACTTGAAATTCCCGATAATATTTTGCCTCAAAAGATCTATGACCTTGACAAGGTCAACAAAGCATAGACCGTTAGTCAAGTTCAACCCGTCATTTCTTGATTGAATTAAACCCACCCGTACGCCCCTTGACAAGGTCAACAAGGCCGTACGACTACCCTAATCCAATCTGCATCATATGCATAAGCAGATAAATACTGGTCAGCTACCGCACACTGCGCCTTGACAAGGTCAACAAACGCAGCACGAATACTAAGCAGGACTTATCTGAAATGACGGAGGGCTACGACAGGTTTTTCTGAAAACCTATTGCGTAATGAACTTGATATCGTTGTAGAATCAAATAATTTTAAAATGGAGTGTTTTTGAGGCTTTTCTAGTTTTGCTAAAGGGATCACTCCCGGTGAAGGGATCGTCGGCCCTTTCCTAATCGAATAAGGTGCAGGACATATCATATATATCACTATGCAAAGCAAAACTCCAAAAGCAATCAAAAGACAAACCGAGTGTTGTAGCATCTGCCAGTTATTGCTAAAGGGGTCACTCCCAGTGAAGGGATCTCGGCCCTTTCCTTATCGAATAAGGTGCAGGATGTTCTACAAGGAACACCACGATGCAAAGCAAGAACCGTAGCTACCTGCTTTTGAAAATTCGATTCCACAATATCTTATAGGTTTCTTTTATTTCATTAATCACATTAATGAAGTCCCATCATTTAAGTCACCTAAACATCACAGATAAATACGACGTACACTTATGCCATCCGCATTTGCCTCGATGTCCCCTCATGCACCGTTAGGTTAGGTAACTAACGGCAGAGCGGGGCAGGGCTAGCGCAGGTGTAAAACACAAGTAACGTCTATATAATATATCATATATACTATATATAGTATCTATCACATCATATCAAATGATCACATCATAGATATCGCAGCAGAAGAACATATATGAAATATTGGATATACTAGGACGTCCGTGTTTTCAATACGAGCCTCTATAAAACAAGGATTCCACGGTCGTGATGAATAGCCAATCCCACGCCCCTAGACCGCTACGAGAGCGGCAAGCAACCCTACCAATTCTAGAGTTAGGAGACCCGGACTCGACTCCTCGAGATGGTCTCCCACTGGACCCTAGAACCCGGTTACCTGTGCTCCCCTCCTTGGGTCTATCCTAATGCGGAAAAGTAAATAATATACAATGGTGACAACATCCTCAGCCCGGAAGTTCCCCACCAAAAGAATATTACATACACGTTTTTACATGAATGAAAATGAAAAACACTCATCTCACATAAAAAAACCCGGCTATTCAAACACGACGATCCAATATAACATATCCAGCAACATATAACATCACATGTCATCAACGTAAGTAAATATGCTCATCCCAATTGTCGTTGACAAATAGCAACGAAACCGGCGATATCACATATTACACTTACGGCCGCAGAAAAGAAAGTGTAAAACTACAACAGTTGGAATCCGCAACCTACTTAGACATCGCATGCCTAATCAAATGAATTCCTTAGACATCGGATGCCTAACATTTATAAACCCCGCATTTTAGTCTCATTATCGAAAACTCTTTTCAATATCTAGTCGGGCAATTCAACAAGATTCCCGACAACCTGATCGAGTGCTCGTCGCAAACTTTAGTAGACGGCCGCACCCCCGGATGCCGTCGACGAAGTGCACTACGGCGGAACACCGCTGCCGCGAGCACCCCAACGGATGCTTTTGGCGACGGGGTTCTCCTACAGTCACTTGGTCGGGGCTATGGGGCGTCGCTGTCTATTAAGTTTACCCGGCGAGTATTCGCGTACGCTATGTGATTGCGACAGACTTTTGATCACATCAAAATTACGTGGCAACCGATCAATTGAGACTAAACTGCTATGTTTATAACATTCAAATTAGTTATCTCATAACTATATGTGGATTCCAAATATTGTATCACATTCCAGATAAATAAACAATGTTAAACTTTCCGATCGAATAATCAAACACCCAAGTTTTCCTAATAGCTCAACATTTGAGCGGAGTTCAAAAATATCCATCACATGCCACAGTATCAATGGTCCAGCCGTAGAAGGGTCAAGCCAACGCCTCACATGTGGCACGCCGTACTGCCCCAAACCCTAAGGTTCAAAAGTTAGTTCAAGACGGTCACATAATCGAGTTAAGGTTTGTTGTCTTCTAGAGGGTCCACCACGTTACTTGCACGACTTAGAAAGTTTCAAACTCGAGAAAAAATCCAACTTTTGAAAAATTTTCCGACTGGGGAAAAAGTGAGTTATTGATATCCATTGGAACTTTTTAACAGTTTCTAAAAATATCCGGAATAAACTAAACAAAGTTAAATTATCCGATCGAATCAACGAGTCCCCAATACAACCCTAGAAAACTCAACACTTGAGTGGAATAAAAAAATTCCCAGAAAAAATTGATAAGAAAGTACCAAAGAATAAACATATGAAATATGATGGACCAAGTCCAAATTTTGGCCGCGGTTCCGCGGTCATTTCAGGGACTTAGTGGACCGTACTTCACAGTAATTCTTAGTTTTTCCTGCTTGTTTTTCTGAGCATTTTTAATTCATAAAAAATCACATTTTCAAAAAATGTACAGAGAAGGGTTTACATCGGGGTTTCCGGGTTCGATCGGACGTTAAACTTCGTCTAGACTTCGCCTAAATCTCTAGCTTGGCTCTGATACCACTGTAGGGTTACTAGGCATACTAACAAGGGTCTATGAGGCATCAACCATGCCCGATTAAAATTTTAGCCATGCCGAACAACTCTAATACGGATATTTAAACTAGGATTTAGGCAAAAACTAGCAAGTTAACAACTTTAACTACAAGTGAAAGGGATTACAACCTTTGTAGATCCGGTCCTTCACTTCATTAGCTCCGTGTAGATGTCCCCATCGCTGCGATCATGAACTCCGGACTCTAGAGAAGCTCCACAAGAAGAACGAACGTGCTTGCTACGATGACTTCGAGGCCGAAGATGATCTACGTCTGGGAGACACTAACTCAAGCTATTCCTTCACTAGGTCATAAACTTTATGAAGAGAACACACTCTACTACATGGTAAGTGGTAGAGGATGAAGAAGTAGGAAGTGGGCTCACTTTAGAATTGATTTTCTCACCCTTTTTCTCATGGCACCATTGGAGCTAGTAAGCTTTTGGATGGAGCATGATGATGAAGAAGAAGAAGAAAGAATAATCCATCCAAATGAAAACTTATCCAAGGAATTATGGCACCATGGTTGAGTTAAGCCCTCATGCTTAACTCATGTAGAGAATTAACCAAGGCATTAGGTTAAGGGCTGGGTTAACTAATATCCTAACGAATGACAAAAGAGTTGACTTTGTCAATGTTTATCAAGCTTCATGAAGCTTGATAACTTTGACCAAAGTCTCACCTTTTTTGTTATTTGTTAGGAATTTAGTAAACCCTAATTTGACCTTGATTTGGTTTAAGTCTCATACACCCAACTTGTGTGTATCATCAAGCATGATACAAACATGTACACTTGCATATATCACATATAAACAATGTGCACATTCAAGTGAGAAAATAAATCATAAGTGAGCTAATACTAGTTAATGCAATGTAATATATCAAATATATAATTATGCATTTGAAATATTAAATCAACTTTTGATTTAATAACCCGGCTATAACCGACTAATATCATGTGTAACAACTTATCGAATCAACACTTAATTCGATAACCCGGCTATATCGCATACAACCGATCAATGTCACGAATCGCGAGAATAGAATACGGTATCTCATATCGTATTAATCTCGGTCCCGCACATATCATATATGTGCTCCTACTCCATTTCGCTTGAGCCAGGAAACCCCTGTGTAGGACTCTAAAGACTCGTCAATACGCCGACAGTATGTGATGATCATATCAAACACCCACAAGCCGCAAGAGGTGTGCTAAACGTAACGGCCACCCGGGTATTGAGCGATCAGAAGATCAACAAGCAAGCCCGCTAGTACTCCTGCGAATCCAATCAGTAACACTCCCGTACAGTCCAGTCTGGTCGTCTGATATGTCGTATATCTCGCCTAGGGGTGGTAAACGTCAGACCCCAGTAGCTCGATAAGTCGTGTCGATATGAAGTCTATAATTGTTCGAGAAACTACTGGTAACACATACCAGTAAATCTCAGCAACCCTGGCCAGGGATTTCCGGTTATAGCCAGTCGAACACTGCACAACATCAACTCCCTATACCGGGAGAGACAAATCCCCTCCTATCGCTCATTGCCTCCATGTGATTTGGGACTGTACCCAAAAACCACCGTTTTGCACGCCCTCTTGGACATGGTAAGGTGGAAATCAAAGAACAGTGGGAATCACACAAGACTCTATGACGATCTCGAGTCAACAGACTACTCTGTACCAGTGTCACCGGAGAACTGCCATCTGACGTGAGGTATAATACCATCTGGGAGTTCTCGGTGTTGGGTTCCTAGGCACTCTAATGAGGTCTCACATGGCATCAACCATGCCAATTTCAAATTTTACAAGTGTCGAGAAACTCTAATACGGATTGTTAACTAGAAATTTAGGCGAAAAGTTAAGCTAGTTAACATCTTAACTAAAAGTGAGAAGCTACAACCTTTGTATATCCGGTTCTCCACTTCCTTAGCTCCACGTAGACGTCCTCTCGCTGTCCTAGTCGGATCTCGGACTCTAGCATCGGCTTCATCGGAGAAATGAACGGACTAGTCGTCGGCTACGATGCCGAAGATGATCTACGTCGAGGTTACACAAGATCAAGCTCCAACTTCACCAAGTTGTGAAACTTGTGAAGAAAACACCCTATACTACTTGGCAAGAGGTAGAGGGTGAAGAAATAGGAGGTGGGTTCACTTTAGAATTGGATTTCTCACACTTTTGCTCAAGATGCCATTAATGGTGGCAAGCTTTTTCTTGAAGAAGAAGAAGATGAAGAAGATAGATTATGATAAGTGTTCTAATTAAAAATGCAAAAGAAATGAATACTTATCATAATATGAACCATGGTTAGGTGTAGAGAATTGACTAAGGTTAGATGAATGGTTAGGGTTAAGCATGAAGACAAAATGGTCACTTTGGTCAAAGCTTCATGAAGCTTCAATAAGCTTCATGAATGATAGCAACCATTTTGTTTTCTTTTGCAATTTCTTTTTAATCCAAATTAAAAAAGATAAATGAATGAATAAATAAAAACCCTAATCATTTACTTAACCAAGGTTTAATTCTTTACACTTAACCAAATGAGCAAGTATCATCAAACATGATACAAACATATGCACAAAAGTATATCACATATACATCTTGCACATCAAGTGAGAAAATCCATTTAAAGTGAACCAATACTAGTTAATGCAAAGTAATATATCAAATATATAATTATACATTAAATCATTAAATCAACACTTGATTTAACGATCCGGTCATATCGCATACAACCGACTAGTATCCTATGTATCGGCTTATCGAATCAATCCTTGATTCGATATCTAGGTTATATCGTATATAACCAATCGATACATTGATCGCGAGAATGGAATATGGTATCACATACATGAATCATTCTCGGTCCCGCACATATCTCATATGCGCCCCTATTTCGTTTCGCTTGAGCCAGGAAACCTCTGTGTAGGACTCTAAAGACTCGTCAATACGCCGGCTGCAGATGATGATCATATCAATCACCCACAAACCGCAAGCGGTCTGCTAAACGTAACGGCCACCCGGGTATTGAGCGATCAGAAGATCGACGAGCTAGCCCGCTCACACTCCTGTGAATCCAACCAGTAACACTTACCGTACAGTCCGGTCTGTTCGTATGATATGTCGCATATCAAGTCTAGGGGTGGTATACGTCAGACCCCAATAACCGATAAGTCTTGCCGATGTGAGGCTCATAACGGGTCGAGAAACTACTGGTAACACTTACCAGCAAATCTCTGATCAGCCCTGGCCAGGGACTTCCCTGTTACGGCCAATCGAGCACAGCGCAACATCAACCCCGAATACCGGGAGAGACGAAACCCCTCCTATCGCTCATTGCCTCCATGTGACTCGGGACTGTACCCAAAGACCACCGTTTTGCACGCCCTCATGGCCGTGGTAAGGTGGAGATCAAAGCACAGTGGGAATCACACAATACTCTATGACGATCTCGGGTGTACAGGCTAACCTGCACAAGTGTCACCTGAGAACTTCCATCTGACGTGAGGTATAATACCATCTGGGAGTTCTCGGCGAGTCCGTCCAGTGTACCCAGTCTCCACTGAGCACCCGTATACCATCTCTGATGTCAAACACCAATGGATATGGGATCATCCATCGCCCATCTCATAGGTCGAGAAGAGTATACGCTAGTCTACACTGGTATATCGATGCCCCGTCTCGATACACCCACGACTAGGGACCTTGAAGGATGTACCTATGGACTACCATGTCCCCACTAGTATGATCTGCATCATAGTCCAGATAGTCAAGTACACATCCTAAGGGCTTTACCAACATGTAACTATAAGACAGTTTAAAGAGACAAGTGTACATGTTAAGATAAAGAGCAACCAGATAGCATACTATCATATCGAACAAGAAAGTCATCTCTATATATGTCCAAGCATCCAATATAATATACATCATCTGTACAATACTGGCCTCTAGGGCATACATACAACTAACACTCGGCGAGTCCGTCCAATGTACCCAGTCTCCACTGAGCACCCGTACACCATCCTTGATGTCAAACACCGATGGATATGGGATCATCCATCGCCCATCATATGGATCAAGATACGTATACGCTAGTCTACTCTGGTGCATCGATGCCCTGTCTCGATACACCCTCGACTAGGAACAGTTATAGGATGTACTCATCGACTACCGTGGCCCCACTAGTATGATCTCATCATAGTCCCAGTAGTCGAGTACATATCCTAAGGGCTTTATCAACATGTAACATAGAGACAATCAGAGTACATGTTAAGATAAAGAGCAACCAGATAGCGTATTATCATGTCGAGCAGTGTACCCAGTCTCACTGAGCACCCGTATACACTCTTTGGTGTCACCACACCAGATGGATATGGGATCACCCATCGCCCATCATATGGAATAAGAATTGTATACGCTAGTCTACTCTGGAATATCGATGCCCTGTCTCGATATGCCTACGACTAGAAACATTTCAAGGATATACTTATAAACTACAGGTGTCCCACTAGTATGATCCACATCATAATCCCAGTAGTCAAGCAAATATCCTAAGGGCTTTATCAATATGTATCAAATGAGTAAAAGTATGATCAAGTGAACATATGATAAAGGGCAACCAGATAGCATACTATCATGTCGAGGAAGACTATCCTCTGAATACACACACACACACACACACATCAGTACATACACTATCATATAATGGCCTCTAGGGCATACATATATCCAACAAACCTGACTTGTAACTCGACAGTTCGATGCTTATACTGATCAGTTTTATGGGCTAGGCCAGCCCGAGGATGCTGCTGCTGACATCATTCATTTGTACATGTTTCTTGTTTAGTTCTTAGAGGCATGTCTCGGATTCAGCCCGAGAATCTGGACCGTGGTCCCGGGCACGCACGGGATACTATTGAGTTACATCGACAATTCATTATATTTATTTCACAGACTTGAGAGTAGTTAACCCAGTAGTTTAGTTCAGGTTACTCACCGCAAGTCATATGTGCGTATACCCTTCACTGTTCCTTATTCGTGTTACTGTTATACTTTTATTACTGTTCATACTCATGCCTGCATATCTTGTTACCTCCTGATTATATTATTATTGATGTTATGAGGCACTGACGTCTGGGTTTTGCATGGCCCAGATCCTCTACCTATGTCTTAGGCTGATCAGGAGTATTTCCGCCGTCAGGCCGAACGGTGAGGATCCTGTTAGTATCCTTTTAGTTTAGTTATTTCCGTACTTTCCAGAGGTTACTGTTTGTTGGATTTATTGCGTTCGCATATTATTTATTGACTCATTTATTCTGGCATATGGACATGTACTAGATAGTTATTTTATTTTCATGTTCTTGATATCTCTAGACAGCCGTAATGTGACTGTGGAAGGATGTTTCCTAGCCATAGGTAGCATGGTTGGCTCTGTCACGTGCCGATCTTAGCGCACTCTGGGAAGTGGAGCGTGACAGGGTTTGTTTGGTATCAGAGAATAGGATTTAGGTTAATCGGGTTTGATTCTTTTGTAGTTGGGTATTGGACCCAATACACGAATCAGAAAACTCATAATTAGGAACATATCCTGCCACTTTACTATCTTTCCATTCTTGAATCATATCTTTCTCTTGGCCCTTTACCTTGACGAGATGGAATGATGTTGCATCTCGGCTTGAAATCTTTTGGTTCCCTGTTGTTTCTCCCGTCCTATTCCTTTGATTCTGATACCAAGATTTGGGCGACTTGAATGGAGTTATGTGATTGTAACTATGAACTGCAGCATGGTTACAATGCGGTACTCTATTTAAGTAACTTGGAGTTCTAGTCTTGATTCACTTCCTTGTTTCATGGTCGTTATATTGCCTTGCTTCTCTTGCTTTCCAGTTCATGTTTTATCCTTAGCTTGAATCCTGTTTATCGTTCTTATCTTCTTCAGTATCTTGGCTTCAGAGGAAGTTGTTTTTAGGTATCCTACTTGTTCATGTTTTCCTGCATTAGCATTATTCGATTCAGGTGCATCCCATTGTTTGATGTTGTCTTAGGAATGGATTTTCTCTGCACTTTCCACACCCACATTGATTGTAGGGAAAAGAAAGTGATTTTCCAGATTCCCGGACATCCGGAGTTTGTTTTGCTAGAGATAGCAGTTCTGTCGGGCCAGTCGAGTTTAGGGCTAGGCCGACAAACAGTGTTCTTTCGTCGATGGAAGTGAATAAGGAGGAAGCGCCATCTGTAGTTCGATAGTTCATGTACGTGTTCGAGGACATCTCGGGTTTACCGCCAAAATGAGATGTGGAGTTCACGATCGATCTTGTTCCTAGTGCAGTGCCAATCTCAAAGGCATACTATCTAATGGCACCAATGAAGTTGGAAGAAGTCAAGAAGCAAGTTACCGAATTGCTAGAGAAGTGTTGGATTCGCAGCAGCAATTCACCTTGGGGAGCTCCAGTTCTTCTAGTAAAGAAGAAAGATGGCACAACGAGAATGTGCATCGATTATCAAGAATTAAATCAAGTGACTATTAAGAACAAGTACCCGATCCCTCGCATTGGCGAATTATTCGAGCAACTCAGTGGCGCGAGGGTATTCTCGAAGCTGGATTTGCGATCGGGATATCATCAGGTCCGAGTTAAATAAGAATATATTTGCAAAACTGCGTTCCGAACTCGATATGGACATTACGAGTATTAGGTGATGCCATTCGGAGTCACGAAATCACTGGCGATATTTATGGACTTGATGAACCGAATCTTTTCACCGTTCTTGGACCAGTTTATAGTGGTGTTCATCGATGATATTCTGGTCTATTCTAGGAGCCTTGAAGAGTATGCAGAGCACTTAAAGATCGCACTGCAGACATTGAGGCAAGAAAGATTATTTGCAAAGATGAGCAAGTGCGAATTTTGGCTTGAAGAAGTGAAGTTTTTGGGGCCCCTTGTATCCGGAGATGGAATCTCCGTTGATCCCGAGAAGATTGCAGCAGTTTAGGATCGGCCGATTCCGAAAAATGAAGCAGAGATCAGAAGTTTCCTTGGACTTGCAGGATACTATAGAAGATTCGTGGAGAATTTTGCTCGTTTGGCTGAGCCTTTGACCAAGCTTACGCTCAAGGAAGTATCATTTGTATGGACGGATAAGCATACGTCAGCTTTTGAGGCGATGAAGCAAAGATTGATAACCGCTCCTATTTTGACCGTACCGGACGGTTCCGGAGGTTTGGTAATTCACAGCGACACATTTGGGAAAGGTTTGGGATGTGTTCTGATGCAGCATGGGAAAGTTATAGCTTACACATCGAGACAGTTGAAGACCCATGAGAAGAATTACCCAACTCATGATTTGGAGCTTGCAGAAGTAATTTTCTCTTTGAAGATTTGGAGACACTACTTACTGGGCGAAAGGGTCGAAGTATTCTCCGATCACAAAAGCCTAAAGTATGTATTCACATAGAAAGAGCTTAACATGAGGCAGCGTAGATGGTTGGAGCTGATGGCTGACTATGATCTTGATCTTAAGTACCATCCGGCGAAAGTTAATGTAGTGTCAGATGCGCTTAGTCGGTTGCCAGTAATTCGGACGTTGACTGCACAGAAGGAGCTTATCGAAGATTTTCGGAGATTCGAGTTGGAGATTGTGCTACCGCATTCTTCGGGACAGTTGATGCAGCTGCAAGTACAGTCGTTGTTGACCGAGAATATTAAAGCAGCGCAGTCACAGGACCCAAAATTGCAGAAGTTTCAAGAACAGGTAGAAGCGGGACTTCGAACGGACTTGTTAATTCACGAAGATGATTCGTTGTGTTATGGTAGCTGTTTGTGTGTGCCAAAAGGATACATTCGTGAAGAAGTGATGATGGAGGCGCAAAGTTCCGCATATTCCGTACATACAGGAGGCACGAAAATATATCGTGATCTACGAAAACATTTCTGGTGGGAAGGCATGGAAAGGGAGATTCCCCGCTTTGTAGCGAAGTGCTTTGTGTGTCAGCAAGTTAAGGCTGAACATCAAAGAGTAGCTGGTTTATTGCAAGCACTTCCGATTCCTCAATGGAAGTGGGAACATATAACCATGGATTTCGTGACAGCTTTACCGCGGAGTCCAAAGGGAAACAATGAAGTTTGGGTGATTATTGATCGATTGACCAAGGCAGCTCATTTCATTCCTGTAACGTTTTGAAAATCGTTTCGGTGAAATTTCGAAAAAATCGGTAAAATAAGAGGGTTTTCTGTAAAAAGTCAAAATACAAATATTTTATTATAAAAATTAAATATACACATTCTAGCTATGTAATTGCTATTATTTGGTGTTTATTGAGCCGCTGGTGAAATTTCAAATTTTCTGAAAAAAATATTATTTTATTATTATTTTAAGCCGTCATTAATACATTTAATTAGGGAAAATTACAAATTGGAATGAGTTGAAACAAATTTTGTGCATCATAAAACATTAAATAAAATTTTATCATGTGGTTTTTGGAACGAAATCATTTGCCAAAACGGTTTAGAAATTATTGAAGAAAAAAGGCTTTTTTTTAGCGTAAATAGATGTTTGGGGTATTGTATTTATCATTTTTCATCACCCCACACCCGTACCCACACCCACACACCCCCATTCACTTATCCCCTTGAAGAATTCAGCAGCCCCCTCTTTTGTCCCCACTTGGATTTTAAAGAAAAGAAATGAAAGAAAAGAAAAGAAAAAAGAGTAGAAAATGGTATAATTTGAGTTGACTTTGATTTGAACTAACTTTCCCCACCTCACTCTCTCTCCTCCCTCACCCAATCCCCCAAGATTTCTGGCCCAAACCTGAACCAAAACAGCCCCAAATACTTCATCTCATTTTTCCATCAAAATCCCCAAAATTTCTATCAAAAATCCACCCTTTTTCTCAAAAATTCAAAGCTAATTCTAAATCCAAGCTTTACCCATTATTCTTTAGCTATTCAAGCATGGATCTTGGAGCATGAAATCATTGTTGGAGGCTAAGATTTTTGCAAGTTTGATCTCAAGCTTGTGAGGTATAATCATAACCTTATGCTTAATTTGTTGTTAAATTACTTGAATCTAGCTATTAGGTGTTAAATTAGGGTTTTAAATTTCAAGTTTTGAAATTTAAAGAAAGGGTTTTGATTACTAAGTTAGGGTTTGTTGTGGAAATGAGTTGTGTTTGATTGTGTATGGTTTAGTGAGGTGGATTAACATATTTAGTTTTGTAGAAAACTAATCTAGTTGTTAATTACAAGTTGTTACTTGAAAAATGTCCAAATTAAGCTTTTTGTTGTAAACTAGTTTTTTTTGATTTAATTCGAAATATGAGATTAAAAATATGGTTAGGGTTTTTATCATATTATTAACTTTATTAAGTGTATTTAACACTTTAGTTCATGGAAATCCAACCTAAATTGTAGTTTGTGCATTTTTGCTATGAAATTGTTAAAAAGGGGTATTTTGTAAACTAGAATATTAGGGTTTTTGGAATTTAATGAGATTAAATTCCGGAAATTTTTTCTATGACTTATTTAAGATATTTAATAAGTATATTGGCCGCTACATTCATTTAAACATCATGTTTTGTACAAAAACGGCGAATTGTGCTTGCTAGATTTGCGGAAAAATGACTTTTTAAGTGAAATTGGGGTTTTTGTGAGTTTTAACCTAGTTTATATTAAAATTAGTGTTCATGAATGTGCAAATGAGTGTGATTGGATTTTTCTCGATGGTTTGACGTTTGTACATCGACATCGAGGGTTGGTTTGACTATTCTTGCATGCGTAGACGATAGGTTTGGACCTATGCGTGATACGCGTGCCGATTTGATTTTCGTATGCCGTTTCGATTTCGAATTTAGTTTTAATGCGATATGGTGCGTTATGATATGTAGGTACCCCCATGTGGACTTCGAGACGACAAGCAAGCGTGTGGCGACGTCGGCACCGGCTAGCGAGGACCAGGTGAGTAGATTTATATCTACGGGGAGAAGTCGGGTGGATGGCGTATAGCACCCCCGCAGTCCGTGGTGGTGTATACGGATGCGTATACGCACCAACTTTTATTATATGTTATTTGGGATTAATAACGATGCTTAGGATGGATATTGGTGTGTTGGATTACTTTAGTGTTGCGAACCCTAGGGTAGTGTTGCACTACACATACACACATACATACTTGCATACATTCCTTATTTCATATGTGCGTGTATGGGAATATATATTTATGTGTTCACATGGGTATGGGACTATGTGTTCATATACTGGATTTGAGGATAGTATTTGGAATTTGAGATGAGTCGATGAGATTGGGCTTGAGGCCAGGAGATCGGTGAAGTGATTTGGTTCGTATTGAGATACGACATGATGTTTTAGCGGGTCTTCTGACGTAGTAATTCTTACACCGCATGCATACATAGATGGCATCAATATTGTACTAGACGTAGGACTTTATTCCGGATCATGATATTTGATAAAGAAGATACCAAATGAATAGTGTGATTGATGTGACTTTGACCCGTACCCAGATTGGGATGCCGTACGACGGATTTACGTACGAGCTATATTGATGATTGATCCACACTCTTGACTTGGGATGCCTGATTATAGATATGGTATCGGATATGATATTATTGAGGCGGGATCACCGACTAATATATATATACAGGTATGTATATGTATCGACTCAGATGTTAGGCGGTTTCCTTACCTGTAGTTCAGCTTGTTAGTTCAGCCGTATAGTTTAGTGTAGTTGTTAGATTAGATTAGACTTCTTACCTATTTCAAAAACTAACGAGTCGTGGGCATTTATAAAGACAGCCCAAGGGATCCTACGGATATTTCAAAAGACGTATCTTTTCACAAAAACACCGTAGCCCCTATTTTCAAAACCCCATGATTCGTGTTATTTCAAAAGGCACCATTTGTAGGACTGATATTAGATTAATGCAGATTAGTTATAGTTGCGTCTAGTTCTCAGCTCCCGCTCATTTTTGTGGTCCGCTTTGCATCGCATGCTTATTTTATGTTTCATACTCCATTATTGATATCATGCTGTTAGGACACCAGCACCATTACCGATGATGCGTATGTACCACGTACACTTAATTGCCGGCTCACACACATCTTCATCGGTAATTGCCATGTCACGTACACCTTAGAAAATATTATTGCTTGACGTAGCCTGTTAGCTGATAGTTAGACATGATATTAGTGTACTTGCCTTCTATGTTAGTTTAGACATTGTAGTTATTACCAGCTACTTCATGCATACTGTTATTCATTGTTATGCCGCATTCCTGGATTCTCATGCATATATTCACTATTTTACGTGTTATTGAGGTTTTGGATTCGGATTTCCATGAGATTTTCTGGATTTGGAGGAAAACCGCAAAAACTTATATGAACTGATTTCTCTCTTTTTAAAATAAAAAGTGCGGTTTTCCCATGATGTATGAGTCGTCCACCATGAGTTTGCTGATGGATTTCGAGACCCGATTCGAGGAGACGGATGAACCGTTTCGGGTACATGGTGGACCCGGTAAGGTACCCCGGGGCAAGAAGCGCGTGATGATGACGATGTGAGCCTGGCAGGGGAGCACTACCTACCGGTGATATTACCCGACGCGTCGGATATCCGGAGGATACCGTCGTGGTCTTGAGATGGATGGTAGGGGCCGGTCTGGACTGACGGCGCCCTAGATATTGTGATTGAGACATTGAGATTGAGACTTAAGGTACATAAATTGTGACACAGAGATATCGAGGTATTTGGACACTTGTTTTGTGTCGATGCTGGGCACTGTTTTATGCTGATTTCATATATGGTACCTCATTTCTATTAAAATACAGAAATCTCACTGATTTATGAAACCAGTTTTATTCAGTACATGCATTCTATTTTATGCATTCATACATCATCCATATGATATATTGCTACCTGAGGCACTGACACGGGCACATGAGATTACACTCGGGTTAGATATTTACCCTAGCCTTGTTATAGGCTACGTGTTATTCATATATTTGAGGATATATTATGATCATTGACCTAGGATTGCGTTATTTATGCGATTTCTGTGCGTAGATGTTTTTCTATTCACGAGTTGGCAACTCACCCCCGTTGTGCCCCAGTTTCTTGCAGATTTGCCGTACAGGTTTCATTACGGCTTTGCTGGCACTATTTCCATTCCGGGTGGCTTGCTAGTAGGTGGGTTATTTGTATCTTACCCATCCTTATATCTTGTATATTATTATTCAGTTGTATCTAGAAGTTCCATCAACCAAACATGTATTTATTTTTGAGATAGAGACCCGTGATGTTATTCTTTCGACCTTAGAGTCGCGCGTTTTATTTTTATGGATTTCTGGTGGTTTTGAGTTTCCTTTTGAGTTTTGATCCCCGCCGTTGGCGTTGTATATTATATTGCTTGTGTGGTTGTGACCGTCGTTTGACGAAGAGCTAGCTCCCGCTTGGGGATGCCTTTTTCTTGATTTCGTATACTATTCATGTTGTATCCCGTTTGGGGGCCAGTATTTACAAAGGAGACTCTGCCGAAATTTTCAGTAAAATTTTGATGTTTTTAAAAAAACCGCATAATTCGGCTTATGCTATTGAAACTACTTGCTTTAAGTTGGTTTTTCCTACACTCTACTATTTTCTTGGTTTGGATTTCTGGGTTTTCGGTTTACTTAGATTACGTACGCCTCGAGACGTTCGTAGTTTAAGTGCCGGTCATGTTCCGTACTTTCGGGTCGTGACAATTCCGTTTCGAGTTGGTCAGTCAACAGAAGCGTTGGCAGAACGGTACATGCAGGAGATTGTGAGATTGCACAGAGTACCTGTGAGCATTGTTTCCGACCGTGACAGCCGATTCTTATCGTACTTCTTGAGGAGTTTACAGGAAAGTTTTAGGACGCGATTGAAGTTTAGCACTGCTTATCATCCCCAGACAGATGGACAGTCGGAGAGAATGATCCAAACTCTTGAAGACATGTTGAGAGCTTGCATGTTAGACTTCAAGGGTCCATGGGAGGATCATCTACACTTGGTGGAGTTTTCTTACAATAACAGCTTTCAGGCGACTATTCAGATGGCTCCATTTAAAGCATTGTATGGTCGCAAGTGTCGCTCACCCATTTGTTGGGACGATGTTGGAGAACGAAGATTGTTGGAACCCGATTTGATCGTGCAAACAATAGAGAAGGTTAATACGATCCGGAATCATATGAAGGCAGCACAGGATCGGCAGAAGAGTTGGGCCGATACATCGAGAAGACCTCTAGAGTTCACTGTTGGTGATCTGGTACTCTTGAAGATATCACCGACTAGATGAGTGATTCATTTTGGGAGTCAAGGCAAGCTTAGTCCTCGATTCGTAGGGTCTTTCGAGATTATGGAGTCTATTGGAGAAGTGGCTTATCGATTGGTTTTACCACAATCTTTGGCGAATGTTCATGATATGTTTAATTTATCTCAACTCCGTAAGTATATTCGAGATGAAACACACTTGTTGGATCATTCGGAGCTGACCGTAAGGGAGGATTTGACCTTTGAAGAGCGACCGATGTTGATTGTTGATCGAAGAGAAAAGGTCCTTAAGAACAAGGTTATCCCTCTCGTACTTGTTTCCTGGGGGAATCGCTCGCACGGAGAATCGACTTAGGAACGAGAAGATGAGATTCAATAGAAGTTTCCACACCTCTTCTTGTAGATTCATATTTGTTTATCTTTTCTTGTTCCTGGAATTTCGAGGACTAAATTCTTTTTGTAGTTGGGTATAATGTAACACCCTAGTTCATTTATACCAGTTCTAGTTCGAGTATTTCTTTATTTATGCTATTTTCCTGATTTATTGTGTTTTGGGTGCGAATAGTGTTTTTTGACATCTGTATTTGCATCCGACCTCGACCCTCTCCGACACCACCTCCATCACCTCCTTCCTCTCTTTTCCCGAGCTCTCTTTTTCCCTGCAAGAACCCTAGCCTTCCCTGCACACTGCAACTCAAACCCCATCACCCGACTTCAAGAACCCTAGCCTGCCTTGCCGTCGATCCTTGCAGGCGATCCTTTTCCGTCAACCACCCCATCTCCTTCTCCCAAACCCCAGCACCACACCAGAGCCTTCTCTTCTTCTTCTTCTTCTTCTTTTCTCTTCTTCTTTCATTTCTTGATTTCACATTTTCCGGTGATCACCGCCAGAGTCGTGCCGCTGCCGACGATCCGAGAGATCCAGTGAACGTCCCTTGCCTGCGTGAGTACCCTCTTGCCTTGCCTGGACCCGTCCCCCATTCCGCGTATGCGTTGCGATGTTTACCCGACGTCGGACGTGCCGTACGCACCCATCGTGCGATCCGTTCAGGCAAGTTTATCTTGCTACATGCTATACTATTATATCTGCATCCATATGAATAAAAATATTACATGTTTATTACATTGTGCATCCGTATTACAAATTTACAGTTTTCGGATACCCGTGTGCATCCATATCATTTAATATACATGTAGCTTCATTTACAGATCATATTAATTCATGTTATTATTGTAGTAGCACCCCATGCTTAATAATGTGCATCCCACTTAGTCTCGGGGCTGTAAATGTAAACCCTGATCGATATTTGTGCATCCATACCATTAATTGTATATCTAGTTGCATGCTATGTCACGTTATTTCTTATTACTGCTACATTAACACTCCATGCTAGATAATGTGCATTTAGTAATGGAACTATAGTTGCAACCCCTGATAGTTATTTATGCATCCATGTTTATTTGTGTATCCATACCATTAATTCTGCATACCTAGTTGCATGCCATATTACATTAACTCATATTATTATTACATTAGTTCCCCATACTTGATAATGTGCATACTACATAGTCATGACGTAACCCCTAATGAATATTTGTGCATCCATGCTTTTATCGTGCATCCATACTTGCTACAGTTTGTTATCAACACCCTTTTGATACACTATGCACCCCCTGACATGACCTGTTACACCACTGCTTGACTTAATACCTGATCCTATTTCTAATGCCAACAATCCTGGCATGTTGTCCCGATGGACATATCCTGTTGTCTGTATAGACAAACCTGTACCTGCTTGATCCTGTGTTGGCTTAGCTCTAGATTTATTAATACCTGACTTGAACACATAACTTGGGGGTATGGGGAAATCAATGATGAAACCTGACTTGTAACTCGATAGTTCGACGCTTATACTGATCATTTTTATGGGCTAGGCCAGCCCTGGGATGCTGCTGCCGACATCATTCATCTGTACATGTTTCCTGTTTAGTGCCTAGCGGCATGTCTCGGATTTCAGCCCGAGAATCTGGACCGTGGTCCCTGGTATGCACGGGATACTATTGAGTTACATCGATGATTCATTAAATTGATTTCACAGACTTGAGAGTAGTTAACCCAGTAGCTTAGTTCAGATTACTCACCGCACGTTACATGTGCTTATACCCTTCACTGTTCCTTATTCATGTTACTGTTATACCTTATTTACTGTTCACACTCATGCCTGCATATCCTGTTACCCCCTGATTATATTATTGTTGATATTGTGACGTGCTGACGTCTGGGTTTTGCATGGTCCAGATCCGCTAGGCCGAGCAGGAGTACTTCAGTCGACAGGCCGAGTATTGAAGACCTGTTAGTATTCTAGTGTAGTTTCCTTTCAGCATTTTCATTTCCTGATGTGAGCCCGTATTTGGGACGTACTTTCCAGATTGTTATTGTTATTTGGATTTATTGCTTCCACATATATTATTTCTTGACTCATTTATTCTGGCATATGGACATGTACTAGATAGTTTATTTTTATTTTCCTACTCTTGATATCTTCTAGACAGCCGTAATGTGACTGTGAAGGGATGTTTCCTAGCCACAGGTAGCATGGTTGGCTCTGTCACGTGCCGATCTTAGTGTACTCTGGGACGCGGGGCATGACATACGATCGCAACCTTCCAAGTGATCCTCTCACTATACGGCTATGCCAACGAAACCCTCTACAGATGGAAAGACCCTTGACCGAAGTTTCTCCACCTGCCGATCCACTAACACCATCGGCCTTTGGTGAACGAAAAGATCGTGTCAAAGCTAAATGGTCTGATGCTGAATTATGTGAGAAAGGTCATGAAGGTATTTTTGAAGTATCGACACAAGGAATACTGGGTGAAAACTCAATAATACGTTTGGAAGTGCCAATTTATAGGCAACGGTACCAACTCGCTTGAGGATCTCAAAAGGACCTACAATCTGGGACTAAGCTTCCTAAAACTCAACACGTCATTCATCAGAAAATCCATAGAAATACATGATCTCCCACCGGGAACTCAAGTCTATGACTACCACGGTCGGCATAAGACCTCTGTCTGCACTGGGCGGCTCTCATCCTGACCTGAATCAACTGGATCATCTCCGAAGCCTCTCGACAAGCTGGGGTCCAAAAATCCTACTCACGCAGAGTCAGAAAAACAGACTGGCAACACTACCTACAAAACAAGGCCTAAAGGTTGCCAATTGGAATGTCTCCTGATAACAACTATCGAAGGAGAACCCTAACAATGGCAAGTGACGATCCCAACTGCCTACAAACACTTAGTACGTATGCACAAGCCTATCCTCCAGAGTCTGTATAGTCCGCTCTCACAAACCATCGGCCTACAGATGGAAAAGCGAAGCTAAAGCTCAACCAGTACCCAAGGCTTCCTGAAGCTTCTGCCAACGACGGCTAGCGAACGCGGTGCCTCTATTGGATACAACACATGAAGGAACTCCATGCAAACGCATAAACCTAACAAAGAACAACTGAGCAAACTGAGCATAACCAGACAACAAACACCCAAATGGAGTCACACCCTGTCTAAACCTAGGTAGACACCACAACGAAATTCATGGAGATCTGCTCCCACACCCACTCCAGAACGGTTAAAGATTGCAACTCTCCAGCCGGTCTCAGATGCTCAACCTTAGCTCGTAACAAGTCAAACACCTCGAAACGAAATCCGAAACTTCACTCTTCATCCCTGCCCACCCATAACTAAGTTTCAAGTCACGTTACAACTTGGTGGCACTTGGGGTGAATACAGAAAGCTGACTGATGTGCCTGCCCTGGGACCCCGCGTCTCTACCTATCAGTATCAGGTACACACCAACGAGTCTAGAACATAGCACACCCTGGTCATAAATCAAGAACTCTGAATCTTTACCAGCCGAACATGCTCAGAATCTCAGACAAACGAGCAACGGCGGGCTGTGCCTCATGAAACGATTAAGTAAAAGTGGACGGGCACGGACATAAGAAAGCTATTTCCCCCCTTAGAGGAGGCGAACCTAGCTGTACTCCACGATCGCACAAGAACTGTAAATCTACAGAAGACCGTCTCAACAATCAAAACCCTCTGTAGGAAGATGTACACTAAGCCCTGGTGGTCCGTGAAAATCTGACACGACTCTCCGTACAAGTAGTGTCCCCAAATCTTCAACGCAAAACCACCGCGGTCATCTCGAGATCATGAGTGGGATATCCTGCTCTTACTTCCTCCAACTGTCTGGAAGTATGAACGATAACTCAATAGTGCCACATCAGTACACAATTGAGCCCTACTCGCGCAACATTACAGTGAACAACAAAGTCGCTCGTAAGCACAAGACCTTAGGAAGTCAACACAATCAAGCCTGAAGGAACACTCCGAGAATTTAGCAAACAGCTGAGGCTCTTCCAATGTCTGCAAAGCAAATCCTCAAGTGCTGCTCAAGTTCCTCACGACACATTGGAATGGACCAGAATGTCATCAATAACATAACAATCAACTGGTCGAGGAACGGCCTGAAGAAATCTGGTTTATCACATCCTTGAATGCTGCTAGGGCATTGGTGAGTCCAATGACACCACCAAGAACTTATGCTGCCCGTAGCGCACACAAAGCAGTCTTCGGAATGTCATCACTCCGATCCCGCAACCAATGATGACCCGATCTCAAAGCAAACATAGAAAAATGTCCCGCACTGTGGAAATGATCGAACAAATCGTCAATGCAAGATAAAGGATACCTATCCGCACCGTAACTCGGTTCAATTGACGATTAATCAATACACAACGTCAAACTGCCTTCCTTTTCGTGACGAACATAATAGGAGATCCCCAAAACGAAACACTTGGACGTACAAGTCCCCTCTATCTAGCAAATCTGCAGCTGATCCTTAAGCTCCCGAAGCTCCGACGGCTCTTCTGGAACAACGTCGGAAAACTCTCGCAGGATAGGAAGCCGGTCCAACAAACCCATTGTGGATCAAGCATCCCGAATGAAAGCCAAGAATCCTCGACATCCTCTCCTCAAAAGCCGACTAGCGAAAAAGGCTGAATTCAAGCTGTAAGAGGCGGCACCACTGCCCCCCCCGCATAACATAGAACTGACTCGCCGGGAAAACAAAACCTGACTGTTTTCTCACGGCAGTCCACAGACACCTAGCACGTAGCTAACCAGTCCGTGCCCAGAAGAACGTCAAATCCAACATCTCTAGAAGGATCAAATTGACGGACGAATCTCTATCTCCTATCCGATTGTCAAACGACAGAAACACGTGTCACGCCACAAAAGAATTGCTGACTTAAATTAACACAACAAAAGGCTAATCTAGCTAACACGACTCTCCTCATCCCAAGCCTCTGCTACTCCCGTGACGTGCACGAAAGCAGTCACGGCGACTGAACCTCTGTCTCTGGGCTGGTACACCTGTACGGGCCCTCCTCTTTCCTCGAACTCCCAAAGTCTCGGAAAGACGCTCATCGTTGTTGGGGTCAAAATTTGCACCTTGGTTGACCGAGTCAAAGTCAAGGTCAACCCCAGACCAGGTGGGCCCAAGCCCAGGTCAAGCGGGCCCATGCCCAAGTCGAGCCCGCGGCCAGCCTCCTCCATGGCAAAATATAGACCATGTAATAAATAATTTTTTATGTAATTTTTTATGCATGAATGTGTGCAAAATGGGCATAAAGCCAATATTTTGTAAGCCCATGGCTTATGTGCGAAAAAGAAATGGCACATGAGCCATGGGATGGGCAAAATGCCATTTTGTAAAACCCAAGGGGTTATATGTAAATGTGTAAGCCTATATAAGAAAACATGATGATGAATAAAGGATACCTTTTCATTCCCAAAAAATTAGGGCCTGTGCCTCTTCCTCCTTCCTCAAGGTTCCAAAACCTTCTTCTATCTTTTTGAATTAAATTAAGAGTTTTACTATTCCTTTTTCAAAACTAAATAGTTTTTCACCACAAAACCCACAAAGGGGAACTTGGATCTACAATTAGATCTAAAAAAGAAGAGATTTTTAAAATCTCACATTTCTTGATCTTCAAGATCCTGCCAACAGAGGAGGAAGAAGGAGACCCGTCTTCAGAGACCCCACTTTGGGGAAGAACTAGGGCTCAAGGGGAGAAGCCCTCCATCAGCTTCAAAACATCCTAAAAGTTTAACTCCTCATATATATATATATATATATATATATAAATACAGAGAATAATAAGTACTCTTTTCTGGGAGTACAACTCCCTTTTGCTGCTTGAGCACCTACGTGCTAACACGTGGGGCGCTAGCGCTCAAAGCGCTAGTGCTCTTGCGCTAGCGCCCGAGCGCCCACGTGCTGACACGTGGTGCGCTAGCGCTCTTGCGCTCAGAGCGCTAGCGCCCAAAGTGCTAGCGCCCGAGCGCCCACGTGCTGACACGTGGTGCGCTAGCGCTCAAAGCGCTAGCGCTCTTGTGCTCAAAGCGCTAGCGCCCGAACACCCACGTACTGACACGTGGGGTGCTAGCGCTCAAAGCGCTAGCACCCTTAAGCTTAAAGCGCTAGCGCCTAAAAGCGCTAGCGCTCGAGCGCCCACGTACTGACACGTGGCGTGCTAGCGCTCAAGCGCTCAAAGCGCTGGCGCTTTTCCCCATGCATCCTTTGGATGCCCTTTCCTTTTTTGTTATATATGTATATATACTCACACACTCCACAACACCGTCCCTCTAAAAAAAATTTGGGCAGGGGCGCTGCCCTGCACCCCGCAAGGGGGCTGCTAGCCCCTTTGACCCCCAGCCCGCTATCCGGGTAGCGGGAGCCCTGTAAAAACTCTACGTGGCTCCCAATATACCCAAGCCCCCTCCAAAACAAAACACACATACACTGCACGTTGAGTTCGCGTGACCAGTTTAACCCGTTAATCGAAGGTTCCCTCGCTCCAAAGGCGAAGGGTAATTAACGGCAGCTTAGTCCGCGGTTGCCAGAGATTCGGATCCCCACAATCAATAAACCCCTGCCTACCCTAGGTAGAGGGAATCTGTAATGCGCTTGACAAGCGCGCGCGTATTCCCATCTCAATGGGGTGACAAAAAACACCCTACAGATTCTGGCACGCCCGGTGGGACGTATCTCTCCTCCCATATTTCGGGTTAAGCATTCATGCGAACTCAATCAATATACATATCGATATTTATACTAAAATAATGCCCTTTTATGCAGGTTTTCAAGCAATCACTTCTCAACGATGTCTCCAAAGATGAACTCAGCTCCCATCTCCTACACGATGAAGATGGACGCCAGGACGGTCCTTCCGGCCAGTCTCGGGCGACAATGGGAAGAGCCGCCGCTACCATTCGGCTCTATCCTGTTCGTGTCAGCTAACGCCATCCCAGCTTCTCAAGCCCCGGTGGCAGACAAACCGGTCTCGAAAGGCAAGAGGCCAAATGTGGTGGTCTCGAATGCGCCCCAACTCAAACGCAAGTCGGTGTTTGAACAACTCTCCTTGGCCCCAGCTGGAGGCAAGGCCATCAACACCAACAAAGCAACAAGGCATCTCGATCAAGTTCTGGCTGTGCCCTTGACAACTGCTCGATCGGGTGTCCTCTCTAAGCTCCCCGCTAATCGACTCACGGTGGCTTCTTAGGAAACAGATGCCCGCCAAGCCCTTAAAATTGAGAAGCTAAGGCAGAAAATGCTCAGATATAGAGCCAACAAAAGGGCTAGGGATCCTGCTAGGCTGAACCTCATAGGGTTCGAAGAACAGGGTTACCTCGCCAAAGATGGGGAAATGGCTGGATATGTGGTCCACACTGTCTACACGGTGGGCACACGCAGCAAGAGCAAGGACGGGGCCACCACATCTCAGGTCCCATCTGGCTTGATTGTGGTTGCCGCTTCCCAAGAATAGCCGCCTCCGCTGGATGATGAAAACCCTCTCGATGAGGATGATAGGCAGAAAGACCCTTCAGTCCATGAGGAGTTGGGCTCGGAAAGCGAAGATGAGCTAATCTTCCATCCCAAGAACGCAGAGCAGCAACTTCTCCAAGAGCTCCGAAAACAGCTCAGAAGCAAAGACAAGGAGATGGACAAGCTCTATTCAAAAATTGACGACTTGACAAACGTTGTCTTACAGCTCATGGCCCAACTTGCCTCTCAGCCGCCCAATCAGGCGCAGGGCTCTCATGAGCCGAGAAACGGTGTCCCGAAACAACCGACGCCCGTTCCCTCAAATCTAAAAGTGGGCGGACCGCATGAAAATCAGTCGCATCCTATCTCAGGAAATGTCTTGGCTGCCGATGACAGTAGCCCGCTAACTCAAGATCAAATCATGGATTTGGTTGCCGACAAAGTCAAAACCTTGGTAGCCGAAGCCGAAGCGCAAAAAGATATCAGCAGTAGAGGGAGACCATATCCTGCTCAGTATGATCTGGTAGAATTTCCTAGCGGCTACTTCATCCCCAAATTCGGAAGATTTGATGGGACGGGATGTCACGACCCGAAAGAGCACGTGACTGGCCCTTGAATCCTATGAAGTCTATAGGACTCCATCTAATCCAAGTAAGCCAAAAGCCCAGAAATCTAAAACCATTTAAGGAGTAAATAAAGAAACTGGTTTTTTTAATAAGTAAAGAAAGCATGTTTGAAATCAAAGTTTTCAAATAACTAAGACAAAATGCATTTTAAAAATGTGTAGTCTTTTCAGAAAATTTCGGCAGAGTTTCCTTTATAAAAACTGGCCCCGAACGGGGTACAATAAGAATAATATATATGAAATGATAAAAGGCATCCCCAAGCGGGAGCTAGCTCTTCGTCAATCGACGGTCATAACCACGCAAGCAATAATAATATACAACGCCAAAGGGCGAGGATCAAAACCCAAAAAGAAACTCAAAATAGCCAGAAAACCATAATACTACAAGCGCGACTCTAAGGTCGAAATAATACATCACTGTCTCTAAATCTGAAACAATATACAAGTTTTGGTTGATGGAATTTCTAGATACAATGAATAATACAGGAACAATGGCGGTTCTGATACAAAAGAACCCACCTACCAACGCAAGTCACCCATATGGAAGCAGTGTGCCAGAAATGCCGCTATGGAATCTGTACGGCAAAAACCTGCAAGGACTGTGGCATAACGGGGGTGACTTTCCAACTCGTGAATAGAAAATATCTACAAGCAGAGATCGAATGTATGACCCATCCTAGGTCAATACGATCAGATATATATATAAACCTCAAATAAATAGGTCTGAAGCATGATAAGGTGGAAATGTAATCTCTATACATGAGTGTAGTACCAAATGCTCGTGCCAGTGCCTCAGGTAATAGCATATCATAAATGTGAGGTATAATCAATGAAATCAATCTGCATGTACGTGGATCCCGTCCACTCGTCACCCAATGACAATAACCATCATGCATGTAAATATCATCAACATATGCATGGAAATATAAGGATATAAACCACCTGTGTCCCTCGCGACACGTCAAAATCATGGAACCGGAGTGCCCAGCATCGACACTCAAAAACATCATGAAAACTGTGCCCAGCATCGGCACGTAAATCCTTATATATATCGGGCTCCGTCAGTCCGGACCAGCCCACGGGCTCCATCTGCGGAATCGGCCCTCGGCCCCAGCAGTACGCCCATATCCATCTATCGACTCTGGTCGGTATCCTCCGGATGACCGCCAGGTCCAACTAATCACCGGTAGGTACTCGCCCGCCTCCAGGCTCAATCGGCAAAATCCTTCGATTATCTTGCCAAGGGGAACCATACCGGGTCCACCATGTACCCGCAATCGGCTCGTCCGCTCCTCGAATCGAGTTTCACATGTCGCTCTCAGCACCGAGAAAACACATGGTGGACACACTGAAATATCATATCAAGGGTAACCGGGTTTTTAAAGCAATGACATATTCTCTTTGAAATACCCACGGTTCCCAAATCCAGAAATATCATGGAAATAGCAACTCTCAATGCGTATAATCAGAAAGCATGATGTATATGACATGTAAAAGAAATGTAAGCATATCAGTCTGTCATGCAAGAATCATATACCGAATGCAACAATACTACAGTGTAGTGACATGGCAACTATCGATGATGAAGTGTGTGAGCCGGCAAACAAGTGTACGTGGAACATACGCATCATCGATAATGCTGCTGGTGTCCTAGCAGCATGACTGTAATATATCAATAAACACAAGCAATGCAATGCAAGTAGCATGAGTATGCGGAATCGAATAATCAACGCAACAGTAAAGAATCTATCTCAATAAATATATCATGCAGCTTTGCCTTTTTGAAATAAGACGAATAAGGGCTACGGTGTTTTATGAAAAGATGTGTCGTTTGAAAATATCCGTAGAGTCCCTTTTCCTATCTTTAAAATATCCCCGATTCGTTAGTTTTTGAAATAGGTATGACTCGGGTCTAGTCTAATGCCTACTATGCGAACTACGGACCCAACAATCAAGACAATCGGGAGGGGTATGAAAACCACCTAAATCTGAGTCAATATCACATAATCGGTATCACTACCATCATATCACATCTCAAATACGAACTCTGTCATATTGCCGAATCTCACGGCCTCAATCAAATCTCATCGACTCATCCCAATCCCACGTATCATCCCCAATCCCGTATATGAACACATAGTCCCAGTCCCATGTGTAGATATACACACCTCCATATGCGCACAGATAAATGAAAGAATGTATGCAAGTATATGTGTATGTGTATGTGTGAGTGCAATCACTACTCTAGGGTTTCGCACTATACTAAACCAATACATCCTTATCATCAATAATTCCATTCCATTATCACCATCAATAATCCTAATAACACATAATAAATATATATGTGTATACGTATTCGTATACATCGCCACGGACTGTGGGGGTGCTATACGCCATCCACCCGACTTCTCCCCGTAGATATTAATCTACTCACTTTGCTTCTCGTGTGCCGATGCCGATGTCGCCATCTTCATCTTCTTTGCCTCAACATCACGTAGGGTACCTACAAGTATATCACAATGCTAAAGCATATGAAAATCACATCGGAAACCAAAATAGCACACGCTATTCGCATAGGTAAAAACTTATCATCTCACATGTAAACACGATCAATATCCACTTGTCGTTGATGTCCAAATGCCACCCGACAGAAACGAATCACCAAATACCAAAATCCATGCTAAAACAAGTCGTAAATCATACGCCAAGGAAAATCAACCCGGATTTTACCCTAACTGGAATCAGTTAAAACTAGACATACTCAGGGTCAGGTCTACAGGGTAAAAGGCTACAGAACCAAAACGAGCACCAGAACCCCTGCTCTGGCTGCAAATTGCGGCCAGGGGGATTAAATCTGCGGCCAAGGAAATGAGTTCGGGGCTAGGGTTTGGTGTGGTTGTTCCATGGTGCCTGCACATCTCACCGTCAACTCAATTTTATTTTTGGGGTCTCGGGGTGATAGCAGATTCCTAAATACGATCACAGATTCACAGTTTTTCCCCCGACATCGTCTCTTAAATTCGTATTCTGTGTTCTAATCTCTAGTTTGATCCAAAATAACATCACACCATGGGTTCTAAGGTCACCACAATCCTCAATTTCATTTTTAATTTCAGATCTCACCTAAAGCCTAACTTGAAGTTTCACAAATCCCCCAAACGACACCATATCGATATGAAACTAGAATTGATGCACAAGGAATGAAATATTACTCTAATAGGTCCAGAAATTACCTCCTTTGGAAACTCAAGAAAATTCTTAAGTTGCTCAAAGTCTTCCAAATCCAAACTTGCTAGGTTCAATGTGTAGCTAGTGAGCTCGGGAACATTTTTTGTGAAGTGGGAATGGCGTTTTGTTGAGGGAAATGAGAGGGATCTATGGAGTGAAGGGGAGGGAGATGAGGGAGCAGGAGCAGCAGCAGCTCCATAGAAAGGGAGAGAGAAAGTGAGAAGAGAAATGATGGAGGAAAGGGTCAAAATGAGTCAAAAGCAACCTACTCTCTCTCTCTCATCATCATGCTACTTTTTCTTTTTCTTTTCCTTTTTCTTTTCCTTCTCACTCCATTGCAAACCTAAGCAACCATACCCCAAAACATGTAACAAGTGTAACAAGTGTGGAAAATGATATGTGCACATTTTTGCACAAAAAAAGCTAAAAACCCGATTAGCGATTTTTAATCGCGATTAGCACTAAATTAGCATATAACTAATCATAAAAACTTTAAAATGGCATGATTCCATAAAATACCCTATTTTAGAATTTTCCATAATTTTTCCCCTTTTATTTGTATTTAATTATACCCGAATATTAAAATATTCATTAAAATAATATTAAATTATAAAAATTCCCAAAAATAATATTTTATTATTTTGAAACGTTACATGGGAAATGCGAATCAGCATATCGCCCACTTTAAAGCCTCATGCGGGAATACCGTGGGCAATGATGCGCTTCTCCTCCGCCAGTTCGTTAATAGCCTGACCGATATTGCTTTCGACTGGTACGCGAGCATACCAGATGGCTCCATTACTACTTTCGTCCAAATGGAATCATTGTTTCGACAAAGGTTCATGAGCGTCAGCGATAAGATCACCATTGCCGAGCTCGTAAGGACCAAGCCCAAGAACAACGAAAGCAGCACGGATTTTATAACCCGATGGCGCAATCTCTCCATCAAATGCGAACCGCCGATAGAGCAAGACCAATCTGTCAGTCTCCTCGTCGGAAATCTCAACAATTGGATGGCCCTGTTTCTATGCACCGCGGGTCTCAAAACATTCCAAGAGCTGACCAGGAAAGTTCAAATGCTGGAGCGCTCAAAGCAGGAGTCCTCCTCTGACTCCCAAAATAACAATAGGTCCCGGAGAAACCGAAAGGACGAAAATCGCAAAGGTAGAAATTCTGACGATACTGAATCTTTCAATGCTTCGGCTAATCGAAATAAGCAAGGGTCGAGCGTGCCTAATGCCAACCAGCTTCGGAAGCCAATGTTCGGAGAGGGAGTAGAATCTCCACTGAAAGAGAAGCTGGATAAGGTCTATTCCTTTAGAAGGGACAAAATCCTTAAAATATTCAAAGACGCTCTGAGGAACGGTCTACAACTGCCAGAGTCAAAAAGATCGCAGGAACCGAATATGACCGACGACCCCAAATACTGCCCCTATCACAGAGTGATAGGTCATGCCATTGAGGACTGCTATGTCTTCAAAGATTGGGTCGAAAAGCAATACCAGTCAGGAGATATAGAACTGTCTAAAGGCGTGTTAACAAACAGTCCAGCTGCGACCGCCAATTTCATACAAACGGAGACCGAAGTTCTTCATGAAACAAATTCTCTCAGGCATCTGCCTTTCTCTTAAAACAGTCGACCACCACGTCATTAAACTGGGAATAATCGACCTCTAAGTCGTTAAACTGGGAATGTAAAAAAAATGTGTAAATAAAAAAATGGAATGTGTAAATAAATAAATAAAAAGAAAAGCCGAAATGATGGGGCAACTCACAATAAAAATCAGCGAGTAAAAATAAAAATGAAAATAAAGCCGAAATGATGGGGCAACCGCGAATAAATAGCCGAAATGATAGGGCAATCGCGACCTTCGCGATAAGAAAATCTTAAATGATAGAGCAATCGCGGTAAAACAAAAACAAAATCAAAACAACGGCGAATAATGAGTCGCTCCTGGTACCATATTCTAGTGTAGCGATGCAGACGCCAACCAAAATCTAATTTCTCAAAATTCTCCCGGCCCTATGGCCAGACCCCAGACTGACTACCGTATACAATCCACGGGCTCAAATAATTCTCATCATACCCATGCCCCACCGTAATCACCAGTTACGCGGCTGGTCTCCGCTTTTGGAATTATGCTCTACTGAGAAGACCCACTCATGTGTCCTCACGATACATGAGGAGAACAAATCTTTGTGGGATCCTTACGTCTCATAAAGGAAAAACACACTTAGGAGTCCTCATGACTCTTAAGGAGAAAATACACCTGCGGGATCCTTACGACTCGTAGGGAGATGATTTTTTTATGGGACCCTCACGGCCCATAAAATTGAAAAGCCTTAGGCGACAGGGATTTAAACCTGTCTCCTAAGCCATCGCTCCCCAATCCCCAAGTGGTGAATGATGAGTCGCTCCTGGTACCATATTCCAGTGTAGCGATGCAGACGCCAACCAAATTCCAAATCCCAATCCCTAAATGGCGAATGATGAGTCGCTCCTGGTACCATATTCCAGTGCAGGGATGCAGACACCAGCCAAATTCCAAATCCCATTGGCGAATGATGAGTCGCTCCTGGTACCATATTCCAGTGCAGCGATGCAGACGCCAACCAAATTCTAAACGCAAATCCCAACGGTGAATGATGAGTCGCTCCTGGTACCATATTCCAGTGCAGCGATGCAGACGCCAACCAAATTCCAAATCCCATACCCTAACGGCGAATGATGAGTCGCTTCTGGTACCATATTCCAGTGCAGATATGCAGACGCCGACAAAGTCCCGAAATTTTTCCGGCCCTACGGTCTGGATCATACATCCTGCAAAACCGTATACAATCCACGGGCGTAAAACAATCCCAATCCCTCCCAAGTCCTACCGGTGAGACCACATTCAAAGTCCCACCGGCGGTGAAGATTAAAAAAAAGGGAGGGTATGTCCACAAGCAAAATGGGCACGGATGAAAACCCGATAGGGCTCCGTGAGTAAAAACAACAGGACTGTCGGCGAGTTTGTGAAAACCCGAAAGGGCTCAAACTCGTAAAAAAAAGAGATAAAATGCACTCACAAAGTCCTCTCGACTTTGTGAGGAGAAAATTCCCGCGTGAGATCCTTACGACTCACAAAGGAGAAACACACTTAGGGGTCTCCACGACTCCTAAGGAGAAAATACACCTACGGGATCCTGACGACCCGTATGGAGAAAATGCTTTGTGAGACCCTTACGGCTCACAAAATTGAAAAGTCTTAGGTGATAAAGACCTAAAACCTGTCTCCTAAGCCATCGCTTCCTGATAAGCAAGCGCAAATGATGATTCTCTCCTAGTACCATATTCCAGTGTAGCGATACTGATGTCAACCCAAATCAAATCAAACCAACAACCTCTGCGGCGGAATCATGCTCCGTCCCAGAATTTACCCCGTTTCGAAATCATGCTTCGCCTGGGGATATCTACCTTCCCTGCCAGAGTTATTCTCCATTTCGGAATCAAATCGACCAACTAGCTCTGTGTCGGAATCATGCTTCGTCTCAGAGTGTACCCCGCATCGAAATCAAGCTTCGCCTCGGTGTATCTGCCTTCCCTGTCGGAATTATGCTTCGGCTCGGAATCAACCAATGACCTCCTCGTCGGAATTATGCTCTGCCTCGGAATCAAGTCAATCAGCATGCTCTGTGTCGGAATCATGCTTCGTCTCAGAATGCACCCCGTGTCGAAATAATGCTTCGCCTCGGTGTATCTGCCTTCCTTGTCGAAATTATGCTTCGTCTCGGAATCAAGTTGGCCAACAAGCTCTGTGCCAGAATCATGCACTTTCTCAGAATGTACCCCGTGTCGAAATCATGCTTCACCTCGGAGTATTTGCCTTCCCCGTCGGAATTATGCTTCGCCTGGGAATCAACCTCTGCATCGAAATTATGCTTTGGTCAGAATGTCTGCCGCTCGTCGGAATGATGCTCCGATCCGTGGAATCATGCTCCACTCTTCGGAATGATGCTCCGATCTCTCTGGAATGATGCTCCGATCCCCTTGAATCATGCTCCGCCCTTCGGAATGATGCTCCGATCCCTGGAATCATGCTCCGCTCTTCGGAATGATGCTCCGACCCTGGAATTATGCTCCGCAAATCGGAATGATGCTCCGATCCTTCGGAATGATGCTCCGACCCTGGAATTATGCTCCGCAAATCGGAATTATGCTCCGACTCTTCGGAATGATGCTCCGATCTCTCTAGAATGATGCTCCGCTCTTCGGAATGATGCTCCGATCCCCTGGAATCATGCTCCGCCCTTCGGAATGATGCTTCGATCCCTGGAATCATTCTCCGCTCTTCGGAGTGATGCTCCGACCCTGGAATTATGCTCCGCAAATCGGAATGATGCTCCGATCCTTCGGAATGATGCTCCGACCCTGGAATTATGCTCCACAAATCGGAATTATGCTCCGACTCTTAGGAATGATGCTCCAATCCATGGAATCATGCTCCGCGCTTCGGAAGGATGCTCCGATCCATGGAATCATGCTCCGCTCTTCGGAATGATGCTCCGATCCCTGGAATCATGCTCCGCTCTTCGGAATGATGCTCCGATCCCCGAAATTCTGCTCCGACTCTTCGGAATGATACTCCGACTATGGAATTATACTCCGCAAATCAGAATGATGCTCCAATCCCCGGGAATCATGCTCCCCGAGGGATGCTCCGCCCCCGGAATGATGTTCCACCTCGAAGTCCAGCTTCAAGATCCATCAATTTCATGCACACTACTCATATGTGCGGTGTGCATTTATTGATGGGGGGGCACTTTGTTGGGGTCAAAATTTGCACCTCGGTTGACCGAGTCAAAGTCAAGGTCAACCCCAGACCTGGTGGGCCCAAGCCCAGGTCAAGTGGGCCCATGCCCAAGTCGAGCCCGCGGCCAGCCTCCTCCATGCTAAAATAAGACCATGTAATAAATAATTTTTTATGTAATTTTTTATGCATGAATGTGTGCAAAATGGGCATAAAGCCAATATTTTCTGAGCCCATGGCTTATGTGCAAAAAAGAAATGGCACATGAGCCATGGGATGGGCAAAATGCCATTTTGTAAAGCCCAAGGGGCTATATGTAAATGTGTAAGCCTATATAAGACAACATGATGATGAATAAAGGATACCTTTTCATTCCCAAAAAATTGGGGCCTGTGCCTCTTCCTCCTTCCTCAAGGTTCCAAAACCTTCTTCTTTCTTTTTGAATTAAATCAAGAGTTTTACTCTTCCTTTTTCAAAACTAAATAGTTTTTCACCACAAAACCCACAAAGGGGAACTTGGATCTACCATTAGATCTAAAAAAGAAGAGATTTTTAAAATCTCACATCTCTTGATCTTCAAGATCCTGCCAAAAGAGGAGGAAGAAGGAGACCCGTCTCCAGAGACCCCACTTTAGGAAAGAACTAGGGCTCAAGGGGAGAAGCCCTCCATCAGCTTCAAAACATCCTAAAAGTTTAACTCCTTATATATATATATATATATATATATATATATATATATATATATATATATATACAGAGAATAATAAGTACTCCTTTCTGGGAGTACAACTCGCTTTTGCGCTAGCGCCCAAAGCGCTAGCGTCCGAGCGCCCATGTGCTGACACGTGCGCTAGCACTCTGAGCGCTAGCGTCCGAGCGCCCACGTGCTGACACGTGGGGCGCTAGCGCTCAAAGCGCTAGCACCCTTGCGCTCAAAGCGTTAGCGCCCAAAAGCGCTAGCGCTCGAGCGCCCACGTGCTGACACGTGGCGTGCTAGCGCTGGCACTTTTCGCCAGCATCCTTTGGATGTCCTTTCCTTTTTTTTTATATATATATATGTATATATACTCACACACTCCACAACACCGTCCCTCTAAAAAAAAATTTGGGCCGGGGCGCTGCCCCGCACACCGCAAGGGGGCTGCTAGCCCCCTTGACCCCCAGCCCGCTATCCGGATAGCGGGAGCCCCGTAAAAACTCTGCGTGGCTCCCGATATACCCAAGCCCCCTCCAAAACAAAACACACGTACACTGCACATTGAGTTCGCATGACCAGTTTAACCCGTTAATCGGAGGTTCCCTCACTCCAAAAGCGATGGGTAATTAACGGCAGCTTAGTCCGTGGTTGCCGTAGATTCGGATCCCCACAATCAATAAACCCCTGCCTACCCTAGGTAGGGGGAATCTGTAATGTGCCTGACAAGCGCGCGCGTATTCCCATCTCAATGGGGTGACGAAAAACACCCTACACTCGTCAAATAGGGCTGATAGCAAGGAATAACTGGGTAACAGGGGTGACAATCTCCTATCGCTGTTCTCGACTGGCCTCATCCAAAGACCTCATCGTCTGGCGCAAGTCCTGCATCTCTGCCTCAAGCCTAGCGATACGATCTATCGAAGGCGGATCCATCTGCTCCTGTACAGAGAGCGTACCATCCTGGTCAAACCTCGTCCCACACGAGTCAACTCTGACCTTGGCCCTCGCCGCACCTCTCTGAGTCCTCATGGTCATCGGCGGCAAAGGCTATAAATGGAAATAGGATTCGATATGAACATGGAAATCGAATCACAAGGATATGTATCATCAAGAAAGGAATTTCAAGCAATTAGTACTTAGGTCACTTTAGGCGGAGTACCATGTCGTGAGTATGCCGCGTACATACACACACTACGTTACTCTGCTTAAGCTACCTACTCCATCATACCAAGGTCATCCTACACTCCGAAAGGTAAAACCTAGCACTCTGATACCAACTTTGTCACCACTTGAAATTTGGCACGTGACGGCCTTTAAACTACGCAATGTCTACAGGCGTAACGCAATCTAAGTAAGCCGAAAACCCAGTAATCTAAACCATCAAAAGTAGTAAGTGATAAGAACATTGTTAAAACTTTTGAAAATCTCAAGTACAAATTCTTTAAAGTCCAATTTAGTTTCTTAAAAATTTTGGCAGCACCTCCTTTGTAAAAACTAACCCTAAAAATGGGTACAACATAAATATAAGTAAAGCATCCCCAACGGGAGCAAAATCCACGTCCAAAGGCAGAAACAACCACCACAACAGATATACGACGCCGTAGCGAAGAAATAAAAGACGATATAAATAAAAACTGCATAAAAGAGCTCAAAGTCACAAAATAACATACAATATCGTCCTCACATAAAGTCTCTAAGTCATACATGAAAGTGGTAGATGGAGAGTACATGGTACAAAGATAACAATAAACAACATTGGATAGCCGCAAAACCCACCTATAGCAAAACTGCGCACAGTCAGCCGAAACGGTATCCGTTGCAAAAGATGATACGAAAGATGAAAAGCCTGCCGCGACTGCCCTAAGGGACTACCTGCAAAACACTGTGGCACAACGGGGGTGAGTTGCCAACTCATGAATAGTAAATAACATATGCAGGTAATCGCAAGTATGCACGTACAACGCGAATCTAATGCATGCAAGCTGATAGCAATAAATGGCAATATGTATGCAGCAGTATGAAATGTACTCTATCAGGTACTACTAACACATGAATCAATGCATATCAAATAAATGAGGATTATGGAATAAAACATGTCATCCTCACGGAATCCTGACCTCGTGGCAGGACCAAAGTCCATCAAGACAATCTAAATCCCAAATTTCCTCAAATCAACCCCTAAATTAGCTCTCATATCCTGTAAGATCATATATATAACCAGTATCCAACCTCATGTAAGTCTCATATAACCAGTATTCAACCTCAACTAAGTCTCATATAACTAGTATCTAATATCGAGTATGTATTATGTAACCTGAGTGTCCAACATCGACACCCAAAAACATCATGAAAACAAGTGTCTAGTATCGACACATAAATACTCATCTCTGAGGTGCCGTCGCCTGGGACTGGCCCTCCTATGTCATGTACGTACATCCTATAGAACCTGGGTAAGCACCACCCAAAATCTGTAAGGCATCTGCGTACATGACCTCGATCGGTATCCCCCAGATATCCGTCGAGTCGAGATACTATCATTGGTTGGCACACACCCCCAGCCAGGCTCAACGGCATGGACCTTCGATCTTCTTGCCCCGTAGAACCAACCGGGATCCACCATGTGTAAGTGCACGGCAGTGCCCCGGCCGTTAGAACGAGGCCAAAATGCGGAAACCGAACTTTTACTTTAACTTGTAAACCGGCACTACCGCGCACTAAAAACCCGGATCGGGCCATTAACCTACTCCTATCAAATACGAGAATGGGGTAGAGAGCTATACCGAGCGATCTGTGTCCTTCGGTATTCGGCCTCCACTCCGATCTCCTCACGGAATCTCCTGTCTTCATCTCCTCGTCAGAACGGGCACCATATCGCCGGGTTCTTTTACGGGCTCCCACCTCTGGACCAAGGCAACTCGGGCACGAAGTTGGTGAGCCGACGTGTCCAAGAATGCTGTAGGCTAAGTGTAGAGTGGTTTGTCCCAAGGGGTTGTGAAGTTGCCATAATGAATGGAGGTGAAGAATAAAAATGAACTTTGGAAAAATGGAGCTCTCATTTTTCTTGCAAGGAATGAAATGAGAATGAAAATTCCTCACACAAAAAATCTCACTCCCTCTCAAGTGGCCGGCCCCACAAAAGAAAAAATGAGGAGAGAAAAATCAACCAAGGGGCGGTGAGCACAAGAGGAGAATAATGGTGAGCATAAGCCAAATCAAGCCTCACATCATAAAACCCTTCTATCTTCTCACCATTAATGCTAGCCATCATGAAAGAAGAAAAGCAAAGATGCTAGATTTATCATAATCCCTCATTTACAAATAAACCCCCTCCATAAAGCTAATTTGCATACTTGCAAATAACCCCCTCCATCGGAAAAATCCGGCCATGAAGGAACAAAGGAAAACTGACCGAAACGGAATGCAAACTGGCAACTTCAAAAAACTGATCCCGTAATAAATTACAGGAAAACCCCACGACTGTATATACATACCCGCATTTTTATTCCCACTGAATATAAATGCAAAGAGACAAAATCTACACTGTACAATACTAGGATTCGGCTTAAACCAAAGCCCGCTAGTATTATCTGTCCGATCATGATCCGTGCAATACCGCACGTATCTGATCGAACCCTGCCATATCTCCATACAGCCTCTCCAGCGTTTCGCCCGAAACTTGAGAAAACGGTCTGTGGGGGACTCTAAAGACTCGTCAATACGTTGGCTGTGGATTTAACCACTAGCACGTCAGAGGTATTAGCTATACGTGACGGGCTACCAGGTATTGACCAAAAGGGACGTCGATGAGCGAACTCATCCTGACACCCTACTGAGCCTGTCAGTGACAATATCCGTACAGTCCGGTCCGTTCGTCTATGAGAATCGCATGGCGGGCCTAGGGGGTTGGTAATAGTCAGACCCCCAAAAGCGGTACAAGTCGTGTCGGCGTATAGTCCAGAACACCCTGAGATACTACTGGAATACATACCAGTATATCTCCTGCCTTGGCCAAGGACTTCGTGTAATGACTCTCCTAGACACAGCGCGACCTCACTCCCAATACCGGGAGAGACGAACCCCTGAAGATCCGCTCACTGCCTCCATGTGGCTCGAGACTGTACCCAACTAAAACCTGTTTGCACGTCTCCTTTGAGCGTGGTAGGGTAGTAATCAAAGTACAGTAGGAACTCACACGAGATAAATGATGATCTCAGGTTGATGAACTAACCTGTACACATGTCACCAGGGAGTTGCTATTTGACATCAGGTATAATTCCAACTAGCATGTTCCCGGCGAGTCCTGTCCGGTGTACTCATAACCCAATGAGCACCTGTATACATCTTAGGTGAACCAACTGACACCAGTGGCTTGTGAGACCGGCCACCTCCCCTCGTCGGGGTCTCGACTGTATACACTAGTCTACTCTGGAGTATCGATGCCCTGTCTCGAAACTCCCACGACTAGGGACCCTTTAAGGATGTGCTTATAGACCCCAGCTCCCACGTATATGATCGCCCTCATACTGCTGGCAGTCAAGCAAGAATTCTAGGGGCTCTATCAATATGCAATAGTGATTTGTAAGGTCACCTAAAGCAGTACACGATGATAAAGATAAACCAGATAGCATACTATCATCTTGAGCAAGACTGTTCTAACGGTATAGGTCCTCTCTCAATCATTGCAATCACGTGCCTGTGATCCAATAATTGACTCTGAGGGCACTATCTCCAACACCATGTACCCACACACGGCCCACGACACCTCCTCGCATGGGGTATATATAAGCTCAGAACCGAGAAATCTCATGGTGGAAGCTGAAATATCATATCAAGAGAAACCGGATTTTTCAAATAATGCATAATTTCATGAAACAACCACGGTCCTCAAATCCAGAAAACATCAAGTAATGAATAAGTATAACTGCATGAATCAATACATATATATTAGCGTCCCATTCCACTAATATATATATATATATATATATATATATATATATAACAGCGTCCCATTCCACTGTTATATATACTTAGGAGTAAAAATATCAGAGAACATCAGATGAAATCCATGAATGTAATATATGCAACATGTAACAGTAATATGAGCATATAAAGGAAAAACCGCTATTTAACTGCAACAAGTTAATATATATATCATGTGGTTCCTAATTTCTCCAAGTCCATACAACATCAAATAAAGGTGAACATGTAGCTATAGCCAGATATGCGTAATCATGTTGGCATAGCAAGATGTGTGTATCTACCTATTAATAATGATGTAATACCCCCCAGGTATATGTATAAGTATGTATGCAAGATGTACATGTAGCTATGCCTCATATGTGTATATACTTATCACTAATGGTACAATACCATATAGGTATATGGGTAACTAGCATGTAAGCATGTCAAGGTATATGTGTAAGCATGTAGGTATACAGGTATGGTATATGTCATATGCACAATGAAAATGAGGATCATGTCTCAAGTCCCTAGTCAATACAATATCCTGTATGTATATGTGTTGTGCGTGTCATGGCAATTATTGACGGTGAGAGTGGCATACAATCAGTGCTCGTGCAACATGAACTGTCAATAGTAGTGTTGTGTCTCATTAATACTAAGTCCATACACAATAGGAAATGAGATATGCAACAAAGGTACACATGCACAATCAATATCCGTATACATCTAACTAATAGTCATATCATTTAATCTAGCCCAGACGCATAACACCATGCGGGCGATTCACCTATAGATGTTAAATCTACTCACCAACGCTCCTGGCTAAGTAAAGCCAACCACCTGTTTCCCCTTCTTCACAGCGTTCGAAGTCCCCGACTGCGAACCTAAAATATAAAACAATATAACAAGTATGTATATTAGCAAACAACCAATAACACGTACAAACTACGTTTGACCGACGCACCAACACCAACAAACTCTCAAGTGTTCGTCTAATGGCTAACGTGCATAGCGACACAATGAAACCAACTCAGAGCAACAGAACACAACGACACAAACCGTATCGGATAACGTAACGCGTGGAAACGAAATACAAGAAAACAAGCAAGTGATTCCATATTTTTCTATACCAACAATTTGTAAAAGTTGCAAGTACCACGAGACCACCACAACCCCAGATACCCCTACACCAAAACTCAACCCCCAGCCCCTACTCTGGCCGCAAATTGCGGCCATAACCATTAAATTTGCGGCCTGTTCATGAGTGAATGGGCTCGTATTTTGAGGGTAGGTTCTAGGTCACTACAGTAGGTCACTGTAATGGGAATTTTTCCAACAAATATATGGTTTGATAGTAGATCATCCGAGACCCAAAACTACACTAAAAATACGATATTTGCACGAAATGATACAATACGCGATCTAAACTGAAACGAATAAGCTATGCAATACTAAAAAGACCTACTTAACAGAAAGAGATCATTACCTACACCCACAAGCTCAAAGATCCTAGCTTTCCAAGCTCCAAGGCATCCGAGAGGCAAAACTAGGCAAAAGAAGTGATTTTGGTGAGATTTAGTGAAGTTTTGTGAAGGATTAGTGAAGGTTTGTGGTGAGGTGATGGGTGTTCAGTTGAGAAAAGAAGGGGATGAGAAATAATGAGAAGGGAATAAGAGAGAAAGAAATGATAAAGAGAGAGAGAGAGGTGAGTGCACCATGCAATAAATGCACACAATTCTCACCATGCCACCTCCCACAAAACAAAAATCCAAAGGAAAATATCTCTCTTCTCACAAACAAATATCTAGAGTTAGGTTAAGCTTTAAAACAAAGGATTGGATTAAAGTAAAGCATTAGGATTATGGTTAAATGTCATGGTTACTAAAAACTAGACTGACACAAACAAACCCTCACATTAACGTGCACATGTGCGTGCAAATCATAACAAATAATAATAAATTATTAATTAAATGCTATAAATGTGAGGAACCCGAATTGTTAAACTTTTTACCAAAAACCCGCATTATCTCCTAATTAACACTAATCGAAATCCTAAGGCGTTACATACTCCTGGGAGAGTTTTACACATCACAATTAGCCAATCAAGTAGGTGTAGAAAGGTGTTAACGGAGTTAAGCGCATGGGAAAATGAGGTTTATTCTAATTAGGTCCGTGCAAAAGCACGGGGAACCTCCCTCAAAGTACCAACACGGGCCTGGCTGAAAGATTGGCGAACTTGTACGGTGTAATTAATCCTGGCTAGTCTTACCTTTTAGGGTTTGAAGGAAGATTTGATAAAAATAGTGGGAGCCATCCTGGTTAGATAAGATAAATAAACCAATCTAATCTTATAAGAGAATACGCTAAGTGTTGTAAGTCGATGTGCAACATCCCACGAGTTGCGGGGAGGCGGAAATATGAAAAACGATCTTGTTTTGTATGTAAACATCGACTAACCGAAGATCTTTTCTAAACAATAATTAACAACAACCATAGAGTTCTTAGCTACTATGTAAAGAGATTATACCTAATGATTCTAGTCCTTCGTCTTTGTGATCTCTACGTCCTCCTCGGCCTCCTTTCCGTAATAGATGATCCACCCAAGTACCCTAATCCAAGCTATTACCTCTAAACTTGAGGTTACTTAGTTTCTCTAGTTGCTAATCAAAGTAACTAAGATGATGTAGAGTTAGGTTATGGAGTGTTTAGTCTATCCTAATCCTTGGTCTCAACTCATGAGTGGTAGGATTAGGGTTTGAAGAAGGAGTGAACTTGAGGAGAGAGAAGGTGGAGATGATCATGAAAATAGAAAAGCTTCTCACTTGAATATATGAAGTATAATAAATTATCAAGTAAATGAATTTAAATGATCATTCACCAGGCTTCATTTATTCAACAAGAGTGATGCACCATATGAGTCATTAAGTAATTAATGATGCATTAATGATGCATTAAATGATATGATGAATCACACAAATGAGTCACAATTAGCATTTAATGAAAATGCCACCTTAACCCCCTTAGTCACCATCCTTCTAGAAGCTTCCCGGAAAATTACGAGAACGCCCCTCGCATCCGTGAAAACACGGAAAAACTTTAGACTGTATAAATCCAATAACCCGATACTAGAATCTGGCTTAAACCATAGCCTGCTAGTAAAAACTGTCCGAATGTCGTACGTGCGTTTAAACACGTATGCGTCCGAACCCTTTGTCGTAAAACCGTACTGCCTCTATATCATTTCGCCTGGAGTTGGGAAATCTCTGTGTGGGACTCTAAAGACTCGACTACTACGCTGGCAGTGGGTTTAACCACAGACCGCAAGTGGCACTAGCTGTACGTAACGGTCCCCACGTAGTTGTCGATAAGAAAGCCGATGAGGAAACCCATCCGAAATCCTATTGAGCCTGTCCGTGACAATATCCGCGCAGTTCGGTTTGTTCGTCTAAGAGTATCGCATGTATGGTCTAGGGATGTGGTGGACGTCAGACCCTTAATAACCGTACAAGTCGTGTCGGCATGGCTCAAGACCATCCGAGAATCTACTGATCACTCCATTAGCAATTCTCAATCAGCCCTGGCCAGGGACTTATGGTAATGACCAACCGATCACCGTGCGATATCAACTCCCTATACCGGGAGAGACGAATCCTAACAGTCGCTCACTACCTCCACGTGGCTCGAGACTGTGCCCAACTAAAACCTGTTTGCATGACTTCTTTGAATCGTGGTAGGGTAGTAATCAAAGCAAAGTGGGAACTCACACGAGACAAATGACGACCTTAAGTCAACGGACTATCTGCACACATGTCTCCTGAGAACTGCTATCTGACGTTAGTTATAATACCATCCAGTCAGTTCTCGGCGAGTCCTGTCTGGTGTACTCACACCCAGTGAGCATCTGTATACAATCTTAGGTGCACTCCACTAATGGCTGCGGGACCAGTCCATCGCCCCTCCTTAGGGTCTAGAAATGTATACACTAGTCTACTCCGGAGTATCGATGCCCAGTCTCGATATTCCTGTGACCAGGGACATCTAAGGATGTGCCTATTGACTATCCAGCTCCCACAAGTATGACTGCCATCACAACACCGGTAGTCGGGCAAACACCTATGGGCTTTATCAACATGTATATATAAATACCAAGTAAAATATATCATACGTTAAGATAAAGACAAACCAAATAGCGTACTATCATATCAAGCAAGACTTTCATGTACATACATATCCCTAGCATCCTATACAATGAAGGCCTCTAGGGCATATATATCCAACAATCTTCCACTTGCACTAAGGCCTATAATTGGCGCAATGAGTACCCACTGTCTCTACCAGATCCAGTTGCTGGCGTATCGCATGCCCAACATCTCAAACAGCCTCTCGAACTGCACTTGAGGGATGGCCTTGGTGAATGGATCTGCCGTGTTGTCTTTTGTGTCCACTCTCCGTATCTTGATCTCCCGACGATCCACGATCTCCCTGATCAGGTGAAACCGCCTTAAGATATGCCTGGATTTCTGATGGGACCTTGGTTCCTTCGCTAATTCTACAGCCCCATTGTTATCATAATACAAAGGTATTGGATTGGCAATGGACGGAACCACCTGAAGTTCAGAAATGAACTTCCTCATCCAGACAGCCTCTTTTGCGGCTTCACTAGTAGCTATATACTCAGCCTCCATAGTTGAGTCTGCAACGGTATCCTGTTTGGAACTCCTCCAAGATACCGCCCCTCCATTAAGGGTAAACACAAAACCCGAAATGGATTTAGAATCATTCTTGTCACTTTGGAAGCCGGAGTCGGTAAAAGCCTCTACCTGGAGGTCCTTATTACCGTAAACTAAGAACATCTCCTTAGTCCTTCTCAGGTACTTGAGAATGTTCTTTACCGCTATCCAATGCTTCTCACCTGGGTCAGACTGATACCTTCTTACCACACTAAGTGTGTAAGCTACATCCGGTCTGGTTCATAACATCGCATACATTATAGATCCTACTGCCGAAGCGTAGGGTATAATGCCCATGCGAGCCCTCTCTTCATCAGTCTTTGGAGACATCTCTTTGGAGAGGTTGATTCCGTGACAAGCGGGCATATTACCGCGCTTGGAATCTTCCATACTAAATCTCTTTAGTATAGTGTCAATATACCTGGACTGTGAAAGTCCCAACATTCTATTAGATCTATCACGATGGATCTTAATGCCCAGAATTTATGATGCATCTCCCAAGTCTTTCATGGAGAATTTCAGTGACAAGAAGAGCTTTACTGATTGTAGCATAGGGATATCATTCCCTATCAGTAGTATGTCGTTGACGTGCAAAACGAGGAAGACTACTGCTCTTTCTACAATCTTCCTATAAATACATGGTTCATTTACATTTTTGATAAAGTCAAATTCTTTGACTGTCTCATCAAAGCAGAAGTTCCAACTCCGCGATGCTTTCTTTAATCCATAAATGGATTTAAGCAACTTGCACACTCTTCCGCTACTCCCACTGTCTAAGAAACCTTTTGGTTGATCCATGTAAACACTCTCTTCTAAATGTCCATTTAGAAAAGCTGTTTTTACATCCATCTGCCCGATTTCATAGTCATGGAAGGCAGCAATCGCAAGCAGGATCCAAATGGATTTAAGCATAGCTACAGGTGAAAAGGTTTCATCATAGTTCAATCCCGGTCTTTGACGAAAACCTTTTGCAACGAGTCTAGCTTTGTAGGTTTCCACTTGTCTAAATGCACCAATCTTCTTTTTGAAGATCCATTTGCATCCAACTGGTTTTACTCCAGGAGGAGCAACTTCTAAAGTCCATACTTTATTGGTGTTCATGGATTCCATTTCGGATCTCATAGCATCCTACCATTTCATCGAGTCACTACTCGTGATAGCCTAAACTAGTTGGCTCATCATCATCGATGATGCAATCCTCTCGATCCCCATCTAGAAGAAAACCATAGTATCTTTCAGGAGGATGAGAAAGCCTACTAGATCTATGGAGTGGCGTTGGTTCGTCATGTTCTATTGAAATCTGAGGTTCTACTAAGTCCTCGGTAGCAGTTTGAGGTTCTGGAATTTCATCCAACTCTACAGCGCTCCCACTAATTTCTTTTGCAAGAAATTCGCATTCTAAGAAGACAATGTGGCGAGCGACAAACACCTTTTGTTCTTCAGCGTGGTAGACCATATACCCCCTTGAATGCTTGGGGTATCCTATAAACTTGCATAAAACCGATCGTGCCTCGAGCTTGTCCGGATTATGCTTTTTAACATATGCCGGACACCCCCATATCTTGATATACTTTAGATATGGTCTCTTCCCGCTCTATATTTCATATGGAGTAGTAGGCACAGACTTGGTTGAAACTCTATTCAATAGGTATGCTGCTGATTCTAGAGCATATCCTCAGAAGGAAAGTAGCAACTCAGCACTACTCATCATTGAACGCACCATATCTAATAGCGTGCGATTCCTCCTTTCTGATACACCATTATGCTGAGGTGTATAAGGCGGAGTAAGCTGATAGAGAATTCCATTATCTTTTAAGCATTCAAGGTAACTGATACTTAAGTATTCTCCAACTCGATCAGATCGAAGTGTCTTGATGCTTTTACCAGTTTGTTTCTCTACTTCATTTTTGTACTCCTTAAACTTCTCAAAAGCCTCGAATTTATGCTTCATTAAGAACACATGTCCATACCTAGAGAAGTCATCAGTAAAAGTGATGAAGTAGGAGTGACCACTTCGTGCATGCGTAGATATCGGACCACATACATCACTGTGTACAAGTCCCAAGAGTTCTATGGCTCTTTCTCCGTGTCCGGTGAACGGAGATTTGGTCATTTTTCCTTTGATACATGATTGACAAGTTGCATATGATGAATATTCAAACGAATCTAAATATCCATTTTTATGTAACTTAGTCAACCTTGTTTCATTTATATGACCAAGTCTACAATGTCTTAGGAAGGCTTGATTTGAATCTGGAGCCTTTCTTTTAAGCGTGTTTTGAATATTGAAAATTTGAGGTTGATTAAGTATGTATATGCCGTTTTCCAGTGTGCCAAACCCAATCAGTTCTTGATTTAGGTGAATGTTCATAACATTTCTTTCAAGCGCAAAACTATATCCTTCAATCGATAACAAAGATACTGATATAATATTACACAACATACTGGAAATACAAAAACAGCTGTACAACACCAAAATGTGCCCACTAGTTACCCCTAGGTGATATTCCTCTATTGCAATTGCATCTACATGCATTCCATTGCCCATCCGGAGAGTCATATCACCTGTTCCCAGCACTCTACTATTTCTCAGATACTGCAATGAATTACAGATATGAGAACTAGAACCGATATCAAGTACCCATGATGTAGAGTTAACTGAAAAACAATTTTCGATTACAAACACACCTGAAGTAGAAGCAACCGCTTGCTTCATGTCCTTGGCTTTGAAGGCCTGACAATCCTTCTTCCAGTGCCCCTGCTTGTGACAATAGAAGCATTCGTTCTTTTCTGTCTTCACCCTTCCTGTCTTGTTCGTTCCCTGCACCTTCTTGACCCCACCTTTCGGTTTGGTGGCTTTCATCTTCTTCTTCCCTTTAGCTTTCTCTTTAAATTTAGAAGAAGATGATTGGCCAACATAAAGAACGGGGGTCTTCTCCTTTTTCAAGGAGGTCTCTGCTACCCTCAACATATTGAGGAGCTTTGGAAGATCAGCTTCCATTTCGTGCATGTTGAAGTTCAGCACGAACTGAGAGAAGGTGTGTGGAAGGGACTGCAAAATCAAGTCGATATACAAATCATTCTCTAGCACACATCCCAGGTTTGCGAGTTCCTCAATGAGGCTGATCATTTTGAGGACGTGCTCTCCTACAGGCGATCCTGGAGCTAACCTCATCTAGAAGAGTTTCCTTGAGGTCTCGTACTTCGCGATATGGGAGTGCTCTCCATATAATTCCTTGACATGGAGAAAGATGGATATAATATCCATACTCTCGTGCTGTTTCTGGAGTTCATTGTTCATGGACGCCAGCACGATACACTTAGCTCGCTCACAGTCTAGATCCCAGGTTTTGCGAACTTTCTTGTCCACAACTGAGGAATCTGGTCCTGGGATAAGGGGAGGAACGGTGGTGGTAACATATGCTACTTTGTCATAAGTCAGCGCGATATTGACGTTCCTTAGCCAATCTTTATAGTTATGCCCGGTCAGTATATTTTTTTCAAGTAATAGTTTTAGTCCAGTCATGGTAGCTGCCAGAGAGAGAGAAAAGAAAACACTCAGCATATGCTCTTGCAAGTTTAGATTGGTTTATTAATTTATCTAAACAAGATGGCTCCCACTGTTTCCTCAAATCCTTCTTCAAAACCTAAAAGAAGAACTAGTCAGGATTTAATCACACGTCACAATACTTGCTTAACCTTTCAGCCAGGCTAGTGTTGGTACTTCGAGGGAGGTTTTCCAACGCTTTCGCGAAGTTCCTTAATTAAAGAAGCTTTTTTCCCTGGAGGCGTAGCCCCTCTAACACCTTTCTAGTCACCTACTTGGTTTATAGCATTGATTGCTAAGTGAGAAAAATTCCCGAGAGTAATCCTACTCATCAGTGGGATCGGGATCCAACTATCATTGCATGATGCCCTAGATGGAAGCCACTCTAGTCACCACACTCCAGAAGGTATGCTAAATCTGCAAGTTTCCTTTATGTTTGAAACTCCCGATGTGATTTTTACCCCAAGCACTTATGACCTTGACGTAGGCCAACAAATCATAAGACGCAAGTCAAGTTCTACCTGTCGTTGTCCTGATCAATTTAGGTACATCGTACATGCCCTTGACGTAAGCCAACAAGGCTGTACGTCTGCCCTAAACTAATGCATCTATCTATGTAATAAATAGGCAAACACACTGCTACCATACACTATGCCTTGACGTAGGCCAACAAGCATAGCAGGAATACGATGTGCTGTCTATCTGAAACGTCGGAGGGTTACAGCTGGTTTTTGGCAAAAAACCGTAAACGTAATGAACTTGATATGATCGAAGGAACAAAGATAGCTTTTACTTAAAAGGAGTGGTTTAAGCTCCGCATTTAAAATTTGCTTTTCGAAGAAAACCGTGTGGTTTTTGAAATTGTTCCAACGATTCAGTTTAGGTTTTATTTTCTTTGCATTAATAATAATGCGTCCCATCATTAACCTATCATTACAGATAACAATGAAAATACAACGTCCTCTTATGCCATCCGCATTCGCCACTGGATCCCATCATCACCCGTTAGGTTACTTAACTAACGGCAGAGCGGGGGCTGGGCTAGCGCGGGTGTAAAACATAAGTGACGTCTAAATAGCTATCATATATAGATATTGTACATTCGTCAGACGTAATAATAGGCATTCCAGATCACAGATAAACTTTATTGGATATGCAAGCAATCCGCGTTTCTTTTGAGCCTGCAATGAAAGACGGATTACACAGTTGTGATGAATAGCCATTACCCCACCTCAGACCCCTACGGGTACAGCAAACTACCCGTCAAATACCCGAAGTGAAGCGGTCTCCCTCAACAACGTGAGTAGGCCACTAAAAACTTCGAAATACCCGGTAGTTTGTGTACCCCACCTTGGGTCTATCCTAGGAGCAAAAATAGTAAAAAGAAATAATATAACAATGGCTACAACCGCAACCTGGATGTGCCCCGCAAAATAATATTACAGCTTATTACAATTACATCGAATGAATTAATACAATAACCCATCACAAAACCCGGCTAATCATCACAACAGTCCAATACAGTTCATATCCATAAGCAGTTAAAAAACGTTACAGATATGTGCAACCCCCTGCCAACCGACATACTAGCAGGTAGGGGAGGTTTACGAACACATAATACAGTTCACAGATATAATCAAACAAGCAAATATCGTATAATTTCGATCGATTAAACACATTAAATTCTACTCCAAATCTTCTCTGTAAATCTGAAACTTGAGTAGAAAATAAATCATTCCAGAAAATACAAAATATCACAGTAGATGCACAGGGAAAAACTGGGCTGAATCGGCCCCAACTCGGCCGTGGATCCGCGGCGGATCGGTGGGATCGGCTGTGGTTCCGCGGCTCAGTGGCCGATTTAGGATCCCATTTTTTCTTTGTGTTCTTATATTTTTATGTAGGTTAGTCTGCAGTCACCTGAAAAATTTTAGGACCTCATTTTTAAATCTACAGAAACTATGCAATATCGGTGTATTTTCCGGTTTGTTTTGCATTCGAAATTCATACGACTTTGCAAGTGAGTTAATTATTTTTTAGTGAGTCTCTGATACCACTGTAAGTCAATGTGCAACACCCCACGAGTTGCGGGGTGGCGGATATATGAAAAACGATCTTGTTTTGTATGTAAACATCGACTAACCGAAGATCTTTTCTAAACGATAATTAACAACAACCATAGAGTTCTTAGCTACTATGTAAAGAGATTATACCTAATGATTCTAGTCCTTCGTCTTTGTGATCTCTAGGTCCTCCTCGGCTTCTTTTCCATAATAGATGATCCACCCGAGTACCCTAATCCAAGCTATTACCTTTAAATTTGAGGTTACTTAGTTTCTCTAGTTGCTAATCAAAGTAACTAAGATGATATAGAGTTAGGTTATGGAGTGTTTAGTCTATCCTAATCCTTGGTCTTAACTCATGAGTGGTAGGATTAGGGTTTGAAGAAGGAGCAAACTTGAGGAGAGAGAAGGTGGAGATGATCATGAAAATAGAAAAGTTTCTTACTTGAATATATGAAGCATAATGAATTATCAAGTAAATGAATTTAAATGATAATTCACCATGCTTCATTTATTCAACAAGAGTGATTCACCATATGAGTCATTAATTAATTAATGATGCATTAATGATGCATTAAATGATATGATGAATCACACAAATGAGTCACAATTAGCATTTAATGAAAATGCCACCTTAACCCCCTTAGTCACCATCCTTCTAGAATCTTTCCGGAAAATTACGAGAACGCCCCTCGCATCCGTGAAAACACGGAAAAACTTTAGACTGTATAAATCCAATAACCCGATACTAGAATCTTGCTTAAACCAAAGCTTGCTAGTAAAAACTGTCCGAATGTCGTACGTGCGTTTAAACACGTATGCGTCCGAACCCTTTGTCGTAAAACCGTATGACCTCTATATCATTTCGCCTGGAGTTGGGAAATCTCTGTGTGGGACTCTAAAGACTCGACTACTACGCTGGCAGTGGGTTTAACCACAGACCGCAAGCGGCACTAGCTGTACGTAACGGTCCCCAGGTAGTTGTCGATAAGAAAGCCGATGAGGAAACCCATCCGAAATCCTACTGAGCCTGTCCGTGACAATATCCGCACAGTCCGGTCTGTTCGTCTAAGAGTATCGCATGTATGGTCTAGGGAGGTGGTGGACGTCAGACCCCTAATAACCGTACAAGTCGTGTTGGCACGGCTCAAGACCATCCGAGAATCTACTGATCACTCCATCAGCAATTCTCAATCAGCCCTGGCCAGGGACTTATGGTAATGACTAACCGATCACCGTGCGATATCAACTCTCTATACCGGGAGAGACGAATCCCTAACAGTCGCTCACTGCCTCCACGTGGCTCGGGACTGTGCCCAACTAAAACCTTTTTGCACGACTCCTTTGAATCGTGGTAGGGTAGTAATCAAAGCACAGTGGGACCTCACACGAGACAAATGACGACCTTAAGTCAACGGACTATCTGCACACATGTCACCTGAGAACTGCTATCTGACGTTAGGTATAATACCATCCAGTCGTTTTCGGCGAGTCCTGTCCGGTGTACTCACACCCAGTGAGCATCTGTATATAATCTTAGGTGCACTCCACCAATGGCTGCAAGACCAGTCCATCGCCCCTCCTTAGGGTCTAGATATGTATACACTAGTCTACTCTAGAGTATCAATGCCCAGTCTCGATACTCCTGCAACCAGGGACATCTTAGGATGTGCCTATTGACTATCCATCTCCCACAAGTATGACTGCCATCACAACGCCGGTAGTCAGGTAAACACCCTATGGGCTTTATCAACATGTATATATAAATACCAAGTAAAATATATCATACGTTAAGATAAAGACAAACCAAATAGCGTACTATCATATCAAGCAAGACTGTCATGTACATACATATCCCTAGCATCCTATACAATGAAGGCCTCTAGGGCATATATATCCAACAAGTGTTTTCTTCTCTCTCTCTCTCTCTAGGGAGTGACCATGTCAGGCCTTAATCAAGATAATAATATGGATGTATTGACCGAACCCGATTGTTATACTGAGCTTGGGAATGATGATTCCGCTCTATCTTATAATAGTTATAAGTCTGAGCAGGAAATAGGGGAACATCCGGATTCCCACGCCACCCAAACAAAGAATAAGCATGTTGATGCATCTTCTTCGGGTGTGTTAGTTACCGAGAACTGTTTCTCAGTACACTCTACGTCCTGGGTATTAGATATCGGATCGGGATCCCACATATGTAATATGTTACTTGGTTTAAGGAAAGGTAGAGAACTGGGAATAGGTGATCATTCTCTAAAAGTAGGGAATGGTGCAAGTGTTGCAGCCAAAGCAGTTGGTGAATATCACCTTGTATTACCAAATGGCAATACTTTGATCTTGAACGAATGCTATTACATGCCTTCTATGATATGAAATTTAATATCAATTTCTTTATTAGATAAAGAAGGATATAACTTTGTAGTAGAGAATAATATTATGAACATTTACCTAAATCAAGTGTTGATTGGGTTTGGTGCGTTATGTAACAGTTTATACGTTCTAAATCAAAACACAGTTCTTAACGTACAAAACACACACAAGAGGAAGAGTTCAGAAATGAACGCATCCTTCTTGTGGTATTGTAGACTTGGTCATATCAATGCGACACGACTAGCTAAATTACATAAGGATGGATATTTGAATCCGTTCAAATTTTCATCGTATGAAACTTGCCAGTCATGTCTCAAAGGCAAGATGACCAAAACTCCGTTTACAGGACACGGAGAAAGAGTTACGGAACTCTTGGGACTGATACATAGTGATGTATGCGGTCCCATGTCTACACATGCCAGGAATGATTCCTCATACTTCATTACATTCGCTGATGATCTCTCAAGATATAGACATGTGTTCCTGTTGAAATGCAAGTCTGAAGCTTTTGAGAAATTCAAAGAATATAAGCCTGAAGTTGAGAACCAGACGGGTAAAATTATTAAAATTCTACGATCTGATCGGGGAGGAGAATACTTGAGCACGTAATTCTGTGACTATCTAAAAGAGAATGGGATTCTCTCTCAGCTTACTCCTCCGTATACATCACAGCACAACGGTGTATCGAAGCGGAGGAATTACACCCTATTAGATATGGTGCGCTCTATGATGAGCACCGCTGAGTTGCCTATTTTCTTTTGGGGTTATGCGCTTGAGACAGCAACATACCTATTGAATAGAGTTCCAACCAAATCAGTGCCTACCACTCCATATGAGATATGGACTGGGAAGAGATCATCTCTTAAGCGAGTTAAGATATGGGGTTGTCCGGCCTATGTCAAAAGGCAAAATCCGGACAAACTCGAGGCACGATCAGTTCTTTGCAAGTTTGTGGGATATCCAAACAATTCGTATGGATATCACTTCTACCTAAGTGAGGAACAAAAGGTGTTTGTTGCTTAACATGCCACCTTTTTAGAAAAGAAATTTCTTGTAAAAGAGATTAGTGGTAAAGAGGTAGAGCCGGAAGAAGTTCCAACCGCACAAACTACGAAAGAAGATTTGGTAGAACCAGAGGATTCGATAGTTCCCAACGAACCTCAGCCTCTCCGCTGATCTAGTAGGGTTCCTCATCCACCTGAGAGATACTACGGTTTTCTCATTGATGGTGGGAGCGAGGATTGCATCATGGAAGATGATGACCCAACTAGTTTCGAGCAGGCCATCACGAGTGGTGACTCTATGAAATGGCTGGATGCAATGCGATCTGAGATGGAATCCATGTACACCAACAAAGTATGGACTTTGTAAGTTGCTCCTGAAGGGGTAAAACCCATTTGAAGCAAATGGATCTTTAAGAAGAAACTTGGTGTAGATGGAAAAGTTGAGGCTTTCAAAGCTAGACTTGTTGCAAAAGGTTTTCGTCAACGACTAGGTGTAGATTATAATGAAACCTTTTCTTCAGTGGCTATGCTTAAGTCCATCCGGATCCTACTTGCCATTGCTGCATACCATGACTACAAAATTTGCCAGGTGGATGTTAAGACCGCCTTTCTAATTGGTGATTTAGAAGAGAGCGTGTACATGACTCAGCCAGAGGGCTTCGTAGACAGTGGGAGCAGCGGAAAGGTGTGCAAGCTGCTTAAATCCATCTACGGGTTAAAGCAAGCATCGCGGAGTTGGAACATCTGTTCTGATGTGGTAGTCAAAGAGTTTGACTTCATCAAAAACGTAGATGAACCTTGTATATACAAGAAGGTGGCAGAGAGTAAGGTTGTCTTCCTCGTATTGTACGTGGATGACATACTCTTCATAGGAAATGATGTTCCTATGCTGCACTCGGTCAAGCTCTTCTTCTCACAAAGATTCTCAATGAAAGTTCTAGGTGATGCCTCCTACATCTTGGGGATTAAGATCTATAGAGATAGATCTAAACGGATACTGGGATTGTCCCAATTCAGGTACATAGACACCATACTAAAGAGGTTTATTATGAAAGATTCCAAGCATGGGAATTTACCCACGATCTCAGGACTCACTCTCTCCAAAGAGATGTCTCCCAAGACTGATTTGGAAAGAGCTCGCATGCAAGGGATACCCTATGCTTCGGCAGTAGGCTCTATCATGTACGCGATTTTATGTACCAGACCCGATGTAGCATACTCGCTAAGTGTAGTGAGTAAGTATCAAGCAGATCCAGGAGAGAATCACTGGACAGCTGTAAAGAACATTCTCAAGTACTTAAGAAGGACTAAAGAGATGTTCTTTGTGTATGGTAACGATGAACTCCAAGTGGAGTCCTTTACCGATTCGAGCTTCCTGAGTGATAAGGTCGACTCTAAGTCGGTCTCGGGATTTGTCTTTACCCTCAATGGAGGTGCGGTTTGTTGGAAGAGTTCCAGGCAAGAAACCGTGGCAGACTCGACGATGGAGGCTGAATAAATCGCTGCTAATGATGCGGCCAAAGAGGCTGTCTGGATGAAGAAGTTCATAAACGAACTTGGTGTGGTTCCGTCCATCGAGCATCCAATACCTTTGTTTTGTGATAACAATGGAGCTGTGGCTTTGGCCAAGGAACCCAGTTCCCATCAGCGATCCATGCATATTCTGAGGCGGTATCACCTGATCCGGGAGATAGTTGATCGCTGAGAGATCGAGGTCAGGAGAGTTGACACGAAGAACAATACGGCGGATCCACTCACGAAGGCCATACCCCAGATACAATTTGAGAGACTCTTCGGGATGTTGGGTATGAGATACTACAACAACTGCCCTTAGTGCAAGTGGGAGATTGTTAGTTATGTGTATGCCCTAGAGGCCATTATTGTACATATGATGTACATTATAGTGGATGCTTGGACATATATAGAGAGGACTTTCTTGCTCGATGTGATAGTATGCTATCTGGTTGCTCTTTGTCTTAACATGTAGACTTGTATTGTGATACTGTCTTGCTCTCACATGTTGATAAAGCGCTTAGGATGTGTACTTGACTACCAAGACTATGATGGAGATCATACTAGTGGGGCTAGGGTAGTCCACAAGTACAACTTTTAATTGTTCCTAGTCGAAAGTGTATCGAGACAGGGCATTGATATTCCAGAGTAGAGTAGCGTATACGCTTCTTAACCCATATGATAGGCGATGGATGATCCCACATCTATTGGTGTTTGATATCAAAGATGGTATACGGGTGCTCAGTGAAGACTGGGTACACTGAATGGACTCACCGAGAACTCATAGTTGGTATTATACCTATCGTCAGATAGCAGTTCTCTTGTGACACTAGTACAGGTTAGTCTGTAGACCCGAGATCGTCATAGAGTCTTGTGTGATTCCCACTGTGCTTTGATTTCCATCTTACCACGTTCAAGAGAACGTCCAAAACGGTGGCTTTTGGGTACAATCCCGAATCATATGGAGGTAATGAGCGACAGGAATGGATTCGTCTCTCCCGGTATTAGGGGTTGATGTTGCGCTGTGCTCGATTGGCTATAACAGGAAGTCCCTGGCCGAGAACTCCTAGATAGTATTATACCTAATGTCAGATAGCAATTCTCTGGTGACACTGTTACAGGTTAGTTTGTACCCGAGATCGTCATAGAGTCTTGTGTGGTTCCCACTGTGCTTTGATTTTCACCTTACCACGTTAAAGAGAGCGTGCTAAACGGTGGTTTTTGGGTACAGTCCCGAGTCACATGAAAGCAATGAGCGATAGGAGGGGATTCGTCTCTTCCGGTATTGGGGGTTGATGTTGCGCTGTGCTCGATTGGCCATTACAGGAAGTCCCTGGCCAGGGCTGATACGGAGATTTACTGGTAAGTGTTATCAGTAGTTTCTCGACCCGTTATTAGCCTCATATCGGCACGACTTATCGGTTACTGGGGTCCGACGTTTACCACCTTTAGATTGGATATGAGACATATCCGACGAAGAGACCAGACTGTATGGTAGTGTTACTGACAGGCTTTACAGGAGTATGAGCCGGCTTGCTTGTTGGTCTTCTGATCGCTCAATACCCAGGTAGCCATTGTTGGCTATAGTGCCCTCAAGGCAATTATCATACTCGCGGACTTGTGATTATGATGATTGAGTGAGGACCTATACCGATAGAACAGTCTTACTCAAGATGATAGTATGCTATCTGGTTTGTCTTTATCATCATGTACATGTTGATAGAGCCCATAGGATTCTTGCTTGACTGCCAGCATTATGATGGCGATCATATATGTGGGAGATGGGGCCTATAAGCACATCCTTAAATGTCCCTAGTCGTAGGAGTATCGAGACCGGGCATCGATACTCCAGTGTAGACTAGTGTATACTGATCAAGACCCCAATGAGGGGCGGTGGCCAGGTCTCACAAGCCATTGGTGTTAGTTTGTTCACCTAAGATAGTATATAGGTGCTCATTGGGTTATGAGTACACTGGATGGACTCGCCGGGAACCTGCTTGTTGGTATTATACCTATTGTCAGATAGCAGTTCCCAGGTGACATGTGTACAGGTTAGTCTGTCGACCTGAGATCGTCATTTGTCTCGTGTGAGTTCCCACTGTGCTTTGATTACTACCCTACCACGGCTCAAAGGGTCATGCAAACAGGTTTTAGTTGGGTACAGTCCTTAGCCACTTGGAGGTAGTGATCGGATCGTCGGGGATTCGTCTATCCCGGTATTGGGGGTTGATGTCGCATTGTGTACGGATGGCCATCACTAAAAATCCGTGACCACGGTAGATGAGAATTATTGATCCAGGATCGATAGTTTCTCAGGTGGTGATGGGGTTTCATACCGATACTAAATGTCGCGTTGTTAGGGGTCTGACTTTATCCACCCCCTTAGACTCGATATGCGATACTCTTAGACGAACAGACCGGACTGTACGGATATTGTCATTGTCAGGCTCAGTAGGTGTTCTGCATGAGTTTGCTCGTCGGCCTCCCTTTCGCTCAATACCTGGGTAGCTGTTACATACAGCTTGTGCTGCTGACGTGCTTGTGGTTAAACCCACTGTCAGTGTATTGACGAGTCTTTAGAGTCCCACACAGAGGGTTTCCCTAGTTCTGGCAAAATGATGTAGTAGCCGTATTGGATACGTGCAGGGTTCCGATCGATTGGTGTACTTTGTACCAGGACTTTCGATCGGACAATTGATAGTACTAGCTGACTCGGACTTGAGCCGGATTATTAAATCAGGTATTGATTTAATAATTTACATATATATATTTCGATACGTATATTCTAGTATTATATTCTTTGTGTTATTCTATCTCATTGTGTATTCGTATTTCGGTACGAATGCAGATATATTTACAGTAGAATGCAATCCGTATTTTTTACCGGATAACATTCTAGAAGGTGCCACCTCATTTCTTTATTTGACCATTTTATTAAAATGGTAAATGAGGTGGAAATTGCATGAGGTGGTATGGTGACAACCATGTTTGTAATAGTGCACACAAATGAATTGTTAATTCATTTGTGTTCACTATTCAAGCATGGGAGGAATTTAAAATTGGAAAAAGGCTTTTAACAAAACCAAGGCTGCTAATTTCTTTTTCAAGAGAGAGTTCATTTTTGAGGAATGAAGGTTTTGTTCACTGTTTTTTCCTTCTTGAGCTCCTCATTCACCATGAGATTCACCTTCCTCTAGCTTTCTTTCTTTTACTTCCACCTTCAAGTTTTTGAGATAGCTAACACTAAGAAACATTCACACTACATCCTAGGCTCTCTAGGGTAGCATCCTAGAGACCCTAGTTGCTCCATAAGCATCATATCGTGGAGCTAGAGCCGGAGTTACATCCCTCGGGTGGATCATCGGAGATGGAGGAAGACCGGCGACCAAACCATATCAAGGAACCGCTAGAAGCTTGGAATGAAGACCGAAGGACACGGATCAACTCGGTATAACGATTCTAACTCTTAGTTTAGCTTTCTAGTTTAGGGTTTAAGGACGATCCGGGATTCGGGTAGCGGTAGCGCCGGTTTTAGAAATTTTTGTTCCGCATTTTGGCCGCGTTTTGATGGCCGGGGCACTACCGGAACCCTTCATGGTATCAGAGACACACTTTAAACCCCTTACTAGCTTGTTTAAACGTGCTTAAAAGATCGATCGATGGAAATTGCCAAAATCACGATTTCATTTTTGTGTTTGCTGTCGATTTTCAAAAGTGTTCAAAAAATTATTTCCAGAGGCTTAAAAATCCGTGCAGGCAATTTTAAGGGTATAGAAAAAATTTAAGCTCCTGATGCCTCCAAGTCACCGGAACCGCTGCACTTACCCCCTATTGGCAGCGGTTCCGCGGCCATTTAGCGGCGACGAGCTTCCAAATTTTCTCTATAGCTCAGTTACTTGGAATTGTGATTTTTGACATATACTGTCTTGGCCCAGATTTCAGTGAAGTGTTGTTTTTTCTCTTGGGGCCAAGTTGGAACTTAGTCGATCGATATTTCAAGTGTACGTTTAACAGTACATACATTTCTATCTGCGACCGTGAATATCATTTGATCGGTAAACCCGTCTAACTGCAATATGTTCTTTTAGACGGGTTTGCGAACGTGACATTCACGTTGATGTTCTGTGTTGTGCTGTGATATTGGTTGGATTGTCGTGGTGGATAGCCAGTGGTGCAATGTTAGTACAGTTTAATTTCATTTGTACATTTGATATTGCGGGGCGAACGTCCGACATGTGGACTGCCGTCACTGCCAGTTTGTATATTGTTCTTTTGGGGCACGACTGGGATGAGGTCGATGTCACCCTTGTATATTATTTTCTTTTCTGTACTAGGATTACCCCGCGGTGGGGTGCACGAATAGCCGGATTCTAGAGGGCAACGGGTCCGCATCTCATGGCATTGGGATGGAGGGGACCTTACTCTAGAATTGGCAGGCTATTCGCCGCATTCGTAGGGGGTATAGGTTGACCCAGAAGGAGTGCTCAAGTTACCGGATTCCGTGAAGTGTCGGGTGGTCCATTGACGTTGTTGAAGGGGGCTGCCTTGCTTCTGGTTTTGGCGGGTAACTTGCCGCGCTCGTAGGGGTCTAGGTTTTCATTGCACAGGGTATCCACATGACAGGGATCTTCGGGTCTCACTTGCGGCTCAAGTGAAACCTGGGGCTCCAGATTATCTACCATTCTGTGTTGCTTCTGTGATGTTTCTGTGATGTTGCTTTATATCATGCCTGGGACGATTGTTATATATTTATATATATACTAGTGGATGTTGTATATGTTTTGCACCCGCGCTAGCCTAGTCCCCGCTCTGTCGTTAGTTAAGTAACCTAATGGGTGATGACGGGACCCAGCGACGAATGCGGATGGCATATACGTACATTTTATTTTCGTTCTTTTCTGGTGTGATTAATTGATGGGACTGCGTTGATTCTTATCAATGCAAGGATAAAACAAACCTTTATATGATGTTGTTGGAACCAAGTTTTTTTTAAAAAATTGACCTTACAGATGTTCTCTTTTGCTTTGCACAGTGGTATTCGATTATGAATATCCTGCACCTCATTCGACGAGGCAAGGGCCGAGATCCCTTCATCGGGAGTGACCCCTTAAGTAAAAGTTTGCGTCAACGTAATAACCTCACTATAGTCATTTTCTTTTGCTTTGCATCATGGTATTCAGTTTGGAATATCCTGCACCTCATTTTATGAGGAAAGAGCCGAGATCCCTTCACCGGGAGTGACCTCTTTAGCAAAAGTTTTTCGCCAATATATCTTTATAAAACCACTTGGATTCTTTCATCGATATCAATTTCATTACGTTGAAGGTTTTTCGCCAAAAACCAGTCGTAGCCCTCCGTCATTTCTTACAGGTATTACTTAGTATTCATGCTGTGTATGTTGACCTCTGTCAAGGCACAGTGCTTGGTAGCTGGGTAATGCTTGTTTGTTGCATAGATATGCGATTATTTAGGACAGTCGCATGGTCATGTTGACCACTGTCAAGGGCTCGTGCGGGTGGGTCTAAGTTAATCCAGGACAATGACGGGTTGAACTTGACTTGCGACTTATGATATGTTGACCTCTGTCAAGGTCATAAACCGCTTGGGGTAAAAACACACATCGGGAGTTTCAAACATACAGGAAACTTGCCAGGCTTGCGCATACCTTCTGGAGTGTGGTGACTTGAGTGGCTTCTATCAAGTTATCATGCGATGATAGTTGGATCCCGATTCCCACTGATGAGTAGGATTACTCCTCGGGTGATTCCGACTAATTCTCCTTTTGGGTTTGGAGGAGAATTCGAGGAAACAGTGGGAGCCATCCTGATTGGATAAAATGATTAACCATTCTGATCTAGGTTAGAGTGCACGCTGAGTGTTTCTTCTCTCTCTCTCTCTGGCTGTGACTATGACCCGACCCTAAACTAAAACTCATGAACCAAGTTAACCGAACCTTCTTAAAACACTTTGACTTTTGGAATGTCACGGTGTCGCATACATCATTGCCACTTCTATATCACCTTTGCATTTCTCCAGAACACCCCATATTACTACGAACATCCACTTCCATTGGATAAATCTATCGTATAGTTACATACGAATTCGAAGGAACTTTTTCGAGGATGGATTCTGGTTCTGGAGAGATTGAATAGGATTATTCAGTTGTCTTTTCTTTTTACCTTCTCTCAGGTTGTGAGGGCTCCTAGGATTAGGAGAGGGTATACCTATTGAGCTTATTGGATAATCTTCCTCCAGACCATAGGCAAGCACCGAACAGTAGGGATGGAAGAAAACCAACAAGCTTAACTGTGGTGTACAGAAGGTAATAAGTAAAGACATATAAAGGGATTAGAATAATGGCAAAGGAAATTGCGATCCCCATCATTCACGACAAAGACCGTATGTACCCCTGCCACTTCTACACCCACTTTGCTTTGTAGGGTTACTAGGCACTGTCACAAGGGTCTATAAGGCATCAACCATGCCCGATTTAAAATTTAGACGTGCCGAACAACCTAAAGCGAGGATCTTTGCTAGATAATTAGGGTTAAACATGCTAGTAAACATCTTTACAACTAAGAGAGAGGGATTATAACCTTTGTAGTCCGCTCCTTCGCTTCATAAGCTCGGAGTAGTAGTCCCTTCACCGTGATCCATGACTCCCAGACTCAAGAGAATCTCCACAACCCGAATGATCCATGCTTTCTTAAAGTCTTCCTTTTCTAAGATGATCTACCTTGAAATTTCTTTAACTCAAGCTCTCACTCACTAATCAAGTATTAATCAAGTGAACACCCTAATCTAATTGGCTAGATTAGATGAGGATGATGAAGTAGGATTTATTCTCTCTTTTATTATCAATTTCTCACACTATTACATCACAAAAGAAAAACCTAGAAAGCTTTTCAAGAGCTCAAGGAAGAAGAAGAAGAATTAATTCCTTTTGTGATGAATAATGAATTCTTATTATCATTACAATTGCAACCATGGTTAAGTCAAGAAAGACTTAACCATTGTAGAGATTTAACTAGGATAAAGGGTGTGGGTTGGGTTAGGAAAAAATCTCCAAAATATCAACACATAATATCTTTGCAAGAAACAAAAGAAAAGCATCTAGAAGCTTCATGAATAAGCTAACCCAAATCAAACCCTAACCATGTTTAATCTCCACTAATCATATTGCATTTGTAATCATAACTTGTTACAATATTATATATCACATATATAATATATTTTTTGTAACAAAAGAAAATAATACAATTAACATATACCGGATATATATCAATGTATTATCCGGTGAGAAAATGAATCAATAAAGCGAGCTAATATTAGATAATGTAATGTAATATATCACATATATATTTATACATTAAATTATTGAATCACACTTGATCTGACAATCCGGCTATTTCTCAAATAACCGACTAATATAAACTGTATCATTTCATCGAATCAACACTTGATTGGATGACCCGGCTATATCACATATACCCGGCCGATATCAAATATCGCGAGAATAGAATACGGTATCTCATATCGTATTATCCTCGGTCCCGTACATATCAAATATATGCTCCTACTCCGTTTTGCCTGAGTCAAGAAACCTCTGTGTAGGACTCTGAAGAATCGTCAATATGCCGGTAGCAGGTGATGATCATATCAAACACCCACAAGCTGCAAGCAGTCAGCTAAACGTAACAGCCACCCAGGTATTGAGCGATCAAAAGATCAACAAGCAACCCTGTACATTCCCCTGTGAATCCAATCAGTAACACTACCGTATAGTCCGGTCTCTTTGTCTGATATGTTGCATATCTAGTGTAGGGGTGGTATACGTCAGACCCTAGTAACCGATAAGTCGTGTCGATGTGAGGCTCATAACATGTCGAGAACCTACTGATAACACTTACCAATAGTACTCAATATCCGCCCTGGCCAGGGACTTCCAGTTATAGCCAATCGAACACAGCACAACATCAACTCCCTATACCGGGAGAGACGAAACCCCTCCTATCGCTCATTGCCTCCATGTAATTCGGGACTGTACCCGAAAGCCACCGTTTTGCACGCCCTCTTGGACGTGGTATGATGGAAATCAAAGCACAGTGGGAATCACACAAGACTCTATGACGATCTCGGGTCTACAGACTAACATGTACCAGTGTCACCTGAGAACTGCCATCTGACTGAGGTATAATACCATCCGGGAGTTCTCGGCGAGTCCGTCCAGTGTACCAAGTCTCCACTGAGCACCCGTACACCATCTTTGATGTTAAACACCGATGGATATGGGATCATCCATCGCCCATCATATGGGTCAAGATGCGTATACGCTAGTCTACTCTGGTGTATCGATGCCCTGTCTCGATACATCCTCGACTAGGAACAATTATAGGATGTACTCGTTGACTACCCTGGCCCCACTAGTATGATCTCATCATAGTCCCAGTAGTCGAGTACATATCCTAAGGGCTTTATCAACATGTGAGAACAAGACAGTAAATTAATACAAGTCAACATGTTAAGATAAAGTGAAATCAAATAGCATACTATCATGATGAGCAAGAAAGTCCTCTTTATATATATCCAAGCATCCATTATAATATACATCATATGTACAACAATGGCCTCTTAGGCATATACATAACTAACAATCTCCCACTTGCACTAAGGCCAGCTATTGTAGTATCTCATACCCAGCATCCCGAAGAGTCTCTCAAACTGTATCTGGGGAATGGCCTTCGTGAGTGGATCCGCAGTGTTGTCCTTCGTATCAACTCTCCTGACCTCGATCTCCCTGCGATCAACTATCTCCCGGATCAGGTGATACCGCCTCAGAATATGTCTGGACTTCTGATAGGACCTGGGTTCCTTGGCCAAAGCCACAACTCCATTGTTATCGCAATACAAAGGTATTGGATGCTCAATGGATGGAACCACACCAAGTTCAGTAATGAACTTCTTTATCCAGACAGCCTCTTTTGCAGCATCGTTGGCAGCTATGTATTCAGCCTCCATCGTCGAGTCTGCAACTGTTTCCTGTTTCGAACTCTTCCAACACACCGCCCCTCCATTGAGGGTAAAGTCAAATCCCGAGTGCGACTTAGAGTCGTCCTTATCACTTTGGAAGCTCGAATCGGTAAAGGACTCCACCTGGAGTTCTCCGTTACCATACACGAAGAACATCTCTTTAGTTCTTCTCAAGTACTTGAGAATGTTCTTCACAGCTATCCAGTGACTCTCTCTAGGATCTGATTGATACCTACTCACTATACTTAGTGAGTATGCTACATCGGGTCTTGTACATAGCATCGCATACATGATAGAGCCTACTGCCGAAGCATAGGGTATCCCTTGCATGCGAGCTCTCTCCAAATCAGTCTTGGGAGACATCTCTTTGGAGAGAGTGAGTCCAGAGATCATGGGTAGGTTCCCACGCTTGGATTCTTCCATACTAAACCTCTTTAGTATGGTGTCATTGTACCTGGATTGGGACAATCCCAGTATCCGTTTAGATCTATCTCTATAGATCATAATTCCCAGTATGCAGGAGGCATCACCTAGATCTTTCATTGAGAATCTTTGTGATAAGAAAATCTTGACCGATTGCAGCATAGGAACATCATTTCCTATCAATAGTATGTCATCTATGTAGAATACGAGGAAGACGACCTTACTCTCTGCAACCTTCCTGTAAATACAAGGTTCATCTACGTTTTTGATGAAGTCAAACTCTTTGACTACAACATCAAAGCAGATGCTCTAACTCCGCGATGCTTGCTTTAACCCATAAATGGATTTAAGCAGCTAGCACACTTTTCCGCTTCTCCCACTATCTACGAAGCCCTCTGGCTGAGTCATGTACACGCACTCTTCTAAATCACCATTTAGAAAGGCGGTCTTAACATCCATCTGCCAGATTTCGTAGTCATGGTATGCAGCAATGGCAAGTAAGATCCGGATGGACTTAAGCATAGCCACTGGAGAAAAGGTTTCGTCATAATCCATACCTGGTCGTTGACGAAAACCCTTTGTAACAAGTCTAGCTTTGAAAGTCTCAACTTTTCCATCTACACCAAGTTTCTTCTTAAAGATCCATTTGCTCCCAATAGGTCTTACCTCTTCAGGAGCAACTTCCAAAGTCCATACTTTGTTGGTGTACATGGATTCCATCTCAGATCGCATTGCTTCCAACCATTTCACAGAGTCTCCACTCGTGATGGCCTGCTCAAAGCTAGTCGGGTCATCATCTTCCATGATGCAATTCTCGCTCCTACCATCAACGAGAAAACCGTAGTATCTCTCAGGTGGATGAGAGACCCTACTAGATTGGTGGAGAGGCTGGGGTTCGTTGGGAACTACTGAATCATCTGGTTCTATTAAATCTTCGGTTGTAGTTTGTGGTGCTGCAACTTCTTCCAGCTCTACTGCTTCGCCACTAATTTCTTTTACAAGAAATTCCTTTTCTAAAAAGGTGGCATGCTGAGCAACAAACACCTTTTGTTGTTCACCGTGGTAGAATAGATATCCATTTGAATGTTTAGGATATCCTACAAACTTACAAAGAACTGATCGTGCCTCGAGTTTGTCTGGATTTTGCCTTTGACATAGGCCGGACAACCCCATATCTTAACTCGTTTAAGACATGGTCTCTTTCTACTCCATATCTCATATGGTGTGGTAGGTACAGATTTTGATGGAACCTGATTCAATAGGTATGCAGCTGCTTCAAGCGCATAACCCCAAAAGGAAATAGGCAACCCAGCAGTGCTCATCATAGAGCGCACTATATCTAATAGGGTGCGATTTCTCCGCTCCGATACACCGTTGTGCTGTGATGTATAAGGAGGAGTAAGCTGAAAGAGAATCCCATTCTCTTTTAGATAGTCCAGGAACTCATTGCTTAAGTATTCTCCTCCTTGATCAGATCGAAGGATCTTAATACTTTTGCCCGTTTGCTTCTCTACTTCGTTATTATATTCTCTGAATTTCTCAAAAGCTTCAGACGTGTGTTTCATCAGGAACACATGTTCGCATCTAGAGAGATCGGTAGTGAATGTAATAAAGTAGGAAGAACCGTTCCTGGCATGTGTAGACATGGGACCGCATACATCACTATGTACCGGTCCTAAGAGTTCCTCAACTCTTTCTCCGTGTCCACTAAACGGAGTTTTGGTCATTTTACCTTTGAGACATGAATGGCAAGTATCATAAGATGATAATTCGAACGGATTCAAATATCCATCCTTATGTAACTTAGCTAGCCGTGTCGCATTGATATGACCATGTCTACAATGCCACAAGAAGGATTCGTTCATTTCTGAACTCTTCCTCTTGTGTGTGTTTTGTATATTAAGGACTGTATTTTGATTGAGAATGAATATGCCATTATGTAACGAGTCTGATCCAATGAACTTTTTATTTAGGAAGATATTCATAACATTATCCTGTATTAAAAAATTATACCCTTCTTTACTTAATAAAGAAACTGATATAATGTTGCACATCATGTTCGGTATATAATAGCACTTATTCAGAATCAATGTATTACTACTTGGTAATACAAGGTGATATTCGCCAACTGCTTTGGCTACAATATTTGTACCATTCCGTATTTGTACGGAATGATCACCCTTTCCCAGTTCTCTACCTTTACGTAGCCCACGTAACAATTCACATATATGGGATCCCGATCCGTTATCTAATACCCAGGATGTAGGGTGAACTGAGAAATAGTTCTCAATAACTAACACACCCGAAGAAGATGCATCAACATACTTGTTCTTCATTTGGGCAGCGTGAGAATCCAGATATTGTCCTATTCCCTGTTCAGTCTTATAACACTTATAAGAAAGAACGGGACCAACGTTCTCTTGCTCAGTATAATAAGTGGGTTCATTCAATACATCAATACAATTATTTTGATTAAGGCCTGACATGGTTGCTACCTGGAGAGAGAGAGAAGGAAACACTTTAGCGTATGCTCTTGCAAGATTAGATTGGCTATTATCTTATCTAATCAGGATGTCTCCCACTGTTTTCATCAAATCTCCCTTTAAACCCTAAAAGGTAAGATTAGCCGGGATTAATTACACCCTACAATTTCGTCAATCTTTCAGCCAGATCAGTGTTGGTACTTTGAGGGAGGTTCCCCAAGCTTTCGCACGGACCTAATTAAAATAAACCTTGTTTTCCCAGAGGCTTAACCCCGTTAACACGTTTCTAGACACCTACTTGATTGGCTAATTGTCCTATGTAAAATTCTCCCAGAAGTAACTCTTACTCGCAGTGGGTATCGGGATCCAACTATCTAATAGGAGGCATGCAATCTCATTGCAAATTTCAACACTTGAAATTCCCGATAATGCTTTTGCCCCTAGTGCGCTATGACCTTGACAGAGATCAACAAACCATAGTGCACTAGTCAAGTTCAACCCGTCATTTCTTGATTGAATCAAACCCACTCGCATGACCCTTGACAGAGGTCAACAAGGTCGTACGACTACCCAAATCCAATCACATCACAGTCTTTACAGATAATTACTAATCAGCTACCGCACACTATGTTAGTTATATGTATGCCCTAGAGGCCATTACTGTACATACGATGTATATTGTAGTGGATGCTTGGACATATATAGGGAGGAATTTCTTGCTCGACATGATAATATGCTATCTGGTTACACTTTATCTTAACATGTACTCTGATTGTCTCTATGTTACATGTTGATAAAGCCCTTAAGATGAGTACTTGACTACCAGGACTATGATGCGGATAATACTAGTGGGGACAGTGTAGTCGCCAAGTACATCCTTCAAATGTTCCTAGTCGTGGGGGTACCGAGACAGGGCATCGATACTCCAGAGTAGACTAACGTATGCGCTTCTTGACCCATATGATGGGCGATGGATGGTCCCATATCCATTGGTGTTTGACATCAGAGAGGTTATACGGGTGCTCAGTAGAGACTGGGTATACTGGACGGACTCGCCGAGAACTCCCAGATGGCATTATACCTCACGTCAGATGGCAGTTCTCTGGTGACACTAGTACAGGTTAGTCTGTAGACTCGAGATCGTCATAGAGTCTTGTGTGATTCCTACTGTGCTTTGATTTCCATCATACCACGTCCAAGAGGGCGTGCAAAAAGGTGTCTTTTGGGTGCAGTCCCGAATCACATGGAGGCAATGAGCGATAGGAGGGGATTCGTCTCTCCCGGTATAGGGAGTTGATGTTGTGCTGTGTTCGATTGGCTATAACTGGAAATCCCTAGCCAGGTTTGCTGAGATTTACTGGTAAGTGTTATCAGTGGTTTCTCGAACTGTTATAGACCTCATATCGACATGACTTATCAAGCTACCGGGGTCTGACGTTTACCACCCCTAGGCGAGATATGCGACATATCAAACGAAGAGACCGGACTGTATGTGAGTGTTTCTGATTGGATTTGCAGGAGAATGTACAGACTTGCTTGTTGATCATCTGATCACTCAATATCTGGGTGGCTGTTACGTTTAGCTGACCACTTGCAGCTTGTGGGTGTTTGATATGATCATCACCTACTGCCGGCGTATTAACGATTCTTTAGAGTTCTACACAAAGGTTTCTTGACTCAGGCAAAACGGAGTAGGAGCACATATATGATATGTGCGGGACCGAGAACAATACGTGTATGTGATACCGTATTAGATTCTCATGATATGAGATATCGGCCGGGTATATGTGATATAGCCGGGTCATCGGATCAAGTGTTGATTCGATGAACTGATACAGATTATATTAGTCAGTTATTTATGAAATAGCCGGATTATCGGATCAAGTGTTGATTTGATAATTTAATGTATAATTATATATTTGATATATTAAATTATATTAACTAATATAAGCTCACTTATTGATTCATTTTCTCACTCGGGTAATACATTGATATATATGCGATATATGTTAACTGTATTATTTTCTTTTGTTACAAAATATATTATATATGTGATATATAATATTGTAACATGTTATAATTACTAATGCAACGTGATTAGTGGAGATTAAACAAGGTTAGGGTTTGATTTGGGTTAGCTCATTCTTGAAGCTTCTATAAGCTTTTCTTTTTGTCACGAGCTAAGATATTTTGTTGATATTTTAGTGACTCATTCTTTAACCCAACCCAAACCCTAGTTAACTCTCTATAATGGTTAGCCTTCTCATTATCAACCATGGTTGCATTTGTAATTATCACAAGACTTTTCATTATTCATCACAAATGGTTTTGATTATTCTTCTTCTTCTTCCTTGAAGAAAAGCTTTCTAGCTTTTTCTTTGGTGATGAAAATGAGTGAGATTAAGAAAACAAATGAGAGCTAAAATCCTACTTCATCATCCTAATCTATCCTAGACATTTAGATTAAGTTGTTCACTTCATTTAGTGAGTGATAGCTTATGTTAAGGAAACTTCAAGGTCGATCATCTTAGTTATCGAAGATTGGAAGCAAGCTTGCATCTTTCTCTTCGTGGAGCTTTTCGAGAGTCCGGATACTCGATGATCGCAGCGAAAGGACCTCAACACGGAGCTTTAGAAGTGAAGCACCGGACTACAATGGTTGTAATCCCAAACTCTTAGTGTTAAAGTGTTTAACATGCTTTGTTTTGCCTAATCTCTAGTTTAAAGATCTTGGTTAGGTTTGTTCGGCACGTCTAAATTTTAAATCGGGCATGGTTGATGCCTTGTAGACCCTTGTGAGAGTGCCTAGTAACCCTACAGTGGTATCAGACCCAAGCTAGAGCTTTAGGCGAAGTCTATGCGAAATTTAAAGTCCGATCGAACTCGGAAAACCGGTAAAACCCTAGTTTCTGGAAATTTTTTCAAAACTTGGCATTTTTCATATTAAAAATACTCAAAAAAAATTAGCAGGGAATTCTATGGACTTCTGTGAAAAACGAGCCAGTAAGCCCATTAAAGAGCCGCGGAACCGCGGCAAAGACATGCCTTGCACGGCTGTTCCGCGGCGCTACAGTGGGATTAGGGTAGTTTTTTTTGTACATTTACGTCCGTATGTGTTTCCTGATGCTTCTGGGAATTTTTAATTCTTACTCAAGTGTTGAGTTTTCTGGGTTGTATTGGGAACTCGTTGATTCGATCGGAAAGTTTAACTTCGTTTAATTTTTTCCGGGTAATTTTAGAACGTGTTAAAAAGTTCGAATGGATATCAATAACTCTCTTTTTCCCGTTCCTGAAAATTTCTAAGTGTTGGATTTTTCCGTAGTTTAAGAACGCTCTTAGTCGTGCAAGTAACGCGGTGGACCCTCTAGAAGAACAAAAACCTTAACTCGATTATGTGACCGTCTGAACCGCCTCTGAACCTTAGGGTTTGGGGCAGTACGGCGTTGCCACATGTGAGGCGTTGGCTTGACCCTTCTACGGCTGGACCATTTGTACTGTGGCATGTGATGGATGTTTTTAAACTAATTTCAGGTGTTGAGAATTATTTGGGAAATCTTCGGTGCTTGTTTATTCGATCGGAAAGTTTAACATTTTCTATTAATCTGGAATGTGATACAATATTTGGAATCCACAAGTAGTTATGAGATAACTAATTTGAATGTTATAAATCTAGCAGTTTAGTCTCAGTTGATCGGTTGCCACGGGATTTTGATGTGATCAAAAGTCCGTCGCAATCACGTAGCGTACGCGGATACTCGCCGGGTAAACTTAATAGATAGCCACGCCCCATAGCCCCGACCAAGTGACTGTAGGAGAACCCCGTCGCCAAAAGCATCCGTTCGGGTGCTCGCGGCAGCGGTGTTCCTCCTTAGTGCACTTCGTCGACGGCATCCGGGGGTGCGGCCGTCTACTAAATTTTGCGACGAGCATTCGATCAGGATGTTGGGAATCCTGTTGAATTGCCCGACTTGATATTGAAAAGAGTTTTCGATAATGAAACTAAAATGCGGGGTTTATAATTGTTAGGCATGCGATGTCTAAGGAATTCATTCGGTTAGGTATGAGATATCGAAAGAGGTTGCGGATTCCAACTGTTGTAGTTTTACACTTTCTTTTCTATGACCGTAAGCGTAGTATGTGGTGTATCGCCGGCTTCGTTGGTATACATCAAGGACAATTGGGATACGCATATTTACTTACGTTGATGATATGTGATATTATGTGTTGCTGTGATATGTTATATTGGATCGTCGCGTTTTGAATAGCCGGGGGTTTTATGTGAGATAAGCGTTTTTATTTTTCATTCATGTAAAAATCATTTGTATGTAATATTCTTTTATTGGGGCACTTCCGAGCTGAGGATGATGTCACCATTGTATATTATTTACTTTTCCGCATTAGGTAGACCCAAGGCGGGGAGCACAAGTAACCGTGTTCTAGGGTCCAGTAGGAGACCATCTTGAGGTGTCGAGACCGGGTCTCCTAACCCTCGAATTGGCAGTGTTGCTTGCCGCTCTCGTAGGGGTCTAGGGATATGGGTTTGGCAATTCATCGCGACCGTGGAATCCGTGTTTTAAACAGGATCGTACTAAAATACAGACCTCCTAGTATATCCAGTATTTCATATATGTTTCTTCTGCTACAATGTTCTGTGATGAGATCATATTACTGCCTGAGACGAATGTTTATATTATATATATGAGATATATGTTATATTGCATATTTCGTTTCAAATGTGATGCTTGTGAAGCATATTAAAATGGGACTTCATTAATGAGATTAAAGAAACTAAAAGAAACCTAAAGATGTTGTAGAAACTTGTTTAAAAACTGTTAGCTCTAGTTCTTGCTTTGCATAGCGGCGTTCCTTGTAGAACATCCAACACCTTATTCGATAAGGAAAGAGCCGAGATCTCTTCACCGGGAGTGACCTCTTTAGCGAAACTAGCAGATGCTACACACTCGGTTTTTCTTTTGATTGTTTTTATAGTTTTTTCTTTGCATAGTGATATTTGTGAAATATCCTGCACCTTATTCGATGAGGAAAGAGCCGACGATCCTTTCACCGGGAGTGACCTCTTTAGCGAAACTAGCAAAGGCCTAAAAAACACTCCATTTAAATCACTCGATTCTACAACGATATCAAGTTCATTACGCAAAGAGTTTTCTTAAAAACCTGTCGTAGCCCTCCGTCATTTCAGATAAGTACTACTTAGTATTCGTGCTGCGTTTGTTGACCTTAACCAAGGCGTAGTGTGCGGTTGCTAATTAGTGCTTATCTGTATAAGCATATGATGCGATTGAGTTTGGGTAGTCATGCGACTTTGTTGACCTTAGCCAAGGGTCGTGCGTATGGGTTTTATTCAATCGGGAAATGACGGGTTGAACTTGGCTAGAATTTTTGATTTGTTGACCTTAGCCAAGGTCATAAGTTGCTAGGGGCAAAATATTATTGGGAATTTCAAGTGTTGAAATTTGCAATGAGATTGCTTACCATCTATGAAATAGTTGGATCCCGATACCCGCTGTGAGTAAGAGTTACTCCTGGGAGAGTTTTACACAGTACAATTAGCCGATCAAGTAGGTGTCTAGAAAGGTGTTAACGGGGTTACGCCCATGGGAAAACGAGGTTTATTTTAATTAGGTCCGTGCGAAAGCGCGGGGAACCTCCCTCAAAGTACCGGCACCGGCCTGGCTGAAAGATTGGCGAACTTGTAGGGTGTAATTAATCCCGGCTAGTCTTTCCTTTTAAGGTTTGAAGGAAGATTTGACTAAAACAGTGGGAGCCATCCTGAATAGATAAATTGATAACCAATCTAATCTTGTAAAAGCGCACGCTGAGTGTTTTCTTCTCTCTCTCCCTCCTGGTTACGACTATGCCACGCCTTAATCAAGATAATAATACGGATTTATTGACCGAACCCGCTTGTTATACTGTGCTAAGGAACATTGGTCCCGCTCCAACTTATAATTGTTGTAAGACAGAGCAGGAAATAGGGGATTACCAGAATTCCCGTGCCACCCAAACGAAGAAAGTGCATGCTGATGCATCTTCTTCGGGTGCGTTTATTACCGATAACTGTTTCTCAGTATCCTTTACGTCCTGGGTATGAGATTCCGGATCAGGATCCCGCAAATGAAATTTGTTACATGGGCTACAAATAGGTAGAGAACTGAGAACGGGTGATAAATTTTAAGAGTTGGAAACGGTGCAATTGTTGAAAGCCAAGCAGTTGGCAGTTATCACCCTGTATTACCAGAATACATTGATTCTGAACGAATGTTATTAGATACCGAACCTGATATACAACATCATATCAGTCTCTTTATTAGTAAAGAAGGATATAATTTTGTATTGTTGGATAATGTTTTGAACATTTCCTATATCAAGAGTTGATCGGTTCAGGCACGTTATCTAAAAGCATAGACGTTCTAAATCAAACCACAGTTCTTAACGTACAGAACACACACAAGAGGAAGAGTTCAGAAATGAACGAATTCTTTTTGTGGCATTGTAGACTATATCATATCAATGCGACCCGACTAGCTGAAGTTACATAAAGATGCATATTTAAATTCTTTTGGATTTACATCTTGTAAAACGTGCCAGTCATGTCATAAACATAAGATGGCCACAGCTCCGTTTATTGGAAACAGAGAAAGAGTTATTGAACTCTTGGGATTGATACAGGCTGATGTATGAAGGTCCCCTGTCTACACATGCCAAGACCGGTTCTTTGTACTTCATTACATTCACTGATTATCTCTTAAGATCCGGACATATGTTCCTGTTGAAACACAAGTCTGGAACTTTTGAGAAATTCAATGAATATAAGTTAGAAGCAGAGAACCAAAAACGGGTATAAGTATTATGTCCTTTGATGAGATCAAGGAGGAGAATACTTGAGAACGGAATTCCTGGACTATTCTAAAAGAGAATGAGATTCTCTCTCAGCATTACTCCTCCGTATACACCACAGCACGTCAGTGTATCGGGGCGGAGCAGTTGCACCCTATGTGATATGGTGTGCTCTATGATGAGTACTACTGAGTTGCCTATTTTCCTTTTGGGAGTTAAGCACTTATGAAGCTGCATACCTATTGAATAGGGTTCCAATCAAACCAGTTGCCTACCACTCCGTATGTGATATGGTATAGGAAGAGCCCATATCTTAAGTAAGTTAAGATTTGGGGTTGTCCAGCCTATGTCTAAAAGCATAATCCGTACAAGCTCGAGGCAAAGTCAATACTGTAGAAATTTGTTGGATATCCCAAGCATTCGCAAGGGAATATCTTCAACTAACCGAGGAACAAAAGATGTTTTATTTCTCAACATGCCACCTTTGTGAAAGGGAATTTCTTACGAAGAAATTAGTGGTCATGAGATAGAACTGGAAAGAGTTCCAGCTATACAAACCGCAACTGATGATTTGGTAGAACCAAAGGATTCAATAGTTTCTAACGAACCTCAGCCTCTCCGCCGATCTAGTAGGGTTCCTCACCCACCTGAGATACTTCGGTTTCTCTATGACAGTGGGAGCGAGGATTGCATCATGAGATGATGATCCAACTTATTTCCAGCAGGCCATCAGGAGTGGGACTCTTTAAGAATGGCTGGATGCTTAGCGATCTGAGATGGAATCCTTATACACCAACAAAGTATGGACTTTGGTTGCTTTATCTGAAGGGTTAAATCCCCATCAGGAGCAAGTATATTTTGAGAAGATTACTTGGTGTACATGGAAAAGTTGAGACTTTCAAAGCTATGCTTAAGTCCATCCAAATCCTACTTGCCACGGCTATATACCATGACTACGATATCTGGCAGTTGGGTGTCATGACTGCTTTTCTAAATGTTGATTTGGAAGAGAGCGTCTATAAGTACACAGCCAGAGGGCTTCGTAGACAGCGGGATCAGTGGAAACGTGTGCAAGATATTTTATGTGATAAATCAGGCATCGCGGAGTTGGAACATCTGTTTTGATGTGGTAGTCAAAGAGTTTGACATCATCAAAATGGTAGATGAACCTTGTATATACAAAAAAGGTAGTAGGGAGTATGGTGGTGATCCTCGTAGAGTACGTGGATGACATACTCTTGATATGGAAGGAGTTTCCTATGCTACGCTCGGTCAATCTCCGCTTATCACATGGATTCTCCATATAGGATCAAGGTGATAACTCCTAAATCCTAGGTTTTATATCTATGAGATAGATCTAAATGGTTGTTAGGATTCTCACTAATTGTAGTGAGATGGTATTAATCGATCCTGGGGAGAATATGGAAAGGTTCCAGGGTGATAAGGACGACTGAATGTCAGTCGTAGGTATTGTCTTTACCCTCAGTGGAGGGACGGTATGTTGGAAGAGTTCCAAGCTAGATACCGTGACTTACTAGACGATTAAAGGTAAGATATATCGTTACCAAGGATGCTAACAAAGAGGAAGTTTGGATATATTTAAGTTCATGAGATGAACTTCGTTCCTACCATTGTGTGACAATGGAGTTGTGTCATATGCCAAGGAACCCCCGTTCCATCAGAAATCCAGATATAATCCTTAGGCAGTATCACCTGATCATGGAGATGGTTGATCTCCAGAGAGATCGAGGTTAGGAGAGTAGATACAAAGGACAAGAGCGTGGATCCACTCACAAAGGCCTTTTACCCAGTAGAGACTTTTATGGGATGGTTGAGTATGAGATACTTCAACCACAGCTAAATATTGGGTATGCGATACCACAACAGATGGCCCTAGTGAAAGTGGGAGATTGTTAGTTATATGTATGCCCTAGAGGCCATTACTGTACATACGATGTATATTGTAGTGGATGCTTGGACATATATAGGGAGGACTTTCTTGCTCGACATGATAGTATGCTATCTGGTTACACTTTATCTTAACATGTACTCTGATTGTCTCTATATTACATGTTGATAAAGCCCTTAGGATGAGTACTTGACTACCAGGACTATGATGCAGATCATACCAGTGGGGACAGTGTAGTCTCCAAGTACATCCTTCAAATGTTCCTAGTCGTGGGAGTACCGAGACAGGGCATCAATACTCCAGAGTAGACTAGCGTATGCGCTTCTTGACCCATATGATGGGCGATGGATGATCCCATATCCATTGGTGTTTGACATCAGAGAGGGTATACGGGTGCTCAGTGGAGACTGGGTACACTGGACGGACTCGCCGAGAACTCCTAGATGGTATTATACCTCACGTCAGATAGCAGTTCTCTGGTGACACTGGTACAGGTTAGTCTGTAGACCCGAGATCGTCATAGAGTCTTGTGTGATTCCCACTATGCTTTGATTTCCATCATACCACGTCCAAGAGGGCATGCAAAAAGGTTGCTTTTGGGTACAGTCCCGAATCACATGGAGGCAATGAGCGATAGGAGGGGATTTGTCTCTCCCGGTATAGGGAGTTGGTGTTGTGCTGTGTTCGATTGGCTATAAATGGAAATCCTTGGCTAGGGTTACTGAGATTTACTGGTAAGTGTTATCAGTAGTTTCTCGAACTGTTATAGACCTTATGTCGACACGAATTATCAAGCTATCGGGGTCTGACATTTACCACCCCTAGGCGAGATATGCGACATATCAGACGAAGAGACCGGACTGTACGGGAGTGTTACTGATTGGATTCATAGGAGAATGTACAGGCTTGCTTGTTGATCTTCTGATCGCTCAATACCTGGGTGGCTGTTACATTTAGCTGACCGCGTGCAGCTTGTGAGTGTTTGATATGATCATCACCTACTGCCGGCGTATTGACGATTCTTTAGAGTCCTACACAGAGGTTTCTTGACTCAGGCAAACCGGAGTAGGAGCACATATATGATATGTGCGGGACCGAGAACAATACGTGTATGTGATACTGTATTAGATTCTCGCGATATGAGATATCGGCCGGGTATATGTGATATAGCCGGGTCATCGGATCAAGTGTTGATTCGATGAACTGATACAGATTATATTAGTCGGTTATTTATGAAATAGCCGCATTATCGGATCAAGTGCTGATTTGATAATTTAATGTATAATTATATATTTGATATATTAAATTAGATTAGCTAATACAAGCTCACTTATTGATTCATTTTCTCACTCGTGTAATACATTGATATATATGCGATATATGTTAACTGTATTATTTTCTTTTGTTACAAAATATATTATATATGTGATATATAATATTGTAACATGTTATAATTACTAATGCAACATGATTAGTGGAGATTAAACATGGTTAGGGTTTGATTTGGGTTAGCTCATTCTTGAAGCTTTTAGAAGCTTTTCTTTTTGTCATGAGCTATGATATTTTGTTGATATTTTAGTGACTCATTCTTTAACCCAACCCAAACCCTTAACCCTAGTTAACTCTCTACAATGGTTAGCCTTCTCATTATCAACCATGGTTGCATTTATAATTATCATAAGACTTTTCGTTATTCATCACAAATGGTTTTGATTATTCTTCTTCTTCTTCCTTGAAGAAAAGCTTTCTAGATTTTTCTTTGGTGTTGAAAATGAGTGAGATTAAGAAAACAAATGAGAGCAAAAATCCTACTTCATTATCCTAATCTATCCTAACCGTTTAGATTAGGGTGTTCACTTCATTTAGTGAGTGATAGCTTGTGTTAAAGAAACTTCAAGGTAAATCATCCTAGTTATCGAAGATCGGAAGCAAGCTTGCATCTTTCTCTTCGTGGAGCTTTTCGAGAGACCGGATACTCGTGTAGGGTTCCTAGGCACTCTAACAAGGTTCTACAAGGCATCAACCATGCCCGTTTCAAAAAAAATAGCCGTGCCGAACAACCCTAACCAAGATCGTATACTAGAGATTATGCGAAAACTAGCAAGTTAAACATTTTAACTACAAGTGAAAGGGATTACAACCTTTGTAGATCCGGTCCTTCACTTCTAAAGCTCCGTGTTGACGTCCCTTCACTGCGATCATCGGGATCTCGGACTCCAGCGATGGTTTCTTCGGAGAAATGAGCGGGCTAGGTCGTTGACTTCGAGGCCGAAGATGATCTACGTCGAGGAGACTCAAACTCAAGCTCCATCTTCACTAGGTCAAGAACTTTTTGAAGAGAACACCCTAAACTAAATGGTAAGTAGTATAGGATGATGAAATAGGAAATGGGTTCACTTTAGATTTGGATTTCTCACTCTAAATCTTCACTTGAAAAATTCTAGAAAGCTTTTCTTCACTTGAAGAAGAGGAAGAAGAAGAAAAGAATAAGAATGAATTATTTTAAAAAGAATAATCAAGTGAAGTCTATCATAATTCAACCATGGGTGAGGTAACCTTTATAGAGACTAAACCATAGTTAATTATAATGGTTTGGTTAATGAATATCTTAATCAAGACAAAATGAGTGGACTTTGTCAAAATTGTTTCAAGCTTCATGAAGCTTCAAGCCATGACAAAAGAAGCCACCATTTTGAATAATTAAGATAAATAAAAACCTAAATTATAATTAACATGGTGTATGTCACCCACCCACCCATGTTTGCATGTATCATCAATCATGATACAAACTAGTGCACAAACATATATCACATATACAACTTATGCACATCAAGTGAGAAAATCAATCTTAAGTGAACCAATACTAGTTAATGTAAAGTAATATATCAAATATATAATTATACATTAAATCATTAAATCAACACTTGATTTAACAATCCGGTCATATCGCATATAACCGACTAATATCTAGTGTATCAATATATCGAATCAACACTTGATTCGGTAACCCGGCTATATCTCATATAACCGACCGATGATACTAATCGCGAGAATAGAATACAGTATCACATACTGGTATTATTCTTGGTCCCGCACATATCTCATATGCGCTCCTATTTCGTTTCGCTTGAGCCAGGAAAGCTCTGTGTAGGACTCTAAAGACTCGTCAATACGCCGGCAGTAGATGGTGATCATATCAATCACCCACAAGCCGCAAGCAGTCTGCTAAACGTAACGGCCACCCGGGTATTGAGCGATCAGAAGATCAACGAGCTAGCCTGCTCACACTCCTGCGAATCTAATCAGTAACACTTACCGCACAGTCCGGTCTGTTCGTCTGATATGTCGCATATCTCGCCTAGGGGTGGTAAACGTCAGACCCCAGCAGCTTGATAAGTCATGCCGATGTAAGGTCCATAAAAAGCGTGAAACTACTGATAACACTTACCTGTAAATCACTGTAACCCTGACCAGGGATTTCCAGTTATGGCCAGTCGAGCATAGCGCAACATCAGCCCCCAATACCGGGAGAGACGAATCCCCTCCTATCGCTCATTGCCTCCATATGAATCGGGACTGTACCCAAAAACCACCTGTTTGCTTGACTCAGTAGAGCCGTGGTAGGGTGGAAATCAAAGCACAGTGGGAGACACAAGACTCTATGACGATCTCGGGTCAACAGACTAAGCTGTACCAGTGTCACCAGAGAACTGCCATCTGACGTGAGGTATAATACCGTCTAGGAGTTCTCGGCAAGTCCGTTCAGTGTACCCAGTCACCACTGAGCACCCGCATACCGTCTCTGATGTCAAACACCAATGGATATGGGATCATCCATCACCTATCACATGAGTCGAGAAGATATACGCTAGTCTACTCTGGAATATCGATGCCCCGTCTCGATATTCCCACGACTAGGAACATTGAAGGATGTACTCATGGACTATCCAGGCCCCAGTAGTATGATCTGTATCACAGTCCTGCAAGTCGAGTACACATCCTAAGGGCTTTATCAACATGTAACAGAGAAACAGAAAGTATACATGTTAAGATAAAGGGCAACCACATAGCCTACTATCATGTCGAGAAAGAAAGTCCTACCTATATATGTCCCAGCATCCACTACAATATACATCCCATGTACAGTAATGGCTTCTAGGGCATACATATAACTAACAACTCGATGATCGCAGCGAAGGGACGTCAACATGGAGCTTTAGAAGTGATGGACCGGACTACAAATGTTGTAATCCCAAACTCTTAGTGTTAAAGTGTTTAACATGCTTTGTTTCGCCTAATCTCTAGTTTAAAGATCTTGGTTAGGGTTATTCGGCATGTCTAAATTTTAAATCGGGCATGGTTGATACCTTGTAGACCCTTGTGAGAGTGCCTAATAACCTTACAGTGGTATCAGAGCCAAGCTAGAGCTTTAGGTGAAGTCTAGGCGAAGTTTAAAGTCCGATCGAACTCCGAATACCCGTAAAACCCTAGTTTCTGGAATTTTTTTCAAAAGTTGATATTTTTCATATTAAAAATACTCAAAAAAATCAGCAGGGAATTCTATGGACTTCTGTGAAAAACGAGCCAGTAAGCCCATTAAAGAGCCGCGGAACCGCGGCAAAGACATGCCTTGCGCGACGGTTCCGCGGCGCTACAGTGGGATTAGGGTATTTTTTTTGTACAGTTACGTCCGTATGTGTTTCCTGATGCTTCTCGGAATTTTTAATTCTTACTCAAGTGTTGAGTTTTCTGGGTTGTATTGGGAACTCATTGATTCGATTGGAAAGTTTAACTTCGTTTAATTTTTTCCGGGTAATTTTAGAACGTGTTAAAAAGTTCGAACGGATATCAATAACTCAATTTTCCCCCTGCCGGAAAATTTCCGAGTGTTGGATTTTTCCGTAGTTTAAGAACGTTCTTAGTCATGCAAGTAACGCGGTGGACCCTCTAGAAGAACACAAACCTTAACTCGATTATATGACCGTCTGAACCGCCTCTGAACCTTAGGGTTTGGGGAAGTGAAATGACGGAGGGCTACGACAGGTTTTTCTGAAAACCTATTGCGTAATGAACTTGATATCGTTGCAGAATCGAAACTCTAGTCAACGATCTGTATTAGGTTTTCTCGGCACCTGTAAAATTTGAAATTGGCATGGTTGATGCCTTGTGAGACTTCATTAGCGTGCCTAGGAACCCTACAGGAAGTACGGCGTTACCACATGTGAGGCGTTGGCTTGACCCTTCTACGGCTGGACCATTGGTACTGTGGCATGTGATGGATGTTTTTAAACTAATTTCAAATGTTGAGAATTATTTGGGAAAGCTTGGGTGTTTGTTTATTCGATCGGAAAGTTTAATATTGTCTATTTATCTGGAATGTGATACAATATTTGGAATCCACAAGTAGTTATGAGATAACTAATTTGAATGTTATAAATCTAGCAGTTTAGTTTTAGATGATCGGTTGCCACGGGATTTTGATGCGATCAAAAGTCCGTCGCAATCACGTAGCGTACGCGGATACTCGCCGGGTACACTTAATAGATACCCACGCCCTATAGCCCCGACCAAGTGACTTTAGTAGAACCCCGTCGCCAAAAGCATCCGTTCGGGTGCTCGCGGCAGCGGTGTTCCGCCTTAGGGCACTTCGTCGACGGCATCCGGGGGTGCGGCCGTCTACTAAATTTTGCGACGAGCATTCAATCAGGATGTTGGGAATCTTGTTGAATTGCCTGACTTGATATTGAAAAGAGTTTTCGATAATAAGACTAAAATGCGGGGTTTATAATTGTTAGGCATGCGATGTGTAAGGAATTCATTCGGTTAGGTATGAGATATCTAAGGAGGTTGCGGATTCCAACTGTTGTAGTTTTACACTTTCTTTTCTATGACCGTAAGCGTAGTATGTGGTGTATCGCCGGCTTCGTTGCTATACATCAACGACAATTGGGATACGCATATTTACTTACGTTGATGATATGTGATATTATGTGTTGCTGTGATATGTTATATTGGATCGTCGCGTTTTGAATAGCCGGGGGTTTTATGTGAGATGAGGGTTTTTATTTTTCATTCATGTAAATTCATTTGTATGTAATATTCTTTTATTGGGGCACTTCCGAGCTGAGGATGATGTCACCATTGTATATTATTTACTTTTTCGCATTAGGTAGACCCAAGGCGGGGAGCACAAGTGTAGGGTTCCTAGGCACTCTCAAGAGGTCTCACAAGGCATCAACCATGCCAATTTCAAAATTGAACGGTGCCGAGAAACCCTAATACGGATCGTTGGCTAGAAGTTTAGGCGAAAAACAAACTAGTTAACACTTAACTACAAGAATACGGAAATACAACCTTTGTAGATCCGGTCCTCCACCTTCATGGCTCCATGATGAAGTGCTCTCCGCTGTCCTCATGCAATCCCGGGCTCTAGCGTCGGCTTCATCGGAGAAGAAGCGGGCTAGGTCATCGACGACGTGCCGAAGATGATCTACGTCGAGGCATCGCTAGATCAAGCTCCAACTTCACCAAGTCTAGAAACTTGTGAAGGAAACACACTCTACTACTTGGCAAGAGGTAGAGGATGAAGAAATAGGAAGTGGGTAGACTTTAGAATTGGATTTCTCACTCATTTTCATCAATCACCATTGATGAAGAAAGGTTTTCTTCAAGTGAAGAAGAAGAAGAAGATGAAGATAATATTATGATAAGTATTTTAGAAAATAGAAAATAAAAGAATACTTATCATAATCAACCATGGTCAAGTGTAGAGAATTGACTAAGGTTAGATGAATGGTTAGGGTTAAAGATGAAGACAAAGTGGTGACTTTGGTCAAAGCTTCATGAAGATTCAAGATGCAAACAAAGAAAGCCACTATTTTGTTTTCTTATCCATTTCTTTTTAATCCAATTAAAAAGATAAATGAATGAATAACAAAATAAAAACCCTAACCATTTACTTAACCAAGGTTTAATTCTTTACACAAACCCTAGCAAACATGTATCATCAAACATGATACATGCAAGTGCACAAAAGTATATCACATATACAATGTGCACATCCGAGTGAGAATATCCATTTAAAGTGAACCGATACTAGTTAATGCAAAGTAATATATCAAATATATAATTATACATTAAATCATTAAATCAACACTTGATTTAACGATCCGGTCATATCACATATAACCGACTAATATCCAATGTATCGGCTTATCGAATCAATCCATGATTCGATAACTAGGTTATATCGCATACAACCTTCCGATACATTCATCGCGAGAATGGAATGCGGTATCACATACACGTATTATTCTCGGTCCCGCACATATCTCATATGCGCTCCTATTTCGTTTCGCTTGAGCCAGGAAACCTCTGTGTAGGACTCTAAAGACTCGTCAATACGCCGGCAGCAGATGATGATCATATCAAACACCCACAAGCCGCAAGCGGTCTGCTAAACGTAACGGCCACCCAGGTATTGAGCGATCATAAGATCGACGAGCAAGCCCGCTCACACTCCAGTGAATCGAACCAGTAACACTACCGTACAGTCCGGTCTGATCGTCTGATATGTCGCATATCTCGCCTAGGGGTGGTAAACGTCAGACCCCAATAGCTCGATAAGTCGTGTCGATATGAGGTCTATAACAATTCGAGAAACTACTGGTAACACTTACCAGTAAATCTCAGCAACCCTGGCCAGGGATTTCCGGTTATAGCCAATCGAACACAGCGCAACATCAACTCCCTATACCGGGAGAGACGAATCCCCTCATATCGCTCATTGCCTCCATGTGACTCGGGACTGTACCCAAAAACCACCGTTTTTCACGCCCTCTTGGACGTGGTAAGATGGAAATCAAAGCACAGTGGGAACCACACAAGACTCTATGACGATCTCGGGTCAACAGACTACTCTGTACCAGTGTCACCAGAGAACTGCCATCTGACGTAAGGTATAATACCATCTGGGAGTTCTCGGCGAGTCCGTCCAGTGTACCCAGTCTCTACTGAGCACCCGTATATCATCTCTGATGTCAAACACCAATGGATATGGGATCATCCATCGCCCATCTGTATGGGTCGAGAAAGTATACGCTAGTCTACTCTGGTATATCGATGCCCCGTCTCGATACACCCACGACTAGGGACTTTGAAGGATGTACTTATGGACTACCATGTCCCCACTAGTATGATCCACATCATAGTCCAGGTAGTCAAGTACACATCCTAAGGGCTTTACCAACATGTAACAGAGAGACAATCAGTGTACACGTTAAGGTAAAGAGTAACCAGATAGCATACTATCATGTCGAGCAAGAAAGTCCTCCCTATATATGTCCCAGCATCCACTACAATATACATCCAATGTACAGTAATGGCCTCTAGGGCATACATATAACTAACAATCTCCCACTTGCACTAGGGCCATCTGTAGCAGTGGTTGTAGTATCTCATACTCAACCATCCCATAAAAGTCTCTCTCTGGGAATAGGCCTTCGTGAGTGGATCCGCCGTGTCGTCCTCTGAGTCTACTCTCCTAACCTCGATCCCTTAGAGATCAACCATCTCCATGATCAGGTGATACTGCCTTAGAATATGTCTGGATCACTGATGGGACCGGCGTTCCTTGGCATAAGCCACAACTCCATTGTCACACAATGGGAGGAACGTAGTTCATCTCATGAACCAATATACATCCAGACTGCCTCTTTGGTAGCATTTTAACTAGTGATGTATCCAGCCTTTATCGTCTAGTATGCCATGGTATTTAGCTTGGAACTCTTCCAACATACCGTCCCTCCACTGAGGGTAAAGACAATGCCTGTGACTGACATTCAGTCGTCTTTATCACTCTGGAACACTTCCAGTGATTCTCCTTAGGATCGATTGACACCAACTCACTACAACTAGTGAGTATCCTAACATCTATTTAGATCTATCTCATAGATCCAAAATCCAGGATTTAGGAGGTATCACTTTGATCCTATATGGAGAATCATTGTGATAAGCGGAGATTGATCGAGCGTAGCATAGGAAACTCCTTCCCTATCAAGAGTATGTCATCCACGTACTCTACGAGAATTGCCACCATACTCCCTACTACCTTTTTGTTTATACAAGGTTCATCTACCATTTTGATGATGTCAAACTCTTTGACTAATTCATCAAAACAGACATTCCAACTCCGCGATGCCTGCTTTATCCTATAAAACATCTTGCACACGTTTCCGCTGCTCCCACTGTTTACGAAGCCCTCTGGCTGTGTACTTATAGACGCTCTCTTCCAAAACATCATTTAGAAAAGCAGTCATGACACCCAACCACCAGATATCGTAGTCATGGTATGTAGCCGTGGCAAGTAGGATCTGGATGGACTTAAGCATAGCCACTTGAAAAGGTTTCATCATCATCCATACTTGGTCAATGATGTAGACCTTTAACAAGTATAGCTTTGAAAGTCTCAACTCTTCCATGTACACCAAGTAATCTTCTCAAGATATACTTGCTCCTGATGGGGATTTAACCCTTCAGATATAGCAACCAAAGTCCATACTTTGTTGGTGTATAAGGATTCCATCTCAGATCGCTAAGCATCCAGCCATTCTGACAGAGTCTTACTCCTGATGGCCAGTTCGAAACTAGTTGGGTCATCATCTCATGATGCAATCCTCGCTCCCACTGTCATAGAGAAACCGAAGTATCTCTCAGGTGGGTGAGGAACCCTACTAGATCGGCGGAGAGGCTGAGGTTCGTTGGTAACTATTGAATCCTTTGGTTTTATCAAATCAACTGCTGTAGTTTGTATAGCTGGAACCTTTCCAGTTGTACATAACAGACCTTGCCTCGAGCTTGTCCGGATTTTGCTTTTTGACATAGGCCGGACAACCCTAAATCTTAACCAACTTAAGATATGGGCCCTTCCCTTTCCATATCACATATGAAGTGGTAGGGAACTGATTTGATTCGAACCCTATTCAATAGGTATGCAGCTTCTCAAGTGCATAACTCCCAAAAGGAAATAGGTAACTCAGTAGTACTCATCATAGAGCACACCATATCAAATAGGGTGTATCTGCTCCACCCCGATATACCATCGTGCTATGGTGTATACGGAGGAGTAATGCTGAGAGAGAATCTCATTCTCCTTTAGAATAGTCCAGGATTTCCGTGCTCAAGTATTCTCCTCATTGATCTCATCAAAGGACATAATACTTATACCCGTATTGGTTCTCTACTTGTAACTTATATTCTGTGAATATCTCAAAAGGTTCGGACTTGTGTTTCCACAGGAACATAGGTCTGAATCTCGAAAGATCATCAGAGAATGTAATGAAGTATAAAGAACCAGTCCTGGCATATGTAGACATGGGACCTTACATACATCAACATGTATCATCCCAAAAGTTTACCAACTCTTTCTCTGTTTCCAGTAAACAGAGCTATGGTCATCGTATCTTTGTGACATGACTGGCAAGTTTCATAAGATGTAAATTCAAACTGATTTAAATATGCATCTAAATGTAACTTCAGCTAGTTAGGTCGCATTGATATGACCTAGTCTACAATACCTCAAGAAAGATTCGTTCATTTCTGAACTCTTCCTCTTGTGTGTGATCCATATACTAAGAACTGTATTTTGATTTAGAACATCAATGCTTTTAGATAACGTGCCTGAACCGATCAACTTTTGATATAGGAAATGTTCAAAACATTATCCAACAATACAAAATTTTATCATTTCTTTACTAATAAAGAGACTGATATGATTTTGTATATCAGGTTCGGTATCTAATAACATTCGTTCAGAATCAATGTTTTCGTAATACAGGGTGACAGTGACCAACAGACTTGGCTGCAACACTTGCCCCGTTTTCTGTCTCATGAAACTTATCACCCATTCTCTGTTCTCTACCTTTCTGTAGCCCTATGTAACAAATTACATATCTGGGATCCAGATCCGGTATCATATACCCAGGACGTAGAGGATACGGAGAAACAGTTCTCTGTAATGAACACACCCGAAGATGATGCATCAACATGCACTCTCTTCGTTTGGGCGGCACGGGAAATCTGGTATTCCCCAATTTCCTGCTCTGTCTTATAACAATTATAAGTTGGAGCGGGACCAACGTTCCCCAGCTCAGTATAACAAGCGGGTTCGGTCAAATATCCGTATTATTATCTTGATTAAGGCGTGATATGGTTGCTACCTGAAGAGAGAGAGAAGAAAACACTCAGCGTGCGCTCTTGCAAGAATAGATTGGTTTTTATTTTATCTAATCAGGATGGCTCCCACTGCTTTTTATCAAATCTTCCTTCAAACCCTAAAAGGAAAGACTAGCCGGGATTAATTACACACTACAAGTTCCCCAATCTTTCAGCCAGGCCAGTGTCGGTACTTTGAGGGAGGTCCCCCGTGCTTTCGCACGAACCTAATTAATGTAAACCTCATTTTCCCAGAGGCGTAACCTCGTTAACACCTTTCTAGACACCTACTTGATTGGCTAATTGTAATGTGTAAAACTCTCCCAGGAGTAACTCTTACTCACAGCGGGTATCGGGATCCAACTATCTCATAGAAGGTATGCAATCTCATTGCAAATTTCAACACTTGAAATTCCCGATAATATTTTGCCCCTAGCGTGCTATGACCTTGACGCATGCCAAACAACCCATAGTCCGCTAGTCAAGCTCAACCCGTACATTTCTTGATTGAATTAAACCCACCCGCACGACCCTTGACGCATGCCAAACAACGCCGTACGAATACCCTAATCCAATCGCATCGTATGCTAGCAGATAAGCACTAGTTAGCTACCGTACACTACGCCTTGACGCATGCCAAACAACCGCAGCAAGAATACTAACTAGTACTTATCTGAAATGACGGAGGGCTACGACAGGTTTTTCTGAAAACCTATTGCGTAATGAACTTGATATCGTTGTAGAATCAAATAATTTTAAAATGGAGTGTTTTTGAGGCTTTTCTAGTTTTGCTAAAGGGGTCACTCCCGGTGAAGGGATCGTCGACCCTTTCCTCGTCGAATGAGGTGCGGGATTGTAACATTTTAAAAATAATTAAATAAATAATTAAATGAATAAAAGTGTTTAAGTGAATTTTAGGATTTTCGGTAAAGTAAAATGTATTTTTCGTAAAACCAAACCGTGATTGTTTTTCACTATAAATTTAAAAATATCTATTTTAATTATGAAATTACTAGTAAATAGTGTTTATTTAGCCACTTATAAATTTTTGGTTTAATAAAATATTTTTCCTAAATTAATTATTTTAAATATTAACATAAGCTTTATTTTTACACTAAATTAGTGTAAATTACAAATTTAAATGGTTTTAATTTGTAAAAATGAACCATGGCATATTATAATTTAGTGTGTATCATGCAAAATTTATTTGCAAATTTTTCCTTGTTTCTAGATCTTTCTTGAGTTATTTTAGAAAAGAATTAAAAGAAAATGAATAAAGCATGAAAAGACATTAAGATGAAGACATTTTGGAGAAGTTTCTACACCATTTCTCATGTGTTTCTCCCTCTTCCCCTTATTGTGGCCGGCCTCCCCATCACCATGGCTGCCCCCCCCCCCCCATTTTCCACCTCATTTTTATTCAAAAATTCATCAAAAATACTACAAAAATCCAATTTAAATTCCACAAAAACCTAATTATTTCATACCCTTTATTCTCTACTCTTCTCTACATGGATTTTGGAGTGGGAAAGCATGTATTTTTGAGGCTCATTTTCAAGTTTGGACATGAGATTGTGGAGGTATAAATCCTTCTCTTTTGTTTTATTTCTATTAGATATTTCTTTTAAAGCATAATTAGATTAATTAGATTAATTCTTGTTGCAAATTCTAAAATTCAAGTTAGGGTTTGAAAATTCAAGAGGTGGTTTTTGTTAATTAATTAGGGTTATAATAGCTAGTTTAACATCTTTTAGAGTGGAAAATTCTTGCATGGTGGTGGTATAATAAATTGTTGATCGAAATTGTTTAATTTAAACTATTTAGCTAACTAGATTTTTTCTAAAATGTGTTGTGGGTAAAATAAAATTCTTATTAAGGGTGTTATCATTAGATGGTAATTTTAGTGAGAATATTAGCATATTAATTGAATGAAAAACTTAGTTTGATCACTAGATTATTTTGATAATTGGAAAAATAGTAATAAAATACTATTATTTTGTAAACTAGATTTTAGGAATTTCTAAATAAATGTGATTAAAAATATAATATAGTTTCATTACATCATTATCATCATAAATTGTGGTTTAAGTGATTAATTTATGCAAAATCATGTTTTGAGGTGGAATTGTTGTATTTTGCTTGGAAAATGTTAAAATTGTTAAAAGTTGCAAACTAGAAATTTCAAATAAATGCAAAATTGTGTAATAAAAATATAGTAATGGTTTGTATAGTCTAGTAATGCTATTTAATGAGTTTTATGACCATTGGTTTCATTTGAATGTCAAGTTTCGATGAAAAACGGTAAATTGGCATTTTCGGGTTTTTCGAAAACGGACGATTTGATCGATTTTAGGGTTTCGATGAATTTGATCATGTTTTACAATATAAGTAATGTGTTTTAAAACTACAAGTTGTTGATGATGTTATCTCGATCCATCGGAGTTTGTACGCCGATATCGAGCGGTATTTGGTTCTTTTGCGTGGACGGGACATAGGTTTTAACCTGTGCATGTTCTTCGTATCGTTTGACCTTTGTATGTGATTCGGTTTACGATGCTATTTATATGTTTGCGTCTAGGCACCCTCACGTGGACTGCGGGCGATGAAGAGGAGGATGGCGACACTGTCTTCGGCAGACATGGACCAGGTGAGTAGATGCATATCTACGGGGGGAAGTCGGGTGGATGGCGTTTAGCACCCCCGCAACGTAGAATAGGAATAGTACTTATTGACATTAGGAAACCAGACGTGACCCTAGTAGGACCCTAGTATTGACCCTAGGCTGGACTAGACCGATTTAGGAAAACTATATCAGAGGATGAGTACCTTGGAAGAGGTTCGTAGGTTTCAGATAGAAACACACCCGCGCACACACTGAAAATCGACATGGGGTACGTGTATGTGTATATATATAGAACTAGGTATAGGTATGTACATATATATACAACACATATAGGTGATTCATTGATGTGATATGATATCCGAGGTATGATGAAACAGTATAACTGGGCTTGATGTCGTGATTTTTGACAATACAGTCGTAATAAAGTGTTAGCGGATTATTAGGGAATGAGATAATGAACTTGAATATATAAATTACAAGGAGTGGTGGTGATATTGATGTACATGGGACGCTAGAATAGTACCCGGACTGTAACTTGTGACTGATCACGATATGATATATGTATAACTTGATTACGACATTATATTGGTGTGACCTGATGCCGATATCATATAAGTATGACCTAGTCACAATATGATACATATGACATGATATTTCTGAGGATAAACTAATGATACTTATCATGATGGCAATGATATATGATTGATGTATGCGATCACAGTTTAACACCTTGATCATGAGATGTGCTGATGATGACATTATACGAATGAGGAGACACCTAGGAGATACTTGACCGTACCCCGACATTGGGATGCCGTACGATGGATTTTACCGTACGAGGCTTAGATTTGATGATTGATCCGCACTCTTGATTCGAGGAAGCCGTACTACGTACGTGACGCTGTTGAGGCGGGATCGCCGACTATTAGAGATATTGATTCAGACCTTAGGTAGACTCTAGTTTCTTACTGACTAGTCTATTAGGTTTAGTTCCTTAGGATGTTAGATGGACACTGGTTTAAGTTCGACTCACATAGTGGTAGTTGTACTCGTATCTCGCAGAGGAGCGGATAATGCACGTCTGTATTTACATTCATACTGTAATCATCATGGTGCATGTCTTTTATATGTTGCTATAATCAGTATAACCTTTACCTGTTAGGACACCAGCACCATTACCGATGATGCGCATATTCCAGGCACACTTATTTGCCGGCTCACACACATCATCATCGGTAATTGCTATGTCACGTACACTTTAGATCATATTATCTTTTATTGATAGAATCAGTTAACAACTAAACCGATGTAATATTGTGATCACTCTCTGATGTTAAGTATAAGACATGACATTCATTACTTAGACATTCATGCATTCATATTTTCGTGTTATCATGCAGTATTATGGGCATATGCCGACACTTATCATATAGTTACTCATGATTTTGAGATTTGGATTTCTATGAGATTTCTGGATTTTTGGGGAAAACCGCAAAAATATATAAAAACGTCTCTCTCTCTCCTCTTCTCTTTTTAAAAATAAGATGCGGTTTTCTCGTGATGTATGTGTCGTCCACCATGAGTATTTCATGTTTTCTGATGGATTTCGAGACCCGATTCGAGGAGTGGATGAACCGTCTCGGGTACATGGTGGGCCCGGTATGGTACCCCGGGGCAAGAAGATCGAGTTGTAGACGATGAGCCTGGCAGGGGAAGGCTACCTACCGGTGATGTCTGGCGCGGCGGATATCCGGAGGATACCGACCGTTGTCGTGGGATTTGATGATATGGGCCGATCCGGACTGACGGAGCCCGACATATTGATACTTGAGGTTACATGTGTTGTGTCGATGCTTGACACGGATTTCCATGGATTTCATTGTTGAGATTTCAGATGCTTATACACACCTTACTATGATAACGGCTAAAGGTTCTCATACATATATATCTGGATTTCAGGATTTGTGACTTTACATTCATGGTGCATGCATTTCATTTCATATGACTTAGTACTATATGAGGCACTGACACGACACGGAGTATTTGCACTTACACGTAGTATTACCCTGCTATTACTAGATGTTTGGGATATAGTAATGTATTATTATGACCTCGGATAGCGTCGTGCATTCGATTTCTTTTCGTAGATGTCTTCTACTCACGAGTTGGCAACTCACCCCCGTTGTGCCAAATTCTTTACAGGTTCGATGTATAGGTTTCCCATGGCAGCTTGTTGGCACATCTTTTCTTCAGGGTGATTGGCACGGTAGGTTGGTTCACTTGTATCCGAACCACCATTGTACTTTTATTCATTCATTTGTATCTAGTAAGCTCCATCAACCATATTTGTATTACTTGATAAGTTATTGGACCAGTCTTTTACTTCGACCTTAGAGTCGCGCCCGTATTATTCTGATCTGGTGGTTTTGCTTTCTTTTGAGTTTTGAGCCTCGCCCTCTGGCGTTGTATATTATTGTGCTTGTTGTGGTTGTTTCCGCCTGTTGGCGTTGATGCTAGCACCCGTTTGGGGATGCTTTTTATTGTTTATTCATATTTTACTTGTTGTACCCGTTTGGGGGCCAGTTTTTACAGAGGAGACTCTGCCGAAATTTTTGGTAAAATTTGCTGATGTTTTTTTTTTGTTTTTTTTTTTTACTTGTTTTCTTTTCTTTTCTTCTTTTTCTTCTTTTATGGTTTAGATCTCTGGGCTTCGGCTTACTTAGGTCACGTGGTGCCTCTAGACGCTTCGTAATCTAAGTGCCGGTCACGTTCCGTACTTTCGAGTCGTGACAAAGATGGTATCAGAGCGCTAGGTTTAACCTTGTATAAGTCTAGGTGACCCTTGGTTGATGGAGTAGGCGAGTTAGGTAGAGTAACGTACCGTGGGTATGGTCCGCGGGATACTTACGATACGCTACTCTGCTTAAGGAGCCCTAGGATTTACATTGTTTGCACCGTATTTCATTCGTTCCTTTGATCTATCTTCGTCAATGTCGGATGGTGGTTTCTGTTACCACGGGCAGAGGGAGATGCGGCTCGAATGCAGTAACCATTAGAGTATTGGTTATTCTTGAGGATTGACGCATTGCTTAGCGTGCGGACGAAGGGTATTCACATGCCGTCCGGATGAAGTTAAAGGGTTCGAACGATTATCAGAAAACCATTTCCTAAGTTTAAAGTATTCGGAAGAACATGCAGGTATTTCGATGGACCCTCTAGAAGAATGAAACCCTAACTCGACATAATGACCACGAGAACGCCCTTGAACCTTAGGGTTTACGGCAGTTCCGCTGTGCCATTAGTGAGGCTTGGGTTTGCCCTTCTACAGCTGGATCATCGATGCTGGGGTATGTACCGGATATTTTTAAACTGTACTTGAGTGTTGAGCTCTCGGGGAATTATGGGATTTTGATGGATCGATCGAGAAGTTTAATGTAGTCCGGATATCAAGTGAAGGGATCGACTATGTGGGAGACTCTAGACATGAGTATTGCCGTTGGTAGCGCAGTCAGCACACCTATGAAAGAACGAGTTCGAAGCGGTCGACATCAGAGGAAAGAGGCGCACATTGACGATAGTATTTACGATTGTGATTTAGTGATTTGAATTTCCTATTTTCGTTGATTGGATTTTTGTATTTTGAGGACTTTGTTCTACGATTGGTATTTCCTGTATGTACCTTCATTCTATCTGTGTTTCTTATATCAGTTGTATTGATGTGGTTTAGTACGCACCCAGTACACTTGATTTGGTTTTATATATTTTTTGAGATTTTTGATTTGATTTCGTGCATAGGGGTTACACGTGATTTTGACATATGTTTCGACCTAATTTTCATGCATTTTTGTGCTGTGATTTCGATTTTGATATTCAATGTATGTTTTCGTGCTCCATGTGCACCTGATTAGGATTCTTGCGCATACTTGGCGCACTTGATGCGATTTTGTGCACACCAGATGCACTAAATCGGGGTTTTGTGCAGATTAAATGCACCTGATAGTGAGTCGTGCACGCCCGTTGCACTTGACAGATGTTTTTGGTGCACACCTGTTGCACTTAGTTTTGTTTTGTGTGTATTCATGGTTTCTGCATTTGGTTTCGATTTCAGTGCGCACCGGACGCACATGACATTTTATTGATGTGATTGGGATTGATTTTAGTTTGAGCAGTATGTTTTCATGATCATTATTATTTGAGTTAGTAACCAGGCGGGACGTGTATGTTAAATAAAAGATATATATATAGCTATATTTTTAAATAAAAAAAAATTTAAACGTCCGCTACTTAGACCGTGACACGTGCATTGCACGGCGATTTTCAAGAAGGGGTTTTTGTATGCTGCTTTATTATGATGATTCGGCGATTTTACTAGGATGCGAACTATATATAAGTTATAGATTGATGTATATTATGATGGTTTTCATATTGGGTTATGATATTTCATTATCGCCATAACTCCGATGATTGCGTCATGCTTGACGGAGTTGATTTTCGTTATGTATTAATGATTTCGGAGCCCTGACGATTTGAGTATTTTGCTAAATGTTTTAGTATTTGGAAGGGGAGTGTTAATTTAAATTCGGGGACCGAATTTCTTAAAGGGGGGAAGATTGTAACATTTTAAAAATAATTAAATAAATAATTAAATGAATAAAAGTGTTTAAGTGAATTTTAGGATTTTCGGTAAAGTAAAATGTATTTTTCGTAAAACCAAACCGTGATTGTTTTTCACTATAAATTTAAAAATATCTATTTTAATTATGAAATTACTAGTAAATAGTGTTTATTTAGCCACTTATAAATTTTTGGTTTAATAAAATATTTTTCCTAAATTAATTATTTTAAATATTAACATAAGCTTTATTTTTACACTAAATTAGTGTAAATTACAAATTTAAATGGTTTTAATTTGTAAAAATGAACCATGGCATATTAGAATTTAGTGTGTATCATGTAAAATTTATTTGCAAATTTTTCCTTGTTTCTAGATCTTTCTTGAGTTATTTTAGAAAAGAATTAAAAGAAAATGAATAAAGCATGAAAAGACATTAAGATGATGATATTTTGGAGAAGTTTCTACACCATTTCTCATGTGTTTCTCCCTCTTCCCCTTATTGTGGGCGGCCTCCCCATCACCATGGCTGCCCCCCCCCCCATTTTCCACCTCATTTTTATTCAAAAATTCATCAAAAATACTACAAAAATCCAATTTAAATTCCACAAAATCCTAATTATTTCATACCCTTTATTCTCTACTCTTCTCTACATGGATTTTGGAGTGGAAAAGCATGTATTTTTGAGGCTCATTTTCAAGTTTGGACATGAGGTTGTGGAGGTATAAATCCTTCTCTTTTGTTTTATTTCTATTAGATATTTCTTTTAAAGCATAATTAGATTAATTAGATTAATTCTTGTTGCAAATTCTAAAATTCAAGTTAGGGTTTGAAAATTCAAGAGGTGGTTTTTGTTAATTAATTAGGGTTATAATAGCTAGTTTAACATCTTTTAGAGTGGAAAATTCTTGCATGGTGGTGGTATAATAAATTGTTGATCGAAATTGTTTAATTTAAACTATTTAGCTAACTAGATTTTTTCTAAAATGTGTTGTGGGTAAAATAAAATTCTTATTAAGGGTGTTATCATTAGATGGTAATTTTAGTGAGAATATTAGCATATTAATTGAATGAAAAACTTAGTTTGATCACTAGATTATTTTGATAATTGGAAAAATAGTAATAAAATGCTATTATTTTGTAAACTAGATTTTAGGAATTTCTAAATAAATGTGATTAAAAATATAATTATAGTTTCATTACATCATTATCATCATAAATTGTGGTTTAAGTGATTAATTTATGCAAAATCATGTTTTGTGGTGGAATTGTTGTATTTTGCTTGGAAAATGTTAAAATTGTTAAAAGTTGCAAACTAGAAATTTCAAATAAATGCAAAATTGTGTAATAAAAATATAGTAATGGTTTGTATAGTCTAGTAATGCTATTTAATGAGTTTTATGACCATTGGTTTCATTTGAATGTCAAGTTTCGATGAAAAACGGTAAATTGGCATTTTCGGATTTTTCGAAAACGGACGATTTGATCGATTTTAGGGTTTCGATGAATTTGATCATGTTTTACAATATAAGTAATGTGTTTTAAAACTACAAGTTGTTGATGATGTTATCTCGATCCATCGGAGTTTGTACGCCGATATCGAGCGGTATTTGGTTCTTTTGCGTGGACGGGATATAGGTTTTAACCTGTGCATGTTCTTCGTATCGTTTGACTTTTGTATGTGATTCGGTTTACGATGCTATTTCTATGTTTGCGTCTAGGTACCCTCACGTGGACTGCGGGCGATGAAGAGGAGGATGGCGACACTGTCTTCGGCAGACATGGACCAGGTGAGTAGATGCATATCTACGGGGGGAAGTCGGGTGGATGGCGTTTAGCACCCCCGCAACGTAGAATAGGAATAGTACTTATTGACATTAGGAAACCAGACGTGACCCTAGTAGGACCCTAGTATTGACCCTAGGCTGGACTAGACCGATTTAGGAAAACTATATCAGAGGATGAGTACCTTGGAAGAGGTTCGTAGGTTTCAGATAGAAACACACCCGCGCACACACTGAAAATCGACATGGGGTACGTGTATGTGTATATATATTGAACTAGGTATAGGTATGTACATATATATACAACACATATAGGTGATTCATTGATGTGATATGATATCCGAGGTATGATGAAACAGTATAACTGGGCTTGATGCCGTGATTTTTGACTATACAGTCGTAATAAAGTGTTAGCGGATCATTAGGGAATGAGATAATGAACTTGAATATATAAATTACAAGGAGTGGTGGTGATATTGATGTACATGGGACGCTAGAATAGTACCCGGACTGTAACTTGTGACTGATCACGATATGATATATGTATAACTTGATTACGACATTATATTGGTGTGACCTGATGCCGATATCATATAAGTATGACCTAGTCACAATATGATACATATGACATGATATTTCTGAGGATAAACTAATGATACTTATCATGATGGCAATGATATATAATTGATGTATGCGATCACAGTTTAACACCTTGATCATGAGATGTGCTGATGATGACATTATACGAATGAGGAGACACCTAGGAGATACTAGACCGTACCCCGACATTGGGATGCCGTACGATGGATTTTACCGTACGAGGCTTAGATTTGATGATTGATCCGCACTCCTGATTCGAGGAAGCCGTACTACGTACGTGACGCTGTTGAGGCGGGATCGCCGACTATTAGAGATATTGATTCAGACCTTAGGTAGACTCTAGTTTCTTACTGACCAGTCTATTAGGTTTAGTTCCTTAGGATGTTAGATGGACACTGGTTTAAGTTCGACTCACATAGTGGTAGTTGTACTCGTATCTCGCAGAGGAGCGGATAATGCACATCTGTATTTACATTCATACTGTAATCATCATGGTGCATGTCTTTTATATGTTGCTATAATCAGTATAACCTTTACCTGTTAGGACACCAGCACCATTACCGATGATGCGCATATTCCACGCACACTTATTTGCCGGCTCACACACATCATCATCGGTAATTGCTATGTCACGTACACTTTAGATCATATTATCTTTTATTGATAGAATCAGTTAACAACTAAACCGATGTAATATTGTGATCACTCTCTGATGTTAAGTATAAGACATGACATTCATTACTTAGACATTCATGCATTCATATTTTCGTGTTATCATGCAGTATTATGGGCATATGCCGACACTTATCATATAGTTACTCATGATTTTGAGATTTGGATTTCTATGAGATTTCTGGATTTTTGGGGAAAACCGCAAAAATATATAAAAACGTCTCTCTCTCTCCTCTTCTCTTTTTAAAAATAAGATGCGGTTTTCTCGTGATGTATGTGTCGTCCACCATGAGTATTTCATGTTTTCTGATGGATTTCGAGACCCGATTCGAGGAGTGGATGAACCGTCTCGGGTACATGGTGGGCCCGGTATGGTACCCCGGGGCAAGAAGATCGAGTTGCAGACGATGAGCCTGGCAGGGGAAGGCTACCTACCGGTGATGTCTAGCGCGGCGGATATCCGGAGGATACCGACCGTTGTCGTGGGATTTGATGATATGGGCCGATCCGGACTGACGGAGCCCGACATATTGATACTTGAGGTTACATGTGTTGTGTCGATGCTTGACACGGATTTCCATGGATTTCATTGTTGAGATTTCAGATGCTTATACACACCTTACTATGATAACGGCTAAAGGTTCTCATATTTATATATCTGGATTTCAGGATTTGTGACTTTACATTCATGGTGCATGCATTTCATTTCATATGACTTAGTACTATATGAGGCACTGACACGACACGGAGTATTTGCACTTACACGTAGTATTACCCTGCTATTACTAGATGTTTGGGATATAGTAATGTATTATTATGACCTAGGATAGCGTCGTGCATTCGATTTCTTTTCGTAGATGTCTTCTACTCACGAGTTGGCAACTCACCCCCGTTGTGCCAAATTCTTTACAGGTTCGATGTACAGGTTTCCCGTGGCAGCTTGTTGGCACATCTTTTCTTCAGGGTGATTGGCACGGTAGGTTGGTTCACTTGTATCCGAACCACCATTGTACTTTTATTCATTCATTTGTATCTAGTAAGCTCCATCAACCATATTTGTATTACTTGATAAGTTATTGGACCAGTCTTTTACTTCGACCTTAGAGTCGCGCCCGTATTATTCTGATCTGGTGGTTTTGCTTTCTTTTGAGTTTTGAGCCTCGCCCTCTGGCGTTGTATATTATTGTGCTTGTTGTGGTTGTTTCCGCCTGTTGGCGTTGATGCTAGCACCCGTTTGGGGATGCTTTTTATTGTTTATTCATATTTTACTTGTTGTACCCGTTTGGGGGCCAGTTTTTACAGAGGAGACTCTGCCAAAATTTTTGGTAAAATTTGCTGATGTTTTTTTTTTTACTTGTTTTCTTTTCTTTTCTTCTTTTTCTTCTTTTATGGTTTAGATCTCTGGGCTTCGGCTTACTTAGGTCACGTGGTGCCTCTAGACGCTTCGTAATCTAAGTGCCGGTCACGTTCCGTACTTTCGAGTCGTGACAGGGATATATCATATATATCACTGTGCAAAGCAAAACTCTTAAAAGCAATCAGAAGACAAACCGAGTGTGTAGCATCTGCCAGTTATTGCTAAAGGAGTCACTCCCGGTAAAGGGATCTCGGTCCTTTCCTCATCGAATAAGGTGCAGGATATATCACATATACCACTGTGCAAAGCAAGAACTGTAGCTACCTGTTTTATTTTTGAAATTCGATTCTACAACATCTTTAGGTTTCTTTTTACTTTCATTAATCTCATTAATGAAGTCCCATCATTTAAGTTATCTAAACATCACAGATAAATACGACGTACACTTATGCCATCCGCATTCGCCTCGATGTCCCCTCGTGCACCGTTAGGTTAGGTGACTAACGACAGAGCGGGGCAGGGCTAGCGCGGGTGTAAAACATAAGTAACGCCTATATAATATATCATATATACTATATACAGTATCCATCAAAGAACATATCACATGATCACATCACAGATATCGCAGCAGAAGAATCATATGAAATATTGGATATACTAGGACGTCCGTATTTTCAATATGAGCCAGTATAAAACACGGATTCCACGGTCGTGATGAATAGCCAAACCCACACCCCTAGACCCCTACGAGAGCGGCAAGCAACCCTACCAATTCTAGGGTTAGGAGACCCGGACTCGACTCCTCGAGTTGGTCTCCCACTGGACCCTAGAACCCGGTCACTTGTGCTCCCCTCCTTGGGTCTATCCTAGTGCGGAAAAGTAAATAATATACAAAAGATGACATCTTCCGCAACCTAGAAGTGCCCCAATAAAAGAATATTACATACAAGTTTTTACATGAATGAAAATGAAAAACACTCATCTCACATAAAAAAAACCCCCGGCTATTCAAACACGACGATCCAATATAACATATCCAGTAACACATAACATCACATGTCATCAACATAAGTAAATATGCGCATCCCAATTGTCGTTGACATATAGCAACGAAACCGGCGATATCACATATTACACTTACGGTCGCAGAAAAGAAAGTGTAAAACTACAACAGTTGGAATCCGCAACCTGCATAGACATCGCATGCCTAATCAAATGAATTCCTTAGACATCGCATGCCTAACAATTATAAACCCCGCATTTTAGTCTCATTATCGAAAACACTTTTCAATATCAAGTCGGGTAATTCAACAAGATTCCCGACATTCTGATCGAATGCTCGTCGCAAACTTTAGTAGGCGGCCGCACCCCCGACGCCGTCGACGAAGTGCACCAAGGCGGAACACCGCTGCCGCGAGCACCCGAGCGGATGCTTTCGGCGACGGGGTTCTCCTACAGTCACTTGGTCGGGGCTATGGAGTGAGGCTGTCTATTAAGTTTACCCGGCGAGTATCCGCGTACGCTACGTGATTGCGACGGACTTTTGATCACATCAAAATTCCGTGGCAACCGATCAAATGAGACTAAATGATCAGTCGAAAATATTGCATATTTTAACCGGCAATTTCCTTATCATTTGCATCCATATAGAAGTGTACGGTATTCATAATTCACATATTAGCAAATCGGTCGCAAAATATCAGATTACATGTATTCGACCTTAAAACCGGCATTTCTAGGGAAATTGACTGCATTACATTACATAGCATATTTTCTATATCTTGCAACCCCTGTTTCGAAGTCTATGCAGGAAAAGAGATGCTTGCTCGATCATTACATCGCTCGACCATTACAATTGCTCGTAAACTCACTCAACTCAAATCTGGTATCAACACAGAAGGGAAACTGAAATTCTAAACATCAGAGAAAAGCCCAAACAGAAGTACCAAGCAGCAGAAGAAGGCACAGATCCCAAGGCCAACAATGCGCGGCGGAAGCGCGGCATATAGGCACATTGTGCGGCGGTTGCGCGGCGGGCCCAGTAACTCAGCTCCTCAAATTTCACCAAAACTCCTGTTTCAGTTCCCACTGCTCAGAAATGCTCACAAACTTCCAGAATATCCCAGATACTTCCTCCAGATCAGCAAACACCCAAACTAGCCTAATCTTTCTAGAACTTTCCCTAAACCCTAGCTTAAACCCTAAGCTAACTCCTAACAAACTCCTTCTAGAAACCCTTCAACAAACTTTGGGAGGGAAAGTTCTAATTCAAATCTAACCTAGGATTTGGGAGTCTATAAATATGACCCTAGGCTCATCATTTGAGAATTATTCAACCTTATTGAAGTTTAGAAAATCAATCTCTTTCTTCATCCCCTCTTCCTCAAGTTTAGTGAGAGAGCTTGTAGGAAACCCTAACCCTAAATCCAACCACAATTCAAGATCTTGAGTGCAAGCCAAGCAAGATGCCTTCAACCCTTTTATGAGCCAAGCCGATCTTCAATCGGGCAAGAGATCAAAGTAGATCCACGATCCACGGAGACGAGCGAAGCCGAGTCAACGATCGATTTCTTCTTCTTGTAGATTCTTGAAAGAATGTATTGAAATTGTTGATTAAATAAAAGGTGATATTCTTTTATCTTGTTTTCTTTAAATTCCGCATCATGTTATCATTCCTATTCTTGAATATTGTCTTTGTGGTGATGTGTGAATAAAACTCCGCTCGTCGGGGAGTCGAAACGATCTTTAGTAGGATTATGTAACAAATTTGTAATCGATTCTTGAATCCCACGAGTTTGTAAACCCTAGCAAGTTCAAGAATCGACGACCCAATTCGTTGCGATGCTTTCTTGATCGACATCGCTCGAGATTGGGGAGTTCCGATCGTTTCTTGGAATTGCTAGAGGCTAGAATATAAATGGTATCCTCGAAAGAATAAGGGTTAAGAGATGAAACCCTAATTTCATCAAGAAAACCCTAACTCTCGTCGATCACCATTGATCTAGTATCAATTCTTCGAAGGACAAGAACACGAAACCCTTTAGATTACATCACGTCTAAAGATCCGATCGACTCCTACGAGCCTCTCTTATATTCTTGATTGTTGATTGGAAATATTATCAAAACAACCGATTCTTGATTGTTTATAGTTTCTTGATTCTTGAGTAAAGGATAGTGACACTCGAATACAAATCACATCTTGAATCATGTTTTCGTTTATTGTTGTTTAACATTTCATTTCAAACGTATCAAAATACAATTGAATTGCACAATCCCTGTGGACGATCCGCACTCATTCATTAACTACATCTGACACCGTGGTTTGATTGCGGTCAATATAATTTTTTGATTGTCGTTACTTTTTACATATACACGTCAGAAAATATTTCAATCAAAATGGCGCCGTTGCCGGGGATCGCGCTAATTCATTTGCATTTATAGTTTGAAGTGAAAGAATTATTACGTTCTACTTCTTGAATTCAAAATTCGTACAAACTCTTACACGTGTGTTGTGATTTGATTGCAAGGTGATCTGGAGCATTCTGTTCTGTGGAAAAATTTGTTTGAATATACCAGAGAGCTGTAGACAGCAACAGGAGCTTGCTGAAGAAAACTTGTACACTGTTCCCATCATCCAGCCGCGGAAGAGCCGCATATACATGCATTTTGCGGCGGAAGCGCCGCAGTATTGGGAGTTCTCTGTGGTATTTTTCTGCAGGTGATTTCTGTCTCTCTCCTCTCACCCTTTTTAGCTCCAATTAACCCTTTGCTGCAGGATTCTTTGCAAATAAATCGCAGCGCGCAAAAGCAAAAATAAAATTGTGTGTGATTTTGATTTCTTGGTTGTTTGCATTCTAATACGGAAATTTAAGGGGCACGGCCAAATCCAAATTAGGTGGGGATTTCATTACCCTTCCTAGGCCCCGAAAATCGTCAAACTTGCATCCGCATTACCCCCATTAACTAAAAGAAATCTAGAGAAGACTCTAAGGACTGTCGCGCTCAATAGGACAAGAGAAGGTCGTGGGTAATTCATTGCTTATCCGCGTTTTCTTGTGGTGCCTAAGGCGAGTGTGTCTAAGGCTAGTGGTTATTAATTAGGTCCACTGTAGTGGTGGTTCCTTCCCACTTACCTGGCACTTATCCGGCCACAGGGGGACAAAGAGGCAGTGGAGGATTCTATCCTGCGGCTTGTCTTTTGGCAGTTAGGAGCGGTCTAGAGATCGGACCTAGGTGACCATTAGATTCTAGGGTTTGTGTGCTGCATTTGTTTTGTCGCATCATTTTTTCAAAATCCGTCCCTTTTTAAAGCAAGCACCGCATTCATTTTACCCCTAATTATAAGTCAACGCTGCCACTTGTACTAACCCTTTTTAGTACAAGATAGGCTGGACACGGGATTCTAGTGCCCGTTTAGTCCGCGTACCTTTTATCGACTCCGAAGTCGATAATTCTCCATTTACCTTTTCTTTACCCATTACCACACCCACACCGATGGATCCGAATCCATCAAACTTCTTTAACCCTAATCTGCCACCGTCCGTTGGTGCGCAGAATCCTACTCCACCCCACATTTCTCTCCAGGAAAGATGTTATCCACATAGAGGTCCACTTTCGACCTGCTTATCCACACCACCAGCCAATGGGGATAATTTTGAGATTAAGCCCCAGTATATCAATCTTTTACCCAAATACCACGGACTCGAGACCGAGGACGCTTACGTTTTCATTACCAAATTTGAAAACGTATGCGCAATGATGGGTACGTCTCAACTTTCAGTGGATGCGATGCGTCTACGACTTCTTCCATTTACTTTGTGCGATATAGCCGAGAAGTGGCTATACAACACCACCGCACACTCTATTACGAATTGGGAAGAATTCGTCGCTGCATTCCTTAAGAAATTTTACCCAGTCCAAAAGACGGCTCGAATCCGTAGCGAACTGAACCAATTTGCCCAGCTCCCTGCCGAACCATTTTCAAAATACTTTGAACGTTTCAAGGATCTATTGGTTCAATGTCCTCATCACGGCATCCCGAGATGGGAGCTTTGCCGAATCATATATGAGGGCAGTAACCCTAGCACTAAACAAAGCCTTGAAAACATGTGTCAAGGTACATTTATGACCAAAGATGACGGGGAAGCCTGGCGATACTTAGAAGAGTTCGCTGAAAAGTCACTAATTTGGGAGAGTGGAACACAACCATTGAATAGGGGTGGCGTACACCAAATAGATGTGTCCATAGGTGTTCGAGCTGAAATGGCAGCAATGCAAAAGAAGCTCGACGCTATGGAACACAAATTTGCAGCAGCCTCCCTAAACCCAATGTCGCTCCCCAAAACTGTTTGCGGGTGCTGTTCTGATCCGTCACATTTAACGGAAGAATGTCCATTAAACTCTGCGTTTCAAGGTCACGAGCATTCTAATGCCGCATTTCAACGACCTCGAAACGATCCATATTCTTCCAGTTACAATCAGGGTTGGAGGAACCACCCGAATTTTGCTTGGAACCAATCACAATCTCAAAACACGGTTCCAAACACGAATCAATTTCAACGGGCTCTTCCTCCACCACAACAGCAACCCCTACAACTCACTCAGCACCCCTACCAGTCACAAAATTTCCAAAATCAGGGCAACACTCCTGCACAGTCTAATCCTATGCAGCCCTGTTCTGACGAGTTCTCTCAATTTACTCAAACCATGAAATCACTTTTATCAAATTTCATGGATGTTTCGACTGAAGTTAGATCTTCCGTCAGTGAAATAAAGAAAAACTCAGCGTCCCAAGCTGAGAGTATTCGCACGATGGAAGCTGAAATCGCACGCTTAAAAGCCGAAATGAGTGCGAGAGAAAAAGGGAAACTTCCCTCTCAACCCCTACAGAATCCTGGGCATTACAATGTAAATGCCATCACAACGTTGAGATCGGGAAGAGTGCTGAACAATCATGTCGGGGAAGGTATTGATGATACTGAAAATCATATCAACACCCCGGCTGAGTCTTTCCCACATACACACACTTCACCTTCTGATCCTTCTTCTTCTACCAAACCACCTTCGCACGAGCCTATTCTCCATTTCCCCTTAGGCTCAACACCTTCACCCAACCCTTATAGTTCTCCACAGACGGTCCCCACACCTCCTTTGGGACCTCGTCTACCCCCCTTTCCTTCTCCTATGATGGACCCCGCGCTTATTGCGAAAGCACCTTACCCGAACCGGCTAAGGGCTAATAAAACGAGTCCTCATATGGAGAAAATTTTAGAGATGTTCAAACAGGTTAACATCAATATCCCTCTCCTAGATGCGATTCAGCAAGTCCCCGCTTATGCGAAGATTCTTAAGGACTTGTGCACTAGGAAGAGGAAGACCCAAGTGCCGAAGAAGGTCTTTATGTCTAATAATATCAGCACTGCTTTTATACCCCAGCTTCCAAAGAAAAGAAAGGACCCAGGTTGTCCTACAATTTCGATTTCGATTGGGGGTAAAAACATAAATCGTGCTCTGTTAGACCTTGGCGCGAGTGTTAACCTGTTACCTTATTCTGTCTATGAGCAATTAGGGATTGGAGAGCTGAAACCTGCTCATTGCACTCTCCAGATGGCAGACCGATCTATCACCAAACCAAGGGGTGAATTAGAGGATGTGCTGATAAAGGTCGGGGAATTTGTTTTCCCCGTAGACTTCATTGTGCTCGACACACATCCTGTAGCAAACCCCCGGGGCCAAATTCCGGTGATTCTAGGTCGTCCTTTCCTTGCCACTTCCAACGCTGTTGTAAACTGTAGAAATGGTTCAATGAATTTATCATTTGGAAATATGACTATTGAACTAAATATCTATAAAGTTGGAAGTCAGCCGTCAGAACCCTCTGCTCATATTTTAGATGTGTGCTCTGTCCATGAGATCGCTCCCGATAGTTGTGGAGCTGAGGATTTTTGCTTTACTGATCTCGATGACACTAGCACATCTCTGTTTGACTTAGCACAAGATCTTAGTGAGGACACTTTAGCTACACATGAGTCCTGCACTTCTGACTTTTCTCCACCCGAGTCTGTATCTTTCACAGGCTCTGAGCTTCTTTGTAGATCCAAAAATCAATCTATGACCCTTCCTTCTATCATTTCTCCGCCTGAGTTAGATCTCAAAGTTTTACCTTCTCACCTGAAATATGCATATCTTGGTGAGAACGAGTCATTACCGGTTATCATTTCCGCTTCTCTTGCATCAGAGCAAGAGAATGCCCTTTTATCGGTATTGAGATCTAATAAAGAGGCGTTTGGTTGGAGTATGGCGGACATCAAAGGGATTAGTCCCTTGATAGTTGAACATCATATACATGTGATGGATGATGCCAGACCGACCCGAGAACCACAGAGACGGTTGAATCCCGTCATGAAGGAAGCTGTCATGAAAGAAATCGTCAAGTGCTTAGATAATGGTATTATCTACCCCATCTCCGATAGCCAGTGGGTGAGTCCTATACATGTTGTTCCTAAGAAATCCGGCATCACAGTTATCACAAATGAAGCGAATGAGTTGATTCAGACACGCGCCCAAACTGGGTGGCGTGTATGCATTGATTATAGAAAACTCAACGCTGCTACGAGGAAAGACCATTTTCCTCTACCATTTATTGATCAAATGCTGGAACGCTTAGCGGGACGAGAGTTTTATTATTTTATGGACGGATACTCAGGCTACAATCAGGTCCCCATCGCCAAAAAGGATCAAGATAAAACCACTTTTACTTGTCCTTTTGGTACCTTTGCTTACAGTCGCATGCCCTTTGGGTTATGCAATGCTCCCGCTACCTTTCAGCGGTGTATGATGGGGATATTCTCTGATATGGTAGAGAATTTTTTGGAGATCTTTATGGACGACTTCTCGATTTTTGGAGACTCTTTTTCTGATTGCCTAGCGAATCTAGACGCTGTTCTTACTCGTTGCAAAGAGAAGAACTTGACATTAAACTGGGAAAAATGCCACTTTATGGTCCAAGAAGGAATAGTACTTGGACATGTCATTTCACAGAAAGGCATTGAGGTTGACAGAGCTAAAGTAGATGTCATTCAAAACCTGCCTCATCCCAAAAGCGTCAAAGATATTCGCTCTTTCCTTGGCCATGCGGGCTTTTATAGGAGATTCATTAAGGACTTTAGCAAAATTGCTAGACCTTTAACACTACTCCTGGCCAAGGATACGACCTTCCACTTTGACTCGGATTGCGAGACAGCTTTCGACTCACTTAAACACTCACTCACCACAGCCCCCGTTTTATCATCACCAAATTGGGACTACCCCTTTGAGCTGATGTGTGACGCATCTGATTTTGCAGTAGGTGCAGTCTTAGGACAGCACATCGATAAGATGCCACACGTGATTTACTATGCCAGTAAGACCCTGAATGATGCGCAAATCAATTATACAACCACCGAGAAAGAGCTTTTAGCGGTTGTATTTGCATTAGAAAAATTCAGGCCTTACTTAATCGGCTCACCTATAGTTGTATATACTGACCATTCCGCTTTAAAACATCTTCTGGCGAAGAAAGATGCAAAAGGTCGACTAATACGTTGGATCCTACTGTTACAAGAATTTGATCTTGTTATCAAAGATAAGAAAGGATGTGAAAACGTAGTAGCTGACCACCTTTCACGCATCGTTTCTTCCCCTGTGACCCTGCCGATCAATGATTCATTCCCTGATGAACAACTCTTGAGCATATCCGCTGAACCATGGTTCAGGGATATTGTGAACTATCATGCCACGGGACTTATACCGAGCGATTGGTCAAAACAGGACAAATATCGTTTTCTTTCCCAAGTAAAACACTTTTACTGGGACGAGCCCTATTTGTTTAAATATTGTCCTGATCAGATCATTCGCCGGTGCGTCCCGAATGAAGAGTTCAAGAGTGTTCTTTCATTTTGTCATGATCAGGCTTGTGGGGGTCACTTTGGTCCTAGAAAGACAGCGGAAAAGGTTTTGCAATGTGGATTTTATTGGCCGACCTTATTCAAGGACGCATTTGAGTATTGCAAAACCTGTACACAATGTCAGTATACGGGTAGAATATCCCAGAGGAATGAAATGCCTCAGCAACCCATCTTGGTTGTTGAAATGTTTGATGTTTGGGGCATTGATTTTATGGGTCCTTTTCCCAACTCCTTTGGGAATCTGTACATTTTGCTGGCGGTTGATTATGTCTCAAAGTGGGTAGAAGCCATTCCATGTCGCACTAATGACAGGAAAGTTGTCATTAAGTTCTTGAAAGAGAATATCTTTTCGCGATTTGGACACCCACGCGCTATCATTAGCGATAATGGGACGCACTTCTGCAACAGATCTTTCGAGACTCTGATGCGAAAGTACTCAATCAACCACCGTCTTTCTACACCCTATCATCCCCAAACAAGCGGGCAGGCTGAGATCTCAAACAGACAAATCAAACTTATCCTGGAGAAAACTGTTGCTAAAAATAGAAAAGACTGGTCGACCAAATTGACGGATGCTCTTTGGGCATTCAGGACTGCATATAAGACCGACCTAGGAATGTCTCCATATAGGATAGTTTTTGGTAAAGCATGTCATCTACCTGTTGAGATAGAACATAAAGCATTGTGGGCTATAAAAGAAATAAATTTTGATTTAAACCTTGCTTGCAACTTTCGGAAGCTGCAACTTAACGAGCTAAGCGAACTCCGCGATGAAGCTTATGATAATGCTGTAATCACAAAGAATAGGACTAAGGTTTTTCACGATAAAAGCATTTTAAGGAAAACATTTTTACCTGGTCAACAAGTCCTTCTTTATGATTCACGTTTACACCTTCACGCGGGTAAGCTCCGATTTCGATGGAAGGGACCATTTGTTGTGCGGTCTGTATTCCCGCACGGGGCAGTAGAAGTAGAAAATGTTAAAAACGGCACAGTTTTCAAAGTAAATGGACATAGATTAAAGCCGTATTTTTCCACTGACCCCACGGAGGAGCTCTTGTTCTTACAAGAGCCAGTTTATTTGGATTAAAATTCCTCCGTCTCACCTTCATATCCTGTATATCATTGCCTCATCTTTTGAATGAAGGTGAGTGAAAAACAAGTTTGGGGGAAGTTCTTCACTTATATATTTTACCCCCACTAATAATTCCCCCCAGATTTACAGATTTTTGTAGGTATAGCTGTCGGCAACAGTGAGGACACTGTTGAAAACAAGTTTGGGGGAGGTTTGTGCTTATTTTCGCATCATTTGCATATCATCTGCATAAGCACAAAACATTTCTTTTAAAAATCTATAAAAATTGAAAAATTTTCAAAACCCATAAAAATTTAAAAATTTTCAAATATAAAAATAATTTTAATATTTACACCTTTTTTGTATATAAATAAGATAATGAAAGTTTAGATAGTGAAAAATTGCATACATGAGATTAGAAAAATTTTAGAAAACTAAGAAAATTAGAAGTTTTCTTATACGAACTAGTAATAAGTAGTTATGAGCCGTTGTCCCAAGGGTTAGTAAGAGGAAGGACGTCACTAATCTGAGGATAAAAATAAGTCTGAAAAATAGTTTCTATTCTGGAAGCCAAACATTTTGAACGTGGCTACCCTGCTATTCGCACTTACACACGTCTTAAAGCCTGGGATAGTAGAGGATACCTTGAAATGCTCTTGTCTTAAAGCCAAAAGTATGAAAAAAAAAAATATGTGTTTTAAAGTGGTGAGAAAAATGGATACTGGTTTTGTTATCACCAAGGGCAATAAAAATATATAGCAAAAGGGTGCTTCTTCACCTAGTGCCCCAAGGTCAACTGGTCTGGGAGTCACTGCTATGCCTGAGGTGGTGCAAGAAGAGGAAAATACACCAAGCATGCAAGCACATTACTAATCGGTCGGTTAGTACCTCAAGAAGTATTAACGGTCGCATGAAAGTGTGTAAGCAATCTCGTTTGCCAAGAAGTACTGAGGCCGATGGGCAAGGGTATGATAGCTTGAATTGAATTCTCCGGGTGTAGGGATGTCTTTACACACACGCAGGGTGATATGATCGATGTTTGGAATAAAGATAGGAATGAAGAATAAGACGATGTTTTATTGAGGGAGGACGTGATTTCTAACATCTTTTCATGACCATTAAGATAGGGCTCATGACAACCGAAAAGCTAGCTTAGTTGGAAACCCTAATTTTCAAAGCTTTTCTTTTACAATTCTCTTCTTTAAATGTAATATTCATGATCTTGCTTTTATTATTGGATTTTGTGGGTGCAATCCGCTGAAAACCCTCAGGAGACAACACTCCTCCTACTAGGGACACCTAGAGGTTTAAAGGCTTGTTGCACATGCTCAGTGCAATCGTGTTGCCTACGAAAGTGTGCTAATTAGTTTTTCTCTTTCTTTATTTTCTCCTTCTCTCTTTTTAATAAAACATTCTCTCGAGACGATCGAAATTAAGTTTGGGGGTATTTGATCAGTCGAAAATATTGCATATTTTAACCGGCAATTTCCTTATCATTTGCATCCATATAGAAGTGTACGGTATTCATAATTCACATATTAGCAAATCGGTCGCAAAATATCAGATTACATGTATTCGACCTTAAAACCGGCATTTCTAGGGAAATTGACTGCATTACATTACATAGCATATTTTCCATATCTTGCAACCCCTATTTCGAAGTCTATGCAGGAAAAGAGATGCTTGCTCGATCATTACATCGCTCGACCATTACAATTGCTCGTAAACTCACTCAACTCAAATCTGGTATCAACACAGAAGGGAAACTGAAATTCTAAACATCAGAGAAAAGCCCAAACAGAAGTACCAAGCAGCAGAAGAAGGCACAGATCCCAAGGCCAACAATGCGCGGCGGAAGCGCGGCATATAGGCACATTGTGCGGCGGTTGCGCGGCGGGCCCAATAACTCAGCTCCTCAAATTTCACCAAAACTCCTGTTTCAGTTCCCACTGCTCAGAAATGCTCACAAACTTCCAGAATATCCCAGATACTTCCTCCAGATCAGCAAACACCCAAACTAGCCTAATCTTTCTAGAACTTTCCCTAAACCCTAGCTTAAACCCTAAGCTAACTCCTAACAAACTCCTTCTAGAAACCCTTCAACAAACTTTGGGAGGGAAAGTTCTAATTCAAATCTAACCTAGGATTTGGGAGTCTATAAATATGACCCTAGGCTCATCATTTGAGAATTATTCAACCTTATTGAAGTTTAGAAAATCAATCTCTTTCTTCATCCCCTCTTCCTCAAGTTTAGTGAGAGAGCTTGTAGGAAACCCTAACCCTAAATCCAACCACAATTCAAGATCTTGAGTGCAAGCCAAGCAAGATGCCTTCAACCCTTTTATGAGCCAAGCCGATCTTCAATCGGGCAAGAGATCAAAGTAGATCCACGATCCACGGAGACGAGCGAAGCCGAGTCAACGATCGATTTCTTCTTCTTGTAGATTCTTGAAAGAATGTATTGAAATTGTTGATTAAATAAAAGGTGATATTCTTTTATCTTGTTTTCTTTAAATTCCGCATCATGTTATCATTCCTATTCTTGAATATTGTCTTTGTGGTGATGTGTGAATAAAACTCCGCTCGTCGGGGAGTCGAAACGTTCTTTAGTAGGATTATGTAACAAATTTGTAATCGATTCTTGAATCCCACGAGTTTGTAAACCCTAGCAAGTTCAAGAATCGACGACCCAATTCGTTGCGATGCTTTCTTGATCGACATCGCTCGAGATTGGGGAGTTCCGATCGTTTCTTGGAATTGCTAGAGGCTAGAATATAAATGGTATCCTCGAAAGAATAAGGGTTAAGAGATGAAACCCTAATTTCATCAAGAAAACCCTAACTCTCGTCGATCACCATTGATCTAGTATCAATTCTTCGAAGGACAAGAACACGAAACCCTTTAGATTACATCACGTCTAAAGATCCGATCGACTCCTACGAGCCTCTCTTATATTCTTGATTGTTGATTGGAAATATTATCAAAACAACCGATTCTTGATTGTTTATAGTTTCTTGATTCTTGAGTAAAGGATAGTGACACTCGAATACAAATCACATCTTGAATCATGTTTTCGTTTATTGTTGTTTAACATTTCATTTCAAACGTATCAAAATACAATTGAATTGCACAATCCCTGTGGACGATCCGCACTCATTCATTAACTACATCTGACACCGTGGTTTGATTGCGGTCAATATAATTTTTTGATTGTCGTTACTTTTTACATATACACGTCAGAAAATATTTCAATCACTAAACTGCTATGTTTATAACATTCATTCAGTTATCTCATAACTTCTTGTGAATTCCAATTATTGTATCACATTCCGAATAAGATAGAAAATGTTAAACTTTCCGATCGAACAATCGAACACCCAAGTTTTCCCGAAACAGCTCAACACATGAAATAAGTTCAAAGACATTCACTTCATGCCTCAGTACCAACGGTCCAGCCGTAGAAGGGTCAAGCCAACGCCTCACATGTGGCACGCCGTACTGCCCCAAACCCTAAGGTTCAAAGGGCAGTTCAAGACGGTCACATAATCGAGTTAAGGTTTGTTGTCTTCTAGAGGGACCATCGTGTTACTTGCACTACTTAGAACGTCGTTAAACCACGGAAAAATCCAACACTTGGAAATTTCCCGGCAGGGGAAAAAGTGGGTATTTATATCCAGTCGAACTTTTTAACATATTCTAAAGTTACCCGGAAAAACACATAGACAAAATTGGACAATCCGATCGAATCTACGAACTCCCAATACAACCCAGAAAACTCAACTCTTGAGTAAATATTAAAAATTCCCAGAAAATACAGCACCTGAATATAGGAATTACTGTGCAATTATAAAAACCCAATCTGATAATATGGCCGCGGAACCGCCGCACGAGCCATGCTCGTGCCGCGGTTCCGCCGCGCTATAGTTGAATCAGCCCCTCGAATTTCACAGTAATTCAAATAACACCCTGCTGAATTTTTTAGCAATTTTTAATCTGGAAAAATCCACAGTTTACAAAAATGTACAGAAAGGGGTGAAATGCGGGGATTTCGGGTTCGATCGGACTTCTAACATCGTCTACGCATCGCCTAAGGCTCTAGCTAGGCTCTGATACCACTGTAGGGTTCCTAGGCACTCTCAAGAGGTCTCACAAGGCATCAACCATGCCAATTTCAAAATTGAACGGTGCCGAGAAACCCTAATACGGATCGTTGGCTAGAAGTTTAGGCGAAAAACAAACTAGTTAACACTTAACTACAAGAATACGGAAATACAACCTTTGTAGATCCGGTCCTCCACCTTCATGGCTCCATGATGAAGTGCTCTCCGCTGTCCTCATGCAATCCCGGGCTCTAGCGTCGGCTTCATCGGAGAAGAAGCGGGCTAGGTCATCGACGACGTGCCGAAGATGATCTATGTCGAGGCATCGCTAGATCAAGCTCCAACTTCACCAAGTCTAGAAACTTGTGAAGGAAACACACTCTACTACTTGGCAAGAGGTAGAGGATGAAGAAATAGGAAGTGGGTAGACTTTAGAATTGGATTTCTCACTCATTTTCATCAATCACCATTGATGAAGAAAGGTTTTCTTCAAGTGAAGAAGAAGAAGAAGATGAAGATAATATTATGATAAGTATTTTAGAAAATAGAAAATAAAAGAATACTTATCATAATCAACCATGGTCAAGTGTAGAGAATTGACTAAGGTTAGATGAATGGTTAGGGTTAAAGATGAAGACAAAGTGGTGACTTTGGTCAAAGCTTCATGAAGATTCAAGATGCAAACAAAGAAAGCCACCATTTTGTTTTCTTATCCATTTCTTTTTAATCCAATTAAAAAGATAAATGAATGAATAACAAAATAAAAACCCTAACCATTTACTTAACCAAGGTTTAATTCTTTACACAAACCCTAGCAAACATGTATCATCAAACATGATACATGCAAGTGCACAAAAGTATATCACATATACAATGTGCACATCCGAGTGAGAATATCCATTTAAAGTGAACCGATACTAGTTAATGCAAAGTAATATATCAAATATATAATTATACATTAAATCATTAAATCAACACTTGATTTAACGATCCGGTCATATCACATATAACCGACTAATATCCAATGTATCGGCTTATCGAATCAATCCATGATTCGATAACTAGGTTATATCGCATACAACCTTCCGATACATTCATCGCGAGAATGGAATGCGGTATCACATACACGTATTATTCTCGGTCCCGCACATATCTCATATGCGCTCCTATTTCGTTTCGCTTGAGCCAGGAAACCTCTGTGTAGGACTCTAAAGACTCGTCAATACGCCGGCAGCAGATGATGATCATATCAAACACCCACAAGCCGCAAGCGGTCTGCTAAACGTAACGGCCACCCGGGTATTGAGCGATCAGAAGACCGACGAGCAAGCCCGCTCACACTCCAGTGAATCCAACCAGTAACACTACCGTACAGTCCGGTCTGATCGTCTGATATGTCGCATATCTCGCCTAGGGGTGGTAAACGTCAGACCGCAATAGCTCGATAAGTCGTGTCGATATGAGGTCTATAACAATTCGAGAAACTACTGGTAACACTTACCAGTAAATCTCAGCAACCCTGGCCAGGGATTTCCGGTTATAGCCAATCGAACACAGCGCAACATCAACTCCCTATACCGGGAGAGACGAATCCCCTCATATCGCTCATTGCCTCCATGTGACTCGGGACTGTACCCAAAAACCACCGTTTTGCATGCCCTCTTGGACGTGGTAAGATGGAAATCAAAGCACAGTGGGAACCACACAAGACTCTATGACGATCTCGGGTCAACAGACTACTCTGTACCAGTGTCACCAGAGAACTGCCATCTGACGTAAGGTATAATACCATCTGGGAGTTCTCGGCGAGTCCGTCCAGTGTACCCAGTCTCTACTGAGCACCCGTATATCATCTCTGATGTCAAACACCAATGGATATGGGATCATCCATCGCCCATCTGTATGGGTCGAGAAGGTATACGCTAGTCTACTCTGGTATATCGATGCCCCGTCTCGATACACCCATGACTAGGGACTTTGAAGGATGTACTTATGGACTACCATGTCCCCACTAGTATGATCCACATCATAGTCCAGGTAGTCAAGTACACATCCTAAGGGCTTTACCAACATGTAACAGAGAGACAATCAGTGTACACGTTAAGGTAAAGAGTAACCAGATAGCATACTATCATGTCGAGCAAGAAAGTCCTCCCTATATATGTCCCAGCATCCACTACAATATACATCCAATGTACAGTAATGGCCTCTAGGGCATACATATAACTAACACAAGTAACCGTGTTCTAGGGTCCAGTAGGAGACCATCTTGAGGAGTCGAGACCGGGTTTCCTAACCCTAGAATTGGCAGTGTTGCTTGCCGCTCTCGTAGGGGTCTAGGGATATGGGTTTGGCTATTCATCGCGACCGTAGAATCCGTGTTTTAAACATGAACGTACTAAAATACAGACCTCCTAGTATATCCAATATTTCATATATCTTTCTTCTGCTGCAATGTTCTGTGTGTTAGTTATGTATATGCCCTAGAGGCCATTGTTGTACATATGATGTATATTATAATGGATGCTTGGATATATATAGAGATGACTTTCTTGCTCGTCATGATAGTATGCTATTTGGTTTCACTTTATCTTAACATGTTGACTTGTATTGGTTTACTGTTTTACTCTCACATGTTGATAAAGCCCTTAGGATCTGTACTCGACTACTGGGACTATGATGAGATCATACTAGTGGGGCCTTGGTAGTCGATGAGTACATCCTATAACAGTTCCTAGTCGAGGGTATATCGAGACAGGGCATCGATACACCAGAGTAAACTAGAGTATACGCATCTTGACCCATATGATGGGCGATGGATGATCCCACATCCATCGGTGTTTGACATCAGAGATGGTGTACGGGTGCTCAGTGGAGACTGGGTACACTGGACGGACTCGCCGAGAACTCCCAGATGGTGATATACCACACGTCAGATGGCAGTTCTCCGGTGACACTGGTACAGGGTAGTCTGCAGACCCGAGATCGCCATAGAGTCTTGTGTGATTCCCACTGTGCTTTGATTTCCACCTTACCACGTCCAAGAGGGCGTGCAAAACGGTGGCTTTTGGGTACAGTCCCGAATCACATAGAGGCAATGAGCGATAGGAGGGGATTCGTCTCTCCCGGTATAGGGAGTTGATGTTGTGCTGTGTTCGATTGGCTATAACTGGAAGTCCCTGGCCAGGGCTGATATAGAGATTTACTGGTAAGTGTTACTAGTAGTTTCTCGACCCGTTATGAGCCACACATCGACACGACTTATCGGTTACTGGGGTCTGACGTATACCACCCCTAGACTTGATATGCGACATATCAGACGAACAGACCGGACTGTACGGGAGTGTTACTGATTGGATTCACAGGAGAACGCACAGGCTAGCTTGTTGATCTTCTGATCGCTCAATACCTGGGTGGCTGTTACGTTTAGCTGACCGCTTGCAGCTTGTGGGTGTTTGATATGATCATCTCCTGCTACCGGCGTATTGACGATTCATTAGAGTCCTACACAGAGGTTTCTTGGCTCATGCGAAACGGAGTAGAGGCACATATGTGATATGTGCAGGACCGAGAATAATGCGATATGAGATACCGTATTATATTCTCGCGATATTTAGATATGAACTGGGACATCGGATCAAGTGTTGATTCGATGATTCGGTACATGATATATTAGTCGGTAATATTCGATATAGCCGGATCATCGAATCAAGTGTTGATTCGATGATTTAATGTATAATAATATATATGATATATTGTATTACATTATCTAATATTGGCTCGCTTTATTATTTCATTTTCTCACTGGATGATACATTGATATATATGCGATATATGTTAATTGTATTATTTTCTTTTGTTGCAAATATATAATATATATGTGATATATATTATTGTGACATGATATGATTAATTGTTAAACATGTTTAAGGATGATTAAATGAGGTTAGGGTTTGATTAGGGTTAGTTGCTTCTTGCACCTTCTAGAAGCTATTTCTTTTGTCATGGTTAAGATATTTTTTGATGACACATATCTAACCCAACCAAACCCTAACTCTAGTTTATTCTCTACACATTCTTAGCCACTCATCCTTGACCATGGTTTATATATCAATCATATACTTTTATTTCTATTCATCACAAAAGGATTTATCATTATCTTTTCCATGATCATCTTCTTCTCTCTCAAAAAAGCTCATTAGAAATTCTTTATGTGATGAATAAATATGAGAAAATGATTTAAAAGGAAAGCATAAATACTACTCTCTCATCCTCATCTCATCTAGCCCATGAGATTAGTGTGTTCATCTCTTTAGAGTGAGAAAGCTTGAGTTATTGCAACTTCGACGTAGATCATCGGAGATTTGGAACACTTCAAGCTAGCATGGATCGTTCGAGTCGTGGAGCCTCTCATGAGTCCGGGAGATCGTGGATCGCGGCAAAGGGACTTCTACTCGGAGCTTGTGAAGCGAAGGAGCGGACTACAAAGGTTGTAATCCCTCACACTTAGATAAAAGTTATCATCTTGCATGTTTAACCCTAATAATCTAGCAAAGATCCCGGCTTTGGGTTGTTCGGCACGTCTAAATTTTTTTCCGGGCATGTTTGATGCCTTATGAACCTTCACAAGAGTGCCTAGGAACCCTACAGTGGTATCAGAGCCTAGCTAGAGCATTAGGCGACGTGTTTACGAAGTTAAAACTCCGATCGAACCCGAACCGACGAATTTAACCCCCTCTCTGGAATTTTTCAAAAACTGGGATTTTTCTGAATTAAAAATACGTAAAAAAATCTGCAGGGAATTCTAAGAATTACCATGAAACACGAGCCCACAATTCCTCTAAACGGCGGCGGAACCGCGGCGAAAACATGCTTTTCGCGGCGGTTCCGCGGCGGAATTATGGATTGGTGACACGTGTTTTTCATGGTAATATCCATAGGTGCTTGTTGATGCTTCTGGGTATTTTTAATCTGTTTCAAGTGTTGAATATTCTGGGGTTTGTTTTGTAATAGTAGACTCGATCGGAAATTTTAAATTCGTATTTCTTTCCGGATATTTAGAAACTGTTAAACTAGTTGAACGGATATCATTAACCCACTTTTTCCCGGCATGTAAAACTTTCAAGTGTTGAATTTTTATCGGGTTTAAATCTTTCGGAAAAATTGTACAAGTTAAGCGGTGGACCCTCTAGAAGACAACAAACCTTAACTCGATTATGTGACCGTCTTGAACTGCCTTTTGAACCTTCGGGTTTGGGGCAGTACGGCGTGCCACATGTGAGGCGTTGGCTTGACCCTTCTACGGCTGGATCACTGGTACTTTGACATATTCTGGGATTATTTGAACTCCGCTCAAGAGTTGAGCACTTTGGGAAATTTTGGGTATTTGATTATCTGTTCGGAAAGTTTAATACTGTCTATTTATCTGGAATGTGATATAATATGTGGAATTCATAAAGTTAGGCATGAAATGCGAAGTATGTGATATTTCGGATTTACGATGTCTAAAGTGATTGTGGATTCCAAATGTTGTAGTTTTACACTTTCTTTTCTGTGACCGTAAGTGTAATATGTAAGATCGCCGGTTTTGTTGCTATATGTCAACGACAATTGGGATGCGCATATTTACTTACGTTGATGATATGTGATATTATGTGTTGCTGTGATATGTTATATTGGATCGTCGCGTTCTGAATAGCCGGGGTTTTATGTGAGATGAGGGTTTTTATTTTCATTCATGTAAAATTCATTTGTAATGTAATATTCTTTTATTTGGGGCACTTCCAGGTTGAGGTTGATGTCACCAGTGTATATTATTTACTTTTCCGCATTAGGTAGACCCAAGGAGGGGAGCACAAGTAACCGGGTTCTCGGGTCCAGTGGGAGGCCATCTCGAGGAGTCGAGACCGGGTCTCCTAACCCTAGAATTGGCAGTGTTACTTGCCGCTCTCGTAGGGGTCTTGGGATGTGGGTTTGGCTATTCGTCGCGACCGTGGAATCCGTGTTTTATACAGGCTCGTATTGAAAACACGGACGTCCTAGTATATCCAATATTTCATATATGTTCTTCTGCTGCAATGTTCTGTGATGAGATCATATTACTGCCTGAGATGAATGCTTATACTATATATATGCTGATATATAAATATTACTGCTTTCGTTTCTTCTGTGATGCTTATGAAGCATAAGCTGATGGGATTTTTATTAATGAGATTAATAAAAAGAAAAGAAACCTAAAGATGTTGTAGAATCAAAACTTTATAAAAAGGGTAGCTACAGTTTTGCTTTGCATAGTGATATATATGATATATCCTGCACCTTATTCGATGGGGAAAGAGCCGACGATCCCTTCACCGGGAGTGACCTCTTTAGCGAAACTGGCAGATGCTACAAAACTCGGTTTGTCTTTTGATTGCTTTTAAAGTTTTGCTTTGCACAGCGGTATATATGATATATCCTGCACCTTATTCGATGAGGAAAGGGCCGACGATCCCTTCACCGGGAGTGACCCCTTTAGCGAAACTAAGAAAAGCCTCAAAAACACTCCTTTTTCAAAACTTCACTCGATTCTACAACGATATCAAGTTCATTACGCTCGGGGTTTTCTGAAAAACCTGCGTAGCCCTCCGTCATTTCAGATAAATATTATTTAGTATTCGTGCTACGTTTGTTGGCCTGCGTCAAGACGTGGTGTGCGGTAGCTAACTAGTATTTATCTGTTTATCATATGATGCAGATTGGATTAGGGTAGTCGTGCGACTTTGTTGGCCTGCGTCAAGGGTCGTGCGGGTGGGTTTAATTCAATCAAGAAATGACGGGTTGAACTTGACTAGCGCGCTATGGTTTGTTGACCTGCGTCAAGGTCATAGAATGCTAGGGGCAAAATATTATCGGGAATTTCAAGTGTTGAAATTTGCAATGAGATTGCATACCTCCTATGAGATAGTTGGATCCCGATACCCACTGCGAGTAAGTGTTACTCCTGGGAGAGTTTTACACAGGACAATTAGTCATTCAAGTAGGTGTCTAGAAAAGTGTTAACGGGGTTACGCCTCTGGGAAAACGAGGTTTACTTTAATTAGGTCCGTGCGAAAGCACGGGGAACCTCCCTCAAAGTACCAACATTGATCTGGCTGAAAGATTGACGAAATTGTAGGGTGTAATTAATCCCGGCTAATCTTACCTTTTAGGGTTTGAAGGAAGATTTGATAAAAACAGTGGGAGACATCCTGATTAGATAAGATAATAACCAATCTAATCTTGCAAGAGCGTACGCTAAAGTGTTTTTCTTCTCTCTCTCTCCAGGTAGCGACCATGTCAGGCCATAATCAAGATAATAATATTGATGTATTGACTGAACCCAATTATTGTACTAAGCTAGGGAATGTTGGACCCGTTCTTTCTTATAAGAGTTATAAGACTGAACAGGAAACAGGAGAATATCTGGATTCTCAAGCCGCCCAAAAGAACATGCATGTTGATGCATCTTCTTCGGGTGTATTAGTTATTGAGAACTGTTTCTCAGTTCACCCTACGTCCTGGGTATTAGATACCGGATCAGGATCCCACATATGTAAATTGTTACATGGGCTATGAAAAGGTAGAGAACTAGGAAAAGGTGATCATTCCGTTCAAGTAGGGAACGGTGCAAGTATTGTAGCCAAAGCAGTTGGCGAATATCACCTTGTATTACCAAGTCGTAATACACTGATTCTAAATGAGTGCTATTATATACCGAACATGATGTGCAACATTATATCAGTTTCTTTATTAAGTAAAGAAGGATATAATTTTGTAGTAAAGGATAATGTTATGAACATATTCCTAGATCAAAAGTTGATTGCATCAGGCTCGTTATATAATGGCATATTCATTCTAAATCAGAATACAGTCCTCAATATACAAAACACACACAAGAGGAAAAATTCAGAAATGAACGAATCCTTCTTGTGGCATTGTAGACTTGGTCATATCAATGCGACACGACTGGCTAAGTTACATAAGGATGGTTATTTGAATCCGTTCGAATTATCATCTTATGATACTTGCCATTCATGTCTCAAAGGAAAAATAACCAAAGCTCCGTTTAGTGGACACGGAGAAAGAGTTACCGAACTCTTAGGACTGGTACATAGTGATGTATGCGGTCCCAAGTCTACGCATGCCAGGAACGGTTCTTCCTACTTCATTACATTCACTGACGATCTCTCAAGATTCGGATTTGTGTTCCTGATGAAACACAAGTCTGAAGCTTTTGAGAAATTCAGAGAATATAAGCACGAAGTAGAGAATAAAACGGGCAAAAGTATTAAGATTCTTCGATCTGATCGAGGAGGTGAGTACTTAAGCAGTGAGTTCCTAGATTATCTAAAAGAGAATGGGATTCTCTCTCAGCTTACTCCTCCTTATACACCACAGCACAACGGTGTATCGGAGCGGAGGAATCTCACCCTATTAGATATGGTGCGCTCTATGATGAGTACAGCTGAATTACCTATTTCCTTCTGGGGGTATGCACTGGAGACAGCTGCAGACCTATTGAATATGGTTCCCACCAAATCTGTGCCAACCACTCCATATGAGATATGGAAAGGAAAGAAACCATATCTTAATTATGTTAGGATATGGGGTTGTCCGGCATATGTGAAAACACAAAATCCGGACAAACTCGGCGCAAGGTTTATTCTGTGCAAGTTTATTGGATATCCCAAACATTCGCGCGGGTATATCTTCTACCACACCGAAGAACAAAAGGTGTTTGTTTCTCGTCACGCCACCTTTTTAGAAAAGGAATTTCTTGAAAAAGAAATTAGTGGCTCTGAGGTAGAACTGGAAGAAGTTCCAGCAGAACAAACTACAACAGATGATTTAGTGGAACCAGAGGATTCAGTAATACCCGACGAACCCCAGCCTCTCCGCCGATCTAGTAGGGTTTCTCGTCCACCTGAGAGATACTACGGTTTTCTCATTGATGGTGGAAGCGAGGATTGCATCATGGAAGATGATGACCCAACTAGTTTTGAGCAGGCCATCACAAGTGGTGACTCTGTGAAATGGCTGGATGCAATGCAATCTGAGATGGAATCCATGTACACCAATAAAGTATGGATTTTGGAAAATGCTCCTGAAGGGGTAAAACCCATTGGGAGCAAGTGGATTTTTAAAAAGAAATTTGGTGTAGATGGAAAAGTTGAGACTTTCAAAGCTAGACTTGTAGCAAAGGGTTTTCGTCAACGACCAGGTGTGGATTATGACGAAACCTTTTCTCCAGTGGCTATGCTTAAGTCCATCCGGATCTTACTTGCCATTGCTGTATACCATGACTACGAAATCTGGCAAATGGATGTTAAGACCGCCTTTCTAAACGGTGATTTAGAAGAGAGCGTGTACATGACTCAGCCAGAGGGATTCGCAGATAGTGGGAGCAGCGAAAATGTGTTCAAGCTGCTTAAATCCATTTATGGGTTAAAGCAAGCATCGCGGAGTTGGAACATCTGTTTTGATGTTGTAGTCAAAGAGTTTGACTTCATCAAAAATATAGATGAACCTTGTATCTATATGAAGGTAGCAGAGGGTAAGGTTGTCTTCCTCGTATTGTACGTGGATGACATACTCTTGATAGGAAATGATATTCCTATGCTGCAATCAGTCAAGCTCTTCTTATCACAGAGATTCTCAATGAAAGATCTAGGTGATGCCTCCTGCATATTGGGAATCATGATCTATAGAGATAGATCTAAACGGATACTGGGATTGTCCCAATCCAGGTACATTGACACCATACTAAAGAGGTTTAGTATGGAAGAATCCAAGCGTGGGAACCAACCCACGATCTCTGGACTCACTCTCTCCAAAGAGATGTCTCCTAAGACTGATTTGGAGAGAGCTCGCATGCAAGGGATACCCTATGCTTCGGCAGTAGGCTCTATCATGTATGCGATGCTATGTACCAGACCCGATGTAGCATACTCACTAAGTGTAGTGAGTCGGTATCAAGCAGATCCTGGAGAGAGTCACTGGACAGCTGTGAAGAACATTCTCAAGTACTTACGAAGGACTAAGGAGATGTTCTTGGTGTATGGTAACGGAGAACTCCAGGTGGAGTCCTTTACCGATTCCACCTTCCAAAGTGATAAGGACGACTCTAAGTCGCATTCGGGTTTTGTCTTTACCCTCAATGGAGGGGCGGTATGTTGGAAGAGTTCCAAACAGGATACCGTTGCAGACTCGACGATGGAAGCTGAATACATCGCTGCCAACGATGCTGCAAAGAGGCTGTCTGGATCAAGAAGTTCATTAGTGAACTTGGTGTGGTTCCATCCATTGAGCATCCAATACCTCTGTATTGCGATAACAATGGAGCTGTGGAGTTAGCCAAGGAACCCAGATCCCATCAGAAGTCCAGACATATTCTGAGGCGGTATCACCTGATCAGGGAGATAGTTGATCGCCGGGAGATCGAGGTCAGGAGAGTAGATATGAAGGACAACACTGCGGATCCATTCACGAAGGCTATTCCCCAGATACAGTTTGAGAGATTATTCGGGATGCTAGGTATGAGATACTACAGCAGCTGGCCTTAGTGCAAGTGGGAGATTGTTAGTTATGTATATGCCCTAGAGGCCATTGTTGTACATATGATGTATATTATAATGGATGCTTGGATATATATAGAGATGACTTTCTTGCTCGTCATGATAGTATGCTATTTGGTTTCACTTTATCTTAACATGTTGACTTGTATTGGTTTACTGTTTTACTCTCACATATTGATAAAGCCCTTAGGATCTGTACTCGACTACTGGGACTATGATGAGATCATACTAGTGGGGCCTTGGTAGTCGATGAGTACATCCTAAAACAGTTCTTAGTCGAGGGTATATCGAGACAGGGCATCGATACACCAGAGTAGACTAGCGTATACGCATCTTGACCCATATGATGGGCGATGGATGATCCCACATCCATCGGTGTTTGACATCAGAGATGGTGTACGGATGCTCAGAGGAGACTGGGTACACTGGACGGACTCGCCGAGAACTCCCAGATGGTGATATACCACACGTCAGATGGCAGTTCTCTGGTGACACTGGTGCAGGGTAGTCTGTAGACCCGAGATCGCCATAGAGTCTTGTGTGATTCCCACTGTGCTTTGATTTCCACCTTACCACGTCCAAGAGGGCGTGAAAAACGGTGGCTTTTGGGTACAGTCCCGAATCACATGGAGGCAATGAGCGATAGGAGGGGATTCGTCTCTCCCGGTATAGGGAGTTGATGTTGTGCTGTGTTCGATTGGCTATAACTGGAAGTCCCTGGCCAGGGCTGATATAGAGATTTACTGGTAAGTGTTACTAGTAGTTTCTCGAACCGTTATGAGCCACACATCGACACGACTTATCGGTTACTGGGGTCTGACGTATACCACCCCTAGACTTGATATGCGACATATCAGACGAACAGACCGGACTGTACGGGAGTGTTACTGATTGGATTCACAGGAGAACGCACAGGCTAGCTTGTTGATCTTCTGATCGCTCAATACCTGGGTGGCTGTTACGTTTAGCTGACAGTTTGCAGCTTATGGGTGTTTGATATGATCATCACCTGCTACCGGCGTATTGACGATTCTTTAGAGTCCTACACAGAGGTTTCTTGGCTCAGGCGAAACGGAGTAGAGGCACATATGTGATATGTGCAGGACCGAGAATAATGCGATATGAGATACCGTATTATATTCTCGCGATATTTAGATATGAACTGGGACATCGGATCAAGTGTTGATTCGATGAATCGGTACATGATATATTAGTCGGTAATATTCGATATAGCCGGATCATCGAATCAAGTGTTGATTCGATGATTTAATGTATAATAATATATATGATATATTGTATTACATTATCTAATATTGTCTCGCTTTATTATTTCATTTTCTCACTGGATGATACATTGATATATATGCGATATATGTTAATTGTATTATTTTTTTTTGTTGCAAATATATAATATATATGTGATATATATTATTGTGACATGATATGATTAATTGTTAAACATGTTTAAGGATGATTAAATGAGGTTAGGGTTTGATTAGGGTTAGTTGCTTCTTGCACCTTCTAGAAGCTATTTCTTTTGTCATGGTTAAGATATTTTTTGATGACACATTTCTAACGCAACCAAACCCTAACTCTAGTTTATTCTCTACACATTCTTAGCCACTCATCCTTGACCATGGTTTATATATCAATCATATACTTTTATTTCTATTCATCACAAAAGGATTTATCATTATCTTTTCCATGATCATCTTCTTCTCTCTCAAAAAAGCTCACTAGAAATTCTTTATGTGATGAATAAATATGAGAAAATGATTTAAAAGGAAAGCATAAATACTACTCTCTCATCCTCATCTCATCTAGCCCATGAGATTAATGTGTTCATCTCTTTAGAGTGAGAAAGCTTGAGTTATTGCAACTTCGATGTGGATCATCGGAGATTTGGAACACTTCAAGCTAGCATGGATCGTTCGAGTCGTGGAGCCTCTCATGAGTCCGGGAGATCGTGGATCGCGGCAAAGGGACTTCTACTCGGAGCTTGTGAAGCGAAGGAGCGGACTACAAAGGTTGTAATCCCTCACACTTAGATAAAAGTTATCATCTTGCATGTTTAACCCTAATAATCTAGCAAAGATCCCGGCTTTGGGTTGTTCGGCACGTCTAAATTTTTATCCGGGCATGTTTGATGCCTTATGAACCTTCACAAGAGTGCCTAGGAATCCTACACTGTGATGAGATCATATTACTGCCTGAGACGAATGTTTATATTATATATATGAGATATATGTTATATTGCAGATTTCGTTTCAAATTTGTTGCTTGTGAAGCATATTAAAATGGGACTTTATTAATGAGATTAATGAAACTAAAAGAAACCTAAAGATGTTGTAGAAACTTGTTTAAAAACCGGTAGCTCTAGTTCTTGCTTTCCATAGCGGTGTTCCTTGTAGAACATCCAGCACCTTATTCGATAAGGAAAGAGCCGAGATCCCTTCACCGGGAGTGACCTCTTTAGCGAAACTAGCAGATGCTACACACTCGGTTTGTCTTTTGAATTTTTTTATAGTTTTTTCTTTGCATAATGATATTTGTGAAATATCCTGCACCTTATTCGATGAGGAAAGAGCTGACGATCCCTTCACCGGGAGTGACCACTTTAGCGAAACTAGCAAAGGCCTAAAAAACACTCCATTTAAATCACTCGATTCTACAACGATATCAAGTTCATCACGCAAAGGGTTTTCTTAAAACCTGTCGTAGCCCTCCGTCATTTCAGATAAGTATTACTTAGTATTCGTGCTGCGTTTGTTGACCTTTGCCAAGGCGTAGTGTGCGGTAGCTAATTAGTGCTTATCTGTATAAGCATATGATGCGATTGAGTTAGGGTAGTCGTACGACTTTGTTGACCTTAGCCAAGGGCCGTGCGGGTGGGTTTAATTCAATCGGGAAATGACGGGTTGAACATGGCTAGCACTTATGATTTGTTGATCTTAACCAAGGTCATAAGTTGCTAAGGGCAAAATATTATTGGGAATTTCAAGTGTTGAAATTTGCAATGATATTGCATACCATCTATGAGATAGTTGGATCCTGATACCCGCTGCAAGTAAGAGTTACTCCTGGAAGAGTTTTACACATTACAATAAGACGATCAAGTAGGTGTCTAGAAAGGTGTTAACTGGGTTACGCCCCTTGAAAAACGAGGTTTATTTTAATTAGGTCTGTACGAAAGCGCGGGGAAACTCCCTCAAAGTACCGGCATCGGCCTGGCTGAAAGATTGGCGAACTTGTAGGGTGTAATTAATCCCGGCCAGTCTTTCCTTTTAGGATTTGAAGGAAGAATTAACTAAAATAGTGGGAGCCATCCTGATTAGATAAATTGATAACCAATCTAATCTTGTAAAAGCGCACGCTGAGTGTTTTCTTCTCTCTCTCTCCTGGTTACGACTATGTCACGCCTTAATCAAGATAATAATACGGATGTATTGACCGAACCCGCTTGTTATACTGCACTAAGGAACGTTGGTCCCGCTCCAACTTATAATTGTTATAAGACAGAACAGGAAATAGGGGATTACCAGAATTCCCGTGCTACCCAAACGAAGAAAGTGCATGCTGATGCATCTTCTTCGGGTGTGTTCATTACCGAGAACTGTTTCTCAGTATCCTTTACGTCCTAGGTATGAAATACCGGATCAGGATCCTGCAAATGTAATTTGTTACATGGGCTACAGATAGGTAGAGAACTGAGAACGGGTGATAAATTTCAAGAGTTGGAAACGGTGCAATTGTTGCAAGCCAAGCAGTTGGCAGTTATCACCCTGTATTACCAGAATACATTGATTCTGAACGAATGTTTTTAGATACCGAACCTGATATACAACATCATATCAGTCTCTTTATTAGTAAAGAAGGATATAATTTTGTATTGTTGGATAATGTTTTGAACATTTCCTATATCAAGAGTTGATCGGTTCAGGCACGTTATCTAAAAGCATAGACGTTCTAAATAAAACCACAGTTCTTAATGTACAGAACACACACAAGAGGAAGAGTTCAGAAATGAACGAATCCTTCTTGTGGCATGGTAGACTAGGTCATATCAATGCGACCCGACTAGCTGAAATTACATAAAGATGCATATTTAAATTATTTTGGATTTACATCTTGTAAAACTTGCCAGTCATATCACAAAGATAAGATGACCAAAGCTTCGTTTATTGGAAACAGAGAAAGAGTTATTGAACTCTTGGGATTGATATATGCTGATATATGAAGGTCCCCTGTCTACACATGCCAAGACCGGTTCTTTGTACTTCATTACATTCACTGATTATCTCTTAAGATCCGGACATATGTTCCTGTTGAAACACAAGTCTGGAACTTTTGAGAAATTCAATGAATATAAGTTAGAAGTAGAGAACCAAAATTGGGTATAAGTATTATGTCCTTTGATGAGATCAAGGAGGAGAATACTTGAGGACGGAATTCCTGGACTATTCTAAAGGAGAATGAGATTCTCTCTCAGTATTACTCCTCCGTATACACCACAGCACGTCAGTGTATCGGGGCGGAGCAGTCGCACCCTATGTGATATGGTGTGCTCTATGATGAGTACTACTGAGTTGCCTATTTTCCTTTTGGGAGTTATGCATTTATGAAGCTGCATACCTATTGAATATGGTTCCAATGAAATCAGTTTCCTACCACTCCGTATGTGATATGGTATGGGAAGAGCCCATATCTTAAATGAGTTAAGATATGGGGTTGTCCAGCCTATGTCTAAAAGCATAATCTGGACAAACTCGAGCTAAAGTCAGTTCTGTAGAAGTTTGTTGGATATCCCAAGCATTCGCAAGGGAATATCTTCTACCTAACCGAGGAACAAAAGATATTTTGTTTCTCAACATGCCACCTTTGTGAAAGGGAATTTTATCACGACCCGAAAAGTACGGAACATGACCGGCACTTAAATTACGGACGTCTCGAGGCGTACGTAATCTAAGTAAGCCAAAACCCAGAAATCAAAACCAAAGAAGCAGTAGAGTGAGGGAAAAACCAACTTAAAGAAAGTAGTTTTATTAACATAATCCGAATTATGCGTTTTTACAAACATCAAGTATTTTCTGAAAATTTCGGTAGAGTCTCCTTTGTAAAAACTGGCCCCAAACGGGATACAACATGAATAGTATACGAAATACAAAAAAAGGCATCCCCAAGCGGGAGCTAGCTCTTCGTCAATCGACGGTCACAACCACGCAAGCAATATAATATATAACGCTAAAGGGCGAGGATCAAAGTTGAAAAGGAAACTCAAAACAGCAAGAAATCTATAGAAATACAACGCGCGACTCTAAGGTCGAAAGAATAAACATCACTGGTCTCTATCTCTGAAATAATACATGTTTGGTTGATGGGACATCTTGATATAACTGAATAATAATATACAAAATATACTGATGGTCACGATACAAGTCAACCCACCTACTAGCAAATCACCCGGAAATGGAAGTAGTGCCAGCAAAGCCGTAATGAAACCTGTACGTCTACGTAGGAGAGCTACAGCCGTTTCCCATTCCGAAGTGGAAGTGGGAATATATTTCGATGGATTTCATTGTGGGTCTACCCAGGACTAGGCGGGGGTATGACTCCATTTGGATGATCGTGGATCGCCTGACGAAAGCGGCTCACTTCCTGCCGGTGAAGACGACTTTCGGATTTACGCAGTACGCCCATATTTATATCGACGAGATTGTACGATTACATGGGGTCCCGACGTGTATTGTGTCTGATCGAGGCACCCAGTTTACCAGTAGACTATGGCAGAGGCTTCAGGAGGCTTTGGGACTCGTTTGAGTTTCAGCATGGCATTTCATCCGCAGACCGACGGACAGTCAGAGCGGACCATTCAGACTCTTGAGGACATGCTCCGAGCGTGCATTTTAGACTTTGGTGGTAGTTGGGATCATCATTTACCCTTGATAGAGTTCTCCTACAACAATAGCTTTCAGGACACTATTCAGATGGCACCTTTCGAGGCTTTGTATGGGAGGAGATGTAGATCACCTGTCTGTTGGACAGAGCTGAGCGAGAGTAGTATTTTGGGGCCACAGATCGTACAAGAGACGACCGAGAAGATTCAGCTGATTCGAGACAGGATGAGGACAGCTCAGAGCAGGCAGAAATCGTATGCTGACAGACGCCGCCGCAGATTAGAGTTCGCAGTTGGCGATCACGTTTTTCTGAGGGTCTCCCCAATGAAGGGAGTGATGATATTTGGACGATATAGGAAGCTTAGTCCCAGGTTCATAGGTCCTTTCGAGATCCTTGAGCGAGTAGGCGCAGTCGCATATCGATTGGCTCTTCCACCCAGTCTTTCGGATGTTCATCCAGTCTTCCACATATCGATGCTACGCAGATATCTTCATGACCCTTCCCACACGATCCAGCATCAGACAGTTCAGCTTGAGCCCGATCTTTCGTTCACCGTGCAGCCAGTTGAGATATTGGATCGGCAGGTGAATAAACTTTGATCTAGGGTCCTGCCGTCGGTGAAGGTTCTTTGGCGCAGCCCGAATGGTGAGGAGATCACTTGGGAGGCCGAGGGGGAGATGCGGAAGAAATTCCTTCATCTCTTTGAAGGTACGTGTAGTTATATGTTGTTTTTTTAAATTCGGGGACGAATTTTCTTAAGGAGGGGAGACTGTAACACCTGAGTTTAGGGTTAGCAGTAATTGTGTGTTAGTGTGGGGTTTTTGGTAAAAAGTTTACCAAAATGGGTTTCTAGTAATTTATCTGGTTTTATAGTTATTTTTGTAGGAATTTATCTCGACCGCACACACTTGTGCACGATAGCAAGGGTTAGACTTAGGGTGGCCTAGTTTGGGTGTGCATGGTGGGTTAACCATGTTTAGCCCACCATGGTAGGATTAGGGCCTTGCTTAAGGTAATTGAGTTGATTTTGGAGAAAATGAGTTTAACTAGGGTGGTTGGCTTTGACCAAGGGTGCTTAGGATGTTTCAAGTTGACTTGCTAGAGAGAGAGAGAGAGAGATGTGATGGTTGCCATGATGGTTTAAGGTTGTGTCACACCAAACTTTTTGAATGTCTCTTCACACTCAAATCCCTCTCACTCACACTCAATTTCAGCCCCTAAAAACATCAGAACAGCCACCAAAACAACCCCATCAGCCCAACCTCAACTCATTCCACCACCCCATCAGCCCCCCAACCCATCACTTTAACATCAGCTTCAGCCTTTTGAATTCTTTCAGAACTTCAGCAACATCATCTGCATCAACAGCCATGTCATGATCACACACACACCCCTACACCACCTTATACATAACCCTACACCACAACACACACACAAAGTCTTTCCCAGCTTCTACAGCAGCAACTCGACACCCAAAACCTTGGTTCTGCTTCAAAAAAAAACAGCAGAAGCAGCTCGGCCTGGAGCAGCAGCAGCATCTGCAGAGCAGATCAGCAGCTCAGGCAAGAGGCAGCCCCAGGAGCTACAGCAGAGGCACACCACTCCCTCCTTCTTCTTTCCTCCTTCAACTTGGATCTGGAGAGGTATAATTCCCTTAACCCCATTTTCTCTTGGCTCACTTATGGTTTTAGTGTAGTGTAGTGTTGATATTTGGTAGTTTAAGTGCTAGTTGTAGAGATTTGGGTGGAATTTAGTTAAGTAATGATTTTAATGGTTAGTATAACCTTAGTAAGTGCTGTTAAGGCTAGTGGAACCAAGATTTATCCAAGTTTTCACCAGAATAACCAATTTGCCCGACTTGGCGTAAATTAGCGATTTTAGGGACTTTGAGCCTCTGTGGGATCTGCTGTTGACCCGAACCTTAAATCATAAAATTTTGAAGATTTTAGCACAGTAACCTTAGCAGAGACACACACACAGAGCATGGGGACCCACCTCCAAAATGAGGCCGCCGGTTTATTCCTTCTGGCCGCAAATTGCGGCCAGAACAGGGGCTAGGGTGTTGGGTTTTTGGCTGTAGGGTTCTTCTGGGTAGCTTAGACTTTTGGTATCCGTAACTTTTGTAGTTTGGCCCAGAGGCAAAATCTGGAGTTATAAATGCATTTTCGATGTTTGTAACCTTGTGCGACACGCGCATGATCCGCGTGGTTCTGTGGAGCGCCGCGCGCCACAGCGCGTCGAAGTTGGTTCTGGTGAGTTCTCAGGCATCGCGGCGTGTCATATGCACACGCATTTAGTTTCACGCACGCGTATCCTTTTTAAGATTTTGGTGATTCTTGTGGTTTGGTGTTAAGTAATGTTAATATTAGTTAGACTAGCCAAATTAGGTATGGTTTGGACCAAGTTAACCTAGGAAACCCCAGATTACACAAAAATACCCTAAGTTTTCAATTGGTACAAAACTTTGCGTTTTTGAGCAAACCATAGCTTTTTGAGATCTGCTGCTACCCTTGTAGGTTCAAAATAAAATTGAGTGAACCATAACCTACTGGTGACACACTGACCCAACTACCAGAGCCCGACCCCACCACCTTCAACCCAGGCCGCCAGAAAATTCTTTCTGGCCGCAAATTGCGGCCAGACTAGGGAGTTAGGTCCTAGGGTTTTTTTCTACAGGTGTCTGCTACATTTTTTAGGTCTCTGGTATATATATAGTTTTGCAAAATTTTGATCATGGAAAAATCTGGGGTACTATATTGTTTTCTGGTGTTTTTGGTTTGCGCGATACGCGGGTGGTTCTGTGATTCGGCGTATCGCGGCGTATCGGGTTAAGCGCTAGGCACATACACGCACGTTTCAGCGTATCGCACACACGCGCGTCAATTCGCGACACGGGTTCTCGTTTTGTTTTATCGCGTATGCGAGATTTTGATTATATTTGGATTCTTGTGTAAATTCCAGGTTCGCAGGCGGGTACGTCAGACGCCGCCGGGAAAGGGAAGCAGGTGGTCGGCTATACTTAGCACATGACCAGGTGAGTAGATTTAACATCTACGGGAAAATCGCCCGTATGGCATTAAGCGTCAGGGCGTAGTAGGATGTTTAGTTTTATATGTTCATGCAAACATACTAGAGTAGCATACCCTTGTTACATATATAGAACTGCTAGTATAGAACACTGCACTGTCACTAACGGTACATGCAGCACGAGCACGATTTATATGCTACACTCACACCGTTAGTGATTGCCATGACACTCACAGTATAGGATTGCTAAAAATTATATGTTATATTGATCCCATTTCACTGATGTTGTCATGATTTGCCATATCCGCATATGCATATTTTTACCATGTTCACCTTGTAGCTCATCATAATGCTTATATATATATATATATATATATATATATATATATATATATATATATATATATATATATATCTTGGACACAGATGCATCATTTCCACATTAGTGTACGTGTATATTGCTACACTCACTTAGCATATTTAGCTTCTCGCACATCCATACCTATACTCATTTTCATATGAAACATACATGGATGATATTGACTTGACTTAAAAACTAAGGGACCGCATTTGGTATTTTCCAAACTGGGTATTTTTAGAAAAAGAGCGGTTTTCCCCTTTTCTTCCATACGACGCATGGCATGGATTAACGCATTAGATTGATTCATGTGATTTCTGGATTTTGGGAACCGGAGTACTATTTTAAGAAAAATACGCACTGTTTAAAAACCCGGTTTCCCTTGATTTGATATTTTAGTGCGTCCACCATGTGTTTTCTTGGTGCTAGAGCGATACATGGAAACCCAAGTCGAGGAGCTGGACGAGGCCGATTGCGGGTACATGGTAGACCCGGTATGGTACCCCGGGGCGAGAACGGATCGCTGTGCAGTAGACGGTGAGCCTGGCAGAGAGACTACTACCTACCGGTGATTGGTTGGACCTGGCGGTTGTCCGGAGGATACCGACCAGAGTCGAGAGATAGATACGGGACGACTCGTACTGCCGGGACCGAGGGCCGACACCGCAGACAGAGCCCGTTGGCTAACCCGGATTGACGGGTGCCCTAGATATGAGGTTTTGCGTGTCGATGCTGGACACGAGTTTTCTTGATATTTGGGTGCCGATGTTGGGCACTCACGATTTTATGAGATTACAGGATTTCAAGGCCGATGTGGATGACGGCGCCTGAGTTGGTTTGGGATAGGGGTGCATTGACATACACCAGTTATTTTTCCACGTTGACATTCCGTGTAGACATCATTTCTTCCCATACTCAGCATTTATTACTTGACATCTCATCCTGTAGCTTGCATACCTGATAGAGTACACATGCTTGCATATTATTGCGTACCCTGCTCATCCTATATAGGGTTGTTAGATTACATTGCCATGTCTGATTTTCATACGTCTGCTCATTACATAGAAATGCCATTAGATCATACCTGTCGCATGATATTGAGCATCCAGTTCATCATATAGATGTTACCTGTTGGCATAGTTTAGAGTATCGCAGCACGTGCATACTCGCGATTACCTTTATATGTTATCTACTACTCACGAGTTGGCAACTCACCCCCGTTGTGCCACAGTGTTTGCAGGTTGCCCTTTGTGTAAGTGCACGGCGGCGCCCCGGCCGTCAATCCGACGGCCAGATGCGGAAGCGGTGATAAACTTAAATTTTTCTTGAACTGGCAAACCGCCGCGCACTAATACCCGGATCGAACCACTAACTAGTCCTAGCTAACAACAAGAAAGGGAAGAGAGATATACCGACGATCCAAGTCCTCCGGTCTTCTCATCATCGTCCGGATCTCCTGCGGAATGTCCCGTCTCCTCCTCGTCGCCGGAAGTGCACCACATCGCCTACTTCTTTTACGGGCTCCCACCTCAATGCCGAGGCAACTCGGGCACGAAGCCGGCTACTCGACGTGCCCAAGGTTCGCTGTAGAATATGTAGTCCTCAAGTCTCACTTTGGGGTTCATGGAGATGCCATTTTAGGTGGAGGAAAAAGAACTTGGAATTTTGGAGAGTCTTCTTGTGTGATTTTTTTGAAGCATCAAGAGAACCAAAAATTGCCCCTCATGAAAATGAAATCCCTTCTCTTTTTGGAATGGCCGGCCCCCCTTTTTCCATGTGTGATTGGAGAGAGAAAAAACAAAGACAAGGGGGTGGGTGGAACAATAATGCAAAAAGGGAATCATGAAAGAACATGATAACAAATACATCCACACACAACCAACCTCACCCCTCACCATCATCAACAATCATGACTTTAAAAGTCAAGTCATGATGGAGTCAAAACAAGTCAATGATGGTGCACATCATGAAAACCATCATGATGCAAACAAGATGCAAAGAACCCCCTCCACAAATGCCTATTTGCAACAATGCAAATAAACCCTCCTCCACCAATCTTCGGCCAATGAACGGAACAATGGAAATCGGCCGAAACGGAAAGCAAACTGGCAACTCCAGAAAACTGGTCCCGTAATAAATTACAGGAAAACCCCGATACTGTGCATACACACCCGCATCTGTATTTCGACCGAAATACAAATGCAATGAGACAAAGTCTACACTGTACTATACTAGGATCCGGCTTAAACCAAAGCCGGCTAGTCATATCTGTTCGATCCTGATCCGTGCAATACCGCACGTATCTGATCGAACCCTGCCATATATCCATACGGCCTATAGTACAAACTGTCCGATCCTGATCCGTGCAATACCGCACGTATCTGATCGGACCCTGCCATATCTCCATACGGCCTCTACAACCTTTCGCCCGAAAGCTGAGTAACAGAATGTGGGGGACTCTAAAGACTCGTCAACACCTTGGTTGTGCATTTAACCACTAGCACGTTAGAGGTATAAGCCAATACATAACGGGCTGCCAGGTATAGACCAAAAGGGACGTCTGTGAGCGAACTCAGCCTGACTCCCTACTGAGCCTGTCAGTGAAAATATCCGTACAGTCCGGTCCGTTCGTCTATGAGCATCGCATGGCGGGCCTAGGGGGTTGGTAAAAGTCAGACCCCCAAAAGCGGTACAAGTCGTGTCGGAGTGTAGCCCAGAACACCCTGAGATACTACTGGAATACCTACCAGTAAATCTCCTTGCCTCGGCCGAGGGCTTTGTGTAATGGCTCTCCTAGACACAGCACGACCTCACCCCCAATACCGGGAGAGACGAACCCCTGAAGATACGCTCACTGCCTCCATGTGGCTCGGGACTGTACCCAACTAAAACCTGTTTGCACGACTCCTTTGAGCCGTGGTAGGGTAGTAATCAAAGTACAGTGGGAACTCACACGAGACAAATGACGATCCCCAGGTCGATGAACTAACCTGCACACATGTCACCAGGGAACTGCCATCTGACGTCTGGTATATGACCAACTAGCATGTTCCCGGCGAGTCCTGTCCGGTGTACTCATAACCCAATGAGCACCTGTATACATCTTAGGTGATCCAACTGACACCAGTGGCTTGTGAGACCGGCCACCGCCCCTCGTCGGGGTCTCGACTGTATACACTAGTCTACTCTGGAGAATCGATGCCCTGTCTCGAAACTCTCACGACTATGGACCTTTTAAGGATATGCTTATAGACCCCCAGTCCCTCTTATATGATCGCCCTCATACTGCTGGTGGTCAAGCAAGAATCCTAGGGGCTCTATCAACGTGTAATAGCGACGTGTCAGGTCACCTAAAACAGTACACGATGATAAAGGTAAACCAGATAGCATACTATCATCTCGAGTAAGACTGTCCTACCGGGATAGGTCCTCCATCAATCATTGCAATCACGTACCTATGACCTAATAATTGACTCTGAGGGCACTATCTCCAACAATCTCCCACTTGCACTCAAGGCTAATTATTGCGATGTCGCATACTCACAGCCCGTGTGATACCGAACGCCCAACTCCTCTACTGGTCAGTCTCACAAAGCTCGTTTGTGAAACTATTGCGTTCGAGGAATAGCCTTAGTGAGTGGATCCGCTTTGTTGTTTCTTTCTATGTCTCTCTATATCTCAAGTTCGCGGAGAAAGCCATCTCCCGAAATGAGCAATACCTGTCTTAGAATCTGTCTGGATGTCTGATGGGACCTAGCTCATAAATGAACACCAAATCCAAACTTCTTAGACTGTATCGACAACTGAACTTAATCAGTGTCCCGCGCCATGCCTCCCTCAGTATTGCCTTGGACCACCTGTCCAAAATACTGCCCCTTATCAGAAGGAAAACTATAGCTCTGACAACCTCCTTGTCGTCCATGTCACCTTGGAAGCCTGGAATGATAACTGTTTCCCGAATGAGGCTGTCGTTATCATATCCCAAGAACATCCACTTATGTTTTAAAACTGCTTCCGACTGTTTCTCCAGGATTGGATTAATGTCAACTTATTGCACCTAGTGCAAGAACAATGTCTGGTGTGGTACTTGACATCTCATGATTGACTCAATTGCCTGAGCAAGTGATCTGCCAATCAATTACATCCCTCTCCCCTTTAGTCTATAAGACACCTTTAGAGAGGGTGACTCCATCTTCTGCAGGTACACTACCGTGCATGGAGTCGTCCATTCTAAATACCCTTAGAATGCTGTCTAAGTACCCAGATTGGGAGACTACCCAAATCTAGATCTAAAGCCATAGATCTAGTAACCAGAATGTCTGATATAATGTCCAAGTCCCATGTGGAGAAACCACTGTGTGACGACCAAAGTATAACCGATCGTAGTATAGGAGTTTCCTTTCCTACTTTGTGTATGTCATCCAAATACCAGGATATCACACCCTACTACCTTCTCAACAGATCCATCCCCTATTCTGATGAAGTCAAACCTATGACTGTCACGTCAGAAATAGATGATCTATCTCCGCTACATCTGCTTTAGTCTATAAATAGACATAAGCTACCTGTCCACCAATGCTTCCGCTGCTCCCACTGACTACGACAACCCTCTGGCAGAGTCATATAGACGTACACTTCTAAAACTAGTTTAGAACGACGCTATACTCATCCTCCCACCGGGTCTCGCAGCCTGGAACAACAGCAATGGTAATTGTGGGTAAACAAGAACTTCCCTGTCACCGTCCTTGAGGCTACCGTAGTACCTCTCGGGTGCCTGAAGTTACCCACCGTATCTGCGGAGTGGCCAATGGAATGTCAAACCGGATTGAATCTTAAGGTTCCTTATCAAATCTTCAGTAATCGTTTGTGGTTCTGGAATCACTTCCAGTTCTACCATACTCCCACTACAGTTTTCTGGAAAAAAAACATTTTTAATAAAACTGTGGCAAGTCTAGAACAATATTGCTATTGTTCATCCAGATGGTAGAAAGTCAACCCTCGTCATAGCCTGGGTCAACCCACAAACAGCCATTACAGAAACGTGCCTTGAGTTATCCAGAGTCTGGTTTTAATCATAAGCCGGACAACTCCCCGTACCTTAACATCGTTAGGATACGAACTGTTCTATGTCCAATATAGGACCAGAGGCACTGATTTAATTGAACCAGATTCAAATCATGCAGCTGTCTCTAGTGCATGTCAACTAAATGGAGAGATGCCGATCAGCGTTACTCAACTTAGGAATGCTTCCAATTATGAGTAACCTGAAAGAGAAGCAAGATCTCTTTATCGTTACTATCAACTGAATACCATACACAAGTATCTACATCTTCGATCTCTTTGAAGAATCCCGATACTTGTTACACCTGGTTCTCTACTCTATTCAAATACCTACAACTTCTCAAAATTCAGACCCTGTGTTTCCGCGAAACACCTGTCTAAAAACTAGAGAAGTCATAAGTAAACCGAATATAGTACGAGGACCAACCCCTCTGTCCTGATGGACCCTGGACAACATACAATACTCTGTATAAGTCCCTTGAGTCTGATAACTCATTCACTGTGTGTCGTAGGTTGAAAACTGTACTTATGGCCAAGAAGAATTACACCGCTGCTTAATGCTCCTTAGCTAACCATCCACTGATATAGGTAAATGTCGTAGACATAATTTCAGAAAGGTATATCTCACTCTATGAAAATAGACGTACAGATATATCAATTTGAAATTGGTGCATAACAGAGGATATTCAAAACCAAATATTTGCCATCCGGCAAACAACCCAGGTGACTTCCTCAAATATCACCGATTACAACGAATCCCGATATAATGAGGATGATCACCCGATTCCCAATAACCTACTCCTACTCATCATCTGAAAAACCATACAGATGTGAGAATCATACCTGGTAAATACATACCCTGGAGTAAGTATCTAATCGGGAAATCAGTTTTCCTTTAACAGTACACAGTGAGACTGAAACATCGAAATGTTTCGATGGGGTATCCTGGTATTCCTAGTAATGCCTCTTCCAGATTCACGACTGTAACCGTATAATTCTTTGCCACCTCTCCAAATCCCTTCATATGTCTTTAGTCTTAACCTTCTGTACACCCCTTTAGGCCAAATGGTTTTCTTCCTTCCCTACCGTTCGGCACCAGCCTATGGTTTGGAAGAAGACTATCCAATAAGCATAATGGGTGTACTGTCCCAATCTTAGGAACACTCGCAATGAGAGAGGGTGAAGATAAAAGACAACCGAATAAACCTTATTCTTATTTCTCCTAGACCAGAATCCATCCCCGAACTGGAACAAGTTCCATTCGAGTTCGTATATAACCATACGATGGAGTATCCAAATAAACTGTGGATCTTCGTAGTGATACGGAGTGTCCTAGAGAAATACAAAGGTGATGTGGGAGTGGTAACGAAATATTTGGTTTGGTCGTGAATATCTGTTGCAATTTACTTTGCCCTCTTACTAATCCCTTGATTTGTCTAAACTTAATACCTTCTGTACACCATTGTTAGGCTAATTGGTTTTCTTCATTCCCTACCGGTCGGCACCAGCCTAAGGTTTGGAAGAAGACTATCCAATTTGCGTAATAGGTGTACTATCTCCTAAACCAAGGAGTACTCGCAACCTGAGAAAAGGTAAAAGGAAAAGGCAACTGAATAATCCTATCCGTTTTCTCCAGAACCTGAAACCATCCTCGAATAAATTCCTTCGAGTTCGTATCTAACCATACGATGGTTTTGTCCAATGGAAGTGGACGTTCGTAGTAATACGGGGTGTCCTCGAAAAAAGGGTAAAAGTAGGAGTGGCAATGAGGTTTGCAACTCTGACAATCCAAAAGCCAGTGTTAAGAAGGTTCGGTCAACTTGGTCTCTGAGTCATAGTCTTAGGGTCGGGTCAATGGTCGCTGCCAGAGAGAGAGAAAAGAAACACTCAGCGTGCACTCTAACCTAGATCAGAATGGTTACCAATTTATCTAATCTGGAAACCTCCCACTGTACCTCAAATTCTCCTCCAAACCTGAAAGAAGAATTAGTCGGGGTCACCCGAGGAGTAAACTAACTCATCAGTAGGAATCGGGATCCAACTATCATCGCATGATAACGTGACGGAATCCGCTCACGTCATCACACTCCAGAAGGTATGCGCATATCTGGCAAGTTTCAGTTCTTTTGAAACTCCCGATGTGATTTCTGCCCCATGCTCTTATGACCTTGACTTTGGCCAACAAATCATAAGTCACATGTCAAGTTCTACCCGTCATTCTCCAGGTTGTTTTGAATCCACCCGTACATACCCTTGACTTTGGCCAACAAGGCAGTACGACTGTTCCAAACCAACGCATCTATCTATGCTGCATATGAATAACCAACAGCTACCAAACACTGTGCCTTGACTTTGGCCAACAAACACAGCTTGAATACTATTGACTACCCATATGAAACGACGGAGGGCTACGAATGGTTTCTGGCGAAAACCTTTAACATAATGAACTTGATATCGTTGAAGGAACGGATAGCTTTTTGAAAATATAGTGACGAAGACCGTTGCTAAAGAGGTCACTCCCGGTGAAGGGATCTCGGCTCTTTCCCCGTAGAATGGGGTGCAGGATATTCCAACTGAATACCACGATGCAAAGCAAAAGTAATCGGCTATAGTGAAGTTAATGCCCTGACGCAAACTTATTGTCCAAGGGGTCACTCCCGGTGAAGGGATCTCGGCCCTTGCGTCGTCGACTGAGGAGCAGGATATTCTAAATGAATACCGCGATGCAAAACAAAAGTGAACGTCCTTGCAATAACAGCTTTTTGAAAAGTGTTCCAATAACATCAGATTGGGTTTGTTTTTAACTTGCATTGATCTGAATCAACGCAGTCCCATCAATTGATCACACCACAAAGAACGAAAATATACTGATGTACGTATATGCCATCCGCATTCGCCACTGGGTCCCGTCATTACCCGTTAGGTTAGCTAACTAACGACAGAGCGGGGACTGGACTAGCGCGGATGTAAAACATATACAACATCTACTAATATATATACCAATATATTATATTTCGCTCAAGGCGTGAATAAAATGCAACATCACAGATATGTACAGCATCACAGAAACAATACAGATATCTGGGATCCCCGGGTTTCACAGAGCCGCTGAAACCCGACGTTCCCCTGGTCGTGTGGATAGCCTGTGCAATGAGAACCTAGACCCCTACGGGCGCGGCAAGTCACCCGCCAAAACCTGAAGCGAGGCAGCCCCCTTCAGCGCCGTGAATGGACCACCCAGCACTTCACGGAATCCGGTAAATTGGGCACCCCTCCTGGGTCAACCTGTACCCCCTACGAGTGCGGCGAATATCCCGCCAATCCTAGAGTGAAGCCCCCTCCGTCTCAATGCCATGAGATGCGGGCTTGTTGCCCTCTAGAACCCGGCTATCCGTGCACCCCTCCGCGGGGCAATCCTAGTACAGAAAGTAAAATATACATACAACGGGTACATCGACCGCAACCTGGCCGTGCCCCAAAATAATAATACAATCAGGCAGTGACGGCAGTCCACATGTCGGACGCTCGTCCCGCAATATCAAATGTACATAATACAATCACAACTGTACTAGCATTGCATCCAGGCTATCCCCACGACCGATCCGCAACATCACAGCAAAAACAGAACATCAACGTGAAAGTCACGTTCGCAAATCCGTCTAACCGGGCTATAGCAGTTAGACCGGATTTACCGATCAAGTGACATTCACGGTCGCAGATATAATGTAAATACTGTGAAATAATGTGTTTAAAAATATCCGATCGATCAAATTATAACAAGTGGGCCCCAAGCACTACTGTAGCACATCAAGAAATTCTGGGCCCAAAATTAATATTCCAAAACCCCTAAAATCTCCCCAGAAGCCCACTGTAAAAACCCAAGCCACTGATTCCTCCATACTGCGGCGGAACCGCGGCCACAAGTGGGTTTTGGCCGCGGTTCCGCGCTCTGGTTAGAAGATCAGTGCCTCGAATTTGTACAGTAGTCTTACAATTTCTAGTACATCAATATTTTACAACCTGAAAAAAATTTCGAGACTTAAAAAAAACAACAGAAAACTGTCGTGGGTGATATTGGGTTTTCGGAACATTTCTTCGATCGGAGTTGTAAAACACATTACACAAAGCTAGACTAAGTTAATGGCGAGGCTCTGATACCACTGTAAGTGCACGGCGGCGCCCCGGCCGTCAATCCGACGGCCAGATGCGGAAGCGGTGATAAACTTAAATTTTTCTTGAACTGGCAAACCGCCGCGCACTAATACCCGGATCGAACCACTAACTAGTCCTAGCTAACAACAAGAAAGGGAAGAGAGATATACCGACGATCCAAGTCCTCCGGTCTTCTCATCATCGTCCGGATCTCCTGCGGAATGTCCCGTCTCCTCCTCGTCGCCGGAAGTGCACCACATCGCCTACTTCTTTTACGGGCTCCCACCTCAATGCCGAGGCAACTCGGGCACGAAGCCGGCTACTCGACGTGCCCAAGGTTCGCTGTAGAATATGTAGTCCTCAAGTCTCACTTTGGGGTTCATGGAGATGCCATTTTAGGTGGAGGAAAAAGAACTTGGAATTTTGGAGAGTCTTCTTGTGTGATTTTTTTGAAGCATCAAGAGAACCAAAAATTGCCCCTCATGAAAATGAAATCCCTTCTCTTTTTGGAATGGCCGGCCCCCCTTTTTCCATGTGTGATTGGAGAGAGAAAAAACAAAGACAAGGGGGTGGGTGGAACAATAATGCAAAAAGGGAATCATGAAAGAACATGATAACAAATACATCCACACACAACCAACCTCACCCCTCACCATCATCAACAATCATGACTTTAAAAGTCAAGTCATGATGGAGTCAAAACAAGTCAATGATGGTGCACATCATGAAAACCATCATGATGCAAACAAGATGCAAAGAACCCCCTCCACAAATGCCTATTTGCAACAATGCAAATAAACCCTCCTCCACCAATCTTCGGCCAATGAACGGAACAATGGAAATCGGCCGAAACGGAAAGCAAACTGGCAACTCCAGAAAACTGGTCCCGTAATAAATTACAGGAAAACCCCGATACTGTGCATACACACCCGCATCTGTATTTCGACCGAAATACAAATGCAATGAGACAAAGTCTACACTGTACTATACTAGGATCCGGCTTAAACCAAAGCCGGCTAGTCATATCTGTTCGATCCTGATCCGTGCAATACCGCACGTATCTGATCGAACCCTGCCATATATCCATACGGCCTATAGTACAAACTGTCCGATCCTGATCCGTGCAATACCGCACGTATCTGATCGGACCCTGCCATATCTCCATACGGCCTCTACAACCTTTCGCCCGAAAGCTGAGTAACAGAATGTGGGGGACTCTAAAGACTCGTCAACACCTTGGTTGTGCATTTAACCACTAGCACGTTAGAGGTATAAGCCAATACATAACGGGCTGCCAGGTATAGACCAAAAGGGACGTCTGTGAGCGAACTCAGCCTGACTCCCTACTGAGCCTGTCAGTGACAATATCCGTACAGTCCGGTCCGTTCGTCTATGAGCATCGCATGGCGGGCCTAGGGGGTTGGTAAAAGTCAGACCCCCAAAAGCGGTACAAGTCGTGTCGGAGTGTAGCCCAGAACACCCTGAGATACTACTGGAATACCTACCAGTAAATCTCCTTGCCTCGGCCGAGGGCTTTGTGTAATGGCTCTCCTAGACACAGCACGACCTCACCCCCAATACCGGGAGAGACGAACCCCTGAAGATACGCTCACTGCCTCCATGTGGCTCGGGACTGTACCCAACTAAAACCTGTTTGCACGACTCCTTTGAGCCGTGGTAGGGTAGTAATCAAAGTACAGTGGGAACTCACACGAGACAAATGACAATCCCCAGGTCGATGAACTAACCTGCACACATGTCACCAGGGAACTGCCATCTGACGTCTGGTATATGACCAACTAGCATGTTCCCGGCGAGTCCTGTCCGGTGTACTCATAACCCAATGAGCACCTGTATACATCTTAGGTGATCCAACTGACACCAGTGGCTTGTGAGACCGGCCACCGCCCCTCGTCGGGGTCTCGACTGTATACACTAGTCTACTCTGGAGAATCGATGCCCTGTCTCGAAACTCTCACGACTAGGGACCTTTTAAGGATATGCTTATAGACCCCCAGCTCCCACTTATATGATCGCCCTCATACTGCTGGTGGTCAAGCAAGAATCCTAGGGGCTCTATCAACGTGTAATAGCGACGTGTCATGTCACCTAAAACAGTACACGATGATAAAGGTAAACCAGATAGCATACTATCATCTCGAGTAAGACTGTCCTACCGGGATAGGTCCTCCATCAATCATTGCAATCACGTACCTGTGACCTAATAATTGACTCTGAGGGCACTATCTCCAACACTTTGGAGTAGTCGCGGCTGGCTGTTTACCGCACCTTTTGGCACAGATACCATTGCTAGTTGGTTGGTTTTTGTACGGTATCTGTTTACTTTCAGTTGTATATTGATGTATCTAGTATTCTCCATCTACCTTCATGTATTGACTCAGAGACAGTTGTGAGGACGATATATGTTATCTTGTACTCTGGTGTCGAGCTCGTTGTGAGCCGACTTTATTTATTTATGCAGTGTTATATTTCTTGCTATCCTCATTTCATTTTTTACTTAGTCGTATCATCATCATTGTGATGCTCTATTTATTGCACATGACAAATTCTTTTATAAGGAAATGTTGCACACAAATAAAATTATTAAATAACACTTTAACTTAAAAAGGATTTTTCTACTAAATTAATTAAAAAGGTTTTCTAAATATTGGCAACCATTTTACAAAAATATTTTAACACTCTACATTTATATGGTTTTGATTTCTGGGTTTTTGGCTTACTTAGTCATGTTACACCTTCAGATGTTACATGGTTAAGTGCCGGTCACGGGCCGAACTTTGGGTCATGACATGCAGCCTATAACAAAGGCTAGGGTATACATCTAAACAACTGTAATACCAAGTGCTCGTGTCAGTGCCTCAGGTAGCAATATATCATATGGATGAGGTATGAATGCCTGAAAACAGAATACATGAGAACGAAGAAACTGCTTTCATAACTTAGTGAGATTTCTTTTGTATATTTAAAATGAGGTATCATAATCAAATCAGCATAAACAATGTCTAGCATCGACACAAAACATAAATCTCAATCTCAATATCTCAGGCTCGGTACCTCAATATCTCAAAATATCAATGTCTCAATCTCACTGTCTAGGGCGCCGTCAGTCCAGACTGGCCCCTAACATCCATCACAAGACCACGACGGTATCCTCTGGATATCCGACGCGTCGGGTAAAATCACCGGTAGGTAGTGCTCCCCTGCCAGGCTCAACGCCATCCTCTGCGACATTCTCGCCCCGGGATACCGCACCGGGTCCACCATGTACCCGAAACGGTTCATCCAACTCCTCGAATCGGGTCTCGAAATCCATCAGCAAACTCATGGTGGACGACTCATACATCATGGGAAAACCGCACTTTTCATTTAAAAATGGAGAGAAAAGAAGTTTATAAATGTTTTTGCGGTTTTCCCCCAAATCCAAGAAATCTCATGAAAATCCGAATCCAAACCATCCATAGAACGTAAAACAATGAATATAGGAATAAAAATCCATGAATGCGGCATAACAGTGAATAACAATATGCATGAAGTAGCAAGTAATAACTGCAATGTCTAAACTTGTAAGTGTTTATGCCCTAGAAGGCCATTACTGTATCATACTAGTTTTTATATTACTTAATGGAAGCTTGGGATATTCACATGTATATAACAGTCTTGCTAAACATGGTAGTATGCTACTTGGTTTTTCTATCTTAATATGTGAGTAAACGTATTGATAGAGCTCTTAGGATCTTGCTTGACTACCAGCGTTGTGATGGCAGTCATACTAGTGGGGGCTGGGTAGTCTACAAGCACATCCTTATTCAGGTCCCTAGTCATTGGATTATCGAGACAGGGCATCGATACTCCGAAGTAGACTAGTGTGTACGCTTCTCATCCCAGTTGGGGAGGTGGTCTGTCCCACAGCCGTCAGTACGTAGTAGTGGAGATAGTATGCAGGTGCTCGTTAGGTTACGGGTACACCGTACAGGACTCACAGGGAACTGTTGGTTGGTTTTATACCAGTCGTCAGTGAACAGTTCCCAGGTGACATGAGTACAGCATAGTCCGCAGACTTGACACTGCAACTTCGCCTCGAGTGTGTCCCACTGTTCTTAGATTGCTACCGTACCACGGCTCAAAGGAGTCGTGCAAACAGGTAGCAGTTGGGTGCAGTCCCGAGCACTTGGAGGCAGTAGCGGTTAGACTGGATTCGCCTCTCCCGGTATTGGGGGTTGATATCGCGCTGTGTCAAAGAGCCATTACGCAAAGTCCCTGGCCAGGGCAAGCGAGATTTGCTGGTAGGTTCCAGTAGTTTCTCAGGGTGTAATGGGCTACGCTCCGACACGACTTATACCGCTATTAGGGGACTGACGCATGCCGCCCCCCTAGGCCCGATATGCGATAGTCTTAGACGAACGGACCAGACTGTATGGAGATTGTCACAGCAGGCTCAGTAGGAGTACGGTTGGGTTTCCTCGTCGGCCTTCTTATCGACATCTATCTGGGGACCGTTACGTACAGCTAGTGCCGCTTGCGGTCTGTGGTTAAACCCACTGCCAGCATAGTAGTCGAGTCTCTAGAGTCCCACACAGAGAGTTTCCCTACTCCAGGCGAAACGATATAGAGGTTGTATGGTTTTACGACAAGGGTTCGGACGCATACGTATGTTTACGCACGTACGACATCCGGAAAGTTTTTACTAGTCGGCTTTGGTTTAACCCAGTTACTAGTATCCGGTTATTGGATTTATACAGTCTAAAGTTTTTCCATGTTTTCACGGATAGGAGGGGCGTTCTCGTAATTGCGTGAGAAGCTTCTAGAAGATGGTGACTAAGGGGGTTAAGGTGGCATATACATTAAATGAGAATAGTGAGTCATATGGATGATTCATCCATGTCATTAATGCATCATAAATGCTTAATGACTCATGGAGATGAATCGCCATTAGATATTTATCAAGCATGGTTGTAAATCATTTTCTTTTCTTTTCTTGAAAAACAATAATGCTTGATATATATTATGATAGCTCATTTTCTCATTTCATTATTATGTTCATCTTCTCTCTCCTCAAGCTCTCTCTCTCTTCAAACCCTAATCCTCCCCTCTCATGTGTTGAGTACAAGGATTAGTTAGAATAATTAAACCATAACCCTCTCTCTATATCATCTAGGTACTTTGATTAGCACTTAAAGAAACCTAGTTACCTCTAGTTTGAGGTGAAGCTTGTAGTAAAGCTCTCAGGTGGATCTTCTACTACTTAGAGAAGGCCGGAGAGGACATGGAGAACGACAAGACGAAGGACTCGGATCTTTAGGTATAATCACTTCACATAGTAGTTTAGAACTTCTATGATAGTTGTTAGTTATTGTTTAGCTTCGATTCATGCGGTTAGTCGATGTTTAAGCAAAGAACAAGATCGTTTTTCATATTTCCGCCTCCCCGCAAGTCATGGGGTGTTGTACATCGACTTACAAAACTGGCATATAAGGCGAGTACACTAATATCATGTCGAAACTGTTAGCTAACAAGCTATGTCAATGTAATAGTATTTTCTAAAGTGTACGTAATATGGCAATTACCGATGAAGATGTGTGTGAGCCAGCAAGTAAGTATGCGTGGAACATACGTATCATCGTTAATGGTGCTGGTGTCCTAACAGCATGATATCAACAATAGAATATGAAATCAAAACATATGTATGCGATGCGGAGCGAACAACAATAATGTGCGGGAGCTGAATACTAAATACAATTATAACTAATCTGGACTTAATATAATATGAGTCATACGATGGTGCCATTTGAAATAACACGAATCGTGGTGTTTTGAAAATAAGGGCTACGGTGTTTTAAGAAAAGATACGTCTTTTGAAATATCCGTAGAATCCTTTGTCCCCTCTTTAAAATACACACAATTCGTTAGTTTTTGAAATAGCTATGAGTCGAATCTAATCTATCATATACAAGTAAACTACATGGCCAAACTATACAGACTGATCAAAGGTAAGGAAACCGCCTAACATCTGAGTCGATACATATATATATATAATAGTCGGTGATCCCGCCTCAATAGTATCGCATACGATACAATATCTAAAATATGACATCCTTAAGTCAAGAGTGTGGATCTATCATCAATATATAACTCGTACGTAAATCCGTCGTACGGCATCCCAATCTGGGTACGGGTCAAATATCACATTCATCACATTATTCATCTGGTATCCTCTTATTAAAATCATGATCCGGGGTACTGACCTACGTTTAGTACAAAACTGATACCATCTATGAAATGCATGCGTGTGTATGAAAACACCACGCCTAAAGAAACCGCTAAAATACTATGTCGTATCACAAATACGGACCATGTCACATCACCGATCTTACGGTCTCAAGCCCAATCTCATCGACTCATCTCCAATCCCAAGTACTATCCTCATAATCCATGTATATGCATACGTATATATATATATATATATATATATATATATATATACCTAGTCCCATACCTAAGTGTATATATATATATACATATCCCCATATACGCACATGTAAGATATATGTATGCAAATGCGGGTGTGCGGGTAGGTGTGAACCTATTCTAGGGTTCGCGGCTAAGAAGTTATGCTAGTTTACTTTTAATTACCCTACACTAAACCATAAACACAAGATCATACCTTGATAATCATCCTCGTATCATAAAACACCTATAATAAATATATATCATCAACTATACTACGGACTGCGGGGGTGCTATACGCCATCCACCCGACTTCCCCCGTAGATAAAATCTACTCACCTGATCTGCGCTCACCGGTGCTGACGTCGCTACGCGCTTGCTTGTCGTCTCGAAGTCCACCTAGGGTACCTACATGTCACCACGTATCGTAACGAATAAAACCCAAATCCGAAGTCGAAATGGTATACGAAAACCAATTCGGCACGCGTATCACGCATAGGTCAAAACCTATCGTCTACGCATACAAGAATATCCAAACCAACCCTCGATGTCGATGTACAAACGTCAAACCATCGAGAAAAACCCAAACACACCAATCGTGATTTCAAAACTCACTAATTATAATATTAAGTAGATTGCAACTCATTAAAACCCCAAAATAAATTAAATCGATTTATTTCCGAAAACCTAGAAATCACTTAATTTTCGTTTTAATTCGAAACTTGATGTTTTAACAAAACTAATGGCCATAATATCCATTAAATATCATGTAAGTCCAGGGTAGCACCCCGGCCGTCTAACAGACGCCAAATGCGGAACAAAAACTTTTTACAACTGGCGCTATCGCGTACTATAACCCGGATCTGCCATTAAAGCTAAACTAACAAACTACAAAGTGGGTAGAAGAGTTATACCGAACGATCCGAGTCCTTCGGTCTTCAACCATCATCCCACGCTTTGCTGCGGCTGCTCCGATCTCCTGAATCTCCAGTCTTCTCGTCCAGGTGGCACCACGTCGATGGATCTTTAAATGGGCTCCCGCCTCTGAACCGAGGCAACTAGATGGTCAAGTTTGCCAAAAGAGACGACCAAGATAAAGTAGAGAATGAGTATAACACTTTGTCTCGTTACGTCCAAGGCTATGGACGAACGGTTATTGAAGTTGCCTTTTGGATCGATATGAAATGAGCTATGAAAATATATATGGACTAAATCTTTCTTCTCATTTTTAACAACCCTTTCTTTTTCCCAAAATCATGAAGCCCTTGCAATGGAGGGGCCGGCCATATAAATGGAGGAGGGGTGAGTGTAGGAGAGAGGGGGAGGTGACCTTAAGAAAGCATACTTATCATGACTCATTACTTCATTAATGCAAAACCATGAGTCACCTTTAACACATCATCAAGCATCAAATACAACCAATGAATCATATAACACCTCACTAACCTAGTCACCCGTTTCTAGAATCCTCTAGAAGCAATCTCATGACTTACCCTTATCAAGAAAAGATAAATCCGTCTTTAAGCGAATGTTAAAAGACGGGTGATAGAAAACTGGAAACTGGCAACTTCCAAAAGTGATCCTGAAACGAATTTCAGGATAACCCCGTAATGGTATAACATACCCACATTTGTATTACGACCGAATACAAATGCATCTGAGACAAAGATATTATATCTACACAGTATAATACTCGGATCCGGCTTAAACCAAAGCCGACCAGTATTATCTGCCAGGAAAATGACACGTGCGAAAACGCACGTGCATTTTCCGAACCTTGCCATAAACCCATATGGCCTCTACAACGTTTTGCCCGAACTTAGGAAAGTGTCTGTGGGGGATTCTAATGACTCATCAACACACTGGCACTGGGTATAACCTCTAGCACGTCAGAGGTACAAGCTGTACGTAACGGTTTGCCTATGTATTGATTGGAAGAGAAGCTAACGAGCGAACTCATCCCTAAACCCTACTGAGCCTAACAGTGACAATATACGTACAGTCCGGTCCGTTCGTCTATGAGTATAGCATATCTGCCTAGGGGCTAGTAACGTCAGACCCCTAATAGCAGTATAAGTCGTGTCAGAGAGTAGCCCAGAACACCCTGAGATACTATAGGAGTACCTACCAGTAAATCTCCTGCCTCGGCCGAGGGCTTTGTGTAATGGCTCTCCTAGACACAGCGCGATCTCACCCCCAATACCGGGAGAGACGAATCCCCTGCCGATCCGCTCACTTGCCTCCAATGTGGCTCGAGACTATACCCAACTAAAACCTGTCTGCACAACTCCTTTGAGCGTGGTAGGGTAGTAATCTAAGCACAGTGGGAACTCACACGAGACAAATGACGATCTCAGGTCGATGAACTAACCTGTACACATGTCACCAGGGAACTGCTATCTGACGATATGTATAATACCAACTAGCATGTTCCCGGCGAGTCATGTCCGTTGTACTCATAACCCAATTAGCACCTGTATACATCTTAGGTGATCCAACTGACACCAGTGGCTTGTAAGACCGGCCACCGCCCCTCGTCGGGGTCTCGACTGTATGCACTAGTCTACTCTGGAGTATCGATGCCCTGTCTCGAAACTCCCACGACTAGTGACACTTTAAGGATGTGCTTACAGACCCCAGCTCCCACGTATATGATCGTCATCATACTGCTGGTAGTCAAGCAAGAATCCTATGGGCTCTATCATCATGCAATAGTAAACTAAAGCATGTATACGATGATAAAGACAAACCAGATAGTAAACTATCATCTTGAGCAAGACTGTCATATCGGTATAGGTCCTGCCTCAATCATTGTAATCACGTACCTGCGATCTAATAATTCACTTTGAGGGCACTATCTCCAACAATCTCCCACTTGCACTTAAGGCTAATTATTGCGATGTCGCATACTCACAGCCCATGTGATACCGAACATCCAACTCCTCTACTAATCAGTTTCACAAAGCTAGTTTGTAAAACTCTTGTGTTCGAGAAATAGCCTCAGTGAGTGGATCCGCCCTGATGTTTCTTTCTATATCTCTCTAAATCTCAAGTTCGCGGAGAAAGCTATCTCCCGAATCGAGTAATACATGTCTTAGAATATGTCTGGATCTTTGATGGGACCTAGTTCATAAATGAACTTCAAATCCAAAACTTCTTAGACTGTATCGATCACTGAACCTAATCAGTATCCAGCACCATACCTTCCAAAGTATCCTCTTTGACTACCTGTCTATAATACTGTCCCTCGTCAGAGGGAAAACTATAACTCTGACAATCACTCTGTCATCTATGTCACTTTGGAAGCCTGGAATGATAACCGTCTCCCGAAGGAGGCTGCCGTCATCAAATCTGTAGAACATACACTTACGTTCTAGGATTGCTTCCTTATGTTTCTCCGGGATTGGATTAGTATAAACTAATTGCTTCAAGTGCAAAAACTACATCTGGTGTGGTACTTGACATCTCATGATTGGCTCAATTGCCTAAGCAAGTGATCTGCCAATCATGCACATCCCTCTCCCCTTTAGTCTGTAAGACACCTTTAGAGAGGGTGACTCCATCACCTGCAGGTACACCACCATGCCAGGAGTCATCTATTCTAAAATACCATTAGAATACTGTCAAAGTACCCATACTGGGAAACTACCCAAATCTAGATCAAATACCATAGATCTAGTAACCAGAATGTCTTATATTAAATCCATGTCCTTTGTGAAGAAACAACTGTGTAACAACCACAGTACAACCGATCGTAGTATAGGAATTTTACTTCCTACTCTGTGTATATCATCCGAATACCAGGACATCACACCCTACTACCTTCTTAACAGATCCATCCCCTATTCTGATGAAGTCAAACCTATGACTGTCACATCAAAATTAGATGATCTTATCTCCGCTATATCTGCTCAAGTCTATAAATAGACATAAGCTACGTGCCCACTATGCTTCCGCTGCTCCCACTGACTACGATAACCCTCTGGCAGAATAATATCTACGTACACTTCTAAAGCTAGTTTAGAATGACGTTATACTTATCCTCTTGCCGGGTCTTATAGTCTGGAACAACAGTAGTGTCAAGTCTGGGTAAACAAGAACCTCCCTGTCACCGTCCTTGAGGCTACCTGAGTACCTCTCGGGTGTCTGAGGTTACCCACCATATCTGCAGAGTGGCTATTGGAATGTCAAACCTGATTAAATATATAGGTCCTATTAAATTTTCCGTAATCGTTTGCGGTTTTGGAATCACTTCCAGTTCTACCATACTCCGACTACTGTTTTCTGAAAAAAAATCCATTTTACTAAAACTGTGGCGAGTCAAGAACAATATCACTATTGATCTTCCAGATGGTAGAAATGTCAACCCTCGTCAAAGCCAGGGTCAACCCACAAACAGCCATTACAGAAACGTGCCTTGATTTATCCAGTGTCTGGTTTTAAGCATAAGCTGGACAACTCCCCGTATCTTAACATCGTTAAGATATGAACCATTCTATATACAATATAGAAATAGAGGCACTAATTTAATTGGAACCAGATTCAAATCATGCAGCTGTCTCCAGTGCATATCAACTTAATGGAGAGAGGCTAATCGGCATTACTCAACTTAGGAATCCATCCAATTATGAGTAACCTGAAAGAGAAACAAGTTTCTCAAAACTATTACTATCAACTGAATACCAATCATAAGTATCTACATCTTCGATCTCTTTGAAGAATCCCGATACTTGTAATACCTGGTTCTCTACTTTATTCTTATACCCACAACTTCTCAAAACTAAGACATTGTATTTCTACGAAACACTTGTCTAAAAACTAAAGAAGTCACAAGTAAACAGAACATAGTATGAGGACCTACCCCTTTGTCCTGACGGACACTGGACAACATACAATACTCTGTATAAGTCCCCTGAGTTTAATAACTCAAAACCTGTGTGTCGTAGGTTGAAAACTGTACCCAGGCGATTTCCTCAAATATCACCAATTACAACGAATTCCGATATAATAAGGATGATCACCTTAATTCCCAATAACTTACTCCTACTCATCATCTGTAAAAACCATACAGATATGAGAATGAAACCTGGTAAATACATACCCTGGAGTAAGTATCTAATCGGGAAAACGGTTTTCTTTTAACAATGCGGAGTGAAACTGAAACATTAAAATGTCTCGTAGGGGTATCCTGGTATTCTTAGTAATGCCTCTTCCATAATCCAATTCATGACTGTAACCGTATATTTCTTTTCCATCTCTCCAAATCCCTTTATTTGTCTTTAGTCGTTACCTTCTGTACACCATCGTTAGGCTAAAATGGTTTTCTTCCTTCCCTACCATTCGGCACCAGCCTATGGTTTGGAAGAAGACTATCCAGTAAGCATAATAGGTGTACTCTCCTAATCCTAGGAGTACTCGCAACTTGAGAGAAGGTGATGATAAAAGACTACTGAATAAAACCTTATTCTTTTTCTTCCGAACTGGGAAAAAAGAAAAGGTGAAATAGGAGTGGCGATGAAGTACGTGGTTTGGTCGTGAATTATAACAGTCGCAATTTAGTTTGCCCTCTTTCTAATCCCTTTATTTTTTCTTTACATATTACCTTCTGCACACCCTACTTAGGCTAATTGGTTTTCTTCATTCTATACTTTTCGGCACTAGCCTATGGTTTGGAATAAGACTATCCAATAAGCGTAATAGGTGTACTCTCCTAAACTAAGGAGCCCTCGCAACCTGAGAGAAGGTGATAACAAAAGACAGCTGAATAAACCAATTCTATTTCTCCTGAACCTGGATCCATCCTCGAAGTAGTACCTTCGAGTTCGTATATAACCATACGATGGATCTATCCAATGGAAGTGGATGTCCGTAGTAATACGGGGTGCTCTGAGAATTACAAAGGGTAAGAGAAGGAGTGGTAATGACTTATGCAACTCAAACAATCCAAAAGCCAGTATTTTAAGAAGGTTCGGTCAACTTGGTCACTGAGTCATAGTCTAGGGTCGGTCAACTTTGTCACTGAGTCATAGTCTAGGGTCGGTCAAAAGGTCGCTGCCAAAGAGAGAGAGAGAGAGAAGAAACACTCTGCGTGCACTCTAACCTAGATCAGAATGGTTATCAATTTATCTAATCAGGAAACCTCCCACTGTAATCTCAAATTCTCCTCCAAACCTGAAAGAAGAATTAGTCGGGATCACCTGAAAAGTATACCAACTCATCAGTGAGAATCGGGATCCAACTATCATCGCATGATAACTTGATGGAAGCCACTCAAGTTATCACACTCTAGAAGGTATGCGCATGCTTGGTAAGTTTGCTTTATGTTTGAAACTCCCGATGTTATTTTTGCCCCATGCTCTTATGACCTTGGCGTTGGTCAAAATATCATAAGTCGCATGTCAAGTTCTGCCCGTCATTGTCCTGGTCAATTTGAACCCACCCGCACATGCCCCTGACGTTGGTCAAATGGCAGAACGACTGTCCCAAACCAACTCATCTATCTATGCAACAAATGAAATACCCCAGCAGCTACCAAACACTATGCCCTGGCATTGGTCAAATGCATAGCTTGAATACTACTGACTATCCATAAGAAATGACGGAGGGCTACGGCTGGTTTTTGGCGAAAAACCTTTAACGTAATGAACTTGATCTCGTTGAAGGAAACTGATAGCTTTTTATAAAAATATAGTGGCGAAAATGTTTTGCTAAAGAGATCACTCCCGGTGAAGGGATCTCGGCTCTTTCCTCGTGGAATGAGGTGCAGGATATTCCAACTGTATACCGCTATGCAAAGCAACTTGTAATCGACTATAGTAAAGTTATTACCCTGATGTAAATTTCTGCCCAAGGGGTCACTCCCGGTGAAGGGATCTCGGCCCTTGCCTCGTCGAATGAGGTGCAGGATATTCTAAACTGAATATCACTATGCAAAACAAAAGGAAACATCTTTGTAATAACACTTTTTAAAATTTGTTCCAACAACATCAAATATAGGTTTGTTTTATCCTTGCATTGATAAGAATCAATGCAGTCCCATCAATCAAACACACCAGAAAAGAACGAAAATAAAATGTACGTGTATGCCATCCGCATTCGTCACTGGGTCCCGTCATCACCCGTTAGGTTACTTAACTAACGACAGAGCGGGGGCTGGACTAGCACGGGTGTAAAACATATACAACATCTAATAGTATATATACCAATATACAATAATCGCTCCAGGCGTGATAATATGCAACATTACAGAAAAGTAATAAGCATCACAGAACAATACAAATAATCTGGGATCCCCGGGTTTCACAGAGCCGCTACTGAAACCCGACGTTCCCCTGGTCGTGTGGATAGCCTGTGAAATGAAACCTAGACCCCTACGGGTGCGGCAAGTTACCCGCCAAAACCTGAAGCGAGGTAGTCCCCACAACATAGTGAATGGAACACCTGGCACTTCACGGAATCCGGTAAATTGAGCACCCCTCATTGGGTCAAACTGTACCCCCTACGAGTGCGGCGAATAGTCTGCCAATTCTAGAGTGAGGTCTCTCTGCCTCTCAAAGCCATGAGATACGGACCCGTTGCCCTCCAGAACCCGGCTATTCGTGCACTCCTTCGCGAGATAAACCTAGTACAGAAATAAAAATATGTACAACGGGTACATCGACCTCAACCCGGTCGTGCCCCAAAAGAATATTATACAACAGGCAGTGACGGCAGTCCACATGTTGGACGCTCGCCCCGCAATATCAAATGTACAAATAAATCCAAACTGCACTATCATTGCACCTTGCTATCCACCACGACAAATCCGCAACAATACAGCACAACACAGAACATCAACGCGAATGTCACGTTCGCAAACCCGTCTAAAAGAACTATAGCAATCAGACGCGGTTTACCGACGAAATGACATTCCCGGTCGGAGATATAAAGTAAGTACTGTAGACTAACACGTTTAAATTTCGATCGACAAAATATCCCAAAGTGGGCCCGACAAACATCTGCTGTACAGTAACAAAATCTGGGCCTAAAAGAAATATTCCAAAACCCACAATTTCCAGTGAATAAGCTACTGCAAAAATTTGGATCACTGTTCCTACAATCTTGCCGCGGATGCACGGTCAAACCCTAGGTTTGACCGCGGATCCACAGTGGAACTGTAGGATCACGTGACCAACTTTTTGCAGTTTGCTTAGAAAACCCTCCACGCTTTTCTGTGATATGCAAAATTATTTTTAGGCCCTTTAAAAAATCGACAGAAACTCAGGTGCTGAAAAATGTGATTTTTGAAATACGGTTCGATCGATATTTTAAACGTGTTAGCACAAGTTAGTATAGCTTAATGGTGAGGCTCTGATACCACTGTAAGTCCACGGTAGCGTCCCGGCCGTCTAACAGACGCCAAAAGCGGAACAAAAACTTTTTACAACTGGCGCTATCGCGTACTATAACCCGGATCTGCCATTAAAGCTAAACTAACAAACTACAAAGTGGGTAGAAGAGTTATACCGAACGATCCGAGTCCTACGTTCTTCAACCATCATCCCACGCTTTGTTGCGGCTGCTCCGATCTCCTGAATCTCCAGTCTTCTCGTCCAGGTGGCACCACGTCGACGGATCTTTAAACGGGCTCCCGCCTCTGAACCGAGGCAACTCGATCGTCAAGTTTGCCAAAAGAGACAACCAAGATGAAGTAGAGAATGAGTATAACACTTTGTCTCGTTACGTCCAAGTCTATGGACGAACGGTTAATGAAGTTTCCTTTTGGATCGATATGAAATGAGCTATGAAAATATATATGGACTAAATCTTTCTTCTCATTTTTAACAACCCTTTCTTTTTCCCAAAATCATGATGCCCTTGCAAAGGAAGGGCCGACCATATAAATGGAGGAAGGGTGAGTGTAGGAGAGAGGGGGAGGTGACCTTAAGCAAGCATACTTATCATGACTCATTACTTCATTAATTCAAAACCATGAGTCACCTTTAACACATCATCAAGCATTAAATGCAACCAATGAATCATATAACACCTCACTAACCTAGTCACCCTTTTCTAGAATCCTCTAGAAGCAATCTCATGACTCACCCTTATCAAGAAAAGATAAATCCGTCTTTAACCGAATGTTAAAAGACGGGTGATAGAAAACTGGAAACTGGCAACTTCCAAAAGTGATCCTGAAACGAATTTCAGGATAACCCCGTAATGGTATAAACATACCCACATTTGTATTACGACCGAATACAAATGCATATGAGACAAAGCTATTATATCTACACAGTATAATACTCGGATCCGGCTTAAACCAAAGCCGACCACTATTATCTGCCCGGAAAATGACATGTGCGAAAACGCACGTGCATTTTCCGAACCTTGCCATAAACCCATATGGCCTCTACAACGTTTCGCCCGAACATGGGAAAGTGTCTGTGGGGGACTCTAATGACTCATCAACACACTGGCACTGGGTATAACCTCTAGCACGTCAGAAGTACAAGCTGTACGTAACGGTTTGCCTATGTATTGATTGGAAGGGAAGCTGACGAGCGAACTCATCCATAAACCCTACTGAGCCTAACAGTGACAATATACGTACAGTCCGGTCCGTTCGTCTATGAGTATCGCATATCTGCCTAGGGGGCTAGTAACATTAGACCCCTAATAGCAGTATAAGTCGTGTCAGAGAGTAGCCCAGAACACCCTGAGATACTACTCTCACCTACCAGTAAATCTCCTGCCTCGGCCGAGGGCTTTGTGTAATGGCTCTCCTAGTCACAGCGCGATCTCACCCCCAATACCGGGAGAGACGAATCCCCTGCCGATTCGCTCACTTACCTCCAATGTGGCTTAGGACTGTACCCAACTAAAACCTATTTGCACAACTCCTTTGAGCATGGTAGGGTAGTAATCTAAGCACAGTGGGAACTCACACGAGACAAATGATGATCTTAGGTCGATGAACTAACCTGTACACATGTCAACAGGGAACTGCCATCTGACGATATGTATAATACCAACTAGCATGTTCCCGGCGAGTCCTGTCCGGTGTACTCATAACCCAATGAGCACCTATATACATCTTAAGTGATCCAACTGACACCAGTGGCTTATGAGACCGGCCACGGCTCCTCGTCGGGGTCTCGACTGTGTACACTAGTCTACTATGGAGTATCGATGCTTTGTCTCGAAACTCCCACGACTAGAGACACTTTAAGGATGTGCTTACAAACCCCAGCTCCCACGTATATGATCGCCATCATACTGCTGGTAGTCAAGCAAGAATCCTATGGGCTCTATCATCATTCAATAGTAAACTAAAGCATGTATACGATGATAAAGACAAACCAAATAGCAAACTATCATCTCGAGCAAGACTGTCATATCGGTATAGGTCCTGCCTCAATCATTGCAATCACGTACCTGCGATCCAATAATTGACTTTGAGGGCACTATCTCCAACATATCATAATTATGTCATATAAACCATTTTCACACTTTAATCTCATCAATTTTTATAAAACTAAAAATTCTAGTTTTGCAATTTATCAAATTTTAACAATTTCAAGTAAAAATGCACAAAACAACAACTAAGCTTGGTTTTTCATGAACCAAAGGTATTAAACCACTCATGGAAACCTTAATGATGTGCTAAAAACCCTAATTAGATTTTAATCCCAAATTTTAATTAAATTTCTAAAACCCAGTTAGCAATATATCTTAATTATTATAATTTCAACATAACAATTTGCAAACTAGCAATTAGATTAGGTTTTTCATTTCACAATATGATGAATTACACTTTGCAACCATAATCATACAACAAAAACCCTAACTATAATTTAATCCTTCTCTTGAAAACCTAAATCTTTCAATTAGAACCATGATTAATTTCCTAATTAAGCTAGATTAAAGCAATAACCAACAATTAAGTAACTAAGCAATAAACAAACCATGGGACAAGAATTTATACCTCACAAAAATTGGATCAAACATCCAACCTAGCCTTACATACTTGCTTCTTGCTCCAAGATCCATACTAGAATAGGTCAAGGAAAAATGGGTAAGAGTTGGATTTGGGTTTTAGCTTGATTTGTGATGGAATTTTGGAGATTTTTGATAGGTTTTTTATGAGGAAATGAGAGGAGAAAATTGGGGGGCTGCACTTGGGGAGGGCTCAGCCAGAAATGGGGAAGGGTGAGAGTGAAGTGTGTAGGTGTGGGAAGAAAAGTCCAAGTCAAAGAAAGTCCAAGTCAACCCAACCAATACTTATGTATATTTAATCTTTTCTTCTCATTTCTTTTCATTTCTTTTCTTTTAGCCACTCAAGTGGGAAAATGAGGGGGCACTTGGGGCTGCTGATTTGGAGAGGGGAGAGAGGGTTTGGGTGAGTGTGGGTGAGGGAAAAATGATAATTAAATGTTATACCCTAATATCTATTTACACTAATTTCACTATTTAATCTTTTTTCGATATTTTCTAAAACCGTTTGATAGCTTCATTTCATTTCAAAAACAATATGTTAAAATTTTGTTTAATGTGTTATGGTGCACAAAATTTGTTTCAACACATTCCAATTTGTAATTTTCCCTGACGGCTTAAAATAATATTAAAAAAATTAATTTCGGAAAATTTTTCAGAAAATTAGAAATTTTACCGGTGGCTCAATAAACACCAAATACTAGCAATTACATAGCTAGAATATGTATATTTAATTTTATAGTAAAGATATTTGTATTTTTGATTTTTTACAGAAAACCCCCTTATTTTACCAATTTTTCCGAAATTTCACCGAAACGATTTTCAAAACGTTACAAATTTCTTGTGAAGAAATTAGTGGTCATGAGATAGAACTGGAAAGAGTTCCAGCTATACAAACCGCAACTGATGATTTGGTAGAACCAAAGGATTCAATAGTTTCTAACGAAACTCAGCCTCTCCGCCGATCTAGTAGGGTTCCTCACCCACCTGAGAGATACTTCGGTTTATCTATGACAGTAGGAGCGAGGATTGCATCATGAGATGATGACCCAACTTATTTCCAGCAGGCTATCAGGAGTGGGACTCTGTAAGAATGGCTGGATGCTTAGCGATCTGAGATGGAATCCTTATACACCAACAAAGTATGGACTTTGGTTGCTTTATCTGAAGGGTTAAATCCCTATCAGGAGCAAGTATATCTTGAGAAGATTACTTGGTGTACATGGAAATGTTGAGACTTTCAAAGCTATGCTTAACTTCATCCAGATCCTACTTGCCACGGCTACATACCATGTCTACGATATCTGGCAGTTGGGTGTCATGACTGCTTTTCTAAATGTTGATTTGGAAGAGAGCGTCTATAAGTACACACCCAGAGGGCTTCGTAGATAGTGGGAGCAGCGGAAACGTGTGCAAGATGTTTTATGTGATAAATCAAGTATCGCGGAGTTGGAACATCTGTTTTGATGTGGTGGTCAAAGAGTTTGACTTCATCAAAATGGTAGATGAATCTTGTATATACAAAAAAGGTAGTAGGGAGTATGGTGGTGATCCTCGTAGAGTACGTGGATGACATACTTTTGATAGGGAAGGAGTTTCCTATGCAACGCTCGGTCAATCTCCGCATATCACAAGGATTCTCCATATAGGATCAAGGTGATACCTCCTAAATCCTAGGTTTTATATCTATGAGATAGATCTAAATGGATGTTAGGATTCTCACTAATTGTAGTGAGATGGTATCAATCGATCCTGGGGAGAATCACTGGAAAGGTTCCAGGGTGATAAGGACGACTGAATGTCAGTCGCAGGCATTGCCTTTACCCTCTGTGGAGGGAAGGTATGTTGGAAGAGTTCCAAGCTAGATACCATGACTTACTAGACGATTAAAGGAAAGATACATCGTTACCAAGGATGCTAACAAAGAGGCAGTCTGGATATATTTAAGTTTATGAGATGAACTTCGTTCCTACCATTGTGTGACAATGGAGTTGTGGCTTATGCCAAGGAACCCCCGTCCCATCAGAAATCCAGATATAATTCTTAGGCAGTATCACCTGATCATGGAGATGGTTGATCTCCAGGGAGATCGAGGTTAGGAGAGTAGACATAGAGGACAAGAGCGCGGATCCACTAACAAAGGCCTTTTTTCCAGTAGAGACTTTTATGGGATGGTTGAGTATGAGATACTTCAACCACAGCTAAATGTTGGGTATGCGATACCACAACAGATGGCCCTAGTACAAGTGGGAGATTGTTAGTTATATGTATGCCCTAGAGGCCATTACTGTACATACGATGTATATTGTAGTGGATGCTTGGACATATATAGGGAGGGCTTTCTTGCTCGACATGATAGTATGCTATCTGGTTACACTTTATCTTAACATGTATTCTGATTGTTTCTATGTTACATGTTGATAAAGCCCTTAGGATGAGTACTTGACTACCAGGACTATGATGCGGATCATACTAGTGGGGACAGTGTAGTCGCCAAGTACATCTTTCAAATGTTCCTAGTCGTGGGAGTACCGAGACAGGGCATCAATACTCCAGAGTAGACTAGCGTATGCGCTTCTTGACCCATATGATGGGTAATGGATAATCCCATATCCATTGGTGTTTGACATCAGAGAGGGTATACGGTGTAGGGTTCCTAGGCACACTAATGAGGTCTCACAAGGCATCAACCATGCTAATTTCAAAAATTACAAGTGCCGAGAAATCCTAATACGGATCGTTGACTAGAGTTTAAGCGAAAACGATAACTAGTTAACAACTTAACTAAGCGTGAACCGAAAATACAACCTTTGTAGATCCGGTCCTCCACCTCCATAGCTCCGTGATGATGTCTCCTCGCTGCGATCATCGGATCTCGGGCTCTAGCGTCAGCTTCATCGGAGAAATGGGCGGGCTAGGTCATCGACTTCGATGCCGAAAATGATCTACGTCGAGGCAACACAAGATCAAGCTCCAACTTCACCAAGCCATGAAACTTGGGAAGAAAACACCCTATACTACTTGGCAAGTGGTAGAGGATGAAGAAATAGGAAGTGGGTTCACTTTAGAATTGGATTTCTCACTCTTTTTCTCAAGTTGCCATTAATGGAGGCAAGGTTTTCTTCATGTTGAAGAAGGAGAAGAAGAAGAAGAAGAAGAAGATAATATCATTAGTTCTTTTTCAAAAGGAAAATAATATGAATACTTATCATATACTAACCATGGTTAGGTGTAGAGAATAGACTATGGTTAATTAGAATGGTTAGGGTTAAGCATGAAGACAAAATGGTCACATAGTCAAAGCTTCATGAAGCTTCAACAACAAACAAAGAAAGCCACCATTTTCTCTTTACCATTTGCCAAAATAAATAAATAAATAAATAGATAAGAAAATGAAAACCCTAACCATTATATAACCATGGTTTAATCCTTTACACAAACCCAAGTTAGCATGTATCATCAAACATGATACAAAAGAGTGCACAAAAGTATATCACATATACAACTTGTGAACTTCAAGTGAGAAAAACCATTTAAAGTGAACCAATACTAGTTAATGCAAAGTAATATATCAAATATATAATTATGCATTAAATCATTAAATCAACACTTGATTTAACGATCCGGTCATATCGCATATGACCGACTAATATTCAATGTATCGGCTTATCAAATCAATCCCTGATTCGATAACTAGGTTATATCGCATAAAACCAATCGATACATTCATCGCGAGAATAGAATACGGTATCACATACACGCATTATTCTCGGTCCCGCATATATCTCATATGCGCTCCTATTTCATTTCTCTTGAGCCAGGAAACCTCTGTGTAGGACTCTAAAGACTCGTCAATACGCCGGCAGCAGGTGATGATCATATCAAACACCCACAAGCCGCAAGCGGTCTGCTAAACGTAACGGCCACCCGGGTATTGAGCGATCAGAAGATCGATGAGCAAGCCCGCTCACACTCCTGTGAATCCAACCAGTAACACTTACCGTACAGTCCGGTCTCGTCGTCTAATATGTCGCATATCTCGCCTAGGGGTGGTAAACGTCAGACCCCAATAGCTCGATAAGTCGTGTCGATATGAGGTCTATAACAGTTCGAGAAACTACAGGTAACACTTACTAGTAAATCTCAGCAACCCTGGCCAGGGATTTCCGGTTATAGCCAATCGAACACAGCGCAACATCAACTCCCTATACCGGGAGAGACGAATCCCCTCCTATCGCTCATTGCCTCCATGTGATTCGGGACTGTACCCAAAAACCACCATTTTGCACGCCCTCTTGGACGTGGTAAGGTGGAAATAAAAGCACAGTGGAAACCACACAAGACTCTATGACGATCTCGGGTCAACAGACTACTCTGTACCAGTGTCACCAGAGAACTGCCATCTGACGTAAGGTATAATACCATCTGGGAGTTCTCGGCGAGTCCGTCCAGTGTACCCAGTCTCCACTGAGCACCCGTATATCATCTCTGATGTCAAACACCAATGGATATGGGATCATCCATCGCCCATCTGTATGGGTCGAGAAGGTATACGCTAGTCTACACTGGTATATCGATGCCCCGTCTCGATACACCCACGACTAGGGACCTTGAAGGATGTACTTATGGACTACCATGTCCCCACTAGTATGATCCGCATCATAGTCCAGGTAGTCAAGTACACATCCTAAGGGCTTTACCAACATGTAACAGAGAGACAATCAGTGTACACGTTAAGGTAAAGATCAACCAGATAGCATACTATCATGTCGAGCAAGAAAGTCCTCCCTATATATGTCCAAGCATCCACTACAATATACATCCTATGTATAGTAATGGCCTCTAGGGCATACATATAACCAACAATCTCCCACTTGCAGTAGGGCCATCTGATAGCAGTGGTTGTAGTATCTCATACTCAACCATCCCATAAAAGTCTCTCTCTGGGAAAAGGCCTTTGTGAGTGGATCCGCCGTGTTGTCCTCTGAGTCTACTCTCCTAACCTTGATCCCTTGGAGATCAACCATCTCCATGATCAGGTGACACTGCCTTAGAATATGTCTGGATCACTGATGGGACCGGCATTCCTTGGCATAAGCCACAACTCCATTGTCTCACAATGGTAGGAACGTAGTTCATCTCATGAACCAATATATACCCAAACATCCTCTTTGGTAGCATCTTAAGTAGCGATGTATCCTGCCTTTATCGTCTAGTTAGCCACGGTATCTAGCTTAGAACTCTTCCAACATATCGTCCCTTTACTGAGGGTAAAGACAATGCCTGTGACTGACATTCAGTCGTCCTTATCACCCTAGAACCTTTCCAGTGATTCTCCCCAGGATCAATTGATACCATCTCACTACAACTAGTGAGTCTCCCAACATCCAATTAGATCTATCTCATGGATCCAAAATCCAGGATTTAGGAGGTATCACTTTGATCCTATATGGAGAATCATTGTGATAAGCGGAGATTGATCGAGCGTAGCATAGGAAACTCCTTCCCTATCAAGAGTATGTCATCCACGTACTCTACGAGGATCACCACCATACTCTCTACTACCTTTTTGTATATACAAGGTTCATCTACCCTTTTGATGAAGTCAAACTCTTTGACTAGCTCATCAAAATAGATTTTCCAACTCCGCGATGCCTGCTTTATCCTATAAAGCATCTTGTACACGTTTCCGCTGCTCCCACTGTTTACGAAGCCCTCTGGCTGTGTACATATAGACGCCCTCTTCTAAAACATCATTTTAGAAAAGCAGTCATCACACCTAACCGCCAGATATCATAGTCATGGTATGTAGCCGTGGCAAGTAGGATCCGGATGGACTTAAGCATAGCCACTGGAAAAGGTTTCATCATTATCCACGCCTGGTCGATGACGAAAAACTTTAACAAGTCTAGCTTTGAAAGTCTCAACTTTTCCATCTACACCAGGTAATCTTCTCAAGATATACTTGCTCCTGATGGGGATTTAACCCTTCAGATAAAGCAACCAAAGTCCATACTTTGTTGGTGTATAAGGATTCCATCTCAGATCGCTAAGCATCCAGCCATTCTTACAGAGTCGCACTCCTGATGGCCTGCTCGAAACTAGTTGGGTCATCATCTCATGATGTAATCCTCGCTCCCACTGTCATCGAGAAACCAAGGTATCTCTCAGGCGGATGAGGAACCCTACCAGATCGGCGGAGAGGCTGAGGTTCGTCGGAAACTATTGAATCCTTTGGTTCTGTCAAATCATCAGCTGCAGTTTTGTATAGCTGGAACCTTTCCAGTTCTACAGAACTGACCTTGCCTCGATCTTGTCCGGATTTTGCTTTAGACACAGGCCGGACAATCCTAAACCTTAACTTACTTAAGAGATATGCTCTTCCCATACCATATCTTATATGGAGTGGTAGGCACTGATTTGAATCGAACCCTATTCAATAGGTATGCAACTTCATAAGTGCATAACTCCCAAAAAGGAAATAGGAAACTCAGTAGTACTCATCATATAGCGCACCTTATCATATAGGGTGTGATTGCTCCGCCCCGATATACCATCGTGCTATGGTGTATACGGAGGAGTAATGCTGAGAGAGAATCTCATTCTCCTTTAGAATAATCCAGGATTTCCGTGCTCAAGTATTCTCCTCCTCGATCTCATCAAAGGACATAATACTTATACCTGTGTTTTGGTTTTCTACTTCTAAATCATATTCTGTGAATATCTCAAAATGTTCGGACTTGTGTTTCAACAGGAACATATGTCTGAATCTTGAGAGATTATCAGAGAATGTAACGAAGTACAAAGAACCAGTCCTGGCATATGTAGACAGGGGACCTTACATACATCAACATGTATCATCCCAAGAGTTTACTAACTCTTTCTCTGTTTCGAGTAAACAGAGCTATGGTCATCGTATCTTTGTGACATGAATGGCAAGTTTTACAAGATGTAAATTCAAACAGATTTAAATATGCATCTATGTGGAACTTAGCTAGTCGGGTCGCATTGATATGACCTAGTCTACAATACCTCAAGAAGGATTCGTTCATTTCTGAACTCTTCCTCTTGTGTGTGTTCCGTATACTAAAGAGCCGTAGTTTGATTTAAAACATCAATGCTTTTAGATAACGTGCCTGAGCTGATCAACTTTTGATATAAGAAATGTTCAAAACATTATCCAACAATACAAAATTTTATCATTTCTTTACTTATAAAGAGACTGATATGATTTTGTATATCAGGTTCGGTATCTAATAACATTCGTTCAGAATCAATGTATTGGTAATACAGGGTGACAGTGACCAACAGACTTGGCTGCAACACTTGCCCCGTTTTCTGTCTCATGAAACTTATCACCCGCTCTCAGTTCTTTACCTATCTGTAGCCCATGTAACAAATTACATATGCGGGATCCTGATCCGGTATCTCATATCCAGGACGTAAAAAAATACTGAGAAACAGTTCTGTATAATGAACATACCCGAAGATGATGCATCAGTATGCACTTTCTTCATTTGGGCGGCACGGGAATTCTGGTAATCCCCAATTTCCTGCTCTGTCTTATAACAATTATAAGTTGGAGCGGGACCAACGTTCCCCAGCTCAGTATAACAAGCGGATTCGGTCAATAATCCGTATTATTATCTTGATTAAGGCGTGATATGGTCGCTACCTGGAGAGAGAGAGAAGAAAACACTCAGCGTGCGCTCTTGCAAGATCAGATTGGTTATTATTTTATCTAATCAGGATGGCTCCCACTGTTTTTATCAAATCTTCCTTCAAACCCTAAAAGGAAAGACTAGCCGAGATTAATTACACACTACAAGTTCGCCAATCTTTCAGCCAGGCCAGTGTCGGTACTTTGAGGGAGGTCCCCCGTGCTTTCGCACGAACCTAATTAATGTAAACCTCGTTTTCCCAGAGGCGTAAACTCATTAACACCTTTCTAGACACCTACTTGATTGACTAATTGTAAAGTGTAAAACTCTCCCAGGAGTAACAATTACTTGCAGCGGGTATCGGGATCCAACTATCTCATAGAAGGTTTGCAATCTCATTGCAAATTTCAACACTTGAAATTCCCGATAATTTTGCCCCTAGCGTCCTATGACCTTGACGGAGGTCAACAAACCATAGGCTACTAGTCAAGTTCAACCCGTCATTTCCTGATTGAATTAAACCCACCCGCACGACCCTTGACGCAGGCCAACAAAGTCGCACGACTACCCTAATCCAATCTGCATCATATGCATAAGCAGATAAATACTAGTTAACTACCGCACACTACGCCTTGACGCAGGCCAACAAACGTAGCACGAATACTAACTACCACTTATCTGAAATGACGGAGGGCTACGACAGGTTTTTCTGAAAACCTATTGCGTAATGAACTTGATATCGTTGTAGAATCAAATGAATTTTGAAATGGTGTGTCTTTGAGGCTTTTCTAGTTTTGCTAAAGGAGTCACTCCCGGTGAAGGGATCGTCGGTCCTTTCCTCGTCGAATGAGGTGCAGGATATATCATATATATCACTGTGCAAAGCAGAAACTATAGAAGCATTCAAAAGACAAACCGAGAGTTGTAGCATCTGCCAGTTATTGCTAAAGGAGTCACTCCCGGTGAAGGGATCTCGGTCCTTTCCTTATCGAATAAGGTGCAGGATATATCATATATATCGCTGTGCAAAGCAAGAACTGTAGCTACCTGTTTTATTTTGAAATTCGATTCCACAACATCTTTGGTTTCTTTTCTTTCATTAATCATATTAATGAAGTCCCATCATTTAAGTACCTAAACATCACAGATAAATACGACGTACACTTATGCCATCCGCATTCGCCTCGATGTCCCCTCGTGCACCGTTAGGTTAGGTAACTAACGGCAGAGCGGGGCAGGGCTAGCGCGGGTGTAAAACATAAGTAACGCCTATATAATATATCATATATACTATATAAAGTATCCATCACAGAATATATCACATGATCACATCACGGATATCGCAGCAGAAGAATCATATGAAATATTGGATATACTAGGACGTCCGTGTTTTCAATACGAGCCAGTATAAAACACGGATTCCACGGTCGTGATGAATAGCCAAACCCACACCCCTAGACCCCTACGAGAGCGGCAAGCAACCCTACCAATTCTAGAGTTAGGAGACCCGGACTCGACTCTTCGAGTTGGTCTCCCACTGGACTCCAGAACCCGGTTACTTATGCTCCCCTCCTTGGGTCTATCCTAGTGCAGAAAAGTAAATAATATACAAAAGGTGACATCTTCCGCAACCTGGAAGTGCCCCAATAAAAGAATATTACATAAAAGTTTTTATATGAATGAAAATGAAAAACACTCATCTCACATAAAAAAAACCCGGCTATTCGAACACGACAATCCAATATAACATATCCAGCAACACATAACATCACATGTCATCAACGTAAGTAAATATGCCCATCCCAATTGTCGTTGGCATATAGCAACGAAACCGGAGATATCACATATTACACTTACGGTCACAGAAAAGAAAGTGTAAAACTACAACAGTTGGAATCCGCAACCTACATAGACATCGCATGCCTAATCAAATGAATTCCTTAGACATCGCATGTCTAACAATTATAAACCCCGCATTTTAGTCTCATTATCGAAAACACTTTTCAATATCAAGTCCGGCAATTCAACAAGATTCCCGACATTTTGATCGAATGCTCGTCGCAAACTTTAGTAGACGGCCGCACCCCCGATGCCGTCGACGAAGTGCAACAAGGCGGAACACCGCTGCTCCGAGCACCCGAACGGAAGCTTTCGGCGACGGGGTTCTCCTACAGTCACTTGGTCAGGGCTAAAGGGTGTAGCTGTCTATTAAGTTTATCGGCGAGTATCCGCGTACGCTACGTGATTGCGATGGACTTTTGATCACATCAAAATTCCGTGGCAACCGATCAAGTGAGACTAAACTGCTATGTTTATAACATTCATTCAGTTATCTCATAACAAATTGTGAATTCCAATTATTGTATCACATTCCAGATAAATAGAAAATGTTAAACTTTCCGATCGAACATTCAAACACCCAAGTTTTCCCGAAACAGCTCAACACATGAAACAAGTTTAAAAACATTCACTTCATGCCTCAGTACCAACGGTCCAGCCGTAGAAGGGTCAAGCCAACGCCTCACATGTGGCACGCCGTACTGCCCCAAACCCTAAGGTTCAAAGGGCAGTTCAAGACGGTCACATAATCGAGTTAAGGTTTGTTGTCTTCTAGAGGGACCATCACGTTACTTGCACTACTTAGAACGTCATTAAACTACGGAAAGATCCAACACTTGGAAATTTCCCGACAGGGGAAAAAATGGGTATTTATATCCGGTCGAACTTTTAACAGTTTCTAAAAATACCCGGAAAGCCACATAGACAAAGTTTGAAATTTCCGATCGAATCAACGAAGCTCCAAAACACCCCAGAAAATTCAACTCTTGAATAAATATTAAAAAATCCCAGAATATCCAGAACCAAAATATAGGAGTTACTGTGCAAAAATTGAAGAGTGATCACATAATTCGGCCGAGGAACCGCCGCAGAAGCCAAGCTTCTGCTGCGGTTCCGCCACACTTTAGCAGCATCACTTGGTCAATTTTGCATCGTAATTCTTAGAAATTCCTGCTGAATTTTTTAAGAATTTTTAATCTGGAAAAATCCCAGTTTTTGAAAAAAGTCCAGAGTGCATTTTGGAGTTAGGGTTTCGGTTCGATCGGAATTCTAACTCCGTCTACGCATCGCCTAAGGCTCTAGCTAGGCTCTGATACCACTGTAGGGTTCCTAGGCACACTAATGAGGTCTCACAAGGCATCAACCATGCCAATTTCAAAAATTACAAGTGCCGAGAAACCCTAATACGGATCATTGACTAGAGTTTAAGCGAAAACGATAACTAGTTAACAACTTAACTAAGCGTGAACCGAAAATACAACCTTTATAGATCCGGTCCTCCACCTCCATAGCTCCGTGATGATGTCTCCTCGCTGCGATCATCGGATCCCGGGCTCTAGCGTCGGCTTCATCGGAGAAATGGGCGGGCTAGGTCATCGACTTCGATGCCGAAGATGATCTACGTCGAGACAACACAAGATCAAGCTCCAACTTCACCAAGCCATGAAACTTAGGAAGAAAATACCCTATACTACTTAGCAAGTGGTAGAGGATGAAGAAATAGGAAGTGGTTCACTTTAGAGTTGGATTTCTCACTCTTTTTCTCAAGTTGCCATTAATGGAGGCAAGGTTTTCTTCATGTTGAAGAAGGAGAAGAAGAAGAAGAAGAAGAAGAAGATAATATCATTAGTTCTTTTTCAAAAGGAAAATAATATGAATACTTATCATATACTAACCATGGTTAGGTGTAGAGAATAGACTATGGTTAATTAGAATGGTTAGGGTTAAGCATGAAGACAAAATGGTCACATAGTCAAAGCTTCATGAAGCTTCAACAACAAACAAAGAAAGCCACCATTTTCTCTTTACCATTTGCCAAAATAAATAAATAAATAAATAGATAAGAAAATGAAAACCCTAACCATTATATAACCATGGTTTAATCCTTTACACAAACCCAAGTTAGCATGTATCATCAAACATGATACAAAAGAGTGCACAAAAGTATATCACATATACAACTTGTGAACTTCAGGTGAGAAAATCCATTTAAAGTGAACCAATACTAGTTAATGCAAAGTAATATATCAAATATATAATTATGCATTAAATCATTAAATCAACACTTGATTTAACGATCCGGTCATATCGCATATGACCGACTAATATTCAATGTATCGGCTTATCAAATCAATCCTTGATTCGATAACTAGGTTATATCACATACAACCAATCGATACATTCATCGCGAGAATAGAATACGGTATCACATACACGCATTATTCTCAGTCCCGCACATATCTCATATGCGCTCCTATTTCGTTTCGCTTGAGCCAGGAAACCTCTGTGTAGAACTCTAAAGACTCGTCAATACGCCGGCAGCAGGTGATGAACATATCAAACACCCACAAGCCGCAAGCGGTCTGCTAAACGTAACGGCCACCCGGGTATTGAGCGATCGGAAGATCGACGAGCAAGCCCGCTCATACTCCTGTGAATCCAACCAGTAACACTTACCGTACAGTCCGGTCTCGTCGTCTAATATGTCGCATATCTCGCCTAGGGGTGGTAAACGTCAGACCCCAATAGCTCGATAAGTCGTATCGATATGAGGTCTATAACAGTTCAAGAAACTACAGGTAACACTTACCAGTAAATCTCAGCAACCCTGGCCAGGGATTTCCGGTTATAGCCAATCGAACACAGCGCAACATCAACTCCCTATAGCGGGAGAGACGAATCCCCTCCTATCGCTCATTGCCTCCATGTGATTCGGGACTGTACCCAAAAACCACCGTTTTGCACGTCCTCTTGGACGTGGTAAGGTGGAAATCAAAGCACAGTGGAAACCACACAAGACTCTATGACGATCTCGGGTCAACAGACTACTCTGTACCAGTGTCACCAGAGAACTGCCATCTGACGTAAGGTATAATACCATCTGGGAGTTCTCGGCGAGTCCGTCCAGTGTACCCAGTCTCCACTGAGCACCCGTATATCATCTCTGATGTCAAACACCAATGGATATGGGATCATCCATCGCCCATCTATATGGGTCGAGAAGGTATACGCTAGTCTACACTGGTATATCGATGCCCCGTCTCGATACACCCACGACTAGGGACCTTGAAGGATGTACTTATGGACTACCATGTCCCCACTAGTATGATCCGCATCATAGTCCAGGTAGTCAAGTACACATCCTAAGGGCTTTACCAACATGTAACAGAGAGACAATCAGTGTACACGTTAAGATAAAGATCAACCAGATAGCATACTATCATGTCGAGCAAGAAAGTCCTCCCTATATATGTTCAAGCATCCACTACAATATACATCCTATGTATAGTAATGGCCTCTAGGGCATACATATAACCAACATACGGGTGCTCAGTAGAGACTGGGTACACTGGACGGACTCGCCGAGAACTCTTAGATGGTATTATACCTCAGGTCAGATGGCAGTTCTCTGGTGACACTGGTACAGGTTAGTCTGTAGACCCGAGATCGTCATAGAGTCTTGTGTGATTCCCACTGTGCTTTGATTTCCATCATACCACATCCAAGAGGGTGTGCAAAAAGGTGGCTTTTGGGTACAGTCCCGAATCACATGGAGGCAATGAGCGATAGGAGGGGATTCGTCTCTCCCGGTATAGGGAGTTGATGTTGTGCTGTGTTCGATTGGCTATAACTGGAAATCCCTGGCCAGGGTTGCTGAGATTTACTGGTAAGTGTTATTAGTAGTTTCTCGAACTGTTATAGACCTCATATCGACACGAATTATCAAGCTATCGGGGTCTGACGTTTACTACCCCTAGGCGAGATATGCGACATATCAGACGAAGAGACCGGACTATACGGGAGTGTTACTGATTGGATTCGCAGGAGAATGTACATGCTTGCTTGTTGATCTTCTGATCGCTCAATACCTGGGTGGCTGTTACGTTTAGCTGACCGCTTGCAGCTTGTGGGTGTTTGATATGATCATCACTTACTGCCGGCGTATTGACGATTCTTTAGAGTCCTATACAAAGGTTTCTTGACTCAGGAAAAACGGAGTAGGAGCACATATATGATATGTGCGGGACCGAGAACAATACGTGTATGTGATACCGTATTAGATTCTCGTGATATGAGATATCGGCCGGGTATATGTGATATAGCCGGGTCATCGGATCAAGTGTTGATTCGATGAACAGATACAAATTATATTAGTCGGTTATTTATGAAATAGCCGGATTATCAGATCAAGTGTTGATTTGATAAGTTAATGTATAATTATATATTTGATATATTAAATTACATTAACTAATATAAGCTCACTTATTGATTCATTTTCTCACTCGGGTAAAACATTGATATATATGCGATATATGTTAACTGTATTATTTTCTTTTGTTACAAAATATATTATATATGTGATATATAATATTGTAACATGTTATAATTACTAATGCAACATGATTAGTGGAGATTAAACAAGGTTAGGGTTTGATTTGGGTTAGCTCATTCTTGAAGCTTCTAGAAGCTTTTCTTTTTGTCATGAGCTAAGATATTTTGTTGATATTTTAGTGACTCATTCTTTAACCCAACCCAAACCCTTAAACCTAGTTAACTCTCTACAATAGTTAGCCTTCTCATTATCAACCATGGTTGCATTTGTAATTATCACATGACTTTTCATTATTCATCACAAACGGTTTTGATTATTCTTCTTCTTCTTTCTTGAAGAAAAGCTTTCTAGCTTTTTCTTTGGTGATGAAAATGAGTGAGATTAAGAAAACAAATGAGAGCTAAAATCCTACTTCATCATCCTAATCTATCCTAGCCATTTAGATTAGGGTGTTCACTTCATTTAGTGAGTGATAGCTTGTGTTAAAGAAACTTCAAGGTAGATCATCTTAGTTATCGAAGATCGGAAGCAAGCTCGCATCTTTCTCTTCGTGGAGCTTTTCGAGAGTCCGGATACTCGATGATCGCAGTGAAGGGACCTCAACATGGAGCTTTAGAAGTGAAGGACCGGACTACAAAGGTTGTAATCCCAAACTCTTAGTGTTAAAGTGTTTAACATGCTTTGTTTCGCCTAATCTCTAGTTTAAAGATCTTGGTTAGGCTTGTTCGGCATGTCTAAATTTTAAATCGGGCATGGTTGATGCCTTGTAGACCCTTGTGAGAGTGCCTAGTAACCCTACACACTATGCCTTGACAGAGGTCAACAAACGCAGTACGAATACTAAATAGTCTTTATCTGAAATGACGGAGGGCTACGCAGGTTTTTCCGAAAAACCATAAGCTTAATGAACTCGATATCGTTGTAGAAACAAGTGATTTTGAAAAGGAGTGTCTTTGAGGCTTTTCCAGTTTCGCTAAAGAGGTCACTCCCGGTGAAGGGATCTCGGCTCTTTCCTCATCGAATAAGGTCCAGGGTATATCATATATACCGCTGTGCAAAGTAAAACTATAGAAGCAATCAAAAAACTAACCCGTGAGTTTGTAGCATCTGCCAGTTCTGCTAAAGAGGTCACTCCCGGTGAAGGGATCTCGGCTCTTTCCTCATCGAATAAGGTGCAGGGTATATCATATATACCGCTGTGCAAAGCAAAACTGTAGCTACCCCTTTTATAAAGTTTTGATTCTACAACATCTTTTAGGTTTCTTTTCTTTTATTAATCTCATTAATAAAATCCCATTAATTAATGCTTCCTAAGCATCACAGAAGAAACGAAAGCAGTAATATTTATATATCAACATATATATAGTATAAGCATTCGTCTCAGGCAGTAATATGATCTCATCACAGAACATTGCAGTAAAAGATAACATATGAAATATTGGATATTCTAGGACGTCCGTGTTTTATTTCGAGCCTGTATAAAACATGAATTCCACGGTCGCGATGAATAGCCAAAGCCACATCCCTAGACCCCTACAAGAGCGGCAAGCAACACTGCCAATTCTAGAGTTAGGAGACCCGGTCTCGACTCCTCGAGATGGCCTCCCACTGTACCCTAGAACCCGGTTACTTGTGCTCCCCTCCTTGGGTCTACCTAATGCGGAAAAGTAAATAATATACAATGGTGACATCAAGCTCATCCCGGAAGTACCCCAATAAAAGAATATTACATACAAATGAATTTTACATGAATGAAAATAAAAACCCTCATCTCACATAAAACCCCCGGCTATTCAGAACACGACGATCCAATATAACATATCACAGCAACACATAATATCTCATATTATCAACGTAAGCAAGTATGCGTATCCCGATTGTCGTTGATGTATAGCAACGAAGCCGGCGATACCCCACATACTACGCTTACGGTCACAGAAAAGAAAGTGTAAAACTACAACATTTGGAATCCACAATCTCTTTAGACATCATAAATCCGAAATATCACATACTTCGCATTTCATGCCTAACTATATGAATTCAACATATTGTATCACCTTCCAGGTAAATAGACAATATTAAACTTTTCGATCGAATAATCAAACACTCAAAAATTCCCAAATAGCTCAACACTTGAGCGGAGTTCAAAAATCCCAGAACATGTCACCGCCCCAATGAACTAGCCGTAGAAGGGTCAAACGAACGCCTCACATGTGGCAACGCTAAACTACCACAAACCCAAGGGTTCAGTGGAAGTTTTGACGGTCACATAATCGAGTTAAGCTTACGTTCTTCTAGAGGGTCCACAGATATGCTTGCATGTTTTTCCGAAAGTTTTAAACTCAAGAAAAAATCAACACTTGAAAGTTTTTTGTGTCGGGAAAAAGTGAGTTATTGATATCCGTTCGAACATTTTAACACATTCTAAATAATCCGGAAAACTAAACGATGTTAAACTATCCGATCGAATCAACGAATTCAAAAGATCTCCAGAACACTCAACACTTGAGTAATATTAAAAATTCCCAGAAGTATATACTTACACCTACGGATTGGCCCTACAAATACGACTCCCTGATTCCCAAGTACGGCCGCGGAACCGCCGCGCAAAGCATGCTCCTGCCGCGGTTCCGCGGCGACTTCAGGGAGTTAGGGTTTCGTATTTTACAGTAATCCTTAGAATCACCTGCTAAATTTTCTGAGTATTTTTAATGCAGAAAAAATCATATTTTAAAAAAATTTCCAGAGAGGGGTCAAATTTTGATGTTTCGGGGTTCGATCGGACTTTTAACTTCGTATACACGTCGCCTAATGCTCTAGCTGGGCTTTGATATCACTGTAGGGTTACTAGGCATTGTCATAAGGGTCTATAAGGCATCAACTGTAGGGTTCCTAAGCACTCTTGTGAAGGTTCATAAGGCATCAAACATGCCCGGATAAAATTTTAGACGTGCCGAACAACCCAAAGCCGGGATCTTAGCTAGATTATTAGGGTTAAACAAGCAAGATAACAACTTTATTACTAAGTGTGAGGGATTACAACCATTGTAGTCCGCTCCTTTGCTTCGTAAGCTCCGAGTAGAAGTCCCTTCGCCGCGATCCATGATCTCTCGGACTCAAGAAAGGCTCCACGACTCGAAAGATCCATGTTAGCTTGTAGTGTTCCGTTTCTCCGATGATTTACGTCGAAGTTTCTATAACCCAAGCTCTCTCACTCTAATGAGGTGAACACCCTAATCTAATGGGCTAGATTAGATGAGGATGATGGAGTAGTATTTATGCTTTCTTTTTATATCATAATCTCACATGAAATCATCACAAAAGGAATTTCTAGTAAGCTTTCTCAAAGCTAAAGAGAGAAGAAGATGATGAATAATGAGATAAATCCTTTTGTCATGAATAATGAAATGTGTATATGAATAATAATGCAACCATGGTTAATGATGACTAGGATAACCCTTGTAGAGAGTTAACTAAGGCTAGGGTTTGGTTGGGTTAAGATATGAGTCATAAGAAAATATTTATCATAATATCTTCTTCATGACAAAAGAATAACTTCTAGAAGGTGCAAGAAGAAACTAACCCTAATCAAACCCTAATCTCTTTTTATCATCACCAAACATGTTTCATTATTAATCATATCATGTTACTATAATATATATCACAAATATATTACATATTTGAAACAAAAGAAAATAATACAATTAATATATATCGCATATATATCAAGGTATTATACGGTGAGAAAATGAAATAATAAAGGGAGACAATATTAGATAATGAAATACAATATATCATATATATTATTATACATTAAATCATCGAATCAAACTTGATCCGACAATCCGGCTATATCGAATATAACCGACTAATATATCATGTACCGATTCATCGAATCAACACTTGATCCGATGATCCGGTTCATATCAAAATATCGCGAGAATATATTACGGTATCTCATATCGCATTATCCTCGGTCCTGCACATATCACATATGTGCCTCTACTCCGTTTTGCCTGAGCCAAGAAATCTCTGTATAGGACTCTAAAGAATCGTCAATACGCCGGTAGCAGGTGATGATCATATCAAACACCCACAAGCTGCAAGCGGTCAGCTAAACGTAACGTTCTCCTGTGAATCCAATTAGTAACACTCCCGTACAGTCCGGTCTGTTCGTCTGATATGTCACATATCAAGTCTAGGGGTGGTATACGTCAGACCCCAGTAACCGATAAGTCGTGTCGATGTGTGGCTCATAACGGGTCGAGAAACTACTAGTAACACTTACCAGTAAATCTCTATATCAACCCTGGTCAGGGACTTCCAGTTATAGCCAATCGAATACAGTACAACATCAACTCCCTATACCGGGAGAGACGAATCCCCTCCTATCGCTCATTGCCTCCATGTGATTCGGGACTGTACCCAAAAGCCACCGTTTTGCACGCTCTCTTGGACGTGGTAAGGTGGAAATCAAAGCACAGTGGGAATCACACAAGACTCTATGACGATCTCGGGTCTACAGACTACCCTGTACCAGTGTCACCGGAGAACTGCCATCTGACGTGTGGTATATCACCATCTAGGAGTTCTCGGCGAGTCCGTCCAGTATACCCAGTCTCCACTGAGCACCCGTACACCATCTCTGATGTCAAACACCAATGGATATGGGATCATCCATCGCCCATCATATGGGTCAAGATGCATATACGCTAGTCTACTCTAGTGTATCGATGCTCTGTCTCGATATACCCTCGACTAAGAACAGTTGTAGGATGTACTCATCGACTACCATGGCCCTACTAGTATGATCTTATCATAGTCCCAGTAGTCAAGTACAGATCCTAAGGGTTTTATCAACATGTGAGAGAAAAACAGTAAACCAATACAAGTCAACATGTTAAGATAAAGAGAAACCAAATAGCATACTATCATGACGAGCAAGAAAGTCCTCTCTATATATATCCAACCATCCATTATAATATACATCATATGTACAACAATGGCCTCTAGGGCATATACATAACTAACAACCTCCCACTTGCACTAAGGCCAGCTGCTGTAGTATCTCATACCTAGCGTCCCGAATAATCTCTCATACTGTATCTGGAGAATGGCCTTCGTGAATAGATCCGCAGTGTTGTCCTTCGTATCTACTCTCCTGACCTCGATCTCCCGACGATCAACTATCTCTCTGATGAGGTGATACCGCCTAAGAATATGTCTGGACTTTTGATGGGACATGGGTTCCTTGGCCAACGCCACAGCTCCATTGTTATCGCAATACAGAGGTATTGGATGTTCAATGGATGGAACCACACCAAGTTCACTAATGAATTTCTTGATCCAGACAGCCTCTTTGGCAGCATCGTTGGCAGCGATGTATTCAGCCTCCATCGTCGAGTCTGCAACGGTATCCTGTTTGGAACTCTTCCAACATACCACCCCTCCATTGAGGGCAAAGACAAATCCCGAGTGCGACTTAGAATCGTCCTTATCACTTTGGAAGCTGGAACCGGTAAAGGAATCCACCTGGAGTTCTCCGTTACCATACACCAAGAACATCTCCTTAGTCCTTCGCAAGTACTTGAGAATGCTCTTCACAGTTGTCCAGTGACTCTCTCCAGGATCTGCTTGATACCGACTCACTACACTTAGTGAGTATGATATATCGGGTCTGGTACATAGCATCGCATACATGATAGAGCCTACTGCCGAAGCATAGGGTATCCCTTGCATGCGAGCTCTCTCCAAATCAGTCTTGGGAGACATCTCTTTGGAGAGAGTGAGTCCAGAGATCATGGGTTGGTTCCCATGCTTGGATTCTTCCATACTAAACCTCTTTAGTATGGTGTCAATGTACCTGGATTGGGACAATCCCAGTATCCGTTTAGATCTATCTCTATAGATCATGATTCCCAATATGCATGAGGCATCACCTAGATCTTTCATTGAGAATCTTTGTGATAAGAAGAGCTTGACTGATTGCAGCATAGGAATATCATTTCCTATCAAGAGTATGTTATCCACGTACAATACGAGGAAGACAACCTTACTTTCTGCTACCTTCTTATAGATACAAGGTTCATCTATATTTTTGATGAAGTCAAACTCTTTGACTACAACATCAAAACAGATGTTCGAACTCCGCGATGCTTGCTTTAATCCATCAATGGATTTAAGCAGCTTGCACACCTTTCCGCTACTCCCACTATCTATGAAGCCCTCTGGCTGAGTCATGTACACGCACTCTTCTAAATCACCGTTTAGAAAGGCGGTCTTAACATCCATTTGCTAGATTTCGTAGTCATGGTATGCAGCAATGGCAAGTAAGATCCGGATGGACTTAAGCATAGCCACTAGAGAAAAGGTTTCGTCATAATCCACACATGGTCGTTGATGAAAACCCTTTGCTACAAGTCTAGCTTTGAAAGTCTCAACTTTTCCATCTACACCAAATTTCCTTTTAAAGATCCACTTGCTCCCAATTGGTTTTACCCCTTCAGGAGCATTTTCCAAAGTCCATACTTTGTTGGTGTACATGGATTCCATCTCAGATCGCATTGCATCCAGCTATTTCACAAAGTCACCACTCGTGATGGCCTGCACGAAACTAGTCGGGTCATCATCTTCCATGATGCAATCCTCGCTTCCACCATCAATGAGAAAACCACAGTATCTCTCAGGTGGATGAGAAACCTTTCTAGATCGGCGGAGAGGCTGGGGTTCGTCGGGTACTACTGAATCCTCTGGTTCTACCAAGTCTTCTGTTATAGTTTGTGTCGCTGGAACCTCTTCCAGTTCTACCTCAATGACACTCATCTGTTTCATAAGAAAACCTTTTTCTAAGAAAGTGGCATGTCGAGAAACAAACACCTTTTGTTCCTCGGGATGGTAGAAGATATACCCTTATGAATTTTTGGGATATCCTACAAACTTACATAAGACAGATCTTGCCTCGAGTTTGTCCGGATTTTGTCTTTTGACATAGGCTGGACAACCCCATATCTTAACATACTTAAGAGATGGTCTCTTCCCTTTCCATATCTCATATGGAGTGGTAGGCACTGATTTGGTAGGAACCATATTCAATAGGTGTATGGCTGTCTCAAGCGCATACCCCCAGAAGGAAATAGGTAACTCAGCAGTGCTCATCATAGAGCGCACCATATCTAATAGGTGCGATTCCTCCGTTCCGATACACCGTTGTGCTGTGGTGTATAAGGAGGAGTAAGCTGAGAGAGAATCCCATTCTCTTTTAGATAATCTTGGAACTCATTGCTTAAGTATTCTCCTCCTCGATCAGATCGAAGGATCTTAATACTTTTGCCCGTTTGGTTCTCTACTTCGTGCTTATATTCTCTGAATTTCTCAAAAGTTTCAGACTTGTGTTTCAACAGGAACACATGCCCGTATCTAGAGAGATCGTCAGTGAATGTAATGAACTAGGAAGAACCGTTCCTGGCTTGCGTAGACATGGGACTGCATACATCACTATGTACCAGTCCTAAGAGTTCCGTAACTCTTTCTCCGTGTCCACTAAACGGAGCTTTGGTCATTTTTCCTTTGAGACATGAATGGCAAGTATCATAAGATGATAATTCGAACGGATTCAAATATCCATCTTTATATAACTTAGCCAGTCGTGCCGCATTGATATGACCAAGTCTACAATGCCACAAGAAGGATTCGTTCATTTCTGAACTCTTCCTCTTGTGTATGTTTTGTATATTGAGGACTGTATTTTGATTTAGAATAAATATTCCATTATGTAACGAGCCTGATGCAATCAACTTTTGATCTAGGAATATGTTCATAACATTATCCTGTACTACAAAATTATATCCTTCTTTACTTAATAAAGAAACTGATATAATGTTGCACATCATATTCGGTATATAATAGCACTCATTCAGAATTAGTGTATCACCACTTGGTAATACTAGGTGATATTCGCCAACTGCTTTGGCTGCAACATTTGCCCCATTCCCTACTTGAATGGAATGATCACCTTTTCCCAGTTCTCTACCTTTCCGCAGCCTATGTAACAATTTACATATGTGGGATTCTGATCCGGTATCTAATACCCAGGACGTAGGGTGAACTGAGAAACAGTTCTCAATAACTAACACACCTGAAGAAGATGCATCAACATGCATGTTCTTTTGGGCGGCTTGAGAATCCAGATATGCTCCTATTCCCTGTTCAGTCTTATAACTCTTATAAGAAAGAACGGGTCCAACGTTCCCCTGCTCAGTATAATAAGCGGGTTCAGTCAATACATCCATATTATTATTTTGATTATGGCCTGGCATGGTCACTACCTGGAGAGAGAGAGAAGAAAACACTTTACCGTATGCTCTTGCAAGATTAGATTGGTTATTATCTTATCTAATCAGGATGTCTCCCACTATTTTTATCAAATTTTCCTTCAAACCCTAAAAGGTAAGATTAGCCGGGATTAATTACACCCTACAATTTCGTCAATCTTTCAGCCAGATCAGTGTCGGTACTTTGAGGGAGGTTCCCCGTGCTATCGCACGGGCCTAATTAGAGTAAACCTCGTTTTCCCAGAGGCGTAACCCCGTTAACACTTTTCTAGACACCTACTTGATCGGCTAATTGTCCTGTGTAAAACTCTCACAGGAGTAACTCTTACTCGCAGTGGGTATCGGGATCCAACTATCTCATAGGAGGTATGCAATCTCATTGCAAATTTCAACACTTGAAATTCCCGATAAAGCTTTTGCCCGTAACGTGCTATGACCTTGACGAATGCCAAACAACCCATAGTCCGCTAGTCAAGTTCAACCCGTACATTTCTTGATTGAATTAAACCCACCCGCACGACCCTTGACGAATGCCAAACAACGCCGTACGAATACCCTAATCCAATCGCATCATATGCTACAGATAAATAGTAAATAGCTACCGTACACTATGCCTTGACGAATGCCAAACTACCGTAGCACGAATACTAATTAATATCTATCTGAAATGTCGGAGAGCTACGCAGGTTTTTCAGAAAACCATGAGCGTAATGAACTTGATATCGTTGTAGAATCTAGTAGCTTTTGAAAAAGGAGTGTTTTTTTAGGCTTTCCTAGTTTCGCTAAAGAGGTCACTCCCGGTAAAGGGATCTCGGCTCTTTCCCCATCGAATAAGGTGCAGGATATATCATATATACCGCTGTGCAAAGCAAGAACTATATAAGCTGTCAAAAATTAAACCGCGAGTTTGTAGCATCTGCCAGTTTCACTAAAGAGGTCACTCCCGGTGAAGAGATCTCGGCTCTTTCCCCATCGAATAAGGTGCAGGGTATATCATATATACCGCTATGCAAAGCAAAACTGTAGCTACCCTTTTTGTTAAAGTTTTGATTCTACAACATCTTTTAGGTTTCTTTTCTTTTTATTAATCTCATTAATAAATCCCATCAGCTTATGCTTCCTAAGCATCACATAAGAAACGAAAGCAGTAATATTTATATATCAGCATATATATATATATATTGTATAAGCATTCGTCTCAGGCAGTAATATGATCTCATCGCAGAACATTGCAGCAGAAGAACATATATGAAATATTGGATATTCTAGGACGTCCGTGTTTTTAATACGAGCCTGTATAAAACACGGATTCCACGGTCGCGACGAATAGCCAAACCCATATCCTTAGACCCCTACGAGAGCGGAAAGTAACACTGCCAATTCTAGGGTTAGGAGACCCGGTCTCGACTCCTCGAGATGGCCTCCCTCTGGACCCTAGAACCCGGTTACTTGTGCTCCCCTCCTTGGGTCTACCTAATGCGGAAAAGTAAATAATATACACTGGTGACATCAACCTCATCCCGGAAGTGCCCCAATAAAAGAATATTACATACAAAAGAATTTTACATGAATGAAAATAAAAAGCCCTCATCTCACATAAAACCCCCGGCTATTCAGAACACGGCGATCCAATATAACATATAACAGCAACATATAATATCACATATCATCAACGTAAGTAAGTATGCATACACCGATCGTCGTAGATGTATAGCAACGAAGACCGGCAATAATACTACATACTACACTTACGGTCACAGAAAAGAAATTGTAAAACTACAACATTTGGAATCCACAATCACTTCAGACATCGTAAATCCGAAATATCACATACTTCGCATTTCATGCCTAACTATATGAATTCCACATATTGTATCACATTCCAGATAAATAGACAGTATTAAACTTTCCGAACAGATAATCAAATACCCAAAATTTCCTAAATAGCACAACACTTGAGCGGAGTTCAAATAATCCCAGAATATGTCACAGTACTGGTGATCCAGCCGTAGAAGGGTCAAGCCAACGCTTCACATGTGGCACGCCGTACTGCCCCAAACCCTAAGGTTTAGAGGCAGTTCTAGACGGTCACATAATCGAGTTAAGTTTTGTGTTCTTCTAGAGGGTCCACCGCATAACTTGTACAATTTTTCCGAAAGATTTAAACCCGATAAAAATTCAACACTTGAAAGTTTTTCGTGCAGGGAAAAAATGAGTTAATGATATCCGTTCGAACATTTTAACAGTTTCTAAATATCCGGAAATAAAACGAATTTAAATTTTCCGATCGAATCTACGATTACAAAATAAACACCAGATTACTCAACACTTGAGTCACTTTAAAAATACCCAGAAGCATCAACAAGCACCTACGGATATTACCATGAAGCCACGTGTCAAAATCCCAAAGTTCGGCCGCGGAACCGCCGCGGGAAGCAGGTTCCCGCCGCGGTTCCGCGGTGACTTAACGGAATTGTGATCTCTTATTTCATGGTAATTCTTAGAATTCTCTGCTGATTTTTTTATGTATTTTTAATTCAGAAAAATCACAGTTTTTAAAAATTGTCCCGAGAGGGGTTCGTTTCGTCGTATCGGGGTTCGTTCGGAGTTTTAATTTCGTATACACGTCTCCTAATGCTCTAGCTAGGCTCTGATACCAATGTAGGGTTCCTAAACACTCTTGTGAAGGTTCATAAGGCATCAAACATACCCGGATAAAATTTTAGACGTGCCGAACAACCCAAAGCCGGGATCTTAGCTAGATTATTAGAGTTAAACATGCAAGATAACAACTTTATTACTAAGTGTGAGGGATTACAACCTTTGTAGTCCGCTCCTTTGCTTCGTAAGCTCCGATTAGAAGTCCCTTCGCCGCGATCCATGATCTCCCGGACTCAAGAGAGGCTCCACGACTCGAACGATCCATGCTAGCTTGTAGTGTTCCGTTTCTCCGATGATCTACGTCGAAGTTTCTATAACCCAAGCTCTCTCACTCTAATGAGGTGAACACCCTAATCTAATGGGCTAGATTAGATGAGGATGATGGAGTAGTATTTATGCTTTCTTTTTATATCATAATCTCACATGAAATCATCACAAAAAGAATTTCTAGTAAGCTTTCTCAAAGCTAAAGAGAGAAGAAGAAGATGAATAATGAGATAAATCCTTTTGTCATGAATAATGAAATGAGTATATGAATAATAATGCAACCATGGTTAATGATGACTACGATAACCCTTGTAGAGAGTTAACTAAGGCTAGGGTTTGGTTGGGTTAAGATATGAGTCATAAGAAAATATCTATCATAATATCTTCTTCATGACAAAAGAATAACTTCTAGAAGGTGCAAGAAGAAACTAACCCTAATCAAACCATAATCTCTTTTTATCATCACCAAACATGTTTCATTATTAATCATATCATGTTACTGTAATACATATCACATATATATTACATATTTGCAAAAAAAGAAAATAATACAATTAATATATATCGCATATATATCAAGGTATTATCCGGTGAGAAAATGAAATAATAAAGCGAGCCAATATTAGATAATGTAATACAATATATCATATATATTATTATACATTAAATTATCGAATCAACACTTCATCCGACAATCCGGCTATATCGAATATAACCGTCTAATATATCATGTACCGATTCATCGAATCAACACTTGATCCGATGATCCGGTTCATATCAAAATATCGCGAGAATATATTACGGTATCTCATTTCGCATTATCCTCGATCCTGCACATATCACATATGTGCCTCTTGTTAGGTCCACGTTACCTCTCCCGGTACTTTCGGGGTTGCGGAAACGGTAAATCAAAATTTTTCTAAACTTTGTAACATGGACCGTAAAAGCCGGATCTTTGCTAAACTAAACTAGCATACATGCAAAGAAGAATTAACTACTCGGCAAAGTGGTTATACCTCAACTTGAACTCCTTCACTTCTTGTTGTTGTTCCTCTTTGATGTTCTTCTCTTCTTGTTCTTCTTCTCATCGCTTGCTCAATGGTTGATCCGGACTTCGGTCACCTCCGCGGCCTCCTAGAGTCGAAGACGATCCACCCGAGAGATGTACACCGAGCTCCACCTCAAGCCGAGGTAACTAGGGCAAGGTGATTGCTAATCTAGAAGCCCTAGGTTGTGTAGAGAGGATGTATGGATGTGTTTGTCAAGTAGAATCCTTTTTCTCTCAACACATGAGATCAAAGGAGAAAACAAGAGGAGGAAGAAGAAGGAGATTTTCTAGCAACCATGGAGCTTCTCATTTCAAGAGAGAGAATGAGAATGAGCAAATGAAAAGCTTAACCAAGAGAAAAGCTAACCATGGTTGCAATAATGCACAAACATTATCATTACAAATCCAATCAAGATAAAGGTGATGGCTACAAATGACATGACCATTATCATAACTAAATAAAAAGAAAACCAAAGAATACTTTAGATCTTCTAAGAAGATCCAAGTCAACTTTGGTCAAATGGTCAACAAAGTCAAGATGGTCAAACGGTCAATGTAATTAGCCATAACAAAATTATCAATGAAAGGATTAGTAAATAATGTCCCCGGCTCATTATGGTTTTGACCAAACGAACTGTCGAAACCCTAATGAGTCCGCCTCAAAATGGTTTTGACCGAATCAACTGTCAAAACCCTAATGAGCCTGCCACATAGTGGTTTTGGCCGAACCAACTGCCAAAACCCTAATGAGGCACCTCCTCCTTCATCGCTCCAGAAAACTGTGCATACACACCTGCATCCGTATTCCGTAGAATGCGGATGCGCAGAAGACAAAACAAATCCATCCGTGCAATACTAGGATCTGGCTTAAACCAAAGCCCACCAGTACTGCCTGCCCGAACATCATACGCACACAAGTGTACGTAAGTGATCGCAGCCCTGCCGTAAAACCATACGGCCTCTACACGTTTCGCTTAGTGCAGGGAAACTCTCTGTGTGGGACTCTAAAGACTCGACACTACGCTGGCAGTGGGTTTAACCACAGACCGCAAGCGGCACTAGCTGTACGTAACGGTCCCCAGGTAGATGTCGATAAGAAGGCCGATGAGGTAAACCCATCTGAACTCCTACTGAGTCTGTATGTGACAATCTCCGTACAGTCCGGTCTGTTCGTCTGATACATCGCATGTCGGGCCTAGGGGGGCGGCAAGCGTCAGACCCCTAATAGCGGTACAAGTCGTGCCGGAGTGAAGCCCAGAACACCCTGAGATAGCACTGGAACCTACCAGTATATCTCGCTTGCCCTGGCCAGGGACTACTTGTGTAATGGCTCTCCTAGACACAGCGCGATGTCAACCCCTAATACCGGGAGAGACGAATCCTGTCTAACCGTCACTGCCTCCAAGTGCTTCGGGACTGCTCCCAACTACTACCTGTTTGCACGACTCAGAAGAGCCGTGGTAGGGTAGTAATCAAAGAACAGTGGGAACACACTCGAGGCGGAGTGACAGTGTCAAGTCAGCAGACTAAGCTGTACTCATGTCACCTGGGAACTGATAACTGACGATAGGTATAATACCAACCATCAGTTCCCGACGAGTCCTGTCCAGTGTACTCGTAACCTAACGAGCACCCGCATACTATCTCAAGTACGACGTACTGACGGCTGTGGGACAGACCGTCTCCCGTGCTGGGATGAGAAGCGCATACGCTAGTCTACTCCGGAGTTTCGATGCCCTATCTCGATACTCCCACGACTAGGGACGTGAAAAAGGATGTGCTTGTAGATCACCCAGCCCCCACGAGTGTGATCGCCATCACAACGCCGGTAATCAAGCAAGGATCCAAAGGGCTCTACTAATGGGTATAGGTGATATAATAAATAAACACACAAGTACACATTAAAGCAGAGACAAACCAAGTAGCATACTACTATATTGAGCAAGATTGTCTGTACAACTGTGAATATCCCAAGCTTCCATTAAGTAATATACATACTAGTATGATACAGTAATGGCCTCTAGGGCATATACACCAACAATCTCCCACTTGCACTAAGGCCATGTACTGGCGTATCGAAGACCTATCATCTCGATCAGCCGCTCGAACTGAGTCTGGGGTAAAGCCTTTGTGAATGGGTCCGCAGTGTTGTCCTTTGTGTCCACTCTCCGCACCTCGATCTCCTGGCGATCAATGATCTCCCTGATCAGGTGATACCGCCTTAAGATGTGCCTGGATTTCTGATAGGACCTTGGTTCCTTCGCTAAAGCTATAGCCCCATTGTTATCGCAATACAAAGGTATTGGGTCAATAATGGACGGAACCACCTGAAGTTCACTAATGAACTTCTTAATCCAGACCGCCTCTTTTGCGGCATCGCTTGCAGCAATGTATTCAGCCTCCATCGTCGAGTCTGCGACGGTATCCTGCTTGGAACTCCTCCAACATACCGCCCCTCCGTTGAGGGTAAACACAAAACCCGAGACAGACTTGCTGTCATCTTTGTCACTCTGGAAGCTTGAATCGGTAAAGGACTCGACCCTGAGGTCTCCATTACCGTAAACCAGGAACATCTCCTTAGTCATTCTCAGGTACTTGAGAATGTTCTTCACTGCTGTCCAGTGGTCCTCCCCTGGGTCTGACTGATACCGGCTTACCGTGCTCAACGCGTAAGCTACATCTGGTCTTGTACATAGCATCGCATACATTATAGATCCTACCGCCGAAGCGTAGGGTATAGTGCTCATGCGAACCCTCTCCTCGTCAGTCTTAGGAGACATCTTCTTGGAGAGGGTAATTCCGTGCAATGCGGGTATGTTACCGCGCTTGGAATCCTCCATACTAAATCTCTTTAGTACGGTCTCTATGTACCTAGACTGCGAAAGTCCCAATAGTCTCTTGGATCTATCTCTATAGATCTTGATCCCCAGAATGTACGAGGCATCACCCAGGTCCTTCATGGAGAACCTTTGTGACAAAAACTGCTTGACCGATTGTAGCATAGGAATGTCATTTCCTATCAAAAGAATGTCGTCCACGTACAAGACTAGGAATACGACAGTTCGTCCTACAATCTTCTTATATACACAGGGTTCATCTTCGTTCTTGATGAAATCAAATTCCTTGATTGCCTCATCAAAACAGATGTTCCAGCTCCGCGATGCCTGCTTTAATCCATAAATGGATTTAAGCAACTTGCACACCTTTCCGCTGCTCCCACTGTCTACGAAACCTTCTGGTTGATCCATGTAAACGCACTCTTCCAAACAACCGTTTAGGAAAGCCGTTTTAACATCCATCTGCCAGATTTCATAGTCATGGAAGGCAGCAATGGCAAGTAGGATCCGAATGGATTTGAGCATAGCCACCGGAGAAAAAGTTTCATCATAGTCCAAACCAGGTCTTTGACGAAAACCTTTTGCAACGAGTCTAGCTTTATAGGTTTCCACCTGCCCATCTACACCAAGTTTCCTTTTGTAGATCCATTTGCATCCAACGGGTTTTACCCCAGGTGGAGCAACATCCATGGTCCACACTTTATTGGCGTACATGGACTCCATTTCGGATTGCATTGCTTCCTGCCACTTATCAGAGTCCCTACTGATAATGGCCTGCCTGAAACTGGTAAGGTCATCTTCTTCCAAGATGCAATCCTCTCGATCCCCGTCTATGAGAAAACCGTAGTATCTCTCGGGCGGATGAGAAATCCTACCAGATCTGCGGAGTGGCTGAGGTTCGTTTGGGGTTATTGAATCTAGCGGTTCCTCCAAATTTTCTGTTAAAGCTTGTGTTTCTGGAATTTCATCCAGTTCTACCGTGCTGCCACTAATGTTTTTAACAAGAAATTCTTTTTCTAAAAATGTGGCATTTCTTGAAACAATTATCTTCTGTTCCTCTGCATGGTAGAATAGATACCCACTTGAATCTTTTGGGTATCCCACAAACTTACACAAAACTGCCCGTGCCTCAAGTTTGTCTGGGTTCTGCTTTTTGACATAAGATGGGCAACCCCAAATCTTAATACGTTTAAGATACAAACTTTTACCACTCCATATCTCATACGGAGTCTTAGGCACGGATTTGGATGGAACTTGATTCAATAGATGTGCTGCAGTTTGAAGTGCATATCCCCAGAATGAAAGAGGTAACTCAGCACTACTCATCATGGAGCGAACCATATCCAATAGGGTACGATTCCTCCGCTCCGATACACCGTTGTACTGTGGTGTATAAGGAGGAGTAAGCTGAGAGAGAATACCATTCTCTTTTAAGTAATCTAGGAATTCCGTGCTTAAGTACTCCCCTCCCCTGTCAGACCGGAGGATCTTGATACTTTTGCCTGTCTGGTTCTCTACTTCGTTTCTGAATTCCTTGAATTTCTCAAAAGCTTCAGATTTGTGTTTCATCAGATACACATATCCGAACCTAGAGAGATCGTCAGTGAATGTGATGAAGTACGAGAACCCACCCCTTGCATGTATAGACATCGGACCACATACATCACTATGTACGAGTCCCAAGAGCTCTGCTGCTCTTTCTCCATGTCCGGTGAACGGAGATTTGGTCATCTTCCCTTTGAGACAAGACAGACAAGTTTCATAAGATGAAAACTCGAACGCATCCAAGAGTCCATCTTTATGCAACTTACTCAGTCTTTTCTCTCTGACATGACCAAGTCTACAATGCCACAAGTAGGATTCATTCGTATCTGAATTCTTCCTCTTGCGTGTGTTTTGTATATTGAGAACTGTATTCTGATTTAGAACGTAGATACCATTAAACAGTGTACCCTCTGCAACCAGTACCTTATCAAGGTAAATGTTCATGATATTCTTTTCAAGAACAAACTTATATCTATCTTTATCGAGTAAAGAAACTGATATGATGTTGCAAACCATGGAGGGTACATAGTAGCAATCGTTCAAAATCATAGTCTTGCCATTTGGCAATACTAGGTTATATTCACCGACGGCTGCCGCATTAACTTGTGCTCCGTTCGCTACTCTGAGCGACATATCACCCGGTGCAACTTTCCTACTTTTTCTCAGTCCCTGCAATAAATTACAGATATGAGATCCTGATCCGGTATCAAGTACCCAGGAGGTAGGGCTGACCGTAAAACAGTTCTCAATTACAAGAACACCTGAAGTAGATGCAAAACCATGCTTCTTCTTCGACTGGGTATCCTGGAAATCCATACTTTCCTCTTTCCCATTCTCATACTCATGACTGTTGTCACAAGTTAGAGCTGAACCAACTTTCCCCAGACCCGAATAAGAATTCGGTTCGGTCAAGCGATACATTTTGTTATCTTGATTAGGGCGTGAAAGGGTTGCTGCCTGGAGAGAGAGAAAAGAAACACTTAGTGTATGCTCTTGCAAGATTAGATTGGTTTATTAATTTATCTAACCAGGATGTCTCCCACTGTTTCCTCAAATTCTTCTTAAAACCTTTTAAAAGAAGAACTAGCCGGGTTTTAATTCACGTCACAATTCTTGCTTAACTTTTCAGCCAGGCTAGTGTCGGTACTTCGAGGGAGGTTTTCCAACGCTTTCGCGAAGTTCCTTAATTAAAGAACCTCTTTTCCCTGGGGGCGTAACCCCGCTAACACCTTTCTAGACATCTACTAGGTTTATAGCATTGATCGTTAAGTGAAATAATCTCCCGAGAGTAAACCAACTCATCAGTGAGATCGGGATCCAACTGTCATTGTGTGATAACCTAGATGGAATCCACTCTAGTCACCACACTCCTGAAGGTATGCTAAATCTGCAAGTTTCAGTTCTTTTGAAACTCCCGATGTGGTTTTTGCCCCTAGGACTCAAGTGATCTTGACACAGTCAACAAATCAAAAAGTCCTAGTCAAGTTCATCCCGTCGTTGTCTTGATTGCATTAAACCCACCTGCATAACCCTTGACACAGTCAACAAGGTTACACAAATGTCCTAACCAATCACATTGTATCCAGCAAACAAGCAACACTTAGCTACCGTTCACTGCGCCTTGACACAGTCAACAAACGCAGCACGAATACTAAGTATAACTTATAAGAAACGACGGAGGGCTACGGCTGGGTTTTTGGCGAAAAACCCGTTAACGTAATGAACTTGATGTCGTTGAAGGAACGTGATACACCTTTTGAAAATGTAGTGGCGAAAAACTTTTTGCTAAAGAGGTCACTCCCTGTGAAGGGATCTCGGCTCTTTCCTCGTCGAATGAGGTGCAGGATATTACAAAATGAATACCTCGATGCAAAGCAAGAATAATCGACTATAGTGAAGTTATTACCGTGACGCAAACTTTTGTCCAAGGGGTCACTCCCGGTGAAGGGATCTCGGCCCTTGCCTCGTCGACTGAGGTGCTGGGTATTCATAACCGAATACCGCGATGCAAAACAAAAAATGAACGTCCTTGCAATAACAGCTTTTTGAAAAACTTGTTCCAACAACGTCTTTTAGGTTTATTTTCTTGCATTAGTTCTTTTAATGCGTGATATTCTTGCATTAGTTCTTTTAATGCGTCCCATCATTTAATCCTACCATTGCAGAAAACAACCAAAATATGACGTACGCTTATGCCATTCGCATTCGCCACGGGGTCCCGTCATCACTCGTTAGGTTACTTAACTAACGACAGAGCGGGGGCTGGGCTAGCGCGGCTGTAAAACATAAGCAACGCCTAAATAGTAAAGCAATGATAGACATTACAGATCACAGATGAATACATTGGATATACTGGCAATCCGCAATCCTTTCGAGCCTGCAACGAAAAGCGGATTACACGGTCGCGGTGAATAGCCAAATACCCCACCCAAGACCCCTACGGGTGCGGCAAACTACCCACCAAGTACTCGGCAGTTTGTGCACCCCTCCATGGGTCTATCCTAGGAGCAAAAACAGTAAAAAGAATTATACAATGACGGCTACAACCCCGACCCGGTTGTGCGGCCAAACAAATAATAATATTACATCAATTTACATTTACAATGAATGAAAGAAAAACAAAAGCTCATCTCACATCCACCCCGGCTATTCACCCGCGACAGTCCAACACATTCATATACACATTCCAATATCAAACACAGATCACAGAGATGTATAACCCCGACTAATCGACATATAGCGATTAGCCGACGTTCAATACATAAGAACATCACAGATATAACCTTTATAGTCAAAGTATATTGAAGTTCGGAAAAATACGGAATTATAGGCCCCCAAAAACAAATTTCTATTCTGGAAAATCTGGGCACATATAATATATCTGAAAAATCCTAAAACCATGTCAGAAACACACTGCACCAAAATCGATGCAGTAACTCACCAACTTGGTCGCGGTTCCGCGGTAAGAGCTTGCTCTTGCCGCGGAAGCGCGGCGCTTTGGTTGAGTCGCTGCATCGTTTTTGGTGGTTTTCTTATAAAAACCCTGAGATGATTTTTGGGCTATAACAAAGTTTGTTTTGACCAGAAAAGGTTTTAACAGAAACTCAGATTTTTACAACTTGGTTTTTTCGATTTTTCCGTTTCGAACTTCGACACACTTTACTACCAAGCTAGTTTATGTTTAGTTTGGCTCTGATACCACTGTTAGGTCCACGTTACCTCTCCCGATACTTTCGGGGTTGCGGAAACGGTAAATCAAAATTTTTCTAAACTTTGTAACATGGACCGTAAAAGCCGGATCTTTGCTAAACTAAACTAGCATACATGCAAAGAAGAATTAACTACTCGGCAAAGTGGTTATACCTCAACTTGAACTCCTTCACTTCTTGTTGTTGTTCCTCTTTGATGTTCTTCTCTTCTTGTTCTTCTTCTCATCGCTTGCTCAATGGTTGATCCGGACTTCGGTCACCTCCGCGGCCTCCTAGAGTCGAAGACGATCCACCCGAGAGATGTACACCGAGCTCCACCTCAAGCCGAGGTAACTAGGGCAAGGTGATTGCTAATCTAGAAGCCCTAGGTTGTGTAGAGAGGATGTATGGATGTGTTTGTCAAGTAGAATCCTTTTTCTCTCAACACATGAGATCAAAGGAGAAAACAAGAGGAGGAAGAAGAAGGAGATTTTCTAGCAACCATGGAGCTTCTCATTTCAAGAGAGAGAATGAGAATGAGCAAATGAAAAGCTTAACCAAGAGAAAAGTTAACCATGGTTGCAATAATGCACAAACATTATCATTACAAATCCAATCAAGATAAAGGTGATGGCTACAAATGACATGACCATTATCATAACTAAATAAAAAGAAAACCAAAGAATACTTTAGATCTTCTAAGAAGATCCAAGTCAACTTTGGTCAAATGGTCAACAAAGTCAAGATGGTCAAACGGTCAATGTAATTAGCCATAACAAAATTATCAATGAAAGGATTAGTAAATAATGTCCCCGGCTCATTATGGTTTTGACCAAACGAACTGTCGAAACCCTAATGAGTCCGCCTCAAAATGGTTTTGACCGAATCAACTGTCAAAACCCTAATGAGCCTGCCACATAGTGGTTTTGGCCGAACCAACTGCCAAAACCCTAATGAGGCACCTCCTCCTTCATCGCTCCAGAAAACTGTGCATACACACCTGCATCCGTATTCCGTAGAATGCGGATGCGCAGAAGACAAAACAAATCCATCCGTGCAATACTAGGATCTGGCTTAAACCAAAGCCCACCAGTACTGCCTGCCCGAACATCATACGCACACAAGTGTACGTAAGTGATCGCAGCCCTGCCGTAAAACCATACGGCCTCTACACGTTTCGCTTAGTGCAGGGAAACTCTCTGTGTGGGACTCTAAAGACTCGACACTACGCTGGCAGTGGGTTTAACCACAGACCGCAAGCGGCACTAGCTGTACGTAACGGTCCCCAGGTAGATGTCGATAAGAAGGCCGATGAGGTAAACCCATCCGAACTCCTACTGAGTCTGTATGTGACAATCTCCGTACAGTCCGGTCTGTTCGTCTGATACATCGCATGTCGGGCCTAGGGGGGCGGCAAGCGTCAGACCCCTAATAGCGGTACAAGTCGTGCCGGAGTGAAGCCCAGAACACCCTGAGATAGCACTGGAACCTACCAGTATATCTCGCTTGCCCTGGCCAGGGACTACTTGTGTAATGGCTCTCCTAGACACAGCGCGATGTCAACCCCCAATACCGGGAGAGACGAATCCTGTCTAACCGTCACTGCCTCCAAGTGCTTCGGGACTGCTCCCAACTACTACCTGTTTGCACGACTCAGAAGAGCCGTGGTAGGGTAGTAATCAAAGAACAGTGGGAACACACTCGAGGCGGAGTGACAGTGTCAAGTCAGCGGACTAAGCTGTACTCATGTCACCTGGGAACTGATAACTGACGATAGGTATAATACCAACCATCAGTTCCCGACGAGTCCTGTCCAGTGTACTCGTAACCTAACGAGCACCCGCATACTATCTCAAGTACGACGTACTGACGGCTGTGGGACAGACCGTCTCCCGTGCTGGGATGAGAAGCACATACGCTAGTCTACTCCGGAGTTTCGATGCCCTATCTCGATACTCCCACGACTAGGGACGTGAAAAAGGATGTGCTTGTAGATCACCCAGCCCCCACGAGTGTGATCGCCATCACAACGCCGGTAATCAAGCAAGGATCCAAAGGGCTCTACTAATGGGTATAGGTGATATAATAAATAAACACACAAGTACACATTAAAGCAGAGACAAACCAAGTAGCATACTACTATATTGAGCAAGATTGTCTGTACAACTGTGAATATCCCAAGCTTCCATTAAGTAATATACATACTAGTATGATACAGTAATGGCCTCTAGGGCATATACACCAACACCTCTACTCCATTTTGCCTGAGCCAAGAAACCTCTGTGTAGGACTCTAAAGAATCGTCAATACGCCGGTAGCATGTGATGATCATATCAAACACCCACAAGCTGCAAGCGGTCAGCTAAACGTAACATCCACCCAGGTATTGAGCGATCAGAAGATCAACAAGCTAGCCTGTACGTTCTCCTGTGAATCCAATCAGTAACACTCCCGTACAGTCCGGTCTGTTCGTTTGATATGTCGCATATCAAGTGTAGGGGTGGTATACGTCAGACCCCAGTAACCGATAAGTCGTGCGATGTGTGGCTCATAACGGGTCGAGAAACTACAGGTAACACTTACCAGTAAATCTCTATATCATCCCTGGCCAGGGACTTCCAGTTATAGCCAATCGAACACAGTACAACATCAACTCCCTATACCGGGAGAGACGAATCCCCTCCTATCGCTCATTGCCTCCATGTGATTCGGGACTGTACCCAAAAGCCACCGTTTTGCACGCCCTCTTGGACGTGGTAAGGTGAAAATCAAAGCATAGTAGAAATCACACAAGACTCTATGACGATCTCGGGTCTACAGACTACCCTGTACCAGTGTCACCGGAGAACTGCCATCTGACGTGTGGTATATCACCATTTGGGAGTTCTCGGCGAGTCCGTCCAGTGTACCCAGTCTCTACTGAGCACCCATACACCATCTCTGATGTCAAACACCGATGGATATGGGATCATCCATCGCCCATCATATGGGTCAAGATGCGTATACGCTAGTCTACTCTGGTGTATCGATGCCCTGTCTCGATATACCCTCGACTAGGAACAGTTGTAGGATGTACTCATCGACTACCATGGCCCCACTAGTATGATCTCATCATAGTCCCAGTAGTCGAGTACAGATCCTAAGGGCTTTATCAACATGTGAGAGAAAAATAGTAAACCAATACAAGTCAACAAGTTAAGATAAAGAGAAACCAAATAGCATACTATCATGATGAGCAAGAAAGTCCTCTCTATATATATCCAAGCATCCATTATAATATACATCATATGTACAACAATGGCCTCTAGGGCATATACATAACTAACATCAACCATGCCCGATTTAAAATTTAGTCATGCCGAACAACCTCAAGTGAGATCTTTGCTAGATAATTAGGGTTAAACATGCAAGTAAACATCTTTACAACTAAGAGAGAGGGATTACAACCTTTGTAGTCCGCTCCTTTGCTTCATAAGCTCCGAGTAGCAGTCCCTTCGCCGTGATCCATGATCTCCCGGACTCAAGAGAAGCTCCACAACCCAAATGATCCATGCTTTCTTGAAGTCTTCCTTTTCTAAGATGATCTACCTTGAAATTTCTTTAACTCAAGCTCTCACTCACTAATCAAGTATTAATGAAGTGAGCACCCTAATCTAATTGGCTAGATTAGATGAGGATGATGAAGTAGGATTTATGCTCTCTTTTATTATCAATTTCTCACACTAATACATCATAAATGAAAAACCTAAAAAGCTTTTCAAGAGCTCAAGGAAGAAGAAGAAGAATTAATTCCTTTTGTGATGAATAATGAATTCTTATTATCATTACAATTGCAACCATGGTTAAGTCAAGAAAGACTTAACCATTGTAGAGATTTAACTAGGGTAAAGGGTGTCGGTTGGGTTAGGAAAATATCTCCAAAATATCAACACATAATATCTTTGCAAGAAACAAAAGAAAAGGTTCTAGAAGCTTCATGAATAAGCTAACCCAAATCAAACCCTAACCATGTTTAATCTCCACTAATCATGTTGCATTTGTAATCATAACTTGTTATAATATTATATATCATATATATAATATATTTTTTGTAACAAAAGAAAATAATACAATTAACATATATCGCATATATATCAATGTATTATCCGGTAAGAAAATGAATCGATAAAGCGAGCCAATATTAGATAATGTAATGTAATATATCACATATATATTTATACATTAAATTATCGAATCAACACTTAATCTGACAATCCGGCTATTTCTCAAATAACCGACTAATATAAACTGTATCATTTCCTCGAATCAACACTTGATCCGATGACCCGGCTATATCACATATACCCGGCCGATATCAAATATCGCGAGAATAGAATACGGCATCTCATATCGTATTATCCTCGGTCCCGCACATATCACATATGTGCTCCTACTCCGTTTTGCCTGAGTCAAGAAACCTCTGTGTAGGACTCTAAAGAATCGTCAATACGCCGGTAGCAGGTGATGATCATATCAAACACCCACAAGCTGTAAGCGGTAAGCTAAACGTAACATCCACCCAGGTATTGAGCGATCAGAAGATCAACAAGCAAGCCTGTACATTCTCCTGTGAATCCAATCAGTAACTCTACCGTACAGTCCGGTCTCTTCGTCTGATATGTTGTATATCTAGTCTAGGGATGGTATACGTCTGACCCTAGTAACCGATAAGTCGTGTCGATGTGAGGCTCATAACAGGTCGAGAACCTACTGATAACACTTATCAGTAGTACTCAATATCCGCCCTGGCCAGGGACTTCCAGTTATAGCCAATCGATCACAGCACAACATCAACTCCCTATACCGGGAGAGACGAAACCCCTCCTATCGCTCATTGCCTCCATGTGATTCGGGACTGTACCCAAAAGCCACCGTTTTGCACGCCCTCTTGGACGTGGTATGATGGAAATCAAAGCACAATGGGAATCACACAAGACTCTATGACGATCTCGGGTCTATAGACTAACCAGTACCAGTGTCACCGGAGAACTGCCATCTGACGTGAGGTATAATACCATCTGGGAGTTCTCGGCGAGTCCGTCCAGTGTACCCAGTCTCCACTGAGCACCCATACACCATCTTTGATGTCAAACACCGATGGATATGGGATCATCCATCGCCCATCATATGGGTTAAGATGCGTATACGCTAGTCTACTCTGGTGTATCGATGCCCTGTCTCGATACACCCTCGACTAGGAACAATTATAGGATGTACTCGTTGACTACCCTGGCCCCACTAGTATGATCTCATCATAGTCCCAGTAATCGAGTACATATCCTAAGGGATTTATCAACATATGAGAACAAGACAGTAAATTAATACAAGTCAACATGTTAAGATAAAGTGAAACCAAATATCATACTATCATGATGAGCAAGAAAGTCCTCTCTCTATATATCCAAGCATCCATTATAATATACATCATATGTACAACAATGGCCTCTAGGGCATATACATAACTAACATGCTTTTCTCTAGAACACTCCATATCACTACGGATATCCACTTCCATTGGATATGCTATCGTATAGTTACATACGAACTCGAAGGAATTCGTTCCAGATTCGGGGATGGTTTCCGATTTAAGAGAAATTGGATAGGATTATTCTGATGTCTTTTCTCTTTACCTTCTATCAGGTTGCGAGGGCTCCTAGGATTAGGAGAGTACACCTATTACGCTTATTGGATAGTCTTCTTCCAAACCTTAGGCTGGTGCCGAAGGGTAGGGAATGAAGAAAACCAATCAGCATAAAGAAGGTGTACAGAATGTAATAAGTAAAGACATAATAAAGGGATTGGAGTGAGGGCAGGTAAGTATATGGTTACTGTCACGATTCAGGATAATGGAAGAGGCGTTACTAGGAATACCAGTTAACCCTTTTGAAACATTTTCATGTTTCAGTTTTACTATGTGATGTTAATTGAAAACTGTTTTCCCAATAAGAATCTAACTCCAGGGTATGTATTTACCAGATCAGTTTCTCATATCTGTATGTTATTACATATGGTGAGTGGGAGTAAAATATTGGGAATTGGGTGATTAGATCCTCATTATATCGGAATTCGTAGTAATTAGTGATATTTGAGGAAATCATCTGGATTTTGCCGGATGGCAAATATTTGGTTTTGAATATCCGTTGTTATGCACCAATTTCAAACTGAAATATCTCTACATTTATTTTCTAAAGTGAGATATAACTTTTTGATATTGTGTCTATGACATTTACCTATATCAGTTGGTGATTAGGTAAGGTGCATTCAACAGCGGTGTAACTCTTCTTAACCAAAGTACAGTTTTTCAACCTACGACGCACAGGGTTTGAGTTGTTGAACTCAGGGGACTTATACAAAGTATTGTATGTTGTCCAGTGTCCATTAGGACAATGGGGCTAGTACTCGTACTATATTCTGTTTACTCATGACTTCTCTTATTTTAGATAGGTATTTCGATGAAATGCAAAGTCCAGATATTGAGAAGTTATATGTATAAGAATAAAGTAGAGAACCATTTGTTAGAAATATCAGGATTCTTTGAGAAAGTCGAAGATGTAGATACTTGTGTTTGGTATTCCGTTTATAGTAATGGTTTTGAGAACTTGCTTCTCTTTCGGGTTACTCATATATGGATGCACTCCTAGATGAGTAATGCCGATTGTCTTCTTTCCATTTGGTTGTTATGCACTGGAGACAGCTGCATGATTTTGAATCTGGTTCCAATTAAATTAGTGCTTTTGTTTCTATATTAGATATATATATATATATATATATCTTAACGATGTTAAGGTATAGGGAGTTGTCCGGCTGATGCTTAAAAACAGAATCCGGATAAACTCAAGGCACGTTTCAGTAATAGCTGTTTGTGGGTTATCTCGAGCATTGACGAGGGATAACTTTCTACCATCAGGAAGATCAATATTTATATTGTTCTTGACTCACCACAGTTTAAGTAAAATGGATTTTTTTTATAAAAACACAAGTGGGAGTATGGTAGTACTGGAAGTTATTCCAGAATCATAAACGATTACTGGAAATTTAATAGATACTAATGATTCAATTGGATTTGATGTTCCATTAGCCACTCCGCAGATTTTGGTGGGTAACCTCAGGCACCCGAGAGGTACTTTGGTCTTCCCAGAGACGGTGACAGGGAGGTTCTTGTTTACCTAGACTTGTCATTGCTGCTGTTCTAGACTATAAGACTCGGCAGGAGGATGAGTATAGCATCGTTCTAAACTAGTTTTAGAAGTGTACGTATATATATGATTCAGCTAGAGGGTTGTTGTAGTCAGTGGGAGCAGCGGAAGCATAGTAGACAAGTTGCTTATGTTTATTTATAGACTAAAGCAGGTATAGCGGAAATAGATCATTTATTTTTGATGTGACAGTCATAGGTCTTGACTTCATCAGAATGGGAGATGGATCTGGAAAGAAGGTAGTAGGGAGTGATGTCCAGGTATTGGGATGACATACACTTAATAGGAAGAGATATTCCTATACTGCGATCGGTTATGCTGTGGTTGTCACAATGTTGTCTCTCCACATAGGATATGGATATAATATCAAGTTTTCTGGTTACTAGATCTATGGTTTTCGATCTGGATTTGGGAAGTATCCTAATATGGTACTTTGACATTATTCTAAAGATATTTTAGAATGGACGACTCCTGGCATGGTGGTGTACCTGCAGGTGATGGAGTCAACCTCTCTAAAGGTGTCTTACAGACTAAAAGGGAGAGGGACCTGCATGATTAACATATCACTTACTTAGGCAATTGAGTTAATCATGAAATATCAAGTACCGCACCAGATATTGCTATTGCACTAGATGCAATAAGCAGATATATTAATCCAATCGTGGAGAAACATTGGGAAGCAGTCATTGAACATAAGTGAATGTTCTCGGGAAATGATTACGGCAGCCTCCTTCGGGAGACGGTTATCATTTCAGGCTTCCAAGGTGACCTGGATGACAGAGTGACTGTCAGAGTTATAGTTTTTCTCTCTTTTGAGGGATAGTATGCTGGACAGGTGGTCCAAGCGGATACTGAGGAAAGGCAAGGCGCAGGATAATGATTAAATTCAGTGGACGATACAGTCTAAGTAGTTTGCTGGATTTGGAGTTCATTTGTGAACTGGGTCCCATCAGATATCCAGACAAATTCTTAAACAAGTATTGCTCATTTCGGGAGATAGTTTTCTCCGCAAAGTTGAGATTAAGAGAGATACAGAAAGAAATATTGGAGCGGATCCACTCACTGAGGCTATTTCTCGAACGCAATCATTTTCGCAAACTGGCTTTGCGAAACTGATTAGTAGAGAGGTTGGGTGTTCGGTATCACACGGGCTGTGAGTATGCGACATCGCAATAATTGGCCTTAAGTGCAAGTGGGAGATTGTTGGCTATAGTGCCCTCAAGGCAATTATCAAACTCGCGGACTTGTGATTATGATTATTGAGTGAGAACCTATACCGATAAAACAGTCTTATTCAAGATGATAGTATGCTATCTGGTTTGTCTTTATCATCATGTACATGTTGATAGAGCCCATAGGATTCTTGGTTGACTGCCAGCATTATGATGGCGATCATATATGTAGGAGCTGGGGTCTATAAGCACATCCTTAAATGTCCCTAGTCGTAGGAGTATCGAGACCGGGCATCGATACTCCAGTGTAGACTAGTGTATACTGATCGAGACCCCGACGAGGGGCGGTGGCCAGATCTCACAAGCCATTGGTGTTAGTTTGTTCACCTAAGATAGTATACAGGTGCTCATTGGGTTGTGAGTACACTGGACGGACTCGCCGGGAACCTGCTAGTTGGTATTATACCTATTGTCAGATAGCAGTTCCCAGGTGACATGTGTACAGGTTAGTCTGTCGACCTGAGATCATCATTTATCTCGTGTGAGTTCCCACTGTGCTTTGATTACTACCCTACCACGGCTCAAAGGAGTCGTGCAAACAGGTTTTAGTTGGGTACAGTCTCGAGCCATATGGAGGCAGTGATCGGATCGTCGAGGATTCATCTCTCCCGGTATTAGGGGTTGATGTCGCGTTGTGTACAGATAGCCGTCACCAAAAATCCGTGGCCACGGTGGACGAGAATTATCGATCCAGGATCGATCGATTCTCAGGTGGTGATGGGGTTTCATACCGATACTAAATGTCGCGTTGTTAGGGGTCTAACTTTATCCACCCCCTTAGACTCGATATGCGATACTCTTAGACGAACAGACCGGACTGTACGGATATTGTCACTGTCAGGCTCAGTAGGGGTTCTGTATGAGTTTGCTCATCGGCCTCCCTTTCGCTCAATACCTAGGTAGCCGTTACGTACAGCTAGTGCCGCTGACGTGCTTGTGGTTAAACCTGTTAGTTATATGTATGCCCTAGAGGCCATTACTGTACATTGGATGTATATTGTAGTGGATGCTGGGACACATATAGGTAGGACTTTCTTGCTCGACATGATAGTACGCTATCTGGTTGCTCTTTATCTTAACGTGTATACCTTCTATCTCTCTGATTACATGTTGATAAAGCCCTTAGGATGTGTACTCGACTTCCAGGACTGTGATGCAGATCATACTAGTGGGGCCTGGGTAGTCAATGAGTACATCCTTCATAGTTCCTAGTCGTGGGAATATCGAGACGGGGCATCGATATTCCAGAGTAGACTAGCGTATATCTTCTCGACCCATGTGATGGGCGATGGATGATCCCATATCCATTGGTGTTTGACATCGGAGATGGTATGCGGGTGCTCAGTGCAGACTGGGTACACTGAACGGACTCGCCGAGAACTCCCAGATGGTATTATACCTCACGTCAGATGGCAGTTCTCTGGTGACACTGGTACAGCTTAGTCTGTTGACCCGAGATCGTCATAGAGTCTTGTGTGTCTCCCACTGTGCTTTGATTTCCACCCTACCACGACTCTACTGAGTCGTGCAAATAGGTGGTTTTTGGGTACAGTCCCGATTCACATGGAGGTAATGAGCGATAGGAGGGGATTCGTCTCTCCCGGTATTGGGGGTTGATGTTGCGCTATGCTCGACTGGCCATAACAGGAAATCCCTGGCCAGGGTTGCAGTGACCTACTGGTAAGTGTTATCAGTAGTTTCACACATGTCATGGACTTCACGTCGGCATGACTTATCAAGCTATTGGGGTCTGACGTTTACCACCCCTAGGCGAGATATGCGACATATCAGACGAACAGACCGGACTGTACGGTAAGTGTTACTGGTTGGATTCACAGGAGTGTGAGCGGGCTTGCTCGTCGATCTTCTGATCGCTCAATACCCGGGTGGCCGTTACGTTTAGCAGACTGCTTGCGGCTTGTGGGTGTTTGATATGATCATCACCTGCTGCCGGCGTATTGATGAGTCTTTAGAGTCCTACACAGAGCTTTCCTGGCTCAAGCGAAACGAAATAGGAGCACATATGGGATATGTGCGGGACCGAGAATAATGCGTGTATGTGATACCGTATTTCGTTCTCGCGATGCATGTGTCGAATGGTTGTATGAGATATAACCTAGTTATCGAATCAAGGATTGACTCGATAAGCCGATACATTGGATACTAGCCGGTTATATGCGACATGACCGGATCGTTAAATCAAGTGTTGATTTAATGATTTAATGTAGAATTATATATTTGATATATTACTTTGCATTAACTAGTATTGGTTCACTTTAAAAGGATTTTCTCACTTGAAATGCACAAGTTGTATATGTGATATACTTTTGTGCACAAGATTGTATCATGTTTGATGATACATGCAAGCTAGGGTTAGTGTAAAGAATTAAACCATGGTTAAACTAATGGTTAGGGTTTTGTTTTTTCATTTACTTATTTATCTATTTATTTATTTATTTATTTTTGGAAAAGATGAGAAAAGAATGGTTGCTATTTTTGTTTTTAGTTGAACATTCATGAAACTTTGACTAAGTCACCATTCTTGTCTCATGCTTAACCTTAACCATATGAACTAACCATAGTACATTCTCTACACTTAACCAAGGGTTAGTAAATGATAAGTATTGATTTATTTATCTATTTTACATAACTTATGATATCTTCTTCTTCTTCTTCATCTTCTTCTTCCATGAGAAGAAAGCTTGCTACATCAATGGTGATTGATGAAAAAGTGTGAGAAATCCAAATCTAAAGTCTACCCACTTCCTATTTCTTCATCCTCTACCTCTTGCCAAGTAGTATAGGGTGTTTCCTTCACAAGTTTTCTTGACTTGGTGAAGTTGGAGCTTGATCTAGCGATGCCTCGACGTAGATCATCTTCGGCACGTTGTCGACGACCTAGCCCGCCTTTTTCTCCGATGAAACCACCGTGAGAGTCATGGTTCGATTTGGACAGCGGAGAGGACTTCATCACGGAGCCTAGGAGGTGGAGGACCGGATCTACAAAGGTTGTAGCCCCTTTCCTTTAGCTATATTTCCGTTTACTTGCTTACATCGCCTATATATCTAGTTGACGATCCGTATTAGGGTTTGTAGGCACCCGTAAAATTTGATTTGTGCATGTTTGATCACTTGTGAGACTCCACTAGGGTGACTAGGAACCCTACAGTGGTATCAGAGCCTAGCTAGAGCCTTAGGCGATGCGTAGACGGAGTTAGAAGTCCGATCGACCCGAAACCCCGATTTTAACATGCTCTCTGGACATTTTTGAAATTCGTGGATTTTTGTGAATTAAAAATATGCAGAAAAATCAGCAGGTATTCCTAAGAATTACTGTGAAATTCGAGAGCATGATTCCTCTAGAGTGCGGCGGAACCGCGGCACAAGCATGGCTTGTGCGGCGGTTCCGCGGCCAAGTTGTCCCATCATCTGTTTAAATTTTCACAGTAACTCCTAGTTTTTAGTGCTGGTTTTCCTGGGAATATTTTAATATTTATTCCAGAGTTTTATTTTCTGGGTTGTATTGGGAACTCTGTGTATCGATCGGATTGTCTAATTTTGTCTGTGTGTTTTTCCGGATATTTTTAGAATATGTTAAAAAGTTCGACCGGATATAAATACCCAATTTTTCCCCTGTCGGGAAATTTCCAAGTGTTGGATTTTTCCGTAGTTTAACGACGTTCTAAGTAGTGCAAGTAACGCGATGGTCCCTCTAGAAGACAACAAACCTTAACTCGATTATGTGACCGTCTTGAACTGCCCTTTGAACCTTCGGGTTTGGGGCAGTACGGCGTGCCACATGTGAGGCGTTGGCTTGACCCTTCTACGGCTGGACCGTTGGTACTGAGGCACGAACTGAATGTTGTTAGACTTATTTCATGTATTGAGCTGTTTCGGGAAAACTTGGGTGTTCGAATGTTCAATCGGAAAGTTTAACATTTTCTGTTTATCCGGAATGTGATACAACAATTGGAATTCACAAAAGTTATGAGATAACGGAATGAATGTAATAAACATAGCAGTTTAGTCTCACTTGATCGGTTGCCACGGAGTTTTGATGTGATCAAAAGTCTGTCGCAATCACGTAGCGTACGCGGATACTCGCCGGGTAAACTTAATAGACAGCCTCACTCCATAGCCCCGACCAAGTGACTGTAGGAGAACCCCGTCGCCAAAAGCATCCGTTCGGGTGCTCGCGGCAGCGGGGTTCCGCCTTGGTGCACTTCGTCAACGGTATCGGGGGTGCGGCCGCCTACTAAAGTTTGCGACGAGTATTCGATCAGGATGTCGGGAATCTTGTTGAATTGCCCGACTTTATATTGAAAAGTGTTTTCGATTTTGAGACTAAAATGCGGGGTTTATAGTTGTTAGGCATGTGATGTCTAAGGTATTCATTTGATTAGGCATGCGATGTCTATGAAGATTGCGGATTCCAACTGTTGTAGTTTTACACTTTCTTTTCTGTGACCGTAAGTGTAATATGTGATATCGCCGGTTTCGTTGCTATATGTCAACGACAATTGGGATGGACATATTTACTTACGTTGATGACATGTGATGTTATGTGTTGCTGGATATGTTATATTGGATCGTCGTGTTTGAATAGCCGGGGGATTTTTATGTGAGATGAGTGTTTTTCATTTTCATTCATGTAAAAACTTATATGTAATATTCTTTTATTGGGGCACTTCCAGGTTGCGGAAGATGTCACCGTTGATGTATATTATTTACTTTTCTGCACTAGGATAGACCCAAGGAGGGGAGCACAAGTAACCGGGTTCTAGGGTCCAGTGGGAGACCATCTCGAGGAGTCGAGTCCGGGTCTCCTAACCCTAGAATTGGTAGGGTTGCTTGCCGCTCTCGTAGGGGTCTAGGGGTGTGGGATTGGCTATTCATCATGACCGTGGAATCCGTGTTTTATACTGGCTCGTATTGAAAACACGGACGTCCTAGTATATCCAATATTTCATATGTTTCTTCTGCTGTGATTTATCTGTGATGTGATCATGTGATGTTCTGTGACAGATATTATATATAGTATATATGATATATTATATAGACGTTGCTTATGTTTTACACCCGCGCTAGCCCTGCCTCGTTCTGGCGTTAGTTACCTAACCTAACGGTGCAGACGGGACATCGAGGCGAATGCGGATGGCATAAGCGTACGTTATATTTATCTGTGATGTTTAGGTGAACTTAAATGATGGGATATTCATTAATGAGATTAATGAAAGAAAATAAACCTAATTGATGTTGTGGAATCGAATTTCAAAATAAAAACAGGTAGCTACAGTTCTTGCTTTGCATCGCGGTGTTCATTATAGAACATCCTGCACCTTATTCGATGAGGAAAGGACCGAGATCCCTTCACCGGGAGTGACTCCTTTAGCAATAACTGGCAGATGCTACAACCCTCGGTTTGTCTTTGATCGCTTCTATAGTTTTCGCTTTGCACAGTGATATATATGATATATCCCGGACCTCATTCGACGAGGAAAGGGCCGACGATCCCTTCACCGGGAGTGACCCCTTTAGCAAAACTAGAAAAGTTTCAAAAACATTCCATTTAAAAACCATTTGATTCCGCAATGAGATCAAGTTCAAAGCGTTAAAGGTTTTCACAAAAACCATTTGCAACCCTCCGTCATTTTAGGAAGTAGAGTACTTAGTATTCGTGCTGTGTTTATTGACCATAGTCAAGGCACAGTGTACGGTAGCTAAGTGATGTCTTCCTACACCGCATATGATGCGATTAGTTAGGACAGTCGCGTGACTTTGTTGACCTTAGTTAAGGGTCATGTGGGTGGGTCTAATTAATCACGAAATGACGGGTAGAACTTGACTAGTACTTATGATTTGTTGACCATAGTTAAGGTCATAGGTGCTAGGGGTAAAAATCTTTATCGGGAGTTTCAAGTGTTGAAATTTGCAATGAGATTGCATACCTTCTATGTGATAGTTGGATCCCGATACCCACTGCGAGTAATTGTTACTCCTGGGAGAGTTTTGCACTTTGCAATTAGCCGATCAAGTAGGTGTCTAGAAAGGTGTCAACGGGGTTACGCCTCTGGGAAAACGAGGTTTACTGTAATTAGGTCCGTGCGAAAGCACGGGAAACCTCTCTCAAAGTACCGACACTGGCCTGGCTGAAAGATTGGCGAACTTGTAGAGTGTAATTAATCCCGGCTAGTCTTTCCTTTTAGGGTTTGAAAGAAGATTTGATAAAAACAGTGGGAGCCATCCTGATTAGATAAAATACATAACCAATCTAATCTTGCAAGAGCGCACGCAGAGTGTTTTCTTCTCTCTCTCTCCTGGTAGCGACCATATCACGCCTTAATCAAGATAATAAAATGGATGTATTGACCGAACCCGCTTGTTATACTGAGCTGGGGAAAGTTGGTCCCGCTCCAGCTTATAATTGTTATAAGACAGAGCAGGAAAGAGGGAATACCAGAATTCCTATGCCGCCCAAACGAAGAAAGTGCATATGATGCATCTCCTTCGGGTGTGTTCATTATACAGAACTGTTTCTCAGTATCCTCTGCATCCTGGGTATCTGATACCGGATCAGGATCCCAGATATGTAATCTGTTACATAGGGCTACAAAAAGGTAGAAAAACTGAGAACGGGTGATAAGTTTCATGAGGCAGAAAACGGGGCAAGTGTTGCAGCCAAGTCTGTTGGTCACTGTCACCCTGTATTACGAATACATTGATTCTGAACAAATGCTATTAGATACCGAACCTGATATACAAAATCATATCAGTCTCTTTATTAGTAAAGAAAGGATATAATTTTGTATTGATGGATAATGTTTTGAACATTTCCTATATCAAAAGTTGATCGGTTCAGGCACGTTATCTAAAAGCATTTACGTTCTAAATCAAACTACAGTTCCTAGTATACAGAACACACACAAGAGGAAAAGTTCAGAAATGAACGAATCATTCTTGAGGCATTGTAGACTAGGTCATATCAATGCGACCCGACTGGCTGAAGTTACATTTTAGATGCATATTTAAATCAGTTTGAATTTACATCTTGTGAAACTTGCCAGTCATGTCACAAAGATAAAATGACCATAGCTCTGTTTGTTGGAAACAGAGAAAGAGTTAGTAAACTCTTGGGACTGATACATTATGATGTATGTAAGGTTTCCTGTCTACACATGCCAGGACTGGTTCTTTATACTTCATTACGTTCTCTGATGATCTCTCAAGATTCTGACATATGTTCCTGTTGAAACATAAGTCCGAAGCTTTTGAGGTATTCACAGAATATAAGTTGGAAGTAGAGAACCAAAATACGGGTATAAGTATTATGTCCTATGATAAGATCAGGAAGGAGAATACTTGTGCATGGCATTCCTGGACTATTCTAAAAGAAAATGAGATTCTCTCTCAGCATTACTCCTCCGTATAAACCATAGCACGATGGTATATCGGGGCGGAGCAATCACACCCTATATGATAAGGTGTGCTCTATGATGAGTACTACTGAGTTACCTATTTGGGAGTTATGCGCTTGAGAAGCTACATACCTATTGAATAGGGTTCCAATCAAATCAGTTGCCTACCGCTTCATATGTGATATGGAAAGGGAAGAGCCCATGTCTTAAGCTAGTTAAGATTTGGGAATGTCCGGCCTATGTCTAAAAGCAAAATCTGGACAAGCTCGAGGCTAGGTCTGTAATGTAGAACTGGAAAGGTTCCAGCTATACAAACTACAGCAGATAATTTGGTAGAACCAAAGGATTCAGTAGATTCCAACGAACCTCAGCCTCTCCGCCGATCTAGTAGGGTTCCTCACCCACCTGAGAGATACTTCGATTTCTCGATGACAGTAGGAGCGGGGATTGCATCATAAGATGATGACCCAACTAGTTTCGAGCTGGCCATCGGGGGTAGAACTCTGTAAAATGGCTGGATGCTTAGTGATCTGAGATGGAATCCTTATACACCAACAAAGTATGGACTTTGGTTGCTATATCTGAAGGGTTAAATCCCCATCAGGAGCGAGTATATCTTGAGAAGATTACTTGGTGTACATGGAAAAGTTGAGAATTTCAAAGCTAGACTTGTTAAAGGTTTTCGTCATCAACCAGGCACGGATAATGATGAAACCTTTTCCAGGGACTATGTTTAAATCCATCCAGATCCTACTTGCCACGGCTACATACCATGACTACGATATCTGGTGGTTGGGTGCCATGACTACTTTTCTAAATATTGATTTAGAAGAGAACGTCTATAAGAACACAGCCAGAGGGCCTCGTAGACAGTGGGAGCAGCGGAAACGTGTGCAAGATGCTTTATAGGATAAAGCAGGCATCGCAGAGTTGGAACATCTGTTTTGATGGATTAGTCAAAGAAGTTGACATCATCAAAATGGTAGATGAACCTTGTATAAACAAAAAGGTAGTAGGGAGTATGATGACGATCCTCGTAGAGTACGTGGATGACATACTCTTGTTAGGGAAGGAGTTTCCTATGCTACGCTCGATCAATCTTCGCTTATCACAATGATTTTCCATATAGGATCAAAATGATACCTACTAAATCCTAAGCTTTGGATCTATGAGATAGATCTAATTGGATGTTAGGATACTCACTAGTTGTAGTGAAATGGTATCAATCGATCCTGGGGAGAATCACTGGAAGGGTTCCAGAGTGATAAAGACAACTGAATGTCAGTCACAGGCATTGTCTTTACCCTCAGTAAAGGGACGGTATGTTGGAAGAGTTCCAAGCTAGATACCGTGGCAAATTAGACGATAAAGGCTGGTAACATCGCTATTAAAGATACTGCCAAAGAGGCAGTTTGGGTGTATATTGGTTCATAGGATGAACTAGGTTCCTACCATTGTGTGACAATGGAACTGTGGCTTTGGCCCTGGAACCCTGGTCCCATCAGTGACCCAGACATATTCTGAGGCAGCATCACCTGATCATGGAAATAGTTGATCTCCAGGGTGATCGAGGTTAGGAGAGTAGACTCAGAGGACAACACGGCGGATCCACTCACGAAGGCCTTTTTCCCAAAGAGAGACTTTTAGGGGATGGTTGAGTATTAGATACTACAACCACTGCTACAGATGGCCCTAGTGCAAGTGGGAGATTGTTAGTTATATGTATGCCCTAGAGGCCATTACTGTACATTGGATGTATATTGTAGTGGATGCTGGGACATATATAGGTAGGACTTTCTTGCTCGACATGATAGTACACTATCTGGTTGCTCTTTATCTTAACGTGTATACCTTCTGTCTCTCTGATTACATGTTGATAAAGCCCTTAGGATGTGTACTCGACTTCCAGGACTGTGATGCAGATCATACTAGTGGGGCCTGGGTAGTCAATGAGTACATCCTTCATAGTTCCTAGTCGTGGGAATATCGAGACGGGGCATCGATATTCCAGAGTAGACTAGCGTATATCTTCTCGACCCATGTGATGGGCGATGGATGATCCCATATCCATTGGTGTTTGACATCGGAGATGGTATGCGGGTGCTCAGTGCAGACTGGGTACACTGAACGGACTCGCCGAGAACTCCCAGATGGTATTATACCTCACGTCAGATGGCAGTTCTCTGGTGACACTGGTACAGCTTAGTCTGTTGACCCGAGATCGTCATAGAGTCTTGTGTATCTCCCACTGTGCTTTGATTTCCACCCTACCACGACTCTACTGAGTCGTGCAAACAGGTGGTTTTTGGGTACAGTCCCGATTCACATGGAGGCAATGAGCGATAGGAGGGGATTCGTCTCTCCCGGTATTGGGGGTTGATGTTGCGCTATGCTCGACTGGCCATAACAGGAAATCCCTGGCCAGGGTTGCAGTGACCTACTGGTAAGTGTTATCAGTAGTTTCACACATGTCATGGACTTCACGTCGGCATGACTTATCAAGCTATTGGGGTCTGACGTTTACCACCCCTAGGCGAGATATGCGACATATCAGACGAACAGACCGGACTGTACGGTAAGTGTTACTGGTTGGATTCACAGGAGTGTGAGCGGGCTTGCTCGTCGATCTTTTGATCGCTCAATACCCGGGTGGCTGTTACCTTTAGCAGACCGCTTGCGGCTTGTGGGTGTTTGATATGATCATCACCTGCTGCCGGCGTATTGACGAGTCTTTAAAGTCCTACACAGAGGTTTCCTGGCTCAAGCGAAACGAAATAGGAGCACATATGGGATATGTGCGGGACCGAGAATAATGCGTGTATGTGATACCGTATTTCATTCTCGCGATGCATGTGTCGAATGGTTGTATGAGATATAACCTAGTTATCGAATCAAGGATTGACTCGATAAGCCGATACATTGGATACTAGCCGGTTATATGCGACATGACCGGATCGTTAAATCAAGTGTTGATTTAATAATTTAATGTAGAATTATATATTTGATATATTACTTTGCATTAACTAGTATTGGTTCACTTTAAAAGGATTTTCTCACTTGAAATGCACAAGTTGTATATGTGATATACTTTTGTGCACAAAATTGTATCATGTTTGATGATACATGCAAGCTAGGGTTAGTGTAAAGAATTAAACCATGGTTAAACTAATGGTTAGGGTTTTGTTTTTTCATTTACTTATTTATCTATTTATTTATTTATTTATTTTTGGAAAAGATGAGAAAAGAATGGTTGCTATTTTTGTTTTTAGTTGAACATTCATGAAACTTTGACTAAGTCACCATTCTTGTCTCATGCTTAACCCTAACCATATGAACTAACCATAGTACATTCTCTACACTTAACCACGGGTTAGTAAATGATAAGTATTGATTTATTTATCTATTTTACATAACTTATGATATCTTCTTCTTCTTCATCTTCTTCTTCCATGAGAAGAAAGCTTGCTACATCAATGGTGATTGATGAAAAAGTGTGAGAAATCCAAATCTAAAGTCTACCCACTTCCTATTTCTTCATCCTCTACCTCTTGCCAAGTAGTATAGGGTGTTTCCTTCACAAGTTTTCTTGACTTGGTGAAGTTGGAGCTTGATCTAGCGATGCCTCGACGTAGATCATCTTCGGCACGTTGTCGACGACCTAGCCCGCCTTTTTCTCCGATGAAACCACCGTGAGAGTCATGGTTCGATTTGGACAGCGGAGAGGACTTCATCACGGAGCCTAGGAGGTGGAGGACCGGATCTACAAAGGTTGTAGCCCCTTTCCTTTAGCTATATTTCCGTTTACTTGCTTGCATCGCCTATATATCTAGTTGACGATCCGTATTAGGGTTTGTAGGCACCCGAAAAATTTGATTTGTGCATGTTTGATCACTTGTGAGACTCCACTAGGGTGCCTAGGAACCCTACAAAACCCACTGCTAGCGTATTGACGAGTCTTTAGAGTCCCACACAGAGGGTTTCCCTGGTTCTGGCGAAATGATGTAGTAGCCGTATTGGATACGTGCAGGGTTCCGATCGATTGGTGTACTTTGTACCAGGACTTTCGATCGGACAATTGATAGTACTAGCCGACTCGGACTTGAGCCGGATTATTAAATCAGGTATTGATTTAATAATTTACATATATGTATTTCGATACGTATATTCTAGTATTATATTCTTTGTGTTATTCTATCTCATTGTGTATTCGTATTTCGGTACAAATGCAGATATATTTACAATAGAATGCAATCCGTATTTTTTACCGGATAACATTCTAGAAGTTGCCACCTCATTTCTTGATTTAAACATTTTATTAAAATGGTAAATGATGTGGAAATTGCATGAGGAGGTATGGTGACAACCATGCTTGCAATAGTGCACACAAATGAACTGTTAATTCATTTGTGTTCACTATTCAAGCATGAGAGGAATTTAAAATTGGAAAAGGCTTTTAACAAAACTAAGGGTGCTAATTTCTTTTTCAAGAGAGAGTTCATTTTTGAAGCATGAAGGTTTTGTTCATTGTTTTTTCCTTCTTGAGCTCCTCATTCACCATGAGCTTCACTTTCCTCTAGCTTTCTTTCTTTTACTTCCACCTTCAAGTTTTTAAGATAGCTAACACTAAGAAACATTCACACTACATCCTAGGCTCTCTAGGGTAGCATCCTAGAGACCCTGGTTGCTCCATAAGCATCATATCGTGGAGCTAGAGCCGGAGTTACATCCCTCGGGTGGATCATCGGAGATGGAGGAAGACCGGCGACCAAACTACATAAAGGAACCGCTAGGAGCTTGGAATGAAGACCGAAGGACACGGATCAACTTGGTATAATGATTCTAACTCTTAGTTTAGCTTGCTACTTTAGGGTTTATGGTCGATCCGGGATTCGGGTAGCGGTAGCGCCGGTTTTGGAAATTTTTGTTCCGCATTTTGGCCGTGTTTTGATGGCCGGGGCGTTGCTGGAACCTTTCAGCCATTACGCCCAGCTAGTACCGCTGACGGCTTATGGGTGCCTGATATGATCATCATCTACTGCCGTCGTATTGACGAGTCCTTAGAGTCCTACACAAAGCTTTACTGGCTCAGGAAAAATGAAGTACCCGCACATGTGTAATATGTGCGAGACCGAGATTAATACGAGTATGTGATGCCGTATTCTATTCTCGCGATTTATGATATCGGTCGGTTATATGAGATATAGCCGGGTTATCGAATCAAGTGTTGATTCGATAAGTTGATACAAATAATATTAGTCGGTCATATGAGATATAGCCGGATTATTAAATTAAGTGTTGATTTAACAATTTAATGTATAATTATATATTTGATATATTAATTTACATTAACTAATATTAGCTCACTTAATCATTTCTTTTCTCACTTATCCATTTAATATATATGTGATATATATTAATTGTATTTCTTTTTTTGTGTCATGCTTGATGCTACATGTTACATGGGTATATGAGACTCACACCATGCTTATGATAATGTAGGGTTTATTTATTTCAAATAAATCAAAATTAGTTGGAAATAAGTTACATGGTTGGAGCTTGGTAGAAGCTTGTGGAACCATTGACTTAGTCCACTAGTTTTGTTTTACATTAGATATTTATTAACCCAACCATTATCTAAACCCATGGTCAAGTCTCTACATGAGTTATATGAGATATTTTCTTACCCATGGTTGCCATAACATTATTGGCTTCATCTTCTTCATCAACAAGAGAGAGCACTCTAGGTTTTGGAGAGGTGAGGAAAATTAATGAGAAAAATATTTCTAAAGTGAGCAAAAATCCTACTTCATCATCCTCTACTAGATTAGCCATTTAGTTTAGGGTGTTAGCTTCACAATTAGTGAAGAGGTAGCTTGAGTTAGTGTCACCTCAACGTAGATCATCTTCGGCCTCGAAGCCTTCAAGAAAGCTTGTTCCTTTCATCTTGTGGAGCCTTTCAAGAGTCCGGGAGTTCACTACTTGGAGCGAAAGGACTACTACATGGAGCTATTGAAGTGAAGGACCGGCCTACAAAGGTTGTATTCCATGTTCACTTAGATGTAAAGAAGTTTACATATTATATTGTCTAATTCTCTAGTTAAGATTCTAGGGTTATGGTTGTTTAGCATGGAATTTTTTTTTAAATGGCATGGACGATGCCTCCCGAAACCTTGCTGTCATACTAGGCATTCCTACATTTGTTGCAGCGCTTAAGCCCAAACGAAAAAAGAATTGTTTAATTGATTAATTTCTTAAATTCTTTTATTGATTTGCGCATTTGCATCTTAATACAGATCTTAAGGGTACGAAACCAAACAAGATACGTTAAAGGATTTTATCACCTTCCTCCGTAGCCCACAAATCACAAAATTGCATTCTCGCATACCCCCGGTAATTTTAAAATCAACTAGAACTCTGACTTTAAGGAATTCGCGCTCATTAAGAGAAGTTAACTGTGTTTAGAACACCGCTTAACGGTATATTGTTCACAGGGTGTCTAGACAAGTGTTCACGAGAAAGGGTTATTCTAATTAATGAACTTCGTGAAAGCATTGGAAAACCTCCCCTTATCTCTGCACTTACCTGGTTTTGTGATCCGCATATCTTGAGCCCGTTTCTCGACACAGTTTTACTTCGGCAATCAGGTTCTTGAGCAGGTCTAGTTGACATAGCATAACATAGACTGCTAAGGGTGTGATATTCTTTGTTTTCGTGATTTTTGTGAATTCTTGTTAATATGGGTGATACACAGTTTGATTTGATTTTTCACAATTCTTATTCTTTTATTTATACTCATTCCCAATTTTGTTGTGCAAATTGCCAAGATTCTTCCCACATTCATGAAAACTGCCATTTCTTAAGGGGTGACCAATCGTTCCAGAGTTTTGATAACGGTCACCCACCTAACACTCTCGAACCCAGTTCCACTTCAAACCTAGATCAAATGATTGAAAATTTAGAGAAAGAGGTCGACAGGATGACTTTTTTAGCATCACCACCATCACAACCCTCCTTACCTAAAATAACTGACACTCCATTAGGATATGATAGTGAGATGGTTTCTAGGTTGACCGCTTTAGAGAAGGGTATTGAAGTAATGACTGCGGTCGAGAATCAAATAGCTGCGACACTAGCCCTGTTCATACAACAATCTGAGCAATTGTTTCACGCTCAAGCTCAATCTTTGGCTAGAATCAAAGAACATGTAGCTGTGAGTATTCTAAGGAGTGAACAAAGTCAATTGGAACCAGATAATGTCAATGTCTGTCATCTAGGAAGTCACATGAGTGATTTAAACAATCAAATAAATTTTGATGATTTCATAGATGATGATACAATTGAGTTGACTGAGTGTTATCAGGACAAACAAGAAAACCCTCTAAGTCAGTCCAACACTAACCTTCAGATACCAATTGAACCTCTTGTCACCGGTGATCTAGAGGTTGATTTAACCGATATGCCACTTGAAAATGAAATTCTTGCACCGACTGATTTTTGCACTCCAATTTTAGAGGAGGGAACTTGTGAATTTGCTCGGTATGGTTATGATAGATTGTTAGTGGAAATCAAAGATCAGAAACCCACGATTTTGGTATCACTTATTGATATTGTTTCGGAAGAAACGTTAGTGTGGAACCTACATTTTTAGATGACATGAACCTACCCAGTTGTGAATGTGATGAGGGAGAACTTGTTTTGGGAATTGTGAGCTATAGCAATGAGAGTAGGATTGTGGAGGATTATAGGGAGGAAGACAGCCCGGAAAAATGGTCTTTCATGTAGATTTTTGAAGAGATATTTGCGGATGAACTTGATATTCTTTCTGAGTTTGAGTTAGGATCAATTTGGGAACATCCTAAGAACCTTTTCTTTTGCTGAACTTTCTGTGGATGAACTCTAGTTTTTAAACGAACCTGACCTTGGAACTCAACTCATACTTCTTGAACATTCAATTCATTCGGGCAACAATTCTTTGATTCCTTCAAAACTTCATCTTTGCATTCAGCGTCTTCCGATCCCTACTTTCACACACCCATACCCTTTACTAACATCTAACAATACTTTGTACATTCTCTTTTTCATTTTATTATACCTTTTTTTACCAGCCTTGGCCATATATAGACAAAAATTTTGAATGGCTGGTACTATTTTCTGGACTAACTATCTTTTAACTTGTATATGATGTAATTAGTCTTAGGTTTTTTATTTTTCTTTGAATAAAAATCTCACCCTGATATCTAAGTCTAGCTACCGGAGACGGGGGCAACGATGAGGACATCATAAAACTTAGGTATGGGGGTGAGCACTGCATTTATTTTGCTGCATCATGTATATATTCTACATTGCATACATATTAAAAACCAATAAAAATTGAAAAATTTCTTCAAAAAAAAAACATAAAAACTTTTTCATCATGTTAGCTAGCGGGGGAACTTAGACTCAAAGTCTGACAGTTCGGTCGATAAGATAGAAGCAACTAAATCCTTTTCGAGAGATTGAAAACCCGAAAGATAACCTTTCTTTGAGTTTAGCCGTAGCTAATATACGTTTTTTATATCACTTTACACGTGTCATGAATTCGTGAGAATTAGATGAATGTCTGACATGTCTTCAAACTTTTTGAAAATTGATAAACATTTTTAGGATCAACCATGTTTGTTCTAAGTTAAGTAATATCAAAAAGAGTTCACAAAGTGAAGTAAATATGATGGATATTATTGAGGTTTTAATAGAAGCTAAAACTCTGAAAAATAACCTATTTGGAACCTTGTTGGAGTGATTACACACCTTATCCACATGAGCATGTCTTTGGGATTTTAAAGAAAAGCTGGCAATATCTCCGTGCACTTGCGATTTATAAATTTTAAAACGAGACAGAGCTCGCGTGCGCAATTATTTCTTAAAAACAATCTCTTTTCCAAAACATGCACGTTTCCGCGCGTGGGTGATGTCCCAACAAGTTTTTTGTTGCAACAATAGATCGTACCCTTAAACACCCTGCATATTGGATTAGCAGCCACATAAATGGTGGCTGAGTTTTACAACCCTGTAAGAGGTGGATACAATGTGTAACGAAACTGTTTAAATGAGTATATCGATTGGAGATGTCGGATAATAACAATAATCTCTTTATAGCATATAAATCAATAAATGATATCTTATCAGTATAACAAAGCTCATCTACAAGCATATGCAATAATTTTAGAAAATATTATTTTCATGCATAGGAAGATTAAACTGGATTACGGCTAAGTACGTTTAACATCTCTACCTTGCTTGACATAAGAAAACACCACTATAAATAGCCCATGATAGAGAGAACCGCATGTTATTGTTGGATATAGGTGCCCTCAAGTCAATTATTGTAATTGAAGGATGACCTATACGAGAGAACAATCTTACTCAAGAGATAGTATACTATCTGGTTTGTCTTTATCTTTCATGTGATGTGTTTTATTCACTATCACGTATCGTTTAAACATGAAATAAATCCCTGAGATTTTGCTTGAGTACCAGGACGATGATGGAGATCATACAGTTGGATATGTATGTTCTAGAGGCCATTATTGTATATGTATACATGTGGATGCTGGGGATATGTATGTACATGACAATCTTGCTCAGTTATATAGTATATTATTTGAGTTATCTTTATCAGGATATGTGTATTTGTTTCTATTGATGTTTTATCCAGCTTGTACATATTGATAAAGACTCGATACGGTAGTATACTATTATGGTTTGACTTTATCTTAACATGTACATATGTTATATATGTCGACCACATGTTGATAAAGCCCGTAGGATCTTGCTTGACTACCAGCGTTATGATGGCGATCATACTTGTGGGAGCTGGGTAGTCTATAAGCACATCCTTAAATGTCCCAAGTCGTAGGAGTATCGAGATCGGGCATCGATACTCCAGAGTAGACTTGCGTGTACATTTCTAGACCCCGACGAGGGGTGGTGGTTGGTCCCACAACCATTGGTGTGATCACCTAAGATTGTATACGGGCACTCAATAGGGGTGAGTACACTGGACGGATTCGCTGAGAACCTCTAGATGGTATTATACCTATCGTCAGATAGAGCTTCTCTTATGACATGTGTACAGGTTATTCTTTGGACCTGAAATCGTCATTTGTCTCGTGTAAGCTCCCACTGTGCTTTGATCACTACCCTACCAAGGCTCTACTGAGTCGTGCAAACAGGTTTTGGTTAGGTACAGTCCTGGGCCACATGGAGGCAGTGAGTGATTGTCAGGGATTCGTCTCTCCAGTTATTGGGAGTTGGTATTGTACTGTGTTTGATTGGCCAGGACCATAAGACCTTGGCAAAGGCAATTGAGATTTACTGATAGGTTGATCAGTAGTTTCCCGAATTGGTCCCGAGCCGCATCAGCACGAATTATCGGGTTATTGGGGTCTGACACTTACCACCCCTAGATCCGGTATCCGATACTCTTAGACAAAGAGACCGGACTATATGGAGATTGTCACGGATAGGCTCAGTTGGGATCCGGATGAGTTTGCTCGTCGGCTTTCCTTTTCGATAAGTACCTGGGTAGCCTTACGTATAGCTAGTGCCGCTGACGTGTTTGTGGTTATGGATTTATCCAGTAACGCACTGCCGGCGTACTGTCGAGTCTTTAGAGTCCCACACAAAGAGTTTATCTACTTCGAGCGAAACGATATAGAGGCCGTATGGTTTTACGGCAGGATTCGATCACATATGTGTACTTGTGCACGTATGATGTTCGGGCGGATAATACTAGCAGGCTTTGGTTTAATCCGGATCCTAGTATTATATTGTTAGATTTTTTTCTTCCCTTTGTATTCGTATTTTTTCGGAATACGGATACGGGTATCGGGGTATTCGTGTAATTTGTTACAAGATACTCCTAGAAGAGGACACCTCATTATTTGTTTTAACCATTTAGTTAAATGGTTAATGAGGTGGAGGGTGAGGTGTTATCATTTATTGAATGAAGCATGGCTACTTGGTGACTCATGTAATGACTCATGGGGTGACTCATGGTTTACTATTTGAGTATGCTAGATATTTTGTAGATATTTTGAGTATGCTAGATATTTTGAGTTTGTATTATTTTGTTCACTTGACTTAGCCATTCTTCATTCCATTATTATCTACAACACTCTCATCTCCTCCAAACTCTCTTCTTCTACCCAAACCCTAAATGTCTCATATGTTGAGAAACCTAGGGTATTTTGAGACTAATTAATCCATCGTCACTCTCTACATCCTTTAGCCTACTTAGATTAGCCTACTAATTAACCTAGTTACCTTAGTTTAAAGGTAGGAGCTCAAAGTAGATCATCTTTGATGCGAGGAGACGGACGATCAAGCTCAATCATAGAGGCCACTAGGAGCACACTAAAGGAGAGGAGTGAAGACCCGAAGGACTTGAGTCCCTTGGTATAAACTTCTTTCATAGTAGATAGCTTCTCTAGTTATGCTAGTTAGGTTTATGGAAGATCCGGTTTAGGGTTATTCCAGCCCCAGTTTTCAATCGTAATAAAAATTTTGTTCCGCAATCGGCCTTAGATGATGGCCAGGGAATTAGTGTAACCCAATATGGTATCAGAGCTAGCCTATAAACCCTATACTAGCAGGTTTAAACAATATTAAAGTAACGAAACTGAAACAACTCTGAAACCATCGCCTAAATATTCAAGTTTCTGGAAATTTTTTATAGTCTTCAAAATTTTTTAAACAATTGCAGAAGGCTATTTATGTGATATCTAGAACACTATTTAAATACGAGCCCAAAAATAAAAAATTTGGCCGGCGACATTCATGAAAATCCCTACCTGGCTGGCCAAGTTTGGGATTTGGGTTGTGAATTTTTTTGGGTGTTCTGTACTCTTGAATATTGGTTCTCTGGTATTGTTTGTTTTTGCCCAGGTTGGATATTCTGTTATCTTAAGTATTGGGGAAATTCGGGGGTATTTCGAAGTCGTTATTTTAATGCCGTTTATAAGTATTCAGTACATACATTATTATCTGCGACCGACAATGTTATTAGAGCAGTATAACTTGTCTAACTGCTATATATTCTTTTAGACGTATTTGCGAACATGACATTCTGTGAATGTGCTGAGGTTGTTGGTTGGATTGTCATGGTGGATAGCTTGCGGCACAATAATTGTAGTACAGTTAAGATTCAGTTGTATATTCATATTGCGGGGCGAGCGTCCGACATGTGTACTACCGTCTTTGCCGGAATGTATATTATTTGTTTGGGGCACGACTGGGTTGAGGACGATGTCACCATTGTACATATTATTTTCATTTTCTGTACTAGGATTATCCCGTGGTGGAGTGCACGAATAACCAAGTTCTAGAAGGAAACAAGCCCGCATCTTATGGAGTTGAGACAGAGGGGGATTCACTCTAGAATTGGCAAGTTATTCACCGCACTGTAGGGGGTATTGGATGACCCATGGACGGGCACTCAAGTTACCGGATCCCGTGGAATGCTGAGTGGCCTATTCACTTTGTTGATTGGGGTTGCCTCACTTTTGGGATTGGCGGGTAACTTATCGCGCTCGTAGGGGTGCAGGTTTCATTGCACAGGCTATCCATACGATCGGGAATGTCGTGTTTTATTTGCGGCTCAAAAAAAACCCGAGACTCCAAGATTATCCACCATTCTGTGTTGCTTGCTGCGATTTTGTGATGTTGCTTATTATCATGCATGGGACAAATGTTATATACATTTATATATATATTAGTAGATGTTATATGTGTTTTGCACCCGCGCTAGTCCAGCCCCCGCTCTACCATTAGTTAAGTAACCTAACGGTGCATGACGGGGCCCCGTGGCGAATGCGGATGGCATATACGTACATTGTATTTTCGTTGTTTTTTGGTGTGATAGGTTAATTGATGGACTGCATTAATTTTGATTATTGCAAGAAAAGAAACCTAAAAAGATGTTGTTGGAACACATTTCGAAAAACTATAGTTATATTCTTTAACTTTGCATAGTGGTATTCGGTTGTGAATATCCAGCACCTCATTTCACGAGGCAAGAGCCGAGATCCCTTCGTGGGTAGTGACCTCTTGAGAAAAAGTTTATACTGTAGATTACTCGGTTTTCTTAAAAACCAAAAGTTTTAAAAGCGGAGACTGAACAACTCCTTTTCAAAACTGCTCATGTTCCTTCAACGATATCAAGTTCATTACGTTAAAGGGTTTTTCGCCAAAAACCCAGCCGCAGCCCTCCGTCATTTCAGAATAGTAATATTTAGTATTTGTGTTGTGTTTGTTGACCTAGTCAAGGCGTAGTGTACGGTAGCTAAGTGGTACTTTTCTATGCATTGTAAATGCGATTGGTTAGGACAGTCGTGCGGCCTTGTTGACCTAGTCAATGGCACATGCGGGTTGGTTTAATGCAATCAAGAAAATGACGGGTTGAACTTGACTAGCGGTTTATGGTTTGTTGACCTAGTCAAGGTCATAAACCGTTAGGGGCAAAAACCACATCGGGAGTTTCAAATATACAGGAAACTTGCAGTTTTAGCATACCTTCTGAAGTGTGGTGACTATAGTGGATTCCATCTAGGTCATCACACAATGATAGTTGGATCCTGATCCCACTGATGAGTAGGATTACTCTTGGAAGATTATTTCACTTAACAATCAATGCTATAAACTAAGTAGCTATCTAGAACGGTGTTAACGGGCTACGCCTCTAGGGAAAAGTGGTTATATAATTAAGGAATTTCGCGAAAACGTTAGAAAACCTCCCTCGAAGTACCAATACTAGCCTGGCTGAAAGGTTAAGCAAGAATTGTAAAGTGCAAATAATCCTGACTAATTCTCCTTTTAAGGTTTGATGGAGAATTCGAGGAAACAGTAGAAGCCATCCTGATTAGATAAATTAATAACCAATCTAATCTTGCAAGAGAGCATGCTAAGTGTTTCTTTTCTCTTTCTCTAGGTAGCAACCATTTCATGTCCTAATCAAGATAATAAAATATATCGCTTGACAGATCCGAATTCTTATTCGGGGCCGGGGAACGTCGGTTCGGCTCTAAATTATAACAGTTGTCATGGGTATGAGCAAGGGAAAGAGGATTGCATGAATTCCTTGATGACCCCAACGAAGAAGAAGCATACTATTGCATCTTCTTTAGGTGTTCTTGTTATTAAGAACCATTTTTCGGTCAGTCCTACCTCGTGGGTACTAGATACCGGATCAAGATCTCATATCTGTAATTTATTGCAGGGACTGAGAAAAAGGAGGATAGTTGGACCTGGTGATATGTCCCTCAGAGTAGGGAACCGAGAACAAGTTGATGCTGCTGCTGTCAGTGAATATCACCCAGTGTTGCCAAAAGGCAATACTATGATTTTGAACAATTGCTACTATGTACCTTCATGGTTTGCAACATCATATCAGTTTCTTTACATGATAAAGATGGATATAAGTTTGTTCTTGATATAAATATCATTAAAATTTAACTTAATCAGGTATTGGTTGCAGAAGGTAAATTGTGTAATGGTATCTATGTTCTAAATCAAAACACAGTTTTCAATGTACAAAACACACGCATGAGGAAGAGTTCGGATACGAACAAATCCTACTTGTGGCATTGTAGACTTGGTCATATCGGAGAGAAAAGACTAAGTAAATTTCATAAGGATGGATATTTGAATACATTCGAATTTTCATCTTATGAAACTTGTCAGTCTTGTCTCAAGGGAAAGATGACCAAATCTCCGTTCACCGGACATGGAGAAAGAGCAGCAGAGCTCTTGGGACTCATACACAGTGATGTATTTGGTCCGATGTCTATACATTCAAGGGGTGGGTTCTCGTACTTCATCACATTCACTGATGATCTCTCTAGGTTCATGTATCTTATGAAACACAAATCTGAAGCTTTTGAGAAATTCAAAGAATTCAGAAACGAAGTAGAGAACCAGACTGGCAAACGTATCAAGATCCTCCAATATGATAGAGGATGGGAGTACTTAAGCACGGAATTCCTAGAATATCTAAAAGAGAATGGAATTCTCTCTCAGCTTACTCCTCCTTACACACCACAGCACAACAGTGTATCGGAAAGGAGGAACCATACCCTATTGGACATGGTTCGCTCCATGATGAGTAATGCTGCGTTGCCTCTTTCATTTTGGGGACATGCGCTCCAGACAACGACATACCTATTGAATGGTGTTCGGTCCAAATCAGTGCCTAAGACACCGTTCGAGATATAGAATGGTAAAAATCCATATCTTAAAAGATTTAAGATATGGGGTTGTACGGCTTACGTTAAAAATCATAATCCGGATAAACTAGAGGCACGGTCAGTTTTATGTAAGTTTGTAGGATATCCAAAGAATTGTTATGGATATCTTTTCTACCACACCGAGGAACAGAAGGTGTTTGTTGCCCAGCACGCCGTTTTCTTAGAAACGGAGTTTCTAAGAAAGAAATTAGTGAGAGCATGGTAGAACTGAAAGAAATTCAGAAACCACAAAGTAAAACTGAAGATTTGGTGGAACCTCAGGATTCAGTAACCCCAGACGAACCTCAGCCACTCCGCAGATCTGGTAGGATTTCTCATCCGCCCAAGAGATACTACGGTTTTCTCATAGACGGGGATCGAGAGGATTGCATCTTAGAAGAAGATGATCCTACTAGTTTTAGGCATGCCATTATCAGTAGGGACTCTGATAAGTGGCTGGATGCTATGCAATCCGAAATGGAGTCTATGTACGCCAATAAAGTGTGGACCATGGAAATTGCTCCACCTGGGGTAAAACCCGTTGGATGCAAATAGATCTACAAAAGGAAGATTAATGTAGATGGGTAAGTGGAAACCTATATGGCTAAACTCGTTGCAAAAGGTTTTCGTCAAAGACCAGGAGTGGACTATAACGAAACCTTTTCTCCAGTGGCTATGCTCAAATCCATTCAAATCCTACTTGCTATTGCTGCTTTCCAGGACTATGAAATCTGGAAGATGGACGTAAAAACGGATTTTCTAAATGGAAGTTTGGAAGAGTGCATTTATATAGATCAGCCAGAAGGTTTTATAGACAGTGGGAGCAGCGGGAATGTGTGCAAGTTGGTAAAATCCATTTATGAATTGAAGCAGGCATCACGGAGCTGGAACATCTATTTTGATGAGACAGTCAAGGAATTTGACTTCATCAAAAATGAGGATGAGCCATGTATATATAAGAAGATTGTAGGAAGAACTGTCGTATTCCTAGTCTTGTACGTGGACGACATTCTTTTGAAAGGAAATGATATTCTTATGCTACAATCGGTCAAGCTGTTCTTGTCATAAAGGTTCTCCATGAAGGACCTGGGTGATGCCTCGTACATTCTGGGGATCAAGATCTACAGAGATAGATCCAAGAGATTATTGGGACTTTCGCAGTCCAGGTACATAGAGACTGTACTAAAAAGATTTACTATGGAAGATTCCAAGCGCGGTAATATACCCGCATTGCACGGAATCACCCTCTCCAAGGAGATATCTCCCAAGACTGATGAGGAGAGGGTTCGTATGAGCACTATACCCTACGCTTCGGCAGTAGGATCTATAATGTATGCGATACTATGTATATGACCAGATGTAGCTTACACGCTTAGCGTGGTGAGCCGGTATCAGTCAAACCCAGGTGAGAACCACTGGACAGCAGTGAAGAACATTCACAAGTACCTGAGAAAGACTAACGATGTGTTTTTGGTTTTCGGTAATGGAGACTTAAAGGTCGAGTCCTTTACCGATTCAAGCTTCCAGAGTGACAAGAATGATAGCAAGTCTGTATCGGGTTTTGTGTTTACCCTCTACGGAGGGCAGTGTGTTGGAGGAGCTCCAAACAGGACACGGTCGTAGACTCGACGATAGAGGCTGAGTACATTGCTGCGAACGATGCCGCAAAAGAAGCGGTCTGGATGAAGAAGTTCATTACTGAACTTCAGGTAGTTCCGTCCATTGTTGATCTGATACCATTGTATTGCGATAACAATAGGGTTATAGCTTTAGCAAAGGAACCACGGTCCCATCAGAAATCCAGACCATCATAAAGCAGTATCCCTGATCAGGGAGATCATAGATCGCCAGGAGATCGAAGTCCGGAGAGTGGATACAAAGGACAACATGGCTGATCCATTTACCAAGGCCCTCCCTCAAGCGCAGTTCGAGCGACTTTTTGAGATGTTGGGTATGCGGTACACCAATAGCTAGCCTTAGAGCAGACTTTGGGTATTCGGTAGGCCATTTACTGTCCTTTAGTGCAAGTGGGAGATTGTTCGATATGTATGCCCTAGATGCCATTATTGTATATGTATACATGTGTGTAACGTTTCAGAAATCGTTGTGCGAATTTTCCTGTTTTAGGGCAAAATTGTCGGTTTTTCCGTTTTAACCCGATTTCGATCAAACTTCCGTAGAAACTTACCGGCACATTTTTTAGCTAAAATAAAGCTTGTGCGCGAACTTTAGGGGTATTTGGGAGGTTTTAGTCCAATTTGAATTTTTCCCAATTTTAATGTTATTTTAATGCGGTATTCATATTTTGGGAAATTTCTCTTTAAGCGATCTTTTCTTCAATTATTCTTGTGTAAACCTAAACCACATAATGTCTAGTTTATTGTGTAAACTAGGATTAAAGGATTTAAGAAAAAGAAAAGAAAAGAAATGAGAGATGCATGCATGTGTGTATGTGTAATGTGAATGCATTTAGTGCATTAAATGTTGGAAATTGCTAGGAAATTCCCTTCTCTCTCTACATGGCCGAGCTCTCCCTCTCTCTACTGCCTTGTGCATTATTTTCTCTCATTTCCTCACTAAAACCTTCACAAATCCATCTCTTTTCATCCAAAGTTCACAAAAATCCCACTTTTTCTTCATTTTTCCCTCTTGGTTGCTTTGGAACTAGGAAAGCTTGGATGTTTGGCTTCTTTGGTTTAGGTATTGTTCTTTTACTGTTCTTTATGTTTTTTTAGTATAGCTTTGCTTGTTTGTTCCGTTTAGATTAGTTAAAGTTAGGTTTTTCTGCGAAATATCGTATTTTAGTGTCGGTTTGTGTAGTTTGTTCGTGTCTTGTAGCTGTTATTAATATATATATTTGGTTTAAGAAATTCATGTTAGGGTTAAATTTTGTTAAATGTTTAGTGTTCATTTGAAGTGTTAATTTATGTTTTGGAGAAGATTAACCTAGTAGAAAATGTTAATTTTTGCTAATGAACACTTTGTTTAATTATGCAATTTTGCTTACTAGGTTTTTCCTAAAATTTATTTAGCAAGTGTTAAAAATATAGGAATGGTTTAGATAGTTTAGTTAAGCTATTTTAAGGTGTTTGTAATCACTACATATGCGTTAGCTTGAAACTAGTGCGAAATTTTGCGATAGGTTGCTTACTAGATTTCGGGGTTTTTCCGACGTGGGTTCGATTGGTCGTTGCGAGATTATATCTATTGTATTCCTCGTATTTCTTGTGTTGTGTTGCGTGACCGGAATGATCGGGGTCTAGACTTGTGTTTTGTAGTTTAGCGACCCCAATTAGGGGTTTTAGTCGATGTCGTGCGCGATAGATACGCTAAGCGCGCAGTGTAATTTTCAGGGCGTTATTCTTGTGTTTCGATGTCTTTTCGTCGATGTAGGATATTTGCTTATGTGATACGTTTGTGAAATTTTAGGTTCGCAAGCGGGGACTTCGGACGCTACGACAGGGGAAAACAGGTGGAAGGCTTCACTTAGCCAGAAGCGTTGGTGAGTAGATTTAACATCTATAGGGGAATCGCCCGCATGGCGTTATGCGTCTGGGATAGATATTTTAACTTGTCGCATATTCTATGTCATGTTTAGAAGTGCGTATTTTCCCTATTAATTAGATGTAGTGTGCCTGGACTAGTAGCAGTAGGACACTGCACATATTATTGACGATTTATGTTGCACGAGCACTGTTTGTATGCTACACACACCGTCAATAATTACCATGTCACACACAAACCACTTATAGATGTTATATTGGTTGGTTAGGGACATTGTGACATTGATTCATATTTCTTATCGCATTTTGTAAGTCCACGTTGCCTACCCTGGTGCTTGCGGGGAGGCGGAAACGTTATGAAAAATTTGATTTTTATAACACTAGACAACATGGACTTGCTAATGGAGGGATCTTTGCTAAACAAAACTAACTAACAAAACTAAAGGAGTTAGCTACTCGGTTAAGGGGTTATACCTGTTAGTGTATATGCCCTAGAGGCCATTACTGTATCATACTAGTTTGTATATTACTTAATGGATGCTTGGGATATTCACCTTGTATATACAATCTTGCTCAAAATAGTAGTATGCTACTTGGTTTGTTTCTGCTTCAATGTGTACATGTGTTTATATTTTGTATATCGCCTATACACATTAGTGGAGCCCTTAGGATCTTTGCTTGATTACCAGCGATGTGATGGCCGTCACTAGTGTGGCTGGGTAATCTATAAGCACATCCTTATGCAGGTCCCTGGTCGAAGGACTATCGAGACAGGGCATAGATACTCCGGAGTAGACCAGCGCATGCGCTTCTCATCCCAGTGTGGGAGACGGTCTGTCCCACAGCCGTCAGTACGTCGTACTTGAGATAGTATGCGGGTGCTCGTTAGGTTACGGGTACACTGGACAGGACTCGTCGGGAACTGACTAGTTGGTATTATACCTATCGTCAGTTATCAGTTCCCAGGTGACATGAGTACAGCTTAGTCCGCTGACTTGACACTGTCACTCCGCCTCGAGTGTGTTCCCACTGTACTTTGATCACCACCCTACCACGGCTCAAAGGAGTCGTGCAAACAGGTAGTGGTTGGGTGCAGTCCCGAAGCATTTCGAGGCAGTGACGGTTAGACAGGATTCGTCTCTCCCGGTATTGGAGGTTGACATCGCGCTGTGTCTAGGAGAGCCATTACACGAGTAGTCCCTGGCCAGGGCAAACGAGATATACTGGTAGGTTTCCAGTGTTATCTCAGGGTGTTTTGGGCTTCGCTCCGGCACGACTTGTACCGCTATTGGGGGACTGACGTTTACCGCCCCCTAGGCCCGCCATGCGATGTATAAGACGAACAGACCGGACTGTACGGAGAATGTCACACTCAGGCTCAGTAGGAGTTCAGATCGGTTTCGCCTCGTCGGTCTTCTTGTCGGCATTACCTGGGGACCGTTACGCACAGCTAGTGCCGCTTGCGGTCTGTGGTTAAACCCACTGCCAGCGTAGTGTCGAGTCTTTAGAGTCCCACACAGAAAGCTTTGCGCCTTTAGGCAAAAGAGTAGAGGTCGCATGGTATTGCGACAGGTCGCATGGTTTTGCGACAGGGTTCGGTCACATCCGTGCACTTGTGCGCGTACAGTGTCCGGACAGTTTACACTAGCGGGCTTTGGTTTAAGCCAGATCCTAGTGTACCTTTTGGGATTGGATTTATCCAGTGTGCATTCGTGTTCCTCGGAACGCGGATGCGGGTGTGTATGCACAGTTGACAGGGAGGCAGAGGCAGCGGATTCTCATTAGGGTTGTTGACAGTTGACCGTTGACTTTTTGACTTTTTACTCAACCCTAATGAGAATATGATATGTGATTAACTATTATATTAATTAAGTATTATGGTGATATGGTTGTTGACTTTGTTGACTTTTGTTGACTTGTTGACTTTGTTGACTTGTTGACTTTTGTTGACTTGTTGACTTTGTTGACCGGTTGACTAGGCTTGACTAGTTGACCATCATGATAACCATAGCCATCATTTCATGGCAAAGACTTTTTCTTGCTTGCTCATTTGTGTAAAATGAGTGCATGAAATGATATGGTTATGGTTGCTTCAAACCATCACATAAGACTTTTTTAGTATGATGAGTTATCATGACTTTGGATTATGAGAGGGTGAAAGACAAAAGAGAGCCTCATTCTTTCTTGCTCATTCTCTCTCTTGTTCTTGAGCTCTCATTTTGCTCTCACCCTTTTGCTCTTGCTCCCTCTCTTTAATCTATGGTTCTCTTGTCTCATGAGTTGAGAATCAAGAACCATAGATAAAATCCCACACAAAGTATTCTCTACTCATTCTAGTTCACTAGGTTTAGCAAACCAAGTGAACTAGTTTCTTCAAAGAACGAAGAAGGAGCTAAAGGTTGGAGCTTTCAGGTGGATCTATCTTCGGCGTACGGAGACGACGAGAAGAAGCCAATCGGACCACCACCGGAGCTTGAAGACGAAGGAGTTCAAGACAAGCAAGGTATAACCCCCTAACCGAGTAGCTAGAAACTCATAGTTAGGTTGTTAGATAGATGTTTAACCAAGATCCGGGTTTTAGGTCCATGTTACCACCTCCGTAAAAATCGTTTTTTACCAAATTCCGCGTTCCCAAAGGTACCGGGAGAGGTAGCATGGACTTACAGTGGTATCAGAGACTAGTTAAACTCTATCTAACTTGTTAGCAAGTAACTAGAAGATCGATCAAAGAAAAAGTCCCGAAAAAGAACCCCGAAAATTTGCAGTTTCTGTCGATTTTTTTACTGTTCAAAAGTTGATTATTTTAACACCTAAAATCGGCTCAGGGTTTTTAAAAGACACTGTAGAAAAATCACCAACTGATTCCCCTAAACGAGCGCAGAAACGCGGCAATAGCTTGCTATTGCCGCGGTTCCGCGGCTTCCTTGCCCCCTCTCTGGTGTTTCTTTGCTACAGTGTGCTTCTGGGGGTATTTTGGGATTTTTGGAATATATATTTTCAACCCAGATTTTCCAGAACGAAAAATTTACTTTGGGGTCCTGAAAATCCGTATTTTTGATCGAACTTCTAAAAGACTTAAGCTAACGGGTTTTCTGTAATGTGATATTTGTATTGAACGTCTACTAATCGCTATATGTCGATTAGTGGGGGTTATACAAATCTGTGATCTGTAATGTTGCTGGAATGTGGATATGAATATGTTGGATTGTCGCGGGTGAATAGCCGGGGGTTGTGAGACGAGAGTTTTCTTTTCCTTCAATTCATGTAAATTTGTAAATTGATGTAATAATTATTTGTATGGCCGCACAACCGGGTCGGGGTTGTAGCCGTCATTGTATAATTTCTTTTTACTGTTTTTGCTCCTAGGATAGACCCATGGAGGGGGTGCACAAACTACCGGGTATGCCGAAGTGTCGAGTGGCCTACTCATGGAGATGAGGGAGGTTACTACGCTTCGGGTACTTGGCGGGTAGTTTGCCGCACCCGTAGGGGTCTTGGGTGGGGTATTTGGCTATTCACCGCGACCGTGTAATCTGTTTTTGTTACAGGCTCGTGCAAATTACAGATTCCTAGTATATCCAATGTATTCATCTGTGATCTGAAATGTTTATCATTGCAGTATATCTATATATGATATTATTTAGGCGTTGCTTATGTTTTACAGCCGCGCTAGCCCAGCCCCCGCTCTGTCGTTAGTTAAGTAACCTAACGGGTAATGACGGGGCCCCGTGGCGAATGCGAATGGCATAAGCGTACGTCATATTTTGGTTGTTTTCTGCAATGGTAGGATTAAATGATGGGACGCATTAAAAGAACTAATGCAAGAATATCACGCATTAAAAGAACTAATGCAAGATAATAAACCAAGTTAAAGTCGTTGGAACACTTTCGAAAAACCGCTCGGTTCTTTTCAAAACCAACTTTTAAATGCGGAGCTTGAGCCACTCCTTTTAAAAGCTATCTCGTTCCATCGACTATATCAAGTTCACTACGTTCACGGTTTTGCCAAAACCATCCGTAGCCCTCCGTCGTTTCACATGAATAGTCAATAGTATTCAAGCTGTGTATGTTGGCCAAAGTCAAGGCACAGTGATTGGTAGCTATTGGGTGTTCATGTGTAGCATAGATAGATGCGTTGGTTTGGGACAGTCGTACTGCCATTTTGGCCAAAGTCAAGGGTAGGTACGGATGGATCCAAATTAACCTGGATAATGACGGGTAGAACTTGACATGTGACTTATGATATTTTGGCCAAAGTCAAGGTCATAAGAGCATGGGGCAGAAATCCACATCGGGAGTTTCATAAGTACTGAAACTTGCTAGATTTGCATACCATTTGGAGTGTGATGATTCTGGTAGGATTCCTTCAGTTTCGTCACGCAATGATATTTGGATCCCGATCCTACTGTGAGTATATGCTACTCCTCGGGAAATTTCACACTAAACGATCAATGCTATAAACCTAGTAGGTGCCTAGAAAGGTGTTAGCGGGGCTACGCCCCCAGGGAAAACAGGTTCTCTAATTAAGGAACTTCGCGAAAGCGTTGGAAAACCTCCCTCGAAGTACCGACACCGGCCTGGCTGAACGGTTAAGCAAGTATTGTGCGGTGGGATTGATCCCGGCTAATTCTTCCTTTATGGTTTGAGGAGGGATTCGAGAAACAGTGGGAGCCATCCTGTTTAGACAAACTAAAAACCACTCTAAACTTGCAAGAGCATCATGCTGAGTGTTTCTTCTTCTCTCTCCTAATTGCAGCGACCAATCAACATGACTGGACTTAAGTTACTCCTAGATAAAAACAAACTGACAGGGCCAAACTACAAAGATTGGCTCAGGAATGTCAAGATAGCAATCACTTACGACAAGCTGGGGTATCTTCTTACCACCAAAGCTCCCCCTGTCCCTGGTCCAACTTCCAGCGTCGCGGATAAGGAAATCCGCAAGACTTGGGAGATTGATAGCGCGAAGGCCAAATGCCTCCTGCTTGCCTCGATGGACAGCGAACATCAGAGGAGGCACGAGAATATGGACATGGAATCCATATTGCTTCATACAAAAGAACTGTATGGAGAGCAATCTCGTATCGCAAGATACGAAGCGTCGAAAAAGTTATTTTCGACAAGAATGGCCGTCGGATCATCAGTAGCCGAGCACGTGCTAAAGATGATCGGCTACATTGAGGAGCTCGCAGACCTAGGGATCACATTGGAGAGTGAGCTATATACGGATATAGTTTCCAGTCCCTTCCTTCCACTTACGCCCAGTTTATACTGAACTTCAACTTACAAGAAAAAGAGGTTGAACTTTCAGAGCTCCTCAACATGCTGAGGAGTGCAGAGGGCACCCTACAGAAAGGTAGGGATACATCCACTTTGTTTGTAGGAGGATCATCTTCTTCTAGGTCCAAGGCGAAAGCCAAGGGAAAGAAGAAGAAGGCCCCCGCCAAACCAAGGGGCGGTGTTAGTAAAGTGGATACGAAGGGAAAAGGTAAAGCAACAAAGATAGCGTGGAAGCTTGTGGATAAGGAAGAATGCTTCTATTATCATAAGAAAGGACACTGGAAGAATGATTGCAGGGCCTGGAAGGCCAGAACACAGGAATTGAAGCAGGTTGCAGCTTCAGCTTCAGGTGTGTATGTTATTGAAAACTGTCTTTCAATAAACTCTACTTCCTGGGTATTGGATACCGGATCAGGATCTCATATCTGTAATTCTTTGCAGGTGTTGAGAAACCGTAGGGTTTTGAAGGCAGGTGACATGACCCTCAGAGTTGCGAACGGAGCTAGCATGGATGCTAAAGCCGTGGGGGACTATCACCTGGGAATGTCAGATGGACATGTTTTGGTTTTGCGTAATTTCTTTTTTGTACCCAACGCAACTTGTAATATCATTTCTGTATCTTTAGTTTCTAAAGAAGGTTATGAATTTGCGTTTGTAAGTAATGTTGTAAACATTCACCTTAATCAAGTTTTGATTGGGTCAGGTACATTGAGTAATGGTATATACGTATTAAACCAACCACAGATTTTCAATGTCCAGAATACACACAAAAGAAAGTCTCCGGAAATAAATCAGACTTTCTTGTGGCATTGTAGACTGGGTCACATCAATGAGAGAAGGTTGACTAAGTTACATGCAGAAGGATATTTGAATGCGTTCGAATATCAATCGTATGCCACTTGTCAATCTTGTCTCAAAGGAAAGATGACAAAGACTCCGTTTACTGGACATGGAGTAAGAGCGAGCGAGCTCTTGGGACTCGTACACAGTGACGTGTGCGGTCCAATGTCTACAAATGCGCGAAGCGGCCATTCTTACTTCATTACTTTTACGGATGACTTCTCAAGGTACGGTTATGTCTTCTTAATGAAACATAAGTCCGAAGCCTTTGGAAAATTCCAGGAGTATAAGAATGAAGTAGAGAAACAGACCGGCAAAAGTATTAAGATTCTAAGATCGGATCGAGGTGGAGAATACTTAAGTGCCGAGTTCCTGGACTATTTAAAAGAGAACGGAATTCTCTCTCAGCTTACTCCTCCATACACCCCACAACATAACGGTGTATCGGAGAGACGGAACCGCACCCTATTGGATATGGTGCGGTCCATGATGAGTAACGCTGAGTTGCCGCGATCATTCTGGGGATATGCGCTAGAATCAGCCGCATACCTTTTGAACCGAGTTCCCACTAAGACTGTGCCTACTACGCCATTTGAGATGTGGTGTGGGAAGAGACCCCATCTTAATCACATTAAGACATGGGGAAGTCCAGCTTTTGTCAAAAAGCAGCATGCGGACAAGCTCGAGGCACGCTCAGTACTGTGCAAGTTTGTGGGATATCCAAAGAATTCCAAGGGATATTTCTTCTACTGCGAAGAGAAACAAAAAGTTCTTGTTTCTCGTCATGCCCACTTTCTAGAACACCAGTTCTTAGAAAAGGAAATAAGTGGGAGCGCAGTAGAACTGGAAGAAATTCCAGAACCACGGACTATTACTGAAAGTTTAGTGGAACCAGAGGGTTCAGAAGAACAGGACATTCCTACGCCGCTCCGCAGGAGTAGTAGGCAGTCTAATCCGCCCGAGAGATACTACGGTTTTCTCATAGACGGGGATAGAGAGGATTGCATCATAGATTATGATGAGCCTACTAGCTTCCATCAGGCCGTTCAAAGCGTTGACTCAGTGAAATGGCTGGATGCAATGCGGACCGAAATGGAGTCCATGTACACCAACAAGGTATGGACGTTGGACATTGCTCCAGACGGGGTAAAACCCGTAGGATGCAAGTGGATCTTCAAAAGGAAGATTGGTGTAGATGGACAGGTTGAGACCTATAAAGCTAGGCTGGTAGCAAAGGGTTTTCGTCAAAGACCTGGCTTGGACTATGACGAAACCTTTTCTCCAGTAGCCATGCTGAAATCCATTCGGATCCTTCTTGCCATTGCTGCCTTCCACGATTATGAGATCTGGCAAATGGACGTAAAGACAGCTTTTCTAAATGGAAATTTAGAGGAGTGTGTCTATATGGACCAGCCAGAGGGTTTCATTCAGAGTGGGAGCAGCGGAAAGGTGTGCAAGTTGCTTAAGTCCATCTATGGACTAAAGCAGGCATCGCGGAGTTGGAACATCTGCTTTGATGAGACGGTCAAAGAATTTGGCTTTATCAAAAATCCAGATGAACCATGCATCTATAGTAGATTTGTAGCGAGAACTGTAGTATTCCTCGTTTTATACGTGGATGACATTCTCTTAATAGGAAATGACATTCCTATGCTACAATCTGTCAAGGGGTTCTTGTCACACAGGTTCTCCATGAAAGACCTGGGTGATGCCTCATACATTCTGGGTATCCGGATCTACCGTGATAGATCCAAGAGGATATTAGGACTTTTTCAGTCCAGGTACATCGACACCGTACTAAAAAGATTCAGTACGGAAGATTCCAAGCGCGGTAACCTACCGGCTTGTCACGGGATCACCCTCTCTAAAGAGATGTCTCCCAAGACTGATTTGGAGAGGGATCGCATGTCTATTATACCCTACGCTTCTGCGGTAGGCTCTATAATGTATGCGATGTTGTGTACCAGACCGGATGTAGCTTATGCACTGAGTGTGGTAAGCCGGTATCAGTCAAACCCTGGGGAGAAACACTGGATAGCGGTAAAGAACATTCTCAAGTACCTGAGAAGGACTAAGGAGATGTTCTTGGTGTATGGCGGAAAAGACCTCCAGATCGAGGCCTTTGCTGACTCCAGCTTCCAGAGTGACAAGGATGATTCCAAGTCCATGTCGGGTTTTGTCTTTACCCTCAATGGAGGGGCGGTGTGTTGGAAGAGTTCCAAACAGGAAACCGTTGCAGACTCGACGATGGAAGCGGAATACATCGCTGCATCTGATGCCGCAAAAGAAGCTGTCTGGATGAGGAAGTTCTTGAAAGAACTTCAGGTGGTTCCGTCCATTGTTGATCCAATACCTCTGTATTGCGACAACAACGGGGCTATAGCTTTAGCGAAGGAACGCAGGTCCCATCAGAGATCCAGGCACATCTTGAGGCGGTATCACCTGATCAGGGAGATCGTGGATTGCCAGGAGATCGAGGTTCGGAGAGTCGCTTCAGAAGATAACACTGCAGATCCATTCACCAAGGCCCTACCCCAGACTCAGTTCGAGCGGCTGATCGAGATGATAGGTCTTCGATACGCCAGTACATGGCCTTAGTGCAAGTGGGAGATTGTTAGTGTATATGCCCTAGAGGCCATTACTGTATCATACTAGTTTGTATATTACTTAATGGATGCTTGGGATATTCACCTTGTATATACAATCTTGCTCAAAATAGTAGTATGCTACTTGGTTTGTTTCTGCTTCAATGTGTACATGTGTTTATATTTTGTATATCGCCTATACACATTAGTGGAGCCCTTAGGATCCTTGCTTGATTACCAGCGATGTGATGGCCGTCACACTAGTGGGGCTGGGTAATCTATAAGCACATCCTTATGCAGGTCCCTGGTCGAAGGACTATCGAGACAGGGCATCGATACTCCGGAGTAGACCAGCGCATGCGCTTCTCATCCCAGTGTGGGAGACGGTCTGTCCCACAGCCGTCAGTACGTCGTACTTGAGATAGTATGCGGGTGCTCGTTAGGTTACGGGTACACTGGACAGGACTCGTCGGGAACTGACTAGTTGGTATTATACCTATCGTCAGTTATCAGTTCCCAGGTGACATGAGTACAGCTTAGTCCGCTGACTTGACACTGTCACTCCGCCTCGAGTGTGTTCCCACTGTACTTTGATCACCACCCTACCACGGCTCAAAGGAGTCGTGCAAACAGGTAGTGGTTGGGTGCAGTCCCGAAGCACTTGGAGGCAGTGACGGTTAGACAGGATTCGTCTCTCCCGGTATTGGGGGTTGACATCGCGCTGTGTCTAGGAGAGCCATTACACGAGTAGTCCCTGGCCAGGGCAAACGAGATATACTGGTAGGTTTCCAGTGTTATCTCAGGGTGTTTTGGGCTTCGCTCCAGCACGACTTGTACCGCTATTGGGGGACTGACGTTTACCGCTCCCTAGGCCCGCCATGCGATGTATAAGACGAACAGACCGGACTGTACGGAGAATGTCACACTCAGGCTCAGTAGGAGTTCAGATGGGTTTCGCCTCGTCGGTCTTCTTGTCGGCATTACCTGGGGACCGTTACGCACAGCTAGTGCCGCTTGCGGTCTGTGGTTAAACCCACTGCCAGCGTAGTGTCGAGTCTTTAGAGTCCCACACTAAAAGCTTTTCGCCTTTAGGCAAAAGAGTAGAGGTCGCATGGTATTGCGACAGGTCGCATGGTTTTGCGACAGGGTTCGGTCACATCCGTGCACTTGTGCGCGTACAGTGTCCGGACAGTTTACACTAGCGGGCTTTGGTTTAAGCCAGATCCTAGTGTACCTTTTGGGATTGGATTTATCCAGTGTGCATTCGTGTTCCTCGGAACGCGGATGCGGGTGTGTATGCACAGTTGACAGGGAGGCAGAGGCAGCGGATTCTCATTAGGGTTGTTGACAGTTGACCGTTGACTTTTTGCTCAACCCTAATGAGAATATGATATGTGATTAACTATTATATTAATTAAGTATTATGGTGATATGGTTGTTGACTTTGTTGACTTGTTGACTTGTTGACTTTGTTGACTTGTTGACTTTTGTTGACTTGTTGACTTTGTTGACCGGTTGACTAGGCTTGACTAGTTGACCATCATGATAACCATAGCCATCATTTCATGGCAAAGACTTTTTCTTGCTTGCTCATTTGTGTAAAATGAGTGCATGAAATGATATGGTTATAGTTGCTTCAAACCATCACATAAGACTTTTTTAGTATGATGAGTTATCATGACTTTGGATTATGAGAGGGTGAAAGACAAAAGAGAGCCTCATTCTTTCTTGCTCATTCTCTCTCTTGTTCTTGAGCTCTCCTTTTGCTCTCACCCATTTGCTCTTGCTCCCTCTCTTTAATCTATGTTTATCTTGTCTCATGAGTTGAGAATCAAGAACCATAGATAAAATCCCACACAAAGTATTCTCTACTCATTCTAGTTCACTAGGTTTAGCAAACCAAGTGAACTAGTTTCTTCAAAGAACGAAGAAGGAGCTAAAGGTTGGAGCTTTCAGGTGGATCTATCTTCGGCGTACGGAGACGACGAGAAGAAGCCAATCGGACCACCTCCGGAGCTTGAAGACGAAGGAGTTCAAGACAAGCAAGGTATAACCCCCTAACCGAGTAGCTAGAAACTCATAGTTAGGTTGTTAGATAGATGTTTAACTAAGATCCGGGTTTTAGGTCCATGTTACCACCTCCGTAAAAATCGTTTTTTACCAAATTCCGCGTTCCCGAAAGTACCGGGAGAGGTAGCATGGACTTACAATACCTAGGTCTACAAGTCCTTCTCTTCTTGCTCCATGGAGTGAAAGAAAGGGATCTCCTTGTCGCTTCTCTTGTCGAAGAAAGATCCACCCGAGGGCCTCAACCTTTGGCTTCAACTTCAAACTCGAAGTAACTAAGATGCTTGGAGTGCTAATCCTAGAACCTTAGAAAGAGTAGAGAGTATTTTTGAAGGGATTATCTCAAGCTCAAATAGTTCTCAACTCATGAGAGGGGAGAGCTAGAGAGAGAGGAAGAGGAGGAGAGAGAATGAGAATGATAGAAATGAGAATAGTTTACAACCATCTCACATATATGTGTGAATTATGAAAAATAGATAATTAGCTAAATATAATTGTCATGGTTTAATCAAGAAATGACCATTATCATTTTATATTAAATGCTTTTTGCTAGAATCAAAGAGCATCTTTCTTATGGAATGATTATGGTCAAGTTGTCAACCTAGGTCAACAAGTCAAATAAAGTGAAGTGGTCAACAACCCTAACCATGCCCAATTATAATTAACTAATATCAATAAATCATATTTCACACATAACCATTAGGGTTAAGAAAATGACAATGGTAATCAACCCTAATGAAAGTCCTCTGCCTCTCCCTCAGTCAACTGTGCATACACACCCGTATCCGTGTTCCGAGGAACACGAATACAATGAGATAAAACCAATCCCAAAACATATACTAGGATCCGGCTTAAACCAAAGCCCGCTAGTATAAGCTGTCCGGACACAAAACGTGCACAAGTGCGCGAATGTGAACGAACCCCGTCGCAAAACCATGCGACCTCTACTCATTTTGCCTAAAGGCGAATAACCCTCTGTGTGGGACTCTAAAGACTCAACACTACGCTGGCAATGGATTTAACCACAGACTGCAAGCGGCACTAGCTGTACGTAACGGTCCCCAAGTAGATGCTGATAAGAAGACCGACGAGGTAAACCCATCTGAACTCCTACTGAGCCTGAATGTGACAGTCTCCGTACAGTCTGGTCTGTTCGTCTGATAACATCGCATGGCGGGCCTAGAGGGCGGTAAACGTCAGTCCCCTAATAGCGGTACAAGTCGTGTCGGAGTGTAGCCCAGAACACCCTGAGATAAAACTGGAAACCTACCAGTATATCTCGCTTGCCCTAACCAGGGACTACTTGTGTAATGGCTCTCCTAGACACAGCGCGATGCCAACCCCCAATACCGGGAGAGACGAATCCTGTCTAACCGTCACTGCCTCCAAGTGCTTCGGGACTGCACCCAACTACTACCTGTTTGCACGACTCCTTTGAGCCGTAGTAGGGTAGTAATCAAAGTACAATGGGAACACACTCGAGGCGAAGTGACAGTGTCAAGTCAGCGGGCTAAGCTGTACTCATTTCACCTGGGAACTGATAACCGACGATAGGTATAATACCAACCAACAGTTCCCGACGAGTCCTGTCCAGTATACTCGTAACCTAACGAGTACCCACATACTATCTCAAGTACGACGTACTGACGGCTGTGGGACAGGCCGTCTCCCGCGCTAGGATGAGAAGCGCATACGCTAGTCTACTCCGGAGTATCGATGCCCTGTCTCGATAATCCCATGACCAGGGACTTGTAAATAAGGATGTGCTTGTAGATTACCCAGCCCCCACGAGCGTGACTGCCATCACAACGCTGGTAATCAAGCAAAGATCCTAAGGGCTCCACTAATGTGTATAGGTGATATAATAAAAGAAACACATGTACACATTAAAGCAGAGACAAACCAAGTAGTATACTACCATTTCGAGCAAGATTGTCTATACAACTGTGAATATCCCAAGCTTCCATCAAGTAATATACATACTAGTATGATACAGTAATGGCCTCTAGGGCATATACACTAACAATCTCCCACTTGCACTAAGGCCATGTACTGGCGTATCGAAGACCTATCATCTCGATCAGCCGCTCGAACTGAGTCTGGGGTAAGGCCTTCGTGAATGGATCTGCAGTGTTATCTTCTGAAGCAACCCTCCGAACCTCGATCTCCTGGCGATCCACGATCTCCCTGATCAGGTGATACCGCCTCAAGATGTTTCTGGATTTCTGATGGGACCTGGGTTTCTTCGCTAAAGCTATAGCCCCGTTGTTGTCGCAATACAGAGGTATTGGATCAACAACGGACGAAACCACCTGAAGTTCTTTCAAGAACATCCTCATCCAGACGGCTTCTTTTGCGGCATCAGATGCAGCGATATATTCCGCTTCCATAGTCGAGTCAGCAACGGTTTCCTGTTTGGAACTTTTCCAACACACCGCCCCTCCATTGAGAGTAAAGACAAAACCCGACATGGACTTGGAATCATCCTTGTCACTCTAGAAGCTGGAGTCAGCAAAGGCCTCAATCTGGAGGTCTTTTCCTCCATACACCAAGAACATCTTCTTAGTCCTTCTCAGGTACTTGAGAATGTTCTTTACCGCTATCCAGTGTTTCTCTCCAGGGTTTGACTGATACCGGCTTACCACACTCAGTGCGTAAGCAACATCTGGTCTGGTACACAACATCGCATACATTATAGAGCCTACCGCAAAAGCGTAGGGTATAATAGACTGTTAGTGTATATGCCCTAGAGGCCATTACTGTATCATACTGGTTTGTATATTACTTAATGGATGCTTGGGATATTCACCTTGTATATACAATCTTGCTCAAAATAGTAGTATGCTACTTGGTTTGTTTCTACTTCAATGTGTACATGTGTTTATTTTTGTATATCGCCTATACACATTAGTAGAGCCCTTAGGATCTTTGCTTGATTACCAGCGATGTGATGGCCGTCACACTAGTGGGGCTGGGTAATCTATAAGCACATCCTTATGCAGGTCCCTGGTCGCAGGACTATCGAGACAGGGCATCGATACTCCGGAGTAGACCAGCGCATGCGCTTCTCATCCCAGTGTGGGAGACGGTCTGTCCCACAGCCGTCAGTACGTCGTACTTGAGATAGTATGCGGGTGCTCGTTAGGTTACGGGTACACTGGACAGGACTCGTCGGGAACTGACTAGTTGGTATTATACCTATCGTCAGTTATCAGTTCCCAGGTGACATGAGTACAGCTTAGTCCGCTGACTTGACACTGTCACTTCGCCTCGGGTGTGTTCCCACTGTACTTTGATCACTACCCTACCACGGCTCAAAGGAGTCGTGCAAACAGGTGGTGGTTGGGTGCAGTCCCGAAGCACTTGGAGGCAGTGACGGTTAGACAGGATTCGTCTCTCCCGGTATTGGGGGTTGACATCGCGCTGTGTCTAGGAGAGCCATTACACGAGTAGTCCCTGGCCAGGGCAAACGAGATATACTGGTAGGTTTCCAGTGTTATCTCAGGGTGTATTGGGCTTCACTCCGGCACGACTTGTACCGCTATTGGGGGACTGACGTTTACCGCCCCCTAGGCCCGCCATGCGATATATCAGACGAACAGACCGGACTGTACGGAGAATGTCACACTCAGGCTCAGTAGGAGTTCAGATGGGTTTCGCCTCGTCGGTCTTCTTGTCGGCATTACCTGGGGACCGTTACGCACAGCTAGTGCCGCTTGCGGTCTGTGGTTAAACCCACTGCCAGCGTAGTGTCGAGTCTTTAGAGTCCCACACAGAAAGCTTTTCGCCTTTAGGCAAAAGAGTAGAGGTCGCATGGTATTGCGACAGGTCGCATGGTTTTGCGACAGGGTTCGGTCACGTCCGTGCACTTGTGCACGTACAGTGTCCGGACAGTTTACACTAGCGGGCTTTGGTTTAAGCCAGATCCTAGTGTACCTTATGGGATTGGATTTATCCAGTTTGCATTCGTGTTCCTCGGAACGCGGATGCGGGTGTGTATGCACAGTTGACAGGGAGGCAGAGGCAGCGGATTCTCATTAGGGTTGTTGACAGTTGACCGTTGACTTTTTGACTTTATGCTCAACCCTAATGAGAATATGATATGTGATTAACTATTATATTAATTAAGTATTATGGTGATATGGTTGTTGACTTGTTGACTTTTGTTGACTCGTTGACTTTGGTGACTTGTTGACTTTTGTTGACTTGTTGACCGGTTGACTAGGCTTGACTAGTTGACCATCATGATAACCATGGTTATCATTTCATGCCAAAGACTTTTACTTGCTTGTTCATTTGAGTAAAATGAGTGCATGACATGATAAGGCTGTGGTTGCTTCTAACCATCACATAAGACTTTTTTGATATGATGAGTTATGATCACTTTGGATTATGAGAGGGTGAGAGAGAAAAGAGAGCCTCATTCTTTCTTGCTAATTCTCTCTCTTGTTCTTGAGCTCTCCTCTTGCTCTCACCCTCAACCTCTTGCTCCCTCTCTTGATATATGGTTCTCTTGTCTCATGAGTTGAGAATCAAGAACCATAGATAAAATCCCATTCTATTTCCTCTCTACTCATTCTAGTTCACTAGGTTTAGCAAACCAAGTGAACTAGTTTCTTCAAAGAACGAAGAAGGAGCTAAAGGTTGGAGCTTTCAAGTGGATCTATCTTCGGCGTATGGAGACGACGAGAAGGAGCCATCGGACCACCACCGGAGCTTGAAGACGAAGGAGTTCAAGACAAGCTAGGTATAACCATCTTCATCCGAGTAGCTAAATATCTTTAGCTTAGTATGCTAGTTTTAGTTTAGGTAAAGATCCCGACCTAGCTTAGTCCATGTTGCCTCTTGCGTTAAAATTTTGATTTTATACCGTTTCCGCCTCCCCGTAAGAACCGGGGGTCGCAACGTGGACTTACATAGACATGCGATCCCTTTCCAAATCAGTCTTGGGAGACATCTCTTTGGAGAGGGTGATCCCGTGACAAGCCGGTAGATTACCGCGCTTGGAATCTTCCATACTGAATCTTTTCAGTATGGTGTCGATGTACCTGGACTGCGAAAGTCCTAATATCCTCTTGGATCTGTCACGATAGATCCGGATCCCCAGAATGTAGGAGGCATCACCCAGGTCTTTCATAGAGAACCTGTGTGACAAGAACCCTTTGATAGATTGTAGCATAGGAATGTCATTTCCTATCAAGAGAATGTCATCCACGTATAAAACGAGGAATACGACAGTTCTTGCTACAAATCTACTATAGATGCATGGTTCATCTGGATTTTTGATAAAGCCAAATTCTTTGACCGTCTCATCAAAACAGATGTTCCAACTCCGCGATGCCTGCTTTAGTCTATAGATGGACTTAAGCAACTTGCACACTTTTCCGCTGCTCCCACTCTGAATGAAACCCTCTGGCTGTTCCATATAGACACACTCCTCTAAATTTCCATTTAGAAAAGCGGTCTTTACGTCCATCTGCCAAATCTCATAATCGTGGAAGGCAGCAATGGCAAGAAGGATCCGAATGGATTTCAGCATAGCCACTGGAGAAAAGGTTTCGTTATAGTCCAAACCAGGTCTTTGACGAAAACCCTTCGCAACAAGTCTAGCCTTATAGGTCTCAACCTGTCCATCTACACCAATCTTCCTTTTGAACATCCACTTGCATCCTACGGGTTTTACCCCATCTGGAGTAATGTCCAACGTCCATACTTTGTTGGTGTACATGGACTCCATTTCGGTCCGCATTGCATCCAGCCATTTTACCGAGTCAACGCTCTGAATGGCTTGCTGGAAGCTAGTAGGCTCATCACAATCAATGATGCAATCCTCTCTATCCCCGTCTATGAGAAAACCGTAGTATCTCTCGGGCGGATGAGACTGCCTACTACTCCTATGGAGTGGCGTAGGAATGTCCTGATCTTTCGAACCCTCTGGTTCTACTAAGCTTTCAGTAATAGCTTGTAGTTCTGGAATTTCTTCCAGTTCTCCTGCGCTCCCACTAATTTCCTTTTCCAAGAACTGGTGTTCCAGAAAGTGGGCATTACGAGAAACAAAGACCTTTTGTTCCTCTGCGTGGTAGAAAAGATACCCCTGGTGTTCTTTGGGTATCCCACAAACTTGCACAGTACTGAGCGTGCCTCGAGTTTGTCCGCATGCTGCTTTTTGACAAAAGCTGGACATCCCCAGATCTTCAGATATTGAAGATAGGGTTTCTTCCCACTCCATAACTCATATGGTGTGGTAGGCACAGTCTTAGTTGGAACTCGGTTCGAAAGGTATGCGGCTGATTCTAGCGCATATCCCCAGAATGATCACGGTAACTCAGCGTTACTCATCATGGACCGTACCATATCCAATAGGGTTCGGTTCCGTCTCTCCGATACACCGTTATGTTGTGGAGTGTATAGAGGAGTAAGTTGAGAGAGAATTCCATTCTCTTTTAGGTAATCTAGGAACTCGGCACTCAAGTATTCACCACCTCGATCAGATCTTAGTGTCTTGATACTTTTGCCTATTTGTTTTTCTACTTCATTCTTGTATTCCTGGAACTTTTCAAAGGCTTCAGATTTATGCTTCATTAAGAAGACATGTCTGAACCTTGAAAAATCATCCGTAAAAGTAATGAAGTAAGAATAAACGCTTCGCGCATGTGTAGACATTGGACCGCACACGTCACTGTGTATGAGTCCCTAGAGCTCGCTTGCTCTTACTCCGTGTCTAGTGAACGGAGTTTTTGTCATCTTTCCTTTGAGACAGGATTGACAAGTTGCATATGATTGATATTCGAACGGATCCAAATATCCTTCAGTATGTAACTTCGTCAATCTTCTCTCATTGATGTGACCCAGTCTACAATGCCATAAGAAAGCCTGATTGATATCTGGAGACTTTCTTTTGTGTGTATTCTGGACATTGAAAATCTGTGGTTGGTTCAATATGTATATACCATTGCTTAATGTACCTGATCCAATCAGAACTTGATTAAGGTGAATGTTCACAACATTACTTACAAACACAAATTCATAACCTTCTTTAGATATTAAAGATACAGAAATGATATTACAAGTTGCATTGGGTACAAAAAAGCAATTACGTAAAACCAAAACATGTCCATCTGACATCCCCAGGTGATAGTCCCCCACGGCCTCAGCATCCATGCTAGCTCCGTTTGCAACTTTGAGGGTCATGTCACCTGCCTTCAAAAACCTACGCTTTCTCAACCCCTGCAAAGAATTACAGATATGAGATCCTGATCCGGTATCCAATACCCAGGAAGTAAGTTTATTGATAGACAGTTTTCAATAGCATACACACCTGAAGCTGAAGCCGCAACTTGCTTTAGATCCTGTGTTTTGGCTTTCCAAGCCCTGCAATCTTTCTTCCAGTGTCCACTCTTGTGACAGTAAAAGCACTCTTCTTTCCCTACAAGCTTCCCCGCTACCTTTGTTGCTTTTGCCTTTCCCTTCGTATCCACTTTACTAACACCGCCTCTTGGTTTGGCGGGGGTTTTCTTCTTCTTTCCCTTGGCTTTCGCCCTGGACTTAGAAGAGAAAGATCCTCCTACAAACAAAGTGGATATTTCCCTACCATTTTGTAGGGTGCCCTCAGCACTCCTCAACATGTTCAGAAGCTTGGAAAGTTCAACCTCCTTTCCTTGCATGTTGATGTTTAGGATAAACTGGGCGTAAGTAGAAGGAAGGGACTGAAGAATCAAGTCCGTATAGAGCTCATTCTCCAACGTGGTCCCAAGGTCCGCGAGCTTCTCTATGTAGCCAATCATCTTAAGCACGTGTTCCGCTACCGATGATCCGACGGCCAATCTTGCCGAAAACAGCTTCTTCGACACTTCGTATCTGGCGATACGAGATTGCTCTCCATACAGTTCTTTTGTATGGAGAAATATGGATTCGAGGTCCATATTCTCGTGCCTCCTGTGATGTTCATTGTCCATAGAGGCAAGCACGAGGCACTTGGCCTTCGCGCAGTCGATTTTCCAGGTCTTATAGATTTCCCTATCTACGACACTGGTTTTGGGACCTGGGACAGGGGGAGCTTTGGTGGTAAGAAGATATCCCAACTTGTCATAAGTGATTGCCATTTTGACATTCCTGAGCCAATCTTTGTAGTTTGGCCCTGTCAGTATATTTTTATCTAATAATAACTTAAGTCCGGTCATGTTGATTGGTCGCTGCAATTAGGAGAGAGAAAAGAAACACTTTAGCATGATACTCTTGCAAGTTTAGAGTGGTTTTTAGTTTGTCTAAACAGGATGGCTCCCACTGTCTCTCGAATCCCTCCTCAAACCATAAAGGAAGAATTAGTCGGGATCAATTTCACCGTACAATACTTGCTTAACCGTTCAGCCAGTCCAGTGTCGGTACTTCGAGGGAGGTTTTCCAACGCTTTCGCAAAGTTCCTTAATTAAGTAACCTCTTTTCCCTGTGGGCGTAGTCCCGCTAACACCTTTCTAGACACCTACTAGGTTTATAGCATTGATCGTTAAGTGAGAAATTTCCCGAGGAGTAGCATATACTCACAGTAGGATCGGGATCCAAATATCATCGCGTGACAAAACTGAAGGAATCCTACTAGAATTATTACACTCCAAATGGTATGCAGCGCTAGCAAGTTTCAGTACTTATGAAACTCCCGATGTGGATATTTGCCTCATGCTCTTATGACCTTGGCGTGAGGTCAAAATGTCATAAGTCACATGTCAAGTTCTACCCATCATTATCCAGGTTAATTTGAACCCACCCGTACCTACCCTTGACGTAGACCAAAATGGCAGTATGACTGTCTCAAATCAACGCATTCTATCTATGCAACAGATAAATATCCGGCAGCTACCAATCACTATGCCTTGGCATGAGGTCAAAATACATAGCTCGAATACTACCGAATATTTAACTGAAATGATGGAGGGCTACAAATGGCTTTGGCGAAACCGTGAACGTAGTGAACTTGATATAATCGATGGAACGAGATAGCTTTTAAAAGGAGTGGTTCAAGCTCCGCATTTAAAAGTTGGTTTTTTGAAAAGAACCGAGTAGTTTTGAAAGTGTTCCAACGACTTTTACTTGGTTTATTTTCTTGCATTAATTCCAATGCGTCCCATCATTTAATCCTACCATTGCAGAAAACAACGAAAATATGACGTACGCTTATGCCATCCGCATTCGCCACGGGCCTCGTCATCACCCGTTAGGTTACTTAACTAACGATAGAATGGGGGCTGGGCTAGCGCGAATGCAAAACATAAGCAACGCCTAAATAGATATCGTATATATATAGCAATGATAGCCAATCCAGATCACAAATGAATATATTGGATATAATAGGAATCCGCATTCCGTTCGAGCCTGTAACGAAAAGCGGATTACACGGTCGCGATGAATAGCCAAAACCCCATCCTAGACCCCTACGGGTGCGGCAAACTACCCGCCAAGTACCCGAAGCGAAGCAACCTCCCTCAACACCGTGAGTGGGCCACTCGGCACTTCGAGATACCCGGTAGTTTGTGCACCCCTCCTTGGGTCTATCCTAGGAGCAAAAACAGTAAAAAGAAATTATACAATAGCGGCTACAACCTCAACCCGGATGTGCAGCCACACAAATAATATTACATCAATTTACATATTACAAGAATTGAAAGAATAAGAAAACTCTCATCTCACAACCCCCGGCTATTCATCCGCGACAATCCAACGAATTCATATACACAAACCAGCAAGCATTACAGATCACAGATATGTATAACCCCCACTAATCGACGTATAGCGATTAGCAGACGTTCAATACATATAATACATCACAGATATAACCCATTAGTCAAAGTATAGGGAAGATCGATCAAAAATACGGATTTATAACCACCCCAAATACAAATTTCTTTTCTGGAAAATCTGGGAAGAAATAAAATATTTTAAAAATCCCAAAACCTGAACAGAAGAACACTGCACCAAACTCGGTCCACGACCGAGTCAACTCGGCCGCGGATCCGCGGCAAGAAGAATGTTCTTGCCGTGGAACCGTGGCGCTTTGAACGGTTCACTGGATCGTTTTTGGTGTGTTTCTTAACAAAACCCTGAGCCGATTTTTGAAGTGTGATTTATTATTTTTAGAGCAGAAAAAAAATCAACAGAAACTTAGGGTTTTGAAAACTAGTTTTGCGATTTTTACCGATCGAAGTTCTATATACTTTACTAACTAGCTAGTTTATGTTTAGTTAGGCTCTGATACCACTGTAAGTCCACGTTGCCTACCCCGGTGCTTGCAGGGAGGCGGAAACGTTATGAAAAATTTGATTTTTACAACACTAGACAACATGGACTCGCTAAAGGAGTGATCTTTGCTAAACAAAACTAACTAACAAAGCTAAAGGAGTAAGCTACTTGGTTAAAGGGTTATACCTAGGTCTTCAAGTCCTTCTCTTCTTGCTCCTTGGAGTGAAAGAAAGGGATCTCCTTGTCACTTCTCTTGCCGAAGAATGATCCACCCGAGGGCCTCAACCTTTGGCTTCAACTTCAAACTAGAAGTAACTAAGATGCTTGGAGTGCTAATACTAAAACCATAAAAAGAGTAGAAAGTATTTTTGAAGGGATTATCTCAAGCTCAAATGGTTCTCAACTCATGAGAGGGGAGAGCTAGAGAGAGAGGAAGAGGAGGAGAGAGAATGAGAATTATAGAAATGAGAATAGTTTACAACCATCTCACATATATGTGTGAATTTTGAAAAATAGATAATTAGCTAAATATAATTGTCATGGTTTAATCAAAAAATGACCATTATCATTTCATATTAAATGCTTTTGGCGAGAATCAAAGAGCATCTTTCTTATGGAATGATTATGGTCAAGTTGTCAACCTAGGTCAACAAGTCAAATAAAGTCAAATGGTCAACAACCCTAACCATGCACAATTATAATTAACTAATATAAATAAATCATATTTCACACATAACCATTAGGGTTAAGAAAATGACAATGGTAATCAACCCTAATGAAAGTCCTCTGCCTCTCCCTCAGTCAACTGTGCATACACACCCGTATCCGTGTTCCGAGGAACACGAATACAATGAGATAAAACCAATCCCAAAACATATACTAGTATCCGGATTAAACCAAAGCCCGCTAGTATAAGCTGTCCGGACACAAAACGTGCACAAGTGCGCGAATGTGAACGAACCCCGTCGCAAAACCATTCGACCTCTACTCATTTTGCCTAAAGGCGAATAACCCTCTGTGTGGGACTCTAAAGACTCGACACTACGCTGGCAGTGGGTTTAACCATAGACCGCAAGCGGCACTAGCTGTATGTAACGGTCCCCAGGTAGATGCCGATAAGAAGACTGACGAGGTAAACCCATCTGAACTCATACTGAGCCTGAATGTGACAGTCTCCGTACAGTCCGGTCTGTTCGTCTGATAACTGTTAGTTGTATGTATGCCCTAGAGGCCAGTATTGTACAGATGATGTATATTATATTGGATGCTTGGACATATATAGAGATGACTTTCTTGCTCGATATGATAGTATGCTATCTGGTTGCTCTTTATCTTAACATGTACACTAGTCTCTTTAAACTGTCTTATGGTTACATGTTGATAAAGCCCTTAGGATGTGTACTTGATTACCTAGACTATGATGCAGATCATACTAGTGGGGATATGGTAGTCCATAAGTACATCCTTCAAGGTCCCTAGTCGTGGGTGTATCGAGACGGGGCATCGATATACCAGTGTAGACTAGCGTATACGCTTCTCGACCCATGAGATGGGCGATGGATGATCCCACATCCATTGGTGTTTAACATCAGAGATGGTATACGGGTGCTCAGTGGAGACTGGGTACACTGGACGGACTCGCCGAGAACTCCCAGATGGTATTATACCTCACGTCAGATGGCAGTTCTCAGGTGACACTTGTGCAGGTTAGTCTGTAGACCCGAGATCGTCATAGAGTCTTGTGTGATTCCCACTGTGCTTTGATCTCTACCTTACCACGTCCATGAGGGCGTGCAAAACGGTGGTTTTTGGGCACAGTCCCGAGTCACATGGAGGCAATGAGCGATAGGAGGGGTTTCGTCTCTCCCGGTATTGGGGGTTGATGTTGCGCTGTGCTCGATTGGCCGTAACAGGGAAGTCCCTGGCCAGGGCTGATCAGAGATTTGCTGGTAAGTGTTACCAGTAGTTTCTCGACCCGTTATGAGCCTCACATCGGCACGACTTATCGGTTACTGGGGTCTGACGTTTACCACCCCTAGACTTGATATGCGACATATCAGACGAACAGACCGGACTGTACGGTAAGTGTTACTGGTTGGATTCACAGGAGTGTGAGCGGGCTAGCTCGTCGATCTTCTGATCGCTCAATACCCGGATGGCCGTTACGTTTAGCAGACCGCTTGCGGCTTGTGGGTGCTTGATATGATCATCATCTTCGACCGGCGTATTGACGAGTCTTTAGAGTCCTACACAGAGGTTTCCTGGCTCAAGCGAAACGAAATAGGAGCACATATGAGATATGTGCAGGACCGAGAATAATGCGTGTATGTGATACCGTATTCCATTCTCGCGATGAATGTATCGATTGGTTATATTCGATATAACCTAGATATCGAATCAAGGATTGATTCGATAAGCCGATACATAGGATACTAGTCGGTTATATGCGATATGACCGGATCGTTAAATCAAGTGTTGATTTAATGATTTAATGTATAATTATATATTTGATATAGTACTTTGCATTAACTAGTATTGGTTCACTTTAAATGGATTTTCTCACTTGATGTGCAAGTTGTATATGTGATATACTTTTGTGCACATGTTTGTATCATATTTGATGATGCATGTTTAATTGGTTAAGTGTAAAGAATCAAACCAAGGTTAAAAAGATGATTAGGGTTTTGCTTATTCATTTATTTATTTATTCATTTATTTGGAAAAGATTTTGATGAGAATGGTGGCTTTCTTTGTTTCTAGTTGAAGCTTCATGAAGCTTTGACTTTGTAACCATTCTTGTCTTCATGCTTAACCTTAACCCTTCCAAGTAACCATGGTCAATTCTCTACACTCTACCTTAGTTAGTATATGATAAGTATTCATTTTACTTTTCAATTTTGATTAAGACTTATCATATTCTAGCTTCATCTTCTTCTTCATCTTCAAAGAAAAAGCTTAAGTCCATTAATGGCAACTTGAGCTAAAATGTGAGAAATCCAATTCTAAAGTGAACCCACCTCCTATTTCTTCACCCTCTACCTCTTTCCAAGTAGTATAGGGTGTTTTCTTCACAAGTTTCACAACTTGATGCAGTTGGAGCTTGAACTTGTAATGCCTCGACGTAGATCATCTTCGGCACGAAGCCGACGATTGAGTCCGGGATTCGAGATGGACAGCGAGAGGATGCCTACGTGGAGCTAAGGAAGTGGAGAACCGGATCTACAAAGGTTGTAGCCTCTCTCTTTTAGTTAAATTGTTAACTAGTTTCATTTTTCGCCTAAACTTCTAGTCAACGATCCGTATTAGGGTTTCTCGGCACCCGTAAAATTTGAAATTGGCATGGTTGATGCCTTATGAGACCTCATTAGCGTGTCTAGGAACCCTACAGTGGTATCAGAGCCTAGCTAGAGCCTTAGGCGAAGTGTAGACGACGTTTGAAATCCGAACGAATCGAAACCCTAATCCCAAACTTGCTCTCTGGACTTTTTTCAAAAACTAGGTTTTTTCCATATTAAAAATATGCAGAAAAATCAGCAGGTGATTGTAAGAGTTACTGTGAAATTCGATAGCCTAATGCCATAGAAGCGCGGCGGAACCGCGGCATTAGCATGCCTAATGCGGCGGTTCCGGGGCCATCTAGTCTCCTCTGTTGTTCAATTTTGCACAGTAATTCCTATGTTGCAGTGTTGGTTTTCCTGGGAATTTTTAATCTGAACTCAAGAGTTGAGTTTTCTGGGTTGTTTTAGGAGTTCGTAGATTCGATCGGATTATCAAATTTTGTCTATGTGTTTTTCGGATAATTTTAGAATATGTTAAAAAGTTCGACCGGATGTAAATACCCAATCTTTCCCCTGCTCGGAAATTTCCAATTGTTGGACTTTTCCGTAGTTTAATGACGTTCTAAGTAGTGCAAGTAACGCGATGGTCCCTCTAGAAGACAACAAACCTTAACTCGATTATGTGACCGTCTTGAACTGCCCTTTGAACCTTAGGGTTTGGGGCAGTACGGCGTGCCACATGTGAGGCGTTGGCTTGACCCTTCTACGGCTGGACTGTTGGTACTGAGGCATGAAGTGAATGTCTTTGAACTTATTTCATGTGTTGATCGGTTTCGGGAAAACTTGGGTGTTCGAATGTTCGATCGGAAAGTTTAATATTTTCTATTTATCCGGAATGGGATACAATAATTGGAATTCACAAACAGTTATGAGATAACTGAATGAATGTTATAAATCTAGCGATTTAGTCTCACTTGATATTGAAAAGAGTTTTCGATAATGGGAGTAAAATGCGGGGTTTATAATTGTTAGGCATGTGATGTCTAAGGAATTCATTGGTCTAGGCATGCGATGTCTAAAGGGTTTGCGGATTCCAACTGTTGTAGTTTTACACTTTCTTTTCTGTGACCGTAAGTGTAATATGTGATATCGCCGGTTTCGTTGCTATATGTCAACGACAATTGGGATGTGCATATTTACTTACGTTGATGACATGCGTTGTTATGTGTTGCTGGATATGTTTTATTGGATTGTCGTGTTCGAATAGCCGGGGGTTTTTATGTGAGATGAGTGTTTTTCTTTTTCATTCATGTAAAAACTTGTATGTAATATTCTTTTATTGGGGCACTTCCAGGTAGCGGAAGATGTCACCCTTTGTATATTATTTACTTTTCCGCATTAGGATAGATCCAAGGAGGGGAGCACAAGTAACCGGGTTCTAGGGTCCAGTGGGAGACCATCTCGAGGAGTCGAGTTCGGGTCTCCTAACCCTAGAATTGGTAGGGTTGCTTGCCGCTCTCGTAGAGGTCTAGGGGTGTGGGATTGGCTATTCATCACGCTCGTGGAATCCGTGTTTTATACTGGCTCGTATTGAAAACACGGACGTCCTAGTATATCCAATATTTCATATGATTCTTCTGCTGCGATATCTGTGATGTGATCATGCGATATGTTCTGTGATGGATACTTTATATAGTATATATGATATATTATATAGACGTTACTTATGTTTTGCACCCGCACTAGCCCTGTCCTGCTCTGTCGTTAGTTACCTAACCTAACGGTGCACGAGGGGACATCCAGGCGAATGCGGATGGCATAAGTGTACGTCGTATTTATCTGTGATGTTTAGGTGAATTAAATGATGGGACTTCATTAATGTGATTAATGAAAGAAGAGAAACCTAAGATGTTGTAGAATCAAATTTTAAATAAAACAGGTAGCTACAGTTCTTGCTTTGCACAGTGGTATATGTGATATGTCCTGCACCTTATTCGATGAGGAAAGGACCGAGATCCCTTCACCGGGAGTGACTCCTTTAGCAATAACTTACAGATGCTACACACTCGGTTTGTTTTTGATTGCTTCTATAGTTTCTGCTTTGCACAGTGATATATATGATATATCCCGCATCTCATTCGACGAGGAAAGGGCCGACGATCCCTTCACCGGGAGTGACCCCTTTAGCAAAACTAGAAAAGCCTCAAAATCGCTCCATTTCAAAAACTTCATTTGATTCTACAACGATATCAAGTTCATTACGCTCATGGTTTTCTGAAAACCTGCGTAGCCCTCCGTCATTTCAGATAAGTACTACTTAGTATTCGTGCTACGGTAGTTTGGCATTCGTCAAGGCGTAGTGTACGGTAGCTAACTAGTATTTATCTGATTATGCATATGATGCAGATTGGATTAAGGTATTCGTACGGCGTTGTTTGGCATTCGTCAAGGGTCGTGCGGGTAGGTTTAATTCGATCAAGAAATGTACGGGTTGAACTTGACTAGTGGACTATGGGTTGTTTGGCATTCGTCAAGGTCATAGAACACTAGGGGCAAAATATTATCGGGAATTTCAAGTGTTGAAATTTGCAATGAGATTGCATACCTTCTATGAGATAGTTGGATCCCGATACCCACTGCGAGTAAGAGTTACTCCTGGGAGAGTTTTATACATTGCAATTAGCTAATCAAGTAGGTGTCTAGAAAGGTGTCAACGGGGTTACGCCTCTGGGAAAACGAGGTTTACATTAATTAGGTTCGTGCGAAAGCACGGGGGACCTCCCTCAAAGTACCGACACTGGCCTGGCTGAAAGATTGGCGAACTTGTAATGTGTAATTAATCCCGGCTAGTCTTTCCTTTTAGGGTTTGAAGGAAGATTTGATAAAAACCAGTGGGAGCCATCCTGATTAGATAAGATAATAACCAATCTGATCTTGCAAGAGCATACGCTAAAGTGTTTTCTTCTCTCTCTCTCCAGGTAGCGACCATTTCATGCCCTAATAAAGATAATAATATGGATGTATTGACTGAACCCGCTTATTATACTGAGCAGGGGAACGTTGAACCCGTTCTATCTTATAAGTGTTATAAGAATGAACAGGAAACAGGAGAATATGTGGATTCTCACACCGCCCAAACGGAGAACATGCATGTTGATGCATCATCTTCGGGTGTGTTTGTCATTGAGAACTGTTTCTCAGTTCACCCTACGTCCTGGGTATTAGATACCGGATCAGGATTCCACATATGTAAGATGTTACATGGGCTGCGGAAAGGTAGAGAACTGGGAAAAGGTGATCATTCCGTTCAAGTTGGGAATGGGGCAAATGTTGCAGCCAAAGCAGTTGACGAATATCACCTAGTATTACCAAGTGGTGATACAATGATTCTGAATGAGTGCTATTATATACCGAACATGATGTGCAACATTATATCAGTTTCTTTATTGAGTTAAGAAGGATATAATTTTGTAGTACAGGATAATATTATGAACATATTCCTAGATCAAAAGTTGATTGCATCAGGCTCGTTACATAATGGCATATTCATTCTAAATCAAAATACAGTCCTCAATATACAAAACACACACAAGAGGAAAAGTTCAGAAATGAACGAATCCTACTTGTGGCATTGTAGACTTGGTCATATCAATGCGACACGACTGGCTAAGTTACATAAGGATGGTTATTTGAACCCGTTCGAATTATCATCTTATGATACTTGCCATTCATGTCTCAAAGGAAAAATGACCAAAGCTCCGTTTAGTGGACACGGAGAAAGAGTTACTAAACTCTTAGGACTGGTACATAGTGATGTATGCGGTCCCATGTCTACCCATGCCAGGAACGGTTCTTCCTACTTCATTACATTCACTGACGATCTCTCTAGATGCGGGCATGTGATCCTATTGAAACACAAGTCTGAAGCTTTTGAGAAATTCAGAGAATATAAGCAAGAAGTAGAGAACCAAACGGGCAAAAGTATTAAGATCCTTCGATCTGATCGAGGAGGAGAATACTTGAGCAATGAGTTCCAAGATTATCTAAAAGAGAATGGGATTCTCTCTCAGCTTACTCCACCTTATACACCACAGCACAACGGTGTATCGGAACGAAGGAATCGCACCCTATTAGATATGGTGCGTTCAATGATGAGTACAGCTGAGTTACCTATTTCCTTCTGGGGGTATGCGCTTGAGACGGCCATACACCTATTGAATATGGTTCCTACCAAATCAGTGCCTACCACTCCATATGAGATATGGAAAGGGAAGAGACCATCTCTTAAGTATGTTAAGATATGGGGTTGTCCAGCCTATGTCAAAAGACAAAATCCGGACAAACTCGAGGCAAGATCAGTCTTATGTAAGTTTGTAGGATATTCCAAAAATTCACAAGGGTATATCTTCTACCACCCTGAGGAACAAAAGGTGTTTGTTTCTCGACATGCCACTTTCTTAGAAAAAGGTTTTCTTATGAAACAGATTAGTGGCATTGAGGTAGAACTGGAAGAGGTTCCAGCAACACAAACTATAACTGAAGATTTAGTAGAACCATAGAATTCAGTAGTACCCGACGAACCCCAGCCTCTCCGCCGATCTAGCAGGGTTTCTCTTCCACCTGAGAGATACTACGGTTTTCTCATTGACGGTGGAAGCGAAGATTGCATCATGGAAGATGATGACCCAACTAGTTTCGAGCAGGCCATCACGAGTAGGGACTCAGTGAAATGGCTGGATGCTATGCGGTCCGAGATGGAATCCATGTACACCAACAAAGTATGGACTTTGGATGTTGCTCCTGAAGGGGTAAAACCCATCGGGAGCAAGTGGATCTTCAAGAAAAAACTTGGTGTAGATGGGAAAGTGGAGACTTTCAAAGCTAGACTTGTAGCAAAGGGTTTTCATCAAAGACCAGGTGTGGACTATGACGAAACCTTTTCTCCAGTGACTATGCTTAAATCCATCCGGATCATGCTTGCCATCGCTGCATATCATGACTACGAAATCTGGAAAATGGATGTTAAGACCGCCTTTCTAAATGGTGATTTAGAAGAGTGTGTGTACATGACTCAGCCAGAGGGCTTCGTAGACAGTGGGAGCAGCGGGAAGGTGTGCAAGCTGCTTAAATCCATTTATAGATTAAAGCAAGCATCGCGGAGTTGGAACATCTGCTTTGACGTCGTTATCAAAGAGTTTGATTTCGTCAAAAACCCAGATGAACCTTGTATCTACAAGAAGGTAGCAGAGAGTAAGGTGGTCTTCCTCGTATTGTACGTGGACGACATACTCTTGATAGGAAATGATATTCCTATGCTGCAATCAGTCAAGCTCTTCTTATCACAAAGATTCTCGATGAAAGATCTTGGTGATGCCTCCTGCATATTGGGAATAAGGATCTATAGAGATAGATCCAAACGGATATTGGGATTGTCCCAATCCAGGTACATTGACACCATACTAAAGAGGTTTAGTATGGAAGAATCCAAGCGTGGGAACTTGCCCATGATCTCTGGAGTCACTCTCTCCAAAGAGATGTCTCCCAAGACTGATTTGGAGAGAGCTCGCATGCAAGGGATACCCTATGCTTCGGCAGTAGGCTCTATCATGTACGCCATGCTATGTACCAGACCCGATGTAGCATACTCACTAAGTGTAGTGAGAAAGTATCAAGCTGATCCTGGAGAGAGTCACTGGACAGCTGTGAAGAGCATTCTCAAGTACTTGCAAAGGACTAAAGAGATGCTCTTGGTGTATGGTAACGGAGAACTCCAAGTGGAGTCCTTTACTGATTCGAGCCTCCAGAGTGATAAGGACGACTCTAAGTCGCAGTCGGGATTTGTCTTTACCCTTTACGGAGGGGAGGTTAGCTGGAAGAGTTCCAAGCAGGAAACCGTGGCAGACTCGACGATGGAGGCTGAATACATCGCTGCCAACGATGCTGCCAAAGAGGCTGTCTGGATCAAGAAGTTCATTACTGAACTTGGAGTGGTTCCATCCATTGAGCATCCAATACCTTTGTATTGCGATAACAATGGAGCGGTGGCTTTGGCCAAGGAACCTAGGTCCCATCAGCGATCCAGGCATATTCTGAGGCGGTATCACCTGTCCGGGAGATAGTTGATCGCCGGGAGATCGAGGTCAGGAGAGTTGACACGAAGAACAACACGGCGGATCCACTCATGAAGGCCATTCCCCAGATACAGTTTGAAAGACTCTTCGGGATGCTCGGTATGCGATACTACAGTAGCTGGCCCTAGTGCAAGTGGGAGATTGTTAGTTGTATATATGCCCTAGAGGCCAGTATTGTACAGATGATGTATATTATATTGGATGATTGGACATATATAGAGATGACTTTCTTGCTCGATATGATAGTATGCTATCTGGTTGCTCTTTATCTTAACATGTACACTAGTCTCTTTAAACTGTCTTATGGTTACATGTTGATAAAGCCCTTAGGATGTGTACTTGATTACCTAGACTATGATGCAGATCATACTAGTGGGGACATGGTAGTCCATCAGAGATTTGCTGGTAAGTGTTACCAGTAGTTTCTCGACCCGTTATGAGCCTCACATCGGCACGACTTATCGGTTACTGGGGTCTGACGTTTACCACCCCTAGACTTGATATGCGACATATCAGACGAACAGACCGGACTGTACGGTAAGTGTTACTGGTTGGATTCACAGGAGTGTGAGCGGGCTAGCTCGTCGATCTTCTGATCGCTCAATACCCGGATGGCCGTTACGTTTAGCAGACCGCTTGCGGCTTGTGGGTGCTTGATATGATCATCATCTGCTACCGGCGTATTGACGAGTCTTTAGAGTCCTACACAGAGGTTTCCTGGCTCAAGCGAAACGAAATAGGAGCACATATGAGATATGTGCAGGACCGAGAATAATGCGTGTATGTGATACCGTATTCCATTCTCGCGATGAATGTATCGATTGGTTATATTCGATATAACCTAGATATCGAATCAAGGATTGATTCGATAAGCCGATACATAGGATACTAGTCGGTTATATGCGATATGACCGGATCGTTAAATCAAGTGTTGATTTAATGATTTAATGTATAATTATATATTTGATATAGTACTTTGCATTAACTAGTATTGGTTCACTTTAAATGGATTTTCTCACTTGATGTGCAAGTTGTATATGTGATATACTTTTGTGCACATGTTTGTATCATGTTTGATGATGCATGTTTAATTGGTTAAGTGTAAAGAATCAAACCATGGTTAAAAAGATGATTAGGGTTTTGCTTATTCATTTATTTATTTATTCATTTATTTGGAAAAGATTTTGATGAGAATGGTGGCTTTCTTTGTTTCTAGTTGAAGCTTCATGAAGCTTTGACTTTGTAACCATTCTTGTCTTCATGCTTAACCCTAACCCTTCCAAGTAACCATGGTCAATTCTCTACACTCTACCTTAGTTAGTATATGATAAGTATTCTTTTTACTTTTCAATTTTGATTAAGACTTATCATATTCTAGCTTCATCTTCTTCTTCATCTTCAAAGAAAAAGCTTAAGTCCATTAATGGCAACTTGAGCTAAAGTGTGAGAAATCCAATTCTAAAGTGAACCCACCTCCTATTTCTTCACCCTCTACCTCTTGCCAAGTAGTATAGGGTGTTTTCTTCACAAGTTTCACAACTTGATGGAGTTGGAGCTTGAACTTGTGATGCCTCGACGTAGATCATCTTCGGCATGAAGCCGATGACCTAGCCCGCCCATTTCTCCGATCAAGCCGACGATTGAGTCCGGGATTCGAGATGGACAGCGAGAGGATGCCTACATAGAGCTAAGGAAGTGGAGAACCGGATCTACAAAAGTTGTAGCCTCTCTCTTTTAGTTAAATTGTTAACTAGTTTCATTTTTCGCCTAAACTTTTAGTCAACGATCCGTATTAGGGTTTCTCGGCACCCGTAAAATTTGAAATTGGCATGGTTGATGCCTTATGAGACCTCATTAGCGTGCCTAGGAACCCTACAATAACATCGCATGGCGGGCCTAGGGGGCGGTAAACGTCAGTCCCCTAATAATGGTACAAGTCGTGTCGGAGTGTAGCCCAGAACACCCTGAGATAACACTGGAGACCTACCAGTATATCTTGCTTGCCCTGGCCAGGGACTACTTGTGTAATGGCTCTCCTAGACACAGCGCGATGCCAACCCCCAATACCGGGAGAGACGAATCCTGTCTAACCATCACTGTCTCCAAGTGCTTCGGGACTGCACCTAACTACTACCTATTTGCATAACTCCTTTGAGCCGTGGTAGGGTAGTAATCAAAGTACAGTGGGAACACACTCGAGGCGAAGTGACAGTGTCAAGTCAGCGGACTAAGCTGTACTCATGTCACCTGGGAACTGATAACTGACGATAGGTATAATACCAACCAACAGTTCCCGACGAGTCCTGTCTAGTGCACTCGTAACCTAACGAGCACCCTCATACTATCTCAAATACGACGTACTGACGGCTGTGGGACAGGCCGTCTCCCACGCTGGGATGAGAAGCGTATACGCTAGTCTACTCCGGAGTATCGATGCCCAATCTCGATAATTCCACGACCAGGGACGTGTAAATAAGGATGTGCTTGTAGATTACCCAGCCCCCACGAGTGTGACTGCCATCACAACGCTGGTAATCAAGAAAAGATCCTAAGGGCTCCACTAATGTGTATAGGTGATATAATAAAAGAAACACATGTACACATTAAAGCAGAGACAAACCAAGTAGCATACTACCATTTCGAGCAAGATTGTCTATACAACTGTGAATATCCCAAGCTTCCATCAAGTAAAATACATACTAGTATGATACAGTAATGGCCTCTAGGGCATATACACTAACACATTTGACATATAGTTACCTGTATACCTATAGGGTATTTTACCATTAGTGATAGGTACATACACACCTAAGGACATAGCTACAGGTATGCTTTACATTTCATACTTCATTTATACCTGATAGGTATATCACATCATTACAAATAGGTAGATACCTATATTTTCTGCTATACCTTCATGTGTTTACATATATCTGGTTATAGCTATGTATTTACCCTTATTGTTGTATTATTAAGAATTGGAGATATTAGGAACCGCATGATATTTATATTAACTGGTTGCAGTTAATTAGCGGCTTTTCATTTATACGCTTACCTTGCAGTTTTTATGTTGCGTATACTTTATTTATGGATTTTCGCACTGTTATATGGATTTTTCATGATGTTTTCTGGATTCGGGAACCGTGGGAGTTCATGAAATTATGCATTATTTGAAAAACCCGGTTTCCTTGATATGATATTTTAGCAGCCACCATGAGATTTATCGTTTACGATGTTTATACCCCACGCGAGGAAAGGAGGGATCCGTGTGCAGGTACATGATGGGGCCCGGAGGTACCCCGAAGCAAGAACGATGTCGTGGTGTCAGGCGATGAGGCTTAGGGGAACCATACTATCCGGTGACAGGACCAATGAATCAGCGGCTATCATATGGATACCGACGGGAGTCATATACGTATGGATACGTCGAGAGGCGAGGGTCAAAGCTAGGCACTCGAGCTTTCGGGATAGCGTATGATACGTACCTATCAGGATGTTAGTCTGGGAGACGGCATATAATAGATCAGTATTTCTGTGTCGATACTTGGCACATTGGTTTCATGATATTTCTAATTACTCCTTGTATATATAAAAAGGGATTTATCCGCTGTTATATATACCCTTACACCAATATTAGTGGAATGAGACGCTAATATATGTGTATTGACCTCATCATATTTATTTATGTCATTATATTTAGGGTGTTAGAATTTTGCTGGAGATTTGATTCGGGATATAAGAGATTCATTTGAGATTGGATACTGGATAGATATGTGAGATCCACTTGATATTGTACATTCGATATATGTGAGATATACTTGATGATTGTACATTCGATTATACGAGATATACTTGATATTGTGCAATTGAGGAGATGTGATACTTAGATGATATGAGAGCCAATTTGGGGGCTGATTTGAAGAATTGGGATTTGAATTGTCTTGCTGGATTGTGATCCTACCACGATGTCAGGATTCCGTGGAAATGACATACTTCACTCCATACCTCACCTTTATCTATTTGTGCACTGCTTCATATATTAGTAGTACCTGTTAGAGTACCTTTCATGATTATTGCACATTTACATTCTCATATCCCTATCGCATGATTATTGCATACTGTTGTCCTATCATTATTGCTTTATATATATTGGTTGTACCTGCTAGTATACTTTCCATTATTCTGCATTCATATGACATGTTATTACTGGTAATTGCATATCTTAGATTCACGCAGTACGTGCATACTTGCGATTACCTGCATATGTTATTTACTATTCATGAGTTGGCAACTCACCCCCGTTGTGCCACAGGTATTGCAGGTGTTTCTCCAGAGTAGTCGAGGCTGGCTATTCACCTATCTATCATCTATTGCTCCAGATACCGCATCGACTCACAGTGTGCCGTTTGCTTAGGTGGGTTTAGGTGGTTATCTGTATTTTGTATTGTATATTCGTTGTATCTTGTACTCTCCATCTACTACTAGTATGTTGTGACTTAGAGACTTGGTGAGGACGATATTGTATATTATTGTGGATTTGTTGCCTTTTTTACAGTTTCCTTTCTTTCGTCTTCTTTTTCTTCGCTACGGCGTCGTATTTTGTTGTGGTGGCTGTTTTCCGCCTTTGGGCGTGTATTTGCTCCCGTTTGGGGATGCTTTACTTTATATTTATGTTGTACCCATTTTTGGGGCTAGCTTTTACAAAGGAGGTGCTGCCAAAATTTTAAAGAAAATAAAGTTGGACTTTTAAAGAATTTGGGTTGTGATTTCAAAGACTTTTAAACAATGTTTCAAAACTGCTATTATCTTTTCTTGTCTTTATTTGGTTTAGATTTCTGGGTTTTGGCTTTATTTTACTGTGTTACGTTTTTAGGCGTTGCTTAGTATTAGGGCCGTCACGTGCCAATTTCGGGTCGTGACAAAGTTGGTATCAGAGCGCTAGGTTTTACCTTTCGGAGAGTAGGATGACCTTGGTATGATGGAGTAGGTAGCTTAAGCAGAGTAACGTAGTGTGTGTATGTCTGCAGCATGCTCACGATGCGGTATTTTGCCTAAAGTGCCAAAGTACAAATTGCTTGAAATTCCTTCCTTGATGATTCAAATACTTGTGATTCAATTTCTCTGTTCTTATCGAATCCTATCTCTATTTATAGCCTTGCCGCCGATGACTATGGGGACTCAGAGTGATGCAGCGAGGGCCGAGGTCAGAGTTAGCTCGGGTGAGACGAGCACTGACCAGGATGGCACTTCTGTTGCACAGGTACAGACGGATCAGCCTTCGACAGAGCAGCTCGCTAGGCTTGTGGCAGAGATGCAGGACTTCCGCCAGACGATGAGATCATTAGTTGATGCCGTTCGAGCGCAGCGACAGGAGGTTGACACCCTTATTTCTCAGTTGTTCCTTGGGATAAGCATGCAGCAGTCCGTCACCTACGTAGCACCAGTGGATGTAGCCCCAGTCGACGAGACACGTATTCTAGAGACTTTGCGAATTCCAAGACAGTGGAGGACCCGTACCGGTGTGCCAGTCCAGGGACAGAGGCCTAGTCTTCGAGACAGTTTTCGTGACCGTCATGGGAGTGGCAGAGGCTTAAGACGAGGTCAGTCGTTCATCTCTCATCCCCAGGAAGGCCAGCAACCGTCGTATGGATGTTTTCGATGCGGGAGCCTTCATCACTTCATCAGGGATTGTTCCTTGGCGCCGCGTCAGAGTTGTGTTCTCAGAGGTCGTGGGCGCGGAAGGTTTGCTCAGAGGGGTCAGTCTGGCAGAGGAAGAGTTTTGACAGTTCCGGGTAGAAGGCAGACATGAGGGTCTGTTTCTACTCATCGGGACGCACAGGCGTCCAATGCAGGGTTTTCAGGTATCCTTAATTTACATGTTCATTTGATGTACTTGTTGGTTTTTCACTCTTTGTGCCGTGGTTGGGATGAGGATCGTGTTATCTAGATTAACTGTTTTGTTGTGTTAACTTCTGTCAGTGATTCTTTTGTTGCGCGACACGTATTTCAGTCGTATGCCAAACGGTGAGGAGATTTTGTCGTCATTGAATCCTTCTAGAGATGTTGGATTTGACGTTCTCCTGGGCATAGATTGGTTAGCTATGTGTTAGGCGTCTGTGGACTACTGTGAGGAAACAGTCAGGAATTGTTTTCTCGGCAAGTCAGTTCTTGTTGTGCAGGTGGATAGTTGTGCCGCCTCTCACAGCTCGAATTCAGCCGTTTTCGCTAGTCGGCTTTTGAGGAGAAGATGTCGAGGATTCTTGGCGTTCATTCGTGGTACCGGAGCCACAGTGGGTTTGTTGGACCGGATTCGTATCGTGCGAGAGTTCTCCGACGTTGTTCCAAATGAGCCGGCGGAGCTTAAGGAGCTTAAAAATCAGCTGCAGAGTTGTTGTTGGGGGGCTAGTGCGTCTGAGTGTTTCACATTGAGGAGCTCCTATTTCTGTTCGTCAAGGAGGAAAACGGCAGTTTAGGTTGTGTATTGATCGATCGCCAATTGAACCGGCATACGGTGCGGATAAGTATTCTTTACCTCGCATTGACGATTTCTTCGATCGGCTCCAGAGTACGAGACATTTTCTAGGTTTGTTCGGGATCAGGTCATCATTGCTGCGGGTTTGGAGTGATGACATTCCGAAGACTGCCTTGTGCGTGCTACGGGCTTTGTGTGTTTTGGTGGTGTCGTCGGACTCACCAATGCCCTAGCAGCATTCGTAGGTATGATGAACCGGATTTCTTCAGGCCGTTCCTCGACCAGTTATTGTTGTGTTATTGATGACATTCTGGTCTATTCTTTGTGTCTTGAGGGACAGAAGCAGCACTTGAGGATTTGATTTGCAGACATTGGGAGAGCCCCAGCTGTTTGCTAGATTCTCGGAGTGTTCCTTCAGGCATGTTTGTGTTGACTCGTAAGTCTTGTAGTTACGGGAGACGGTTTTTCGTATGGTCCTGAGGAAGATCGTGGCCGTACAGCTTAGTCCCAGGCTTGTGTTCGGACGGAAGTCCGCAGATTTTTGGGCTTAGCAGGTTTTTACCGTCGTTTCGTGCAGGATTGCTAGTGTAGTGCTGCACCGTTGACTGGACTGACCTGAAAGGAGGTTTCTTTTCTTTGGACTGAGGCATGCGTGCGGAGTTTTTCAGAAGTTGGAGATTCGGTTAACAACTGCACCAGTTCTTTCTTGCTTTTTGGTTCAGGCGACATTGTTGTTTTAACTGTGATGTTTCGCTAGTGGGGCTTGACTGTGTACTGAGGTGACATTATAGAGTTATCGCTTTTTCTTCCCTACACTTGGAGGAAGTACTAGAATGATATCCCACTCATGATCTGGAGATGGCCGCGGTGGTTTTGTGTTGGAGATTGGAGACACTACTTGTTCGAGAGTCGTGTCAGATTTTCACGGACCACCAGAGCTTAATGTACATCTTCCTGCAGCGGGTTTTGATTGTTGAGACAGCGCCGTTGGATGGAACGTATGGAGGATTGTGTTTGTGAGATCCTTTATTACCCTTGGCAAGGCGATTGTGGTAGCTGATGCTGGAGTCATAGGCCTGGGGTTAGTTTGTTCCAGTTGTGCGCAGTCAGAGATAGTCTTCTGCAGATTTACAGTTCTTGTGCGATCGTGGAGTACAGCTTAGGTTCGCCTCTACTGAGGGGACAGCTTGCTCATGTCCGCGCCCGACCACTTTTCCCTAATCGTTTTCGCGAGACACTGCCTACCGACGCTCGTTCGTTAGAGATACTTGAGCATACTAGGCTAGGTAATGATTCGGAGTCCTTGATTTGTGACAATAGTGTGCTCAGTTAGGGACGCGTTTGTGTACCTGATATTATCGGGTAGAGACGTGAAATCCTAGAGCTGGCACATCTGTCAATTCTCTGTACTCATTCAAGTTCCACCAGCATTTGACGTGACTAGTGAGATAGTTACGGGTGGGCCGGGATGTAATGAGCAGTTTCGGGTTTTGTTTCAAGGTGTCTGTGTTTTTGTGAGCTAAGGTTGAGCATCTGAGACCGGCTAGAGAGTTGCAATCTTTAACTGTTCCGAAGTGGGAATGGGAGCAGATCTCCATGAAATTCGTTATGGTGTCTACCCAGGTTTAGTCAGGGTGTTACTCCATTCGGATGCTTGTTGTCCGGTTTTTCTCAATCTGCTCAGTTGTTCTTTGTTATGTTTGTGCGTTGCATGGAGTTCCTTCGAGGGTCATATCCAATGAAGGCACCCTGTTCGCTTGCCGTCTTGGGCAGGAGCTTCAGGAAGCCTTGGGTACTGGTTAAGCTTTAGCTCCATCTTTCCATCCGCAGGATGATGGGTTTGTGAGAGTGGGCTATACCGACTCTGGAGGATATGTTTGTGCGTTCGTGTTGTTGTTGTCGGCAGTTGGGGATTGTCACTCGCCATTGTTAGGATTCTCCTTCGATAGTTGTTATCAGGAGACACTCCAATTGGCAACCTTTAGGTTTAGGGGTTAGGTCGTGTCGATTACCAATCTGTTTTTCTAACTCTGCGTTGTTGGATTTTTGGACCCCAGCTAGTCTAGAGACTTCGGAGATGATCCAGTTGTTTAGGTCAGGAGGATGACGGTCCAGTGCGGACAGAGATATTATGCCGACCAGGGTGGTCGCAGGCCTGAGTTCGCTGTGGGAGATCATATATTCCTACGGATTTTTCCGATGAAGGACGTGTTGAGTTTTGGGAAGCTTACCCAGAATTGTAGGTCCTTTCGAGATCCTTAAAGTGAGTTAGTTCCGTTGCCTTTAATTTGGCACTTCCGCCCAGATTATTGAGTATTCACCCCGTATTCCTTGTGTCGATACTTTGCAATTACATTCATGACCTTTCTCACATGATTCAGCACCAGACTATTTAGCTTGGACGCGATCTTTCATTCACCAGCAGCCAATTGTGTTAATGGCTAGGCGGGTGGAGAAACTTCGGTCAAGGGTCTTGCCATCTGTGAAGGGTTTTTCTTGGACGTAGCTGTATAGTGAGGTAATCACTTGGGAAGCTGCGAATGAGATATGAGAGTTTAGTCATCCTCTCTTTGAAGGTACGCTTAGTAATAATTTTTAATTCGGGGACGAATTTTTATAAGGGGGGAGATTGTAACGTTTCAGAAATCGTTTTGCGAATTTTCCCGTTTTAGGGCAAAATTGTCGGTTTTTCCGTTTTAACCGGATTTCGATAAAACTTCCGTAGAAACTTACCGGCACCTTTTTTAGCTAAAATAAAGCTTGTGCGCGAACTTTAGGGGTATTTGGGAGGTTTTGGTCCAATTTGAATTTTTCCCAATTTTAATGTTATTTTAATGCGGTATTCACATTTTGGGAAATTTCTCTTTAAGCGATATTTTCTTCAATTATTCTTGTGTAAAGCAAAACCACATAATGTCTAGTTTATTGTGTGGACTAGGATTAAAGGATTTAAGAAAAAGAAAAGAAAAGAAAAGAGAGATGCATGCATGTGTGTATGTGTAATGTGAATGCATTTAGTGCATTAAATGTTGGAAATTGCTAGGAAATTCCCTTCTCTCTCTACATGGCCGAGCTCTCCCTCTCTCTACTGCCTTGTGCATTATTTTCTCTCTTTTCCTCACTAAAACCTTCACAAATCCATCTCTTTTCATCCAAAGTTCACAAAAATCCCACTTTTTCTTCATTTTCCCCTCTTGCTTGCTTTGGAGCTAGGAAAGCTTGGATGTTTGGCTTCTTTGGTTTATGTATTGTTCTTTTACTGTTCTTTATGTGTTTTTAGTATAGCTTTGCTTGTTTGTTCAGTTTAGATTAGTTAAAGTTAGGTTTTTCTGCGAAATATCGTATTTTAGTGTCGGTTTGTGTAGTTTGTTCGTGTCTTGTAGCTGTTATTAATATATATATTTGGTTTAAGAAATTCATTTTAGGGTTAAATTTTGTTAAATGTTTAGTGTTTATTTGAAGTGTTAATTTGTGTTTTGGAGAAGATTAACCTAGTAGAAAATGTTAATTTTTGCTAATGAACACTTTGTTTAATTATGCAATTTTGTTGACTAGGTTTTTCCTAAAATTTATTTAGCAAGTGTTAAAAATATAGGAATGGTTTAGATAGTTTAGTTAAGCTATTTTAAGGTGTTTGTAATCGCTACATATGCGTTAGCTTGAAACTAGTCCGAAATTTTGCGATAGGTTGCTTACTAGATTTCGGGGTTTTTCCGACGTGGGTTCGATTGGTCATTGCGAGATTATATCTATTGTATTCCTCGTATTTCTTGTGTTGTGTTGCGTGATCGGGACGATCGGGGTCTAGACTTGTGTTTTGTAGTTTAGCGACCCCAATTAGGGGTTTTGGCCGATGTTGTACGCGATAGATGCGCTGAGCGCGCAGTGTAATTTTCAGGGCGTTATTCTTGTGTTTCGATGTCTTTTCGTCGATGTAGGATATTTGCTTATGTGATGTGTTTGTGAAATTTTAGGTTCGCAAGCGGGGACTTCGGACGCTACGACAGGGGAAAACAGGTGGTAGGCTTCACTTAGCCAGGAGCGTTGGTGAGTAGATTTAACATCTACAGGGGAATCGCCCGCATGGCGTTATGCGTCTGGGCTAGAGATTTTAACTTGTCGCAAATTCTATGTCATGTTTAGAACTGCGTATTTTCTCTATTAATTAGATGTAGTGTGCCTGGACTAGTAGTAGTAGGACACTGCATATATTATTGACGATTTATGTTGCACGAGCACTGTTTGTATGCTACACACACCGTCAGTAATTACCATGTCACACACAAACCACTTATAGATGTTATATTGCTTGGTTTGGGACATTGTGACATTGATTCATATTTCTTATCGCATTTGACATATAGTTACCTGTATACCTATAGGTTATTGTACTATTAGTGATAGCTACATACACACCTAAGGACATAGCTACAGGTGTGCTTTAAATTTCATACTTCACTTATACCTGATAGGTATATCACATCATTACAAATAGGTAGATACCTATATTTTCTGCTATACCTTCATGTGTTTACATATATCTGGTTATAGCTATGTATTTACCCTTATTGTTGTATTATTTAGAATTGGAGATATTAGGAACCGCATGATATTTATATTAACTGGTTGCTGTTATTTAGCGGCTTTTCCTTTACACGCTTACCTTACAGTTTTTATGTTGCGTATACTTTATTCATGGATTTTCGCATTGTTATATGGATTTTTCATGATGTTTTCTGGATTCGGGAACCGTGGGAGTTCATGAAATTATGCATTATTTGAAAAACCCGGTTTCCTTGATATGATATTTTAGCAGCCACCATGAGATTTATCGTTTACGATGTTTATACCCCACGCGAGTAAAGGAAGGATCCGTGTGCGGGTACATGGTGGGGCCCGGAGGTACCTCGAAGCAAGAACGATGTCGTGGTGTCAGGCGATGAGGCTTAGGGGAACCATACTATCCGGTGACAGGACCAATGACTCAGCGGCTATCATGTGGATACCGACGGGAGTCATGTACGTATGGATACGTCGAGAGGCGAGGGTCAGAGCTAGGCACTCGAGCTTTCGGGATAGCGTATGATACGTACCTATCAGGATGTTAGTCTAGGAGACGGCATATGATAGATCAGTATTTCTGTGTCGATGCTTGGCACATTGGTTTCATGATATTTTTAATTACTCCTTGTATATATAAATGGGGATTTATCCGCTGTTATATATACCCTTACACCAATATTAGTAGAATGGGACGCTAATATATGTGTATTGACCTCATCATATTTATTTATGTCATTATATTTAGGATGTTAGAATTTTGCTGGAGATTTGATTCAGAATATAAGAGATTCATTTGAGATTGGATACTGGATAGATATGTGAGATCCACTTGATGTTGTACATTCGATATATGTGAGATATACTTGATGATTGTACATTCGATTATACGAGATATACTTGATATTGTGTAATTGAGGAGATGTGATACCTAGATGATATGAGAGCCAATTTGGAAGCTGATTTGAGGAATTGGGATTTGAATTGTCTTGCTGGATTGTGATCCTACCACGATGTCAGGATTCCGTGGAAATGACATACTTCACTCCATACGTCACCTTTATCTATTTGTGCACTGCTTCATGTATTAGTAGTACCTGTTAGAGTACCTTTCATGATTATTGCACATTTACATTCTCATATCCCTATCGCATGATTATTGCATACTGTTGTCCTATCATTATTGCTTTATATATATTGGTTGTACCTGCTAGTATACTTTCCATTATTCTGCATTCATATGACATGTTATTACTGGTAATTGCATATCTTAGATTCACGCAGTACGTGCATACTTGCGATTACCTGCATATGTTATTTACTATTCACGAGTTGGCAACTCACCCCCGTTGTGCCACAGGTATTGCAGGTGTTTCTCCAGAGTAGTCGAGGCTGGCTATTCACCTATCTATCATCTTTTGCTCCAGATACCGCATCGACTCACAGTGTGCCCTTTGCTTAGGTGGGTTTTGGTGGTTATCTGTATTTTGTATTGTATATTCGTTGTATCTTGTACTCTCCATCTACTACTAGTATGTTGTGACTTAGAGACTTGGTGAGGACGATATTGTATATTATTGTGGATTTGTTGCCTTTTTTACAGTTTCCTTTCTTTCGTCTTCTTTTTCTTTGCTACGGCGTCGTATTTTGTTGTGGTGGTTGTTTTCCGCCTTTGGGCGTGTATTTGCTCCCGTTTGGGGATGCTTTACTTTATATTTATGTTGTACCCATTTTTGGGGTTAGCTTTTACAAAGGAGGTGCTGCCAAAATTTTAAAGGAAATAAATTTGGACTTTTAAAGAATTTGGGTTGTGATTTCAAAGACTTTTAAACAATGTTTCAAAACTGCTATTATCTTTTCTTGTCTTTATTTGGTTTAGATTTCTGGGTTTTGGCTTTCTTTTACTGCGTTACGTCTTTAGGCGTTGCGTAGTTTTAGGGCCGTCACGTGCCAATTTCGGGTCGTGACAATGTGGATGCTGGGGATAGTATGTACATGACAATCCTTCTCAGTTATATAGTATATTATTTGAGTTATCTTTATCAGAATATGTGTATTTGTTTCTATTGATGTTTTATACAGCTTGCACATATTGATAAAGGCTCAATACAGTAGTATACTATTATGGTTTGACTTTATCATAACATGTACATATATTATATATGTCGAACACATGTTGATAAAGCCCGTAGGATCTTACTTGACTACCAGCGTTATGATGGGGATCATACTAGTGGGAGCTAGGTAGTGCAGGGTTACCTAGCATGGCAGCAAGGTTTCGGGAGGCATCGTCCATGCCAAATTCAAAAATTTGCCGTTCTAGCTAACCCTAACATAGAATCGTTAGCTAGAAATCGACGGAAATGTAAATGCAAACACTTTGCAAGTCTAGTGAGCAAGGAATACAACCTTTGTAGACCGGTCCTTCACTTTAATAGCTCCATGTAGTAGTCCCCTTCGCTGCGATCATGAACTCCGGAATCTAATGAGGATCCCTTGAAGAAACGAACATGCTTGTTTCGAAGACTTCGAGGCCGAAGATGATCTACGTCAAGGAGAGACTAACCCAAGCTATCTCTTCACTAATCATGGAATTAGTGAAGCAAACACCCTATACTAAATGGAAAGTAGTAGAGGATGATGAACTAGGAATTTTGCTCATATTAGAAATCATTTTCTCACTCAAAATCATCACTTTCCATTGAAGCTAGAAGCTTGAGAGGAAGAAGATGATGAAGAAGAAGAACTCATCATATGAGTTATTCTTATGAGGTTAGAAATGCAACCAAGGGTTAAGCATGTCATGCTTAACCCTTGTAGAGAATAAACTATGGGTTTAGGTTTGGGTTGGGTTAAGAAATATCTAGCAAAAATATCAAAGAGAGTGGGCTAAGTCAAACCATCATGAGGCTTCCTCAAAGCTCATCCAAAACTTAATCCACAATATTAACCCTAATCCAAACCCTAACATGGTCTAATCTCAAAACCCTGGTTGCATTTGTAACCCTAACATGTTACAATATTATATATCACATATATAATATATAATGTAACAAAAGAAAATAATACAATTAACATATATCGCATATACATCAATGTATTACCAAGTTATAAAAAGAATCAATAAAGAGAGCTTATATTAGTTAATGCAATATAATATATCACATATATAACTATACATTAAATTATCGAATCAACACTTGATCCGATAATCCGGCTATATAATATATAACCGACTAATATAGCATGCAACCTTTCATCGAATCAACACTTGATCTGATGACCCGGCTATATCACATATACCCGGCCGATATCACATATAGCGAGAATAGAATACGGTATCTCATATCGTATCAATCTCAGTCCCGTACATATCACATATGTGCTCCTACTCCATTTCGCTTGAGCCAGGAAACCCCTTTGTAGGACTCTAAAGACTCGTCAATACCCGGCAGTAGGTGATGATCATATCAAACACCCATAAGCCGCAAGCGGTCTGCTAAACGTAACGGCCACCCGGGTATTGAGCGATCAGAAGATCAACAAGCAAGCCTGCTCACACTCTTGTGAATCCAATCAGTAACACTACCGTACAGTCCGGTCTCTTCGTCTGATATGTCGCATATCTCGTCTAGGGGTGGTAAACGTCAGACCCCAGTAACTCGATAAGTCGTGTCTATATGAGGCTCATAACGGGTCGAGAAACTACTGATAACACTTACCAGTATATCTTTGAAGCAACCTTGGACAAGGACTTCCTGTTATAGCCAATCGAGCACAGCGCAACATCAACTCCGTATATTGGGAGAGACGAAACCCCTCCTATCGCTCATTGCCTCTATGTGACTCGAGACTGTACCCAAAAGCCACCGTTTTGCACGTTCTTGTTCATATCATAATATTGCATTTTATATTCCCCATTCTTATGTGTTTTATAAATAAACAGGTGCTTTTGACGCATGTCTGCTACATATTACAGGTTACAGGTTCATGGAGCAAAAACAGTGAAAAAGACAAAAGTTGATACAAAAGAGGGATTTTTGACCAACAAGTAGAAGGATCCTACTCAAGCCTAGACTAATAACAGTTCACAGAGGTACAAGGCAACGCAAGGTCCAAATATGTCAAAGTGAAACGGTTAAAAGACCAATACAAGTTTTCACTGAAGATCTGGAGAAGAACCAGAAGCCAAAAGGAGAAAAGGAATAAAGAAATAAAAAGCCCAATCAGCATATAAGAAGCCCACAAAATATGATATGGTGATCTCACCATAGGGCCGCGGAACCGCGGCCCAACCCCCACAAATGCCGCGGTTCCGCGGCCATTTATTGCACGTGTCGGTGCATATTTTTGGTGGCGGTGCGTCGGTGACTTTGTTGGGATTTTTCGGGGGTATTTTTGTAATCGCACATGTGCGAATCCCGTAACCCTAAATTTTCCTGTTTCCCTATAAAATTGTAATCAAAATACTGTAATAGGGATGCCTCTTTTCAATTAATAAAAATTCAGATTCTTTTGAGAATTGAAGAGCATCATTTCTTGTAAGTTAATTTAATTTTATGCCTTAGTTTAAAATTAATTTCTTGCCCTAGCTTTCTAATTTAATTCTTGCCTTAGATAAATCCTTCCATTGCCCTAGTTTAATCTAGTGTAATCTTTGTTAAACTGCAGTAGGTAAGTGATTTTTAAACGTCATTTTTAAAAGATCCCCTAATGAGCGAGTAATTTCCTCGCTTGTTAGGGTTAGGAATAAGGGAGGGATTGAGAGGTGAATATCTCTCATTTCTTTCAAGCCCAATAATTTGTAATAACTAGAATTTCATGCACGCATGCATGATCCGCTCCCTACGGCACCCTACCCATGAGGTAACGGTGAAACCGTAGTATAAAGGACCGAACATGCATGACTTCCATGAAGGTTAGAACAATTAGTAGGAAAGGACGGACAAGGATCTAGAGGAAGAATACTTCGTTTCTTCCCAATCATCCTAATCCCCTTTACTAATAATTGTTATAACTTCTAAAAAGATTTAATCGAGGGCATTGAAAGAGGTGTTAATATTAATCTTATCAAACTCACCTTAGACCTAATCCTAGCAAGTCTCTTGATCATCGTTCAACTTAGTTTTTTTTAGATTCAATCAAAAGACCAAACATCCATTGGAATCAGCTCGTAAGAACACTTAGGAAAATTACACATCCCTATGGACCGACCCGTATTCACCGGCTAGCTGCAAAGCGACGCCGTTTCTGATTGCGGTAAAATATTTTTTATCGTTAAAATCTCTTTCAATCAAATGGCGCCGTTGCCGGGGATGGCGTAAAATTTCTTTTGTGTAATTTCGGGTTGATATAAATTTTAAAAATCATAAAAATCAGAAAATGTAAAAACTACAAAAAAAATTTCATTTTTTTTATTGTTTGAAAGGTTATTGTTTGAATCTTGCAGGAACAGCGAAGAATCTCGGATTTGGAAATTTACAGAATGTGAAACAGAAAAGGGTACATCAAAACAGAGGGATAAGTCCACAACAGAAGAGCAAAAATTTTCTCGGGAAGTGATCCCTCCACTCAACCACGGAACCGCAGCTCAGGAGCGCCCCAAACCACGGAACCGCGGCGAGATTGCCACGTCAGCAAGTCAGATTTTGTCGGTTTTTTTCTTTACCCTTCTCTGCCAACCTCCATATATCTTTTGTGAAACTTTCTGCAGGATCTCTTTGCGCTAAAAAAATCTTCTTCCCCATTCTCAATAACAGATTTTCTGCAGGTTTCTTTGCGCCGCACTAAAAATAATTGATTGCAAGTGAATTTAATGTTTTGCATAATTTAATCGGACTTTAAGGGGCTATTGACCAAACTCAGATTGGGTGGGGATTTCATCACCCTTCCCAGGACCCCAGAAAGCACTTAAAGCATTTGCATTGACCACAATTAATTAAAAATACTAGACTCAGCCCTAAGGACTTCGAGCTCAATAGGACAAAGGACTAGACATAGGCATCGACCGTTTATCCTAACTGACTTTGCGGTGTCTAGGAAAGTGTGTCAAGGCAAGTGGTTACTTAATTAGGACCGCTAGTTGTAGCGGGGAGCCTCCCACTTACCTGGCACTTACCTGGCCGCAATTGGCGATGAAGAGGCGGTTTGGGGTCCTATTTCTAATCCTAGTTAGGAGCTGTCTAGCCGACCTAGGTGACCCTAGATCTAGGCCTGATTGTGCATGTGTGGTTGATCGTATTTGTGTCATAAGTCTCTTGTCAAATTTTTTTTGCAAAAATCTCACATAAAAAAAAGAAAAAGAAAAAGAAACTTTTCAAAACTTGCAACTTGTCGCTAAAGAAATCTTGCAACTCACTTACACCACTTCCTTTCATTGACTTTATCTTACCTCCACATTCTGTCTTTCATTTTATTTTCCTGACTACACTACTCCTTTAGTGTATGTCATTTTGGACTAAGGACCCTAGCGCCCGATTAGTCCGTGTTTCGTTGGTACCGACCGACGAACCCTTCGACACCGAAGACGACATTCCGTCCACTTTCTTACCTCCACCTTCAAATTCTTCTTCCGAAGGCATGTCGGGATTCAACCCCAACAATACCTTACCGACGGGAATGATTCCACCTCCGTTAGGTGCGAATAACCCGAATCAACCGCCTGTCGAAGCGCCCACACGAGTCGCGCTCCAGGATCTCTTCTACCCTGTTCACACTTCTTTACCTACCTGTCTTTCACCCCCATAGGCAAATGGGGACAATTTTGAAATAAAACCGCATTTCATCAATATGCTACCAAAATTTCATGGTTTGGAATCTGAAGATGCGTATATTTTTATACATAAATTCCAAAATGTTTGCGCTATGATGAAAACGACCCAATTAAGTTATGACGCTATAAGGCTAAGGGTCATTCCTTTCACCTTATGTGACTTAGCCGAGAAGTGGCTATACAGCACAGCATCACATTCCATTAGAAATTGGGACGAGTTTGTGAAAGCTTTTCTTAAAAAGTTCTATCCTCATCGCAAAACTGCTAGAATCCGTAATGAAATTATACAATTTTCCCAGCTTCCTTCCGGACCATTTTGGAAGTGTTTCGAGAGATTTAAAGACCTACTCGTTTAATTCCCTCATCATGGGATCGAAAGTTGGAAACTTTGCCAAACATTATACGAGTGATTGAACTCGGCAACGAAGCAGTTGCTAGAAACCATCTGTCAAGGTCACTTTCTCTCCAAATCTAGTGAGGAGGCATGGCAGTTTCTTGAGGATTTTAGTGAACAAACAATTCAGTGGGAGAGCTCCAAGACCACATCATCTTCTTCTAATGGTCAATCTAGGGCAGGCATACATCAAGTCGAGATGTCAATTGCTATGAAGGCCGAGATGGCCGCTCTTACGAAAAAGCTAGAAGCGATTGAGACCAAAATCTCGTCGCCTTCTCCTGCCTCTATTATGCCTCCACGAACTGTTTGTGCTTGTTGTGCGGATCCATCACATCTCACAGAAGAGTGTCCTTACACTGCATCTACTCAAGGACAGGATCAAGTCAATGCTGCCTTTCAGCAATGACAAAGAAACGGTCCATACTCTTCAACATACAATCTGGGGTGGAGGAGTCACCCAAATTTCGCTTGGAACCAAAATCAACAATTCCAAGGAAATAACAATTTTCAAAGGCCTCCTCCTCCACAACAACAAGCACCTCCACAAACTCAATTTCTACAGCAACCTTTTCAACAGCAACCTTACCCTAATCAGGTGAACAATTTTGTGCCTAACACTTCTTACCCGCCAAACAATTTTGTTCAACCTAATAATGACAAGGTTAGCTCGCTCGAAAGAAGTCTAGATGCGTTCCTAAAGTAATCTACACAATCTACAGCAAGATTAGAGACTTCTATTCAATCTTTGGTGCAAAACAGTGCCTCACACGATCAAGGCATCAAATCTATTGAGGCACAAATTGCACAACTCAATGCAGCTTTGAGCGAGCGCGAAAAAGGAAAGCTCCCATCTCAACCACTGCCTAACCCCGGTCACGCACATGCTGCATATCAACAGCAGAATCATAACATAAATGCTGTGACTACGTTGAGATCGGGAAAAGTGTTGCAAAATAATGTGGGTATTAACAATGACATCCCTGCCGGTGGTTCTTCTTCATCTTCTTCACCTTCACCTTCTTCGTTAGAGCCTAGTCTCCATCCTTCACACGGCTCTACTTCTTCTAGCTCGAACGGACCCACTTCTCACAACACGAACACATCTACACGGGGTTCCGTTCCGACTAAACAATCTGATCCACAAAAATTGGATTCAACAACTTTTCAAAATGTTCCTTTTCCAAATCGGTTGAGATCCAATAAACCAACTCCACAGATGGAGAAGATTGTTGAGTTGTTCAAACAGGTTAGCATAAATATCCCTCTTTTGGATGCAATCCAACAAGTTCCCTCATATGCAAAAATCTTAAAGGACTTATGCACCAAAAAGATGAAGTCACAAGTACCAAAGAAAGTTTTTGTGGCTAGTGCTATAAGCGATGCTCTTGTCAATTCTTTACCCCAAAAGCAAAAGGACCCCGGTTGTCCTACTATTTCGATAACAATTGGGGACAAGAACATCAATAGAGCACTATTAGATCTTGGTGCTAGTGTCAATTTGCTACATTATTCTGTGTACGAGCAATTAGGCGTTGGAGAGCTTAAGCCCACTCACTGTAATCTCCAAATGGCCGACCGATCAATCACCCATCCTAGGGGAGAATTGGAGGATGTGTTAATTAGAGTAGGGGATTTCATTTTCCCTGTGGACTTTATTGTTATGGATACACAACCTGTCGCTAACCCTCGGAATCAAATTCCGGTGATACTTGGTCGAACATTCCTTGCGACCTCAAACGTGGTGATCAATTGTCGTAATGGTTCAATCAATCTATCTTTTGGCAATATGACAATTGAACACAATATTTTCAAGTTGGGAAGTCAGCCTGCCGAGCCTAATGCTAGCGTACTTGATGTTTGCTCGATCAATGAGATCGCGGAGGAGGACTGTGAATTCAAAATTTTTTTGTTCGATCACAGCAATGTTAACGCCACTAGTGCGTTCCTCCTAGAATCATACACAGCTTTGACGGCGGACAACGATTATGAGTGTTTTACCTTTGTTGATGATTTTGAAGACTCATCACCTGAGTTGGAGTCGTTTGCTTTTTCGGATGAGTTAGTTGAACCATCCGACTTGGTTGCGTACACTCGATTTGAACCTTTGATGGAATCCTTCGAGTTTGAAACAGTTACTCTATTGTTACCATCTATTGTTTCACCTCCTAAACTTGAACTAAAGCTTTTGCCGTCGCACCTAAAATATGCTTATCTAGGTGACAATGAGACCTTACCCATTATCATATCGGTCTCTCTAGCTCTTGAGCAAAAGAAGGCCTTTTTAATGGTCTTAGAAAATAATCAGTAAGCTTTTGGCTGGTCTATGGCGGACATCAAGGGGATTAGTCCCCTAATAGTCGAACATCATACACACTTGATGGATGATGCCAAGCCGGCAAGGGATCCACAAAGACGCCTCAACCCCATTATGAAAGAGGCTGTTAAGAAGGAGATTATTAAATGTCTTGATAGTGGTATCATTTACCCTATCTCGGATAGCCAATGGGTTAGCCCCATTCATGTTGTGCCAAAGAAATCAGGCTTCACGGTCATTACCAACGAGGAAAATGAGTTAATTCCTACTCGCACCCAAACTGGGTGGTGAGTTTGCATCGACTATAGAAAACTCAATGCCGCGACAAGGAAAGACCACTTTCCTTTACCTTTCAGTGACCAAATGCTTGAACGATTGGCGGGGCACGAGTTCTACTGCTTTCTAGATGGCTATTCCGGTTATAACCAAGTCCCCATCGCCAAAGAGGATCAAGACAAGACAACATTTACTTGTCCCTTTGGCACTTTTGCTTATCGTCGCATGCCCTTTCGGTTATGCAATGCACCCGCTACATTTCAGCGGTGTATGATGGGGATCTTTTCAGACATGGTTGAAAAGTTCTTGGAGATCTTTACGGATGATTTCTCCATTTTTGGTGACTCCTTCGACGAGTGTTTACGACATCTTGATGTTGTTCTTACCCGCTGTAGGGATAAGAACCTAACTTTGAATTGGGAGAAGTGCCATTTTATGGTACGAGAGGGCATTGTCTTAGGACATGTCATCTCGCAAAACGGCATAGAGGTTGATAGAGCCAAACTTGAAGTCATCTCTAATCTTCCTCCTCCTAAATGCGTCAAAGACATCCGAGCCTTCCTTGGCCATGCTGGATTTTATAGACGGTTCATCAAGGATTTTAGCAAGATTGCTAGACCCTTGACTCTCTTATTGGACAAGAACACAACATTTGATTTCGACTCAACTTGCATGGAAGCATTCGAGTCTCTGAAACACTCTCTCATTTCTGCACCCATTCTTTCATCTCCAGACTGGACGCATCCTTTCGAAATCATGTGCGGCGCATCAGATTTTGCCATTGGTGTTGTTCTTGGACAGCACATTAATAAGATGCCGCATGTGATTTACTACGCTAGCCGAACACTAAATGAGGCCCAACTAAACTACACAACAACAGAAAAAGAGTTTTTGGCGGTTGTATTTGCACTTGAAAATTTTCGGCCTTATTTAATCGACTCTCCTGTCATTGTGTATACTGATCATTCAGCTCTTCGCCACCTTTTTGCGAAGAAGGATGCTAAGTCGAGGCTAATACGTTGGATCCTCCTGCTACAAGAGTTTGACCTTGTCATAAGGGATAAAAAAGGATGTGAAAACGTAGTGGCTGATCACCTTTCACGACTTCCTTCTTCGCCCACACTTGAACTTCCTATCACTGATGCTTTTACCTATGAGCAAATCTTGACCGTTTCTTGCGAACCATAGTTCGCTTATATAGTAAACTACTTGGCCATCGGCTTGATACCTAACGATTGGTCGAAACAAGATAAACTTCGATTCTTGTCCCAAGTAAAGCATTTTTACTGGGATGAACCTTATCTTTTTAAATACTGTTCCGACCAAATCATTCGTCGGTGTGTACCGGAAAATGAGGTTAAGAGTGTGCTGTTTTTTTGCCACGATCAAGTATGTGGCGGGCACTTTGGCCCAAAGAAGACAGCCGAAAAAGTCTTGCAGTGGGATTTCTATTGGCCATGACTCTTCAAGGATGCTTATGAATACTGCAAAACTTAAACCCGGTGCCAACACTTAGGCCGGATATCGCGGAGAAACGAAATGCCGCTCCTACCAATTTTGGTTGTCGATGTTTTTGATGTTTTGGGTATAGACTTCATGGGACCATTTCCCAATTCTTTTGGGAATGTTTATATCCTGTTGGCTGTTGACAACGTTTCAAAGTGGGTCGAGGCTGTGCCTAGCCGAACGAATGACAATAAGGTTGTCGTTCGATTTCTTAAAGAACACATATTTTCTCGATTTGGGCACCTTCGAGCGATCATAAGTGTAATGGTTCTCACTTTTGCAATAGGACTTTTGAGTCCTTAATGCGTAAATATTCTATAACCCACAAGCTGTCAACGCCATACCATCCCCAAACATGTGGGCAGGCCGAGGTTTCAAATCGGCAAATAAAGCAAATCTTGGAGAATACGGTTTCAAAGAACCCTAAGGATTGGTCCCTTAAACTGATCGATGCACTATGGGCTTTCCGTACTGCATACAAGACCGATCTTGGTATGTCTCCATACTGGCTTATTTACGGGAAGGCTTGCCACCTCCCAGTAGAGATTGAGCACAAGGCATTTTGGGCTATTAAAGAGCTGGATTTATCTTTAGGAGATGCGGGCAGCAACCGAAAGCTGCAGTTGAATGAACTAGAAGAGCTGCTGGATGAGGCATATGATAATGCCGTAATTGTGAAAAACCGAACTAAGGTGTTCCACGATAAACACCTTTTGCGAAAAACTTTTGAACCTGGTCAACAGGTTTTACTCTATGATACTCGGTTACATTATCACCCCGACAAGCTCCGTTCTAGATGGAGATGACCTTTTGTAGTCCGCACCGTTTATCCGCACGGTGCGGTTGATCTTGAAAATCCAGAAGACAGTACTTTATTCAAAGTGAATGGGCATCGATTGAAACAGTTCTTCACAGCGGACCCATCGGAGGAGCTCCTGTTGTTGCAGGAGCCGATTTACACTGATTGATCTTCCTCCACTTTCACCCCCGAATTTCCATTCAATTTTTCCAAAACTTTATTTCAAATAAGTTTGGGGGTGTGTATCATTTGTAAATATGTTAATAAACAGGGGAGTGCCGATATTATGGACCCACTTGGTGTAACATGACAGTGAGGACACTGTCCAGTTTAAGTTTGGGGGTATGCTCGGTACGTCTTCTTCCTTCGCACTCATTTTTGCTTTGGCATATTTATTTGAAAACCCATAAAAAAAATTGAAAAATTTTAAAAAATTATAAAAATTATTGTATTCAATTTTGACCATATTTAACTTGAGTTTGACAAATAGGTTAACTGGCTAAGAACAACTAGATCTTAGACTTAGTAAATTAAAACCCCTAAAAATAACCTTCTTTAAAGATTAACGGCAGAAAGTATATGTCTTCGTGTTTTATTTAGAAATAGGCAAATTTTGAGTTCACTTTTTGGGCTAAGTTGAAATAAAGGAAAAATATTGATATTCTTATTAGAGTATAAGTTTGAAAAATAATTCCTAGCTTAAGTCTAGATTCTGAAAATGTATACCCTACAAATTGCACAATCATGCACCTTGGAACTTGGAATAGTAGAAGAGACCTTGAAATGCTCTTGTCTAAAGTCCTTAGTACGAAGAAAATAAAAAAAAATGTGTGAATAAAGAAAAAAAAATGAACACTGGTCTTTGTGATTACTTAAGGCTACAAAAATAGGAAAAAAAAATATTTAGCGAGGGTGCTTCATCACCTAGTGCCTTAGACCAACTGGTTTGTGAGTCACTGCTAAAAGCCTTGGGAGTTGCAAGACTAGGAATTACGCTTTAAAGTGCAAACATATTTTGTAATCGGTTGTTGGTACCTCAAGAAGTATTAACATTCGCATGAAGGATGTGTAAGCAAAACTTCATTAAGAATTCACCAGTTAATTAGTGCTTTGGACAACGGACAAAGGTATGATTGCTTGATTTGAATTTCTAAGTGTATGGGTGATTTATACACACACGTGGGGATATATGATTAGAGTTGAGATAAGAGAAAGGAATGAAGAATAGAACTTATATCTTTAGCGGAGTTGATAGAAAAATTCCTAAGTGGAGATGGAACATCAGAAGAAAAACTTAGGAAATGCTGAAAGCTAAGTAAGTCTATAGAATATATATAATCTAAGTTAAATGATGAGGAAGCGTGAAGAATATGGGTGCATAATTTACGAGTAGAAGATAATAGAATTCTTTGTCAGAAAACCAAATTCGAGAACAAAAGTCAATGGGCCGAGTTGATAGGATTTTGTGGATAGTATCCGCTGAAAACCCTCAGGTGACAACACTCCTCCTACTAGGGGCACCTAGAGGTTTAACGGCTTGTTACACGAGCTCAGTGCAATCACGTTTCCCTGCGAAAGTGCGGTTAAGTTTTATCGAGAATAAAATAATAAGTTTGCTCGAGGACGAGCAAAATATAAGTTTGGGGGTATATGTTCATATCATAATATTGCATTTTATATTCCCCATTCTTATGCGTTTTATAAATAAACAGGTGCTTTTGACGCATGTCTGCTACATATTACAGGTTACAGGTTCCTGGAGCAAAAACAGTGAAAAAGACAAAAGTTGATACAAAAGAGGGACTTTTGACCAACAAGTAGAAGGATCCTAGTCAAGCCTAGACTAATAACAGTTCACAGAGGTACAAGGCAACGCAAGGTCCAAAAATCTCAAAGTGAAACGGTTAAAAGACCAATACAAGTTTTCACTGAAGATCTGGAGAAGAACCAGAAGCCAAAAGGAGAAAAGGAATAAAGAAATAAAAAGCCCAATCAGCATATAAGAAGCCCACAAAATATGATATGGTGATCTCACCATAGGTCCGCGGAACCGCGGCCCAACCCCCACCAATGCCGCGGTTCCGCGGCCATTTATTGCACGTGTCGGTGCATATTTTTGGTGGCGGTGCGTCGGTGACTTTGTTGGGATTTTTCGGGGGTATTTTTGTAATCGCACATGTGCGAATCCCGTAACCCTAAATTTCCCTGTTTCCTTATAAAATTGTAATCAAAATACTGTAATAGGGATGCCTCTTTTCAATTAATAAAAATTCAGATTCTTTTGATGATTGAAGAGCATCATTTCTTGTAAGTTAATTTAATTTTCTGCCTTAGTTTAAAATTAATTTCTTGCCCTAGCTTTCTACTTTAATTCTTGCCTTAGATAAATCCTTCCATTGCCCTAGTTTAATCTAGTGTAATCTTTCTTAAACTGCAGTAGGTAAGTGATTTTTAAACGTCATTTTTAAAAGATCCCCTAATGAGCGAGTAATTTCCTCGCTTGTTAGGGTTAGGAATAAGGGAGGGATTGAGAGATGAATATCTCTCATCTCTTTCAGGCCCAATAATTTGTAATAACTAGAACTTCATGCACGCATGCATGATCCGCTCCCTACGGCACCCTACCCACGAGGTAACGGTGAAACCGTAGTATAAAGGATCGGACATGCATGACTTCCATAAAGGTTAGAACAATTAGTAGGAAAGGACGGACAAGGATCTAGAGGAAGAAAACTTCGTTTCTTCCCAATCATCCTAATCCCCTTTACTAATAATTGTTATAACTTCTAAAAAGATTTAATCCAGGGCATTGAAAGATGTGTTAATATTAATCTTATCAAACTCACCTTAGACCTAATTCTAGCAAGTCTCTTGATCATCGTACAACTTAGTTTTTTTTAGATTCAATCAAAAGACCAAACATCCATTGGAATCAGCTCGTAAGAACACTTAAGAAAATTACACATCCCTGTGGACCGACCCGTATTCACCGGCAAGTTGCAAAGCGACGCCGTTTCTGATTGCGGTAAAATATTTTTGATCGTTAAAATCTCTTTCAATCAGTTCTCTTAAATGTGGTAAGGTGGAAATCAAAGCACAGTGGGAATCACACAAGACTCTATGATGATCTCGGGTCTATAGACAACCTGTACCAGTGTCACCAGAGAACTGCCTTCTGACGTTAGGTATAATACCATCTGGGAGTTCTCGGCGAGTCCGTTCAGTGTACCCAGTCTCCACTGAGCACCCGTATACTTTCTCTGATGTCAAACACCAATGGATATGGGATCATCCATCGCCCATCTACATGGGTCGAGAAGCTATACGCTAGTCTACTCTGGTATATCGATGCCCTGTCTCGATACACCCATGGCTAGGAACATTTGAAGGATGTACTTAGCGACTACATTGTCCCCACTAGTATGATCTGCATCATAATCCCGGTACTCAAGTACTCATCCTTGGGCTTTATCAACATGTAATATAGAGACAATCAGTGTACATGTTAAGATAAAGAGCAACCAGATAGCATACTATCATGTCGAGCAAGAATGTCCTCCCTATATATGTCCAAGCATCCACTACAATATACATCGTATGTACAGTAATGGCCTCTAGGGCATACATATAACTAACAGGTAGTCTATAAGAACATCCTTAAATGTCCCAAGTCGCAGGAGTATCGAGATCAGGCATCGATACTCCAGAGTAGACTTGCGTGTACGTTTCTAAACCCCGACGAGGGGCGGTGGTTGGTCCCATAACCATTGGTGTGATCACCTAAGATTGTATACAGGTGCTTACTGGGGGTGAGTATACTGGACGGACTCGCTGAGAACCTCTGGATGGTATTATTCCTATCGTCAGATAGCGGTTCTCTTGTGACATGTGTACAGGTTAGTCTTTGGACTTGAGATCATCATTTGTCTCATGTAAGTTCCCATTGTGCTTTGATCACTACCCTACCACGGCTCTACTAAATCGTGCAAATAGGTTTTGGTTGGGTACAGTCCCAAGCCACATGGAGGCAGTGAGTGATTGTTAGGGATTTATCTCTCCAGGTATTGGGAGTTGATATCGCACTGTGTTCGATTGGCAAGGACCATAAGACCTTGGCCAAGGCAGTTGGGATTTATTGATAAGTTGATCAGTAGTTTCCCGGATTGGTCCTGAGCCGCATCAGCACGAATTATCGGGTTATTAGGGTCTGACGCTTACCACCGCTAGATCCGGTATGCGATACTCTTAGATGAAGAGACCAGACTGTATGGAGATTGTCACGGATAGGCTCAGTTGGGATCCGGATGAGTTTGCTCGTCGTCTTTCCGTCTTGACAGGTACCCGGGTAGCCGTTATGTACAGCTAGTGCCGCTGACGTACTTGTGGTTATGGATTTATCCAGTAACGCACTATCGGCGTACTTTCGAGTCTTTAGAGTCCCATGCAGAGGGTTTCTCTGCTTCGGGCGAAATGTTGTAGATGTTGTATGGTTTTATGGCAGGGTTCGATCACATACGTGTACTTGTGCACGTATGATGTTCGGGCGGATAATACTAGCGGGCTTTGGTTTAAGCCGAATCCTAGTATTATATTGTTGAATTTTTTTCGTCTCTTTGTATTCAGATTTTTTCGGAATACGGATACGGGTATGTATATACGGTGAGGGGTATTCTTGTAATTTGTTACAAGATGCTTCTAGAAGAGGACACCTCATTATTTGTTTTTACCATTTAGTTAAATAGTTAATGAGGTGGAGGGTGAGGTGTTATCATTCATTAAATGAAGCATGGCTACTTAGTGACTCATGTAGTGACTCATGGTTTACTATTTGAGTATGCTAGATATTTTGTGGATATTTTGAGTATGCTAGATATTTTGTAGATATTTTGAGTTTGCATTATTTAGTTCACTTAACTTAGCCATTCTTCATTCCATTATTATCTACAACACTCTCATCTCCTCCAAGCTCTCCTCTTCTACCTCAAACCATAAATGTCTCATGTGTTGAGAAACCTAGGGTATATTGAGACTAATTAATATATCATCACTCTCTACATCCTCTAGGCTACTTAGATTAGCATACAAAGTAACCTAGTTACGTTAGTTTAAAGGTAGGAGCTCAAAGTAGATCATCTTTGACGCGAGGAGACGGACAATCAAGCTCGATCATGGAGGCCACTAGGAGCACACTAAAGGAAAGGAGTGAAGACCCAAAGGACTTGAGCCTCTTAGTATAAACTTCTTTCATAGTTGATAGCTTCTCTAGTTATGCTAGTTAGGTTTATGGAAGATCCGGTTTAAGGTTATTCTAGCATCAGTTTTCTATCGTAGAAAAAATTTTGTTCCGCAATCGGCCTCGGATGATGGCCAGGGCGTTAGTGTAACCCAAGACATACTAGTAGGGCCTGTGTAGTCAATAAGCACATTCTTAAATGTCCTTAATCGTAGGAGTATCGAGACTAGGTATCGGTACTCCACTTTAGACTAGTGTGTATGTTTCCTGACCCGGTTGGATAGCGAAAGCTGGTCCTGCAACTATTGGTGTTTGACATCGAGAATTGCATACATGTTCTCATTGGATGAGTTAAACTGGACGGACTCACCGAGAACTTCTAATTGGTGATATACCAATGTCAGGTACCAGTTCTCTGATGACATGAGTACAGGACCTGAAATTGCCATAGTGTCTCATGTATGTTCCCACTATATTTAGACTTCTATCCAACGACGATTCAAAGGAGTCGTGCAAACAGGTTTTTGTTGGGTATAGTCCTGAAGCATGTGGAGGTAATGAGCGGTCGATGGGATTCGTCTCTCCTGGTATAAGGAGTTGATGTTGCGTTGTGCAGGATATGACAACAACCACAAGTCGATGGGCATCGCAGTGGAGATAAACTGATAAGTTTTATCAGTTGTATCTCCGGTTGGTTATGAGTCCTCTGTTGCATGACTTATCAAGTTATTAGGGTCTGACAGATTCCAAACCCTAGATCCGATATGCGATACTCTAAAACGAAGAGACCGGACTGTACGGTAATGTCACTGATAGACTTTACAGGGTTTGGATGAACTTGCTCGTTGATCGTCTTTCGATCAATACTTGGGTAGCCATTGCATGCAGCTAGTACCGCTGATGTGCTTGTAGGCTATGGATATGGTCCTAACCAACTGTCAGTGTATTTTCGAGTCTTTAGAGTCCAACACAGAAGTGTCACGACCCGAAATGGCACGTGACAAGCACTTGAATCATATGAAGTCTATAGGACCCCATTTAATTCAAGTAAGCCAAGAAAACCCAGAAATCTAAACCATTTTAAGGAAGAAGTGAAGAAAACTAGTTTTAAAACAAGTGGTTTTAAAAACATAAGCCGAAGTATGCATTTTTAAAATCCAAAGTCTTTTCTAAAAATTTCGGCAGAGTTCCCTTTGTAAATACTGGCCCCAAGCGGGGTACAACATGAATAATATATGCACTATGATAAAAGGCATCCCCAAGAGGGAGCTACCTCTTCGTCAATTGACGGTCACAACGACGCAAGCAATATAAAATACAATGCCGAAGGGCGAGGATCAAAACTCAAAAGGAAACTCAAAACATCAAGAAAACCATAATAATACAACGCGCGACTCTAAGGTCGAAAGAATAGCAACTGGTTTTCTAAGTCTGAAATAAATATACAAGTCTGGTTGATGGTGTTTACTAGATACAACTGAATATAAATAAGTACAATGGTGGTCACGATGCGAGTGAACCCACCTACCAAAGCAATCACTCGGAATGGGAGCAGTGTGCCAGAAAACCGCAATGAAACATGTACGGCAAAACTTGCAAGAAACAGTGGCACAACAGGGGTGAGTTGCCAACTCGTGAGTAGAAAACTTCACAGAGCAGAAATCGTATGTATGACTCAATCCTAGGTCAAAACGATCAGAAATATATATCCTCAAAATGATAAAGTCTGAAGCATGAAAAGGTGGCAAGGGTAAACATCTATACCAAGTGTAATACCAAGTACTCGTGTCAGTGACTCAGGTAGCAACATATCATAAATATGAGGTATCATCAATGAAATCAGTGCCAACTATATCATGAAGTCTATAAGTATGTGGATATCATCCAACTATATAACCAATACATATATGCATGTGGATCTCGTCCACGGGTCAACCAATGACAAAAAACATCATGCATGTAAATATCATAAAGCATATGCATGAAAGTATGAGAATATAAATCAACGTGTGTCCCTTGCGACACATCAAATTCATGGCACCTGAGTGTCCACCATCGAAACTCGAAACATCATGAAACCCGTGTCCAGCATCGACACGTAAATCCTCATATATCTCGGGCTCCGTCTGCGGGATCGGCCCGTAGGCTCTGGCAGAACGGGTCGGCCAATATCCATCTCACGACTCTGGTCAGTATCCTCCAGATAAACTCCAGGTCCAACCAATCACAAGTAGGTACTCGCCACCCTGCTAGGCTCATCGTCTACTCCACGAAAAACATTCTAGCCTCGGGGAACCATACCGGGTCCACCATGAACCCGCAAACGGTTCATCCGCCTCCTCGAATCGGTTTTCACATATCACACGTCTCAAAACCGAGAAAACGCATGGTGGACGCCTTGAAATATCATATCAAGAGAAACCAGGTTTTTAAAATAATACATACTTTCTTTTGAAATAACCACGGTTCTCAAATCCAGAAATATCATGGAAACAACATATCGCAATGCGTATAATCATAAAGCATGATGTATGCGACATATAATAGAAAATGTAAGCATATCAGTATATCATGCAACATAAAATAGTAATATGCACATATTGAAGGAAAACCACTCTTTAAATGAATCCAGTTTAAAAATATATCATGCGGTTCCCAAATCTCCAAAATCAAACCAGAATCATCTCTGTATGTGCACATGTGTATGTATACAAGCATGGGTGTAAAATATGTGTGTATGCAAGTATGGGTGTACAATATGTATGTACACAAGTATGTCATGCAAGGAGTCATATCCTGATGCAACAATCCTACTGTGTAGTGACATGGTAATTATCGATGATGAAGTGTGTGAGCCGGCAAGCAGGTGTACGTAGAACATACGCATCATCGATAATGGTGCTGGTGTCCTGACAGCATGGGTTTAATATAACAATAAACACATTTAAACATGCCATGCCATGCGAATAGAAAGAATACGCGGGAAATGAATAATAAATGCAACAGTGAAGAATCTACATCAATATATAGATATGTCATACAGTTTTGCGATTTGAAATAACACGAATCGTGTTGTTTTGAAAAATAAGGGCTACAGTGTTTTTAAGAAAAGATGCGTCTTTTGAAAATATTTGTAGAATCCCTTGGCCTGTCTTTAAAATACTCACGATTCGTTAGTTTGAAATAGGTATGACTCGAGTCTAGTCTAACATCTATAAGTAAACTACAGGACTAATCGAAAGGTAAGGAAACCACCTGAATCTGAGTCGATACATATAGGTATAATAGTCGGTGATCCCGCCTCAATAGTATCACTTACGATACAATATATATTATGACATTCTCGAGTCAAGAGTGCAGATCTCTCATCAATATATAGCTCGAATGTGAATCCGTCGTACGGCATCCCAAATCTGGGTACGGGTCAAATAACACATTCATCTCATTATTCATCTGGTGTCCGTTATCATCATATCTCATGAATTAGGGATACTGATCTAAGTCTAGTATAAATTGATACCATCAACATATATATGCGGGTATGAAAACACACGCCTAAAGGCCCGCTAAAATCTCATGTCGTATCTCATAATACGATCCACATCATATCACCGATCTTATGGCACCATGCCTCATCTCAACGACTCATCTCCAAATACGATGTACAATCCTCGTCATCCATGTATAAGTATACGTATACACACACACACACACACACACATCTCCCCATAACCGCACAAGTAAAACAATGTAAACATGTGTGTGTGTGCGTGTGGGTGTAAACCTTATTCCATGGTCCGCGACTAACTAACTAATAACGCTATCATCCAATTATACTAAAATTATCCATGACTCCCAAAGTCTATCTAGATAATCATAATCTCATATAATATATCCATACAATACACTACGAACTGCGGGGGTGCTATATGCCATCCACCCGACTTCCCCCATAGATATAATCTACTCACTTTATCTTCGCTAGCTGGAGTCGATGATACCACGCTCATCCTCGTCATCTTGAAATCTATGTGGGGGTACCTACAACCAATACACAATCTCAAATGCGTATTCAAATCAAGTCGGAAAACCAAAACGGCACACGTTCCGCTCATAGGTTAAAACCTATAGCCTACGCCTGCAAAACCACCAAACAACCCCGGCGCTGACGTACAAACATCAGAAGACGGAACACAAAATCAAATACCAAATCCAAAATTAAAACGAAGTCGCAAAACAATGCAGCAACTCAAGAAAATGGTCCCAGATTTTACCCTAAGTGTAATTAGCCAATTTTGCACATATGGAGGGTCTAATTTACTGGAGACAAAGCCCTGGACCAAACACGGATAATTTCCACCCTACCCAGGCAGCAATTTGCGGCCAAATGAGTAAATTTGCGGCCAGAACTTGGAGTGGGGGTCTCATGTTTTGGGTATAGGTTCTAGGTTGCCTGCACATCTCTTAGTCTTCGCTAAATATTTTTCAGGTCACCCGGGTTATAGCAGATCGCCAAAACACATCACAATTCTCACAAATTCCCGATATTGGGGTTTCTAAGTTCTCTAATTGGGGTTCTAGCCTATAGTTTAGTCTAATATATCATCATTACAGGGGTTGTAGTCCCTAATTATACCTCAATTGCACCTTTGGATTCAATTCAAACCCTAATCCCTAACTTGGAATTTCAAAGTTCACTATACAACACGATATCAATTCTAAACATGTAAGGATGCTAAAGAGAATGAAATACAACTCTAATGGTAAAGGAATTATCTCATTTGGCAACTCAAGAACTTTCTTGAGTTGCCCCAAGTGCTCCAAATCAAATTTTGCTTGGTTCTCCATGCTTGTAGTGGGCTAGTGCATGTTTTTTGTGAAAAAGAGATAAAGTTTTGAGTTGTTTTTGGTATTGTAATGAAGGGGTAGAGGAGGGAGATGATGTGTGCTGCCATGGGGATGAAGAGAGAAGAGAGAATGATGGAGATGATGTGTGCTGCCATGGGGATGAAGAGAGAAGAGAGAATGATGAAGGGAACAAAGAGATATAGTTTAAGGTTGACCCCTCACCTCTTTCTCTCTCACCCATACCTTATTTTTTATTCCATTTTCTTTTCTTTTCTCTTTAGATTAGAACCATGCATGATAAATGAGAAAATCCATGTTAAAAATGTAACAAGTGTAAAACAACATGGTGCATGTCATGAAGCCTAAACACGCTTAATGCACGATTAGCGATATTTAATCGCGATTAGCATTAAAAAGTGTATAATAAATCATAAAATTTCATAATTCATATAAAATGCCCACTTTTAGTAATTTCAATAATTTTCCAAATATTTTCCGATTTATCGTTATTTAATTATACCGCATTAATAAAATATTCAATATATTTATTATTTAATTATAAAAATTCCCAAAAATAATATTTTATTTTTCTGAAATGTTACAGTCTTCCCCCCTTAAAGAAATTCGGTCCCCGAATTTAAATTTAAACTCCCCCAATTTCAAAAACATTTCAGCAAAATGATCATGTCGTCGGGGCTCCGAAATCATAAATACATAAAACACATTGTAGTGCAAAGCATGCGCATGAACAATGAGCAGATAACTCCAAATTAAAACTTCGTCAAGCATCTCGCAATCATCGGAGTCATGGTGAAGACATAAATGTCAAATCCAATACGAAAACCAATATGATATAACTCAAAACTATACATGTAAACATCTGAAGGAAATGCATGCCAAACCTTTCATGTTGCTGTGCGATGCGCGTATCGGGGCACAGTGGCAGACGTCTATTGTAAGGAAATAACTATATATATATTAATCCTTTGTTTAATATGTGCGTCCCACCGTTTTGAAAATAATTTAGAAGGGTTTCCTTGTTTTAAACGTTTCGTGTCATATCAGACACGTAGGTAAATACTGAGACTATAGCTCCCTTTATGGAAATACCTTCGATAACTATCAATGCATGCAAAATATATCCAGGTACTGTCCTCTGACTAGTTCTGCTCAGTACGAAAACAAATAGAAAATATCATAAAAACGTACTGCTCCATAAGAAATCAATCCCAAAATGTGCATATGAATGCTATGTACGTCTGGTGCGCACGGAAATCGAAACCCATGTATGTGCCATACATGTGCATAGAAACAACATCTAAGTGCATCGGGAGTGCACGAAACATCTGTCAAGGGCAACAGGTGTGCCTGACAGCAATATCAGGTGCATCTGATATGCACGAAGAATCTCGATTTAGTGCATCTGGTGTGCACCAAAATCGCATCAAAATACTAAAAGTGTATGAAGACTATGCCGAAAGCACAAACCAAATCACATATATATCATAGATATGAAATCAAGATCAACATCTCGAATGATATCAAATTGAAGTCAGGTGCAACTGTGGTGCACAAAATCTCAGTCATGCAAATAAATCATCCAAAATACCGAAATTCAAAGTGACGGATACGTGATAATCGAATCACCAAATCACAAATCATAAATACCGTCATCGATATGTCCTCCTGCAAAGTCGAGAAGGTGTCGGTGCATCCAATGGTAGCAGAGCAAGATATCTACTTGCCTACTAGTCGTGGCCTGTCGTCTGGTGCTTTTAGGCTCTTGTCTCTCACTGTGAATTGCTAGATATATAGCTCCTCGGCTCAACAGCCCAAAATGGAATGACGACGGAAACAGTCCCGCTCTGGTACATCCTCTAAAGATCTCTGGCCAACTATCTCGTCGACGATGCCGAACTCTGGCCTGCTGGGTGTCCACAATATGACCGCTCCTGGGTCCAAATCTTCTCGTATAGTATTCCAGAAAGGTTTTGTCGAAATCTCTCCCAAATATAGTTTCTTCCAAACTTCCCGGAAGTTATCATCATTTACTAAATCTGTTTTCTTGTTCTGGAACGATTGCATACTCATCGCGACTCCTCCTGGAAGATATATCTATATACAATGCCTCTGCATGCGTATCACATCTCTGATGTCGGCGGAGTGGAACGGTATCTCATCAAGATCTCGTACGAACCTCTTACTCCACTTTTCTCTAATGTTGACTGCTTTGGACTCGTCTCTTCATGGCTGCATGGACTGTGCTCCAATGGCTATACTCGTATCTGGAGTCTCCCAAGTAATGCATCCCATCACATGATATCTGAGTGAAGTCGAACCATTCGATCGATTCGTCAAAACCTCATAATCCCCCAAGAGCTCAACATCTTCAGTACAGTTTAATAGTATCGAGTACATACCACAGCGCCGGTGGACCAGCCGTAGAAGGGCAAACCCAAGCCTCACTAATGGCACCGCAGAACTGCCGCAAACCCTAAGGTTCAAAGGATTTCACATGGTCATTATGTCAAGTTAGGGTTTTCATTCTTCTAGAGGGTCCATAGAATTGCTTGCATGTCTTTCCGAGTACTTTAAACATGGAATATGGGTTTCTGACATTCGATCGCCTCTATCGACACTCAACGTACCAGCGTGAAGTCGTCTCTAGCTGGAATCAATCAATCTGATGACTTCACATCGGGGTAAGCAACGAATCACATTTCCTAGTCCTTCCTCCATGGGTGACTAGCGATCTTCTATCATATCTCTAAGTACAACTCGTGCGGCAATAGCTCCAAACATCTAAGGCGATATCTCATCATTCGCAGCAACAACTCGCTTTTTGTCTGCACGCTGAATAGTGCTTCAATCATCAAATAATCGGTGCATCAACGGTCATCACATTCGGGCTGGCCTCTAGCAGTAGCCTGATCCTCTGGTGCTGATCTGCACGTCCAAGAAATCTCGTAAAAGCGATCCATCAAAAGCTCATGGCGCGAAAACACAATAAAATGATGCCTTCATGCAATCGTAAGTCCCTAGAATCACACCGTGGTCAGTCCCCATTCGTGACGAGCTCATGCTGACCGCAACTCTAGCCGTAGCTCTCTCTGCCCGTGTAATCGTGGCAACAAAACCCATAACCAATAATGATGAGGATAGATCATAGGAATGAATATAATAATGTGCAAGAAAATGTACATCCTAAGGCTTCTTAAGCAGAGTAGCGTATCGTAAGTATGCCGCGGAACATACACACGGTACGTCACTCTCCTTAATTCACCTACTCCATCAACCAAGGTCAACCTACACGATGAAAGTTCGGGTATAATACCTCCTCGACTAAGTCTAAGTTCCGTATGGTCAAGCCTAAGTTCCGAATATATACAAACGCCCTAGGCTCCGCAAAGTCAAACTTAGACTCGAACCAAGGTTAACCTAGCGCTCTGATACCAACTTTGTCATGACCCGAAATAGCACGTGACTGGCACTTGAATCATATGAGGTCTATAGGACCCCATCTACTTCAAGTAAGCCAAGAAAACCCAGAAATCTAAACCATTTTAAGGAAGAAGTGAAGAAAACTAGTTTTAAAACAAGTGGTTTTAAAAACATAAGCCGAAGTATGCATTTTTAAAATCCAAAGTCTTTTCTGAAAATTTCGGCAGAGTTCCCTTTGTAAATACTGGCCCCAAGCGGGGTACAACATGAATAATATATGCACATGATAAAAGGCATCCCCAAGCGGGAGCTAGCTCTTCGACAATTGACGGTCACAACCATGCAAGCAATATAATATACAACGCCGAAGGGCGAGGATCAAAACTCAAAAGGAAACTCAAAACATCAAGAAAACCATAATAATACAATGCGTGACTCTAAGGTCGAAAGAATAGCAACTGGTTTTCTAAGTCTGAAATAAATATACAAGTCTGGTTGATGGTGTTTACTAGATACAATTGAATATAAATAAGTACAATGGTGGTCATGATGCGAGTGAACCCACCTACCAAAGCAATCGCTCGGAATAGGAGCAGTGTGCCAGAAAGCCGCAATTATACCTGTACGGCAAAACCTGCAAAAAACTGTGGCACAACAGGGGTGAGTTGCCAACTCTTGAGTAGAAAACATCACAGAGCAGAAATCGTAGGTATGACTCAATCCTAGGTCAAAACGATCGGTAATATATATCCTCAAAATGATAAAGTCTGAAGCATGAAAAGGTGGCAAGGATAAACATCTATACCAAGTGTAATACCAAGTGCTCGTGTCAGTGCCTCAGGTAACAACATATCATAAATATGAGGTATCATCAATGAAATCAGTGCCAACTATATCATGAAGTCTATAAGTATGTGGATATCATCAACTAAGTGACCAATGCCTGTATGCATATGGATCTCGTCCACGAGTCAACCAATGACAAAAAACATCATGCATGTAAATATCATAAAGCATATGCATGAAAGTATGAGAATATAAATCAACGTGTGTCCCTTGCGACACATCAAATTCATGGCACCTGAGTGTCCAACATCGACACTCGAAACATCATGAAACCCGTGTCCATCATCGACACGTAAATCCTCATATATCTTGGGCTCCGTCTGTGGGATCGGCCTGCAGGCTCCGGCAGAACGGGTCGGCCCATATCCATCTCACGAGTCCGGTCGGTATCCTCCGGATAACCGTCAGGTCCAACCAATCACCGGTAGGTACTTGCCACCCTGCTAGGCTCATCATCTACTCCACGAAAAACATTCTCTCCCCGGGGAACCATACCGGGTCCACCATGAACCCGCAAACGGATCATCCGCCTCCTCGAATCGGGTTTCACATATCACACGTCTCAGAACCAAGAAAATGCATGGTGGACGCACTTAAATATCATATCAAGAGAAATCGGGTTTTTAAAACAATACATACTTTCTTTTGAAATAACCACGGTTCTCAAATCCAGAAATATCATGGAAACAACATATCTCAATGCGTATAATCATAAAGCATGATGTATGCGACATATAATAGAAAATGTAAGCATATCAGTATATCATGGAACATAAAACAGTAATATGCACATATCGAGGGAAAGCCGCTCTTTAAATGAATCCAGTTTAAAAATATATCATGCGGTTCCCAAATCTCCAAAATCAAGCCAGAATCATCTCTGTATGTGCACATGTGTATGTATGCAAGCATGGGTGTACAATATGTGTGTACGCAAGTATGAGTGTACAATATGTATGTACACAAGTATGTCATGCAAGGAGTCATATCCTGATGCAACAATCCTACTGTGTAGTGACATGGCAATTATCGATGATGAAGTGTGTGAGCCGGCAAGCAGGTGTACGTGGAACATACGCATCATCGATAATGGTGCTGGTGTCCTGACTGCATGGGTTTAATATAACAATAAACACATTTAAACATGCAATGCGATGCGAATAGCAAGAATATGCGGGAAATGAATAATAAACGCAACAGTGAAGAATCTACATCAATATATATATGTCATACAGTTTTGCGATTTGAAATAACACGAATCGTGGTGTTTTGAAAAATAAGGGCTATAGTGTTTTTAAGAAAAGATGTGTCTTTTGAAAATATCTGTAGAATCCCTTGGCATGTCTTTAAAATACTCACGATTCGTTAGTTTTGAAATAGGTATGACTCGAGTCTAGTCTAACATCTATAAGTAAACTACAGGACTAATCGAAAGATAAGGAAACCACCAAAATCTGAGTCTATACATATAAGTATAATAGTCGGTGATCCCGCCTCAATAGTATCACATACGATACAATATATATTATGGCATCCTTGAGTTAAGAGTGCGGATCTCTCATCAATATGTAGCTCATATGTAAATCCGTCGTACGGCATCCCAAATCTGGGTACGGGTCAAATATCACATTCATCTTATTATTCATATGGTATCCGTTATCATCATATCTCATGAATTTGGGGTACTGATCTAAGTCTAGTACAAACCGATACCATCTGCATTTATGTGCGGGTATGAAAACACACGCCTAAAGGCCCGCTAAAATCTCATGTCGTATCTCATAATACAAACTACATCATATCACCGATCTTATGGCACCATGCCCCATCTCATCGACTCATCTTCAAATACCATGTACAATCCTCATCATTCATGTATAAGTATATGTATACATACATATATATATATATACATCTCCCCATAACCGCACAAGTAAAACAATGTAAACATGTGTGTGTGCGCGCGTGTGGGTGTAAACCTTATTCTATGGTCCGCGACTAATTAACTAATGACGCTATCATCCAATTATACTAAAATTATCCATGACTCCCAAAGTTTATCTAGATAATCATAATCTCATATAATATATCAATACACTACACTACGAACTGCGGGGGTGCTATATGCCATCCACCCGACTTCCCCCGTAGATAAATTAGCATAAACAGTGTCTAGAATCGACATAAAACATAAATCTCAATGTCTCAAAATCTCAGGCTCCGGCTATCCGGACTAGCCTGTATCATCAAATCTCGGTACCTCAATATCTCAAAATCTCAATGAATTATGAAAGCAGTTACTTTAGTACATGTATTTTGTTTTCATGCATTCATACATCATCCATATGATATATTGCTACCTGAGGCACTGACATGGGCATATGGGATTACACTCGGGTTAGATATTTACCCTAGTCATTGTTATAGGCTGCATGTTATATATATTTGAGGATATATTATGATCTTATGACCTAGGATTGCGTTGTTCATGCGGTTTCTGTTCGTAGATGTTTTTCTACTCGCGAGTTGGCAACTCACCCCCGTTGTGCCACAGTTTCTTGCAGGTTTTGCCGTACAGGTTTCATTACGGCTTTGCTGGCACTACTTCCTTTTCCGGGTGATTTACTAGTAGGTGGGTTTATTTGTATCGTACCCCTCATTATATACCTTGTATATTATTACTCTGTTGTATCTTGAAGTTCCATCAACCAAACATGTATTTATTTTGAGATAGAGACTAGTGATGTTATTCTTTCGACCTTAGAGTCACGCTTTATGTTTCTGTGGATTTCTTGTTGTTTTGAGTTTCCTTTTGAGTTTTGATCCTCACCCTTGGCGTTGTATATTATATTGCTTATGTGGTTGTGACCGTTGATTGACGAAGAGCTAGCTCCTATTTGGGGATGCCTTTTATTGATTTCGTATACTATTCATGTTGTATCCCGTTTGGGGGCCAGTATTTACAAAGGAGACTCTGCCGAAATTTTCAGGAAATATTTGATGTTTTTTAAAAACACATAATTCGGCTTATGCTATTAAACTACTTGATTTAAATTGGTTTTCCTTCACTCACGTCCCGAAAGTACGGAACATGACCGGCACATAAACTACGAACGTCTCGAGGCGTACGTAATCTAAGTAAGCCGAAAACCCAGAAATCCAAACCAAGAAAACTAGTAGAGTGAAGGAAAACCAATTTAAATCAAGTAGTTTTAATAGCATAAGCCGAATTATGCGTTTTAAAAAAACATCAAATATTTCCTGAAAATTTCGGCAGAATCTCCTTTGTAAATACTGGCCCCCAAACGAGATACAACATGAATAGTATACGAAATCAATAAAAGGCGTCCCCAAGCGGGAGCTAGCTCTTCATCAATCGACGGACACAACCATACAAGCAATATAATATACAACGCCAAGGACGAGGATCAAAACTCAAAAGGAAACTCAAACAACAAGAATTCCACAGAAATATAACGCGCGACTCTAAGGTCGAAAGAATAACATCTCCGGTCTTTATCTCAATAAATACATGTTTGGTTGATGGAACTTCTAGATACAACTGAATAATAATATACAATGTATAATGATGGGTACGATACAAATAAACACACCTACTAGCAAGTCACCTGAAAGAAGCTGTGCCAGCAAAGCCGTAAAGAAACCTGTACGGCAAAACCTGCAAGAAACTGTGGCACAACGGGGGTGAGTTGCCAACTCGTGAGTAGAAAAACATCTACGAACAGAAATCACATGAACAACGCAATCCTAGGTCATACGATCATAATATATCCTCAAATATAACCAGCAGCCTAAACAATGGCTAGGGTAAATATCTAACCCAAGTGTAATCCCATGTGCCCGTGTTAAAGCCTCAGGTAACAATATATCATATGGATGATGTATGAATGCATGAAAACAGAATACATTTACTAAAGAAACTGTTTTCATAATTTAGTGAGATTTCATTTGTATTTTTAAAATGAGGTATCATAAATGAAATCAGTATAAACAGTGTCTAGCATCGACACAAAACATAAATCTCAATGTCCCAAAATCTCAGGCTCCGGCTATCCGGACTGGCCTGTATCATCAAATCTCAGTACTTCAATATCTCGAAATCTTAATGTCTCAATCTCAATATCTAGGGCGCCGTCATTCCAGATCGGCCCCTACCGTCCATCTCAAGACCACGACGGTATCCTCCGGATATCCGACGCGTCGGGTAAAATCACCGGTCGATAGTGCTCCCCTGCCAGGCTCAACACCATCATCTGCGATCCTCTTGCTCCGGGGTACCGCACCGGGTCCACCATGTACCCGAAACGGTTCCTCTATCCCCTCGAATCGGGTCTCGAAATCCATCAGCAAACTCATGGTGGACGACTCATACATCATGGGAAAACCGCGCTTTTTATTTAAAAAGAGAGAAGAAGTTCATATAAGTTTTGCGGTTTTCCCCCAAATCCAGAAAATATGATGGAAATCCGAATCCAAAACCTCAATAGCACGTAAGATAGTGAATATATGCATGAGAATCAATGAATGCGGCATAACAGTGAATAATAACATGCATGAAATAGCAGGTAATAACTACAATGTCTAAACTGGCATATAAGGCAAGTACACTAATATCATGTCTAAACTATTAGCTAACAGGCTATGTCAATGTAATAGTATTTTCTAAGTGTACGTGACATGGAAATTACCGATGAAGATGTGTGTGAGCCGGCAAGTAAGTGTACGTAGTACATACGCATCATCGGTAATGGTGATGGTGTCCTAACAACATGATATCAATAATGAATTATGAATTACAATAAGTATGTGATGCGGAGCAACAACAATAATGTGCGGGAGCTGAATACTAGACACAACGATAACAATTCTGCATTACCCTAATATAAGTCCTACAATAGTGCCTTTTGAAATAACACGAATCGCGGTGTTTTGAAAATAAGGGCTACGGTGTTTTTAAGAAAAGATACGTCTTTTGAAATATCCGTAGAATCCCTTGACCTGCCTTTTAAAATACCCACGATTCGTTAGTTTTCAAATAGGTAGGAGTCAAATCTAGTCTAACAACTACACTAAACTATATGGCTGAACTATCAAGCTGAACTACAGGTAAGGAAACCGCCTAACATCTGAGTTGATACATATACATACCTGTATATATATTAGTCGGTGATCCTGCCTCAATAATATCATATCAGATACCATATCTATAATTAGACATCCCAAGTCAAGAGTGCGGATCAATCATCAATTTATAGCTCGTACGTAAATCCGTCGTACGACATCCCCAAATCTGGGTACGGGTCAATATCATACTCATCACACTGTTCATTTGGTATCCTCTTTATCAAGATCATCATCTGGGGTACTGACCTACGTCTAGTACACTACTAATATCACTATTCACATGGCATCATCATCCAAAGATCCGCTATAACATCAGGACGTATCTCAAGTACGAATCCTGCCATATCATCGATCTCACGGCCTCAACTCAAATCTCATCGACTCATCTCAATCCCAAGTATCATCCGCAAATCCAGTATGTGAACACCTAGTCCCATACCTAGGTGAACACATAAACACATATCCCCATATACGCATAGGTAATAACATAGATGTATGCATGTGTGTGTACGTGTATGGGTGTAAAAACTACTCTAGGGTTTCGCAATTAACATTAAACTAATCCATGAACACCTAGAATCTACCTTTATCATCAAGTCTCATATCAACATAATATATATAATCAATATATATGTGTGTATACGTATTCGTATACATCACCACGAACTGCGGGGGTGCTATATGCCATCCACCTGACTTCTCCCCGTAGATATAAATCTACTCACCTGGTCCTCGCTAGCCGGTGCCGACGTCACCACGTGCTTGTTGTCGTCTCGAAGTCCACATGGGGGTACCTACATGTCACAACGTATCGTTCCGCATAAAAATCCAATTTAAAACTAAAACGACACCTGAATCTCACGTAGGTCAAAGCCTACGGTTATTTTCACAAATCAACCCAAAAACCCTCGATATCGGCGTACAAAGGCCAAACCATCGAAAAAAACCCAAACGCACCAATCGTGGTTTTAAAACTCACTAATTATATAAGAAATAGGTTTTAATTCATCAAAACCATAAAAGTAAAAAATTGTTTTATTTCCCAAAAACCTAGTTAGCACAAATTCCCATTTCAGTTCAAAACTTGATGTTTTAACCAAACTTAATATTTTAACGATTCTACTGGCCAAAATGCTCACTTAAAAACATAATTAGGTCTTACAAATCACCTCCATATTTTTATCTCATCAATTTGTATTTAAACAAAATTTCTAGTTTGCAAAGATAACAATTCTATTAGCATTTTTAAAACAAAATTCGCAATTCAACCACTAGCTAGGTTTTGCATAGCCCTAAAGTGTTAAACTACACACTATGTTGCTAATGAGGTGATAAAACCCTAACCAAATTCAAAATTCTCAATTTTGAATTAATTACCAAAACCTTGTTTACAAATATGTGTGATTTGGACAAATTACATATAACAAGTGCAATTTAATCAACCAAACTATGTTTTACATATATTAAGATGTTAAACTAAACATTGCATCCCTAATGATATAATAAAAACCCTAATTGAAATCACAAACCCTTACTATATTTTTCAAAACATTCAATTTAACCCAAATTATTAACTAATTATGCTTGATTTAAAGTATTCAAACAACAATTTAACAAAAGGTCAAGATTTATACCTCACAAGATTTGAGATCTAGCATGAAAATCTTGACCTCCAATTTGCTCTCTTTTCACCACAATCCATGCATGTTAGGCTAAGGAAAAATGGGTAGGAGTTGGATTTTGATTTTGTGAGCTTTTTGTGTTGAATTTTGGGCATTTTGTGGAATTTTTGAGGTGAAATGAGAAGGAGAAGAGGGGGGAGGGGCTGTTGCAGCAGGGAGATGGGGGAGGGTTCGACTGAAAGGAGAGGGGGAGAGGTGAGTGAGAGGATGTGGGTGTGGGAGCAAGGCAAACAAAGCCCATCCTCCAAGTGTCCAATCACCAAAATACATTTTTTATTGTTTTCTTTTCTTTTTTTTGTTTGCTTTGACTTTTTTTTTGTGAGGAAATGAGAGGGGACAGCTTGGGGCTGCTGATTTGGGGTGAGGAGAGAGGGTGTGGGTGAGTGTGGGTGAGGGAAAAAGATAAATGTTATACCCCAATATCTATTTACACTAATTTCACCAAAAAAGCCTTTTTTCAATATTTTCTAAAACCGTTTGGCAGCTTCATTTCATTTCAAAAACAACCTGTTAAAATTTTGTTTAATATGTTATGATACACAAAATTTATTTCAACTCATTCCAATTTGTAATTTTCCTTAATTAAATGTATTAGTGACGGCTTAAAATAATATTAAAATAATTATTTTCGGAAAAATTTTCAGAAAATTTGAAATTTCACCAGTGGCTCAATAAATACCAAATACTAGCAATTACATAGCTAGAATATGTATATTTAATTTTATAATAAAGATATTTGTATTTTGAATTTTTACAGAAAACCCCCTAATTTTACCGATTTTCCGAAATTTCACCGAAACGATTTTCAAAACGTTACAATCTTCCCCCTTTAAAGAAATTCGGTCCCCGAATTTAAATTAAAACTCACCCCCCCCCCCAAATACTAAAACATCTAAGCAAAACCATCAAGTCGTCGGGGCTCCGATATCATAAATACATAAAACAAATCCTAGCGCAGCGCATGCGCATGAAAAATGAGCATATAACTCAATATCAAAACTCCGTCAAGTATCTCGCAATCATCGGAGTCATGGTAAAGAAACAAATGTCAAATCCAATACAAAACCAATATGATATAACTCGAAACTATACACGTAAATATCAAATCTATATATGTAAATATCTGAAGGAAATGCATGCCAAATCTTTTAGAGTCGCTGTGCAATGTGCATAACACTGCACAGTGGCGGACTTCTATCATAAGAAAATAACCATATACATATATACCTTTTGTTTAAAATGTACGTTTCGCCGTTTTGGAAACAATTTAGAAGGGTTCCTTGTTTTAAACGTTTCGTGTCCTGTCAGACACGTAGGTAAGTACTGAGACTATAGCTCTTCTTTGGAAATCCCTTCGATAACTATCAATGCATGCAAAATACATTCAGGTACTGTCCTCTGACTAGTTCTTCTCAGTATGAAAACACATAGAAAATATCATAAAAACGTACTGCTCTATAAGAAATCAATCCAAAAATACGCATATGAATACTACGTGCGTCTGGTGCGCACGGAAATCAAAATCCATATACGTGCCATACAAGTGCACAGAAACAAGATCTAAGTGCATCAGGTGTGCACGAAGCATCTGTCATAGGCAACGTGTATTCCTGACAGCAAAATCAGGTGCATCTGACATGCACAAAAAATTTCGATTTAGTGCATCTTGTGTGCACCAAAATCGCATCTCAAAACATGCGCTCAACATGCGCGAAAATCCAAGGCAGTTGCATCTATCCTGCACGAAATCATGAAATCCAATATCAAGCGCCGAACATGCGCAAAATCCAATCAGGTGCACAAGGGCACAAAACAAATATCGAACATCACCATCGAAATCGAAGCCAAGTGCAACTGTGGTGCATAAAATGCGTATCACTGCACTGTAAGCATATGTGAACTATACCGAGTGCAAAAACCAAATCGTATGCGTATATACACACAAATTAACTCAACCGTATAAAATCCATATAATCACAAACATGAGAAACCAAGGTACGGAAACGATATCAAGTGCAACAACTGTGCAAAAGTCGTAAATACTCAGTAGGTGCAACCATGGCGCATGAAAACGATATCATGAAACTCCATCATCAAAATCAATCATGCGAATAGATCGCTCAAAATACCAAAATCAAGTATGGCGGAATAGTCCCGCTCAAGCATATCCTCCAAGAATCACTGGCCAACTATCGTGCTCACTCATAGCATGTCTCGACGATGATCCTGAAATCTGGCCTGCTGGTGTGCGTAACATGACCACTCCTGGGTCCAAGTCTTCTCGTAATTCATTCCAGAAAGGTCATGTCGAAATATCTGCTAAATCTCTTCTCTGCCGAACTATCCGGAAGTCATCGTCCCTTACTAGATCTGTTCTCGTTCCGGAACGGCTGCATACTCATCGCGACTCCTTCTAGAAGGTATATCCAAGTACAATGCCTCGGCATGCGTATCGTATCTCTGATGTCGGCGGAGTGGAACGTCATCTCATCCATATCTTGTACGAACCTCTTACTCCACTTTTCTCTAATGTCGACTCCTTCGGACTCGTCTCGTCTTGGCTGCATGGACTGAGCTCCAACGGCTATCCTCGTATCTGGAGTCTCCCAAGAAGTACATCTCACCGCCTAGCATCCGAATGAAGTCGAACCATCAGATAGATTTGTCAAAACCTCATAATCCCCCCTAAGAGCTCAACATTTTGGGTACAGTTTAATAGTATCGAGTACATACCACAACATCGGTGGTCCAGCCGTAGAAGGGCAAACCCAAGCCTCACTAATGGCGCCGCGGAACTGCCACAAACCCTAAGGTTCAAAGGCTTTCACACGGTCATTATGTCGAGTTAGGGTTTCATTCTTCTAGAGGGTCCACAGAATTGCCTGCATGTCTTTCCGAATACTTTAAACTTGAAATAATAGGTTTCTGACATTCGATCGTCTCTGTCGACTCTCAACGTCTCCGCGTGAAGTCGTCTCTAGCTGGAATCAATCTATCTGATGACCTCGCATCGGGGTAGCGAATGAACCGCATGTCCTAGTCATTCATCCCCGGGTGACTAGCGACCTTCTATCATCTCTTAGTACAACTCGTACTGCAATAGCTCCAACATCTGGGGCGATATCTCGTCGTTCGCAGCAACAACTGGCTCACTCGTCTGCACGCTGAACAGTGCCTCAATTATCATGAAAAAGCAATACGCCACCGGTCATCAAAATCTGGCTGGCCACTATCATTGGCTCAATCCTCTGGTGCTGATCGGCACGTCCGAGAATTCTCGTAAAAGCGATCTGTCAAATGCTCATGGCGCGAAAACACAATCAGACGATGCCTCTCAATGCAATCTTATGTCCCTGGAATCACGCCCTGGTCAATCCTCGTTCGTGACGAGCTCGTGTTGACCGCAACTCTAGCCGTAGCTCTCCCTGCCCGTAATCATGGAAGCAAAACCATGACTGGTACCGATGAGGCTAGATCAGGAATGAATATAATACTGTGCAAGGAAATGTACATCCTAAGGCTTCTTAAGCGGAGTAGCGTATCGTAAGTATGCCGCGGAACATACCCATGGTACGTCACTCTACTTTAGTCACCTATTCCATCAACCAAGGGTCATCATACGCTGTGAAGGTAAAACCTAACGCTCTGATACAACTTTGTCACGTCCCGAAAGTACGGAACATGAACGGCACTTAAACTACGAACGTTTCGAGTCGTACGTAATCTAAGTAAGTCGAAAACCCAGAAATCCAAACCAAGAAAAGTAGTAGAGTGATGGAAAACCTATTTAAATCAAGTAGTTTTAATAGCATAAGCCGAATTATGCGTTTTTTAAAAACATCAAATATTTCCTGAAAATTTCGGCAGAGTCTCCTTTGTAAATACTGGCCCCCAAACGGGATACAACATGAATAGTATACGAAATCAATAAAAGGCATCCCCAAGCGGGAGCTAGCTCTTCGTCAATCGACGGTCACAACCACACAAACAATATAATATACAACGCCAAGGGCGAGGATCAAAACTCAAAAGGAAACTCAAACAACAAGAATTCCACAGAAATATAACGTGCGACTCTAAGGTCGAAAGAATAACATATCCGGTCTCTATCTCAATAAATACATGTTTGGTTGATGGAACTTCTAGATACAACTGAATAATAATAATATACAATGTATAATGATGGGTACGATACAAATAAACCCACCTACTAGCAAGTCACCCGAAAGAAGCAGTGCCAGCAAAGCCGTAAAGAAACCTGTACGGCAAAACCTACAAGAAACTGTGGCACAACTGGCGTGAGTTGCCAACTCGTGAGTAGAAAAATATCTATGAACAGAAATCGCATGAACAACGCAATCCTAGGTCATACGATCATAATATATCCTCAAATATATCCAGCAGCCTAAACAATGGCTAGGGTAAATATCTAACCCAAGTGTAATCCCATGTGCCTGTGTCAAAGCCTCAGGTAGCAATATATCATATGGATGATGTATGAATGCATGAAAACAGAATACATTTACTAAAGAAACTGCTTTCACAATTTAGTAAGATTTCCTTTGTATTTTTAAAATGAGGTATCATAAATGAAATCAGCATAAACAGTGTCTAGCATCGACACAAAACATAAATCTCAATGTCTCAAAATCTCAGGCTCCGGCTATCCGGACTGGCCTGTATCATCAAATCTCAGTACCTCAATATCTCGAAATCTCAATGTCTCAATCTCAATATCTAGGGCGCCGTCAGTCCAGATCGGCCCCTACCGTCCATCTCAAGACCACGACGGTATCCTCCGGATATCCGACGCGTCGGGTAAAATCACCGGTCGGTAGTGCTCCCCTGCCAGGCTCAACGCCATCATCTGCGATCCTCTTGCCCCGGGGTACCGCACGAGGTCCACCATGTACCCGAAACGGTTCCTCCATCTCCTCGAATCGGGTCTCGAAATCCATCAGCAAACTCATGGTGGACGACTCATACATCATGGGAAAACCGCGCTTTTTATTTTAAAAGAGAGAAGAAGTTTGTATAAGTTTTGCGGTTTTCCCCCAAATCCAGAAAATCTCATGGAAATCCGAATCCAAAACCTCAATAGCTCGTAAGATAGTGAATATATGCATGAGAATCCATGAATGCGGCATAACAGTGAATAATAACATGCATGAAGTAGCAGGTAATAACTACAATGTCTAAACTAGCATATAAGGCAAGTACACTAATATCATGTCTAAACTATTAGCTAACAGGCTGTGTTAATATAATAGTATTTTCTAAGTGTACGTGACATGGCAATTACCGATGAAGATGTGTGTGAGTCGGCAAGTAAGTGTACGTGGTACATACGCATCATCGGTAATGGTGATGGTGTCCTAACAGCATGATATCAATAATGAAATATGAATTACAATAAGTATGCGATGCGGAGAAACAACAATAATGTGCGGGAGCTGAATACTAGACACAACGATAACTAATCGGCAATGCCCTAATATAAGTCCTACAATAGTGCCTTTTGAAATAACACGAATCGCGGTGTTTTGAAAATAAGGGTTACGGTGTTTTTAAGAAAAGATACGTCTTTTGAAATATCCGTAGAATCCCTTGACCTGTATTTTAAAATACCCACGATTCGTTAGTTTTGAAATAGGTAAGAGTCTAATCTAGTCTAACAACTACACTAAACTATACGGCTGAACTAACAAGCTGAACTACAGGTAAGGAAACCGCCTAACATCTGAGTCGATACATACCTGTATATATATTAGTCGGTGATCCCGCCTCAATAATATCATATCCGATACCATATCTATAATCAGACATCCCAAGTCAAGAGTGCGGGTCAATCATCAATATATAGCTCGTACGTAAATCCGTCGTACGGCATCCCCAAATCTGGGTACGGGTCAATATCATACTCATCACACTGTTCATCTGGTATCCTCTTTATCAAGATCATCATCTGGGGTACTGTCCTACGTCTAGTACACTACTAAGATCACTATTCACATGGCATCGTCATCCAAAGATCCGCTATAATATCAGGACGTATCTGAAGTGCGAATTTTGCCATATCACCGATCTCACGGCCTCAACTCAAATCTCATCGACTGATCTCAATCCCAAGTATCATCCGCAAATCTAGTATGTGAACACCTAGTCCCATACCCAGGTGAACACATAAACACATATCCCCATATACGCACAGGTAATAACATAGATGTATGCATGTGTGTGTGTGCGTGTGTGGGTGTAACAACTACTCTAGGGTTTCGCAACTAACACTAAACTAATCCATGAACACCTAGAATCTACCTTTATCATCAAGTCTCATATCAACATAATATATATAATCAATATATATGTGTGTATACGTATTTGTATACATCACCACGAACTGTGAGGGTGCTATACGCCATCCACCCGACTTCTCCCCGTAGATATAAATCTACTCACCTGGTCCTCGCTAGCCGGTGCCGACGTCACCACGTGCTTGTTGTCGTCTCGAAGTACACATGGGGGTACCTACATGTCACAATGTATCGTTCCGCATAAAAATCCAATTTAAAACCAAAACGACACCTGAATCTCATGTTGGTCAAAGCCTACGGTTATTTTCACAAATCAACCCAAAAACCCTCGATGTCGGCGTACAAACGCCAAACCATCGAGAAAAATCCAAACGCACCAATCATGGTTTCAAAACTCACTAATTATATAAGAAATAGGTTTTAATTCATCAAAACCATAAAAACAAACAAATCGTTTTATTTCCCAAAAAGCTAGTTAGCACAAATTCCCATTTCGGTTCAAAACTTGATGTTTTACCCAAACTAAACATTTTAACGATTCTACTGGCCAAAATGCTCACTTAAAAACATAATTAGGTCATACAAATCACCTCCATATTTTTATCTCATCAATTTGTATTTAAACAAAATTTCAAGCTTGCGAATATAACAATTCTATTAGCATTTTTAAAACAAAATTCGCAATTCAACCACTAGCTAGGTTTTGCATAGCCCTAAAGTGTTAAACTACGCACTATGTTGCTAATGAGGTGATAAAACCCTAACCATATTCAAAATTCTCAATTTTGAATTAATTACCGAAACCTAGTTTACAACTATGTGTGATTTGGACAAATTACATATAACAAGTGCAATTTAATCAACCAAACTAGTTTTACATATATTAAGATGTTAAACTAAACATTACATCCCTAATGATATAGTAAAAACCCTAATTGAAATCACAAACCCTTACTATATTTTTCAAAACATTCAATTAAACCCAAATTATTAACTAATTATGCTTGATTTAAAGTATTCAAACAATAATTTAACAAAATGTCAAGATTTATACCTCACAAGATTTGAGATCTAGCATGAAAATCTTGACCTCCAATTTGCTCTCTTTTCACCACAATCCATGCATGTTAGGCTAAGGAAAAATGGGTAGGAGTTGGATTTTGATTTTGTGAGCTTTTTGTGTTGAATTTTGGGCATTTTGTGGAATTTTTGAGGTGAAATGAGAAGGAGAAGAGGGGGGAGGGGCTGTTGCAGCAGGGAGATGGGGGGGGTTTCGGCTGAAAGGATAGGGGGAGAGGTGTGTGAGAGGATGTGGGTGTGGGTGCAAGTCAAACAAAGCCTATCCTCCAAGTGTCCAATCACCAAAATACATTTCTTTATTGTTTTCTTTTCTTTTTTTGTTTGCTTTGACTTTTTTTATGGGGAAATGAGAGGGGACAGCTTGGGGCTACTGATTTGGGGAGAGGAGAGAGGGTGTGGGTGAGTGTGGGTGAGGGAAAAAGATAAATGTTATACCCCAATATCTATTTACACTAATTTCACCCAAAAAAACCTTTTTCTTCAATATTTTCAAAAACCGTTTGGCAGCTTCATTTCATTTCAAAAACAACCTGTTAAAATTTTGTTTAATGTGTTATGATGCACAAAATTTGTTTCAACTCATTCCAATTTGTAATTTTCCCTAATTAAATGTATTAGTGACGGTTTAAAATAATATTAAAATAATTATTTTCGGAAAAAATTTCAGAAAATTTGAAATTTTACCAGTGGATCATTAAGCACAAAATACTAGCAATTACATAGCTAGAATATGTATATTTAATTTTATAATAAAGATATTTGTATTTTTACTTTTTACAGAAAACCCCCTTATTTTACCGATTTTCCGAAATTTCACCGAAACGATTTTCAAAATGTTACAATAATCTACTCACCTGATCCTATCTTGCTAGAGTTGATGACGCCACGCTCATCCTCGTCGTCTTAAAATCCATGTGGGGGTACCTACAACCAACAGACAATCGCAAATGCGTATTAATATCAAGTCGGAAAACCAAAACGGCACACGTTCCGCTCATAGGTTAAAACCTATAGCCTACGCCTGCAAAACCACCAAACAACCCCTGTCGCTAACGTACAAACATCAGAAGACGGAACACAAAATCAAATACCAAATTCGAAATTAAAACGAAGTCGCAAAACAATGCAGCAACTCAAGAAAATGATCCCAGATTTTACCCTAAGTGAAAGTAGCCAATTTTGCACATATGGAGGGTCTAATTTACTGGAGACAAAGCCCTGGACCAAACACGGATCATTTCCACCCTACCCAGACGGCAATTTGCGGCCAAATGAGTAAATTTGCGGCCAGAACTTAGAGTGGGGGTCTCAGGTTTTGGGTATAGTTTCTAGGTTGCCTGCACATCTCTTAGTCTTCGCTAAATATTTTTCAGGTCACCCGGGTTATAGCAGATCCCCAAAACACATCAAAATTCTCACAAATTCCCAATATCGGGGTTTCTAAGTTCGCTAATTAGGTTCTAGCCTCTGGTTTAGTCCAATATATCATCACTACAGGGGTTGTAGTCCTGATTTTATGTCAAAACTATTTTTATTACCGCAATCAAGAACGGCGTCGCATGAAGCTAGCCGGTGAGTACGGGTCGGTCCACAGGGATGTTGTGAATCTCCTAGTCGCGCTAACGAGTTAATTCCGAAAGGTGTTCGGATTGGTTATTAAATCTAAAAACCTAAATTATTCTATCTACGATTATCTAGATCTATTCTTGCTAGGGTTAGGTTTAGGGATGGTTTGGAAATGCAAGTAAATCTCAACGCTTTCATACCCGAATGAAGATCTATGAGGAGTTATGGTAATTATCAATAAAGGGGATTAGATCCATTCGGGAAGGTGTTCCTTCCTCTAGGTTCTTGTCCTTCCTTTAGAGATCCTTACCCTAACCTCCATGGAAAACGCGCGCAACCGGGCCTTTACACTACGGTGTCATCGTTACCTCGAGGGGTAAGATGCCGTAGGGCGCGGTATGTGCGTGTATGCATGGAGTCCTATTGTAAATAATTGGTGGGTAAGAAAGGGATGAGAGATCTCATCTCTCAAAATCCTTCCCCAAAGCTAAAACCTAAACAAGTTTCTAGGGCATGAAATTAAATCTACCTAGGGCCAAGAATTAAAATCTACACTAGGGCGAGAAATTAAATCTACTTACAGATGCATCCCTCCAATCTTCCATGCAGGGTTGTCAGATCTGAATTTCTGAATGGAAAGGAAACACCGATGCTCTCCAAAAAGGATTTCTGAATTTTTAATAAAAGGAGGCATAAAGTTTACAATGATTTAGAGTTCTATTTATAGGAAATAGAAACCCTAGGTTACATTTTGATCCGCATGTATAAAATTACAAATATACCCCTAGGAAATCTTTCCAGAGCCGCACCAAACTTTGCTAAAATTTTCACCACCTGATTGCCCTAGACGGCCGCGGAACCGCGGCATTGGTAGGCCTTGGGCCGCGGTTCCGCGGCCCTTTGGTGAGTTCTTCTGATATATTTTTCTGGGTTGATTCAGGGTCCTCTTGTCTGGTTATTTATTTATAATTTTTTTCCATTTGGGCTTCTATATTGGTTCCAGATCTTCAGTGAACAATTTGCAATGGATTTTTAACCGTTCGCTTTGTATTCTTGGACCTTGCGCTGCCTTATGCTTTGTGAACTTTATCTTTGTGTAGGCTTGACTAAGATCCTTCTATTTGTTGGTCAAAGTCCAATTTTGCATCATCTTTTTATCGTTTTCACTGTTTCCTGTCCAAGAATCTGTAACCTGTAACATGTAGCAGACATGCGTCAAAAGCACCTGTTTATTTATAAAAAGAATAAGAATGGGGAATATAATAATACAATATTATGGTGTGAACAAATACCCCCAAACTTATCTTTTGCTCGTCCTCGAGCAAACTTATTTTTTATTCTCTACAAAAACCTAACCACACTTTCGCAGCGAAACGCGATTGCACTGAGCTCGTGCAACAAGCCGTTAAACCTCTAGGTGTCCCTAGTAGGAGGAGTGTTGTCTCCTGAGGGTTTTCAGCGGATTACACCCACAAAATCCTATCAACTCGGCCCATTGACTTTTGTTTTCCAATAAGGTTTTCTAACAAGGAATTCTATTATCTTTTACCCGTAAATTATCCACCCATAGTCTTCACGCTTCCTCATTATTTAACTTAAGATTATATATGTTCTATAGACTTACTTAGCTTTCGGCATCTCCTAAGTTTTCCTTCTAGGGTTCCATCTCCACTTAGGAATTTTTATCAACTCTATTAAGGATACAAGTTTTATTCCTCACTCCTTTCTCTCGTCTAAATCCTAATCACATACCACCACGTGTGTGTAAATATCACCCCTACACTTGGAAATTCAAATCAAGCAATCATACTCTCGTCCATTGTCCAAAGCAGTTATTAATTTGTGAATTTTTAATTGAATTTTGCTTACACATCCTTCATGCGACCGTTAATACTTCTTGAGGTACCGACAACCGATTACAAGATGCGTTAGCACTTTAAAGCGTACTTCCTAGTTTTGCAACACCCAAGGCTTTAACAGTGACTCCCAAACCAGTTGGTCTAAGGCACTAGGTGATGAAGCACCCTCGCTAAATATTTTTCTATTCTTTACAGCCTTAAGTAATCACAAAAACCAGTGTCCATTTTTTATTCTTTATTCACACTATTTCTTTTATTTTCTTCGTACTAAGGACTTTAGACAAGAGCATTTCAAGGTCTCTTCTACTATTCCAAGTTTCAAGGTGCGTGATTGTGCAATTTGTAGGGTATACATTTTCAGAATCTAGACTTAAGCTAGGAACTATTTTTCAAACTTATACTCTAATAAGAACATCAATACTCTTCCCTCATTTTGACTTAGCCCAAGAAGTGAACCCAAAATTTGCCTATTTCTAAATAAACTACAAGGCATATACTTTCTACCGTTAAACTTTAAGGAAGGTTATTTTTAGGATTTTTAATTTACTAAGTCTAAGATCTAGTTGTTCCTAGCCAGTTAACCTATTAGTCAAACTCAAGTCAATTAGGCCAAAATTGAATACATTAATTTTTATAATTTTTGAAATTTTTAAATTTTTATGGGTTTTCAAATAAGTATGCAAATGCAAAAATATATACAAATGAATGCGAAGGAAGAAAACGTACCGAGCATACCCCCAAACTTGAACTTGACAGTGTCCTCACTGTCATGCTAAACCAAGAGGGTCAAAATGTCGGCACTCCCCTGTTTATTTATTTATAAATTTTTTTATATTTTTAATGTTTTGAATTTTTTTTTTATTTTTTTATAGAAAAAGAAAACAAAAATATATATACATATATACAACAAGATCCCCCCCCCCAAACTTAAGCTTGGCCTTACACAAGCCAAAGGTTAGCACCAACCATTCAAAAATCTTATCGTGGTAATGGTATAGTCGGTGCAAGAAAGGGGTGGAAAGAAAAGAATTGAGAAACACGCGAGACCGAGTGGAAAGAAGAATGGTAGAATATGGTCTCGGTGGGGGAGAAGAAAGGCGGAAATGAGAAAGAAGTGGAGTACGATCTTGAGGGTGTAAATTGAGTGAATAAATTAGCGCAATTTGTGATGACCGGTGTGTTAAAAGCGATTGCACTAACCTATCAACCCGTCGAGAAATGGGATCAAATCCCTCAAGATTCGCAAGAAAACATGGGTACGCTGAACTTGGTATTGGAGATGAAAGCGTAACGGTCACTTGTTCGGTTGGAACGATAGGAACAACGAAAGGGAGGGAATTAGGGATAGTCTCTTTCTCACCGTAATAAATTGTCTCGAACTTAAAAGATTCCATTAATGGTTTGAAACTACTGTAAGCAACCAAGTCTGATAGTTCAACTAACTCATCTGAAAATGTAAAGGACTCAAACTCGGGCGGGGAGACATCAACATCGTCCGAAAAAGTGAAACACTCGTAGGTGTTATCATTTGTGAGAATTGTGTCAGATTCAAAGGAAATGGTTTCAAGCTCACAGTCGTCAAGCGTGGCCGGAACGATGGAAAGGAGGGAGGGTGATATAACAGCTAATGGTTCAGGAGGCTGAATTGGAAAATCAGACACATCAAATAAAAATGGTTCAACCTCAATATGGTTATCAAAACTCTCCTCAATACTATCCTTATAGTTCTCCTCAACATTTATCTCATCCATGCCATTATCATCAAAGTCGAGACGCATATGAAGTTCGGGAGAAACATTTAATAACTCAGGATGATGATTTGAACATAAAATTTCAATTAAATCGACAGGTTCATCATCCGAAATATTCCCGGCGTCTATATCCTCAATCAGGTGAAAATTAATTTCTTTAGACACCTCATCAAAAGCATGGATATGTATCGATTTAGGTTCTAGAGTGGAGGTGTAAAGGTCGAAAGGATTAAGTGCGGTTTCACTCGAAAGAGGTTCCTCACAATTTGGCAAATCAAACACTACAAAATCACACAACTCATTTTTATCCTTAACTGATGAATCATTTGGGACAATCGATGGAAAACCGGAGTTGTGGGCTTCAATTGGGTATGGGTAGGTTTGATTTTGAAATCCTCTCTCATTCTCACTCTGTCTAACCGCCTCCTTATACATTGAAAATTTTTGAGCTAGCGGGAAACTACCTACCGCTTCAGTAGGTTGCATAAGGGAAGCCACGGACGCTTCCACATTCCTAGTCAATTTATTTATTGCAGCAATATAAGCTTCCAACGACTCTTCCAAACTAGACTTAGGTGGTGAGGGGGTTTCGGTGAAAGATTCAAAATGGTGTGGATATGCAAAACTCCCAGCAGGCTATGTTGAAACGGTGTCTAGTGAAGGTGGGAAGGTCGGGTAGGACTGGTAGGAAGTGGGTGATTGGACAGGGGTAGGGTCAACATGTGGATAAAAAGATGAATAATCGTGTGGATCCCTAGAACTAGATGAGTGGAGAGGGGTGAAAGATCGGCTACGAGATTGAGCAATATGCTCAGCAATGGACATCGGCCTAAGAGTGACAGAAGGACTTGAAGAAGTGGTATCAACATATGTAGATGGTAAAGGTTGACTTGGTTGACACAAAGTGGGTTGAAAAGTTAAACTGTTTCTCCTAGACGCCTCTATTTGATCTTTCAAAGATATTTTTGGCAAGGAGGGATCGTCTTTAAATTGACTGAACAAATTGACGTACGATGCAGAATTAGGTTCGGGATACCAAAGTTCGGCTAATGATTTATTATGTAGGGTACCCATGTTAGAAGAAAGGGTGAAAAGAAAGAAAGTTTGTGGTGCAAGGATCTATTTGCGGCCAAAAATTTTGCAAGTTTCTAAAAAAGATTTGTCCTTTTTTATTTTTATTCTTTTTCTCTTTATTTGGAAAAATTTGTTGCAAAAAGATTTTAGAGAAAAGATACGCAACAGCAAAATATTTTACAGAAAAGATATGCAACAGCAAAATATTACTTGCAATCAATTTTATTTCAAGCGGGGCCCAAAAATCCTGCACAAGATCGTTATTTGGAAGGGAATATATTTCTAAAGTGCACAAAATCCTGCAGGCATTTCCAGAAAATATATTTCAAAATATACAGAAAAGAGACAGTGGGGCTTACAGAAAAAATTTCCTCAGATGAAGCCTCGAGATAGCCGCGTTTCCGCGGCAAATTTGCTCTAACACCGCGGTTTCGCGGTCCCCTGAACGCTTTGGATCCCCAGAAAAATTTTGGTGCGACGATTCGACAAGAAGGCCGCGGTTCCGCGGCCTAAGGTGGGTTTTGGCCGCGGAATCGCGGCGGGATGGGGGATTTGGGGCTCCAGAAAAATTCCACTATTCTGATTTTTAATTTCCCTTCTGTTTCGATATCTCGTTTTCTGTTTTGCTTTCTGGAAATTTCCAGATCCGAATTTGTATATCCTGCAAAAATTCAAACAACACAGTATCCCTTCCAAAAATAACAGATGAAATATTTTTATATTTTTTTGTTTTTTTTCAGATTTTTATGATTTTTTACTTTTAAGATTAACCCGAAATCATAAAAATGAAAGTTCTACGCTATCCCCGGTAGCGGCGCCATTTGATTTTGTGTGTCAAAACTATTTCTATTACCGCAATCAAGAACGGCGTCGCATGAAGCTAGCCGGTGAGTACGGGTCGGTCCACAGGGATGTTGTGAATCTCCTAGTCGTGCTAACGAGTTAATTCCGAAAGGTGTTCGGATTGGTTATAGAAAATTAACCTATGGCAGAAAATAAAGAACTTACAAAAAATGATGCTCTCCAAAAGAATGCTGAAATTTATTAATGAAGGGAGGCATAAAGTTTACAATGATTTAGAGTTCTATTTATAGGAAATAGAAACCCTAGGTTACATTTTGATCCGCATGTCTAAAATTACAAATATACCCCTAGGAAATCTTTCCAGAGCCGCACCAAACTTTGCTAAAATTTTCACCACCTGATTGCCCTAGACGGCCGCGGAACCGCGACATTGGTAGGCCTTGGGCCGCGGTTCCGCGGCCCTTTGGTGAGTTCTTCTGATATATTTTTCTGGGCTGATTCAGGGTCCTCTGGTCTGGTTATTTATTTATAATTTTTTCCATTTGGGCTTCTACATTGGTTCCAGATCTTCAGTGAACAATTTGCAATGGATTTTTAACCGTTCGCTTTGTATTCTTGGACCTTGCGCTGCCTTATGCTTTGTGAACTTTATCTTTGTGTAGGCTTGACTAAGATCCTTCTATTTGTTGGTCAAAGTCCACTTTTGCATCATCTTTTTATCGTTTTCACTATTTCCTGTCCAAGAACCTGTAACCTGTAACATATAGCAGACATGCGTCAAAAGCACCTGTTTATTTATAAAAAGAATAAGAATGGGGAATATAATAATACAATATTATGGTGTGAACAAGTCCCTAATTATACCTCAATTACACCTTTGGAATCAATTCAAACCCTAATCCCTAACTTGGAATTTCAAAGTTCACTATACAACACGATATCGATTCCAAACATGTAAGGATGCTAAAGAGAATGAAATAAAACTCTAATGGTAAATGAATTATCTCATTTGGCAACTCAAGAACTTTCTTGAGTTGCCACAAGTGCTCAAAATCAAATTTTGCTTCATTCTCTATGCTTGTAGTGAGCTAGTGCATGTTTTTTGTGAAAAATAGATGAAGTTTTGAGTTGATTTTGGTATTTTAATGAAGAGGTAGAGGAGGGGGATGATGTGTGCTGCCATGGGGATGAAGAGAGAAGAAAGAATGAGGAAGATAATGAAGGGAACAAAAAGATATGGTCTAAGGTTGACCCCTCACCTCTCTCTCTCTCTCTTTCACCCATACCTTATTGTTTATTCCATTTTCTTTTCTTTTCTTTTGTTATCTTTTCTTTTCTTTTCTCTTTAAATTAGAACCATGCATGATAAATGAGAAAAGCCATGTTAAAAATGTAACAAGTGTAAAACAACATGGTGCATGTCATGAAGCCTAAAATCGCTTAATGCACCATTAGCGATATTTAATCGCGATTAGCATTAAAATAGTGTATAATAAATCATAAAATTTCATAATTCATATAAAACACCCTCTTTTAGTAATTTTTATAATTTTCCAAATATTTTCCAATTTATTGGTATTTAATTATACCGCATTAATAAAATATTCAATATATTTATTATTTAATTATAAAAATTTCCAAAAATAATATTTTATTTTTCTGAAATGTTACAAGAAGTTTCCCAGAATATGCGAAATGATGTAGGGCACGTATAGAGATACGTGCAGGAGTTCGATTAAACATGTGTATTTGATATATGTATTTTAATCGGGCGTTTATTGATATTAGCCAGTATATATATGATATAGCCGGATTAGTAAATCAAGTGTTGATTTAATAATTAAATATATATTTATACATTGATATATTTATATATTAACTAATATCATGCTGACTTTATTATTTTCTTCTCTGAATTAATATTTATATTTGATATAAATATTGTTTCATGTATATTGATACATTAGAGATGGGTGTGTAAGAATCATATGGAAGATGAGAACCCTTTTAAATGAGAACGAGTCATTGAAATTAGATGGTTGTAAATTTGATGAGGTGTTTTTACTTGGTGACTCATTTTAATGACTCATTCTTGGATTTTTTTCATATACATCTTTAGCCATTCTCAACTTCATCTTCTTCATTATCTCATCTCCTCTATGGCTTCCTCTCTTAATTTTATTCAAGTGAGCAATGGAAAAAGGAAAGAGAAAAATTAAGTGAGCTAATTGTTCTACATTTTTTACTAATCATTCTTAGCAAGTTTAATTAGTGGGTTGCTTCATTTTGATGAGATCAATTTGAAGCTAAATCTTGTGTTGGAGTTATTTCAAGGTGGATCATCTTCGCTGAGGAAACTATCGAGCAATCTTGTTCCAGGCTTCGTGGAGACTAGCCGGGGTTCAAGAAGAGGTGATTAATACACTACAAAGGTTGTACCCCGCTAAACTCTTGTTTTTAGCTTTCTAGTTTGTATCGAGTTTTATTCTTTGTTCAGGATTCTATGTGTGCATGCTTTTGCTCTCTTGATTTTTGAAATTCATTGCTTCCACTCGTTTTAAAATCATGTCTTGATTGCAAAACTTGCCTACAGTGGTATCAGAGCTACTAGGCAGGGATGTTGACCCATGGAGGGTTCTCACTGTGTGACAGTAGTGGCGAAGCGTAGGCTCTTATCCCTAGGGTGCTCTGTGCGGATTAATCCGGCGGGTTGTAGTCCGTCGTGAGGGTACTATGTAAAAATTAGCTGCTGAGGGACCTATGGGCGCCACGGCCAGTTTCCGCTGTGCTGACTGACCTTACAGTGGTATCAGAGCTGGTGCAAAGATTATAACTTGTCAATGTGACATTGGAATTCATGAAACCCAATTTTTTCAAAACTGGTTTTATTTTTTGGATGAATAGCTCTCATTTTTGCTTGTGCCGGAGCCACCGGATTCTTGGTTTGGACAAAGAGTTTAGAGTAGGCTCACAATAACCCGAATCCATCCAATTTGAGCTCAATTCTCCCCCGATTCGGGGCCGAACCGAGGCCGATTCAGCCCTGCATCAGGGGCTGAATCAGCCACTGGATCAGCCCCGATTTGGGGCTGATTCAGCCATGATGCGGGGCTGATCCCGCCCTTGATTTGGCCCCATTTTGGGTCTGAATCAAGGCTCATATAGTGTGGGGGTTTTATAGGGTTATTGAGGTTTGATTTCGCGCAAAAATGAGGCGATTTTCGTTGCCAGGATGAACTTGAAATTCAGTTTTTTGGAATTTCAAGTTTGCGATCTCGTTGTTTATGAATTCTAATGTCATGGTTTGAATCGACTAAATCAAAGTGTTTGATTTCGTCAGCTCGAACACGGATAAAATAAGAATATGCATTGGTTAACGTCGTCTAATTGCTATATGATCAATTAGACGAGGTTGCGCATTTGTGATTGAGATAATGGTTTGGATGGAATGTGTTTGGATTGTCATGAAATGAATAGACCCCGTGCGGAATTGTGATAAGTGTTATTTCCATTCATAATTGTAGCCATCTTGTATATTCATTTGTTCGGGACGAGCTCCAACATGTGGCCTCCATTTCCGTTATATATATATTCTTTGTTTCGGTACTTAGCAGTTCACATGTGGCCGTAGTCACCACATATTATTTTATTATTTGTTGGGACATGATTAGCTTGCGATCGTTGTTGCCGTTGTATAATACAGGTTTAGGATTACCTCGTGGAGAAGCGCACGAGAAACCGAGTTCTAGATTGCAGCAGGTGGCCATCTCAAGGAGTTGAGATCGGATCACTCGAGTCTAGGATTGGCAGGTTGCTTGCCGCGCTTGTAGGCAGTATAGGATAGACCTGCGGAGTGCTCAAGTCACCGGATTCAAGAAAGTGTCGGGTGGCCCCCTTATGGTGATGATGATGGGTTGCCTCATTTCTTGGGTTAGCTGGTGGCTTGCCACACTTGTAGGGGTTTGTTTTTAGCTACACACGGGCAGTTCATGCGACCGGGGAATGTCGCATTTCGCTTGTGGCTCAAACGAAAAGCAGGATTCTTAGGTGATCCGACCATTCCTATTCTGTGATGTTCATTACTTGCTTGTGATATGCTTACCTGCCTGTGATGATATTTATGCTGGGTTCCTTTGCACCCTTACTATGTTTTCTAAGGCATCAAGCTTGCAATTTTATAAAAATGTAGCGTGCTAAGAAACCCGGACCAAGGATCTAACTAGAGGATTAAGGTTATAACTAACATGTAAACAACTACACACTAAGTGAAATGGGAATTCATCCTTTGTAGACCGGTCCTTCACTTCTAAAGCTCCGTGTAGTAGTCCATTTTACTCCAAGTAGTGGTGTCCCGGACTCTCCTTTGGCTCCACTAGGTGAAAGGAATGAGCTTGCTCAAGGATCTTTGAGGCTGAAAATGATCTACGTCGAAGAATCTCTAACTCAAGCTACTTCTTCACTAATTGATGAACTAGTGAAGAAACAACCTATACTAAATGGATAGTTTGGTATAGAATGGTGAAGTAGTGTTCATATCATAATTTTGCATTATTATATTCCCCATTCTTATTCATTTTACAAATAAACAGGTGCTTTTGACCCATGTCTGCTACATAGTTGCAGGTTACAGGTTCTCGGAACAAAAAACAGTGAAATTTATGAAAAGATGATACAAAGTGAGACTACGACCGATAAATGGTGGAATATTGATCATGCCTACAGTTTGAAGACTAAACGAAGATCAATGAACAAGTTCACAAAGTACAAAGGCAGTGCAAGGTTCAAGACTTCGACACGAAGCAAACGGTAAGGTCCACGACATTATTCACTGTGGAAATATGGAAGAAAACAAGAAGACAATTTGAGAAACCAAGTGACGAAACAATAAGAAAAAAATAACTAGAAGCATCCCAGAGAAGCAGAACTCAAGACCCTTCTTTTTGGCCGCGGAACCGCGGCCAAACATGGTTGCATAAGTTTGGGGGTATTTGTTCATATCATAATTTTGCATTATTATATTCCCCATTCTTATTCATTTTACAAATAAACAGGTGCTTTTGACCCATATCTGCTACCTAGTTGCAGGTTACAGGTTCTCGGAACAAAAACAGTGAAATTGATGAAAAGATGATACAAAGTGAGACTACGACCGATAAATGGTGGAATCTTGATCATGCCAACAGTTTGAAGACTAAACGAAGATCAATGAACAAGTTCACAAAGTACAAAGCCAGTGCAAGGTTCAAGACTTCGACACGAAGAAAACGGTAAAGTCCACGACATTATTCACTGTGGAAATCTGGATGAAAACTAGAAGACAATCTGAGAAACCAAGTGACGAAACAAGAAGACAAAAATAACCAGAAGCATCCCAGAGAAGCAGAACTCAATACCCTTCTTTTTGGCCGCGGAACCGCGGCCAAACAAGGGTTTTGGCCGCGGTTCCGCGGCCATATGGTGCCCGTGTCGGTGCTAAAAGTGTCGGTACGTCGGTGTTTGACTAGTCTTCTTAGGGGCATATTTGTAAATGCAGATGTGACGCGATTGTAACCCTAGGGTTTCTATGTTCTATAAATAGAAACCCTAAAACCTGTTTTAGGTCATGCCACTTTTTATTTCATCTATTCAGATCTGTAAATTCCTGTGTAAATGTTTGGAGATAGCCATCAATAAAGTAAGTAATTTTATTTCATTGCCTTAGTATAATTTTATTATCTGCCCTAATTAGATAGTTATAAATGTTTTTCAATTCCCTAATGAGTGAGTAGTCTCCTCGCTTGTTAGGGTTAGATTTGGGGTAGGCTTGAGAGATGAACATCTCTCACCCCTTTCTTGCCCATCACATATAATTAATAAGACTCCATGCATACATACACACACCGTTCCCTACGGCACCTTACCCCACGAGGTAACGGTGATACCGTAGTATAAACGACCGTTTGCGTATGTTTTCCATAGAGGTTAGGGTAAAAATTAATAAAGGAAGGACTAGAACCTAGAGGAAGAAACATCGTTTCTTCCCGATGGTACTAATCCCCTTTATTAATTGTTAGAATAACACCTAAAGAGATCTAATTTAGGGCATTGAAAGCGGTGAGGCAATCTTCAATTTCCAAAGTTAACCTAAACCTAACCCTAGCAAGATTCTAGTCTTTGTATAAATCAGTTTAGTTTTTAGCGATAATCCATTCACACCATTTGGAATTAACTCGTTAGACCAAATTATGAAATACACAACATCCCTGTGGACCGATCCGTACTCACCGGCTAGCTACCAAGCGACGCCGTTCTTGATTGCGGTTATAAATAATTCTTTGAACAAAATCAAATGGCGCCGTTGCCGGGGATGGCGTGTTATTTTCTTTTTGCAATTTCGGGTTAATATAAAATTGAAAAATCATAAAAACTGAAAAATAAAAAATATAAATTTTTTTTTTATCATTTTGTTATTTTGTGAAGGGTATTTCGTTTGAATTTTTGCAGAACCGACGAACGAATTCAGATCTGGAAAAATCCAGAGAGCGAAACAGAAAACAGTAGATCTGAACAACCGAGGAGTACCATAACAGATCAATAGAAAAGATTTGGAGATCTGAACAAACCAACCGACTGCGGAACCGTCGCGTTGACCCGTCTTTGACCGCGGATCCGCCGCAGTCTTGTGACGTCAACAAGCGAGAAATCCTCTGTAAGCTTCTCATCTTCTTCTTTGCAACCCCTGATATCTCCTCTGTAAAATTTGCCTGCAGGATTCTTTGCGCTAAAAATTTCTCCCCCTTCCAATAATTGATCTTGTGCAGGATTCTTGGCGCCGCGCTAAAAAAAAATATTTGTTTGCAAGTGATTGTGTTTACTGCTTTGGATATTTTAAATTGACTTTAAGGGGCTTTTAACACCAATCTAGATTGGGTGGGGATTTCATTACTCTTCCCAGGACCCCAAAAATCACATAAGGCATATTGCATTGACCATCATTTAATTAAAAAAGATTAGACTCAGCCCTAAGGACTTCACGCTCAAAAGGACAAAGGAATAGTTGTAGGCATTGACCGTTGATCCTAACCTGACTTTGTGGTGCCTAGGCTAGACAGATAGTGAAAGGTACCTTTAAAAGGCCAGTCTCACAGTGATTCGTGAGCGGATCCCTCCTTTCTCTACTTGTGCTTACCTAGCTACAATTGGCGGTGAAGAGGCGGTTTGAGGTCCTACTTCTTGCCCTTTGGAACAGTTAGGAGCTGTCTAGCTGACCTAGGTGACCCTAGATCTAGGCCTGATTGCGCATTTGTGGTTGATTGAACGTGTGTCTCAGCCTTTTATCGAATTTTTTTAAAAAAAAAGCTCCACATAAAAAAAACACAAAAACAAAAAAAAGGAAAAGGAAAATTTTTACAGAAAAACTTGCAACTTGTCGCTAAGAAATCCATGCACCCCACATTCTTTTTCTTCTCCCTTCATACATCATGGGTACCCCACCTCATAAAACTCTTGCCGAACTTTGGTACCCTGAACCAAACTTTGCTTCCTACGCGAATTGTTTTGGTCGAATTACGGACGATCCCTCCATGCCCAAAATTTCTTTGAAAGATCGAATAGAAGCGTCTAGGAGAAACAGTTCGACTCCGCAATCCACTTTGTATCAACCATTTCAACCTTCACCACCTTCTTACGTTGATACCCCTTTTTCGAGTCCTGTTGTAACTCCGAAACCCATGTCTATCGCTAAACACATTGAACAATCTCGTAACCGATCTTTCACTCCTCTCAACACTTCCAGTTCTTGGGATCAACATATCCATTCACCTTTTTATCCAAATGTTGATTCTACTCCTGTCCAACCATTCAATTCCTACCAGTCCTACCCGACTTCCGCACCTTCCCTAGACATTGCTTCTACACACCCATTTAGGAGTTTCACTTATCCAAACAATTTTGAATCTTTTACTGAAACCCCTTCACAACCCATGTCTAGTCTAGAACAGTCGTTGAAAGCTTATATTGTAGCGACAAACCGACAGATGAGGAATTTGGATGCGTCCATGGCCGCCCTTAGACAACCTAGTGAACCGGTAGTTAGTTTCCAACTAGCTCCAAATTTTCCAATGTATGATGAGGCGGTTGGACAGAGTGAGAATTTGAGTGGAGAGAGTGAGTTCTACACACTTCCAAATCAAACCTACCCATACCCAATTGAATCCCATAACTCCGGTTTTCAAACAAGTGTCCCAAATGATTCACCAGTTAAAAAATAAAACGTGTAACGAGTTGTGCGACTTTGTAGTGTTTGATTTACCTGATTGTGAAGAGCCCTTTTCGAGTGAACCCAAACCAAATCCTTTCGATCTCTACACCTCCAATCTAGAACCTGAATTGATAAATATCCATGCTTTTGATGAGGTGTCCGAAAAAAATGATTTTCACTTGATTGAGGATATTGACGCCGAGAATAATTTGGAAGATGAACCCGTAGATTTGACTGAAATTTTCTTTCCAATTCATCATCCAGAGTCATTAAATGTTTCTCCCGAACTTCATATGTGTCTTGATTTTGATGATAATTGCATGGATGAGATAACTTTTGAGGAGAATTATGAGGATAGTATTGAGGATGAACCATTTTTGTTTGATTAGTCGGATTTTCCAATTCATCCTCCTTAACCTTTAACTGTTATACTTCCTAAATCACCCCCCTCATCCTTCCAATCGTTCCGACCACACAAAAGAACACGCAGGAGGACTGTGAGCTTGAAAAATTTCTGTTTGATCATAACGATTTTTACGCCATTAGTGCGTTCCTCTTTGAATCTGACACGGTTCTTACAGCCGATAACGATTACGAGTGCTTCACTTTTTCGGATGATTTTGAAGGCTCACCTCCCGAGTTTGAGTCCTTTGAATTTTCAGATGAGTTAGTTGAACCATCAGACTCGGTTGCTTACAGTCATTTCGAACCATTGATTGAATCCTTCAAGTTTGAGACAGTTTTCTTAGGTGAGAATAAGACTATCCCTAAATCACTCCCTTTCGTCCTTCCTATTGTTTCGACCGAGCAAGAATCCGTCGCGCTTCCATTTTTAATAGATGGTTTACCAAATTCAACGTACCCATGTTTTCTTACGAATCTTGAGGGATTTGACCCCATTTCTCGACGGGTTGATAAATTAGCACAATCGCTTTAAACACATCGGTCATCACAAATTGCGCTAATTTATTCACTCGATTTACACCCTCAAGTTCGTACTACACTTCTTTCTCTTTTCTGCCATTCTTCTCCTCCACCGAGACCATATTCCACCTCTCTTCCCTTACGGTCTCGAGTGCTTCTCATTTCTTTCCTCTACACTCCATTCTTTCACCAACCATTCCATTATAACGATAGAATTTTTGAATGGTTGGTGCTAACCTTTAGCCTGTGTAAGGCCTTGTATAGTTGATTTTTCTCCATCCTAACTCTAAACATTAACACTTAAAACAGTGGAAACACTGTCTCACTTAAGTTTGGTGGGAGGGGACCTTTTGGTATATATATTTTTTATTTTGTTTTTCTTTTAACAATAAATTTTTTTTATAAATAAATAAATAAACAGGGGAGCGCCGACAATTTGACCCTCTTGGTGTAGCCTGACAGTGAGGACACTGTCAAGTTTAAGTTTGGGGGTATGCTCGGTAAGCCTTCTTCCTTCGCATTCATGTGTATATTTTTGCATTTGCATACTTATTTTAAAACCCATAAAAATTGAAATTTTTTCAAAATTATAAAAAAATTGAAACATTCAATTTTGGCTATAATTGACTTAACTTTGACAAGACGGTTAACTAGCTAGGAAAAACTATATCCAAAACTTAGTGAATTAAAAACCCTAAAAATAACCTTTATTAAAATTTAACGGTAGAAAGTATATGTCTTTGTAGTTTGTTTAGAAATAGGCAAATTTTGAGTTCACTTCTTGGGTTAAGTCGAAATAAAGGAAAAGTATTGATATCTTTATTAAAGTATAAGTTTGAAAAATAATTCCTAAGCTTAGGTCTAAATTCTGAAAATATATACCCTACAAATTGCACAAACACGAACCTTGAAACATGGAATAGTAGAAGAGACCTTGAAATGCTCTTATCTAAAGTCCTTAGTATGAAGGAAAATAAAATAAAAATACAAGTGTGAATAAAGAGATAAAAAAATAAACACTGGTTTTGTAATTATTTAAGGCTGCAAAAATAGAAAAATATAGCAAGGGTGCTTCATCACCTAGTGCCTTAGACCAACTGGTTTGGGAGTCACAGCTATAAGCCTTAGGTATTACAAGACTAGGAATTACGCATTAATGTGCAAGCACATTTTGTAATCGGTCGTTGGTACCTCAAGAAGTATTAACGGTCGCATGAAAAATGTGTGAGTAATTTCATCTAAAAATTCACCAATTGAAAAGTACTTTGGACGATGGACAAGAGTATAATAGCTTGATTTGAATTTCCAAGTGTAGGGGTGATATATACACACACGTAGGGGTATGTGATTGGGGTTTAGATAAGAGATAGGAATGAAAAATAAGACTTATATTTTTAATAGAGATGATAAAAATTCTTAAGTTGAGATGGAACCCTACAAGGAAAACTTTAAAGATGCCAAAAGCTAAGTAAATTCACAAGAATATATATAATCTTAAGTTAAATGATAAGGAAGCGTGAAAAATACCGGTGGATAATTTCTGAGTCGAAGATAATAGAATTCCTTGTTGGAAAACCTAATTGGAGAATAAAAGTCAATAGGCCGAATTGATAGGATTTTGTGGGTAGTATCCGCTGAAAACACTCAGGAGACAGCACTCCTCCTACTAGGGACACCTAGAGATTTAACGGCTTGTTGCACGAGCTCAGTGCAATCGCGTTTCCCTGCGAAAGTGAGGCTGGGTCTTTTTCGAGAATAAAACTAGGTTTGCTCGAGGACGAGCAAAAGATAAGTTTGGGGGTATTTGTTCATATCATAATTTTGCATTATTATATTCCCCATTCTAATTCATTTTACAAATTAACAGGTGCTTTTGACCCAAGTCTGCTACATAGTTGCAGGTTACAGGTTCTCGGAACAAAAACAGTGAAATTGATGAAAACATGATACAAAGTGAGACTACGACCGATAAATGGTGGAATCTTGATCATGCCTACAGTTTGAAGACTAAACGAAGATCAATGAACAAGTTCACAAAGTACAAAGAAAGTACAAGGTTCAAGACTTCGACACGAAGCAAACGGTAAAGTCCACGACATTATTCACTGTGGAAATCTGAAAGAAAACTAGAAGACAATCTGAGAAACCAAGTGACGAAACAAGAAGGCAAAAATAACCAGAAGCATCCCAGAGAAGCAGAACTCAAGACCCTTCTTTTTGGCCGCAGAAACGCAGCCAAACATGGGTTTTGGCCGCGGTTTCGCGGCCATATGGTGCCCGTGTCGGTGCTAAAAGTGTCGGTGCGTCGGTGTTTGAGTAGTCTTCTTAAGGGCATATTTGTAAATGCAGATGTGACGCGATTGTAACCCTAGGGTTTCTATGTTCTATAAATAGAAACCCTAAAACCTGTTTTAGGTCATGCTTCTTTTTATTTCATCTATTCAGATCTGTAAATTCCTGTGTAAATGTTTGGAGAGAGCCATCAATAAAGTAAGTAATTTTATTTCATTGCCTTAGTATAGTTTTATTATCTGTCCTAGTTAGATAGTTAGAAATGTTTTTCAATTCCCTAATGAGTGAGTAGTCTCCTCGCTTGTTAGGGTTAGATTTGGGGAAGGCTTGAGAGATGAAAATCTCTCACCCCTTTCTTGCCCATCACATATAATTAATAGGACTCCTTGCATACATACACACATCGTTCCCTATGGCACCTTACCCCACGAGGTAACGGTGATACCGTAGTATAAACGACCGGTTGCGTATGTTTTCCATGGAGGTTAGGGTAAGAATTAATAAAGGAAGGACTAGAACCGAGAGGAAGAAACATCGTTTCTTCCCGATGGTACTAATCCCCTTTATTAATTGTTACCATAACACCTAAAGATATCTAATTTAGGGCATTGAAAGTGGTGAGGCAATCTTCAATTTCCAAACTTAACCTAAACCTAACCCTTGCAAGATTTTAGTCTTAGTATAAATCAGTTTACTTTTTAGCGATAATCCATTCACACCGTTTGGAATTAACTCGTTAGACCAAATTAGGAAATACACAACATCCCTGTGGACCGACCCTTACTCACCGGCTAGCTACCAAGCGACGCCGTTCTTGATTGCGGTTATAAATAATTCTTTGAACAAAATTAAGTAGGAATTATGCTCACTTTAAAATAATTTTTCTCTCTTTCTTTTCTTTGCTCACTCAAAGCTAGAGAGCAAATGGAGGAGATGAAGAAAATGATCTCATGTGATCAACTCATGAACCATGGGTGAGAAAATATCATATATAACTCATGTAGAGACTTAACCATGGCTAAAGATAATGGTTAGGTTAATAAATATCTAGAGTAAAACAAAATTAGTGGACTAAGTCAATGGTTTCCACAAGCTTCTCCAGGCTTCAAGCCATGACTAATTTCCATCAAATTGTGTTTATCCTAAATAAATAATTACCCACATTATCTTAAGTGTGGTGTGAGTCTCATACACCCATGTATAATGTATCATCAAGCATGACACAAAATAAATACATTAACATATATCACATATATATTAAATGTATAATGAGAAAAGAAATTCTTATGTGAGCTAATATTAGTTAATGTATATTAATATATCAAATATATAATTACACATTAAATTATTAAATCAACACTTGATTTAATAACCCGGCTATATTGCATACAACCGACTAATGTCATTTATATGCATATCATATATAACATATCATTGAATCAACACTTGATTCAACAATCTAGTTATATCACATATAACCAATATCGCGAGATTGGAATACGGTATCACAGACACATATTAATCTCGGTCCCGCACATATCACATATGTTCCCTACTTCGTTTCGCATGAGCTGGGAAACCTCTGTGTAGGACTCTAATGACTCGTTAATACACCGGCAATAGGTGATGATCATATCAGTCACCCACAAGCCGTCAGCGGTACTAGCTGGATGTAACGGCTACCCGGGTATTGAGCGATCATAAGATCAACAAGCAAGCTTGTCCATACACCTGTGAATCCAATAGCAACACTACCGTACAGTCCGGTCTCTTCGTCTGATATGTCGCATATCGAGTCTACGGATGGTAAACGCCAGACCGTAGTAACTTGATAAGTCATGCCGATATGAGGCTCATAACGGGTCTAGAAATTACTGATAACACTTACCAGTAAATCTCCGTATCAGCCCTGGCCAGGAACTTCCTATAATGGCCAATTAAGCACAGCGCAACATCAACCCCCAATACCGGGAGAGACGAATCCCCTCCTATCGCTCATTGCCTTCATGTGACTCAGGACTGTACCCAAAAACCACCGTTTAGCACACTCTCTTGAACGTGGTAAGGTGGAAATCAAAGCACAGTGGGAATCACACAAGACTCTATGACGATCTCGGGTCTACAGACTAACCTGTACCAGTGTCACCAGAGAACTGCTATCTGACATTAGGTATAATACTATCTAGGAGTTCTCGGCGAGTCCTGTTCAGTGTACCCAGTCTCCATTGAGCACCCGTACACTATCTTTGATGTCAAACACCAATGGATATGGGATCATCCATCGCCCATCAAATGGGTTAATAAGCGTATATGCTAGTCTACTCTAGAATATCGATGCCCCGTCTCGATACACCCTCGACTAGGAACACTTAAAGGATGTACTTGCGGACTACCTTGGCCCTACTAGTATGATCTGCATCATAATCCTGGTAGTCAAGTATACATCCTAAGGTCTTTATCAACATGTGAGAGCAAGACAATATCACAATACTAGTATACATGTTAAGATAAAGAGTAACCAGATAGCATACTATCATGTCGAGCAAGAAAGTCATCCCTATATATGTCCAACCATCCATTGCAATATACAATCATGTACAACAATGGCCTCTAGGGCATACATACAACTAACAATCTCCCACTTGTACTAAGGCCAGTTGTTGTAGTATCTCATACCCAACGTCCCAAAAACTCTCAAGCTGTATCTGGGGTTTTGGCCTAGGTGAGTGGATCCGCCGTGTCATTCTTCGTGTCAACTCTCCTAACCTCGATCGCCCGGAGATCAACCATCTCCCTGATCAGGTGATACTGCCTAAGAATATGTTTGGATCACTGATGGGACCTGGGTTCCTAGGCCAAAGCCACAGCTCCATTGTCACCACAATGGTAGGAACCAAGTTCATCTCATGAACGTCTATACCTAGACAATCTCTTTGGTGGCTTCGTTGGCAGCGATGTATTCACCCTTTATCGTTGAGTCTGCCACGGTATTTAGCTTGGAACTCTTCTAACATACCGTCCCTCCACTAAGGGTAAAGACAAAACCCAAGACTGTCTTACAGTCGACCTTATCACTCTGGAAGCTCGAATCGTTAAAGGACTCCACGTGGAGTTCACCGTTACCATACACCAAGAACGTTTCTTTAGTCCTTCTCAAGTACTTAAGAATGTTCTTCAATGCTGTCCAATGATTCTTCCCGGGATCCGATTGATACCTGCTTACAATACTAAGTGCGTACGCTACATCCGGTCGGGTACATAACATCGCATACATGATAGACCCGACTGCCGAAGCATAGGGTATCCCTTGCATGTGAGCCCTCTCCAAATCAGTCTTGGGAAACATCTCTTTGGAGAAAGTGATTCCTGAAATCGTGGGTAAATTCCCACGCTTGGAATCTTCCATACTAAACCTCTTTAGTATGGCGTCAATGTACCTGGTTTGGGACAATCCCAATATCCACATAGATCTATCTCTATAGATCTTAATCCCCAGGATGTAGGAGGCATCACCCAGATCCTTCATGGAGAATCTTTGTGATAAGTGGAGCCAGACCGAGTGTAGCATCGGAACACCATTTCCTATCAAGAGTATGTCATCTACGTACAATACGAGGAAGACAGCCTTACTCTCTACAACCTTCTTGTATATACAAGGTTCATCTACCTTTTTGATGACGTCAAACTCTTTGACTACCACATCAAAACAGATGTTCCAACTCCGCGATACCTGCTTTAATCCGTAAATTGATTTAAGCAACCTGCACACTTTTCCGCTGCTCCCACCGTCTGCGAAGCCCTCTGGCAGTGTCATGCACACGCTTTCTTCTAAATCACCATTTAGAAAAGCGGTCTTGATGTCAATCTGCCAGATTTCGTAGTTATGGTATGCAGCAATGGCAAGTAGGATCCGTATGGACTTATGCATAGCCACTGGAGAAAAGGTTTCATCAAAATCCACACCTAGTTATTGACGAAAACCTTTTGCAACAAGTCTATCTTTGAAAGTATCAACTTTTCCATCTACACCATGAATCTTCTCAAGATCCACTTGCTCCCGATGGGTTTTACCCTTTCAGGTGCAACCACCAAAGTCCATACTTTGTTTGTGTAGATGGATTCCATCTCAGATCGCATAGCATCCAGCCATTTCACAGAGTCCCCACTCGTGATGGCCTGCTCGAAACTAGTTGGGTCATCATCTTCCATGATGCAATCCTCAATCGCACTGTCATTGAAAAAACCGTAGTATCTCTCAGGCGGATGAGGAACCCTACTAGATCTGCGGAGAGGTTGAGGTTCGTCGGGAACTATTGAATCCTTCGGTTCTACCAAATCATCAGCTGTTAGTTTGTCTAGCTGGAACTCCTCCCAGTTCTACCTTATGACCACTAATTTCTTCCATAAGAAATATCTTTTCTAAAAAGGTGGCATGCTGAGAAACAAAACACCTTTTGCTCCTCAGTGTGGTAGAATATATACCCTTGAGAATGTTCGGGATATCCAACAAACTTATACAGTGCTGACCTTGTCTCGAGCTTGTCTGGATTTTGCTTTTCAATGTAGGCCGGGCAACCCCATATCTTAACTCATTTAAGAGACGGTCTCTTCCCATTCCATATCTCATATGGAGTGGTAGGCACTGATTTGGATGGAACTCTATTCAATAGGTATGCGGCTTCTCTAGTGCATAACCCCAAAAGGAAACATGTAACTCAGCAGTACTCATCATAGAGCGCACCATATCTAATAGGGTGCGATTCCTCCGCCCCGATACACCGTTGTGCGGTAGTATATACGGAAGAGTAAGCTGAGAGAGAATCTCATTCTCTTTTAAATAATCCAAGAACTCCGTGCTCAAGTATTCTCCTCCCCGATCAAATCGAAAGACTTTAATACTTCTACTCATTTGGTTCTCTACTTCTGTCACGACCCGAAAATTTTAGCTCGTGACCCGCACTTAAATAACGCCACGTCTACAAGCGTAACGTAATTCAAGTAAGCCGAAGCCCAGAAATCTAAACCTTTTAAAGAAAATAAAGAGGTGAAGTTTTGAAATAAAGGTACGATGAAATCAAACGTTTTCTTAATTGCATAAATAGTGGAACATGAAAAATGCAAGTGGATTTTGCTAGTTGAAAAACATGTTTCGTCTTTTACAAATTTGGGCAGCACCTCCTTTGTATATTTTGATCAAAAACCACATACACATGATAATATAAAATGCATCCCTAAGCGGAAGCTAGCTCTTCGCCAATCAGGGGAATCACAACCACGCAAGACAGAATATATGTATATGATGCCCAACGGCGAAGTTCAACACAAATAATAATGAATAAAGCAATACATCAACCCACCAAGCGAACATATAACCCATCGCTCTAAGTCTCGCAACTACAAGTCTTGCTAAGTCTTACTACATATACAAATACTAGTTTCTGATTGATGGAGTTGACTAGATACAATAGGAATAATAATACAATAGTGACACGATCCAACATACCACCTACCAAAGCAAATCACCCGAAGGCAAGCTGTGTGCCAGCGATGCCGCTACTGATCCATGCGGTCAACCTAAAAGAACTGTGGCACAACATGGGTGAGTTGCCAACTCGTGAGTAGAAAACATCATCAGGTAGAAATCGAATAAAACAACGATTCCTAGGTCAACTATATCATAAAGGTAATACTATGATATCTAGGGTGACCGTATCTGCATGTGTGCCAACAATATATGTAGGGTTACTAGGCACACACACAAGGGTCTATAAGGCATCAACCATGCCCGATTTAAAATTTAGCTGTGCCGAACAACCCTAAACCAAGATCTTAAACTAGAGATTAGGCGAAACAAAGCATGTTAAACACTTTAACATCTAAGAGTTTAGGATTACAACCTTTGTAGTCCGGTCCTTCACTTCATAAGCTCCGTGTTATGGTCCCTTCACTGTGATCATCAAGTTCCAGACTCTCGAGAGGCTCCACGAAGAGAAAGATGCAAGCTTGCTTCCGATCTTCGATAACAAAGATGATCTACCTTAAAGTTTCATTAACACAAGCTTTCACTCACTAAATGAAGTAAACACTCTAATCTAAATGGCTAGGATAGATTAGGATGATGGAGTAGGATTTTAGCTCTCATTTATTTTCATTAACTTACTCATTTTCATCACTTCATAAAAAGCTAGAAAGCTTTTCATGAAAGAAAGAAGAAGGAAGAAGAAGAACAATCAATCCTTTTGTGATGAATAATAATTGTGATAATATCATTACAAATGCAATCATAGTTAAGTCAAGAAAAGACTTAACCATTGTAGAGATCTAACCATAGTAAAAGGTGTGGGTTGGGTTAAGTAAATATCTTGCAAAATATCTTTGCAAAAACAAAAAAGAAATCTTATAGAAGGTTCAAGAAAGAACTAACCCAAATCAAACCCTAACCTTGTTTAATCTCCACTAAACATGTTTCATTAGTAATCATATCATGTTACAATATTATATATCACATATACAATATTTATTGTAACAAAATAAAATAATACAATTAACATATATCGTATATATATCAATATATTACCCGAGTGAGAAAAAGAATTTTTTAGTGAGCTTATATTAGTTAATGTAATTTAATATATCAAATATATAATTATACATTAAATTATCGAATCAACACTTGATCCGATAATCCGGCTATTTCACAAGTAACCAACTAATATAATCTGTATCAGTTCATCGAATCAACACTTGATCTGATGACCCGGCTATATCACATATACCCGGCCGATATCTCATATCGCGAGAATCTAATATGGTATCACATACACGTATTGTTCTCGGTCCCGCACATATCATATACGTGCTCCTACTCCGTTTTGCCTGAGCCAAGAAACCTCTGTGTAGGACTCTAAAGAATCGTCAATACGCCGGCAGTAGGTGATGATCATTTCAAACACCCACAAGCTGCAAGCGGTCAGCTAAACGTAACAGCCACCTAGGTATTGAGCGCTCAGAAGATCAACAAGCAAACCTGTACATTCTCCTGTGAATCCAGTCAGTAACACTCCCGTACAGTCCGGTCTCTTCGTCTGATATGTCGCATATCTCGCCTAGGGGTGGTAAACGTCAGACCCCAGTAGCTTGATAAGTCGTGTCGATATGAGGTCTATAACAGTTCGAGAAACTACTGATAACACTTACCAGTAAATCTCAGCAACCCTGGCCAAGGATTTCCTGTTATAGCCAATCGAACACAGCGCAACATCAACTCCCTATACCAGGAGAGACGAATCCCCTCTTATCGCTCATTGCCTCCATGTGATTCGAGGCTGTACCCAAAAGCCACCTTTTTGCACGCCTTCTTGGACGTGGTATGATGGAAATCAAAGCACAGTGGGAATCACACAAGACTCTATGACGATCTCGGGTCTACAGATTACTCTGTACTAGTGTTACCAGAGAACTGCCATCTGACGTGAGGTATAATACCATCTGGGAGTTCTCGGCGAGTCCGTCCAGTGTACCCAGTCTCTACTGAGCACCCGTACACCATCCTTGATGTCAAACACCGATGGATATGGGATCATCCATTACCCATCATATGGGTCAAGATGCGTATACGCTAGTCTACCCTGGAGTATCGATGCCCTGTCTCGGTACTCCCACGACTAGGAACATTTGAAGGATGTACTTGGCGACTACACTGTCCTCACTAGTATGATCTGCATCATATTCCTGGTAGTCAAGTACTCATCCTAAGGGCTTTATCAATATGTAACATAGAGACAATCAGAGTACATGTTAAGATAAAGAGCAACTAGATAGCATACTATCATGTCCAGCAAGAAAGTCCTCCCTATATATGTCCAAGCATCCACTACAATATACATCGTATGTACAGTAATGGACTCTAGGGTATACATATAACTAACAATCTCCCACTTGCACTAGGGCCATCTGTTGTGGTATCGCATACCCAACAATCAGCTGTGGTTGAAGTATCTCATACTCAACAATCCCATAAAAGTCTCTACTGGGAAAAAGGCCTTTGTGAGTGGATCCGCGCTGTTGTCCTCTGTGTCTACTCTCCTAACCTCAATCTCCCTGGAGGTCAACCATCTCCATGATCAGGTGATACTGCCTAAGAATTATATCTGGATCTCTGATGGGACGGGGGTTCCTTGGCATAAGACACAACTCCATTGTCATACAATGGTAGGAATGAAGTTCATCTCATGAACTTATATATATCCAGACTACCTCTTTGGTAGCATCCTAGGTAACGATGTATCTTGCCTTTAATCGTCTAGTAAGTCATGGTATCTAGCTTGGAACTCTTCCAACATACCGTCCCTCCATTGAGGGTAAAGACAATGCCTGCGACTGACATTCAGTCGTCCTTATCACACTGGAACCTTTCTATTGATTCTCCCCAGGATCTATTGATACCATCTCACTACAACTAGTGAGAATCCTAACATCCAATCAGATCTATCTCATAGATCCAAAACCCAGGATTTAGGAGGTATCACTTTGATCCTATATGGAGAATCATTGTGATAAGCGGAGATTGACCGATCGTAGCATAGGAAACTCCTTCCCTAACAAGAGTATGTCATCCACGTACTCTACGAGGATCACTACCATACTCTCTACTACCTTCTTTTTATATACAAGGTTCATCTACCATTTTGATGAAGTCAAACTCTTTGACTACCACATCAAAACAGATGTTCCAACTCCGCGATGCCTGATTTATCACATAAAACATCTTGCACACGTTTCTGCTGCTCCCACTATCTACGAAGCCCTCTTGCTGTGTACTTATAGACGCTCTCTTCTAAATCATCATTTAGAAAAGAAGTTATGACACCCAACAGCCAGATATCGTAGTCATGGTATGTAGCTGTGGCAAGTAGGATCTGGATAGACTTTAATCATAGCTTTGAAAGTCTCAACTTTTCCTTGTACACCAAGTAATCTTCTCAAGATATACTTGCTCCTGATGGGGATTTAACCCTTCAGATAAAGCAACCAAAGTCCATACTTTGTTGGTGTATAAGGATTCCATCTCAGATCGATAAGCATCCAGCCATTCTTACAGAGTCCCGCTCCTGATGGCCAGCTCGAAACTAGTTGGGTCATCATCTCATGATGCAATCCTCGCTCCCACTGTCATAGAGAAAACCGAAGTATCTCTCAGGTGGGTGAGGAACCCTACTAGATCGGCGGAGAGGCTGAGCTTCGTTGGAAACTATTGAATCCTTTGGTTCTACCAAATCATCAGTAGCAGTTTGTATAGATGGAACTCTTTCCAGTTCTACCTCATGACTACTAATTTTCTTCATAAGAAATCCCCTTTCACAAAGGTGGCATGTTGAGAAACAAAACATCTTTTGTTCCTCGGTTAGGTAGAAGATATTCCCTTGCGAATGCTTAGGATATCCAACAAACTTCTACAGAACTGACTTTGCCTCGAGCTTGTCCGGATTATGCTTTTAGACATAGGCTGGAAAACTCCAAATCTTAACATACTTAAGATATGGGCTCTTCCCATTCCATATCACATATGAAGTGGTAGGCATCTGATTTGATTGGAACCCTATTTAATAGGTATGCAGCTTCACAAGTGCATAACTCCCAAAAATGAAATAGGTTACTCAGTAGTACTCATCATAGAACACACCATATCACATAGTGTGTAATTGCTCCGCCCCGATACACCGACGTGCTGTGGTGTATTCGGAGGAGTAATGCTGAGAGAGAATTTCATTCTCCTTTAGAATAGTCTAGGAATTCCGTGCTTAAGTATTCTCCTCCTTGATCTCATCAAAGGACATAATACTTATACCCAGTTTTTGGTTCTCTACTTCTAACTTATATTCATTGAATTTCTCAAAAGTTCCAGACTTGTGTTTCAACAGGAACATATGTCCGGATCTTGAGAGATAATCAGTGAATGTAATGAAGTACAAAGAACCGGTCTTGGCATGTGTAGACAGGGGACATTCATACATCAGCATGTATCAATCCCAAGAGTTCACTAACTCTTTCTCTGTTTCCAATAAACAGAGCTGTGGTCATCCTATCTTTGTGATATGACCGGCAAGTTTTACAAAATGTAAATTTAAACTAACGGCATCCTCTAGTCAAGGGTATGGATCAATCATCAAGTAAAACTCATCACGTACGGTATCCATCGTACGACGGCATTAAACCATTAGGGATTGTCACGACCCGAAAAGTACCGAGCGTGACTGACACTTAAATTATGAAACGTCTCAAGGCGTACGTAATCTAAGTGTAACGTTTTAAAAATAAATAAATAAAATCCTATAGGTGAATTTTCTGATAATCGGTAAAATAAATCGTATTTTCAGTAAAACTTAACTACAATTATTTTTCATTATAGACATAAATATGCCTATATTAATTATGAAATTGCTAGTATTTGGTATTATTTTAGTCACTTATAAATTATTAGTTTACTTAAATATTTTCCTAAATTAATTAATTTAAATATTATTATAAGCTTTCATTTATACATTAAATTAGTGAAAATTACAAATTGGAATGGGTTAATTTTACAAATGTGAACCATGAAAACTTAGAATTAAGTTTGTAACATATTCTCTTTTTCTTCATTTGTCTCCAAGAGTCTAGAAATTTGTAGGATAAAGTTTATTAAGAAAAATAAAATAAAGTGTGAATGACTTAATGTGTGAATTAATTATGAAATTTCTACACACACCTCACTCCCACTCTCCCCTCCTATTTGGCTGAGCCCAATAAGTTGCAGCCCCCCTTTTCTCTTGATTAATTCTCATCTCATTCTCATTCAAAAATAAAAAGAAAAGGAAAATTGAAAAAAAGGATTAATATATGATAAATGGGAGAGGCTTCTATACTTTTCCACACAACTCTCCCTCTCACTTTTCCCCCTTTCTTCTGGCCAAAACTGGAAGTTTCCCCTCACGCATTTTGTCACGCCCCGCTTCCCAAAATATGGAATACGAGGGGTAGACAAGGCAAGCCATGCTCCTACGGTCAAGGAAATGTCCTGCCGTAGTCACACTTCGGCTTCTAGTTTTTCATGGTAAACAGTAAATGATGCTCAGGGAATGAGAAATGCAGTAACTGAAAGAAACAATAATATAAACCGAACTGATGGGAAATGAACGAATGTAACTCGGAATGGCAAGTCAAGAAGTCTGTGATGCACGTCTAGTTCTGGTCTAGGCTAATTCTTCTCCTCACACTGAGCATGCATACTCAGGTCGTCAGAGCGACACAATAGCAATATAAAACATAAAATCATATGACAATTCTAACAGTGATAACAGATATATGTAGCAGTAAATCAGAATGATATAGGTATGAACATGCAGTAATCAATGCAGCGGAACAGTAAAAGCAGTAAAACGACATGCCATGTATGTCAACACAGTATATAAGATATATCAATACCAGTATCTCTATCAGTCTCTAAGTCTCACTGTACAGGTCACTAAGCCTATCGTCAGTTCAAGTGTGAGAGTCAACCACTCGCGAGTGTCCTCCACCCAAGGGTAGAATCCAAGGGCAAGGGACCACGGGTCCAACATGTATATCACGGTGAATATCACATACCCTGTAAATCTCCATATAACTCCCTAAATATATAAGCCGGCATGGGACTCCCGAGATTCTGTTGAACTCACACTTAAACAACCCCACACCCCGTGGTCTACATCAAACGCTAACCATAACCCTAAATACTAATCGATCTGTGACAAGTCTGCGCGAGAACTGGAGGCAGGACCTCCAACAAGCACTTCCCGACTAATACCTAAGATAAATGGCAGTGTCTGGTGCCTTATCTGTGACACCCGTGCAAGCGCTTCCATAAGTGTCCCATACCACTTATAGTCACACGTACACGCATCCCACAGACGTTGACAATGCAATAGAATAATAGGGTTACTGATTGTGCACAAGTACGTATCACTTTCACTTATTCACGGATACACGAACACTGACGTACTTGCCACAATCATCACTAAAATATAACATGGGTAAATGCACGATATCACTAGGTTATCAATACAATGATATGGGTATGATATGATGCGTGAACAGTATATAAGCATGATTAGGATGTTATGAAACAGTATTTTATCACTTGCACGATTTATCATGAAATGTACGTGTATAGTTTAGCGAAACGATAAACAGGTAATACTTAGTATGTTCAGTTTTCCATCCATCGAATTTAGTTTCAAGCCAATCGGATTCCAGGATCATTAATTATAACCATTTCATTTTAAGCTCTCGCGGCTGGAAATCCGGTTTCAGAATCAGAAGTCCGTTTCGTAACGCATTTTAATCCCAGTTGAGATCAGAATTTAGCGATGCTACAGTTGAATTAAATCTAGGGTTATCAGTAAGGTTTTCAACGCAATAGACGGACCTTCGATCGCGTCTGTACGTTAGGTGTTATACTCTGTTTATTATTAGTATGTCAATTCTAATTCTGTTAGGACTGTTATGCGTCCCGATATTTTAAATTACAGATAAAATAGTAAAAGATGACGAAACAGGATGAAACCACCTGTATTATCTAGATAACAGATTCATATAAAATAAACAGTGGAGTTCCGCAATTTACGATTTCAGGAAATCCTATGGTACCCATTACGGAACAGCAAGCAACAACTGGAGTCGCTCTGGACTGCAGTACAGAGTCGCACTCCAATCCAAATATTAACACAGTTTTAGTACAGGAATATCTGGAAACTAGTATAGGGTTATAGTTCGTCGAGTCGGCTTCGATTTAAGCCCTCGAGCGTATCGTTCCAGTATGTATACAATTTATGGAGATTTTAATAGTTTTCAGGTACAAGAAAATTCCAGTTTTACGGTTAAACTTGGGGGTAGTTGTTTTAGTCATTAACGGTCATATTTTCCAACGAAATTTGCACACGGTATTCATCACAGCGAGGGCCAATGTAAGTAATCCAGTTCCGTCAATTCAGAAGAATATTTTCATTGGGAACACACGTCGAACATGTATGACACATAATTAATCTAAAAGTGTAACACTATGATCTATGCAATTAACGATTGTAACTAGGTTATATAGCATGTAAGAAAGTAAAATACTTGCCTGGAATTGTCTCGGGGTTGCACGGCAGCAGTGGCGTCACGAACACGCGACACACGCGCGGCACGGCGCAGCACAGTTCAGCCTTTTGGAATCAGACAATCGTATCCACTCCAGTTACTCTCCGTGCGACCGTTATCATCACCGCCCGAGTTGCTTTTGGTGTTGATTTGCGAGAGGAAGAGAGAGAAATTTCTGAGAACAGGGGGGATTTTGAGAACTAGAGAGAGTTAGAGAGAGAGTAAGAGGGAGAGGGAGAGAGTTGTAGAGTGAGAGAGAGACAGAGATTAGAGAGAGGGAGCACAGAGAGAGAGAGAGGGTGAGAAAACTGAGAGATAGAGAGTGAAGGAGAGAAACAGAGAGATAGGAGCAGGGAGAGAGAGAGAGACTGCAGCGAGAGAGAGAGAGAGAGAGTAGGCACAGACAGAGAGTGAGAGAGTGTAGAGGGAAAGGGATGGTGAGGAGGATGACGACGACGACGATGATGATGACGACGGCGATGGTGATGATGTCGACGACGACGATGATGACGACGGCGATGGTGCAGGGGAGTTTGGTCGGTGGGAGAGAGGAGTGAGTGAGGGAGGAGAGTGAAGTGATGAAGGAGGAGGGATCTGTTAGTGTATATGCCCTAGAGGCCATTACTGTATCATACTAGCTTGTATATTACTTGATGGAAGCGTGGAATATTCACAGTTGTATATACAATCTTGCTCGAAATGGTAGTATGCTACTTGGTTTGTCTCTGCTTTAATATGTGCATGTGTTTCTTTTAGCATATCGCTGATATACATATTAGTAGAGCCCTTAGGATCTTTGCTTGATTACCAGTATTGTGATGGCGCTCACACTCGTGGGAGCTGGGTGATCTATAAGCACATCCTTATACAGGTCCCTAGTCGTTGGACTATCGAGACAGGGCATCGATAGTCCGGAGTAGACTAGCGTATGCGCTTCTCATCCCAGCGTGGGAGACGGTCTGTCCCACAGCCGTCAGTACGTCGTACTTGAGATAGTATGCGGGTGCTCGTTAGGTTACGAGTACACTGGACAGGACTCGTCGGGAACCGTTGGTTGGTATTATACCTATCGTCAGTTATCAGTTCCCAGGTGACATGAGTACAGCTTAGTCCGCTGAATTGACACTGTCACTTTGCCTCGAGTGTGTTCCCACTGCACTTTGATTGCTACCCTACCACGGCTCAAAGGAGTCGTGTAAACAGGTAGTTTTTGGGTGCAGTCCCGAAGCACTTGGAGGCAGTGGCGGTTATACAGGATTCGTCTCTCCCGGTATTGGGGGTTGACATCGCGCTGTGTCCAGGAGAGCCATTACACGAGTAGTCCCTGGCCAGGGCAAGCGAGATATACTGGTAGGTTTCCAGTGTTATCTCAGGGTGATCTGGGCTACACTCCGACATGACTTGTACCGCTATTAGGGGACTGGCGTTCACCGCCCTCCTAGGCCCGCCATGCGATGTATCAGACGTACAGACCGGACTGTACGGAGACTGTCACATACAGGCTCAGTAGGAGTTCAGATGGGGTTCACCTCGTCAGTCTTCTTATCGACATCTACCTAGGGACCGTTACGTACAGCTAGTGCCGCTTGCGGTCTGTGGTTAAACCCACTGCCACCGTAGTGTCGAGTCTTTAAAGTCCCACACAGAGAGCTATTCGCCTTTAGGCAAAATGAGTAGAGGTCGCATGGTTTTGCGACAGGGTTCGTTCACATCCGCGCACTTATGTACGTTTGCTGTCCGGACAGCTTATACTAGCGGGCTTTGGTTTAAGCCGGATCCTAGTATATGATTTGGGATTGGTTTTATCTCATTGTGTTCGTGTTCCTCGGATCACGAATACGGGTGCGTATGCACAGTTGCTTGAGACAGAGGGAGAGGACTTTGATTAGGGTTAATGACCATTGTCATTTTATTAACCCTAATGCTTATGTGTGTATTATGGTTAATTGATATTAGTTTAATATAATTGTGCATGGTTATGGTTGTTGACCATTTGACCTTCTTGACTTGTTGACCTAGGTTGACACTTTGACCATCATCATTTCATTTGGAAGATGCTCTTTGATCCTTGCAATTTGCATTAAAAATGAAATGATAATGGTCATGTCTTGATTAACCATGACAATTATCTAGCTAATTATCAATTTATAATAATTCACACATATATGTGAGAATGGTTGTTTTATTCTCTCATTCTCTCATTCACTTTCTCTCTCTTGTTCTTCCTCTCCCTCAAGCTCTCCCCTCTCATGTGTTGAGAAACACTTGAGCTTGAGAAAAACCTCTTCTTGATAATCTTTACTCTCATCTAGGGTTTTAGGACTAGCACTCCTAGCACCCTAGTTACTTCTAGCTTGAAGTTGAAGCTAAAGGTTGAGGCTTTTGGGTGGATCCTTCTTCGACTCAAGAAGACGACAAAGGTGATCCCTTTCTACTACTCCAAGGAGCAAGGAGAGAAGGACATAAAGCCCTAGGTATAACCATTCTACCCTTAGCTAGTTTCTAGTTAGCTTTAGCTTGTTTTTGTTTAGCAAAGATCCTTCTTTGTCTAGTCCATGTTGCCTAAAGTGATAAAAATCCGATTTTTATTCCGTTTTCCGCCTCCCCGCAAGCACCGGGGTGGGCAACGTAGACTTACAGTGGTATCAGAGCCTAACTAAACATAAACTAGCTAGGTAGTAAAGTGTATGGAAGTTCGAATCGGAAAAATCGCAAAACCGAGTTTTCAAAACCCAAACTTTCTGTTAAAATTTTTTCTGTTCAAAATGAAATAAATCATACTCCAAAAATCATCTCAGGGTTTTGTGAAGAAAGCAACCAAAAACGATCCAGAGATTCGACCAAAGAGCCGCGGTTCCGCGGCAATAGCAAGCTATTGCCGCACAACCGCGGTTGTTTTGGCTCGGCTCTGGGTCGAGTTTGGTGCAGTGTTTTTCTGGCTTGGTTTTGGGATTTTTAAGATGGTTTATATGTGCCCAGATTTTCCAGAATAGAAATTTGTTTTTGGGGGCCTATAAATCCGTATTTTTTTCGAACTTCACTACACTTTGACTATAAGGGTTATATCTGTGATGTTTATATGTATTGAACGTCGGCTAATCGCTATATGTCGATTAGTCGGGGTTATACATATCTGTGATCTGTGTTTGATGATGGTATGTGTATATGAATGCGTTGGATTGTCGCGGGTGAATAGCCGGGGTGGATGTGAGATGAGTGTTTCTTTTTCTTTCATTCATTGTAACATGTAAATTGATGTAATATTATTTGTATGGCCGCACAACCGGGCCGGGGTTGTAGCCGTCATTGTATAATTCTTTTTACTGTTTTTGCTCCTAGGATAGACCCATGGAGGGGGTGCACAAACTACCGGGTATCTCGAAGTGCCGAGTGGCCTACTCACGGTGGTGAGGGAGGTTGCTTCGCCTCGGGTACTTAGCGGGTAGTTTGCCGCACCCGTAGAGGTCTTGGGTGGGGTATTGGCTATTCACCGCGACCGTGTAATCCGCTTTTCGTTGTAGGCTCGAACGGATTGCGGATTCTTAGTATATCCAATGTATTCATCTGTGATCTGTAATGTCTATCATTGCTATATATTTATATATTATAACTATTTAGGCGTTGCTTATATTTTACAGCCGCGCTAGCCCAGCCCCCGCTCTGTCGTTAGTTAAGTAACCTAACGGGTGATGACGGGGCCCCGTGGCGAATGCGAATGGCATAAGCGTACGTCATATTTTGGTTGTTTTCTGCAATGGTAGGATTAAATGATGGGACGCATTAAAAGAACTAATGCAAGAAAATAAACCAAGTAAAAGTCGATTGGAACACTTTGAAAACCATTCGGTTCTTTTCAAAACTAAACTTTTAAACGCGGAGCTTGAACCACTCCTTTTAAAAGCTATCTCGTTCCATCGATTATATCAAGTTCACTACGTTCACGGTTTCGCCAAAACCATCCGTAGCCCTCCATCATTTCAGTTAAATATTCGGTAGTATTCAAGCTATGTATTTTGACCTCACGCCAAGGCGTAGTGATTGGTAGCTGCCGGATATTTATCTGTTGCATAGATAGAATGCGTTGGTTTGAGACAGTCGTACTGGCATTTTAGCCTACGTCAAGGGTAGGTACGGGTGGGTTCAAATTAATCGGGATAATGATGGGAAGAACTTGACATGTGACTTATGACATTTTGACCTCACGCCAAGGTCATAAGAGCATGGGGCAAAAATCAACATCGGGAGTTTCATAAGTACTGAAACTTGCTAGCGCTGCATACCATTTAGAGTGTGATGATTCTGGTAGGATTCCTTCGGTTTTATTACGCAATGATATTTGGATCCCGATCCTACTGTGAGTATATGCTACTCCTCGGGAAAACTCTCACTTAACGATCAATGCTATAAACCTAGTAGGTGTCTAGAAAGGTGTTAGCGGGGCTACGCCCACTGGGAAAAGAGGTTACTTAATTAAGGAACTTCGCGAAAGCGTTGGAAAACCTCCCTCAAAGTACCGACATTGGCCTGGCTGAACGGTTAAGCAAGTATTGTACGGTAAGATTGATCCCGACTAATCCTTTCTTTACGGTTTGAGAAGGGATTCGAGAGACAGTGGGAGCCATCCTGTTTAGACAAACTAAAAACCACTCTAAACTTGCAAGAGCATCATGCTAAAGTGTTTCTTTTCTCTCTCCTAATTGCAGCGACCATTCAACATGACCGGACATAAGTTATTACTAGATAAAAACATATTGACAGGGCCAAACTACAAAGATTGGCTCAGGAATGTCAAGATGGCAATCACTTACGACAAGCTGGGGTATCTCCTTACCACCAAAGCTCCCCCTGTCCCAGGTCCCAAAACCAGTGTCGCGGATAGGAAAATCCGTAAGACATGGGAAATAGATTGCGCGAAGGCCAAATGCCTCGTACTTGCCTCGATGGACAACGAACATCAGAGGAGGCACGAGAATATGGACCTAGAGTCTATATTTCTTCATACAAAAGAACTGTATGGAGAGCAGTCTCGTATCGCCAGATACGAAGTGTCGAAGAAGTTGTTTTCGGCAAAGTTGGCCGTCGGATCATCGGTAGCGGAACACGTGCTTAAGATGATTGGCTACATAGAGGAGCTCGCAGAACTTGGGACCACGTTGGAGAATGAGCTCTATACGGACTTGATTCTCCAGTCCCTTCCTTCCACTTACGCCCAGTTCATCCTGAACTTCAACTTACAGGAAAAAGAAGTTGAACTTTCAGAGCTCCTCAACATGCTGAGGAGTGCAGAGGGCACCCTACAGAAAAGTAGGAAGACATCCACTTTGTTTGTAGGAGGATCTTCCTCTTCTAGATCCACGGCGAAAGCCAAGTGTAAGAAGAAGAAAACCCCCGCCAAACCAAGAGGCGGTGTCAGTAAAGTGGATACGAAGGGAAAAGGAAATGCAACAAAGGTAGCGGGTAAGCTGGTGGGGAAGGAAGAATACTTCTACTGTCACAAAAGTGGTCACTAGAAACAGGATTGCAAGGCTTGGAAGGCCAGAACACAGGATTTGAAGCGAGTTGCAGCTTCAGCTTCAGGTGTGTATGTTATTGAAAACTGTCTATCAATAAACTCTACATCCTGGGTATTGGATACCGGATCAGGATCTCATATCTGTAATTCTTTGCAGGCATTGAGAAAGCGTAGAGTTTTGAAGGCAGGTGACATGACCCTCAGAGTTGCAAACGGTGCTAGCATGGATGCTGAGGCCGTGGGGGACTATCACCTGGGATTGTCGGATGGACACTTTTTGGTTTTGCGTAGTTGTTATTATGTACCAAATGCAACCTGTAATATCATTTCTGTATCTTTATTATCTAAAGAAGGTTATGAATTTGCATTTGTAAGTAATGTAGTGAACATTCACCTTAATCAAGTTTTGATTGGGTCAGGTACATTGAACAACGGTATATACGTATTAAACCAACCACAGATTTTCAATGTCCAGAATACACACAAAAGAAAGTCTCCAGAAATCAATAAAACTTTCTTATGGCATTGTAGACTGGGTCACATCAATGAGAGAAGGTTAACTAAGTTACATGCAGAAGGATATTTGGATCCGTTCGAATATCAATCGTATGCAACTTGTCAATCCTGTCTTAAACGAAAGATGACAAAGACTCCGTTTACTGGACACGGAGTAAGAGCGAGCGAGCTCTTGGGACTCGTACACAGCGACGTATGCGGTCCAATGTCTACACATGCGCGAAGCGGTTATTCTTACTTCATTACTTTTACGGATGATTTCTCAAGGTTCGGACATGTCTTCTTGATGAAGCATAAATCCGAAGCTTTTGAAAAGTTCCAGGAATATAAGAATGAAGTAGAAAAACAAACAGGCAAAAGTATCAAGGCACTGAGATCTGATCGAGGTGGTGAATACTTGAGTGCCGAGTTCCTGGGTTACTTAAAAGAGAATGGAATTCTCTCTCAGCTTACTCCTCCATACACTCCGCAACATAACGGTGTATCGGAGAGACGGAACCGAACCCTATTGGATATGGTACGGTCCATGATGAGTAACGCTGAGTTGCCGCGATCGTTCTGGGGATATGCGCTAGAAACAGCTGCATACCTTTTGAACCGAGTTCCCACTAAGACTGTGCCTACCACACCATATGAGTTATGGAGTGGGAAGAAACCCTATCTTCAATACTTGAAGATTTGGGGATGTGCAGCTTATGTCAAAAAGCAGCATGCAGACAAACTCGAGGCACGCTCAGTACTGTGCAAGATTGTGGGATACCCAAAGAACTCCAGGGGGTATTTTTTCTATTACGCAGAGGAACAAAAAGTCCTTGTTTCTCGTAATGCCCATTTTCTGGAACACCAGTTCATAGAAAAAGAAATAAGTGGGAGCGCAATAGAACTGGAAGAAATTCCAGAACCACAAGCTATTACTGAAAGCTTAGTAGAACCAGAGGGTTCGAAAGATCAAGACATTCCCACGCCACTCCGCAGGAGTAGTAGGCAGTCTCATCCGCCCGAGAGATACTACGGTTTTCTCATTGACGGGGATAGAGAGGATTGCATCATAGACTGTGATGAGCCTACTAGCTTCCAGCAAGCCATTCAGAGCGTCGACTCGGTAAAATGGCTGGATGCAATACGGACCGAAATGGAGTCCATGTTCACCAACAAAGTATGGACATTGGACATTGCTCCAGATGGGGTAAAACCCGTAGGATGCAAGTGGATCTTCAAAAGGAAGATTGGTATAGATGGACAGGTTGAGACCTATAAAGCTAGACTGGTAGCAAAGGGTTTTCGTCAGCGACCTGGTTTGGACTATGACGAAACCTTTTCTCCGGTAGCTATGCTGAAATCCATTCGGATCCTTCTTGCCATTGCTGCCTTCCACGATTATGAGATTTGGCAGATGGACGTAAAGACAGCTTTTCTAAATGGACATTTAAAGGAATGTGTCTATATGGACCAGCCAGAGGGTTTCATTCAGAGTGGGAGCAGCGGAAAGGTGTGCAAGTTGCTTAAGTCCATTTATGGACTAAAGCAGGCATCGCGGAGTTGGAACACCTATTTTGATGAGACGGTCAAGGAATTTGGCTTTATCAAAAATCCAGATGAACCATGCATCTATTGTAGATTTGTAGCGAGAACTGTAGTATTCCTCGTTTTATACGTGGATGACATTCTCTTAATAGGAAATGATATTCCTATGGTACAATCTGTCAAGGGGTTCTTGTCACACATGTTCTCCATGAAAGACCTGGGTGATGCCTCATACATTCTGGGTATCCGGATCTACCGTGACAGATCCAAGAGGATATTAGGACTTTCGCAGTCCAGGTACATCGACACCATACTGAAGAGATTCAGTATGGAAGATTCCAAGCGCGGTAATCTACCGGCTTGTCACGGGATCACCTTCTCCAAAAAGATGTCTCCCAAGACTGATTTGGAGAGGGATCGCATGTCTATTATACCCTACGCTTCTGCGGTAGGCTCTATAATGTATGCGATGTTGTGTACCAGACCGGATGTGGCTTATGCACTGAGTGTGGTAAGCAGGTATCAGTCAAACCCTGGGGAGAAACATTGGATAGCAGTAAAGAACATTCTCAAGTACCTGAGAAGGACTAAGGAGATGTTCTTGGTGTATGGCGGAAAAGACCTCCAGATTGAGGCCTTTGCTGACTCCAGCTTCCAGAGTGACAAGGATGATTCCAAGTCCATGTCGGGTTTTGTCTTTACCCTCAATGGAGGGGCGGTGTGTTGGAGGAGCTCCAAACAGGAAACCGTTGCTGACTCGACTATGGAAGCGGAATACATCGCTGTATCTGATGCCTCAAAAGAAGCTGTCTGGATGAGGAAGTTCTTGAGAGAACTTCAGGTGGTTCCGTCCATTGTTGACCCAATACCTCTGTATTGCGACAACAACGGGGCTATAGCTTTAGCGAAGGAACCCAGGTCCCATCAGAAATCCAGACACATCTTGAGGCGGTATCACCTGATCAGGGAGATCGTGTATCGCCAGGAGATCGAGGTTCGGAGGGTTGCTTCAGAAGATAACATAGCAGATCCATTCACCAAGGCCTCGTCCCAGACTCAGTTCGAGCGGCTGATCGAGATGATAGGTCTACGATACGCCAGTACATGGCCTTAGTGCAAGTGGGAGATTGTTAGTGTATATGCCCTAGAGGCCATTACTGTATCATACTAGCTTGTATATTACTTGATGGAAACGTGGGATATTCACAGTTGTATATACAATCTTGCTCGAAATGGTAGTATGCTACTTGGTTTGTCTCTGCTTGAATATGTGCATGTGTTTCTTTTAGCATATCGCTAATATACATATTAGTAGAGCCCTTAGGATCTTTGCTTGATTACCAGCGTTGTGATGGCGCTCACACTCGTGGGAGCTGGGTGATCTATAAGCACATCCTCATACAGGTCCCATGTCGTTGGACTATCGAGACAGGGCATCGATAGTCCGGAGTAGACTAGCGTATGCGCTTCTCATCCCAGCGTGGGAGACGGTCTGTCCCACAGCCGTCAGTACGTCGTACTTAAGATAGTATGCGGGTGCTCGTTAGGTTACGAGTACACTGGACAGGACTCGTCGGGAACTGTTGGTTGGTATTATACCTATCGTCAGTTATCAGTTCCAAGGTGACATGACTACAGCTTAGTCCGCTGACTTGACACTGTCACTTCGCCTCGAGTGTGTTTCCACTGCACTTTGATTGCTACCCTACCATGGCTCAAAGGAGTCGTGCAAACAGGTAGTTTTTGGGTGCAGTCCCGAAGCACTTGGAGGCGGTGACGGTTAGACAGGATTCGTCTCTCCCGGTATTGGGGGTTGACATCGCGCTGTGTCCAGGAGAGCCATTACACGAGTAGTCCCTGGCCAGGGCAAGCGAGATATACTGGTAGGTTTCCAGTGTTATCTCAGGGTGTTCTGGGCTACACTCCGACACGACTTGTACCGCTATTAGGGGACTGACGTTCACCGCCCCCCTAGGCCCACCATGCGATGTATCAGACAAATAGACCGGACTGTACGGAGACTGTCACATACAGGCTCAGTAGGAGTTCAGATGGGGTTCACCTCGTCAGTCTTCTTATCGACATCCACCTGGGGACCGTTACGTACAGCTAGTGCCGCTTGCGGTCTGTGGTTAAACCCACTGCCAGCGTAGTGTCGAGTCTTTAGAGTCCCACACAGAGAGCTATTCGCCTTTAGGCAAAATGAGTAGAGGTCGCATGGTTTTGCGACAGGGTTCGTTCACATCCGCGCACTTGTGCACGTTTGCTGTCCGGACAGCTTATACTAGCGGGCTTTGGTTTAAGCCGGATCCTAGTATATGATTTGGGATTGGTTTTATCTCATTGTGTTCGTGTTCCTCGGATCACGAATACGGGTGCGTATGCACAGTTGCTTGAGACAGAGGGAGAGGACTTTGATTAGTGTTAATGACCATTGTCATTTTATTAACCCTAATTCTTATGTGTGTATTATGGTTAATTGATATTAGTTTAATATAATTGTGCATGGTTATGGTTGTTGACCATTTGACCTTCTTGACTTGTTGACCTAGGTTGACACTTTGACCATAATCATTTCATTTGGAAGATGCTCTTTGATCCTTGCAATTTGCATTAAAAATGAAATGATAATAGTCATGTCTTGATTAACCATGAAAATTATCTAGCTAATTATCAATTTATAATAATTCACACATATATGTGAGAATGGTTGTTTTATTCTCTCATTCTATCATTCACTTTCTCTCTCTTGTTCTTCCTCTCCCTCAAGCTCTCCCCTCTCATGTGTTGAGAAACACTTGAGCTTGAGAAAAACCTCTTCTTGATAATCTTTACTCTCATCTAGGGTTTTAGGACTAGCACTCCTAGCACCCTAGTTACTTCTAGCTTGAAGTTGAAGCTAAAGGTTGAGGCTTTCGGGTGGATCCTTCTTCGACTCAAGAAGACGACAAAGGTGATCCCTTTCTACTACTCCAAGGAGCAAGGAGAGAAGGACATAAAGCCCTAGGTATAACCATTCTACACTTAGCTAGTTTCTAGTTAGCTTTAGCTTGTTTTTGTTTAGTAAAGATCCTTCTTTGTCTAGTCCATGTTGCCTAAAGTGATAAAAATCCAATTTTTATTCCGTTTTCCGCCTCCCCGCAAGCACCGGGGTGGGCAACGTGGACTTACAGGATCGGCAGTCGTCTTCGTTGCCGGTGGAAGTGTGGCGATGGAGGCGGTGGCTTGCGGGAGTGGGTTAAGAGAAAAGGAGGAAAGGAAATGTGTGAGAGGGAAGAGGGAGTAGTGGGTAGAGGAGAGAGGTGAAGGGCGCGCGTCGTGGTAACGTTCGCGAACCGGCGCTTGACGAGCGGCGACGTGAGCGCAGGCGTGGGGTGCGGCGGGGGAAATGGGTCGCGAGCGGGAAGGAAAAATAGCCGTTAGAGGAAGGTGAGGGGTATTGGGCCGGGTCGGGTTAACAGAGGAGATGTGGGCTGCTGGGCCTGAGAAATAAACGAATTAAAGGGAAAAATGGGAACGGGCCAGGCTGGAAAAGGAAAAAGAAATTAATTAGGAAAAATAGAAACGGGCCAGGCTATGAATAGAAACTCAAAGAATAAAAATGAGAAAGGGGATGGGCTGCACTTAACAAATTCCTATTAAATAAATTTTAATTTTTTGTGTGGACCGAGGGAGTTTAAACTGAGGAAATGAGTTTGGAAAATTGGCAATGGGTTGGGGAATTTTGGATTAAGGAAAAATGTAATTAAATCATGGATTTGGGTTTATGGTTTAGGATAAATAACTAGAACTAGGATTTGGGTCCAGGGCTGACTTTAGACGGAGAAATATACATAACATTTGTTTTGGGTTTAAATTCAATAAAAAGGAGAACGGCTGAGCCAGAGGAAAAGAAAGATAAGATCTGGGTCTAATAGGATTTTGAAATTAAATAAATAAATAATAATAAATTTTATTGGTAAAAGAATTACGGATTAGGCGTATGAGAAAAACTGGGTATTACATCATACCACCCTTACAAAAATTTCGTCCTCGAAATTTAAAATAAACGATAAGTTATACAAACGTAAGCGAAAGCTATTAGATTGCACACTAACACCAAAAATTTATTAACAGTACGTGGACGAAGAAATTTGAAATATAAGTAAGAACAACATACGAAAGGTAGGTCTAATTAGGTATAAAGCAAGAATAACTATAATAGCAACTACGAGTATACGAGAATATAGGTATCAATAACGAACAATAATAATCAAAGTGTGTTCGATAAAAGTCGAATCCACATATGTGCACATCTAAGTCTATCAAAAGCAAGCAGTAAAATAAGTCTAAGGCTCAACCATCTAACATAATAATCATAGGCACACTACTTCGAAAAGAAAGTAACGACAATAAAGTAGTGAAAGATTTGTCGGTAGTTTAAAACATTTTAGGATATTGTATCGATCAAATAGTTTTAAAATAACTTAGAAAACCCATATCGTGAAAATAAGAAACATGGGATAAAATAGGCGCGGTGTATGCTCGCGCTACTGAAAGTGAGAATAATAATAGTATACTTAAAATACATACACCGGAGTAATCAATAACACGAACTCTTTGATAAACACAAAATACTGAAAACTAAATTTTTGAATAACAGTGTCCCTAAATATAGTTAGGGTAACAGGAAAAACACAAAGGAGTACAGAGCTAGCTAGGGTAATGATTACAAAGAAGTGTGGCTCATACAGAAGGTCGGTGTGTGGCGGCTTTAGGCTGAAGATCAAGGAGACTGGGATCGGGTCGGCACAGAAAGTAATGGTGAGCAACAAAAGGACTACAAGGTAAAAGTATGGGGGAGACTAATGATCGGTAAGTCCTATGGATCAAGAATTTGAAAAGTTAATGAACTCGGTAATTCATAAGAAAGGTCCTCCTCCCAGAAGGATCTCAAACAGGGTACAGATGAAGGATGAATGGTGGCTCATTCCAAGGATCAGGGTGCGGTACTTTCTAGTCGAATCGAGGGTGAAAACTATACAATGAGTAGGGGTGGACAGTCGGGAATCTCAGCAGAAAAATAATTGGATATGGACAATAAACAAGTATCAAGCGAACCAATAATCAAAAGGTTTTACGAATTCAGAAGATTTATTTCATTCAAGAAAATTTGAAACAAGGCATTCCCAAAGGCGAAGAGTGGCCCTAAACTATACACATTTTATTTGGCCAGAAAGACAACGTCAAAAGAAATCCCGTCAGTCGCGGTTGTGGAGATTCAGTAGGTTGCAGTAGGCTCGCGCACTCAGGTAGGGGCGTCCATTTCCATAGCGCCTCGCGGGGGCCGCCATTGGGAGTTCTTCCACAGCAGGCTCTTGTCCATCTGGTCCTTCTTCCTCGGCTGGATCTTCTTCATCAAGATCTGATTCCATGGGATTCTCTTCTATGGGATTTTCCTCCGCTGGATTTCCTTCTATCGGTTCTTCCTCGGGGTCTTCCTCTATCGGGTTCTCTCCAGGGTCTTCTTCCTCTTCGTCGGAATCAGCTATCATGTCAAACTCTGGGACGGCTACCCCTTCGTCCTCTGAATCGTCATTTTCGAAATTGACCTGGGGACCGTTGATCTCATCGTCAGAACTCATCAGCGTGTGGTCTAAGGAAACGCATGACTGTGCATCCTCGTCTAGATGCGGCGCTGCTCCGAGGTGGGCCATGGCCTGAAAAGAAAGAGTTATGATTAGGCAATAGGACATATCAAGGAAGTAGTTAAGTTTACGAAGTATAGAAAGATATACGGTGGCCGGAATTGAAAAATACCAGGATAATAATGCTGTGATAACGAATAATATAAATAGGGAGAAAACACGTGAATGATACATATTTTATGATTCAAGTTTTATTGCATTCAATCAAAAGTTCAGCGGATACAAGATTTCAAACTGAAAGAAATATTCATAAGAAGATGACAACATTATTACTGAGAGTAGAAAACATAAAATTCTTCTTTGATTGCTAGACCGCTGCATTCTCGTCACGCGAGTTGGATCCTGCGTTGGGTCTGCTTTATCCTCGAAATGCGAACTACACAGTAATCCTCACTTGGCAGAAGTGGGGAGTGTGGACGAGTCTCCTCCCTGCAGTTCCTTCCTTTCTGGGCAACCGTTGATGAGGTGTTTGTTGGACCCGCATATCAGACATTTCCCTTGGGCGCGGCGACAATCCCTCTGAAGATGTCCTGGCCTTTTACAATACCCACAACATGGGGTCTTCTGCTGCTTCTGTCGCGGGGGAACAAATTGGCGCTTCATCATCTTCTCTTTTCCTCGTCTAACGGGGATCCCTTTATGATTTGAGATTTCCGCTGGTGTCTGATTCACCTGCCTTCTCAGTCCTTCAGCTAACAAGTCGTTCGTTCGCTCCTGGGCTTCCTTTAGACCTTGCAGTACACTCAGAATCTCAATGGTCTGATTCGGGGGAGCGGATATAGATGAAGAGTCGTTGAAAGACATGATCCTGAGACAACAATTTTGAGAATGATATAAGTCACAAGCTAAACGAATCAAAATATAATATGGATAGGACAAAGATTCAAGAATATCAGAGGTGATGAATTTATTACAAGTGGGGAATCAACTGTATGACTTTAAGTCACTTGAATAGAGTACGGTAGTGCAATTGCAACCACGTAACCTTGTCAAGTCACCCGAAACCATAGCGAATGGATAGCTGAACACACGATGTGAATATGGATCAAGAATGACAAGTTTACAACCCAGACCGAGGGATGTCTTAGATTGCCAAACTATACACGGAAAACTGCAATCCCAATCGATGCAAAACCTGGCTCTGATACCAACTAAACCATGTCACGCCCCGCTTCCCAAAATACGGAATACGAGGGGTAGACAAGGCCAGCCATGCTCCAACGGTCAAGGAAATGTCCTGCCGTAGTCACACTTCGGCTTCTAGTTTTTCATGGTAAATAGTAAATGATGCGCAGGTAATAAGAAATGCAGTAACTGAAAGAAACAATAATATAAACTGACCTGATGGGAAATGAATGAATGTAACTCGGAATGGCAAGTCAAGAAGTCTGTGATGCACGTCTAGTTCTGGTCCAGGCTAAGTCTTCTCCTCACACTGAGCATGCATACTCAGGTCGTCAGAGCGACACAATAGCAATATAAAACGTAAAATCATATGACAATTCTAACAGTGATAATAGATATATGTAGCAGTAAATCAGAATGATATAGGTATGAACATGCAGTAATCAATGCAGCGGAACAGTAAAAGCAGTAGAACGACATGCCATGTATGTCAACACAGTATATAAGATATATCAATGCCAGTATCTCTATCAGTCTCTAAGTCTCACTGTACAGGTCACTAAGCCTATCGTCAGTTCAAGTGTGAGAGTCAACCACTCGTGAGTGTCCTCCACCCAAGGGTAGAACCCAAGGGCAAGGGACCACGGGCCCAACATGTATATCACGGTGAATATCACATACCCTGTAAATCTCCATATAACTCCCTAAATATATAAGCCGGCATGGGACTCCCGAGATTCTGTTGAACTCACACTTAAACTACCCCACACCCCGTGGTCTACATCAAACGCTAACCATAACCCTAAATACTAATCGATCCGTGACAAGTCTGCGCGAGAACTGGAGGCAGGACCACCATCAAGCATGTCCCGACAAATACCTAAGATAAATGGCAGTGTCTGGTGCCTTATCTGTGACACCCGTGCAAGCGCTTCCATAAGTGTCCCATACCACTTATAGTCACACGTACACGCATTCCACAGACGTCGACAATGCAATAGAATAATAGGGTTACTGATTGTGCACAAGTACGTATCACTTTCACTTATTCACGGATACACGAACACTGACATACTTGCCACAATCATCACTAAAATCTAACACGGGTAAAAGCACGATATCACTAGGTTATCAATACAATGATATGGGTATGATATGATGCGTGAACAGTATATAAGCATGATTAGGATGTTATGAAACAGTATTTTATCACTTGCACGATTTATCATGAAATGTACGTGTATAGTTTAGCGAAACGATAAACAGGTAATACTTAGTATGTTCAGTTTTCCATCCATCGAATTTAGTTTCATGCCAATCGGATTCCAGGATCATTAATTATAACCATTTCATTTTAAGCGCTCGCGGCTGGAAATCCGGTTTCAGAATCAGAAGTCCGTTTCGCAACGCATTTTAATCCCAGTTGAGATCAGAATTTAGCGACGCTACAGTTGAATGAAATCTAGGGTTCTCAGTAAGGTTTCCAACTCAATAGACGTACCTTCGATCGCGTCTGTACGTTAGGATTTATACTCTGTTTATTATTAGTATGTCAATTCTGATTCTGTTAGGACTGTTATGCGTCCCGATCTTTTAAATTACAGATAAAATAGTAAAAGATGACGAAACAGGATGAAACCACCTGTATTATCTAGATAATAGATTCATATAAAATAAACAGCAGAGTTCCGCAATTTACGATTTCAGGAAATCCTATGGTACCCATTACGGAACAGCAAGCAACAACTGGAGTCGCTCTGAACTGCAGTCCAGAGTCGCACTCCGATCCAAATATTAACACAGTTTGAGTACAGGAATATCTGGAAACTAGTATAGGGTTATAGTTCGTCGAGTCGGCTTCAATTTAAGCCCTCGAGCGTGTCGTTCCAGTGTGTATACAATTTATGACGATTTTAAAAGTTTTCAGGTACAAGAAAATTCCAGTTTTACGGTTAAACTTGGGGGTAGTTGTTTTAGTCATTAACGGTCATATTTTCCAACGAAATTTGCACACGGTATTCATCACAGCGAGGGCCAATGTAAGTAATCCAGTTCCGTCAATTCAGAAGAATATTTTCATTTGGAACACACGTCGAACATGTATGACACATAATTAATCTAAAAGTGTAACACTATGATCTATGCAATTAACGATTGTAACTAGGTTATATAGCATGTAAGCAAGTAAAATACTTGCCTGGAATTGTCTCGGGGTTGCACGGCAGCAGTGGCGTCACGAATACGCGGCACACGCGCGGCACGGCGCAGCACAGTTCAGCCTTTTGGAATCTGACAATCGTATCCACTCTAGTTACTCTCCGTGCGACCGTTATCATCACCGCCCGAGTTGCTTTTGGTGTTGATTTGCGAGAGGAAGAGAGAGAAATTTCTGAGAACAGGGGGGGATTTTGAGAACTAGAGAGGGTTAGAGAGAGAGTAAGAGGGAGAGAGAGAGAGTTGTAGAGTGAGAGAGAGACAGAGATTAGAGAGAGGGAGCACAGAGAAAGAGAGAGAGGGTGAGAAAACTGAGAGATAGAGAGTGATGGAGAGAAACAGAGAGATAGGAGCAGGGAGAGAGAGAGACTGCAGCGAGAGAGAGAGAGAGCAGAGTGAGAAAGAGAGAGAGAGTAGGCACAGACAGAGAGTGAGAGAGTGTATAAGGAAATGGATGGTGAGGAAGATGACGACGATGACGATGATGATGACGACGGCGATGGTGATGATGTCGACGACGACGATGATGACGACGGCGATGGTGCAGGGGAGTTTGGTCGGTGGGAGAGAGGAGTGAGTGAGGGAGGAGAGTGAAGTGATGAAGGAGGAGGGATCGGCAGTCGTCTTCGTTGCCGGTGGAAGTGTGGCGATGGAGGCGGTGGCTTGCGGGAGTGGGTTAAGAGAAAACGAGGAAATGAAATGTGTGAGAGGGAAGAGGGAGTAGTGGGTAGAGGAGAGAGGTGAAGGGCGCGCGTCGTGGTAACGTTCGCGAACGGGCGCGTGACGAGCGGCGACGTGAGCGCTGGCGTTGGGTGTGGCAGGGGAAATGGGTCGCGAGCGGGAAGGAAAAATAGCCGTTAGAGGAAGGTGAGGGATATTGGGCCGGGTCGGGTTAACAGAGGGGATGTGGGCTGCTGGGCCTGAGAAATAAACGAATTAAAGGGAAAAATGGGAACGGGCCAGGCTGGAAAAGGAAAAAGAAATTAATTAGGAAAAATAGAAACGGGCCAGGCTATGAATAGAAAATCAAAGAATAAAAATGAGAAAGGGGATGGGCTGCACTTAACAAATTCCTATTAAATAAATTTTAATTTTTTGTGTGGGCCGAGAGAGTTTAAACTGAGGAAATGAGTTTGGAAAATTGGCAATGGGTTGGGGAATTTTGGATTAAGGAAAAATGTAATTAAATCATGGATTTGGGTTTATGGTTTAGGATAAATAACTAGAACTAGGATTTGGGTCCAGGGCTGACTTTAGACGGAGAAATATACATAACATTTGTTTTGGGTTTAAATTCAATAAAAAGGAGAACGGCTGAGCCAGAGGAAAAGAAAGATAAGATCTGGGTCTAATAGGATTTTGAAATTAAATAAATAACTATAAATAAATTTTATAGGTAAAAGAAATACGGATTTAGGCGTATGAGAAAAACTGGGTATTACACATTTCCCCACTTCATTTCAACTCAAAACCCTTCAAAACAATTCATGAAAAATCAATACAAACCTCACAAATTCCTAAATAAACCTTTACCCATTAATTCTTGACCTCAACTAGCTTGGAGATTAGGAGCAAGAGAACCATTTTGAAGATCATATTGCATGTTTGATCTTATGTTTTTGAGGTATAATCTTAAACCAATAGCTACTTGATGTTTAATTACTTCAATTTAGTTAAATTCGATATTTAATTTTGGTTCCAATTGCTAAATTTGAAATTTCAAGAAAGGGTTTAAACTAAAGTTAGGGTTTTTAGCACATCATTAAGGTTTCCATGTGTGGTTTAACATTTTAAGAAATGAAAAATCTAGTCTAGTTGTTGTATCGTAAATTGTTGTTTCAAAATTTGTTTAGATTAAACCATTTTGAAAACTAGGTCTTTATAAGTAGTATCATGAGGTGAGATAAAATTTTGGTTATGGTTTGTGTGACTTAATTAGGATATTTAATGAGCATTATAGCCACTAGAATTGCTAAAACATTTAAATTGGTTAAAACATCAAATTTGAACTAAGATGGAAATTAAGCTTACTAGGTTTTTGGAAATTAACCGATTTAAATTTAATTGAAATTTTAATGACCTACAACCTAATTCCTATAATATTTAATGGGTTTTAAAAGCGCAATTGGAACGCTTGAGTTTTAGGCTCGGTAGTTATCACGTTTTGCGACCCTAGTGGTAGTTGTGGCGTTGTCGCGAGCGCGTTCTGTGCACCAAGTGTGTGCGCGTCTAATTGGTGCGCGTGATTGAATTGTGTCATTTGTCTCACGACTATTTGTATATCTATCCTTTTTATTGCTTGTGTGCGATCCTAGGGTCGGGTGCAGAGGAGTCGTACGCGGCGCGGAAAAACAGACGGAGATCGGACCAGTTTTGCCGAGGCGTCCCAAGTGAGTAGATGTATACATCTATGGGAGGATCGACTGGATGGCGCAAGGCACCCGACAGTTAGAAATTCTTTGTAGTTGGTAGCTGTAACGTTTTGAAAATCGTTCAAGTGAAATTTCGGTTAATCGGTAAAATAACGGGTGTTTTTCGTAAAAATCAGGATATAAATATCTTTTAATATAAAATTAAATAATACATATTCTATCTATGTAATTGCTAGTATTTGGTGTTTATTGAGCCACTTGTAAAATTTCTAATTTATTAAAAAAAATCCGAAATTAATTATTTTAATATTATTTTAACCCGTCACTAATAAATTTAATTACGGATAATTACAAATTGGAATGGGTTGATACAAATTTTGTGCATCATGACACAGTAAACTAACCTGTAAAATATTGTTTCTGAAATGAAATGAAATTGTCAAATCGTTTTAGAAAATAATGAAAAAAGTCTTATTTTGTGAAAATAAATTAGGTAATTGAGGTATGGGGGTATTTTCTTCAATTAGAACTTGCCATACACACACACACAATCACTTACCTCCCTTTCCCATGGCTTGGCCGAGCCCCAAACCAGCAACCCACCTTTCCCCACTTCCCCACATCAAAAGCTAAATGGAAATTTAATTTAAAAAAAAGGGAAAAACATTAAAGAATAGAATATGGTCATAGGTTGAGGTATGGGCTTTGCTTTTGACTTGGTCATAATCCATTCCTCATTCTCTCTCTTCCCATCCCTCTCATGGCCGAGCTCCCTCACAGCAGCAGCCTCCCCCCCCCGCCCCCCAAATTCTTCTCCTCTCATTTCTCATAAAAAATCCACCATTTTGCCTCAAAATCCATACAAAATCAAAGCTAAATCCAAATCCAACTCTTACCCATTTTTCCTTAGCCTAACATGCATGGATTGTGGTGAAAAGAGAGCATTTTGAGAGGCTAGATTTCAAGTTTGATCCATGGTTCATGAGGTATAAATCTTGACCTTTTGTTTAATTGTTGCTATAATACTTCCTTATTAGCTAATTAGATGCTTAATTAGGTTATAATTTGAAAACTTGGAAATTCTAGAATGGGGTTTAATTGCTAGTTAGGGTTTTGGGGAATTAGATCATGGTTGTGTGTTGTAATTAAGATCTTAAGTCATGTAAAGGCAAAGCTAGTTATAGTTTGCTAATTGTATTTTAAAATTTGTTCTAATTAAGAATTCTAGCAAACTAGGTTTTTGGAACTAATTCAAAACATGAGATTAAAATCTAGTAAAGATTTTTATGACATAATTAACATTTTAATTTGTTGTTTAGCAACTTAGTTTATGCAAAACTTAGTTTAGTTGATGAATTGTTAAAATTGGTTATGTTTGCAAACTAGATTTTTTAGATTAATATTAAGAGGTAAGTTTAATATCTAATTATCATTGGTAAGACTTAATTAAGATTTTTAATGAACATTATAGCCCCTAGAATTGTTAAAATATTTAGATTGGTTAAAACACTAAGTTTTGAACTAAAATGGGAATTTGTGCTAACTAGGTTTTTGGGAAATAAAACGATTTGATTAATTTTAATGTTTTGATGATTTTAAACCTATTTCATATATGATTAGTGATTTGTGAAACCACGAATGGTGCGTTTGAGTTTTTCTCGATCGTTCGGCGTTTGTACGCCGATATCGAGGGTTTTTGGGTTGATTTGAGAAGCAAAACCATAGGTTTTGACCTATGTGTGATTCGTGTGTCGTTTTGGTCATGAGTCGGATTTTAATGTGATACGATGCGTTATGATATGTAGGTACCCTCACGAGGACTTCGATACGACAAGCAAGCGCGTGGCGACATCGATTTCGGCAAGAGAGGACCAGGTGAGTAGATTATATCTACGGGGGAAGTCGGATGGATGGCGTATAGCACCCCCACAGTCCGTAGTATATTTTATGATATGAGGATGATTATCAAGATGTGATTTTGTGTTTATGGTTTAGTTTAGGATAGTTAGAAGTAGCTTAGTTTAGCCTCTTAGTCGCAAAACCCTAGAGTAAAGATTTGCATACACGCACCCTCTCACACTTGCATGCATTTTAGTACTTGTGCGTAAATGGGATATGTAAATATTTATATACACATAGGTATGGGACTATATATATATATATATATATATATATATATATATATATACACACATGGAAAATGGGGATAGTGGATGATAGTTGGGGATGAGTCGATGAGATTGAGCTTGATGCCATGAGATCGGTGATGTGATTGGGATCATATTATGAGGTGCGACATGTGATGATATCGGATCGGTAGGTGATTTGTTTCATACACACGCATTTATATATATGTTGATGATATCAGATTGTACTAGACTGTAGGTCAGTACCCCTAATTCATAATGTGATGATAAGGATACCAGATAAATGATGAGATTGATGTGGTAGTTGACCTGTACCCATATTGGGATACCCTACGGTGGATTTACCGTACGAGTTATATATTGACGATAGATCCGCACTCTTGGTTTGAGGATGTCATATGATATGTTGTATCGTACATGATATTATTAGGGCGGGATCACCGACTATATATATATATATATATATGTATGTATATGTTAGTTATATGTATGCCCTAGAGGCCATTACTGTACATGAGATGTATATTCTAGTGGATGCTTGGACATATATAGGGAGAACTTTCTTGCTCGACATGATAGTATGCTATCTGGTTACTCTTTAGCTTAACGTGTACACTGATTGCCTCTCTGTTACATGTTGGTAAAGCCCTTAGGATGTGTACTTGACTACCGGACTATGATGCAGATCATACTAGTGGGGACAGAGTAGTCCATAAGTACATCCTTTAATGTCCCTAGTCGTGGGTGTATCGAGACAGGGCATCGATATACCATAGTAGACTAGCTATACCTTCTCGATCCATATAGATGGGCGATGGATGATCCCATATCCATTGCTGTTTGACTTCAGAGATTATATACGTGTGCTCAGTAGAGACTGGGTACACTGGATGGACTCGCCGAGAACTCCCAGATGGTATTATACCTCACGTCAGATGGCAGTTCTCTGGTGACACTGGTACAGGTTAGTCTGTAGACCCGAGATCGTCATAGAGCCTTGTGTGATTCCCACTGTGCTTTGATTTCCACCTTACCACGTCAAAGAGGGCGTGCAAAACAGTGGTTTTTGGGTACAGTCCCGAGTCACATGGAGGCAATGAGCGATAGGAGGGGTTTCGTCTCTCCCGGTATTGGGGGTTGATGTTGTGCTATGCTCGATTGGCCATAACAGGGAAGTCCCTGGCCAGGGCTGGTTTAGAGATTTACTGGTAAGTGTTACCAGTAGTTTCTCGACCCGTTATGAGCCTCGCATCGGCATGACTTATCAGTTATTGGGGTCTGACGTTTACCACCCCTAGACTTGATATGCGACATATCAGACGAGTAGACCGGACTGTACGGTAGTGTTACTGTCAGGCTTTTTGCAGGAGTTGGAGAGGGCTTGCTTGCTGATCTTCTGATCGCTCAATACCTAGGTAGCCGCTACGTCCAGCTAGTACCGCTGACGGCTTATGGGTGCTTGATATGATCATCACCTACTGCCGGCGTATTGACGAGTCTTTAGAGTCCTACATAGAGGTTTTATTGGCTCAGGCAAAATGAAATAGGAGCGCATATGTGATATGTGCGGGACCGAGAATAATGCGAGTATGTGATACCATATTCTATTCTCGCGATATTTGTATCGATCGATTATATGCGATATAACCAGGTTATCGAATCAAGGGTTGATTCGATAAGTCGATACGTTGGATGTTAGTCGGTTATATGTGATATAACCGGATTATTAAGTCAAGTGTTGATTTAATAATTTAGTGTATAATTGTATATGTGATATTCTAATTTACATTAACTAACATTGGTTCACTTAAGCATTTGTTTTTCTCTCTTGTGCACAACTTAATATATATGTGATATATATTTATTTGTGTTCATTTTGTATCATGGTTGTTGATACAACTTACATGGGTGTATAAGACTTATACCATACTAATTTTAGTGTTAGGTTTTTGTATTTAAAGTAATTCTAAAATTAGTGGATGATGAGCTCAAATGCATGAAGCTTCATGAAGCTTAGGGTTGCATTGACTTAGTCTACTAGTTTTGTTTTACTTGAGATATTAATTAACCTAACCATTATAATGTAGCCATGGTTATGTCTCTACATGAGTTAATATATATGATATAAACACACCCATGGTTCACTCTCTCTCTTGATTAGTTTTTCATTCTCATTTTTGAGCTCATCTTTCTCCTCCTTCAAATGCTTGCCAGGGTTTGATAAAGAGAGAGAAATAATGTGAGAAAACAAATTCTAAAGTGAACACATATCCTATTTCACCATCCTCTACTAGACTAGCACTTTAGTATAGGGTGTTTGCTTCACTTTGGTGATGTGGTAGCTTGAGTTCGTATTCCCTCGACGTAGATCATCTTCGGCCTCGAAGACTTCAAGCAAAACTGTTGCCCTCTTCTCATGGAGCCGTCCGAGAGTCTGGGAGTTCGATGATCGCAGCGGAGGGACTACTACAAGGAGCTTTTGAAGTGAAGGACTGATCTACAAAGGTTGTATATCGTATTCACTTAGTCGTAAATGGTATTTACTTGCAAGTGAAACCCTAATAATCTAGCAAAGATCTTGTTTAGGGTTGTTCGGCACGGCTAAAATTTTAATCGGGCATGGTTGATGCCTTGTAGAACCTTGTTAGAGTGCCTAGTAACCCTACAGTATATATATATCGACTCAGATTAGGTGGTTTCCATACCTCTTCAGATTGGCTGTTAGTTAGACCTGTATCTTACCTAGTAGATGTTAGACTGGACCCGAGTCATACCTATTTCCAAAACTAATGAATCGTGAGGATTTTAAAGACATGTCAAGGGATACTACGGATATTTCAGAAGACGTACCTTTTCTTAAAAACACCGTAGCCCTTATTTTCAAAACACCACGATTCGTACTATTTCAAACGGCAAAACAGTATAACACAGGTGTAGCGATTTAGATTCATTATTGTTACGTTATCATTCATGTTCCGCATATTATTGTTGCAATTACTATTCATTGCCATTTATCATGTTGTTATCGTCTCATTGCATGTTTATTGTGTACTTAGTGATTATGAACCATGCTGTCAAGACACCAGCACCATTACTGATGATGCGTATGTTCCACATACACTTACTCGCCGGCTCACACACATCATCATCGGTAATTTCCATGTTACGTACACTTTAGAAAATACTATTTCAGTGACATAACTTGCTAACTGATAGCTGCTACATGTTATAGCTTTCATATGCTAGTTTAATTATTGCATGATATCACATGCATCCATATATTCATTGGTTATGCGGTATTATGGAGATTTATGCCGGTTTTCATTGTTATTGACATGGTGACTTGATGGTTTCGGATTCTTCTTGATATTTTCTGGATTTGGAAACCGCATGTGAAAGTTTTGTAAACTGATGAACCATTTTAAAGAGAAAAATGTGGTTTTCCTTGATATGTTAAGTATCGTCCCCTATGATGTTTTCTCGGTTCTGAGATATTTTCGAAACCCGATTCGAGGAGTTGGATGAACCGTCTCGGGTACATGGCGGACCCGGTATGGTACCCCGGGGCAAGAAGCTCGAGTTGCAGACGATGAGCCCGGCAGGGGCAGATTGCCTACCGATGATTTTACCTGGCGCAGCAGATATCCGGAGGATACCGTTCGTGGTCGTGTGATTGATGATATGGGACGATCCGGATTGACGGAGCCCGAGATATTGAGATATTGAGATTTGAGACACTGAGATATATTGATTTGATGATACAGGCCAGTCCGGATAGCCGGAGCCTGAGATATTGAGATATTGAGGTTTATGTTTTGTGTCGATGCTTGGCACGGATTTGATGTTGATTTCAATGATGATATCTCGATTTATATACATACAAAAATCTCATTAAATAAAGAAAAATAGTTCTTTGATTCATGATGTACTTTGTTCTCATTATATGCATCCGCACATCATTTTAATGATATATTCCTACCTGACACTTGTACATCATATTAGTGACATGTTGTTACCTGAGGCACTGACACGAGTTCTTGGTATTACACTGTATGGATAGATGTTTACCCTTACCGTTATATTATGCTTCAGGCCATATTATTATTATTTGAGGATATTACCTGATATGACCTAGGATTTCGTTATGCATGCGATTTCTACTCGTAGATGTTTTCTACTCATGAGTTAACAACTCACCCCCGTTGTGCCACAGTTCCTTGCAGGTTTTGCCGTACAGGTTTCGTTGCGGCTTTGCTGGCACACTGTTCCGTCCGGGTGATTGCTTGGGTAGGTGGGTTCTTTTGCATCCGGACCACCATTGTTTATTTATTATTTCGGTTGTATCTAGAAAATCCATCAACCAGATTGTATATTTGATAGAGATAGAAGACCAGACTTGTTATTATTTCGACCTTAGAGTCGCGCATTATATTATTATGGTTTTCATGCTGATTTTGGGTTTTCTTTTGAGTTTTGATCCTCGCCCTTCGGCGTTGTATATTATATTGCTTGCGTGGTTGTGACCGTCGATTGACGAAGAGCTAGCTCCCGCTTGGGGTTGCTTTTTTATTTATTTCGTATACTATTCATGTTGTATCCCGTTTGGGGCCAGTATTTACGAAGGTGACTCTGTCGAAATTTTCAGAAAATACTTGAGATTTTAAAAATACATACTTCGGTCTATGTTGTTAAAACTACTTGCTTTAAATTGGTTTTTCCTTCACTCTACTGCTTCTTTGGTTTCAATTTCTGGGTTTTGGATTACTTAGATTACGTACGCCTTGAGACGTTTCATAATTTAAGTGCCGGTCATGTTCCGTACTTTTCGGGTCGGTATCAGAGCCAGGTTGGGTGTTACCTTCGGAGTGTAGGATGACCCTTGGTTGATGGAGTAGGTAGCTTGAGTAGAGTGACGTACCGTATGTATGTTCTGCGGCATATTTATGATACGATACTCCACTTAAGAAGCCTTAGGATGTACATTTCTTTGCACAACATTATATTCATTCCTATGATCTAACCTCATCAGTACCACTTTATGGTTTTGTTATCACGGTTGTACGGGCAGAGAGAGGTACGGCTAGAGTTGCGGTCAACACGAGCTCGTCAGGAACGAGGACCGACCAGAGCATGATTCCAGGGACATACGATTGTATAGAGGCGTTGTTTTATTGTGTTCTCGCGCCACAAGCGTTTGATGGATCGCTTTTACGAGATTTCTCGGACGTGCAGATCAGCACCAGAGGATTGGGCCACTGCAAGAGGCCAGCCAAATTGTGATGACCGTCAAAGCACAGATTATTTTAATGATTGAGGCACTGTTCAGCATGCAGACGAATAAGCCAGTGATTTTGGCGAATGAAGAGATATCGCCCCAGATGTTGAAGCTAATGCCGCACGAGTTATACACCGAAATATGACAAAAGATCGCTAGTCACCAAAGATGAAAGACTAGGACATGTGATTCCTTGCCTACCCCGATGCGAGGTCAACAGATAGATTGATTTCAGTTAGAGACGACTTCACGCTGACAAGTTGAGAGTCTATAGAGACGATCGAATGTCAGGAACCTATTTTCCAAGTTTAAAGTATTCGGAAACAATGCAAGCAATTCTACGGACCCTATAGAAGAATGAAACCCTAACTCAACTTAATGACCATGGAAACGCCGGTGAACCTTATGATTTCCGGCAGTTCAGCGGTGCCATTAGTGAGGCTTGGGTCTGCCCTTCTACGGTTGGTCCATAGGTGTTATGGCATATATTCGATACTATTAAACTAGACCCAAGATGTTGAGCTCTTAGGGTATTATGAGGTTTTGACAATCGATCGGATGGTTCGACTTCATTCGGACATCATGTTATGGGATACATTGCTTGGGAGACTCCAGATACGAGTATAGCCGTTGGAGCGCAGTCCATGCAGACATGAGGAGGCGAGTCCGAATCAGTCGACATTAGGAAAAAGTGGAGTAAGAGGTTCGTACGAGATCTTGATGAGATGACGTTCCACTCCGCCGACATCAGAGATGTGATATACAAGCAGAAGCGTTGACTATGGCTATATCTTCCAGGAAGAGTCATGATGAGTATGCAGCCATTCCGGAACAAGAAATAGATTTGGTAAGGATGACGACTTCCGGGCAGTTCGACAGAAACGAGACTTGGGAGAGACTTCGACGGGACCTTTCTGGAAATACTGAACGAGAAGACCTGGACCCAGGAGCGGTCATATGACGCATACCCAGTAGGCCAGAGTTCACCATCGTCGATGAGACATGTTATGAGTGACCATAAGTGTTGGCCAGAGATCTTTAGTGGATGTGCCAGAGCAGACTGCTTCCGTTATCGTTTCTATATTGGACCGTTGAGCCGAGGAGCTATGTACTTAGCAATTCGCAGTGAGAGACGAGAGCCAAAGGGCACCAGGCGACAGGCCATGATCAGGAGACAAGTGGATATCTTACTCTGCTAGCATTAGATGCACCGACACCTTCTTGATTTTGAAGGACGGATATATCGATGACAGCATTTATGATTTGTGATTTTGTGATTGACTACCACGTATCCGTCACTTTGGATTTCAGTATATTTTGACGATTTATTTGCATGATTGAGATTTTGTGCACCACAGTTGCACTTGACTTTGATTTGATGTCATTAGAGATGTCGATTTTGATTTCATGCCTGTGGTATGAAGGTGATTTGACTTATACTTTCGGCATAGTTTTCATGCACTTTTAGTATTTTGATTCGATTTGTGCACGCTGATGCACATGGTGGTGAGATTTTATACCACGGTATACCGGATTAGGATTTTTGATTGAAATGTGTTGTATACCGTCGATTTCAATTTTGATATTCGATATTTGTTTTCGTGCACCTTGTACACTTGATTTGTATTCTTGCGCATACTTGGGCGCTTGAGGCGATTTTGGTGCACACCAGATGCACTAAATCGAGATTTTTTTGTGCATATCGGATGCACCTGGGATTGCTGTCAGGCACATCTGCTGCCTTCAACCGGTGTTTCGTGCACACCCGTTGCACTTAGATTTGGTTTTCGTACGCGTGTATGGCACATTCTTGGATTTTGATTTCCGTGCGCACCAGGCACACGTGGCATTTATATATATATATTGGGATTGATTTCTTTTGGAGCCGTATATTTTATGATACTTGCTATTTGGTTTAGTACTGAGCAGGACTAGTCAGAGGACAGTTCCTGAGTATTTTTTTTGCACATTGATAATTATCGAAGGGATTTTCAAAGAGGAGCTATAGTCTAAGTATTTACCTACGTGTCCGTGATGACACGAAACTTTTTACAAGGGAAGCCCTTCTAAATTGTTTTCAAAATGGTGGGACGTGTATGTTAAACAAAGAATATATATATATATATATATATATATATTTATATATATATATATACATAGTTACTTTCTCACAATGGACGTCCGCCACTGTGCAGTGATACACACATCGCACAGCGATTTGAAAAAGATTTGGCATGCATTGCTTCCAGATGTTTTAATGATGTTTACCTGTATAGTTCTGACGTTTACATGTATAGTTTTGATGTATATCATATTGATTTTCCGTTTGGATCTTTACATTGGTGTCTTCACCATAACTCCGATGATTGCGGGATGCTTGACGGAGTTTTGATTTGGGTTTATATATCTGTTTTTCATGCGCATGCATTGAGTTACGATATGTTTTATGTATTTATGGTTTTGGAGCCCCGACGACTTGATGGTTTTGCAGAAATGTATTAGTTTTTGGGGGAGTATTAATTTAAATTCGAGGACCGAATTTGTTTAATGGGGAAAGATTGTAACGTTTTGAAAATCGTTCAGGTGAAATTCGGTTAATCGGTAAAGTAACGGGTATTTTCCGTAAAAATCAGAATATAAATATCTTTTAATATAAAATTAAATAATATATATTCTAGCTATGTAATTGCTAGTATTTAGTGTTTATTGAGCCACTTGTAAAATTTCCAATTTATTGAAATTTTTTCCGAAATTAATTATTTTAATATTATTTTAAGCCGTCACTAATACATTTAATTAGGGATAATTACAAATTGGAATGGGTTGATACAAATTTTGTGCATCATGACACATTAAACTAACCTATAAAATATTGTTTCTGAAATGAAATGAAATTGTCAAATGGTTTTAGAAAATATTGAAGAAAAAGGCTTATTTTGTGAAAATAAATTAGGTAATTGAGGTATGGGGGTATTTCCTTCAATTGGAACTTGCCACACACCCACCCACAATCACTTACCTCCCTTTCCCATGGCTTGGTCGAGCCCCAAACCAGCAGCCTACCATTCACCACTTCCCCACATCAAAAGTTAAATGGAAATGAAATTAAAAAAAAGGGGAAAAAATTAAAGAATAGAATATGGTGATAGGTTGAGGTATGGGCTTTGCTTTTGACTTGGTCATAACCCATTCCCCATTCTCTCTCTTCCCTTCCCTCTCATAGTCGAGCTCCCTCACAGCAGCCCCCTCCCCCCCCAAATTCTTCTCCTCTCATTTCTCATAAAAAATCCACCATTTTGCCTCAAAATCCATACAAAATAAAAGCTAAATCCAAATCCAACTCTTACCCATTTTTTCTTAGCCTAACATGCATGGATTGTGGTGAAAAGAGAGCATTTTGAGAGGCTAGATTTCAAGTTTGATCCATGGTTCATGAGGTATAAATCTTGACCTTTTGTTTAATTGTTGCTATAATACTTCCTTATTAGCTAATTAGATGCTTAATTAGGTTTTTATTTGAAAACTTGGAAATTCTAGAATGGGGTTTAATTGCTAGTTAGGGTTTTGGGTAATTAGATCATGGTTGTGTGTTGTAATTAAGATCTTAAGTCATGTAAAGGCAAAGCTAGTTGTAGTTTGCTAATTGTATTTTAAAATTTGTTCTAATTAAGAATTCTAGCAAACTAGGTTTTTGGAACTAATTCAAAACAGGATATTAAAATCTAGTAAAGGTTTTTATGACATAATTAACATTTTAATTTGTTGTTTAGCAAGTTCATGCAAAACTTAGTTTAGTTGATGAATTGTTAAAATTGGTTATGTTTGCAAACTAGATTTTTGAGATTAATATAAAGAGGTAAGTTTAAAATCTAATTATCATTGGTATGACTTAATTAAGATGTTTAATGAACATTATAGCCACTAGAATTGTTAAAATATTTAGATTGGTTAAAACACTAAGTTTTGAACTAAAATGGGAATTTGTGCTAACTAGGTTTTTGGAAAATAAAACGATTTGATTAATTTTAATGTTTTGATGATTTAAATCCTATTTCATATATGATTAGTGATTTTTGAAACCACGAATGGTGCATTTGAGTTTTTCTCGATCGCTCGGCGTTTGTACGCCGATGTCGAGGGTTTTGGGGTTGATTTGAGAAGCAAAACCATAGGTTTTGACCTATGTAAGATTCGTATGTCCTTTTGGTCATAAGTCGGATTTTAATGCGATACGATACGTTATGATACGTAGGTACCCTCATGAGGACTTCGAGACGACAAGAAAGCACGTGGCGACATCGATTTCGGCAAGCGAGGACCAGGTGAGTAGATTATATCTACGGGGAAAGTCGGGTGGATGGCATATAGCACCCCCGCAGTCCGTAGTATAGTTTATGATACGAGGATGATTATCAAGATGTGATTTTTTTTTATGGTTTAGTTTAGGATAGTTAGAAGTAGCTTAGTTTAGCCTCTTAGTCGTGTAATCCTAGAGTAAAGATTTGCATACACGCACCCTCACACACTTGCATGCATTTTAGAACTTGTGCGTAAATGGGATATGTATATATTTATATACACATAGGTATGGGACTATATATATATATATATATATATACACACACACATGGAAAATGAGGATTGCGGATGATAGTTGGGGATGAGTCGATGAGATTGGGCTTGATGCCACGAGATCGGTGATGTGATTGGGATCATATTATGAGGTGCGACATGTGATGATAGCGGATCGGTAGGCGATGTGTTTCATACACATGCATTTATATATATGTTAATGGTATCAGATTGTACTAGACTGTAGGTCAGTACCCCTAATTCATAATGTGATGATAAGTATACCAGATAAATGATGAAATTGATGTGGTAGTTGACCTGTACCCAGATTGGGATGTCGTACGATGGATTTACCGTACGAGCTATATATTGACGATAGATCCGCACTCTTGACTCGTGGATGTCGTATGATATGTTGTATCGTACGTGATATTATTGAGGCGGGATCACCGACTATATATATATGTATATATATATATCGATTCAGATTTAGACGGTTTCCATACCCTTTTAGATTGGCTGTTAGTTAGACCTGTAGCTTACCTAATAGATGTTAGACTGGACCCGAGTCATACCTATTTCCAAAACTAACGAATCGCGAGGATTTTAAAGACATGTCAAGGGATACTATTGATATTTCAAAAGATGTACCTTTTCTTAAAAACACCGTAGCCCTTATTTTCAAAACACCACGATTCGTACTATTTCAAACGGCAAAACAGTATAACACAGGTGTAGCGATATAGATTCCTTATTGTTACGTTATCATTCATATTCCGCATATTATTGTTGCAATTACTATTCATTGCCATTTATCATGTTGTTATCGTCTCATTGCATATTTATTGTGTACTTAGTGATTATGAACCATGCTGTCAGGACGCCGGCACCATTACCGATGATGCGTATATTCCACATACACTTACTCGCTGGCTCACACACATCATCATCCGTAATTGCCATGTCACGTACACTTTAGAAAATACTATTTCAGTGACATAGCTTGCTAACTGATAGTTGCTACATGTTATAGGTTTTATATGCTAGTTTAATTATTGCAAGATTTCAGATGCATCCATATATGCATTGGTTATGCAGCATTTTGGAGATTTATGCCGGTTTTCATTGTTATTGACATGGTGACTTGATGATTTCGGATTCTTCTTGATATTTTCTGGATTTGGAAACCGTATGTGAAAGTTTTCTAAACTGATGAACCATTTTAAAGAGAAAAATGCGGTTTTCCTTGATATGTTGAGTTTCGTCCACCATGATGTTTTCTCGGTTCTGAGATGTTTTCGAGACCCGATTCGAGGAGTTGGATGAACCATCTCGGTTACATGGTGGAGCCGGTATGGTACCCCGGGTCAAGAAGCTCGAGTTGTAGACGACGAGCCCGGCAGGGGCAGACTGTCTACCGGTGATTTTACCTGGCGCGGTGGCTATCCGAAGGATACCGTTCGTGGTCGTGTGATTGATAATATGGGCCGATCCGGATTGACTGAGCCCGAGGTATTGAGATATTGAGATTTGAGACACTGAGATATATAGATTTGATGATACAGGCCAGTCCGGATAGCCGGATATTGAGATATTGAGGTTTATGTTTTGTGTCGATGCTTGGCACGGATTTGATGTTGATTTCATTAATGATATCTCGATTTATATACATACAGAAATCTCATTAAATAAAGAAAAACGGTTCTTTGATTCATGATGTATTTTGTTATCATTATATGCATCCGCACATCATTTTAGTGATATATTGCTACCAGACACTTGTACATCATATTAGTGACATGCTGTTACCTGAGGCACTGACACGAGTTCTTGGTATTACACTGTATGGATATATGTTTTTACCATTATATTATGCTTCAGGCCATATTATTATTATTTAAGGATATTACCTTATATGACCTACGATAGCGTTATGTATGCGATTTCTACTCGTAGATGTTTTCTACTCACGAGTTGGCAACTCACCCCCGTTGTGCCACAGTTCTTTGTAGGTTTTGCTGTATAGGTTTTGTTGCGGCTTTGCTGGCACACGGTTCCTTCCGGATGATTGCTTGGGTAGGTGGATTCTTTTGCATCAGGACCACCATTGTTTATTTATTATTTCGGTTGTATCTAGAAACTCCATCAACCAGATTGTATATTTGTAGAGATAGAAGACCAGACTTGTTATTATTTCGACCTTAGAGTCGCGCGTTGTATTATTATGGTTTTCATGCTGATTTTGGGTTTTCTTTTAAGTTTTGATCCTCGCCCTTCGGCGTTGTATATTATATTGCTTGCGTGGTTGTGATCGTCGATTGACAAAGAGCTAGCTCCCGCTTGGGGATGCCTTTTTATTTATTTCATATACTATTCATGTTGTATCCCGTTTGGGGCCAGTATTTACGAAGGTGACTCTGTCGAAATTTTCAGAAAATACTTGAGATTTTAAAAATACATACTTCGGCCTATGTTGTTAAAACTACTTGTTTTAAATTGGTTTTTCCTTCACTCTACTGCTTCTTTGGTTTTGATTTCTGGGTTTTGGCTTACTTAGATTACGTACGCCTTGAGACGTTTCGTAATTTAAGTGCCGGTCATGTTCCGTACTTTTAGGGTCGTGACAGTAGCAATATGTGTAGTTTATACTATTCATAATATACATCGCATCATTTTACATACGATATCTTCAATTAGGACACTTGCACCGTTACCATTGGTTCATGCTGCACGTGCACTATTCATGCAAACACACACGCCATTGGTAACTGCTATGTCACGAACACTATAGAACATGCTTAGAATCGGTATCCATGCAATTGCATCATACTTGATATGTATGTTCATTCATCAGGATTAATACATAGGATGTCTAGTCACATATACATACATCATAGCATCATACTCCATACATAGTTTCTTCTCATACATAGCATAGTATATACCATCATATTATAGACATCCATCATCATCAATATACTTACACATTGTGATTTCTTCTTGAGGATTCAATATTTATGAGATTTCTGGATTTTGGGGAAAAACAGCAAGAAATTATAAACTTATTATCCTTTTTTTTAAAACATGCACATTGCGGTATTCTCGTGATGTATGTGTCGTCCACCATGAGTTTTCATGTTTTCTGTTGGATTTCGAGACCCGATTCGAGGAGTGGATGAACCGTCTCGGGTACATGGTGGGCCCGGTATGGTACCCTGGGACAAGAAGCTCGAGTTGTAGACGATGAGCCTGGCAGGGGAAGGCTATCTAGGTGATGTCTAGTGCGGCGAATGTCCGGAGGATACCCACCGTTGTCATGAGATTTGATATTATGGGTCGATCGGACCGACGGAGCCTGAGATATTGAGAGTTTGAGATATTGAGACATTGAGATATTGAGACATATGTGTTTTGTGTCGATACTTGACACGGATTTCTATGGATTTCTTTGATGATTCTTCAGTCACTTCACAGATTTTTTTTTAAGAAGAATAAAGATTTCTCATACCAAACATACTTAGATTTCATGTTAATTATGCATTTACGTCGCATACATGTTAGTGCATTGCACCATATTAGTATATGCGTAGGTTGTGACGCATTTGCGTGCATGCTTACGATAGCCTTATTAGATGTTACTTACTACTCACAAGCTTGCAACTCATCCCCGTTGTGCCACAGTATCTTGCAGGTCTGACCCGTCAGTGCAGTAGCGGCGGGTGTATCTTCTATTTCGTTCCTTTGCTTCATCTTGAAGCTTGCTCATGTTGGATATAGTGCCCTCAGAGTCAATTATTGGATCATAGGCACATGATTGCAATGATTAAGGGAGGACCTATAGCGGTAGGACAGTCTTAGTCAAGATGATAGCATGCTATCTGGTTTACCTTTATCATCGTGTACATGCTTTAGGTGACATTACAGGTCACTATTGCACGTTGATAGAGCCCTTAGGATTCTTGCTTGACTACCAGCAGTATGATGGCAATCATATACGTGGGAGCTGGGGTCTATAAGCACATCTTTAAAGTGGTCCCTAGTCGTGGGAGTTTTGAGTCTGGGCATCGATACTCCATTAGTAGACTAGTGTATACAGTCGAGACCCCGAAAAGGGGCGGTGGCCGGTCTCACAAGCCATTGGTGTCAGTTGGATCACCTAAGATGTATACAGGTGCTCATTGGGTTATGAGTACACTGGACAGGACTCGCCGGGAATATGCTAGTTGGTATTATACATTACGTCAGATAGCAGTTCCCTGGTGACATGTGTACAGGTTACTTCATCAACCTGAGATCGTCATTTGTCTCGTGTGAGTTCCCACTGTGCTTTGATTACTACCCTACCACGGCTCAAAGGAGTCGTGCAAACAGGATTTAGTTGGGTACAGTCCCGAGCCACATGGAGGCAGTGAGTGGATCGATAGAGGTTTCGTCTCTCTCAGGATTGGGGGTGAGATCGCGCTGTGTCTAGGAGAGCTATTACACGAAGTCCTTGGCCAAGACAGGAGATTTTCTGGTAGGTATTTCAGTAGTATCTCAGGGAGTTTTGGGCTATACTCCGACACGACTTGTACCTCTTTTGGGGGTCTGATTTTTACCAACCCCCTAGGCCCGACATGCGATGCTCATAGACGAACGGACCGGACTGTACGGATATTGTCACTGACAGGCTCAGTGGGGTGTCAGGATGAGTTTGCTCATCGACCTCCCTTTTGGTCAATACCTGGTAGCCCGTTACGTACAGCTAGTACCACTGATGTGCTAGTGGTTAAATCCACAGCCAAAGTATTGACGAGTCTTTAGAGTCCTCTACAGACAGTTTCTCAAGTTTCGGGCGAAACGTTGTAGAGGCCGTATGATATATGGCAGGGTTCGATCATATACATGCAGTAGTGCACACATCATGATCGGACGGATCATACTAGTGGGCTTTGGTTTAAGCCAGATCCTAGTATTAAATTTGTTGGATTACTTTAGTCTCATCGCATTCGTATTCAGTCGGAATGCGGATGCAGGTATGTATATACAGGTGAGGGGTATCCTTGTGATTCGTCACGAGTTTACTTTAGATGTTACCGTATCTTTTTGTTGTTGTAAACATTTGGGTTAATGTTTACAAATAGAAATAATGAGCTAGAAATCATGATTATGAGCATTAATTGTGACACATGCACAAGTGGTGACTCATGGTCTCTTTCTTTGTGCATGTGTCACATTATGTGATTGATTAGTGGATGAAATGAGAGGTAGAGAGAGAAAGGGCAGCCATAAGGGATGGTTAGCTCTTGTATTATGGTTTCTTGCTCTCACTCTCATTATCATACAACACAAAAGGAAAAGGCTTCTTCTTCGTCTTCTTCCTCTAGCTCACAACCTCCATTAATGGCATCATCTCTAACCTCCATCCATACACTCTCATGTGATGAGAATCAATGGATGCTTGAGACAAAGTGATCACACACATTCTCTACATCGCCTTGGACACGTCAGCTAGCGAACTTCGTGCCCGAGTTACTTCGGACGAAGCGGGAGCCCGTAAAAAGACTCGAAGATGTGGTGCCCTCCGACGAGGAGATCGAGATCAGAGATGCCGTGAGGAGCTTGGGATGGTGGCCAAAGACCGAAGGACACGGATCGATCGGTATAGCCTTTCCAACCCTTACTCTAGTTGCTAGTTATAGGTTAATGGTTCGATCCGGATTTAAAGTATACGATAGCGCCGGTTTCTAGTTTAGAAAAAGTTTTCGTTTCCGCATTTTGGCCTCGGACAGACGGCTGGGGCGCTACCGTAGACTTACATGGTATCAAAGCCACGCTATTAACCGTTACTAGCTTGCTCTAACGTGTTTAGAACTTTGATCGAACGAAATTTTCCAAATCCGCATTTCCAATTCTGCAGTTTCTGTTGAAATTTTTTTGTGGTCCAAAAATTATTTTGAGTGTGTCAGAAAATCATGCAGGCTTTTCTAAGATCACTGCAGAAAATTGGTAGAGTGAACTCACTATAGCGTCGTGGAACCGCGGCATTACCCTTGTTCTGGCCGCGGTTCCGCCGCACCACTGTAGCATCAGTCCACCATTTTTCCTATAGTGGTCTTTGACTTGGAACTGGGGTTTCTAGTATTATTTGTTTTGGCCCAGATTATTTTAAGTACTGGGAATTGTGCTTGGGGCCCACTTCGGGAAATTTTTGTTAGTTATATGTATGCTCTAGAGGCCATTACTATACATAGGATGTATATTGTAGTGGGTGCTTGGACATATATAGGGAGGACTTTCTTGCTCGACATGATAGTATGCTATCTGGTTGATCTTTACCTTAACGTGTATACTGATTGTCTCTCTGTTATATGTTGGTAAAGCCCTTAGGATGTGTACTTGACTACCTGGACTATGATGCGGATCATACTAGTGGGGACATGGTAGTCCATAAGTACATCCTTCAAAGTCCCTAGTCGTGGGTATATCGAGACGGGGCATCGATATACCAGAGTAGACTAGCGTATACCTTCTCGACCCATACAGATGGGCGATGGATGATCCCATATCTATTGGTGTTTGACATCAGAGATGATGTACGGGTGCTCAGTGGAGACTGGGAACACAGGACGGACTCGCCGAGAAATCTCAGATGGTATTATACCTTACGTCAGATGGCAGTTCTCTGGTGACACTGGTACAGAGTAGTCTGTTGACCCGAGATCGTCATAGAGTCTTGTGTGGTTCCCACTGTGCTCTGATACCACTGTAGGGTTCCTAGGCACTCTAATGGAGTCTCACAAGGCATCAACCATGCCAATTTCAAAAATTACAAGTGCCGAGAAACCCTAATACGGATCGTTGGCTAGAATTCTAGGCGAAAAAGAAACTAGTTAACAACTTAACTAAAGGGTAAACGGAAATACAACCTTTGGAGATCCGGTCCACCACCACCATAGCTCCGCAATGAAGTCTCCTCGCTGTCCAAATGGAATCCCGGGCTCTAGCGTCGGCTTCATCGGAGAAATGGGCGGGCAAGGTCGTCGGCTTCGTGCCGAAGATGATCTACGTCGAGGCATCACAAGATCAAGCTCCCACTTCACCAAGTTGTGAAACTTGTGAAGAAAACACACTCTACTACTTGGCAAGAGGTAGAGGATGAAGAAATAGGAAGTGGGTTCACTTTAGAATTGGATTTCTCACTTGATTTCTTCACTAGCCATTGATGATGCAAGCTTTCTTCATGTGAAGAAGAAGAAGAAGAAGATGATAGAAATTATTATGATAAGTTATTTTCAAATAGGAAATAAAATGAATACTTATCATAATCTAACCATGGTCAAGTGTAGAGACTAAACTAGGGTTAGTGGGAATGGTTAGGGTTAAGCATGAGACAAAATGGTCACATAGTCTATGTGGCTTTCCGGATATTTTAGAATATGTTAAAAAGTTCGACCGGATATAAATACCCAACTTTTCCCCTATCGGGAAATTTCCAAGTGTTGGATCTTTCCGTGGTTTAATAACGTTCTAAGTAGTGCAAGTAACGCGATGGTCCCTCTAGAAGACAACAAACCTTAACTCGATTATGTGACCGTCTTGAACTGCCCTTTGAACCTTAGGGTTTGGGGCAGTACGGCGTGCCACATGTGAGGCGTTGGCTTGACCCTTCTACGGCTGGACCGTTGGTACTGAGGCACGAACTGAATGTTTTTAGACTTGTTTCATGTGTTGATCTGTATCGGGAAAACTTGGGTGTTTGAATGTTCGATCGGAAAGTTTAACATTTTCTAATTATCTGGAACGGGATACAATAATTGGAATTCACAAAGCGTTATGAGATAACTGAATGAATGTTATAAATCTAGCGGTTCAGTCTCACGTGATCGGTTGCCACGGAATTTTGATGTGATCAAAAGTCCGTCGCAATCACGTAGCGTACGCGCATACTCGCCGGATAAACTTATTAGACAGCTACATCCCTTAGCCCCGACCAAGTGACTGTAGGAGAACCCCGTCGCCGAAAGCATCCGTCCGGGTGCTCGCGGTAGCGGTGTTCCTCCTTGGTGCACTTCGTCGACGGTATCGGGGGTGCGGCCGTCTATTGAAGTTTGCGACGAGCATTCGATCAGGATGACGGGAATCTTGTTGAATTGCCCGAATTGATATTGAAAAGTGTTTTCGATAATGAGACTAAAATGCGGGGTTTATAATTGTCAGGCATGCGATGTCTAAGTGATTCATTTGGTCAGGCATGAGATGTCTGAGGAGGTTGCGGATTCCAACTGTTGTAGTTTTACACTTTCTTTTCTGTGACCGTAAGTGTAATATGTGATATCGCCGGTTTCGTTGCAATATGTCAACGACAATTGGGATGCACATATTTACTTACGTTGATGACATGTGATGTTATGTGTTGCTGGATATGTTATATTGGATCGTCGTGTTTGAATAGCCGGGGTTTTTTTATGTGAGATGAGTGTTTTTCATTTTCATTCATGTAAAAACTTGTATGTAATATTCTTTTATTGGGGCACTTCCAGGTTGCGAATGTTGTCACCATTTGTATATTATTTACTTTTCTGCACTAGGATAGACCCAAGGAGGGGAGCACAAGTAACCGGGTTCTGGAGTCCAGTGGGAGACCAACTCGAGGAGTCGAGTCCGGGTCTCCTAACCGTAGAATTGGTAGGGTTGCTTGCCGCTCTCGTAGGGGTCTTGGGGTGTGGGTTTGGCTATTCATCGCGACCGTGGAATCCGTGTTTTATACTGGCTCGTATTGAAAACACGGACGTCGTAGTATATCCAATATTTCATATGTTTCTTCTGCAGCGATATCTGTGATGTGATCATGTGATGTTCTGTGATAGATATAGTATATAGTATATATGATATATTATATAAACGTTGCTTATGTTTTACACCCGCGCTAGCCCTGCCCCGCTCTGCCGTTAGTTACCTAACCTAACGGTGCACGAGGGGACATTGAGGCGAATGCGGATGGCATAAGTGAACGTCGTATTTATCTGTGATGTTTAGGTACTTAAATGATGGGACTTCATTAATGAGATTAATGAAATAAAAGAAACCTAAGATGTTGTAGAATCGAATTTCAAAATAAAACAGGTAGCTACAGTTCTTGCTTTGCACAGCGGTATATGTGATATATCCTGCACCTTATTCGATAAGGAAAGGACCGAGATCCCTTCACCGTGAGTGACTCCTTTAGCAATAACTAGAAGATGCTACACACTCGTTTGTCTTTTGATTGCTTTTAAGAGTTTTTGCTTTGCACAGTGATATATATGATATATCCCGCACCTCATTCGACGAGGAAAGGACCGACGATCCATTCACCGGGAGTGACTCCTTTAGCAAAACTAGAAAAACCTCAAAGACACTCCATTTCAAAATTCATTCGATCCTACAACGATATCAAGTTCTTTACGCAATAGGTTTTCAGAAAAACCTGTCGTAGCCCTCAGTCATTTCAGATAAGTCCTACTTAGTATTCGTGCTACGTTTGTTGACCTCCGTCAAGGCGTAGTGTGCGGTAGCTAACTAGTATTTATCTGCTTATGCATATGATGCAGATTGGATTAGGGTAGTCGTGCGGCCTTGTTGACCTCCGTCAAGGGTCGTGCGGGTGGGTTTAATTCGATCAAGAAATGACGGGTTGAACTTGACTAGTAGCCTATGGTTTGTTGACCTCCGTCAAGGTCATAGGGTGCTGGGGGCAAAATATTATCGGGAATTTCAAGTGTTGAAATTTGCAATGAGATTGCATACCTTCTATGAGATAGTTGGATCCCGATACCCGCTGCGAGTAAGAGTTACTCCTGGGAGAGTTTTACACATTACAATTAGCCGATCAAGTAGGTGTCTAGAAAGGTGTCAACGAGGTTACGCCTCTGGGAAAACGAGGTTTACATTAATTAGGTTCGTGCGAAAGCACGGGGGACCTCCCTCAAAGTACCGACACTGGCCTGGCTGAAAGATTGGCGAACTTGTAGTGTGTAATTAATCCCGGCTAGTCTTTCCTTTTAGGGTTTGAAGGAAGATTTGATAAAAAGCAGTGGGAGCCATCCTGATTAGATAAAATAATAACCAATCTATTCTTGCAAGAGCGCACGCTGAGTGTTTTCTTCTCTCTCTCTCCAGGTAGCGACCATATCACGCCTTAATCAAGATAATAATACGGATTATTGACCGAACCCGCTTGTTATACTGAGCTGGGGAACGTTGGTCCCACTCCAACTTATAATTGTTATAAGACAGAGCAGGAAATTGGGGATTACCAGAATTCCCGTGCCGCCCAAACGAGGAGAGTGCATGATGATGCATCATCTTCGGGTGTGTTCATTACAGAGAACTGTTTCTCAGTATCCTTTATGTCCTGGGTCTGTGATACCAGATCAGGATCCCAGATATGTAATCTGTTACATAGGGCTACAGAAAGGTAGAGGACTGAGAACGGGTGATAAGTTTCATGAGGCCGAAAACGGGGCAAGAGTTGCAGCCAAGTCTGTTGGTCACTGTCACCCTGTATTACCAATACATTGATTCTGAACGAATGTTATTAGATACCGAACCTGATATACAAAATCATATCAGTCTCTTTATTAGTAAAGAAAGGATATAATTTTGTATTGTTGGATAATGTTTTGAACATTTCCTATATCAAAAGTTGATCGGTTCAGGCACGTTATCTAAAAGCGTTGATGTTCTAAATCAAACTACAGTTCTTTAGTATACGGAACACACACAAGAGGAAGAGTTCAGAAATGAACGAATCCTTCTTGAGGCATTGTAGACTAGGTCATATCAATGTGACCCGACTAGCTGAAGTTACATAAAGATGCATATTTAAATGAGTTTGAATTTACATCTTGTGAAACTTGCCAGTCATGTCACAGAGATAAGATGACCACAGCTCTGTTTATTGGAAACAGAGAAAGAGTTAGTGAACTCTTGGGATGATACATGTTGATGTATGTAGGTCCCCTGTCTACACATGCCAAGACTGGTTCTTTGTACTTCATTACATTCTCTGATGATCTTTCGAGATTCAGACCTATGTTCCTGTTGAAACATGAGTCCGAACCTTTTGAGATATTCACAGAATATAATTTAGAAGTAGAAAACTAATACGGGTATAAGTATTATGTCCTTTGATGTGATCAGGGAGGAGAATACTTGAGCACGGAATTCCTGGACTATTCTAAAGGAGAATGAGATTCTCTCTCAGCATTACTCCTCCGTATACACCATAGCACGATGGTATATCGGGGCGGAGCAGATACACCCTATTTGATATGGTGTGCTCTATGATGAGTACTGCTGAGTTACCTATTTCCTTTTAGGGAGTTATGCACATGAGAAGCTGCATACCTATTGAATAGGTTCGAATCAAATCAGTTGCCTACCATTTCATATGTGATATGATAAGGGAAAAGCCCATATCTTAAGTTGGTTAAGATTTGGGGTTGTCCAGGCTATGTTTAAAAGCATAATCCGGACAGGCTCGAGGCAAGGTCTGTTATGTACAACTGGAAAGGTTCCAGCTATGCAAACTACAGCAGATGATTTGGTACAACCAAAGAATTCAGTAGAAACCAACGAACCTCAGCCTCTCCGCCGATCTAGTAGGGTTCCTTACCTACCTGAGAGATACTTCGGTTTCTCTATGACAGTGGGAGCGAAGATTGCATCATGAGATGATGACCTAACTAGTTTCGAGCAGGCCATCAGTAGTGGGACTCTGTAAGAATGGCTGGATGCTTAGCGATCTGAGATGGAATCCTTATACACCAACAAAGTATGGACTTTGGTTGCTATATCTAAAGGGTTAAATCCCCATCAGGAGCAAGTATATCTTGAGAAGATTACTTGGTGTAGATGCAAAAGTTGTGACTTTCAAAGCTAGACTTGTTAAAGGTTTTCGTCATCGACCAGGCATGGATAATGATGAAACCTTTTCCAGTGGCTATGCTTAAGTCCATCCAGATCCTACTTACCACGGCTACATACTATGACTACGATATCTGGTGGTTGGGTGTCATGACAGCTTTTCTAAATGATGTTTTAGAAAAGGCAGTCTATAAGTACACAGCTAGAGGGCCTCGTAGACAGTGGGAGCAGCGGAAACGTGTGCAAGATGCTTTATAAGATAAAGCAGGCATCGCGGAGTTGGAACATCTGTTTTAATGAAATAGTCAAAGAGTTTGACATCATCAAAATGGTAGATGAACCTTGTATATACAAAAAGGTAGTAGGGAGTATGGTGATGATCCTCTTAGAGTACGTGGATGACATACTCTTGATAGGGAAAGAGTTTCCTATGCTACGCTCGATCAATCTCCGCCTATCACAATGATTCTCCACATAGGATCAAAGTGATACCTACTAAATCCTGGGTTTTGGACCTATGAGATAGATCTAAATGGATGTTAGAATACTCACTAGCTGTAGTGAGTTGGTATCAATTGATCATGGGAAGAATCACTGGAAGTGTTCCAGGGTGATAAAGACGACTGAGTGTCAGTCACAGGCATTGTCTTTACCCTCAATCGAGGGACGGTATGTTGGAAGAGTTCCAAGCTAGATACCGTGACATACTAGACGATAAAGGCAGGATACATCGCTACTTAAGATGCTACCAAAGAGGCAGTCTGGGTGTATATTGGTTCATGAGATGAACTACGTTCCTACCATTGTGAGACAATGGAGTTGTGGCTTATGCCAAGGAACGACGGTCTCATCAGTGATCCAGACATATTCTAAGGCAGTGTCACCTGATCATGGAGATGCTTGATCTCCAAGAGATCGAGGTTTGGAGAGTAGACTCAGAGGACAACACAGCGGATCCACTCACAAAGGCCTGTTCCCAGAGAGAGATTTTTATGGGATGGTTGAGTATGAGATACTACAACCACTGCTATCAGATGGCCCTAGTGCAAGTGGGAGATTGTTAGTTATATGTATGCCCTAGAGGCCATTACTATACATAGGATGTATATTGTAGTGGGTGCTTGGACATATATAGGGAGGACTTTCTTGCTCGACATGATAGTATGCTATCTGGTTGATCTTTACCTTAACGTGTGTACTGATTGTCTCTCTGTTACATGTTGGTAAAGCCCTTAGGATGTGTACTTGACTACCTGGACTATGATGCGGATCATACTAGTGGGGACATGGTAGTCCATAAGTACATCCTTCAAAGTCCCTAGTCGTGGGTATATCGAGACGGGGCATCGATATACCAGAGTAGACTAGCGTATACCTTCTCGACCCATACAGATGGGCGATGGATGATCCCATATCTATTGGTGTTTGACATCAGAGATGATGTACGGGTGCTCAGTGGAGACTGGGTACACTGGACGGACTCGCCGAGAACTCCCAGATGGTATTATACCTTACGTCAGATGGCAGTTCTCTGGTGACACTGGTACAGAGTAGTCTGTTGACCCGAGATCGTCATAGAGTCTTGTGTGGTTCCCACTGTGCTTTGATTTCCATCTTACCACGTCCAAGAGGGCGTGCAAAACGGTGGTTTTTGGGTACAGTCCCGAGTCACATGGAGGCAATGAGCGATAGGAGGGAATCTGTCTCTCCCGGTATAGGGGGTTGATGTTGCGCTGTGTTCGATTGGCTATAACCGGAAATCCCTGGCCAGGGTTGCTGAGATTTACTGGTAAGTGTTACCAGTAGTTTCTCGAATTGTGATAGACCTCGTATCGACACGACTTATCGAGCTATTGGGGTCTGACGTTTACCACCCCTAGGCGAGATATGCGACATATCAGACGATCAGACCGGACTGTACGGTAAGTGTTACTGGTTGGATTCACAGGAGTGTGAGCGGGCTTGCTCGTCGATCTTCTGATCGCTCAATACCCGGGTGGCCGTTACGTTTAGCAGACCGCTTGCGGCTTGTGGGTGTTTGATATGATCATCATCTGCTGCCGGCGTATTGACGAGTCTTTAGAGTCCTGTACAGAGGTTTCCTGGCTCAAGCGAAACGAAATAGGAGCGCATATGAGATATGCGCGGGACCGAGAATAATGCGTGTATGTGATACCGTATTCTATTCTCGCGATGAATGTATCGATATAGTTATATGCGATATAACCTAGTTATCGAATCGAGAGTTGATTCGATAAGCCGATACATTGGATACTAGTCGGTTATATGCGATATGACCGGATCGTTAAATCAAGTGTTGATTTAATGATTTAATGCATAATTATATATTTGTTATATTACTTTGCATTAACTAGTATTGGTTCACTTTAAATGGATTTTCTCACTTGGTTTGTGCACATTGTATATGTGATATACTTTTGTACACAAGTTTGTATCATGTTTGATAATACATGCTCACTAGAGCATGTGTAAAGATTAAACCATGGTTGTGTAATGGTTAGGGTTTTCCTTTTTGTTTTCTTATTCTTTTTTTTATCTATTTATTCTTTTTGGAAAAATATTAAGCATAAAGAAAATGGTGGCTAACTTTGTCGTATATTGAAGCTTCATGAAGCTTTGACTATGTGACCATTTTGTCTCATGCTTAACCCTAACCATTCCCACTAACCCTAGTTTAGTCTCTACACTTGACCATGGTTAGATTATGATAAGTATTCATTTTATTTCCTATTTGAAAATAACTTATCATAATAATTTCTATCATCTTCTTCTTCTTCTTCTTCACATGAAGAAAGCTTGCATCATCAATGGCTAGTGAAGAAATCAAGTGAGATATCCAATTCTAAAGTGAACCCACTTCCTATTTCTTCATCCTCTACCTCTTGCCAAGTAGTAGAGTGTGTTTTCTTCACAAGTTTCACAACTTGGTGAAGTGGGAGCTTGATCTTGTGATGCCTCGACGTAGATCATCTTCGGCACGAAGCCGACGACCTTACCCGCCCATTTCTCCGATGAAGCCGACGCTAGAGCCCGAGATTCCATTTGGACAGCGAGGAGACTTCATTGCGGAGCTATGGAGGTGGAGGACCGGATCTACAAAGGTTGTATTTCCGTTTACCCTTTAGTTAAGTTGTTAACTAGTTTCTTTTTCGCCTAGAATTCTAGCCAACGATCCGTATTAGGGTTTCTCGGCACTTGTAATTTTTGAAATTGGCATGGTTGATGCCTTGTGAGACTCCATTAGAGTGCCTAGGAACCCTACAATTTTGTTGATCGAAAATTTTAAATATGTTAGTTTACAGTACTTACATTATATCTGCGACCGTGAATGTCATTTGATCGGTAAATCTTGTCTAATTGCTATAGCTCTTTTAGACGGATTTGCGAACGTGACATTCACGTTGATGCTCTGTGTTGTGCTGTGATGTTGCGGATTTGTCGTGGTGGATAGCCTGGATGCAATGGTAGTACAGTTTGGTTATATTTGTACTTTTGATATTGCGGGGCGAGCGTCCGACATGTGGACTGCCGTTACTGCCAGTTTGTATATTATTCTTTTGGGGCACGACCGGGCTGAGGTCGATGTACCCGTTGTATATATATTTTTACTTGCTGTACTAGGATTACCCCACGGTGGGGTGCACGGATAGCCGGGTTCTAGAGGGCAACGGGCCCGCCTCTCATGGCTTTGAGACGGAGGGGGCTTCACTCTAGAATTGGCGGGCTATTCGCTGCAGTCGTAAGGGGTACAGGATGACCCAAGGAGGGGTGCTCAAGTTACCGGATTCCATAAAGTGCTGGGTGGTCCATTCACTTTGCTGTAGGGGGCTGCCTCGCTTCAGCTCTTGGCGGGTAACTTGCCGCACCCGTAGGGATCTAGGTTTTCATTGCACGGGCTATCCACACGACCAGGAGAACGTCGGGTTTCAGTAGCGGCTCTATGAAACCCGGGGATCCCAGATTATCTGTATTGTTCTGTGATGCTTAATATATTTCTGTGATGTTGCATTTTATCACGCCTGGAGCGATTATTATATATTGCTATATATATATTAGTAGATGTTGTATATGTTTTACACCCGCGCTAGTCCTGTCCCCACTCTGTCGTTAGTTAAGTAACCTAACGGGTGATGACGGGACCCAGTGGCGAATGCGAATGGCTTATACGTACACCATTTTTTCGTTCTTTTGTTGTGTGATTAATTGATGGGATTGCATTAATTCAGATCAATGCAAGCTAAACAAACCTATTCTGATGTTGTTGGAACATTTTTCAAAAATCTGTTATTGCAAAGGTTTTCGCCACTATATTTTTATAAAAAGCTATCTGGTTCTTTCAACGATATCAAGTTCATTACGTTAAAGGTTTTTCGCCAAAAACCATTCGTAGCCCTCCGTCATTTCAGACGGGTAGCACTTAGTGTTCATACTATGTTTGTTGGCCAAAGTCAGGCATAGTGTATGGTAGCTATTTGTTACTTTTCTGTTGCGTAGATAGATGCGTTGGTTTGGGACAGTCGTACTGCTTTGTTGGCCAAAGTCAAGGGTAGGTACGGGTGTGTTCAAATTAACCTGGATAATGACGGGTAGAACTTGACATGTGACTTATGATTTGTTGGCCAAAGTCAAGGTCATAAGAGCATGGGGTAAAAATCACATCGGGAGTTTCTAAAGAAACTGAAACTTGCCAGATATGCGCATACCTTCTGGAGTATGATAACGTGAGTGGATTCTATCATGTTATCATGCGATGATAGTTGGATCCCGATTCCCACTGATGAGTTGGTTTACTCCTCGGGTGATCCCGACTAATTCTTCTTTCAGGTTTAGAGGAGAATTTGACGATACAGTGGGAGGTTTCCTGATTAGATAAATTGATAACCATTCTGATCTAGGTTAGAGTGCACGCTGAGTGTTTCTTTTCTCTCTCTCTTTGGCAGCGACCATGACCCGACCCTTGACTATGACTCAGTGACCAAGTTAACCGAACTTTCTTAAAAACACTGGCTTTTGGACTGTCTGAGTTGCATACCTCATTGCCACTCCTACTTTTACCCATTTTCTCCAGAACACCCCGTATTACTATGAACATCCACTTCCATTAGATAAAACCATCGTATGGTTATATACGAACTCGAAGGAACTTGTTCCAGATTCGAGGATGGTTTCCGGTTCTGGAGAAAATGGATAGGACTATTCAGTTGTCTTTTCCTTTTACCTTCTCTCAGGTTGCGAGTGCTCCTAGGATTAGGACGGTACACTTATTACTCTAATTGGATAGTCTTCTTCTAAACCATAGGCAGGTGCCGAACGGTAGGGAATGAAGAAAACCAATTAGCCTAACGATGGTGTACAGAAGGTAATAAGTTAAGACAAATAAAGGGATCAGAAAGAGGGCATAGTAAACTGCGACTACTATTCACGACCAAACCAAATATTTCATCGCCACCCCTACTTCACCTTTGTATTTCTCCACGACACTCCGTATCACTACGAAGATCCACAAGTTTATTGGATACTCCATCGTATGGTTATATACGAACTCGAAGGAACATGTTCCAGTTCGGGGATGGATTCTGGTTCAGGAGAAATAGGAATAAGGTTTATTCAGTTGTCTCTTATCTTTGTCTTCTCTCGGGTTGCGAGTGCTCATAGGATTAGGACAGTACACCTATTACGCTTATTGGATAGTCATCTTTCAAACCATAGGCTGGTGCCGAACGGTAGGGAAGGAAGAAAACCATTTAGCCTAAAAGGGTGTACAGAAGATAATGACTAAAGACATATAAAGGGATTTGGAGAGATGACAAAGAAATATACGGTTACAGTTGTGAATCTGATAATGGAAGAGGCATTTCTAGGAATACCCGGATACCCCTTCGAAACATTTACATGTTTCAGTTTCACTGTGTATTGTTAAAAGAAAACTGATTTCCCAATTAGTCCTTGCTCCCGGGTATGTATTTACCAGGTTTGATTCTCACATCTGTATGGTTTTACAGATGATGAGTGTGAGTAAGTTATTGGGAATTGGGTGATCATCCTCATTATATCGGGATTCGTTGTAATTGGTGATATTTGAGGAAATCGCCTGGGTTGTTTGCCGGACGGCAAATATTTGGTTTTGAATATCCGTTGTTATGCACCAATTTCAAATTGATATATCTATACGTTTATTTTTATAAAATGAGATATAACTTTTTGAAATTATGTCTATGACATTTACCTATATCAGTGGATGGTTAGGTAAGGAGTATTAAACAGCGGTGTAATTCTTCTTAACCATAAGTACAGTTTTCAACTTACGACACACAGGGAATGAGTTATTAGACTCAGGGGACTTATACAGAGTATTGTATGTTGTCCAGTGTCCATGAGGACAGAGGGGTTGGTACTCGTACTATATTCTGTTTACTTGTGACTTCTCTAGTTTTTAGACATGTGTTTCGTAGAAATGCAAGGTCTATGTTTTGAGAAGTTATAGATATAAGAATAAAATAGAGAACCAGGAGTTGCAAGTATCAAGATTCTTCAAGGTGATCGAAGATATAGATACTTGTATATGGTATTCAGTTGATAGTAATGATTATGAGAAATTTATTTCTCTTTCAGGTTACTCATATCTGGATACATTCCTTGAGTAACGCTGATCGGCCTCCTTCCATTTAGTTGACATGCACTGGAGACAGCTGCATGATTTGAATCTGGTTCCAATTAAATCAGTGCCTATGTTTCTATATTGGATATAGAACGGTTCATATCTTAACGATGTTAAGGTACGGGGAGTTGTCCGGCTTATGCTTAAAACCAGACTCTGGATAACTCAAGGCACATTTCTGTAATGGTTGTTTGTTGGTTGACCCGGGCTGTGACGAGAGTTGATTTTCTACCATCTGGAAGATCAATAGTGATATTGTTCTTGACTCGCCACAATTTAATAAAAATGGATTTTTTCAAAAAACAGTAGTGGGAGTATGGTAGAACTGGAAGTGATTCCAGAACCGCAAACGATTACTGAAAATTTAATAAGAACCTAAAGATTCAATCTGGTTTGACATTCTATTGGCCACTCCGCAGATATGGTGGGTAACCTCAAGCACCTGAGAGGTACTCCGGTAGACTAAAGGACGGTGACATGGAGGTTCTTGTTTACCCAGACTTGACACTACTGTTGTTCCAGTCTATGAGACCCGGCAGGAGGATAAATATAGCGTCGTTCTGAACTGGCTTTAGAAGTGTACGTGTATATGACTCTGCTAGAGGGTTGTCGTAGTCATTGGGAGGAGCGGAAGCATAGTGGACAAGTAGCTTATGTCTATTTATGGACTAAAACAGATATAGCGGAGATAGATCATCTATTTCTGATGTAACAGTCATAGGTTTGACTTCATCAGAATAGGGGATTTATCTATTAAGAAGGTAGTAGGGTGTGATGTCCTGGTACATGGATGACATACACAGAGTAGGAAGTGAAATTCCTATACTTCGATCGGTTATACTTTGGTTGTCACACAGTGGTTTCTCCACATAGGATATAGATATAATATCTGACATTCTGGTTACTAGATCTATGGTTTTAGATCTAGATTTGGGTAGTTTTCCAATCTAGGTACTTAGACAGCATTCTAAAGGTGTTTTAGAATGGACGACTCCTGGCACGGTAGTGTACCTGTAGGTGATGGAGTCACCCTCTCGAAAGGTGTCTTACAGACTAAAGGGGAGAGAGATGTGCATAATTGGTAGATCACTTGCTTAGGCAATTGAGTCAATCATGAGATGTCAAGTACCACACCAGATGTTGTTTTTTGCGCTAGATGCAATAAGTTGATTTTAATCCTATCATGGAGAAATGTTTGGAAGCAGTTTTAGAACATAAGTGGATGTTCTAGGGATATGATAGCATCAGCCTACTTCGGGAGACGGTTATCATTCTAGGCTTCCAAGGTAACCTGAATGACAGAGTGACTGTCAGAATTGTAGTTTTCCCTCTGACGAGGGGAAGTAGTTTGGACAGGTGATCCAAGCGGACACCGAGGGAGGCATGACGCAGGATACTGATTAAATTCAGTTGATGATACAGTCTAAGAAGTTTAGATTTGGAGTTCATTTATAAACTAGGTCCCATCAGATATCTAAACATATTCTAAGACAGGTATTGCTCATTTCGGGAGATGGCTTTCTCCGCGAACTTGAGATAAAGAGAGACATAGATAGAAACATTAGGGCAGGTCCACTCACTGAGGCTATTCCTCGAACGCAATAGTTTCGCAAATGAGCTTTGTGAAACTGATTAGTAGAGGAGTTGGGTGTTCAGTATCACACGTGCTGTGAGTATGCGACATCGCAATAATTTGCCTTGAGTGCAAGTGGGAGATTGTTGGATATAGTGCCCTCAGAGTTAATTATTGGATCATAGGCACGTGATTGCAATGATTGAGGGAGGACCTATACCGGTAGGACAGTCTTAGTCAAGATGATAGTATGCTATCTGGTTTACCTTTATCATCGTGTACATGCTTTAGGTGACATTACAGGTCACTATTGCACGTTGATAGAGCCCTTAGGATTCTTGCTTGACTACCAGCAGTATGATGGCAATCATATACGTGGGAGCTGGGGTCTATAAGCACATCCTTAAAGTGGTCCCTAGTCGTGGGAGTTTCGAGACTGGGCATCGATACTCCATTAGTAGACTAGTGTATACAGCCAAGACCCCGACGAGGGGCGGTGGCCGGTCTTACAAGCCATTGGTGTCAGTTGGATCACCTAAGATGTATACAGTTGCTCATTGGGTTATGAGTACACTAGACAGGACTCACCGGGAACATGCTAGTTGGTATTATACCTGACGTCAGATAGCAGTTCCCTGGTGACATGAGTACAGGTTAGTTCATCGACCTGAGATATTCATTTGTCTCGTTTGAGTTCCCACTGTGCTTTGATTACTACCCTACCACGGCTCAAAGGAGTCGTGTAAACAGGTTTTAGTTGGGTACAGTCCCGAGCCACATGGAGGCAGTGAGCGGATCGGCAGGGGTTTCGTCTCTCCCGGGATTGGGGGTGAGATCGCGCTGTGTCTAGGAGAGCCATTACACGAAATCCTTGGCCAAGGCAGGAGATTTACTGGTAGGTATTCCAGTAGTATCTCAGTGTGTTCTGGGCTATACTCCGACACGACTTGTACCGCTTTTGGGGGTCTGACTTTTACCAACCCCCTAGGCCCGACATGCGATGCTCATAGACGAACGGACTGGACTGTACGGATATTTTCTCTGACAGGCTCAGTGGGGTGTCAGGATGAGTTCGCTCATCGACCTTCCTTTTGGTCAATACCTGGTAGCCCGTTACGTACAGCTAGTACCATTGACGTGCTAGTGGTTAAATCCATAGCCAAAATATTGACGAGTCTTTAGAGTCCCCCACAGACAGTTTCTCAAGTTTCGGGCGAAACGTTGTAGAGGCCGTATGATATATGGCAGGGTTCGATCATATACGTGCAGTAGTGCACGCATCATGATCGGACGGATCATACTAGTAGGCTTTGGTTTAAGACGAATCCTAGTATTAGATTTGTTGGATTACTTTAGTCTTATCGCATTCGCATTCAGTCGGAATGCGGATGCAGGTATGTATATACAGGTGAGGGGTATCCTTGTGATCCATCACGAGTTTACTTTAGATGTTGCCGTATCTTTTTATTGTTGTAAACATTTGGGTTAATGTTTACAAATAGAAATAATGAGCTAGAAATCATGATTATAAGCATTAATTGTGACACATGCACAAGTGGTGACTCATGGTCTCTTTCTTTGTGCATGTGTTACATTATGTGATTGATTAGTGGATGAAATGAGAGGTAGAGAGAGAAAGGGCAGCCATGAGGGATGGTTAGCTCTTGTATTATGGTTTCTTGCTCTCACTCTCATTATCATACAACACAAAAGGAAAAGGCTTCTTCTTCTTCTTCCTCTAGCTCACAACCTCCATTAATGGCATCATCTCTAACCTCCATCCATACACTCTCACGTGATGAGAATCAATGGATGCTTGAGACAAAGTGATCACACACATTCTCTACATCGCCTTGGACACGTCGGCTAGCGAACTTCGTGCCCGAGTTTCTTCGGACGAAGCGGGAGCCCATAAAATGACTCGAAGAAGTGGTGCCCTTTCCGACGAGGAGATCGAGATCGGAGATGCCGCGAAGAGCTTGGGATGGTGGCCAAAGACCGAAGGACACGGATCGATCGGTATAGCCTTTCCAACCCTTTCTCTAGTTGCTAGTTATAGGTTAATGGTTCGATCCAGATTTAAAATATACGATAGTGCCGGTTTCTAGTTTAGAAAAAGTTTTCGTTTCCGCATTTTGGCCTCGGACAGACGGCCGGGGCGCCACCGTAGACTTACAGCTCACAGGTGGGTTTTGGAGGATTTGCTTTTGCTCCCACAATGTATTTTTATTTTGTATCTAGTATACTCCATCTACCCTTGTATATTGGACTAGATGGTGAGAATTGTTAGACTTGTAATTGTGGTTTGGTGTCGATGCTCACTTGAGCCAACGTGATACTCTTAAGCTTTTATGCTTTCCTGCTTGTTTTCGCATTTGATGATATATATATTGTATGTGGTTGTGATCCGCCTTTGGCGAAAAGCTAGATCCCGCTTGGGGATACCTTATTCATGATTTATATGTATTTTCTTGTTTGTACCCATTTCGGGGCCAGTATTTACAAAGGAGACTCTGCCAAAATTTTTGGAAAAATATGTTGCTTTAATAAAATGTTCGATGCGATTTGTTTTGGTTAAAAATTGTTTTCTTTTAACAAGTTTTCCTTCACTCTATTTCTTTATTTGGTTTAGATTTCTGGGCTTTGTCTTACTTAGATTACGTTACGCCTTGAGACGTTTCGTAATAAGTGTCAATCACGTTCCGTACCTTCTGGTCGTGACAAAGTTGGTATCAGAGCCAGGTTTTACCTTTCTTAGTGTAGGATGACCTCTAGTAGATGGAGTAGGTGACTTAAGAAGAGTGGCGTAACGTGTGTATGATCCGCGGCATACTTACGATACGGTACTCCGCCTAAGTGACCTTAGGATATATATATATATATATATATATATATATATATATATGTTTGCTGTATCTCCTTCCTTGACTCCGAAAATCCTTTGATTCGATCGCAATGTTCCTATCAATCCTTTTTCTTGTTCCAGCCACTATACCGCCGGAGTCTACGAGGGCCAGAGGGCTGCCGCCAGAGATGAGTTTGGAGCAGGCTCGTTTGAGGCGAGGACCGACTAGGGCGGTATGCCTACCCTTCAGGGACAAGTGATCCGCTTTCTCCAGGACGGATGGCTAGGCTGGCGTCGAGTATTCAGGATGTGTGAAAGATGGTTGGATTGTTAGTTATAGCTAGTCGAGCTCCGAGAGCCGATGATGTCCCTCCTATTTCAAGGACTCCGATTGTACCTGCTTCACAGGCAGCTGTTTCTGTTTTTACCAAGATTAATTCTGTATCCTTATAGGAGTTCATAAGGCTGAAGCATCCAGTTTTTAGCGGCACAGATGCAGCGGAAGATCCGTAGATAACCCTCGACAAGATGGCTAAGATTCGTCATTCACAAAGATGTTCTGACGAGATACGGGTTGAGCTTGAGAGTTTTCGTCTAGAGAGATCTTGCTCAGACGTGGTGCAATTCGGTTGAGAGAAACCGAACTGCAGATCTACTTCTTATGAATTGGGATGAGTTCATAGCTATAATTCTTGCTCGTTTCCTCCCGGTGAGCGTTCGAGATGTCCGAGCTCGTAGTTTCGAGCCTTTGTATAATATTTCAGGGATGACAGTGTCCAAGTACGACATTTAGTTTATTCAACGGTCTGATTTACACCTTACCTGGTGGACACTGAAGAGGAACGGATAAAGAGGTTCATGTGGAAATTGGACATACAGTTATTGCTTGCTATAGGCACTCGGCATTTCGACACTCATGCAGCCGCGATGGATGCAACTTTACTGCTAGAAGAGTGCATTTATGAGACTTCGGTCGTTTCTGGACAAAAGCGGAATTGTACCAGTATGCCAGCTCAGAGGCGGTTAGATAGACGCCGTTGTGACAGGCTAATCTTTTGGTCGCTCGATATGTTGTTCATTCGTGATTCGTTTGCATCGGAGATAAAGATTCATTTGTCAATTTGATTCTTCCCGATATGTTTGACTTCGTAGTCCTTCTGAGCATGGAGTGGTTAGCCACGTGTTATGCATCCGTGGTCTGCCATGAGGAGGTAGTCGGATTTAGTTTCCGGGTAAGCTAGTTCTTGTTTTCGCGGGGACCATAGTGTCTCTATTCCTAGAGTTCTCTTTGGCGTTAGTCAGCTCTTGAGGAAAGGTTGTCAGGAATTCTGGACGTATGTCTGTGATATTGGAGCCGTAGGGGTCCTGTTGGACCAGGTTCCATTTGAGAGAGAATTTCAAGGTGTTTTTCTTGACGAGTTGTTCGGTTGGTCGACAGAGCGCAATATTGTGTTCTACTTTAATTTGATTTCCGGCGAAGCGTAAAGAACTGAAGGAACGGTTGCAAGATTTGTCGAATAAGGGCTTGTTCGTCCGAGTGCGACACCTTGGAGAGCTCTTGGCCTTTTTGTCAAGAAGAAACACAACAGTTTGTGTTGATGCATTGATTATCGTCAGTTGAATCGGGTTACTGTGCGAGACATTTCTCGAAGAATGACTTGCGGTCAGGCTACTACCAGTTGTGGGTTCGCGAAGATGATATTCCGGAGATTATTTTTCACACAAGTCACGGGCGTTATGAGTTTTGGTGATGTCGTTTGAACTCACCAATGCCCCGGCAGTATTTATGGACTTGATGAACTGTATATTCAGGCCATTTCGTGATCAATCTATCATCGTGTCCATTGAGGACGTCTTAGTGTACTTTTGGAGCCGAATGGAGCCTGGGCAGTAATTGAGGATTTCGATGCAGGCATTGAAGAAGCGCCAGCTATTCGCTGAATTATCTAAGTGTTTTTTCTGGTTAGATGGTGTTGACTCCTTTGGTCAGGTAATTACGAGAGATAACATATGTATGGAACCGAATGAGATCGAGGCCGTTCAGCACAGGCCCAGACCTGCATCAGTGACGGAGGTTCGCATCATTTTGGGTTTGAACAGATGCTATTGACATTCATATAAATTTTTTTCAGATAGCTGTAAGTTGACCGGGTTAGCCCGGAAAGGAGTTTCTTTTCTTTGGACTGAGGATCAGGCGGTGTTGTTGATTATGGCGATGCTTCTCGGCAGTTGAAGAAGCGTGAGTAGAACTATTTTATGCATGATTTAGAGATAACCGCGGTGATTTTTACACTTAAGATTGGGAGATGATTGATGATTTTTTGTTGTGTTTATCAAATGATCCCCGGCAACGGCGCCATTTGATTGATGATTTTTTGTTGTGTTTATCAAATGATCCCCGGCAACGGCGCCATTTGATTTGAATGATATTCTTAGGATGTGTATGTTTTTTAGAAAATTGTAAAGAAATCACAACAAAAAATATTTTGACCGCAATCAATAACGGTGTCGGATGTAGCGCGTTAGTAAGTGCGGATCGTCCACAGGGAAAGTGTAATCCGTTCAATTTCCGAATTAGATGAGTCAAAAATTTAAGGCAAAGAAAAGAAAACAATTCATGATTTGCAATTGAAGATCAAGAATAAGAAAAATCTAGATCTAAAAGAAAGCATTAAAACAAGAATAGAGATGTGTGATAATTTCCAACCAACAATCAAGATTAGAAGTATGGCTCGTAGGAGTAGATTGGATCTATAGATGTAATGAGATCTAATGATTACTCATTCTTATCCATTAACGAATTGATACTAGATCGATGCAAATTCATCGAGGTTTAAGGATCTTGCGAGGAAATTAGGGATTTCGCAACTCATCCTTTGTCCTTTCGATGGATCGCATTCAAATTCTAGCTTCTAGTTAATCAAATGGTCAATAGTCGTTCCCTAGTTTCGAGTGAACACGATCAAGAAAGCATCATCTCGAAACTAGGTCATTAATCATTTGATTCACTAGAATTTCCAAACATTATACGATTTAAGAATTGTAAAAATATCTAAATCATCATCATCTAAAGATCGTCACAACTCCTACACGAGCGGAGATTACTCAAACATCATGATCACAAACACAATCACAAATTAAGATCGAATCATTATGCTTGAATTAAAAGATAAGCAAGAATATAGAAAATTCACCTTTATTTATCGACAAATTTCGTTACAACTCTCTTGAATTTACAAAAGGAAGGAACTAGATCGTCGATTTCGGCTTCGCTCGGCTCCTTGAGTCGCGGATCGGCGTGGATCTCTTGCTCCGTTGGAATCCGGCGTCGCTTCTAAAGGTTGAAGGCTCTCTTGCTTGAATTGCTCTTGGGATCATAATCTTGATTTTGAATTGGGGTTTGAATTTGAGGCACAAGTTGTGTCACTCAACTTGTGGGTTGAAGATGATGGTGATTCTTGAACGATTTGCACCCTAGATCTAGGCTCCATTTTATAGACCTCCAAATTCTAGATCTAGGATTGAAATTTGAATTCCCTCCACAAGTTTGTTAGCCAAAAGATTTAAATTTCCCTCCAAAAGTTTGTTACAAGATCCTTCTAGAAATAGATTGGTAAGCCGAGCCTTCTAGAAGTGCCACGTGGAGCTTCTGGGGTCTCCTGGAAGCTTTGGCCGTTAGGGGAGACACGTGTAAAAAATCTGGAGCGCTGATCTCATCAAGCCGCCGCGGTTCCGCGGCATAAGCCAGCTCCCGCCGCGGAACCGCGGCGCTTTGGAGGCTTCAGGACTTGTAATTTCTTCTATGGCCTTGGTCTGATTTATGGGCCTTGTTTTGATATGTTGAATTGTATTTAGCCTTCTGTATCGCTACCAGATCTTTAGCCTTTGAGTTGTCGTATCTTTTATCTGCACTGTTTTCTCAATTTTGGGCTTTGCTTCTGGAATTTCCTGCATTAGACCCCAGACAAGAGTTGCGCAATACAAGGATGATGCGATACCATGATAAACACACAATTTCCCTAAAAGTGCCAGTTTAAAAGTCTAACACATGCAATCTGGTATTTCAGAGATGATTTGGTAATATGTGCAATATGAATACCGAACACTTTTATATGAGTGCAAATGTTATGGAAATTGCCGTGTTAAAAATGCAGTATTTTCGACTGATCAGGAGACGAGTCATGCCAGATATTCACAGACTACAAGTGGTTAAGGTATTCTCGGAAAGATATGCAAGTAATTCTATGGACCCTCTAGAAGAATGAAACCCGAATTCGACATAATGACCATGGGAATGCTTTTGAACCTTAGGGTTTGCGGCAGTTCCGCGGTACCATTAGTGATGCTTGGGTTTCCCCTTCTACGGCTGGTCCGCAGGTACTGTGGTATGTACTGGATATCATTAAACTGCACTTAGGTGTTGAGCTCTTGGGGGAAATTGTGGGACTTTGATGAATCGATCGAAAAGTTTAACGTCATCCGGATATCATGTGAAAGGATGAAGAGGGATGTCACAGACTCTGTTTCAGGATGTGGACTTATCAGCCAGTCAAGGCTGAGCATCAGGGGTCAGCAGGAGAATTACAACCTTTACCCACTCCGGGATAGAAATAGGAGCAGATTTCTATGGAATTTATCGTGGGTCTACTTACGATCAGTTGAGTGTATGACTCTATTTGGATATCGTAGACCGATTAACGAAAGCAGCTCACTTTCACCCAGTCAAGACCATTTTCGGATTTGTTCGGTATGCTCAGATATATGTTGATATGATGGTGCGACTACATGGAGTTCCGCCTTGTTTTATGTCCGACAGAGGAACCCAGTTCACCGGCCGACTATTGTAGAAACTTCAGAAGACTTTGGACACCAATTGAGTTCATTGCAGTTTTCTATCCGCATACCGGCGGTCAATCAGAGAGCGCCATTCAGATTCTTGAGAATAGGCACCGAGCTTGCGTTCTAGATTTTGTGGCAGTTGGGATTGCCATTTGCCCTTGTTAGAGTTTTCCTATAATTACAGCTTCCAGGAAGAGATTCAGATGGAAACCCTTGAGATATTCTATGGGGGGAAAATGATGATCACCCGTATATTGGACAAAGAGCAGTGAGAGCAGTTTTGGGACCACAGATTGTGCGGGATACGACCGAAAGGATTCAATTGATTCGGAATAGGATAAGAGCGGCCTAGAACAAGCAGAAGTTAATGCTGATAGACGCCGTTGCAGACTTGAGATCACTGTTGGCGATCGTGTTTTCTTAAGGTTTCTTTGATGAAGGGCATGTTGAGATTCAAGAGGAAAAGAAGGCTTAGTTTTAGATATGTAGTTCCTTAGAGATTCTCGAGCGTGTCGGCGCAGTTGCGTATCGTTTGACTCTTCCACCCAGCTTTCTAGATGTTCACCTGTGTTTCAGGTATCGATGCTCCGCAAGTATCTTCCGTATTCCGCTCATGCAATACAACATCAGACGATTTAGCAGGAGGGCAATCATTCTTTAGCCGAGTAGCCGATAGCCATTCTGGATCGGCAGGAGATGAAACCGAGGTCCAGGTCATACTAACCATTTTGATTCTGTAGCATGGCCCGAGCGGCAAAGAGGACACGTGGGGAGCCGCGGACGAGATGAGAGTGAGCTATTCCCGTGCGAGTAGTTATATTTAAATTCGGGGACCGAATTTCTTTAAGGTGGGAAGATTGTAACATTTTAAAAATAAATAAATAAATAAATAAAATCCTTTAGGTGAATTTTCTGATAATCAGTAAAATAAATCGTATTTTCAGTAAAACTTAACTACAATTATTTTTCGTTATAGACTTAAATACGCCTATTTTATCTATGAAATTGCTAGTATTTAGTATTATTTTAGTCACTTATAAATTATTAGTTTACTTAAATATTTTCCTAAATTAATTAATTTAAATATTATTATAAGCTTTCATTTATACATTAAATTAGTGAAAATTACAGATTGGAATGCGTTAATTTATCAAATGTGAACCATGACAACTTAGAATTAAGTTTGTAACATATTCTCTTTTTCTTCATTTGTCTCCAAGAGTTTAGAAAATTGTAGGATAAAGTTCATTAAGAAAAATAAAATAAAGTGTGAATGACTTAATCTGTGAATTAATTATGAAATTTCTACACACACCTCACTCCTACTTGTTAGTTATATGTATGCCCTAGAGGCCATTACTGTACATGAGATATATATTGTAGTGGATGCTGGGACATATATGGGTAGGACTTTCTTGCTCGACATGATAGTACGCTATCTGGTTGCTCATTATCTTAACATGTATACTTGCTGTCTCTCTATTACATGTTGATAAAGCCCTTAGGATGTGTACTCGACTTGCAGGACTATGATGCAGATCATACTAGTAGGGCCTGGGTAGTCTATGAGTACATCCTTCAATGTTCCTAGTCGTGGGAATATCGAGACAGGGCATCGATATTCTAGAGTAGACTAGTGTATATCTTCTCGACCCATGAGATGGGCGATGGATGATCCAATATCCATTGGTGTTTGACATCAGAGACGGTATGCGGGTGCTCAGTGGAGACTGGGTACACTGAACGGACTCGCCGAGAACTCCCAGCTGGTATTATACCTCACGTCAGATGGTAGTTCTCTGGTGACCCTGGCACAGCTTAGTCTGTTGACCCGAGATCGTCATAGAGTCCTGTTGTCACGATCCGAAAGTACGGAACATGACCGACACTTAAACTACGAAACGTCTCGAGACGTTCGTAATCTAAGTAAGCCGAAACCCAGAAATCCAAACCAAGAAAAGTAGTAGAGTGAAGGAAAACCAATTTAAATCTAGTAGTTTTAATAGCATAAGACGAATTATGCGGGTTTCTAAAAACATCAAAAATTTACTGAAAATTTCGGCAGAGTCTCCTTTGTAAATACTGGCTCCCAAACGGGATACAACATGAATAGTATACGAAATCAATAAAAAGGCATCCCCAAGCGGGAGCTAGCTCTTCGTCAATCGACGGCCACAACCACACAAGCAATATAATATACAACGCCAACGGCGAGAATCAAAATTCAAAAGGAAACTCAAAACCACAAGAAAACCACAGAAATAAAACGCGCGACTCTAAGGTCGAAGGAATAACATCACTGGTCTCTATCTCAAAATAAATACATGTTTGGTTGATGGAACTTCTAGATACAATAGAATAATGATATACAAGGTATATAATGGGGGTACGATACAAGTAAACCCACCTACTAGCAAATCACCCGAAGGAAACTATGCCCGCAAAGCCATAATGAAACCTGTACGGCAACCTGCAAGAAACTGGGGCACAACGGGGGTGAGTTGCCAACTCGTGAATAGAAAAACATCTACGCACAGAAATCGCATAAATAACGCAACCTAGGTCAATGATCATAATATATCCTCAAATATAAGAATAACATGCAACCTATAACAAGGCTAGGGTAGATATCTAACCCGAGTGTAATCTCATGTGCCCGTGTCAGTGCCTCAGGTAGCAATATATCATATGAATCAGGTATGAATGCATGAAAACAGAATACATGTAAATGAAGAACTGTTTTCATAATTTAGTGAGATTTCCTTTGTATTTTTAAAATGAGGTATCATAATGAAATCGGCATAAAACAGTGCCTAGCATCGGCACAAAACGTAATCCCAATATCTCGATATCTCTGTATCACAGTCTCTGTACCTCAATATCTCGAAATCTCAATATCACAGTCTCAATATCTAGGGCGCCGTCAGTCCAGACCGGCCCCTACCATCCATCTCAAGACCACGACGGTATCCTCCGGATATCTGACTCGTCGGGTAAAATCACCGGTAAGTAGTGCTCCCCTGCCAGGCACACATCGTCATCATCACGCGCTTCTTGCCCCGGGGTACCTTACCGGGTCCACCATGTACCCGAAACGGTTCATCCGCCTCCTCGAATCGGGTCTCGAAATCCATCAGCAAACTCATGGTGGACGACTCATACAGCATGGGAAAAACCGCACTTTTTATTTAAAAGAGCGAAATCAGTTTATATAAGTTTTGCGGTTTTCCCCCCAAATCCAGAAAATTTCATGAAAATTCGAATCCAAATCATCAATAGCATGTAAAACCATGAATATAGGCATAACAATGAATAACAGTATGCATGAAGTGACAAGTAATAACTACAATGTTAAGCTGGCATATAAGGCAGGTACACTAATATCATGTCAAATTACTAACTAACAAGCTAAGTCAAGCAATAATATTTTCTAAGGTGTACGTGACATGGCAATTACCGATGAAGATGTGTGTGAGCCGGCAAGTAAGTGTACGTGGTACATACGCATCATCGGTAATGGTGCTGGTGTCCTAACAGCATGATATCAATAATGGAGTATGAAACATAATATAAGCATGCGATGCGAAGCGAACCACAATAAAGAGCGGGAGCTGAATACTAGACGCAACTATAACTAATCTGCATTAACCTAATATAAGTCCTACAAATGGTGCCTTTTGAAATAACACGAATCATGGGGTTTTGAAAATAGGGGCTACGGTGTTTTTATGAAAAGATACGTCTTTTGAAATATCCGTAGGATCCCTTGGGCTGTCTTTTAAAATACCCACGATTCGTTAGTTTTGAAATAGGTAAGAATCGAATCTAATCTAACAACTAAACTAAACTAAAGGGCTAAGCTGACCAGCTGGGCTACAGGTAAGGAAACCGCCTAACATCTGAGTCGATACATATACATACCTGTATATATATTAGTCGGTGATCCCGCCTCAATAATATCACATCCGATACCATATCTATAATCAGACATCCCAAGTCAAGAGTGCGGATCAATCATCAAAATATAGCTCGTACGTAAATCCGTCGTACGGCATCCCCAAATCTGGGTACGGGTTAATATCATATTCAGCACACTATTCATCTAGTATCCTCTTTATCCAAGATCATAGTCCAGGGTACTGACCTATGTCTAGTACAATACTAATATCATCAATATAGTCATGATCTGACTACTGATCGACAGTCTCATACAAACCGATATCACAACCACAAAACAAATCTCATCGACTCAGCTCAATCCCTAGTATCGTCATCATATCCGTATGTGAACACATAGTCCCATACCCATGTGAACACATAACTATAAAGAATCCCATGAGCACATATAAATAGGAATGTATGCAAGTATGTATGTGTGTATGTATGTGTGTATGTGTAGTGCAACACTACCCTAGTGTTCGCAACACTAAAGTAATCCAACACACCAATATCCATCCTAACATCGCTATTAATCCCAAATAACATATAATAATTGTTGGTGTGTATACGCATCCGTATACACCACCACGGACTGCGGGGGTGCTATACGCCATCCACCCGACTTCTCCCCGTAGATATAAATCTACTCACCTCGACCTTCGCTTGCTGATGCCGATGTCGACACGCGCTTTCTTGTCTCCTTGAAGTCTTCGTGAGGGTACCTACATATCATAACACACCGCATCGCATTAAAGTCCGACTCATGACCAAATCGACACACGAATCTCACATAGGTCAAAACCTATGGTTTGCTTTCACAAATCAACCCAAAAACCCTCGACATCGGCGTACAAACGCCGATTGATCGAGAAAAACACCAAACGTACCAAATCATGGTTTTACAATTCACTAAAAATATATAAAATACGATGCAATTCATCAAAACCAATAAATTGATTAAATCGATTTATTACAAGAAACCTAGTAAGCATCAATTAGCCGTTTCACCTTAAAACTCGATGTTTAAACGAAACTAATGGCCACAATATCCACCAAATATCATAACCAAGTTATAGAAACCATATCAATAATTTATTCTCATCAACTTGTATAAGTTCCAAAATTCTAGTTTTGCAAAAATATCCAATTTAACACTTTTTAAAGCAAAATTTCACAATTTAACAATTTAACTTGGTTTTGCATATTTTAAATGGTTAAACCACTCATGGAAACCTTAATGATGTGCTAAAAACCCTAACTAGATTTTAATCCCACATTTTAATAAAATTTCTAAAACCTAGTTAGCAATTTAGCATAATTATCACAATTTGGGCAAATTAAATATAACAATTTGCAAATTAGTTACAAGATTAGGTTTTGCATATCTTAAGATGCTAAAATACATCACACTACCATGAACAAATTATCACAACCATAACTTTAATTTAACCCTTCTCTTGAATTTAAACTTGCAATTTAAAACCTAAATTAAACACCTAATTAAGTTGATTTAAAGTATTTAACATCAAATTAAGCAAAAGGGTTAGAGTTATACCTTCACAAACCATGAGATCAAATATGGAACTTGACCTCCAAATTGAGATCTTTGCACCAAGATCCATGCTATATGGGCTAAGGAAAAATGGGTAGGGCTTTGATTTTGATTTTGTGGGATTTTTGGTGGATTTTTGATGCATTTTGTAATGTTTTTGATGAGGAAATGAGAGGAGAAAAATTGGGGGCTGCACTTGAAGAGGCTCGGCCAGAATTGTGAGGGAGTGGGAGAGAGGTGGGGGCAAAAAGTCAAGCCAAGAAAACAATACCCATACCTCACAACAATACACTATGCATCATTCTTTATTCATATCATTTTTTTAATTTCCTTTTCTTTTCTTTTTGTGAGATGACGTGAACAAGTATTTTGGGGCTGCCAAGGGGGCTCGTCCACACAACTTGGGGATGGATGTGGGTTTGTATGGTGAGTAAGAATGATAAATGTTATACCCCAAATCTCCATTTAACTTATTTTCACCATTTAAGCATTTTTCTTCCATAATTTTCTAAACCGTTTTGGCAAACGATTTCGTTTCAAAAACCACATGATAAAATTTTGTTTAATGTTTTATGATGCACAAAAATTTGTTTCAACTCATTCCAATTTGTAATTTTCCCTAATTAAATGTATTCGTGACGGCTTAAAATAATATTAAAATAATATTTTTTTCAGAAAATTTGAAATTTCACCAGTGGCTCAATAAACACCAAACACTAGCAATTACATAGCTAGAATATGTATATTTAATTTTATAATAAAGATATTTGCATTTTGACTTTTTATAGAAAACCCCCTTATTTTACCGTTTTTTTTTTGAAATTTCACCGAAATGATTTTCAAAACGTTACAATCTTCCCCCCTTAAAGAAATTCGGTCCCCGAATTTAAATTCGGTCCCCGAATTTAAATTCAAACTCCCCCCAAAGACAAAAACATCTAAGCAACACTATCAAGTCGTCGGGGCTCCGAAATCATAAATATATCAAACAAATCGTAGCGCAGCGCATGCGCATGAAAAATGAGCATATAACTCAAAATCAAAACTCCGTCAAGCATCCCGCAATCATCAGAGTCTTGGTGAAGACACAATGTCAAATCCAAAGCAAGACCGATATGCTATAAATCGGAACTATACATGTAAATATCAGGAGGAAATGCATGCCAAATCTTTTAAGTCGCTGTGCACTGCGCATAACACTGCACAGTGGCGGACGTATATCATAAGAAAATAAGTATATACATATATACCTTTGTTTGAAATGTACGTTCCGCCGTTTTGGAAACAATTTAGAAGGGTCTCCTTGTTTTAAACATTTCGTGTCATATCAGACACATAGGTAAATACTGAGGCTATAGCTCGCTTTTTGGAAATCCCTTCAATAACTATCAATGCATGCAAAAGACATTCAGGTACTGTCCTCTGACTAGTCCTGCCCAGTACGAAGACACATAGCAAATATCATAAAACGTACTGCTCCATAGAATCAATCCAAAAGTGCGTATGAAAACCATGTGCGTCCGGTGCGCACGGAAATCAAAATCCATACATGTGCTAAGCAGGTGCACAAAACAACATCAAGGTGCAATGGTTGTGCACACAACATCGGTCATAGGCAACATACGTGCCTAACAGCAAAATCAGGTGCATCCGACATGCATGAAAAATCTCGATTTAGTGCATCTGGTGTGCACCAAAATCGCATCTCAAGACATGCGCTCAACATGCGCAAAAATCCAAATCAGGTGCATCCATCGTGCACGAAATCAAATATCGAGTATCACAATCGAAATCGAAGTCCAGTGCATCTAAGTGCACAAAAGGCATATCACTGCACTGCAAGCATATATAAACTATACAGAGTGCAGGAACCAAATCGTGTGCGTGCATATGCACAAAATCAACTCAAAAGTCTAAAACCGTAAAATCACAAATATGTGAAACCAAAGCACGAAAACGATATCAAGTGCAACACTGTGCAAAGATCGTAAATCCTCAATCATCAAAATCAAATCATTCGAATAAATCACCCAAAACATCGAAATCAATAATGGCGGCATAGTACCGCTCAAGCGCATCCTCTAAGAATCTCGGACCAACTGTCGCGGTCACTAGTGGGACGCCTCGTCGATGATCATGAACTCTGGTCTGCTGGTATGCGTAACAATGACCACTCCTGGGTCAAGGTCTTCACTGGGAATTACCAATCTCTCGGTCCATCGGCTCATCGGCCGTGTCAGGTGTGCTAACGGGGATGATCCCATGCTGGCACGTCTCTTGTCATCTCCCGGTCAATCATCGCGACCACTCGTAAGACAGCATATCACTGGCGTCGGCCTCTGGCTCTCTGAATGTACGTGACACATCTGATCCTGGGTGCAAGTATCATTGCAGCAGTGTCCTGGAAGGAATCCTGCTCACGGTCGCTTCCATGTCTCGTCCCTGCCAACTGTCCGGAAGTCATCGTCCTTTCCTATATCTGCATCTTGCTCCGGAACGGCTGCATACCCATCGCGACTCCTTCTGGAAGGTATATCCATAAATAACGCCTCTGCATGCGTATCAAATCTCTGATGTCGGCGGAGTGAAACGTCATCTTATCATGATCTCGTACGAACCTCTTACTTCATTTTTCTCTAATGTCGTCTGCTTTGGACTCGTCTCGTCGCGGCTGCATGGACTGAGCTCCAACGGCTATCCTCGTATCGGGAGTCTCCCAAGACATGCATCTCACCACCTAGCATCCGAATTAAGTTGAGCCATCCGATCGAGTCGTCAAAACCTCATAATCCCCCAAGAGCTCAACATCTTGGGCACAGTTTAATAGTATCGTGTACATAGCACAGCATCGGTGGTCCAGCCGTAGAAGGGCAAACCCAAGCCTCACTAATAGCGCCGTAGAACTGTCGCAAACCCGAAGGTTCAAAGGCTTTCACACGGTCATTAAGTCGAGTTAGGGTTTCATTCTTCTAGAGGGACCATAGAATTTCCTGCATGTCTTTCCGATTACTTTAAACTTGGAATAATAGGTTTCTGACATTCGATCGTCTCTGTCGACTCCCAACGTCTCCGCGTGAAGTCGTCTCTAGCTGGAACCAATCTATCTGATGACCTCGCATCGGGGTAGGTGAACGATCCACATGTCCTAGTCATTCATCCTCGATGACTAGCGACCTTCTATCATCTCTTAGTACACTCGTTCTGCCCTAATTCCAGCATCTGGGGCAATATCTCGTCGTTCGCAACAACAACTGGCTCACTCGTCTGCACGCTGAACAGTGCCTCAATCATCATGAGTAAGCAATACGCCAACAGTCATCAAAATCTGGCTGGCCTCTGTCAGTGGCTCAATCCTCTAGTGTCGATCAGCACATCCGAGTAACCTCATAAAGGCGATCCGCCAAACGCTCGTGGCGCGGAAACACAGTAAAAAGACACATCTCCGCAATCGTGTGTCGCCGGAATTTCGCCCTGGTCAGTCCCCGTTCGTGACGAGCTCGTGCTGACCGCAACTCTAGCCATAACTCTCCCTGCCCGTAATCGTGGCAGCAAAACCATAACTGGTACTGATGAGGCTAGATCGGAATGAATATAATACTGAGCAAAGAAATGTACATCCTAAGGCTTCTTGAGTGGAGTAGCGTATCGTAAATATGCCGCGGAACATACCTACGGTACGTCACTCTACTTTAGTCACCTATTCCATCAACCAAGGGTCATCCTACGCTCCGAAGGTAAAACCTAACGCTCTGATACCAACTTTGTCACGACCCGAAAGTACGGAACATGACCGGCACTTAAACTACGAAACGACTCGAGGCGTTCGTAATCTAACTAAGCCGAAAACCCAGAAATCCAAACCAAGAAAAGTAGTAGAGTGAAGGAAAACCAATTTAAATCAAGTAGTTTTAATAGCATAAGCCGAATTATGCGGGTTTCTAAAAACATCAAAAATTTACTGAAAATTTTGGCAGAGTCTCCTTTGTAAATACTGGCTCCCAAACGGTATACAACATGAATAGTATACGAAATCAATAAAAAGGCATCCCCAAGCGGGAGCTAGCTCTTCGTCAATCGACGGCCATAACCACACAAGCAATATAATATACAACGCCAACGGCGAGGATCAAAATTCAAAAGGAAACTCAAAACCACAAGAAAACCACAGAAATAAAACGCGCGACTCTAAGGTCGAAGGAATAACATCACTGGTCTCTATCTCAAAATAAATACATGTTTGGTTGATGGAACTTCTAGATACAATAGAATAATGATATACAAGGTATATAATGGGGGTACGATACAAGTAAACCCACCTACTAGCAAATCACCCGAAGGAAACTATGCCCGCAAAGCCGTAATGAAACCTGTACGGCAACCTGCAAGAAACTGGGGCACAACGGGGGTGAGTTGCCAACTCGTGAATAGAAAAACATCTACGCACAGAAATCGCATAAATAACGCAACCTAGGTCAATGATCATAATATATCCTCAAATATAAGAATAACATGCAACCTATAACAAGGCTAGGGTAGATATCTAACCCGAGTGTAATCTCATGTGCCCGTGTCAGTGCCTCAGGTAGCAATATATCATATGAATGAGGTATGAATGCATGAAAACAGAATACATGTAAATGAAGAACTGTTTTCATAATTTAGTGAGATTTCCTTTGTATTTTTAAAATGAGGTATCATAATGAAATCAGCATAAAACAGTGCCCAGCATCGGCACAAAACATAATCCTAATATCTCGATATCTCTGTATCACAGTCTCTGTACCTCAATATCTCGAAATCTCAATATCACAGTCTCAATATCTAGGGCGCCGTCAGTCCAGACCGGCCCCTACCATCCATCTCAAGACCACGACGGTATCCTCCGGATATCTGACGCGTCGGGTAAAATCACCGGTAAGTAGTGCTCCCCTGCCAGGCTCACATCGTCATCATCACGCGCTTCTTGCCCCGGGGTACCTTACCGGGTCCACCATGTACCCGAAACGGTTCATCCGCCTCCTCGAATCGGGTCTCGAAATCCATCAGCAAACTCATGGTGGACGACTCATACAGCATGGGAAAAACCGCACTTTTTATTTAAAAGAGCGAAATCAGTTTATATAAGTTTTGCGGTTTTCCCCCCAAATCCAGAAAATTTCATGAAAATCCGAATCCAAATCATCAATAGCATGTAAAACCATGAATATAGGCATAACAATGAATAACAGTATGCATGAAGTGACAAGTAATAACTACAATGTTAAGCTGGCATATAAGGCAGGTACACTAATATCATGTCAAATTACTAACTAACAAGCTAAGTCAAGCAATAATATTTTCTAAGGTGTACGTGACATGGCAATTACCGATGAAGATGTGTGTGAGCCGGCAAGTAAGTGTACGTGGTACATACGCATCATCGGTAATGGTGCTGGTGTCCTAACAGCATGATATCAATAATGGAGTATGAAACATAATATAAGCATGCGATGCGAAGCGAACCACAATAAAGAGCGGGAGCTGAATACTAGACGCAACTATAACTAATCTGCATTAACCTAATATAAGTCCTACAAATGGTGCCTTTTGAAATAACACGAATCATGGGGTTTTGAAAATAGGGGCTACGGTGTTTTTATGAAAAGATACGTCTTTTGAAATATCCGTAGGATCCCTTGGGCTGTCTTTTAAAATACCCACGATTCATTAGTTTTGAAATAGGTAAGAATCGAATCTAATCTAACAACTAAACTAAACTAAAGGGCTAAGCTGACCAGCTAGGCTACAGGTAAGGAAACCGCCTAACATCTGAGTCGATACATATACATACCTGTATATATATTAGTCGGTGATCCCGCCTCAATAATATCATATCCGATACCATATCTATAATCAGACATCCCAAGTCAAGAGTGCGGATCAATCATCAAAATATAGCTCGTACGTAAATCCGTCGTACGGCATCCCCAAATCTGGGTACGGGTTAATATCATATTCAGCACACTATTCATCTAGTATCCTCTTTATCCAAGATCATAGTCCAGGGTACTGACCTATGTCTAGTACAATACTAATATCATCAATATAGTCATGATCTGACTACTGATCGACAGTCTCGTACAAACCGATATCACAACCACAAAACAAATCTCATCGACTCAGCTCAATCCCTAGTATCGTCATCATATCCGTATGTGAACACATAGTCCCATACCCATGTGAACACATAACTATAAAGAATCCCATGAGCACATATAAATAGGAATGTATGCAAATATGTATTTGTGTATGTATGTGTGTATGTGTAGTGCAACACTACCCTAGTGTTCGCAACACTAAAGTAATCCAACACACCAATATCCATCATAACATCGCTATTAATCCCAAATAACATATAATAATTGTTGGTGTGTATACGCATCCGTATACACCACCACGGACTGCGGGGGTGCTATACGCCATCCACCCGACTTCTCCCCGTAGATATAAATCTACTCACCTCGACCTTCGCTTGCCGATGCCGATGTCGATACGCGCTTTCTTGTCTCCTTGAAGTCTTCGTGAGGGTACCTACATATCATAACACACCGCATCGCATTAAAGTCCGACTCATGACCAAATCGACACACGAATCTCACATAGGTCAAAACCTATGGTTTGCTTTCACAAATCAACCCAAAAACCCTCGACATCGGCGTACAAACGCCGATTGATCGAGAAAAACACCAAACGTACCAAATCATGGTTTTACAATTCACTAAAAATATATAAAATACGATGCAATTCATCAAAACCAATAAATTGATTAAATCGATTTATTACAAGAAACCTAGTAAGCATCAATTAGTCGTTTCACCTTAAAACTCGATGTTTAAACGAAACTAATGGCCACAATATCCACCAAATATCATAACCAAGTTATAGAAACCATATCAATAATTTATTCTCATCAACTTGTATAAGTTCCAAAATTCTAGTTTTGCAAAAATATCCAATTTAACACTTTTTAAAGCAAAATTTCACAATTTAACAATTTAGCTTGGTTTTGCATATTTTAAATGGTTAAACCACTCATGGAAACCTTAATGATGTGCTAAAAACCCTAACTAGATTTTAATCCCACATTTTAATAAAATTTCTAAAACCTAGTTAGCAATTTAGCATAATTATCACAATTTGGGCAAATTAAATATAACAATTTGCAAATTAGTTACAAGATTAGGTTTTGCATATCTTAAGATGCTAAAATACATCACACTACCATGAACAAATTATCACAACCATAACTTTAATTTAACCCTTCTCTTGAATTTAAACTTGCAATTTAAAACCTAAATTAAACACCTAATTAAGTTGATTTAAAGTATTTAACATCAAATTAAGCAAAAGGGTTAGAGTTATACCTTCACAAACCATGAGATCAAATATGGAACTTGACCTCCAAATTGAGATCTTTGCACCAAGATCCATGCTATATGGGCTAAGGAAAAATGGGTAGGGCTTTGATTTTGATTTTGTGGGATTTTTGGTGGATTTTTGATGCATTTTGTAATGTTTTTGATGAGGAAATGAGAGGAGAAAAATTGGAGGCTGCACTTGAAGAGGCTCGGCCAGAATTGTGAGGGAGTGGGAGAGAGGTGGGGGCAAAAAGTCAAGCCAAGAAAACAATACCCATACCTCACAACAATACACTATGCATCATTCTTTATTCATATCATTTTTTAAATTTCCTTTTCTTTTCTTTTTGTGAGATGACGTGAACAAGTATTTTGGGGCTGCCAAGGGGGCTCGGCCACACAACTTGGGGATGGATGTGGGTTTGTATGGTGAGTAAGAATGATAAATGTTATACCCCAAATCTCCATTTAACTTATTTTCACCATTTAAGCATTTTTCTTCCATAATTTTCTAAACCGTTTTGGCAAACGATTTCGTTTCAAAAACCACATGATAAAATTTTGTTTAATGTTTTATGATGCACAAAATTTGTTTCAACTCATTCCAATTTGTAATTTTCCCTAATTAAATGTATTCGTGACGGCTTAAAATAATATTAAAATAATATTTTTTTCAGAAAATTTGAAATTTCACCAGTGGCTCAATAAACACCAAATACTAGCAATTACATAGCTAGAATATGTATATTTAATTTTATAATAAAGATATTTGCATTTTGACTTTTTATAGAAAACCCCCTTATTTTACCTTTTTTTTTTGAAGTTTCACCGAAACGATTTTCAAAACGTTACACCTGTGTGTCTCCCACTGTGCTTTGATTTCCACCCTACCCTGGCTCTACTGAGTCGTGCAAACAGGTGGTTTTTGGGTAAAGTCTTGATTCACATGGAGGCAATGAGCGATAAGAGGGGATTCGTCTCTCCCGGTATTGGGGGTTGATGTTGCGCTATGCTCGACTGGCCATAACTGGAAATCCCTGGCCAGGGTTGCAGTGATTTACTGGTAAGTGTTATCAGTAGTTTCATGCTTGTTGTGGACCTTACATCGGCATGACTTATCAAGCAACTGGGGTCTGACGTTTACCACCCCTAGGCGAGATATGCGACATATCAGACGAACAGACCGGACTGTGCGGTAAGTGTTACTGATTGGATTCGCAGGAGTGTGAGCAGGCTTGCTTGTTGATCTTCTTATCGCTCAATACCCGGGTGGCCGTTACGTTTAGCAGACCGCTTGCGGCTTGTGGGTGATTGATATGATCACCACCTACTACCGGCGTTTTGACGAGTCTTTAGAGTCCTACACAGAGATTTCCTAGCTCAAGCGAAACAAAATAGGAGCGCATATGAGATATGTGCGGGACCGAGAATAATACTAGTATGTGATACTGTATTCTATTCTCGCGAGTTGTATCATCAGTCGGTTGTATGAGATATAGACGGGTTACCGAATCAAGTGTTGATTTGATATATTGATACACTAGATATTAGTCGGTTATATGCGATATGACCGGATCATTAAATCAAGTGTTGATTTAATGATTTAATTTATAATTATATATGTGATATATTACTTTACATTAACTAGTATTGGTTCACTTAAGATTGATTTTCTCACTTGATGTGCACAAGTTGTATATGTGATATATGTTTGTGCACTAGTTTGTATCATGATTGATGATACATGCAAACTTGGGTGTGTGTATGACTTACACCATATTTAAGATAATGGTTTAGGTTTTTATTTATTTTGGTAAAACAAAATGGTGGTTTTCTTTGTCTTGGCTTGAAGCTTCATGAAGCTTTTAAGCATCTTTGACAAAGTCCACTCATTTTGTTTTGCATAAGATTTTCATTAACCAAACCATTACCTCAAACTATGGTTTAGTCTCTACAAAGGTAAACTCACCTATGGTATGATAGACTTCACTTGATTTATTCTTTTTACATAATTCATTTTATTCTTATTCTTTTCTTTCTTCTTCTTCTTCTTCAAGAAGAAGAAAAGCTTGCTAGAAAATTTTCAAGTGAAGAAATAGAGTGAGAAATCCATATCCAAAGTGAACCCACTTCCTATTTCATCATCCTCTACTACTTGCCATTTAGTTTAGGGTGTTCTCTTCACAAAGTTCTTGACCTAGTGAAGATGGAGCTTGAGTTTGAGTCTCCTCGACGTAGATCATCTTCGGGCTCGAAGTCAACGACCTAACCCGTTCATTTCTCCGAGGAAACCATCGCTAGAGTCCGGGATCACGATGATCGCAGCGAAGGGACGTCAACATGGAGCTTTAGAAGTGAAGGACCGGATCTACAAAGGTTGTAATCCCTTTCACTTAGTGTTAAAGTGTTTAACTTGCTAGTTTTCGCATAATCTCTAGTATACGATCTTGGTTAGTGTTGTTCGACACGTCTAATTTTTGAATCGGGCATGGTAGATGCCTTGTAGAACCTTGTTAGAGTGCCTAGGAACCCTACAGTGGTATTAGAGCCAAGCTAGAGCTTTAGGCGAAGTCTGTGCGAAGTTTAAAGTCCGATCGAACCCGGATACCCCGATACGAACCCTTCTCTGGACAATTTTCAAAAATGTGATTTTTTATGAATTAAAAATGCTCAGAAAATTAAGCAGGAAAATTTATGAATTACTGTGAAGTACGGACCACTAATACTCTTATATGACCGTGGAACCGCGGCCAAACCATGGTTTTGGCGGCGGTTCCGCGGCCAAAATTATGACATAGTCCCTCATACTTCATATATTTATTCTTAGGTCCTTCCTTGTCATTTTTTTCTGGGAATTTTTTAATTCCACTCAAGTGTTGAGTTTTCTAGGGTTGTATTGGGGACTCGTTGATTCGATCGGATAATTTAACTTTGTTTAGTTTTTCCGAGTAATTTTAGAAAGTGTTAAAAAGTTCGACCGGATATCAATAACTCACTTTTTCCCCTGCCGGAAAATTTCCAAGTGTTGGATTTTTCCGTAGTTTAAGAACGTTCTAAATCGTGCAAGTTACGCGATGGACCCTCTAGAAAACGACAAACCTTAACTCGATTATGTGACCGTCTTGAACTGCCTTTTGAACCTTAGGGTTTGGGGTAGTACGGCGTGCCACATGTGAGGCGTTGTCTTGACCCTTCTACGGCTGGACCATTGGTACTGTGGCATGTGATGGATGTTTTTAAACTAATTTCAAGTGTTGAGAACTATTTGGAAAAACTTGGGTGTTTGATTATTCGATCGGAAAGTTTAACATTGTCTATTTATCTGGAATGTGATACAATATTTGGAATCCACAAGTAGTTATGAGATAACTAATTTGAATGTTATAAATCTAGCAGTTCAGTCTCAAATGATCGGTTGCCATAGGATTTTGATGCGATCAAAAGTCCGTCGCAATCACGTAGCGTACGCGGATACTCGCCGGGTAAACTTAATAGATAGTCACGCCTCATAGCCCCGACCAAGTGACTGTAGGAGAACCCCGTCGCCAAAAGCATCCGTTCGGGTGCTCGCGGCAGCGGTGTTCCGCCTTAGTACACTTCGTCGACGGCATCCGGGGGTGCGGCCGTCTACTAAAGTTTACGACGAGCATTCGATCAGGATGTCGGGAATCTTGTTGAATTGCCCGACTTGATATTGAAAAGGGTTTTCGATATTGAGACTAAAATGCGGGGTTTATAATAGTTAGGCATTTGATGTATAAGGAATTCATTTGATTAGGCATGCGATGTCTAAAGAGGTTGTGGATTCCAACTGTTGTAATTTTACACTTTCTTTTCTACGACCGTAAGTGTAATATGTGATGTATCGCCGGTTTCGTTGCTATACATCAACGACAATTGGGATACGCATATTTACTTACGTTGATAATATGTGATATTATGTGTTGCTGGATATGTTATATTGGATCGTCGTGTTTGAATAGCCGGGGTTTTTTTTATGTGAGATGAGAGTTTTTCATTTTCATTCATGTAAAAACTTATATGTAATATTCTTTTATTGGGGCACTTCTGGGCTGAGGATGATGTCACCATTGTATATTATTTATTTTTCCGCATTAGGATAAACCCAAGGAGGGGAGCACAAGTAACCGGGTTCTAGGGTCCAATGGGAGACCATCTCGAGGAGTCAAGTCCGGGTCTCCTAACTCTAGAATTGGTAGGATTGCTTGCCGCTCTCGTAGGGGTCTAGGGATATGGCATTGGCTATTCATCACGACCGTGGAATCCGTGTTTTATACGGGCTCAAAATAAAACACGGACATCCTAGTATATCCAATATTTCATATGTTGTTTTCTGCTGCGTTATCTGTGATGTGATCATGTGATATGTTCAGATAGATACTGTATATAGTATATATGATATATTATATAGACGTTGCTTATGTTTTACACCCGCAATAGCCCTGCCCCACTATGCCGTTAGTTACCTAACCTAACGGTGCATGACGGGACATCGAGGCGAATGCGGATGGCATAAGCGTACGTTGTATTTATCTGTGATGTTTAGGTGGACTAAAATGATGGGACATTCATTAATGAGATTAATGAAAGAAAAATAAACCTAAATGATGTTGTGGAATCGAATTTCAAAAATTTAGGTAGCTCTAGTTGTTGCTTTGCATAGCGGTGGTCCTTATAGAACATCCAACACCTTATTCGATAAGGAAAGTGCCGAGATCCCTTCACCGGGAGTAACCTCTTTAGAAATAACTAGCAGATGCTACAACCTTCGGTTTGTCTTTTGACTGCTTTTTTAGTTCTTGCTTTGCATAGTGGTATTGTGAATATCCTGTACCTCATTCGACGAGGAAAGAGCCGAGATCCCTTCACCGGGAGTGACCTCTTTAGCGAAACTAGTAAAAGCCTCAAAAACACTCCATTTAAAACCATTTGATTCTGCAGCGAGATCAAGTTCAAAGTATTAAAGGTTTTCTTAAAAACCATCCGCAACCCTCCGTCATTTTAGGAAGTAGAGTACTTAGTATTCGTGCTGCGTTTGTCGACCATAGCCGAGGCGTAGTGTACGGTAGCTAAGTGATGTCTTCCTACACAGCATATGATGCGATTAGTTAGGACAGTCATGTGACTTTGTTGACCTTAGCCAAGGGTCATGTGGGTGGGTCTAATTAATCACGAAATGACGGGTAGAACTTGACTAGTGCTTATGATTTGTTGACCATAGCCAAGGTCATAGGTGCTAGGGGTAAAAACCATTATCAGGAGTTTCAAGTGTTGAAATTTGCAATGAGATTGCATACCTTCTATATGATAGTTGGATCCTGATACCCACTGCGAGTAATTGTTACTCCTGAGAGAGTTTTGCACTTTACAATTAGCCGATCAAGTAGGTGTCTAGAAAGGTGTCAACGGGGTTACGCCCATGGGAAAACGAGGTTTATTTTAATTAGGTCCGTGCGAAAGCACGGGGAACCTCCCTCAAAGTACCGGCACTGGCCTGGCCGAAAGATTGGAGAACTTGTAGAGGTAATTAATCTTGGCTAGTCTTTCCTTTTAAGGTTTGAAGGAAGATTTGATAAAAACAGTGGGAGCCATCCTTATTAGATAAAATATATAACCAATCTAATCTTGCAAGAGCGCACGCAGAGTGTTTTCTTCTCTCTCTCTCCAGGTAGAGACCATGTCACGCCTTAATCAAGATAATAATATGGATGTATTGACCGAACCCGTTTGTTATACTGAGCGGGGGAACGTTGGTCCCGCTCCAACTTATAATTGTTATAAGACCGAGCAGGAAATAGGTGAATACCAGGATTCCCATACCGCCCAAACGAAGAAAGTGCATGATGACGCATCTTCTTCGGGTGTGTTCATTACAAAGAACTGTTTCTCAGTATCCTTTACGTCCTGGGAATGAGATACCGGATCAGGATCCCATATATATATTCTGTTACATAGGCTAAAGATAGGTAGAGAACTGAGAACGGGTGATAAGTTTCAAGAGTTGAAAACGGTGCGATTATTGCAGCCAAGGTGTTGGCAGTTATCACCCTGTATTTCCAAATACATTGATTCTGAATGAATGCTATTAGATACCGAACCTGACATACAACATCATATCAGTCTCTTTATCGATAAAGAAGGATATAATTTTGTATTGTTGGATAATGTTTTGAACATTTCCTATATCAAGAGTTGATCGGTTCAAGCACGTTATCTAAAAGAATAGACATTCCCGCAGTTCTTAATGTACAGAACACACAAGAGGAAGAGTTCAGAAATGAACGAATCCTTCTTGAGGCATTGTAGACTAGGTCATATCAATGCGACCCGACTAGCTAAGTTACATTTAGATGCATATTTAAATCAGTTTAAATTTACATCTTATGAAACTTGCCAGTCATGTCACAAAGATAAGATGACCATAGCTCCATTTACTGGAAACAGAGAAAGAGTTAGTAAACCCTTGGGACTGATACATAGTGATGTATGAAGGTCCCCAGTCTACATATACCAGAACTGGTTCTTTATACTTCATTACATTCACTGATGATCTCTCTAGATTCAGACATATGTTCCTGCTGAAACACAAGTCCGAAACTTTTGAGATAATCACCGAATATAAGTTAGAAGTAGAGAACCAAAAACGGGTATAAGTATTATGTCCTTTGATGTGATCAGGGAGGAGAATACTTGAGCACGGGATTCCTGGACTATTCTAAAGAAGAATGAGATTCTCTCTCAGCATTACTCCTCCGTATACACTACAGCACGTCGGTGTATTGGGGCGGAACGATCACACCATATATGATATAGTGCGCTCTATGATGAGTACTACTGAGTTTCCTATTCCCTTTTGGGAGTTATGCACTTGAGAAGCTGCATACTTATTGAATAGGGTTCCAATCAAATCCATTGCCTACCACTTCATATGTAATATGGAATGGGAAGAGCCCATATCTTTAGTTTGTTAAGATTTGGGGTTGTCCGGCCTATGTCTAAAAGAAAAATCCAGAAAAGCTCGAGGCAATATCAGTTCTGTAGAAGTTTGTTGGATATCCCAAGCATTCGCAAGGGAATATCTTCTACCTAACAGAGGAACAAAATATGTTTTGTTTCTCAACATACCACCTTTATGAAAGGGAATTTCTTATGAAGAAATTAGTGGTCATGAGGTAGAACTGGAAGGAGTTCCAGCTATACAAACTACAGCAGATGATTTGGTAGAACCAAAGGATTCAATAGATTCCGACGAACCTCATCCTCTCCGCCGATCTAGCAGGGTTCTTCATCCGCCTGAGAGATACTTCGGTTTCTCGATGACAGTGGGAGCGAGGATTGCATCATGAGATGATGACCCAACTAGTTTCGAGCAGGCCATCAAGAGTGGGGACTCTGTAAGAATGGCCGGATGCTTAACGATCTGAGATGGAATCCATGTACACCAACAAAGTATGGACTTTGGTTGCTATATCTGAAGGGTTAAATTCCTATCAGGAGCAAGTATATCTTGAGAAGATTACTTGGTGTAGATGGAAAAGTTGAGACTTTCAAAGCTAGACTTGTTAAAGGTTTTCGTCATCGACCAGGCATAGATAATGATGAAACCTTTTCCAGTGGCTGTGCTTAAGTCCATCCGGATCCTACTTGCCATTGCTACATACCATGACTATGATATCTGGTGGTTGGGTGTCATGACTACTTTTTTAAATAATGATTTAGAAGAGAACGTCTATAAGTACACAGCCAGAGGGCTTCGTAGATAGTGGGAGCAGCGAAAACGTGTGCAAGTTGCTTTACAGGATAAAGCAGGCATCGCGGAGTTGGAACATCTGTTTTGATGTGGTAGTCAAAGAGTTTGACTTCATCAAAATAGTAGATGAACCTTGTATATACAAAAAGGTAGTAGAGAGTAAGGTGGTCATCCTCGTATTGTACGTGGACAACATACTCTTGATAGGAAAAGAGTTTCCTATGCTACGCACGGTCAATCTCCTCTTATCACAAGGATTCTCCAAATAGGATAAAGGTGATACCTCCTAAATCCTGGGTTTTGGATCTATGAGATGGATCTAAATGGATATTAGGATTATCACTAGGTATAGTGAGATGGTATCATTCGATCCTGGGGAGAATCACTGGACAGCTTCCAGGGTGGTAAGGTTGACTGAATGTCAGTCACAGGCATTGTCTTTACCCTCAGTGGAGGGACGGTATGTTAGAAGAGTTCCAAGCTAGATACCGTGGCAGACTAGACGATAAAGGCTGGTGACATCGCTATCAAAGATACTACCAAAAAGACAGTTTGGGTGTATACAAGTTCATGTGATGAACTAGGTTCCTACCATTGTATGACAATGGAGATGAGGCTTTGGCCTAGGAACCCCGGTCCTATCAGTGACCCAGACATATTCCAAGGCAGTATCACCTGATCATGGAGATAGTTGATCTCTAGGGTGATCGAGGTTAGGAGAGTAGACTCAGAGGGCAACACGGCGGATCCACTCACAAAGGCCTTTTCCCAAATAGAGACTTTTATGGGATGGTTGAGTATGAGATACTGCAACCACTGCTACAGATGGCCCAAGTGCAAGTGGAAGATTGTTAGTTATATGTATGCCCTAGAGGCCATTACTGTACATGAGATGTATATTGTAGTGGATGCTGGGACATATATAGGTAGGACTTTCTTGCTCGACATGATAGTACGCTATCTGGTTGCTCTTTATCTTAACATGTATACTTGCTGTCTCTCTGTTACATGTTGATAAAGCCCTTAGGATGTGTACTCGACTTGCAGGACTATAATGCAGATCATACTAGTGGGGCCTGGGTAGTCCATGAGTACATCCTTCAATGTTCCTAGACGTGGGAATATCGAGACGGGGCATCGATATTCCAGAGTAGACTAGCGTATATCTTCTCGACCCATGAGATGGGCGATGGATGATCCCATATCCATTGGTGTTTGACATCAGAGACGGTATGCGAGTGCTCAGTGGAGACTGGGTACACCGGACGGACTCGCCGAGAACTCCCAGATGGTATTATACCTCACGTCAGATAGCAGTTCTCTGGTGACACTGGTACAGCTTAGTCTGTTGACCCGAGATCGTCATAGAGTCTTGTGTGTCTCCCACTATGCTTTGATTTCCACCCTACCACGGCTTTACTGAGTCATGCAAAAAGGTGGTTTTGGGTACATTCCCGATTTGCATGGAGGCAATGAGCGATAGGAGGGGATTCGTCTCTCCCGGTATTGGGGGTTGATGTTGCGCTATGCTCGACTGGCCATAACTGGAAATCCCTGGCCAGGGTAGCAGTGATTTACTGGTAAGTGTTATCAGTAGTTTCACGCTTGTTGTGGACCTTACATCGGCATGACTTATCAAGCTACTGGGGTCTGACGTTTACCACCCCTAGGCGAGATATGCGACATATCAGACGAACAGACCGGACTGTGCAGTAAGTGTTACTGATTGGATTCGCAGGAGTGTGAGCATGCTTGCTTGTTGATCTTCTGATCGCTCAATACCCGGGTGGACGTTACGTTTAGCAGACCTCTTGCGGCTTGTGGGTGATTGATATGATCACCACCTACTGCCGGCGTATTGACGAGTCTTTAGAGCCCTACACAGAGCTTTCCTAGCTCAAGAGAAACGAAATAGGAGCGCATATGAGATATGTACGGGACCAAGAATAATACTAGTATGTGATACTGTATTCTATTCTCACGATTTGTATCATCAATCGGTTCTATGAGATATAGCCGGGTTACCGAATCAAGTGTTGATTTGAAATATTGATACACTAGATATTAGTCGGTTATATGCGATATGACCGGATCATTAAATCAAGTGTTGATTTAATGATTTAATGTATAATTATATATGTGATATATTACTTTGCATTAACTAGTATTGGTTCATTTAAGATTAATTTTCTCACTTGATATGCACAAGTTGTATATGTGATATATGTTTGTGCACTAGTTTGTATAATGATTGATGATACATGCAAACTTGGGTGTGTGTATGACTTACACCATATTTAAGATTATGGTTTAGGTTTTTATTTATTTTGGTAAAACAAAATGGTGGTTTTCTTTGTCTTGGCTTGAAGCTTCATGAAGCTTTTAAGCTTCTTTGACAAAGTCCACTCATTTTGTTTTGCATAAGATTTTCATTAACCAAACCATTACCTCAAACTATGGTTTAGTCTCTACAAAGGTAAACTCACCCATGGTTGCATTATGATAGACTTCACTTGATTATTCTTTTTACATAATTCATTTTATTCTTATTCTTTTCTTTCTTCTTCTTCTTCTTCAAGAAGAAGAAAAGCTTGCTAGAAAATTTTCAAGTGAAGAAATAGAGCGACAAATCCAAATCTAAAGTGAACCCACTTCTTATTTCATCATCCTCTACTACTTGCCATTTAGTTTAGGGTGTTCTCTTCACAAAGTTCTTGACCCAGTGAAGATGGAGCTTGAGTTTGAGTCTCCTCGACATACATCATCTTCGGCCTCGAAGTCAATGACCTAGCCCGTTCATTTCTCCGAGGAAACCACCGCTAGAGTCCGGGATCACGATGATCACAGCGAAGAAACGTCAACACGGAGCTTTAGAAGTGAAGGACCGGATCTACAAAGGTTGTAATCCCTTTCACTTAGTGTTAAAGTGTTTAACTTGCTAGTTTTCGCATAATCTCTAGTATACGATCTTGGTTAGGGTTGTTCGGCACATCTAATTTTTGAATCGGGCATGGTAGATGCCTTCTAGAACCTTGTTAGAGTGCCTAGGAACCCTACACTACTCTCCCCTCCTATTTGGTCGAGCCCAATAAGTGGCAGCCCCCCCTTTCTCTTCATTACTTCTCATTTCATTCTCATTCAAAAATAAAAAGAAAAGGAAAATTAAAAAAAGGATTAATATATGATAAATGGGAGAGGCTTCTATACTTTTCCACACAACTCTCCCTCTCACTTTTCCCCCTTTCTTCTGGCAAAAACTGGAAGTTTCCCCTCACACATTTCCCTACTTCATTTCAACTCAAAACCCTTCAAAACAATTCTTGGAAAATCAATAAAAACCTCACAAATTCCTAAATAAACCTTTACCCATTAATTCTTGACCTCAACTAGCTTGAAGATTAGGAGCAAGAGAACCATTTTGAAGATCATGTTGCATGTTTGATCTTATGTTTTTGAGGTATAATCTTAAACCAATAGCTACTTGATGTTTAATTACTTCAATTTAGTTAAATTCGATATTTAATTTTGGTACCAATTGCTAAATTTGAAATTTCAAGATAGGGTTTAAACTAAAGTTAGGGTTTTTAGCACATCATTAAAGTTTTCATGAGTGGTTTAACATTTTAAGAAATGAAAAATCTAGTCTAGTTGTTGTGTTTTAAATTGTTGTTTCAAAATTTGTTTAGATTAAACCATTTTGAAAACTAGGTTTTTATAAGTAGTATCATGAGGTGAGATAAAATTTTGATTATGGTTTGTGTGACTTAATTAGGATATTTAATGAGCATTATAGCCACTAGAATTGCTAAAACATTTAAATTGGTTAAAACATCCAGTTTGACCTAAAATGGAAATTAAGCTTATTAGGTTTTTGGAAATTAACCGATTTAAATTTAATTGAAATTTTAATGACCTACAACCTAATTCCTATAATATTTAATGGGTTTTGAATGCGCATGTCACGACCCAAGTTTGGCCCGTAACCGACACTTGAACTACGTAACGTCTACAGGCGTACGCAACTCAAGTAAGACGAAAACCCAGAAATCTAAACCATTCAAAACTGGATCAACGGAGAAAACATAGTTTAAAACATTTAGAAAATCACAAGCAAAATCTCTAACTCTAGTTTTCTTTCTTGAAAATTTCGGCAGCACCTCCTTTGTAAAAACTAGCCCCAAAAATGGGTACAACACAGATAATATATAAAAGCATCCCAAATGGGAGCAAATTCATGCCCAATGGCGGATACAATCACCACAACATGTATACGACGCCGAAGCGAAGAAATAACAAAGGAAAGACTGTAATAAGAAATAAACTTTCCAACATAACCGGCTCCCACGAGCACGGCACCCAAAATCACCAAAATAATACAACACTGAATCCTCACAAGTCGTCTCTAAGTCATATACAACAGTGGTAGATGGAGAATACTAGATCCAACAAAAAGATATACAATATACAAGTAGATAACCGCGAACCCACCTAAAAGCAAAGGCCTCACTGCCTAACGTAGCGGTATCCACAAAAGTAGAGATGATAAGATGCCCTACCGCGACTACTCTGAGGGTAAGTTTTGCAAAACACTGTGGCACAACGGGGGTGAGTTGCCAACTCGTGAATAGTAATTAACTTCATACTGAAATCGCAAGTATGCACTAACAGCAATGATCAATAACATGTAAGCTGGTAGCATGAGTATGACAATATGAATATGCAACTATCATGATCAAGGTACACCACCAGGGTACTATATCTACATGAATCAAATGCATATCAACTGAACACTGAGTGCGGGATAGTAAATAATCTCATGCACAAATCATAAGAATGGAAAAAACACGGTGTAACTCAACAACACCCCAAATCCCAAAATACTCAGATCGGCCCTCAGATTGGCCCTCAAATCCTGTACGTCTCATGGAACCTGAGTGTCAAACATCAGCACTGTAAAATATCATGAAATCCTGTGCCTAACATGGACACGTAAATACCCGTATCCATACGTTCCTCGAAACCCAAGTATCCCACTTTGACACTTGTGTTCCACGTATCGGTCTTTCTGATATCCATACGTTCCTCGAAACCCAAGTATCCTATCTCGACACTTGTGTTCCACGTATCGGTCTGTCAAAATCCATATATCTTTCGGAATATAAGTGCCTAACATCGACACTTGAAATTCCCATATCGCATGAAAACATATCTCAAATACGTAAATCCACGTAAAACAACATATGCAACATAAAACATCAATATGAGCATATCACGGGAAAAGTCCGCTATTTAAAAGCATCAAGTCATTAAATATATCTCACGGTTCCCAAAATCCAAATCCAAAACACATATATATACAGCGTCCCATTCCACCGATATATATGTTATAAAACTGATCATGTAACAATAGCAAAGTATATGTGCGATCATGTAGGTATATTATGGCATATATATATATATAAGCATGTAGGCATACATGTATGCTATATGTCATATGCGCTGTCGCACAAGTATAACTGTTTCAATGTCGCTAACCAATAGCAAGGTATATAAATGAGCATTTGTGTTGTGCGTATCATGGCAATTACCGACAGTGTGTGTGTAGCATATCATTGTGCTCGTGCAACATGGACTGTCAATAATAGTGCAGTGTACAATAGGTACAGTATCAGGCACAACAAGTAACTATATGCAATGTGAATCATGCAATATCTCTATATAAGCACATAAACATACGGCTAATATCACATCATATCTAGCCCCGACGCTTAGCGCCATACGGGCGATTTCCCCATAGATGTTAAATCTACTCACCAATGGTCTCCAGCTATGAAAATCCGACCACCTGCTTCCCCTTGTTCGCAGCGTCTGAAGTCCCTGCTTGCGACGCTATAATTTCACAGACACAAGAAATAATGCAAATATCTCAGAATCGATCAATATAACGCAAAACTACGCATTCAAAAACGCACCAACACACTAAACTAACTCGCGAGTGTACGTCTAGTGGCTAACGTGCGCAACGATACCTCAAAACTTAACTGAGTACAGCAGCAGCACAAGCTCACAACTCGTGTCGTAATACGTATCACGCGGACTCAAAACAGTAGATTATAGGTAATCGATCCAAGATTTTGCATACTGAATTTACTAAAAAAGTAAACAGTACCAAACACCCCTAGCCAACAGCAGACAACTACCCACAGAAGACCAACCCCATCCCCTTCCTACCTAGCCGGCGTCGCCGGATTTCTCCCTAGGGTCGCCGGCCCCGGCCGGTGAGGTGGTCCCCGTCACTCAGGTGGTGTCTCAGGTTCTCTAGTACATCTCTAAAATTTTGTTTTGACAAACACTAAAATCTCCAAGTCACAGCAGGTATAGAAGTTCTAAAAAGACTTTAAAACCCGATATAGCACTAATCGATATAAAAAATCAACTAACGATCAAAACAACATGCAAACTCCTAATTAACGGTGTATGAATTATACCTAACAATCTTTCTCACAAGATCCAAGCTTTCCCTAGCTCCAAGTGATCCAAGAGCAAAAATCAAGACTTTTTGGTATTTTTGTGATATGTTTTGAGATTTTGAGGATTTATGAGTTTGGATTGATATAAAATGAGAATGAAAAGAGCAATGGCAGTAGAGCGAGAGAGGATCTCGGCCAAGGGGAAGAAGGGAGAGTTTTGTGAGGAATTTCCTAGAAATTACAAGCATTTAATGCAATTAAATGCATTCACATACACATATGCACACATGCATGCATCTACATTCATTTCCTTTCTTTTCTTTTTCTTTAATCCAATTTCACAACAAATATCTAGATATGTGAGAAGCTTTTGGATTAACTCAACTTAAATTAAAGAAAAGATCGCTTAGAGAAATTTCCCAAAAATGTGAATACCGCATTAAAATAACATTAAAATTGGGAAAAAGTCAAATTGAACTAAAGCGTCCCATATACCCCCAAAGCTTGCGCACTAGCTTTATTTTAGCTAAACTAGGTGCTGGCAAGTCGATATGGTCGTTTGAACACAGTCGGGTCAAAACGGAAATTACCGACAATTTAACCCTAAAACAGAAAAATTCTCATAACGATTTCTAAAACGTTACAGCGCAATTAGTATGCTTGAGTTTTAGACTCGGTAGTTATCATGTTTTGCGACCCTAGTGGTAGTTGTGATGTTGTCACGGGCGTTCTGTGCACCAAGTGTGTGCGCGTCTAGTTGGTGCGCGTGATTGAATTATGTCGTTTGTCCCGCGACTATTCGTATATATATCCTTTTTATTGCTTGTGTGCGATCTTAGGGTCGGGTGTAGAGGTGTCGTAGGCGGCGCGGAAAAACAGACGGAGATTGGACCATTTTTGCCGAGGCGTCCCAGGTGAGTAGATGTATACATTTATGGGGGGATCGTCTGGATGACACAAGGCGCCCGACAGTTAGAAATTCTTTGTAGTTGGTAGCAATATGTGTAGTTTAAACTATTCATAACATACATCGCATCATTTTACATACGATATCATCAATTATGTCACGACCCGAAATTGGCACGTGACGGCCCTAATACTACGCAACGCCTCCAGACGTAACGCGGTAAAAGAAAGCCAAAACCCAGAAATCTAAACCATAAAAATACGGAAAAGATAATAAAAAGTTTTTGAAACATTTGAAATCACAACCCAAATTCTTTAAAAGAGTCCACTTTTTCTTTAAAATTTTGGCAGCACCTCCTTTGTAAAAGCTAGCCCCAAAAATGGGTACAACATAAATATAAAGTAAAGCATCCCCAAACGGGAGCAAAATCCACGCCCAACGGCGGAAAACAACACCACAACAGATATACGACGCCGTAGCGAAGAAATAAGAGACAAAAGAATGGAAACTGTATAAAAGACAACAAATCCAACATAATATACAACATCGTCCTCACCAGGTCTCTAAGTCAATATGAAAATAGTAGATGGAGAGTACAGAGATACAACGAATATACAATACAACGAATAAGCACAAAACCCACCTAAGCAAACTGCACACTGTGAGCTGATGCGGTATCCGTAGCAAAAGATGATAGATGAATAGCCAGCCTCGACTATTCTGGGGAACACTCTGTAACACCTGTGGCACAACAGGGGTGAGTTGCCAACTCGTGAATAGTAAATAACATATGCAGGTAATCGCAAGAATGTACGTACAGCATGAATCTAATATATGACAATTGTAGTAATAACAGGTCATGAGTACGAAATAATGGAAAGTACACTAACAAGTACCACCAATATATAAAGCAATAATGATATGACAACAGTATGCAATAATCATGCACTAGGCATATGAGAAAGTAAATGTGCAACACTCATGAAAGGTACACTCATAGGTACTCCTAATACATGGAACAGTGCACAAGTATATAAAGATGAGGTATGGAGTGAAATATGTCATTTCCACGGAATCCTGACATCGTGGTAGGATCACAATCCAGCAAGACAAATCAAAATCCCAATTCCTCAAATCAGCCCCCAAATTGGCTCTCATATCATCTAAGTGTCACATCTCCTCAACTGCACAATATCAAGTATATCTCGCATATGTATCGAATGTACAACATCAAGTAGATCTCACCTATCTAGTATGTACAATATCAGGTATATCTCACATATATCAAATGTACAATATCAAGTGGATCTCACATATCTCGTATGTCCAATATCAGTATATCTCACATATATCAAATGTACAACAGCAAGTGGATCTCACATATCTCGTATGTACAATATCAGTATATCTCACATATATCAAATGTACAACAGCAAGTGGATCTCACATATCTCGTATGTACAATATCAGTATCCAATCCCAATGAATCTCTTAAGTCCCAAATCAAATCTCCAGCACAGTTCTAACATCCTAATATAATGTCATAATTAAATATGATGAGGGCAATACACATATATTAGCGTCCCATTCCACTAATATTGGTGTAAGGGTATATATAACAGCGGCTCAATCCCCTGTTATATATACAAAGGAGTAATTAAAAATACCATGAAACCAATGTGCCAAGCATCGACACAGAAATGCTGATCCATCAGGTGCTGTCTCCATGACTGGCCCCCTGATAGGTACGTATCATACGCTATCCCGAAAGCTCGAGTGCCTAGCTCTGACCCTCGCCTCTCGACGTATCCATACGTACATGACTCCCATCGGTATCCACTCGATAGCCGATGAGTCATTGATCCTGTCACCGGAAGGTATGGTTCCCCTAAGCCTCATCGCCTAGCACCGCGATGTCGACTCACACAGCGACAACGTTCTTGCTTCAGGGTACCTCCGGGCCCCACCATGTACCCATACACGGATCCCTCCTTTCCTCGCGTAGGGTATATATATCAGCACCGATAAATCTCATGGTGGCTGCTAAAATATCATATCAAGGAAACCGGATTTTTCAATGTATGCATAATTTCATGAACTACCACGGTTCCCAAATCCAGAAAACATCATGAAGAATCCATATAACAATGCGATAATCCATGAATAAAGTATACGCAACATAAAAACTGTAATGAAAGCGTATAAAAGAAAAGCATAGCATTCACCAGATATAATGAACACATGAATGGTATAGCAGAAATATAGGTATCTACCTATATGATGATGTGATATACCTATCAGGTATAAGTAAAGTATAAAATGCAAGTACACCTGTAGCTATGTCCTTAGGTGTGTATGTACCTATCACTAATGGTACAATACCCTATAGGTAAACAGATAACTGTATGTCAATGTGATAGGAAATATGAATCAATGTCACAATGTCCCTAACCAAACAATATAACATCTATAAGTGTTTATGTGTGTGATATGGTAATTATTGACGGTGTGTGTAGCATACAAACAGTGCTAGTGTAACATAAATCGTCAATAATACGTGCAGTGTCATACTACTACTAGTCCAGGCACACTACAATCTAACTAATAGGGTAAATGCGCAATTCTAAACATGACATAGAATATGCGACAATGTAAATATTTCTAGCCCAGACGTATAACGCCATGCGGGCGATTCCTTTGTAGATGTTAAATCTACTCACCAACGCTCCAAGCTAGGTGAAGCCTACCACCTGTTTTCCCTTGTCGTAGCGTCCGAAGTCCCTGCTTGCGAACCTAAAATTTCACAAACACAACACATAAGCTAAATATCCTAAAATGATGAAAAGACAACGAAACGCGACGAAAACGCCCGGAAAATTACACTGCGCGCTTAACGCATCTATCGCGTACGAAACCGGCCAAAACCCTAATTGGGGTCGCTAAACTACAAAACACAAATTCTGGACCCTGATCGTCCCGATCGCGCAACACAACACAACAAATTACGAGGAATACACTGGATATAACCTCGCAACTACCAAAAGAACCCTAAATCGGAGAAACCCCGAAATCTAGGAAGCAACCTATCTCAATATATCCCACTAGATTCAAGATAACTCAAATCTAACAATTACAATTATCTTAAAATAGCTTAACTAAGCTATCTAAATCAATCCTATATTTTTAAACTTGCTTAATTAAGTTTTAGCAAAAAATCTAGTAAGCAATTTTTCTTAATTAAACAAAATGCTTATTAGCAAAATTTAACACTTTCTACTAGATTAATCTTTTCCAAAACACAATTTAACATTTGAATTAAACACTAATCACTTAATCAAAATTTAACCCTAACATGAATTTCTTAAACCAAATATAATGAATTAATCATGAATTAAAAGCTAAACTAAGCACTTAAATAGTTAACTAAATTAGCTAGTTTTAAGATTAAAGCAAGTATAAAAGGATTAATGTAAAAATTATACCTCCTCAAGAACACCAAAAAGAAATTTGATCCATCATTTTATCCTCCAAAATCAAGCTTTGATGAAGATCCATGAAGGATTAGTGAAGGAAAAATGGTTTAATATTTATATAGGAATTTTTGGATTTATTTTTGGAATTCCTTTTGTGTTTTTGATAGAAAATGAGTGAGAAATGAGTTTGGAATTGTTAAGGACAGAAATGGGGGGTTGAGCTCGGCCAAGAAGGGATGGGGGTATTTTTGTGAATAATTTGTGAGGAAATAGCTAGGAAAGAGTGTAAATAATATAAAAAATGCTATTTTGCCACCTTTCACTCTTTTCTTTTCTTTTTAAATCCAAACCATTAGTCACCAAAAAAAATCTAGATATTTAAAAAGAACCTTCTAAAATAATTCTAGTGACAAAATTAATTTATTCACAAAAGAAAAATTTTCCCGATTTACGTGCACAAAATACCGCTTAAAATAATATTTTATTCGGGAAAAAATCTATCTGAACCAAAACCTTCCAAATACTCCCAAAGTTCGCGCACAAGCTTTATTTCGGCCAAATTAGGTGTCGGTAAGCTTATACGGTCGTTTGATCGAAATCAGGTTAAAACGGGAAAAACCAACAATTTTACCCTAAAACGGGAAAATTCACAAAACGATTTCTGAAACGTTACAATCTCCCCCCCTTATAAAAATTCGTCCCCGAATTTAAAATTTTCACTAAGCATACCTTCAAAGAGAAGAGTATAAAACTCTCAATTCTCGCTCGCAGTCTACAAAGTGATCACCTCACTATACGGCTACGTCCAAGAAAACCCTTCAAAGATGGCAAGACCCTTGACAGAAGTTTCTCCACCCGCCTAGCCATTAACACAATTGGTTGCTGGTGAACGAAAGATCGCGTCCAAGCTAAATGGTCTGGTGCTGAATCATGTGAGAAAAGTCATGAAGGTAATTGCAAAGTATCGACACAAGGAATACGGGGTGAATATTCAAAAATCTGGGAGGAAGTGCCAAATTAAAGGCAACATAACTAACTCACTTTAAGGATCTGGAAAGGTCCTACAATTCTGGGTAAGCTTCCCAAAACTCAACACGTCCTTCATCGGAAAAATCCGTAGGAATACATGATCTCCCACTGCGAACTCGAGCATGCGATCACCATGGTCGGCATAAGACCTCTGTCCGCACAGGACTGTCATCATCCTTACCTGAAACAACTGGATCATTTCCGAAGTCTCTAGACTAGCTGGGGTCCAAAAATCCTACTATGCAGAGTCAGAAAAACAGACTGGAGATCGACACCACCTAACAAACAAAACTTAAAGGTTGCCAATTGGAATGTCTCCTGATAACAGCTATCAAGAAGTATCCTAACAATGGCGAGTGACGATCCCAACTGCCGCAAACAATTAACACAAACGCACAACAAGACAAACACCTTGAAACGAAACCTGAAATTTCTCCTTACATTCCTGTCCACCCGTAACTATCTCACCAGTCACGTCAATATTGGCGGAACTTGAATGAACATAGAGAGTTGACTGATGTGCTTGCTCTAGGATTTCACGTCTCTACCCGATAACATCAGGTACACAAACGCAATCCTAACTTAGCACAACCTTGTCACAATCACAGACTCCGAATCAAAAGCAAGAACTGATGCAGTTGCTAACTGAATCTTCAACTGCCGAAAACTCTGTACACATGCCTCAGTCTAAAGAAAAGAACCTACTTTCAGGTCTGTACAGTCAACGGTGCAACAATACGCTAGTAATCCTGCACGAAACAGCGGTAAAAACCTGCTAAGCCCAAAATCAAAGGACCTCCGTCCTGCACACAAGTCCGGGCCTAAGCTGTACGGTCTCGATCTCCCTCGGAACCATACGAAACCGTCTTCCGTAACTACAAGACCTAGGAGTCAACACAAACAAGCCTGAAGGAACACTCCGAGAATCTAGCAAACAGCTGGGGCTCTCCCAATGTCTGCAAAACAAATTCTCAAGTGCTGCTCCTGTTCCTCAAGACACAAAGTATAGACCAGAATGTCGTCAAAACACAACAGCAACTGGTCGAGGAACGGCCTGAAGAAATCTGGTGCATCATAACTACAAATGCTGCTAGGGCATTGGCGAGTTCAACGACACCACCAAAACACAAACTGCCCATAGCACGCACAAAAACAGTATTCGGAATGCCACCACTCCGAACCCGCAACAATGATGACCTGATCCCAAACAAACTTAGAAAAAGTCTCGCACTCTGGAGCTGATCGAAGAAATCGTCAAAGCGAGGTAAATGATACCTAACCGCACCGTAAGCCGGTTCAATTGACGATCTATCAATCCACAACCACAATCTTTCGTCTTTCTTCTTGACGAACAGAAATAGGAGCTCCCAAAAGCGAAACACTCGGACACACAAACCTCCCAACAAACAACTCTGCAGCAGATCCTTAAGCTCCCTGAATTTCGCTAGCTCTCCTGGAATATCGTCGGAAAACTCTCGCACGATAAGTACCCGGTCCAACAATCCCACTGTGGCTCCGGTATCTCGAATGAACGCCAAGAATCCACGACATCTCCTCCAAAGCTGACTAGCGAAAAAGGCTGAATTCAAGCTGTGAGAGGCGGCACAACTATCCACCTGCACAACAAGAACTGACTCGCCGGGAAAACAATTCCTGACTGTTTCCACACGGTAGTCCACAGACGCCTAACACGTAGCTAACCAATCCATGCCCAGGAGAACGTCAAATCCAACATCTCTAGAAGGATCCAATGACGGCAAAATCTCCCCAACGATTGACATACGACTGAAATACGTGTCGCGCAACAAAAGAATCGCTGACAGAAGTTAACACAACAAAACGGCTGATCTAACTAACACGATCCTCGTCCCAACCACGGCACAAAGTGCCAAAAACCAACAAGTACATCAAAGAACATGAACAAGGATACCTGAAAACTCTGCATTGGATGCCTGTGCGTCCGGATGAGTAGAAACAAACTCTCGTGTCTGCCTTCTACCCGGAACTGTCAAAACTCTTCCTCTGCCAGACTGACCCCTCTGAGCGAACCTTCCACGCCCACGACCTCTTAGAACATGACTCTGACGCGGCGCTAAGGAACAACCCCTGATGAAGTGGTGAAGGCTCCCACATCGATAGCATCCAATATAACGCTGCTGACCCTCCTGGGGATAAGAGCTGAACGTCTGTCCACGTCCTATGCCTCTGCTACTCCCGCGACGGTCACGAAATCTATCTCGACGACTAGGCCTCTGTCCCTGGACTGGCACACCTGTACGAGTCCTCCACTTTCCTGGAACTCGCAAAGTCTCTGGAATACGTGTCTCGTCGACTGGTGCTACATCCACTGGTACTACGTAGGTGACAGACTGCTGCATGCTGATCCCAAGGAACGACTGCATAACAGGGGTGACAACCTCCTGTTGCTGCGCTCGAACGGCATCAACTAATGATCTCATCGTCTGACGCAAGTCCTGCATCTCTGCCACAAGCCTAGCGAGCTGCTCTGTCGAAGGCTGATCTGTCTGCACCTGTGCAACTAGCATGCCATCCTGGTCAGTGCTCGTCTCACCCGAGCCAACTCTGACCTCGGCCCTCGCTGCATCTCTCTGAGTCCCCATAGTCATCGGCGGCAAGGCTATAAATAGAGATAGGATTCGATAAGAACAAGGAAATCGAATCACAAGGATATGAATCATCAAGGAAGGAATTTCAAGCAATTTGTACTTAGGCACTTTAAGCGAAATACTGCATCGTGAGTATGCTGCAGACATACACACACAACATTACTCCACTTAGGTTACCTACTCCATCATACCAAGGTCATCCTACACTCCGAAAGGTAAAACCGCGCTCTGATACCAACTTTGTCACGACCCGAAATTGGCACGTGACGGCCCTAATACTACGCAACGCCTCCAGACGTAACGCAGTAAAAGAAAGCCAAAACCCAGAAATCTAAACCATAAAAATACGGAAAAGATAATAAAAAGTTTTTGAAACATTTGAAATCACAACCCAAATTCTTTAAAAGAGTCCACTTTTTCTTTAAAATTTTGGCAGCACCTCCTTTGTAAAAGCTAGCCCCAAAAATGGGTACAACATAAATATAAAGTAAAGCATCCCCAAACGGGAGCAAAATCCATGCCCAACGGCGGAAAACAACACCACAACAGATATACGACGCCGTAGCGAAGAAATAAGAGACAAAAGAATGGAAACTGTATAAAAGACAACAAATCCAACATAATATACAACATCGTCCTCACCAGGTCTCTAAGTCAATATGAAAATAGTAGATGGAGAGTACAGAGATACAACGAATATACAATACAACGAATAAGCACAAAACCCACCTAAGCAAACTGCACACTGTGAGCTGATGCGGTATCCGTAGCAAAAGATGATAGATGAATAGCCAGCCTCGACTATTCTGGGGAACACTCTGTAACACCTGTGGCACAACGGGGGTGAGTTGCCAACTCGTGAATAGTAAATAACATATGCAGGTAATCGCAAGAATGTACGTACAGCATGAATCTAATATATGACAATTGTAGTAATAACAGGTCATGAGTACGAAATAATGGAAAGTACACTAACAAGTACCACCAATATATAAAGCAATAATGATATGACAACAGTATGCAATAATCATGCACTAGGCATATGAGAAAGTAAATGTGCAACACTCATGAAAGGTACACTCATAGGTACTCCTAATACATGGAACAGTGCACAAGTATATAAAGATGAGGTATGGAGTGAAATATGTCATTTCCACGGAATCCTGACATCATGGTAGGATCACAATCCAGCAAGACAAATCAAAATCCCAATTCCTCAAATCAGCCCCCAAATTGGCTCTCATATCATCTAAGTGTCACATCTCCTCAACTGCACAATATCAAGTATATCTCGCATATGTATCGAATGTACAACATCAAGTAGATCTCACCTATCTAGTATGTACAATATCAGGTATATCTCACATATATCAAATGTACAATATCAAGTGGATCTCACATATCTCGTATGTCCAATATCAGTATATCTCACATATATCAAATGTACAACAGCAAGTGGATCTCACATATCTCGTATGTACAATATCAGTATATCTCACATATATCAAATGTACAACAGCAAGTGGATCTCACATATCTCGTATGTACAATATCAGTATCCAATCCCAATGAATCTCTTAAGTCCCAAATCAAATCTCCAGCACAGTTCTAACATCCTAATATAATGTCATAATTAAATATGATGAGGGCAATACACATATATTAGCGTCCCATTCCACTAATATTGGTGTAAGGGTATATATAACAGCGGCTCAATCCCCTGTTATATATACAAAGGAGTAATTAAAAATACCATGAAACCAATGTGCCAAGCATCGACACAGAAATGCTGATCCATCAGGTGCTGTCTCCATGACTGGCCCCCTGATAGGTACGTATCATACGCTATCCCGAAAGCTCGAGTGCCTAGCTCTGACCCTCGCCTCTCGACGTATCCATACGTACATGACTCCCATCGGTATCCACTCGATAGCCGATGAGTCATTGATCCTGTCACCGGAAAGTATGGTTCCCCTAAGCCTCATCGCCTAGCACCGCGATGTCGACTCACACAGCGACAACGTTCTTGCTTCAGGGTACCTCCGGGCCCCACCATGTACCCATACACGGATCCCTCCTTTCCTCGCGTAGGGTATATATATCAGCACCGATAAATCTCATGGTGGCTGCTAAAATATCATATCAAGGAAACCAGATTTTTCAATGTATGCATAATTTCATGAACTACCACGGTTCCCAAATCCAGAAAACATCATGAAGAATCCATATAACAATGCGATAATCCATGAATAAAGTATACGCAACATAAAAACTGTAATGAAAGCGTATAAAAGAAAAGCATAGCATTCACCAGATATAATGAACACATGAATGGTATAGCAGAAATATAGGTATCTACCTATATGATGATGTGATATACCTATCAGGTATAAGTAAAGTATAAAATGCAAGTACACCTGTAGCTATGTCCTTAGGTGTGTATGTACCTATCACTAATAGTACAATACCCTATAGGTAAACAGATAACTGTATGTCAATGTGATAGGAAATATGAATCAATGTCACAATGTCCCTAACCAAACAATATAACATCTATAAGTGTTTATGTGTGTGACATGGTAATTATTGACGGTGTGTGTAGCATACAAACAGTGCTAGTGTAACATAAATCGTCAATAATACGTGCAGTGTCATACTACTACTAGTCCAGGCACACTACAATCTAACTAATAGGGTAAATGCGCAATTCTAAACATGACATACAATATGCGACAATGTAAATATTTCTAGCCCAGACGCATAACGCCATGCGGGCGATTCCCTTGTAGATGTTAAATCTACTCACCAACGCTCCAAGCTAGGTGAAGCCTACCACCTGTTTTCCCTTGTCGTAGCGTCCGAAGTCCCTGCTTGCGAACCTAAAATTTCACAAACACAACACATAAGCTAAATATCCTAAACTGATGAAAAGACAACGAAACGCGACGAAAACGCCAGGAAAATTACACTGCGCTTAGCGCATCTATCGCGTACGAAACCGGCCAAAACCCTAATTGGGGTCGCTAAACTACAAAACACAAATTATGGACCCCGATCGTCCCGATCGCGCAACACAACATAACAAATTACGAGGAATACACTGGATATAACCTCGCAACTACCAAAAGAACCCTACATCGGAGAAACCCCGAAATCTAGTAAGCAACCTATCTCAATATATCCCACTAGATTCAAGATAACTCAAATCTAACAATTACAATTATCTTAAAATAGCTTAACTAAGCTATCTAAACCAATCCTATATTTTTAAACTTGCTTAATTAAGTTTTAGCAAAAATTCTAGTAAGCAATTTTGCTTAATTAAACAAAATGCTTATTAGCAAAATTTAACACTTTCTACTAGATTAATCTTTTCCAAAACACAATTTAACATTTGAATTAAACACTAATCACTTAATAAAAATTTAACCCTAACATGAATTTTTTAAACCAAATATAATGAATTAATCATGAATTAAAAGCTAAACTAAGCACTTAAATAGTTAACTAAATTAGCTAGTTTTAAGATTAAAGCAAGTATAAAAGGATTAATGTAAAAATTATACCTCCTCAAGAACACCAAAAAGAAATTTGATCCATCATTTTATCCTCCAAAATCAAGCTTTGATGAAGATCCATGAAGGATTAGTGAAGGAAAAATGGTTTAATATTTATATAGGAATTTTTGGATTTATTTTTGGAATTCCTTTTGTGTTTTTGATAGAAAATGAGTGAGAAATGAGTTTGGAATTGTTAAGGACAGAAATGGGGGGGTTGAGCTCGGCCAAGAAGGGATGGGGGGTATTTTTGTGAATAATTTGTGAGGAAATAGCTAGGAAAGAGTGTAAATAATATAAAAAATGCTATTTTGCCACCTTTCACTCTTTTCTTTTCTTTTTAAATCCAAACCATTAGTCACCAAAAAAAATCTAGATATTTAAAAAGAACCTTCTAAAATAATTCTAGTAACAAAATTAATTTATTCACAAAAGAAAAATTTTCCCGATTTACGTGCATAAAATACCGCTTAAAATAATATTTTATTCGGGAAAAAATCTATCTGAACCAAAACCTCCCAAATACTCCCAAAGTTCGCGCACAAGCTTTATTTCGGCCAAATTAGGTGTCGGTAAGCTTATACGGTCGTTTGATCGAAATCGGGTTAAAACGGGAAAAACCAACAATTTTACCCTAAAACGGGAAAATTCACAAAACGATTTCTGAAACGTTACAAATTAGGACACTTGCACCGTTACCATTGGTTCATGCTGCACGTGCACTATTCATGCAAACAAACACGCCATTGGTAACTGCTATGTCACGAACACTATAGAACATGCTTGGAATCGGTATCCATGCAATTGCATCATACTTGACATGTAGATGGGTAGTTGTATGTTCATTCATCAAGATTAATACATAGGATGGATAGTCACATATACATACATCATAGCATCATACTCCATACACAGTTTCTTCTCGTACATAGCATAGTATATACCATCATATTATAGATGTAACGTTTTAGAAAATCGTTATGTGAATTTTTCCGTTTTAAGGTAAAATGGTCGGTATTTTCAGTTTTAACTCGACTGTGATCAAACGACCATATAGACTTGCCAGCAGCTAGTTTAGCTAAAATAAAGCTAGTGCGCAAGCTTTGGGGTTATATGGGACGTTTTGGTCCAATTTTAATTTTTTTCCCAATTTTAATATTATTTTAATGCGGTATTCACATTTTGGGAATTTTCTCTTAAGTCTTCTTTTCAACAATTAAGTTTGAGTTAATAAAACCCTTCACATAGCATCTAGATATTTGTATGGGTTTTAGATTTAAATTAAAAAGAAAAGAAAAGAATTGACGAGATGCATGAATGTGGTGCGAATGCATTAAGTGTGCATTTATTGATTGAATGAACTAGAAAACTCTACTCACTTCCTCACCCTCTCCTCACTTGGCCGAGCACTCCCTCTCACTTCTGCCCTTGTGCATTTCTTTCACCATTTACTTCAATTCAAGCACAATAATCTCCAAAATTCCATAATAAATCATAAAAATACCCCAAGTCTTGATTTTAGCATCTTGGAGCTAGGAAAGCTTGGATCTTTGTGTTCTTGAGGATAGGTAATGGTCCCTATCTGTTCTTTATTTAGTTTTTGTGCTTTGTAGCTAGTTAGTTTCAGTTTAGATAAGGTATGGTTAGGATTTGTGTGTAATATAGTATTTTAGTGTCGGTTTGTGATATTTGTGACCTGCTATGACCTGGATTTCGTACAGAAAAATCAAACAAAATTGTAGTGATGTACTAGTGACCCTGGAGCACCACCTGAGACACGAGGACCACCCCACCGGCCGGGGCCGGCGACCTATTTGACGAATTCCGGCGAGATCGGCTAGGGTTTGGAGTTGGGGTTTGGGTTTTTCTGGGTAGGTGTCTGTAGTGGTTTTGGTATATTTGGTTCTGTTTATTTGTTTAGTTTTCTCAGTATACAAAATCTGGGATCACTTAGGTAGGTTTTAGTGTTTTGTGTTCGCGCGATACGTTATACGACACGGATCGTGCATTTTGGGTGGTTTTGCTCTTAAGTGGTTTTCATCGTGTCGCTACGTATGTTACCCACAATACGAATACTTGAGAGTATGTTTTGTGTTGTTGCGTCAGTCTAATATAGTTTATATGTGTTTTAGGGTTATTATTAATATATACTTGGTTTATTGTTTTAATATTGTAGGTTCGCAGGCGGGGACTACGGATACAGCTACAAAGGGAAAACAGGTGGTTGGCTACACTTAGCCAGGAGTGTTGGTGAGTAGATTTAACATCTACAAGGGAATCGCCCGCATGGCGTTATGCGTCTGGGCTAGAAATGTTATTTCTGTCGTATATTCTATGTCATATTTAGAATTGCGCATTCACCCTACTGCTTAGCTATTGTTGTGCTTGGACTAGTATCCTTAGGACACTGCATATATTATTGACGATTCATGTTGCACGAGCACTGATTGTTTGCTACACACACCGTCAATAATTGCCATGTCACGCACAACCCACATATAGAAATGATATTGTCTGGTTAGGAACATTGTGACATTGATTCATATTTCTTATCGCATATGACATATAGCATACCTGTATACCGACATGCTTACACATATGCGTGACATACTAGTTACCTGTATACCTATAGGGATCGTACCATTAGCGATAGGTGCATATACACCTAAGGACATATCTACATGTGTACTTTTTAATACATACTTCACTTATACCTGGAGGGTATATCACATCATTACTAATAGGTAGATACCTATATTTTCTGCTATACCTTTATGTGTTCACATATATCTGGCTATAGGTACGTATTTACCCTTATTGATGTATTATTAAGAATTGGAGATAATAGGAACCACATGATATTTATATTAACTGGTTGCAGTTAAATAGCAGATTTTCCTTTATATGCTTTCATTACAGTTTTATGTTGCATATATTATATTCATGGATTTTCGCAATGAGATATGGATTTTTCATGATGTTTTCTGGATTTGGGAACCGTGGGTTCATGAAATTATGCATTATTTGAAAAACCCGGTTTCCCTTGATATGATATTTCAGTATCCACCATGAGATTTATTGGTTCGGATATATATATATACCCCACGCGAGGAAAGGAGGGATCCGTGTGCTGGTACATGGTGGGGCCCGGAGGTACCCCGGGGCGAGAATCTCAGTGATGAGATGAGTTAGTGGGGGAACCATACTTACCGGTGACATTACCAATGACTCAGCGGTTATCATGGGGATACCGACGGGAGTCATGTACGTATAGATACGTCGAGAGGCGATGGTCAGAGCTAGGCACTCATGTTTTCGGGATAGCGTATGATACGTACCTATCAGGGTGCCAGTCATGGTGACAGCACCTGATAGATCAGCATTTCTGTGTCGATGATTGACACATTGGTTTCATGATATTCTTTTTACTCCTTTGTATATATAACAGGGGATTAGGCCGCTGTTATATATGCCCTTACACCAATATTAGTGGAATGGGACGTTAATATATGTGTATTGACATTAATTTATATACATCATCATATTTTATTCATGCAAATATACCTAGAATGTAAAGGACTCATTGTCATTTGATTTAGGACATTTGAGAATTTATTTGATATTGATTACAAGATATGTGAGATCTACTTGATTTTGTACATTCGGGGTATACGGGATATACTTGATATTGTACATTCGGGATATGTGAGATCTACTTGATGTTGTAAATTCGAGGTATACGAGATATACTTGATATTGTACATACGGGATATGTGAGATCTACTTGATGTTGTACATTCAAGATATGTGAGATATACTTGATATTATACATACGGAATATGTGAGATCTACTTGATGTTGTACATTCGAGATATGCGAGATATACTTGATATTGTATATACGGGATATGTGAGATCTACTTGATGTTGTACATTCGGGATATACGAGATATACTTGATATTGTACATTCAGGATATATGAGATTTACATGATATGAGAGCCAATTTGGGGGCCGATTTGTGGAAATTGGGAATTGGACTGGCTTGTTGGATTTTGTTCCTACCACGAGGTTAGGATTTCCGTGGAAATGACATGTTGTATTCCATACTCCACATTTACTATTTATGCACTGCTTCAAGCATTAGTGTGCCCGTTAGAGTACCTTCCGTGACTGTTGCATTTACATACCTTTATTCATATCATTTCTTCATGTATTAGTAGTACCGATATAGTACCTTACATGATGCTGCATAGATATTGTCATATTATTACTGCTTCATGTGTAGTTGTACCTGTTAGTGTACCTTTCATGATTATTGCATTACATATGACCATTCATTGATATTAAATGCTTATGTTAGATTCGCGCTGTACGTGCATACTCGCGATTACCTGCATATGTTATTTACTATTCACGAGTTGGAAACTCACCCACGTTGTAGCACAGTGTTTGTAGGTGTCCCTCAGGATAGTCAGAGGTAGGCTATTTTCATCCATCGTATTATCTTTTGCTGCGGATACCGCTTCGCCTGACAGTTTGCAGTTTTGCCCAGGTGGGTTTTTTGGTTATTCGATGTTGAATTGTATATTCGTTGCACCCATGTACTCTCTGTAAGTGCACGACGGCGCCCCGGCCTCCATCCCGAGGCCAAATGCGGAAGCGATGGTTGACTTTAATTTTCTTGAACCGGCACCACCGCGCACTAAAACCCGGATCGAACCATTAACTAGTCCTAGCTAACTACAAGATGGGGAAGAGAGATATACCGACTGATCCGTGTCCTCCGGTCTTCTCGTCGTCGTCCCGATCTCCCGCGGAATGTCCGGTCTCCACCTCGTCGCCGGAAGGGCACCACGTCGCCTGCTTCTTTTATGGGCTCCCACCTCTATACCGAGGCAACTCGGGCATGAAGCTGGCGAGTCGACGTGCCCAAGGTTTGCTGTAGAATGGTGTAGAACCATGTCTCATTTGGGGTTATGGAGTTTGCCATTTGAGTGGAGGAATGATACAAGCTTTTTGGAGGAGGAGCTTGTGGGGTTTTACCAAGCCAAAAGAGCAAAAAAACCCCACTAGAATTTTGGACAGCCCCATCAAAGAGCAAGGCCGGCCATGAGATTGGAGAGGAGAGAATGAGAGAGGGAGTGAGTGAAAAAGAGATAGCCACAAGAATAATGCAAGTGAGAGGAATGGTCATCATGCAAGAATCAGCATCACAAGCAAAACCACACTCCATCAACAAAACAACAACCATGATTGCTACAAAAAGTCAAGCAATCATGAACCATGGAAGGTCAAAGGATGGGGCTCCATCATGAAACCATCATGACACAAAAGTATGCAAAGACCCCCTTCCAAATTGCTTATTTGCACAAATGCAAATAAGCCCTCCTCCACCAATCTTCGGCCAATGAAAGATACAAAGAAATATGGCCGAAACGGAAAGCAAACTGGCAACTCCAGAAAACTGGTCCCGTAATAAATTACAGGAAAACCCCGATACTGTGTATACACACCCGCACTTGTACTCCAACCGAAATACAAATGCAATGAGACAAAATCTACACTGTACTATACTAGCATCCGGCTTAAACCAAAGCCGGCTAGTATTATCCGTTCGATCCTGATCCGTGCAATACCGCACATATCTGATCGAACCCTGCCATATCTCCATACGGCCTCTACAGCGTTTCGCCCGAAAACTTGAGCAACTGAATGTGGGGGACTTTAAAGACTCGTCAACACCTTGGTTGTGGATTTAACCACTAGCACGTCAGAGGTATAAGCCAATACGTGACGGGCTACCAGGTATTGACCAAAAGGGACGTCGATGAGCGAACTCATCCTGACACCCTACTGAGCCTGTCAGTGACAATATCCGTACAGTCCGGTCCGTTCGTCTATGAGCATCGCATGGCGGGCCTAGGGGGTTGGTAAAAGTCAGACCCCCAAAAGCGGTACAAGTCGTGTCGGAGTGTAGCCCAGAACACCCTGAGATACTACTGGAATACCTACCAGTAAATCTCCTGCCTCGGCCGAGGGCTTCGTGTAATGGCTCTCGTAGACACAGCGCGATCTCACCCCCAATACCGGGAGAGACGAACCCCTGAAGATCCGCTCACTGCCTCCATGTGGCTCGGGACTGTACCCAACTAAAACCTGTTTGCACGTCTCCTTTGAGCGTGGTAGGGTAGTAATCAAAGTACAGTGGGAACTCACACGAGACAAATGACGATCCTCAGGTCGATGAACTAACCTGTACACATGTCACCAGGGAACTGCCATCTGACGTCTGGTGTAAGACCAACTAGCATGTTCCCGGCGAGTCCTGTCCGGTGTACTCATAACCCAATGAGCACCTGTATACATCCTAGGTGAACCAACTGACACCAGTGGCTTGTGAGACCGGCCACCGCCCCTCGTCGGGGTCTCGACTGTATACACTAGTCTACTCTGGAGTATCGATGCCCTGTCTCGAAACTCCCACGACTAGGGACCTTTTAAGGATGTGCTTATAGACCCCAGCTCTCACTTATATGATCGCCCTCATACTGCTGATGGTCAAGCAAGAATCCTAGGGGCTCTATCAACGTGTAATAGCGACATGTCAGGTCACCTAAAGCAGTACACGATGATAAAGATAAACCAGATAGCATACTATCATCTCGAGTAAGACTGTCCTACTGGGACAGGTCCCTCCCTCAATCATTGCAATCACGTGCCTGTGATCCAATAATTGACTCTGAGGGCACTATCTCCAACAATCTCCCACTTGCACTCAAGGCTATTATTGCGATGTCCCATACTCACAGCCCGTGTGATACCGAACACCCAACTCCTCTACTAGTCAGTCTCACAAATCCCGTTTGCGAAACTATTGCGTTCGAGGAATAGCCTCAGTGAGTGGACCCGCTTTGATGTTTCTTTCTATGTCTCTCTATATCTCATGTTCGCGGAGAAAGCCATCTCCCGAAATGAGCAATACCTGTCTTAGAATGTGTCTGGATGTCTGATGGGACCTAGCTCATAAATGAACTCCAAATCCAAACTTCTTAGACAGTATCGTCAACTGAACTTAATCAGTATCCTGCGCCATGCCTCCCTCAGTATTTCCTTGGATCACCTGTCCAAAATTCTGCCCCTCGTCAGAAGGAAAAACTATAACTCTGACAACCTCCTTGTCGTCCAGGTCACCTTGGAAGCCTGGAATGATAACTGTCTCCCGAATGAGGCTGTCGCTATCATATCCCTAGAACATCCACTTATGTTCTAAAACTTCTTCCGACTGTTTCTCCAGGATTGGATCAATGTCAACTTATTGCATCTAGTGCAAGAACAACATCTGGTGTGGTACTTAACATCTCATGATTGACTCAATTGCCTGAGCAAGTGATCTGCCAATCATGCACATCCCTCTCCACTTTAGTCTATAAGACACCTTTAGAGAGTGTGACTCCATCACCTGCAGGTACACTACCGTGCCAGGAGTCGTCCATTCTAAATACTCTTAGAATGCTGTCTAAGTACCCTGATTGGGAAACCACCCAAATCTAGATCTAAAACCATAGATCTAGTAACCAGTATGTCTGATATAATGTCCAAGTCCCATGTGGAGAAACCACTGTGTGACGACCAAAGTATAACCGATCGTAGTATAGGAATATCACTTCCTACTCTCTGTATGTCATCCAAATACCATGACATCATACCCTACTACCTTCTCAACAGATCCATCCCCTATTCTGATGAAGTCAAACCTATGACTGTCACGTCAGAAATAGATGATCTATCTCCGCTACATCTGCTTTAGTCTATAAATAGACATAAGCTACTTGTCCACCAATGCTTCCGCAGCTCCCACTGACTACGACAACCCTCTGGCAGAGTCATATACACGTACACTTCTAAAGCAAGTTTAGAACGACGCTATACTCATCCTCCTGCCGGGTCTCACAGTCTGGAACAACAGCAATGGCAAGTGTGGGTAAACAAGAACCTCCCTGTCACCGTCCTTGAGGCTACCGGAGTACCCCTCGGGTGCCTGAGGTTACCCACCTTATCTGCGGAGTGGCTAATGGAATGTCAAATCAGATTGAATCTTTAGGTTCCTTATCAAATCTTCAGTAATCGTTTGCGGTTCTGGAATTACTTCCAGTTCTACCATACTCCCACTACTGTTTTATGAAAAAATCCATTTTTAATAAAACTGTGGCGAGTCTAGAACAATATCACTATTGATCTTCCAGATGGTAAAAAGTCAACCCTCGTCATAGCCTGGGTCAACCCACAAACAGCCATTACAGAAAACGCGCCTGGAGTTATCCAGAGTCTGGTTTTAATCATAAGCCAGACAACTCCCCGTACCTTAACATCGTTAAGATATGAATTGTTCTATATCCAATATAGAACCAGAGGCACTGATTTAATTGAACCAGATTCAAATCATGCAGCTGTTTTCAGTGCATGTCAACTAAATGGAAGGAGGCCGATCAGCGTTATTCAACTTAGGAATGCTTCCAATTATGAGTAACCTGAAAGAGAAGCAAGTTCTCTTTATCATTACTATCAACTGAATACCATACACAAGTATCTATATCTTCGATCACTTTGAAGAATCCCGATACTAGCTATATCTGGTTCTCTACTCTATTCAAATACCTATAACTTCTCAAAATTCGGACCCTTTGTTTCCACGAAACACCTGTCTAAAAACTAGAGAAGTCATAAGTAAACCGAATATAGTACGAGGACCAACCCCTCTGTCCTGATGGACCCTGGACAACATACAATACTCTGTATAAGTCCCTTGAGTCTGATAACTCACTCCCTGTGTGTCGTAGATTGAAAACCGTACTTATGGTTAAGAAGAATTACACCGTTGTTTAATGCTCCTTACCTAACCATCCACTGATATAGGTAAATGTCATCGACATAATTTCAAAAAGGTATATCTCACTCTATGAAAATAGACGTACAGATATATCGATTTGAAATTGGTGCATAACAGCGGATATTCAAAACCAAATATTTGCCGACCGGCAAACAACCCAGGTGACTCCCTCAAATATCACTAATTACAACGAATTCCGATATAATGAGGATGATCACCTAATTCCCAATAATTTACTCCCACTCATCATCTGTAAAACCATACAGATGTGAGAATCATACCTGGTAACTACATACCCTGGAGCAAGTGTCTTAATTGGGAAATCAGTTTTCTTTTAACAGTACACAGTGAAACTGAAACATTGAAATGTTTCGATGGGGTATCCTGGTATTCCTAGTAATGCCTCTTCCATTATCTAGATTCACGACTACAACCGTGTAATTCTTTGCCACCTCTCCAAATCCCTTCATATGTCTTTAGTCATTACCTTCTGCACACCCCTTTAGGCCAAATGGTTTTCTTCCTTCCCTACCATTCGGCACCAGCCTATGGTTTGGAAGAAGACTATCCATTAAGCATAATGGGTGTACTGTCCTAATCCTAGGAGCACTCGCAATGCGAGAGAAGGTGAAGATAAAAGACAACCGAATAAACCTTATTCCTATTTCTCCTGAACCAGAATCCATCCCCGAATTGGAACAAGTTCCTTTCGAGTTCGTATATAACCATACGATGGAGTATCCAATAAACTGTGGATCTTCGTAGTGATACGGAGTGTTCTGGAGAAATACAAAGGTGATTTGGGAGTGGTAATGAAATACCTGGTTTGGTCATGAATATTAGTTGCAATTTACTTTGCCCTCTTACTAATCCCTTGCTTTGTCTTAACTTAATACCTTCTGCACACCATTGTTATGCTAATTGGTTTTCTTCATTCCCCACCGTTCGGCACCAGCCTAAGGTTTGGAAGAAGACTATCCAATTTGCGTAATAGGTGTACTATCTCCTAAACCAAGGAGTACTCGCAGCCTGAGAGAAGGTAAAAGGAAACGTCAACTGAATAGTCCTATTCGTTTCCTCCAGAACCGGAAACCATCCTCGAATAAATCCCTTCGAGTTCGTATATAACCATACGATGGTTTTGTCCAATAGAAGTGGACGTTCGTAGTAATACGGGGTGTCCTGGAGAAAAGGGTAAAAGTAGGAGTGGCAATGAGGTTTGCAACCCTGACAATCCAAAAACCAGTGTTTAAGAAGGTTCGGTCAACTTGGTCACTGAGTCATGGTCTTAGGGTCGGGTCAATGGTCGCTGCCGAAGAGAGAGAGAAAAGAAACACTCAGCGTACACTCTAACCTAGATCAGAATGGTTACCAATTTATCTAATCTGGAAACCTCCCACTGTACCGTCAAATTCTCCTCCAAACCTGAAAGAAGAATTAGTCGGGATCACCCGAGGAGTAAACCAACTCATCAGTGGGAATCGGGATCCAACTATCATCGCATGATAACGTGACGGAATCCGCTCACGCTATCATACTCCAGAAGGTATGCGCATATCTGGCAAGTTTCAGTTTCTTTAGAAACTCCCGATGTGATTTTTACCCCATGCTCTTATGACCTTGACTTTGGCCAACAAATCATAAGTCACATGTCAAGTTCTACCCGTCATTCTCCAGGTTAATTTGAGCCCACCCGTACAAGCCCTTGACTTTGGCCAACAAGGCTATACGACTGCCCCAAACCAACGCATCTATCTATGCTGCATATGAATACCCCAATAGCTACCAAACACTGTGCCTTGACTCTGGCCAAAAAACACAGCTTGAATACTATTGACCACCCATATGAAACGACGGAGGGCTACGAATGGTTTCTGGCGAAAACCTTTAACGTAATGAACTTGATATCGTTGAAGGAACGGATAGCTTTTTAGAAAAATATAGTGACGAAAACCATTGCTAAAGAGGTCACTCCCGGTGAAGGGATCTCGGCTCTTTCCTCATAGAATGAGGTGCAGGATATTCCAACTGAATACCACGATGCAAAGCAAAAGTAATCGGCTATAGTGAAGTTATTGCCCTGACGCAAACTTTTGTCCAAGGGGTCACTCCCGGTGAAGGGATCTCGGCACTTGCCTCGTCGACTGAGGAGCAGGATATTCCAACTGAATACCACGATGCAAAAAAAAAAGTGAACGTCCTTGCAAATAACAGCTTTTTGAAAAGTGTTCCAACAACATCAGATAAGGTTTGTTTTTAACTTGCATTGATCCGAATCAACGCAGTCCCATCAATTGATCACACCACAAAGAACGAAAATATACTGATGTACGTATATGCCATCCGCATTCGCCACTGGGTCCCGTCATTACCCGTTAGGTTAGCTAACTAACAACAGAGCGGGGACTGGACTAGCGCGGATGCAAAACATATACAACATCTACTAATATATATACCAATATATTATATTTCGCTCAAGGCGTGATAAAATGCAATATCACAGAAATGTACAGCATCACAGAACAATACAGATATCTGGGATCCCCGGGTTTCACAGAGCCGCTGAAACCCGACGTTCCCCTGGTCGTGTGGATAGCCTGTGCAATGAGATCCTAGACCCCTATGGGCGCGGCAAGTTACCCGCCAAAACCTGAAGCGAGGTAGCCCCCTTCAGCGACGTGAATGGACCACCCGGCACTTCACGGAATCCGGCAACTCGGGCACCCCTCCTGGGTCAACCTGTACCCCCTACGAGTGCGGCGAACAGCCCGCCAATTCTAGAGTGAAGCCCCCTCGTCTCAATGCCATGAGATGCGGGCCCGTTGCCCTCTAGAACCCGGCTATCCGTGCACCCTCCGCGGGGTAATCCTAGTACAGAAAGTAAAATATACATACAACGGGTACATCGACCGCAACCTGGACGTGCCCCAAAATAATAATACAAACAGGCAGTGACGGCAGTCCACATGTCGGACGCTCGCCCCGCAATATCAAATGTACATAATACAACAAAAACTGTACTAGCATTGCATCCAGGCTATCCCCACCGACCGATCCACAACATCACAGCAATACACAGAATATCAACGTGAAAGTCACGTTCGCAAATCCGTCTAACCGGGCTATAGCAGTTAGACAGGATTTACCGATCAAGTGACATTCATGGTCGCAGATATAATGTAAATACTGTGAACTAATGTGTTTAAAATATCCGATCGATCAAATTTTACCAAGTGGGCCCCAAGCATTACTGTAGCACATCAAGAAATTCTGGGCCCAAAATTAATATTCCAAAACCCATATTTTCAACTCAGGAGCTTTCTGGAAAATTTTGGTACACTGATCAGTTCAAGTCGTTGCGGAACCGCGGCCTAAGCATGGGTTTGGCCGCGGTTCCGCGGTCGTTTAGACTGTTCACGTGACCAAATTTTCCCAGAACTCTTAGATTGTCCTACACATCATTCTGAAACAACTTGAAAAATTTTTGGACTTCAAAAAATTTCGACAGAAACTGATGTGAAGAAAAATACGGTTTTTGGAAAATTGTTCGATCGGAAATGTAAAACACATTAGACAAAGCTAGACTATGTTAATGGCGAGGCTCTGATACCACTGTAAGTGCACGGCGGCGTCCCGGCCTCCATCCCGAGGCCAAATGCGGAAGCGATGGTTGACTTTAATTTTCTTGAACCGGCACCACCGCGCACTAAAACCCAGATCGAACCATTAACTAGTCCTAGCTAACTACAAGATGGGGAAGAGAGATATACCGACTGATCCGTGTCCTCCGGTCTTCTCGTCGTCGTCCCGATCTCCTGCGGAATGTCCGGTCTCCACATCTTTGCCGGAAGGGCACCACATCGTCTGCTTCTTTTACGGGCTCCCACCTCTATACCGAGGCAACTCGGGCACGAAGCTGGCGAGTCGACGTGCCCAAGGTTTGCTGCAGAATGGTGTAGAACCATGTCTCATTTGGGGTTATGGAGTTTGCCATTTGAGTGGAGGAATGATACAAGCTTTTTGGAGGAGGAGCTTGTGGGGTTTTACCAAGCCAAAAGAGCAAAAAAACCCCACTAGAATTTTGGACAGCCCCATCAAAGAGCAAGGCTGGCCATGAGATTGGAGAGGAGAGAATGAGAAAGGGAGTGAGTGAAAAAGAGATAGCCACAAGAATAATGCAAGTGAGAGGAATGGTCATCATGCAAGAATCATCATCACTAGCAAAACCACACTCCATCAACAAAACAACAACCATGATTGCTACAAAAAGTCAAGCAATCATGAACCATGGAAGGTCAAAGGATGGGGCTCCATCATGAAACCATCATGACACAAAAGTATGCAAAGACCCCCTTCCAAATTGCTTATTTGCACAAATGCAAATAAGCCCTCCTCCACCAATCTTCGGCCAATGAAAGATACAAAGAAATATGGCCGAAACGGAAAGCAAACTGGCAACTCCAGAAAACTGGTCCCGTAATAAATTACAGGAAAACCCCGATACTGTGTATACACACCCGCACTTGTACTCCAACCGAAATACAAATGCAATGAGACAAAATCTACACTGTACTATACTAGCATCCGGCTTAAACCAAAGCCGGCTAGTATTATCTGTTCGATCCTGATCCGTGCAATACCGCACGTATCTGATCGAACCCTGCCATATCTCCATACGGCCTCTACAGCGTTTCGCCCGAAAACTTGAGCAACTGAATATGGGGGACTCTAAAGACTCGTCAACACCTTGGTTGTGGATTTAACCACTAGCACGTCAGAGGTATAAGCCAATACGTGACGGGCTACCAGGTATTGACCAACAGGGACGTCGATGAGCGAACTCATCCTGACACCCTACTGAGCCTGTCAGTGATAATATCTGTACAGTCAGGTCCGTTCGTCTATGAGCATCGCATGGCGGGCCTAGGGGGTTGGTAAAAGTCAGACCCCCAAAAGCGGTACAAGTCGTGTCGGAGTGTAGCCCAGAACACCCTGAGATACTACTGGAATACCTACCAGTAAATCTCCTGCCTCGGCCGAGGGCTTCGTGTAATGGCTCTCGTAGACACAGCGCGATCTCACCCCCAATACCGGGAGAGACGAACCCCTGAAGATCTGCTCACTGCCTCCATGTGGCTCGGGACTGTACCCAACTAAAACCTGTTTGCACGTCTCCTTTGAGCATGGTAGGGTAGTAATCAAAGTACAGTGGGAACTCACACGAGACAAATGATGATCCTCAGGTCGATGAACTAACCTGTACACATGTCACCAGGGAACTGCCATCTGACGTCAGGTATAAGACCAACTAGTATGTTCCCGGCGAGTCCTGTCCGGTGTACTCATAACTCAATGAGCACCTGTATACATCTTAAGTGAACCAATTGACACCAGTGGCCTGTGAGACTGGCCACCGCCCCTCGTCGGGGTCTCGACTGTATACACTAGTCTACTCTGGAGTATCGATGCCCTGTCTCGAAACTCCCACGACTAGGGACCTTTTAAGGATGTGCTTATAGACCCCAGCTCTCACTTATATGATCGCCCTCATACTGCTGGTGGTCAAGCAAGAATCCTAGGGGCTCTATCAACGTGTAATAGTGACATGTCAGGTCACCTAAAGCAGTACACGATGATAAAGATAAACCAGATAGCATACTATCATCTCGAGTAAAACTGTCCAACTGGGACAGGTCCTCCCTCAATCATTGCAATCACGTGTCTGTGATCCAATAATTGACTCTGAGAGCACTATCTCCAACACTCTCCATCTACCAGTATTATGTATGACTTAGAGACTTGATGTGAGGACGATATTGTATATTATTTTGCGACTTGGAGGTTTTTATGCAGTTTTATTTATATCGCTTCTATCTTCGTTACGGCGTCGTATATCTAATGTGGTGATTGTTTTCCGCCGTTGGGGGGTGGATTTTGCTCCCGTTTGGGATGCTTTTACTTATATATTATGTTGTACCCGTTTTTTTGGGGCTGGTGTTTACAAAAGAGGTGCTGCCAAAATTTTAAGGAATAAAAGTGAGACTTTAAAGAATTTGGGTTGTGATTTCAAAGGTTTTGAAAATACTATTATCACTTTCTTGCTACTTTTGATGGTTTAGATTGCTGGGTTTTGGCTTTCTTTTACTACGTTACGCCAGTAGACGTTGCATAGTATTAGGGCCGTCACGTGCCAATTTCTGGTCGTGACAAAGTTGGTATCAGCGCGCTAGGTTTTACCTTTCGGAGAGTAGGATGACCTTGGTATGATGGAGTAGATAGCTTAAGCAGAGTAACGTCGTGTGTGTATGTCTGCAGCATACTCACGATGCAGTACTCCGCCTAAAGTGACCTAAGTACAATTTGCTTGAAATTCCTTCCTTGATGATACCTATTCTTGTGATTCGATTTCCGTGTTCATATCGAATCCTATCTCTATTTATAGCCTTTGCCGCCGACGACTATGGGGACTCAGAGAGGTGCAGCGAGGGCCGGGGTCAGTATTGACTCGGGGAGAGGGAGGACTAACCAGGATGGCATGCTCGTTGCACAGGTGCAGACGGTTTCGCCTTCGACTGATAGTATCGTTAGGCTTGTGGCAGAGATGCAGGACTTGCGCCAGACGATGAGTTCTTTGGTTGAGGCCATTTGAGCGCAGCGACAGGAGGTTGTCACCCCTGTTACCCGGTTGTTCCTTGCGATCAGCACACAGCTTTCCGTCACCTACATAGCACCAGTGGATGCATCCCTAGTTGACGAGACACGTATTCCAGAGACTTCGGGAGTTTCGGAACCGTGGAGGACTCATACCGGGGTTTCAGCTCAGAGACAGAGGCTTAGTCGTCGAGACAGCTTTCGTGACCGTTGCGGGAGTAGCAGAGGTTTGGGACGAGGGGGTTCGTGTTAGCTAGATCAGCCGTTTGTTGTGTTAACTTCTGTCAGCGATTCTTTTGATTGCGTGACACGTATTTCAGTCGTATGCCAATCGGTCAGGAGATAGAGATTCGTTAGAGATTCGTCCGTCACTTGATCCTTCTAGAGATGTTGGATTTGACGTTCTCCTAGGCACGGATTGGTTAGCTACATGATAGGCGTCTGTGGACTACCGCGAGAAAACAACCAGGTGTTGTTTTCCCCGGCGAGTCAGTTCTTGTTGTGCAGGTGGATAGTGGTGTCGCCTCTCACATCTTGAATTCAGCCTTTTTCGCTAGTCGTCTTTTGAGGAGAAGATGTCGAGGATTCTTGGCGTTCATTCGTGATACCAGAGCCACAGTTGGGTTGTTGGACCGGGTTCCTTTCGTGCGAGAGTTTTCCGACGTTGTTCCAGATGATCCGGCGAAGCTTAAGGAGCTTAGGGATCAGCTGCAGAGTTGTTGTTGGGGGGCTTGTGCATCTGAGTGTTTCGCCTTGAGGAGCTCCTATTTCTTTTTGTCAAGGAGAAAGACGGCAGTTTGAGGTTGTGTATCGACGGACCGTCAATTGAACCGGCTTACGGTGTGGATACGTATCCTTTACCTCACATTGACGATTTCTTCGATCAGCTCCTGAGTGCGAGACATTTTTCTAAGTTTGGTTGGGATCAGGTCATCATTGTTGCGGGTTCGGAGTGATGACATTCTGAAGACTGCCTTGTATGTGCTACGGGCTTTGTGTGTTTTGGTGGTGTCATTGTACTCACCAATACCCTAGCAGCATTCGTAGATATGATGAACCAGATTTCTTCAGGCCGTTCCTCGACCAGTTATTGTTGTGTTATTGATGACATTCTGTTTTATTCAATGCGTCTTGAGGAACAGGGTAACACTTGAAGATTTGTTTTGCAGACATTGGGAGAGCCCCAACAGTTTGCTAGATTCTCGGAGTGTTCCATCGGGCTTGTTTTTGTTGACTCCTAGGTCTAGTAGTTACGGGAGATGGTTTCGTATGGTTCCGAGGGAGATCGAGACAGTACGGCTTAGGCCCAGACTTGTGAGCAGGACGGAGGTCCGCAGATTTTTGGACTTAGTAGGTTTTTACCGCCGTTTCATGCAGGATTGCTAGTGTAGTGCTGACCGTTGACTGGACTGACCGGAAAGGAGGTTTCTTTTCTTTGGACTAAGGCATGCGTGCGGAGTTTTTCGGCAGTTGAAGACTCGGTTGACAACTGCATCAGTTCTTTCTGGCTTCTGGTTCGGGCGACTTTGTTGTTTAACTGTAATGTTTCGCGAGTGGGGCTCGATTGTGTACTGAGGTGACACTATAGAGTTATCGCTTTTTCTTCCCTACACTTGGAGGAAGTACTAGCAGGATATCCCACTCACGATCTGGTGACGGCCGCGGTGGTCTTGCGTTGGAGGTTTGGAGGCACTACTTGTTCGAGAGTCGTGTCAGATTTTCATGGACCACCAGAGCTTAATGTACATCTTCCTGCAGTGGGTGTTGATTGTTGAGATAGTCTTCTGCAGACTTACAGTTCTTGTGCGATCGTTGAATACAGCTTGTGTTCGCCTCTACTGAGGCGACAGCTTGCTCATGTCCGCGCCTGACCACTTTTCCTTAATCGCTTTCGCGGGGCACTGCCCGCCGAAGCTCGTTCATCAGAGATACTTGAGCATACTCGGCTGGGTAATGATTCGGAGTCCTTGATTTGTGACTAAGATGTGCTACGTTTAGGGGCGCGTTTGTGTGTGCCTGTTGCTGATGGGCAGAGACACGAAATCCTATCACAGGCACATCAGTCAGCTTCGATGTTCATTCAAGTTCCACCAACATTTGGCGTGACTCGTGAGATAGTTACAGGTGGACCAAGATGAAGAGAGAAGTTTTGGATTTCGTTTCAAGGTGTCTGTCTTGTTGTGTGTTTTGGTTGAGCATCTGAGAACGGCTGGAGAGTTGCAACCTTTAACCGTTCTGAAGTAGGAATGGGAGCAGATCTCCACGAATTTCGTTATGGTGTCTACCCAGGTTTAGTAAGGGTGTGACTTCATTCGGGCGTTTGTTGTCCGGTTTTACTCAGTTTGCTCAGTTGTTCTTTGTTAAGTTTGTGCGTTGCACAGAGTTCCTTCATGGGTCGTATCCAATGAGGGCAACCTGTTTGCTTGCCGTCTTGGGTAGGAGCTTCAGGAAGCTTTGGGTCCTGGTTGAGCTTTAGCTCCATTTTTCCATCCGCAGGCTGATGGTTTTGTGAGAGCGGGCTATACCGACTCTGCAGGATATGTTTGTGTGTAGGTATTAATTATGTCGGCAGTTGGGGATTGACACTCGCCATTGTTAGGGTTCTCCTTCGATAGATATTATAAGGAGTCACTCCAATTGGCAACCTTTAGGTTAGTTGTAGGTTGTGTCGATCGCTAATCTGTTTTTCTGACTCTGCGTAAGTAGGATTTTTGGACCCTAGCTAGTCTAGAGACTTCGGAAATGATCCGGTTGGTTCAAGTCAGGATGATGGCAGCCCAGTGCAGACAGAGGTCTTATGCCGACCGTGATGGTCGCAGACCTGAGTTCGCAGTGGGAGATCACGTATTCCTACGAACTTTTTCGATGAATGACGTGTTATGTTTTGGGAAGCTTATCCCAGGATTGTAGGTCCTTTTGAGATCCTCAAGCGAGTTAGTTTCGTTGCCTTTAACTTGGCATTTCCGCCCAGATTTTTGACTATTCACCCCGTTTCCTTTGTGTTGATACTTTGCAATTTCCTTCATAACTTTCTCATATGATTCAGCACCAGACCATTTAGCTTTGACGCGATCTTTTCGTTCACCGGTAGCCATTGGTGTGAATGGCTCGGCAAGTGGAGAAACTTCGGTTAAGGGTCTTGCCATCTGTGGAGAGTTTTCTTGGACGCAGCCGTTTAGTGAGGTGATCACTTGGGAGGCTGCGAGCGAGATATGAGACTTGTAATCTTCTCTTTGAAGGTACGCTTAGTGAGAATTTTAAATTTGGGGACGAATTTTTTAAGGGGGGAGATTGTAACATTTTAGAAAATCGTTATGTGAATTTTTCCGATTTTGGGTAAAATTGTCGGTATTTTCTGTTTTAACCCGGCTGTGATCAAACGACCATATAGACTTGCCAGCACCTAGTTTAGCTAAAATAAAACTAGTGCGCAAGCTTTGGGGTTATATGGGACGTTTTGGTCCAATTTGAATTTTTTCCCCAATTTTAATATTATTTTAATACGGTATTCACATTTTTGGATTTTTCTCTTAAGTTTTCTTTTCAACAATTAAGTTTGAGTTAATAAAACCCTTCAAATAGCATCTAGATTTTGTATGGGTTTTAGATTTAAATTAAAAAGAAAAGAAAAGAATTGAGGAGATGCATGAATGTGGTGTGAATGCATTAAGTGTGCATTTATTGATTGAATGAACTAGAAAACTCTACTCACTTCCTCACCCTCTCCTCACTTGGCCGAGCCCTCCCTCTCTCTTCTGCCCTTGTGCATTTCTTTCACCATTTACTTCAATTCAAGCACAATAATCTCCAAAATTCCATAATAAATCATAAAAATACCCCAAGTCTTGATTTTAGCATCTTGGAGGTAGGAAAGCTTGGATCTTTATGTTCTTGAGGATAGGTAATGGTCCCTATCTGTTCTTTATTTAGTTTTTGTGCTTTGTAGCTAGTTAGTTTCAGTTTAGATAAGGTATGGTTAGGATTTGTGTGTAATATCGTATTTTAGTGTCGGTTTGTGATATCTATGACCTGCTATGACATGGATTTCGTACAGAAAAATCAAACAAAATTGTAGTGATATACTAGTGACCCTGGAGCACCACCTGAGACAGGAGGACCACCCTACCGGCCAGGGCCGGCGACCTCTTTGACGAATTCCGGCGAGATCGGGTAGGGTTTGGAGTTGGGGTTTGGGTTTTTCTGGGTAGGTGTCTGCAGTGGTTTTGGTATATTTGGTTCTGTTTATTTGTTTAGTTTTCTCAGTATGCAAAATCTGGGATCACTTAGGTATGTTTTAGTGTTTTGTGTTCGCGCGATATGTTATACGACACAGATCGTGCACTTTGGGTGGCTTTGCTCTTAAGTTGTTTTCATCGTGTCGCTACGTACGTTAGCCACAATACGAACACTTGAGAGTATGTTTCGTGTTGTTGCGTCGGTCTAATGTAGTTTGTATGTGTTTTAGGGTTATTATTAATATATACTTGGTTTATTGTTTTAATGTTGTAGGTTCGCAGGCGGGGACTACGGACACAGCTACAAAGGGAAAACAGGTGGTTGGCTACACTTAGCCAGGAGTGTTGGTGAGTAGATTTAACATCTACAGGGGAATCGCCCTCATGGTATTATGCGTCTGGGTTAGAAATGTTATTTCTGTCGCATATTCTATGTCATATTTAGAAATGCGCATTCACCCTACTGCTTAGCTATTGTTATGCTTGGACTAGTATCCTTAGGACACTGCACATATTATTGACGATTCATGTTGCACGAGCACTGATTGTATGCTACACACACCGTCAATAATTGCCATGTCACGCACAACCCACATATAGAAATGATATTGTCTGGTTAGGAATATTGTGACATTGATTCATATTTCTTATCGCATATGACATATAGCATACTTTTATACCGACATGCTTACACATATGCTTGACATACTAGTTACCTGTATACCTATAGGGTATCGTACCATTAGCGACGGGTGCATATACACCTAAGGACATAGCTACAGGTGTACTTTGCAATACATACTTCACTTATACCTGGAGGGTATATCACATCATTACTAATAGGTAGATACCTATATTTTCTGCTATACCTCTATGTGTTCACATATATCTGGCTATAGCTATGTATTTACCCTTACTGATGTATTATTAAGAATTGGAGATAATAGGAACCGCATGATATTTATATTAACTGGTTGCAGTTAAATAGCAGATTTTTCTTCATATGCTTTCATTACAGTTTTATGTTGCATATATTATATTCATGGATTTTCGCATTGAGATATGGATTTTTCATGATATTTTCTGGATTTGGAAACCGTGGGAGTTCATGAAATTATGCATTATTTGAAAAACTCGGTTTCCCTTGATATGATATTTCAGCAGCCACCAAGAGATTTATCGTTTCGGATATATATATACCCCACGCGAGGAAAGGAGGGATCCGTGTGCGGGTTCATGGTGGGGCCCGGAGGTACCCCGGGGCGAGAATCTCAGTGAGGAGATGAGTTAGTGGGGGAAACATACTTACCGGTGACATTACCAATGACTCAGCGGTTATCATGGGGATACCGACGGGAGTCATGTACGTATAGATACGTCGAGAGGCGATGGTCAGAGCTAGGCACTCGTGCTTTCGGGATAGCGTATGATACGTACCTATCAGGGTGCCAGTCATGGTGACAACACCTGATAGATCAGCATTTCTGTATCGATGCTTGACACATTGGTTTCATGTTATTATTTTTACTCCTTTGTATATATAACAGGGGATTAGGCCGCTGTTATATGTGCCCTTACACCAATATTAGTGGAACGGGACGCTAATATATGTTTATTGACATTAATTTATATACATCATCATATTTTATTCATGCAAATATACCTAGAATGTAAAGGACTCATTGACATTGGATTTAGGACATTTGAGAATTTACTTGATATTGATTACAGGATATGTGAGATCTACTTGATGTTGTACATTTGGGGTATACGAGATATACTTGATATTGTACATTCGGGATATGTGAGATCTACTTGATATTATACATCCGGGGTATACGAGATATACTTGATATTGTACATACGGGATATGTGAGATCTACTTGATATTGTACATTCGAGATATGTGAGATATACTTGATATTGTACATACGGGATATGTGAGATCTACTTGATGTTTTACATTCGAAATATGTGAGATATACTTGATATTGTACATACGGGATATGTGAGATCTACTTGATGTTGTACATTCGGGATATACGAGATATACTTGATATTGTACATTCAGGATATATGAGATTTACATGATATGAGAGCCAATTCGGGGGCTGATTTGTGGAAATTGGGAATTGGACGGTCTTGTTGGATTTTGTTCCTACCACGAGGTTAGGATTTCCGTGGAAATGACATGTTGTATTCCATACTCCACATTTACTGTTTATGCACTGCTTCATACATTAGTGTGCCTGTTAGAGTACCTTCCATGACTGTTGCATTTACTTACCTTTATTCATATCATTTCTGTTAGTGTATATGCCCTAGGAGCCATTATTGTATCATACTAGATTGTATATTACTTAATGGAAGCTTAGGTTATTCACAGTTGTATATACAGTCTTGCTAAAAATGGTAGTATGTTACTTGGTTTGTGTCTACTTTAATATGTGCATATGTTTCTTGTAACGTATTACTTATACATATTAGTAGAGCCCATAGGTTCTTTGCTTGATTACCAGCGTTGTGATGGCAGTCACACTAGTGGGAGCTGGGTAGTTTATAAGCAACATTCTATACAGGTCCCTAGTCGTAGGATTATCGAGACAGGGCATCGATACTCCAGAGTAGACTAGTGTGTACGCTTCTCATCCCAGTCAGGGAGATGGTCTGTCCCATAGCCATCAGTACGTCGTACTAGAGATAGTATACAGGTACTCGTTAGGTTACGGGTACACCGGACATGACTCGCAGGGGAACTGTTGGTTGGTATTATACCCATCGTAAGTTAACAGTTCTCAGATGACATGAGTACAGCATAGTCCGCAGACTTGACACTGCTAATTCGCCTCAAGTGTGTCCCACTGTTCTTAGATTGCTACCCTACCACGGCTCAAAGGAGTCGTGCAAACAGGTAGCAGTTGGGTGCAGTCCCGAGCACTTGGAGGCAGTAGTGGTTAGATAGGATTCGTCTCTCCCGGTATTGGGAGATGATATCGCATTGTGTTAGAGAGCCATTACGCAAAGTCCCTGGCCAGGGCAAGCGAGATATACTTATAGGTTCCAGTAGCTTCTCAGGGTGTAATGGGCTTCGCTCCGACACGACTTATACAGCTATTAGGGGACTGACGCTTGCCGCCCCCTAGGCTCTATATACGATAGTCTTAGACGAACAAACCGGACTGTACGGAGATTATCACATCAGGCACAGTAGGGTTCGGATGATTTTCCTCATCGGCCTTCTTATCGACATTTACCTGGGGACCGTTACGTACAGCTAGTGCCGCTTGCGGTCCGTGGTTAAACCCACTGCCAGCGTAGTGTCGAGTCTTTAGATTCCCACCCAGAGAGTTTCCCTGCTCCAGGCGAAACGATATAGAGGTCGTATGGTTTTACGACAAGGGTTCGGACGCATACGTGTGTTTACGCACGCACGACTTTTCGGACAGTTTTTACTAGCCGGCTTTGGTTTAAGCCAGGTTCTAGTATCGGATTATTGGATTTATACAGTCTAAAGTCTTTCCGTGTTTTCACGGATTGGAGGGGCATTCTCGTAATTTGTCGGGAAGCTTCTAGAAGAGTGGTGACTAAGGGGTTATGGTGGCATTGCATTAAATGAGATTAGTGACTCATTTGTGTGATTCATCCAAGTCATTAATGCATCATAAATGCTTAATGACTCATGAAGATGAATCACTCATAGATATTTATGAAGCATGGTTGTTAATTCTATTATTTCATTTTTGGATAAATAATAATGCTTCATATATATTTTGATAAGATCATTATCTCATTTCATTCTCATCTTCACCTTCTCTGTCCTCAAGCTCACTCTCTCTTCAAACCCTAACCCTAGCCTCTCATGTGTTAAGATCAAGGGTTAGCTAGACTAATACATCCATAACCTCACTCTATATCCTTTAGGTAGCTTAGATTAGCACTTTAAGCAACCTAGTTATCTCAAGTTTGAGATTAAGCTTGGCGTAGGAGCTTTCGGGTGGATCGCCTTTGATTCGAGGAGGCCGTTGAGGTGCTGATGTTCCAAGGAGCCTACGAGGAGTGGAGGACCGCGATGAAGACCCGAAGGACTAGTATCGTGAGGTATAACTTCGTATCCGAGTAGTTTAACCTCTAGTATTTAGTTAGCAATGGTTTAGATAATAATTCATGCGCTTAAGTCCGTGTTACGAAGCTTTGATAATCGTTTTTCATATATTCCTCCTCCCCGCAAGTTCGTAGGGTGCGTGACATGGACTTACAGTGGTATCAGAGCTAACTAAACCATTACTAGCTTGTTAGCAACTGATTAGAATTTCGATCGACGAAAAATACGAAAAACGAAAAACCAAAACCTTAAGTTTCTGTTAATTTTAAAACTGTCTGAAAAAATATTTGACATACCTTAAAATTCACAGCAGGGAAATTAATGAATACTGGGAAAATACGAGCCAGTGAATCGGCAAAACGGCCGCGGATCCGCTGCAATATAGTGCTTCTGCCGCGGATCCGCCGCCGAGTCAACGTCAAGTTGACTCGGAGTTTCACAGTAATTCATAATTTTTGGGTTTTTGTCTTCCTGCATGTTCTGTTTCTACCCAGGTTACTTCAGTACAGGCTTGCTTTTGGGGTAGACACGGAAAATGGTGATCGATCGATATTCTAAGATATTTGCTAATTGGGTTTTTATCTGTAATGTTTAATGTGTTCGTAAAGCTCCCCTAACTGCTAGTATGTCGATTGGCAGGGGGGTGCACATTTCTGAAATGTTTACTGTTTGAGTATATGAACTGTATTGGACAGTTGTGATGATTAGCCGTGGTTTTGAGATGGGTTTTATATTCATTCATTCGATATAAATGTAATATGATGTAATATTCTTTTGCGGGGCACATCCAAGGAGTGGTTAAAGCTCCGCAATTAAAAATTCTGATCCTTTTAAAATAACCGAGTGGTTTCTTTTAAATTTGTTCCAACGATTAAACTTTGGTTTATTTTCTTTGCATTATAATAATGCGTCCCATCATTTATCCTATCATTGCAAAAAACAACGAAAATACCACGTCCTCTTATGCCATCCGCGTTCGCCATGGGGTCCCATCATCACTCGTTAGGTTACTTAACTAACGACAGAGCGGGGGCTGGGCTAGCGCGGGTGTAAAACATAAGTGACGTCTAATAGCTATCATATATAGATATTGTACATTCGTCAGACGCAATAATAAGCATTCCAGATCACAGATGAACTTTATTGGATTTATTAGCAATCCGCATTTGCTTTAAGCCAGCAATAAAAGACGGATTACACAGTTGTGATGAATAGCCATTACCTCACCCTAGACCCCTACGGGTACGGTATGATCTGCATCATAGTCCAGGTAGTCAAGTACACATCCTAAGGGCTTTACCAACATGTAACAGAGAGACAATCAGTATACACGTTGAGGTAAAGATCAACCAGATGGCATACTATCATGTCGAGCAAGAAAGTCCTCCCTATATATGTCCAAGCATCCACTACAATATACATCCTATGTATAGTAATGGCCTATAGGGCATACATATAACTAACACATACATCACTATGTACCAGTCCTAAGAGTTCCGTAACTCTTTCTCCGTGTCCCGTAAATGGAGTTTTTGTCATCTTTCCTTTGAGACATGACTGGCAAGTGTCATAAGATGAAAATTCGAACGGTTTCAAATATTCATCCTTATGCAACTTAGCTAGCCGTGTCGCATTTATATGACCAAGTCTACAATGCCACAAGAAAGATTCGTTCATTTCTGAACTCTTCCTCTTGTGTGTGTTTTGTATACTAAGGACTGTAGTTTGATTGAGAACGTATATGCCATTAAATTACGAACCTGATCCAATCAACTTTTGATTCAGGAATATGTTCATAACATCATCCTGTACTACAAAATTATATCCTTCTTTGCTCAATAAAGAAACTGATATAAGATTGCATATCAGGGTCGGAATGTAATAGCATTCGTTCAGAACCAATGTATTACCATTTGGTAACACAAGGTAATATTCGCCAACTGCTTTGACTGGAACATTTGCACCATTCCCTACTCTTACGGAATGATCACCCTCTCCCAGTTCCCTACCTTTACGTAGCCCATGTAACATATTACATATATAGGATCCCGATCCGGTATCTAATACCCAGGACGTAGAGTGAACTGAGAAACAGTTCTCTGTAACGAGCACACCCGAAGAAAATGCATCAACATGTACTTTCTTCATTCGGGTGGCATGGGAATCCTGGTATTCCCCTATATCCTGTTCAGTCTTATAACTCTTATAAGAAAGAACAGAACCAACGTTCCCCAGCACAGTATAACATGCGGGTTCGGTCAATACATCCATATTATTATCTTGATTAAGGCATGATATGGTCGCTACCTGGAGAGAGAGAGAAGAAAAACACTTTAGCGTATGCTCTTGCAAGATCATATTGGTTATTAATTTATCTAATCAGGATGGCTCCCACTGTTTTTATCAAATCTTCCTTCAAATCCTAAAAGGAAAGACTAGCCGGGATTAATTACACCCTACAATTTCGCCAATCTTTCAGTCAGGCCAGTGTCGGTACTTTGAGGGAGGATCCCCGTGCTTTCGCACGGACCTAATTAAAGTAAACCTCGTTTTCCCAGAGGCGTAACCCCGTTGACACCTTTCAAGACACCTACTTGATCGGCTAATTGTCCTGTGTAAAACTCTCTCAGGAGTAACAATTACTCGCAGTGGGTATCGGGATCCAACTATCTCATAGAAGGTATGCAATCTCATTGCCAATTTCAACACTTGAAATTCCCGATAATATTTTGCCCCAAACGATCTATGACCTTGACAAGGTCAACAAACCATAGACCGTAAGTCAAGTTCAACCCGTCATTTCTTGATTGAATTAAACCCACCAGCACGACCCTTGACAAGGTCAACAAGGCCGTACAACTACCCTAATCCAATCTGTATCATATGCATAAACAGATAAATACTGGTCAGTTACCGTACACTACGCCTTGACAAGGTCAACAAACGCAGCACGAATACTAAGCAGGACTTATCTGAAATGACGGAGGGCTACGACAGGTTTTTCTGAAAACCTATTGCGTAACGAACTTGATATCGTTGTAGAATCGAGTGAATTTTGAAATGGAGTGATTTTGAGGCTTTTATTAGTTTTGCTAAAGAGGTCACTCCCGGTGAAGGGATCTCGGCTCTTTCCTTATGGAATAAGGTGCAGGATATATCATATATATCGCTATGCAAAGCAAAAACTCCAAAAGCAATCAAAAACAAACCAAGTGTTGTAGCATCTGCCAGTTTTGCTAAAGAGGTCACTCCCGGTGAAGGGATCTCGGCTCTTTCCTCATCGAATAAGGTGCAGGATATATCATATATATCGCTACGCAAAGCAAAAACTGTAGCTACCCTTTTTTGAAAATCTGATCCTACAACATCTTTTAGGTTTCTTTTCTTTCATTAATCATATTAATGAAGTCCCATCATTTAAGTCACCTAAACATCACGGATAAATACGACGTACACTTATGCTATCCGTATTCGCCTCGATGTCCCCTCGTGCGCCGTTAGGTTAGGTAACTAACGGCAGAGCAGGGCAGAGCTAGCGCGGGTGTAAAACATAAGTAACGTCTATATAATATATCATATATACTATATATACAGTATCTATCACAACATATCAAATGATCACATCACAGATATCGCAGCAGAAGAAACATATGAAATAATGGATATACTAGGAGGTCCGTGTTTTATTTTGAGCCTCTATAAAACACGGATTCCACGGTCGCGATGAATAGCAAAACCTACACCCTTAGACCCCTACGAGAGCGGCAAGCAACCCTACCAATTCTAGAGTTAGGAGACCCGGACTCGACTCCTCGAGTTGGTCTCCCACTGGACTCTAGAACCCGGTTGCTTGTGCTCTCCTCCTTTGGTCTATCCTAGTGCGGAAAAGTAAATAATATACAAATGGTGACATCAACCTCATCCCGGAAGTGCCCCAATAAAAGAATATTACATACATTTAATTTTACATGAATGAAAATAAAAACCCTCATCTCACATAAAACCCCCGGCTATTCAAAACACGACGATCCAATATAACATATCCAGCAACACATAACATCACATGTCATCAACGTAAGTAAATATGCACATCCCAATTGTCGTTGACATATAGCAACGAAAACGGCGATATCACATATTACACTTACGGTCGCAGAAAATAAAGTGTAAAACTACAACATTTGGAATCCACAATCTCTTTAGACATAGTAAATCCGAAATATCACATACTTCACATTTCATGCCTAACTATATGAATTCCACATATTGTATCACATTCCAGATAAATAGACAGTATTAAACTTTCCGATCGAATAATCAAATACCCAAGATTTCCTAAATAGCTCAACTATTGAAATTAGTTTAAAAACATCCATCACATGCCATAGTACCAATGGTCCAGCCGTAGAAGGGTCAAGCCAACGCCTCACATGTGGCAACGCCGTACTGCCCCAAACCCTAAGGTTCAAAAGGCAGTTCAAGACGGTCACATAATCGAGTTAAGGTTTGTTGTCTTCTAGAGGGTCCATTGCGTAACTTGCACGATTTAGAACGTTCTTAAACTACGGAAAAATCCAACACTTGGAAATTTTCCGGCAGGGGAAAAAGTGAGTTATTGATATCCGTTCGAACTTTTTAATAGTTTCTAAATATCCGAAAAACATAACGAAATTAAATTTTCTGATCGAATCAACGAATACAACATAAACCCCAGATTACTCAACACTTGAGTCAGATAAAAAAATAACCAGAAAATAGAACTAACAAAATTAAATATTACTGTACAAAAACAAAAGCCCATTGCTGCAGTACGGCCGAGGATCCGCGGCCCAAGAGAGGTATGGCCACGGTTCTGCGGCGGTCCGTACGGATTAGGTGCTCGTTTTGCACAGTAATGCTTAAAATTACCTGCTGAATTTTTTAGGTATTTTTAATTCAGAAAAAATCACAGTTTTAAAAAATGACCAGAGAGGGGTTGATTTTGAGGTTTCGGGGTTCGTTCGGAGTTTTAACTTCGTATACATGTCGCCTAATGCTCTAGCTAGGCTCTGATACCACTGTAGGGTTACTAGACACTCTAATAAGATTCTACAAGGCATCAACCATGCCCGTTTAAAATTTTAGCCATGCCGAATAACCCTAAACAAGATCTTTGCTAGATAATTAGGGTTTCACATGCAAGTAAATTACATTTACCACTAAGTGAATACGAAATACAACCTTTATAGATCGGTCCTTCACTTCTAAAGCTCCTTGTTGTAGTCCCTTCACTGCGATCATGGTTCTCCCGGGCTCTTGCATGGCTTCACGAGGCGAAAGAAGCGTCCTTGCTTGAAGTCTTCGAGGCCGAAGATGATCTACGTCGAGGGAGTATCAACTCAAGCTACTACTTCACTAACTAGAGAATTAGTGAAGCAAACACCCTATACTAAAGTGCTAGTCTAGTAGAGGATGGAGAAATAGGAAGTGGGTTCTCTTTAGAATTTTATTTCTCATAATCTTTCACTCTCTTTTTAAAACCCTAGCAAGCTTTTTCTTTTTTGCTCAAAGAAGAAGAAGATGAACAAAAGAAAAAGATGAGGATAATGATCAAGTGAGTGAGCTAACCGTGGTGAGTGAGTATCATATACTAACTCATATAGAGACATTACCATGGCTAATCCTAAATGGTTAGGTTAATAAAAAATCTAAAGTAAAACAAAGTTGGTGGACGTTGTCAAAACATCCACAAGCTTCTACAAGTTTCATGCTTGTGACAAAAGGTCCACTAATTTGTAATTACATTAAATAATTATTAACCACCATTTAAAATAGAATGGTGTATGTCTTGCATACCCATGCATGATGTATCAACAACCATTATACAAAAAGAAAACACATTTTAATATATATCACATATATATTAATGTTGTGCACATGTGAGAAAAATCCTTAAGTGAACAAATGTTAGTTAATGTAAATTAGTATATCAAATATACAATTATACACTAAATTATTAAATCAACACTTGACTTAATAATCCGGTTATATCTCATATAACCGACTAACATTCAATGTATCGACTTATCGAATCAACACTTGATTCGATAACCAGGCTATATCACATATAACCAACCGATACAAAAAGTCGTGAGAACAGAATACGGTATCACATACACGCAATATTCTCGGTCCCGCACATATCACATATGCGCTCCTATTTCGTTTTGCCTGAACCAGTAAAACCTCTATGTAGGATTCTAAAGACTCGTCAATACGCCGGCAGTAGGTGATGATCACATCAAGCACCCATAAGCCGTCATCGGTACTAGCTGGACGTAACGGCTACCCGGGCTTTGAAGATCAACAAGCAAGCCCGCTCCAACTCCTGTAAAAGCCTAACGGTAACACTTCCCGTACAGTCCGGTCTCCTCGTTTGATATGCCGCATATCAAGTCTAGAGGTGGTAAACGTCAGACCCCAATAACCGATAAGTCATGCCGATGTAAGGCTCATAACGGGTCGAGAAACTTCTGGTAACACTTACTAGTAAATCTCTAAATCAGCCCTGGCCAGGGATTTCCCTGTTATGGCCAACCGAGCACAACGCAACATCAACTCCCAATACCGGGAGAGACGAAACCCCTCCTATCGCTCATTGTCTCCATGTGACTCGGGACTGTACCCAAAAACCACCGTTTTGCATGCCATCTTGGACGTAGTAAGGTGGAAATCAAAGCACAGTGGGAATCACACAAGACTCTATGATGATCTCGGGTCTACAGACTAACCTGCACAAGTGTCACCAGAGAACTGCCATCTGACATGAGGTATAATACCATCTGGGAGTTCTTGGCGAGTCCGTCCAGTGTACACAGTCTCCATTGAGCACCCGTATACCATCTCTGATGTCAAACACCAATGGATATAGGATCATCCATCGCCTATCTCATGGGTCGAGAAGCGTATACGCTAGTCTACACTGGTATATCGATGCTCTGTCTCGATACACCCATGACTAGGAACATTAAAGGATGTACTTATGGACTACCATGCCCCCACTAGTATGATCTGCATCATAGTACTGGTAGTCTAGTACACATCCTAAGGGCTTTACCAACATGTAACTATAAGACAGTATCAAGAGACAAGTATACATGTTAAGATAAAGAGCAACCAGTTAGCATACTATCATATCGAGCAAGAAAGTCCTCTCTATATATGTCCAAGCATCCAATATAATATACATCATCTGTATAATACTGGCCTCTAGGGCATACATACAACTAACACTTGTTTACCCAGACTTGACACTACTGTTGTTCCAGACTGTGAGACCCGGCGGGAGGATAAATATTGCGACGTTCTAAACTAGCTTTAGAAGTGCACGTGTATATGACTCTGCCAGAGTGTTGTCGTAATCAATGGGAGCAGCGGAAGCGTAGTGGAAAAGTAGCTTCTGTCTATTTAAAGACTAAAGCAGATGTAGCGGAGATAGATCATCTGTTTCTAATATGACAGTCATTGGTTTGATTCATCAGAATACGGGATGGATCTGTTAAGAAGGTAGTAGGGTGTGATGTCCTGATTTGTGGATGATATACACATAGTAGGAAGTGATATTCCTGCACTACGACCGGTTATACTTTGGTTGTCACACATTGGTTTCTCCACATAGGATATGGATATTATATCAGACATTCTGGTTACTAGATCTATGGTTTTAGATCTAGACTTGGGTAGTATCCCAATCTGGGTACTTAGACAGCATTCTAAAGGTGTTTTAGGATGGACGACTCCTGGCATGGTGGTGTACCTGCAGGTGATGGAGTCACCCTCTCTAAAGGTGTCTTACAGACTAAAGGGGAGAGGGATGCGCATGATTGGCAGATCACTTGCTTAGGCAATTGAGTCAATCATGAGATGTCAAGTACCACACCAGATGTTTTTGCACTAGATGCAATAAGTTGATATTGATCCAATCCTAGAGAAGCATTCGGAAGAAGTTTTAGAACATAAGTTGATGTTCTGGGGAAATGATAACGACATCCTCCTTCGGAAGACAGTTATCATTCCAGGCTTCCAAGGTGACCTGGATGACAGAATGACTGTCAGAGTTATAGTTTTTTCCTCTGACGAGCGGCAATGTTTTGGACAGGTGATCCAAGTGGACACTGAGGGAGGCATGACGCAGGATACTGATTAAGTTCAGTTGACGATACAGTCTAAGAAGTTTGGATTTGGAGTTCATTTATGAGCTAGGTCCCATCAGATATCCAGACATATTCTAAGACAGGTATTGCTCATTTCGGGAGATGGCTTTCTCCGCGAACTTGAGATAAAGAGAGACATAGAAAGAAACATCAGAGTGGATCCACTCACTGAGGCTATTCTTCGAACACAATAGTTTCGCAAACGGGCTTTGTGAGACTGTTTAGTAGAGGAGTTGGGTGTTCGGTATCACACGGGCTGTGAGTACGCGACATCACAATAATTAGCCTTGAGTGCAAGTGGGATATTGTTGGATATAGTGTCCTCAGAGTCAATTATTGGATCGCAGGCACGTGATTGCAATGATTGAGAGAGGACCTATACCGGTAGGACAGTCTTACTCAAAAGCTTTGTATACTATTTGGTTTGTCTTTATCATCGTGTACAGTTCACTATTACACGTTGATAGTAAATAATATACTACTTGGTTTATCTTTATCATCGTGTACTGCTTTAGGTGATGGTACAGATCACTATTGCGCGTTGATAGAGCCCTTAGGATTCTTGCTTGACGGCCAGCAGTATGATGGAGATCATATACATGGGAGCTGGGGTCTATAAGCACATCCTTAAAAGGTCCCTAGTCGTAGGAGTTTTCGAGACAGGGCATCGATACTCCAGAGTAGACTAGTGTATACAGTCGAGACCCCGACGAGGGGCGGTGGCCGGTCTCACAAGCCACTGGTGTCAGTTGGTTCACCTAAGATGTATACAGGTGCTCATTGGGTTATGAGTACACCGGACAGGACTCGCCGGGAACATGCTAGTTGGTTTTGTACCTAACGTCAGATAGCAGTTCCCTGGTGACATGTGTACAGGTTAGTTCATCAACCTGAGATCGTCATTTGTCTCGTGTGAGTTCCCACTGTACGTTGATTACTACCCTGCCACGGATCAAAGGAGTCGTGCAAACAGGTTTTAGTTGGGTACAGTCCGGAGCCACATGGAGGCAAGTGAGCGGATCGGCAGGGGTTTCGTCTCTCCCGGTATTGGGGGTGAGGTCGCGCTGTGTCTAGGAGAGCCATTACACGAAGTCCTTGGCCAAGGCAGGAGATTTACTGGTAGGTATTCCAGTAGTATCTCAGGGTGTTCTGGGCTACACTCCGACACGACTTGTACCGCTTTTGGGGGTCTGATTTTTACCAACCCCCTAGGCCCGCCATGCGATGCTCATAGACGAACGGACCGGACTGTACGGATATTGTCACTGACAGGCTCAGTAGGGTGTCAGGATGAATTCTCTCATCGACCTCCCTTTTGGTCAATACCTGTTAGCTCGTTACGTACGGCTAATACCTCTGACGTGCTAGTGGTTAAATCCACAGCCAAAGTATTAACGAGTCTTTAGAGTCCCCCACAGACAGTTTCTCAAGTTTCGGGCGAAACGCTGTAGAGGCCGTATGGATATATGGCAGGGTTCAATCATGTTTGTGCGGTATTGCACGGATCATGATCGGACGGATAATACTAGCGGGCTTTGGTTTAAGCCGGATCCTAGTATTATACAGTGTAGATTTTGTCTCATTGCATTTGTATTCGGTCAGAATACAAATACGGGTATGTATATACAGTCGCGGGGTTTTCCTGTAATTTATTACGGGATCGTCTTTTTGAAGTTGCCAGTTTGCATTCCGTTTCGGCTATTTTCCTTTCTTTCTTTCTTTGACTGAAAATTGATGGGAGGGGCTTATTTGCAAATGTGCAAATTAGCAAAATGGAGCGTGTTTTTTGTGGTGGAGGATTCATGATGGTTCTAGCTTCCTTTGACTTCTTCCATTTGCATCATTACTTGCTTTATGTGAATGGATTGATGAGGAGGAGACTTTGTTGTGATCATTATTTCTCATCATCACTCATTATTCTCTCTTGCATTTTTTTGACCTCCCTCCTCTCTCATCTTGGCCGGCCACTTAGTGTGGGGGCTGTCCAAATTTTTGGGGTGGGATTTGTATCTCATTTTCTTGCACAAAATGATATAGCTTCATCTCAAAGTTCATCTCCATCACCTCCACTCCAAAAATGGCAACTTCATTAACCGTTGAGACATAGCGTTCTACACTCAGTCTACAGCAATCTTGGACACGTCGGCTTGCCAACTTCATGTCCGAGTTGCCTCGGTTCAGAGGTGGGAGCCAGTAAAAATACTCGGTGATGTGGTGCCCTTCCGACGAGGAGATCGAGACCGGAGATGCCGCGGGGAGATCGGGATTGTGGCCGAAGACCGAAGGACACGGATCGCTCGGTATAGCCTCTCTACCTTTTCTCTAGTTAGTTAGTGGTAGGTTAATGGTCCGATCCGGGTATATTGTCCGCGGTAGCGCCGGTTTCTAGTTAAAGAAAAGTTTTTGTTTCCGCATTTTGGCCTCGGACAGACGGCCGGGGCGCTGCCGTGCACTTACAATATTATGGGGATTTATGCCGGTAATTCACTGTTTATTTACTCTCGAGTTTGAGATTTCTGATTTTCCATGAGATTTCTGGATTTGGAGAAACCGCAAGGATTTTATAAACTCATTTTCATTTCAAAAGATAGAAATTGAGGTTTTCTCGTGATATGATGTGAGAGGTGTCCACCATGAGTTTTCTCGGCTCTTGAGCGGTATCACACACCCGATTCGAGGAGGAAGAGGAACCGTCTACGATGCATAGTGGACCCGGTACGGTACCCCGCAGCAAGATGGTCGCAGATGATGGCGTTGAGCCCGGCAGGGGAGCACTACCGACCGATTATTGTGACGCGGCGGATATCCGGAGGATACCGACATAGTCGTGAGATATGATGATATGGGCTAGTACGGATTGCCGGAGTCCGAGATATTGAGATTTGATGATATAGGCCAGTCCGGATTGCCGGAGCCCCAGATTTTGAGATATTGGGATTTATATTTTGTGTCGATGCTTGACACGGATTCTCTGTTGATTTCATTGATGATACTTCGGTTTTTACATAAAAATCTCATAGAGATAAGAAAAACAGTTTTCTTGTACAAGATGTATTTTACTTTCATTCTTAATACATTCGTACACCATATATTGACATGTTTCAACCTGAGGCACTGACACGAGCACTGGGTATTATACTTAGGTTTAGATGTTTACCCTTGCCATTATTAGATGTTTTCACGTTATATATTATGAGGATATTATTGTATGACCTAGGATAGATTCATACATGCGATTTCTGCTCGGTGATGTTTTCTACTCATGAGTTGGCAACTCACCCCATTGTGCTACAGTTTCTTGCAGGTTTTGCCGTATAGGTTTCGTTGCAGCTTGCTGGTACACTGCTTCCTTCCGGATGATTGCTTTGGTAGGTAGGTTCACTTGCATCGTGACCATCATTGTACCTTATTTATATTCCGTTGTATCTAGTAAACTCCATCAACTAGACTTGTATATTTATCAAACTTAGAAGACCAGTTGTATATTTTTTCGACCTTAGAGTCGCGTGCTGGTATATTTATGATTCTTTTCTGGTTTTCTTGAGGACGTTGGTTATCCTTCTGAGTTTTGATCCTCGCCCTTCGGCGTTGTATATTATATTGCTTGCGTGGTTGTTTCCGCCAATTGGCGAAGAGCTAGCTCCCGCTTGGGGATGCCTTTATCCATCATTTATATGTATTTCATGTGTTGTACCCGTTTGGGGCCTGTATTTACAATGGAGACTCTGCCGAATTTTTCGGGAAAATATGATGTTGCTTTTAAATGTTTAATACCACTTAGTTTGTTAAAACCACTTTCCTTAAAACAAGTTTTCCTTCACTTCTTCTTTTAAATGGTTTAGATTTCTGAGCTTTTGGCTTACTTGAATTAGGTGGGTCCTATAGATTTCACATGATTCAAGTGCCAGTCACGTACTATTTCAGATCATGACAAAGTTGGTATCAGAGCGCTAAGTTTAACCTTGGTTCGAGTCTAGGTTTGACTATGCGGAGTCTAGGGCGTATATATATATATATATATATATATATATATATATATATATATATATATATATATATTCGGAACCTAGGCTTGACCTTACGGAACTTAGACTTGGTCGAGGAGGTATTAGACCCGAACTTTCGTCGCATAGGTTAACCTTGGTTGATGGAGTAGGTGACTTAAGTAGAGTGACGTACTGTGTGTATGTTCCGCGGCATACTTACGATACGCTACTCCATTTAAGAAGCCTTAGGATGTACATTTCTTTGCACCATATTCTAGTCGTTCATTTGATCTATCCTCATCAATATCGGTTTGTGGTTTCTGTTACCACGGTTGCACGGGCAGAGAGAGCTGCGGCTAGAGTTGCGGTCAGCATGAGCTCGTCTTGGATGAGGACTGACCAGGGCATAATTTCGGTGATACACGATTGCATAGATATGTCGTTTTATTGTGTTTTCGCGACATGAGCATTGCAATGGATTGTTTTTTTACTAAGATTTCTCGAACGTTCAGATCAGCACCAGATGATTGAACCACTGCTAGAGGCCGGCTTGAATGTAATGACCGTTAATGTATCATCTATTCTCAAGGGTTGAGGCATTGTTTAGAATGTGGACGAATGAGCTAGTTGTGGCTGCGACTGACAAGATATCGCCCAGATGCTTCAAGATATTACAGCACGAGTTGTACTTAAGGATATAATTGAAGATCGCTAGTTACCTATGATGGATGACTAGGACATGTTTTTCGTTTGCATACCCCAATGCAAGGTCATCAGATTGATTGATTTCAGCTAGAGAAGACTTCACACAGGCGTGTTGAGAGTCGATAGAAAACAGACGAATGAAGAGTATTCCTCCGGCGATTTGGAAGAGTTTCCAAGGGCATAGTTGGCCAGATACCTACCACAAGATATTGAGCTGTCGAGTTCGTAGTTTTAGAAGGGAGACTCCAGATATGAGTATAGCCGTTGTAGCGTAGTCCATACCGCTATGAAGAGACGAGTCCGAATCAGTCGACATTAGAGAAAAGTAAAGTAAGAGGTTCGTGCGAGATCTTGACGAGATGACGTTCCACTCCGTTGACGTCAGAGATGTGATACGTATGCAGAGGTGTTGAATATGGATATACCTTTTAGAAGAAGCAATGATGAGTATGCAGCTGTTCCGAAACAAGAAATGGATTTAGTAAAGGGTGATAATTTCCAGGCAGTTCAGCAGAAACGAGATTTGGGAGAGACCCCAACAGAATCTTTCTGGAATACTACATAAGAAGATTTGGACCCAGGATCGGTCGTATCACACACACCCAGTAGGCCAGAGTTCGGCATCAGTGACGAGACATGTTATGAGTGACCATGATAGTTGGCCAGAGATCTTTAAAGGATGTGGCAGAGCGGAAATATTTCCGTCATCATTTCCATATTGGGCCGTTGAGCCGAGGAGTTATGTAACTGGAAATCCGCAGTGAGAGACGAAAGCCTAAGAGCATAAGGGGCCAGACCATGAACAGGAGGCAAGTAGATATCTTGCTCTGCTAGCTTTGGATGCACCGACACCTTCTCGACTTTGAAGGAAGGACATATCAACGACAGTGTTTATGATTTGCGATTTGGTGATTCGAATATCACGTATCCGTCATTTTGGATTTCGGTATCTTGGGCGATTTATTTTCTTGATTGAGATTTTGTGTACCACAGTTGCACTCGACTTCGATTTGATGTCATTCAAGATGTTGATTTTGATTTCATGCCTATGGTATGTATGTGAGTTGACTTGCGCCTTCGGTGTAGTTTTCATGCACTTTTAGTACTTTGATTCGATTTTGGTGCACGCTGATGTATGTAGTTGTGAGATTATATACCACGGTATACCTGATTTGGGTTAAGGTTTGTTGTATACCGTCGATTTCGATTGTGATATTCGATATTTGTTTTCGTGCACCTTGTGCACATGAGTTGGATTCTTACGCATACTTGGCGCGCTTGATGCGATTTTGGTGCACACCAGATGCACTAAATCGGGATTCTTCGTTCATATTAGATGCACCTAATATTGTTGTCAGGCACACTCGTTTCCCTTGACAGGTGCTTTCGTGCCTACCCGTTGCGCTTAGATTTTGTTTCTGTGCATATGTATGGCACATTCATTGATTTCGATTTCTGTGTGCACCAGGCGCATGTGGCATTATTATATATACTATTGAGTGTGATTTCCTTGAAGCAGTACGTTTTTATGATAATTACTATTTGGTTTAGTAACCGAGCAGGACTGTTCTGAGAACAGTACATAGTTGTTATTGCATGCATTGATAGTTATCGAAGGGATTTCCAAAAATGAGCTACAGTCTCAGTATTTTCCTATGTGTCCGAGATGACACGAACATTTTACAAAGGAAACCCTTCTAAATTATTTTCAAAACGGCGGGACGTGTATGTTAAACAAAGGATATATGTAAATATAATTATTTTCTTACAAATAAACGTCCACTACTTGTGCCGTGATACGTGCATCGCACAGCGACTTGAAAAAGGGTTGGCATGTATTTTCTTTAAGATGTTTTGACAAGCTTACAACGATGCATACTATGTACATGTTATAGCTTTGAGTATACCATGTTGGTTTTCGTATTGGACTTTGACATTAGTATTTTCACCATAACTCCGATGATTGCATGATACTTGAAGGAGTTTTGATTTGAGTTATATACTCATTTTTCATGCGCATGTATTGCGCTACGATATGTTTTATGTATGTATGATTTCGGAGCCCCGACGACTTGATCATTTTACTGAAATGTTTTAGTATTTGAGGGGTTTAAATTTAAATTCGGGGACCGAATTTATTTAAGGGGGGGAGACTGTAACATTTCAGAAAATAAAATATTATTTTTCGAATTTAGATAATTAAATAATGAATTATTATAAATATCATAAAGTATGGAGATTAGTTTTAATGAAAGGGGTATAATTATATACCGATAGTTTGGAAAATATTTGAAAATTTACAAGAATTATTGAATTGAAGGTGTTTATGTGATATGAGCATTTATGGATTTTTAAATACTTATTTGTAAATGGGTTAAATGCTAAACTCGATTAATTTTCACTAATCTTGTATTAATCCGGTTTATGTGCATGACATACACCATAGTATGTCACATATACTTGTTACATTTTATTGATATGAAACATGTCTTCATCCTTATTTTTAAGTGTTTTTGTTTTTAAAAATGAAAAGAAAAGAAAAGATAAAGGAAAAGAATAAAGAATTGTGTGGCATGGCATGGAGTATGGGCCTAGGAGAGAGAGAGAGTGTGTGAGGGGTCATTTGTTGACCATGGCATTTTTCATCACTTCATCATCTTCATCATTTCTTCTCCTTTCCTCCTACAAGGCTGCCCTCTCCCTCCACCTCCCCTACCTCCTCACAACAACCCAAAATCACACCAAAACATCTTAAACCCTTCCTTAAAAATGTGCACAAGCTCCTCACTTAGGCCATGGTAGGATCAAGACAAGATTTTGAGCACTTGGGGCAACTCATGAAAATTCTTGAGTTGCAAAATGAGATATTTCCTTCACCATTAGTGTAGTATTTGAGTTTCTATAGCTTCAGGTTTAGTTTAGAATTGAAAAATCAAGGTATAAGGATATTGGAAAATTCCGAGATGGGGTTTAGGGCATGATTTGGGTTGTGATTGTGTATTGAGGTGTAATTGGTAACTACAACCCCTTTAGTGTTAAAACCTGGACAAAACATAAGAGTAAAACCCCAATTCACAAACTTAAAAATCCCCAATATCGGATTTGTGTAGGAATTGTGATGTTGTTTCGAGATCTGCTATCACCCGGGGGCTCTATAAGTAAAGTAGCAATTACTGAGAGGTGTGCAGGCAACCTAGAAGCTATACCCACGACCCGAGACCCTAACCCTTTACTGTGGCCGCAAATAATCAAGTTTTCGCCACAAATTGCGGCCTTGGTACGATGGAATCTCCTCGTGCTTGGTCCATGGCTCCATTTTAGGCAAATTAGACCTACCCCATATGCAGAATTGGCTAATTTTACCTGAGACTAAATCTGGAACCATTTTCTTGAGTTGTTGTTTTGTTTTGTGACTTTTAATGACTTGAACTTTCGATATTGTGTTTTTTCTCGATCGATTGGCATTTGTACGTTGATGACGAGGGTTATTTGGTTCTTTTGCATGTGTAGACCATAGGTTTTAACCTATGTGAGATTCATGTGCCGTTTTTGTTTTCGTACGCAATTCTATTTACGATACTATGTGTTTACATATGTATGTACCCCCGCGTGAACTTCAGATAACAAGGAGGAGCAAGGCGACATCGACTTCGGCAAGTAAGGATCAAGGAGAGTAGATATATATCTATGGGGGAAGTCAGGTGGATGGCGTATAGCACCCCCGCTGTTTCGTAGTGTAGTCTATGTATATGTGTATATATATGTGTGTATGTGTGTATTGTGAGAAGTTATTAATTAGCAAGAAGGATTTAGGAGATCATGGGTTAGTTTTAGCGTAATTGAAAGTTAATGCTTTAGTTTAGTTTTTAGTTGCGAAACCCTAGAGTATAGTTGTTACACACGCACACATGCACACACATGATATGTTTGGGGTGTATATGGTTTTATGTGTGTGTGTGTGTGTGTAGATGCGTTAGTGCATATATATATATATATATATATATATATATATATATATATACACACATATACATATACACGGATGATGAGGATAGTATATGATACTTGGAGATGAGCCGATATGATCGGGCATGAAGCCGTGAGTTTGTGATATGTGTTTAGGTCGTGATATTATTATACGACATGATATTATAGCGGATCGATGGGTGATGTGTTGTCATACACACGCGATTATATGTTTTATGGTATTGGAATGTACTTGACTTTAGATCAGTACCCCTAGTTCATGATACTATGATAATGATACCATATGAATAATGAGATATATGTGAAATTTGACCCGTACCCCGATTTGGGATGCCGTACGATGGATTTTACCGTACGAGATATAAATATGATGATTGATCCGAACTCTTGACTCGATGATGTCTTATTATATATTTTATCGTACGCGATGCTATTGAGGCGGGATCACCGAATTCTAGATATATCGACTCGGACTTAGATAGATTTCCGTACCCTTTCGACTGGTCTCTTAGTTTCGTCATGTAGTTTACTTGGTAGATGTTAGATTGGGCTCGAGTCATACTTATTTTCAAAACTAACGAATCATGAGTATTTTAAAAGACTGGCCGAGAGATACTACGGATTTTTCAAAGGATGCATCTTTTCTCAAAGACACCGTAGCCCTATTTTTTTCTAAAACCATGATTCGTGCGATTTCAGACACCAAAAACTGTATGACTCGTATATAGAAATGTATATCCTTTATTGTTCGTTTACTATTCGTTTTCCGTATATCCTTGCTGTTCGCATTGCATTGTATGCTTAAATGTGTTTTCGTTAGTTATTATGAAACCTGTTGTCAGGACACCAGCACCATTACCGATGATGCGTATGCTCCACGTGCACTTACTTGCCGGCTCACACACATCATCATCGGTAATTTTCATGTAACGTACACGTTAGACAACACTACTTCATTGGTATAAATTGCTAGCTGGTAGTTTCGACATAGTACTAGTACGCTTGCTTTTATATGCTATTTTAGATATTGCATTTATTACTAAGATATTTCATGCATTTATACGTTCATTTGTCATGAAATAGTACGGGGCTTTATGCCGATAATTCAATGTTTATTTACTCTCGAGTTTGAGATTTCGGATTTTCCATGCGATTTCTAGATTTGGAGAAACCACAAGGATTTTATAAACTCATTTTCATTTCAAAAGATAGAAATTGCGGCTTTCTCGTGATATGATGTGAGAAGTGTCCACCATGAGTTTTCTCGTCTCTTGAGCTGTATCATACACCCGATTCGAGGAGGAGGAGGAGGAATCGTCTGCGGGTGCATGGTAGACCCGGTGCGGTACCCCGGGGCAAGATGGTCGCAGATGATGGCATTGAGCCCGGCAGGGGAGCACTACCGACCGGTTATTGTGACGCGGCGGATATCCGGTGGATACCGACGTAGTCGTGAGATTTGATGATATGGGCCAGTCCGGATTGCCGGAGCCCGAGATTTTGAGATAGTGGGATATATATTTTGTGTCGGTACTTGACACGGATTCTCTATTGATTTTATTGATGTTACTTCGGTTTTTTCATAAAAATCTCACAGAGTTAAGAAAAACAGTTTTCTTTTACAAGATGTATTTTACTTTCATTATTAATACATTCGTACATCATATATTGACATGTTGCTACCTGAGGCACTGACACGAGCACTGGGTATTATACTTATGTTTAGATGTTTACCCTTACCATTATTAAATGTTTTCAGGTTATATATTATGGGGATATTATTGTATGACCTAGGATAGAGTCATACATACGATTTCTGCTCGGTGATGTTTTCTACTCACGGGTTGGCAACTCACCCCCGTTGTGCTACAGTTTCTTGCAGGTTTTACCGTACAGGTTTCGTTGCGGCTTGCTGGCACACTGCTTCCTTCCGGGTGATTGCTTTGGTATGTGGGTTCACTTGTATCGTGACCACCATTGTACCTTATTTATATTCTGTTGTATCTAGTAAACTCCATCAACCAGACTTGTATATTTATCAGACTTAGAAGACCAGTTGTATATTCTTTCGACCATAGAGTCGCGCGCTGATATATTTATGATCCTTTTTTGGTTTTCTTGAGGACGTTGGTTTTCCTTCTGAGTTTTGATCCTCGCCCTTCGGCGTTGTATATTATATTGCTTGCGTGGTTTTTTCCGCCAATTAGCGAAGAGCTAGCTCCCGCTTGGGGATGCCTTTATTCATCATTTATATGTATTTCATGTGTTGTACCCGTTTGGGACCAGTATTTACAAAGGAGACTCTGCCGAAGTTTTCGGGAAAATATGATGTTGCTTTTAAATGTTTAATACCACTTAGTTTGTTAAAACCACTTGCCTTAAAACAAGTTTTCCTTCACTTCTTCTTTTAAATGGTTTAGATTTCTAGGCTTTTGGATTACTGGAATTAGGTGGGGTCCTATAGACTTCACTTGATTCAAGTGCCAGTCACGTACTATTTCGGGTCGTGACACAACGGTAATTGTGCAGGTGTACTAGCAAATGATATCATATAACATTAAATACTGGAAACATGATAGGTATCACATGAGGAGTAATCCAACATAAACATGAACTATAATAAGGTAGCCTCTTGATGTCAACGATCCCGCCTCATAGTATCAAGTATCACAATATCCTTGATCATCATCCTCAATTCATGAGTGCAGATCAAACATTCGATAAATGCATCGCTTACGGTAATCCATCGTACGGTGTCACAAACAGAATAGGGAATCTATCGTCCTATTCACCAACAAAGGTACGGATCTAAAGTCTCGTATGGAATATCTTATCAATCACATAATACATCTATATCAATCTTATATCATGCCATCTTGCATATACGTCATATCTTGTTATTCTCAAGTCATATCGATCTAGATCTCATATCCTACTATTATCAACTCATACTTGTCCTCTTTCAATTCATACTTATCATGATTCACTTTCTCATTTCATATTCTCATATATCAATCCGAGTCATCTATATCTATCATCTCAATATCCCACATCATGTTATCTTATATACCTATATCATATTCTCATAGCCAATATATCCATTAGTGGCAACTTTTATCGCATCATCTCTTACTAAAACCTTTAATCGTGTCCATAAGTTCGTAGCATATCTTTTATCAAAATTTATAATTTATATAACAATCTTTCCATATCAATGGTTGCGGGGGTGCTATACGCCATCCACCCGACTTCTCCCATAGATATAAATTGTCACGACCCGAAAGTACGGAACATGACCGGCACTTAAACTACGAACGTCTCGAGGCATACGTAATCTAAGTAAACCGAAAACCCAGAAATCCAAACCAAGAAAGATGTAGAGTGCAGGAAAAACCAACTTAAAGCAAGTAGTTTCAATAGCATAAGCCGAATTAGGCGGTTTTAAAAACATCAAAAATTTCCCGAAAATTTCGGCAGAGTCTCCTTTGAAAATACTGGCCCCCAAATGGGATACAACATGAATAGTATACGAAATCAATAAAAAGGCATCCCCAAGCGGGAGCTAGCTCTTCGTCAATCGACGGTCACAACCACACAAGCAATATAATATACAACGCCAAGGGCGAGGATCAAAATTCAAAAGGAAACTTAAAAACCACAAGAAAACCACATAAATACAACGCGCGACTCTAAGGTCGAAAGAATAAACATCACTGGTCTCTATCTCAAATAAATACATGTTTGGTTGATGGAACTTCTAGATACAACAGAATAATGATATACAAGATATATAATGGGGGTACATACAAGTAAACCCACCTACTAGCAAATCACCCGAAGGAAACTATGCCCGCAAAGCCGTAATGAAACCTGTACGGCAAACTTGCAAGAAACTGGGGCACAACGGGGGTGAGTTGCCAACTCGTGAATAGGAAAATATCTACGCACAGAAATCACATAAATAACGCAACCTAGGTCAACGATCAATATATATCCTCAAATATATGAATAACACGTAGCCTATAACAAGGCTAGGGTAAATATCTAACCCGAGTGTAATCTCATGTGCCCGTGTTAGTGCCTCAAGTAGCAATATATCATATGAATGAGGTATGAATGCATGAAAATAGAATACATGTAAATGAAGAACTGTTTTCATAATTTAGTGAGATTTCCTTTGTATTTTTAAAATGAGGTATCATAATGAAATCAGCATAAAACAGTGCCTAGCATCGGCACAAAACGTAATCCCAATATCTCGATATCTCTGTATCACAGTCTCTGTACCTCAATATCTCGAAATCTCAATGTCTCAATCACAATATCTAGGGCGTCGTCAGTCCAGACCGGGCCCTACCATCCATCTCAAGACCACGACGGTATCCTCCGGATATCCGACGTGTCGGGTAAAATCACCGGTAGGTAGTGCTCCCCTGCCAGGCTCACATCGTCATCATCACGCGCTTCTTGCCCCGGGGTACCTTACCGGGTCCACCATGTACCCGAAACGGTTCATCCGTCTCCTTGAATCGGGTCTCGAAATCCATCAGCAAACTCATGGTGGACGACTCATACATCATGGGAAAAACCGCACTTTTTATTTAAAAAGAGAGAAATCAGTTTATATAAGTTTTGCGGTTTTCCTCCCAAATCCAGAAAATTTCATGGAAATCTGAATCCAAATCATCAATAGCATGTAAAAACCATGAATATAGGCATAACAATGAATAACGGTATGCATGAAGTGACAAGTAATAACTACAATGTTAAGCTGGCATATAAGGCAGGCACACTAATATCATGTCAAATTACTAACTAACAAGCTAAGTCAAGCAATAATATTTTCTAAGGTATACGTGACATGGCAATTACCGATGAAGATGTGTGTGAGCCAGCAAGTAAGGTACGTGGTACATACGCATCATCGGTAATGGTGCTGGTGTCCTAACAATATGATATCAACATTGCAATAAGAAATTATAACATAAGTATGCGATGCGAAGCGAACCACAATAATAAGCGGGAGCTGAATACTAGACGCAACTGTAACTAACCTGCATTAATCTAATATAAGTCCTACAAATGGTGCCTTTTGAAATAACACGAATCATGGGGTTTTGAAAATAGGGGCTACGGTGTTTTTATGAAAAGATACGTCTTTTGAAATATCCGTGGGATCCCTTGGGCTGTCTTTTAAAATACCCATGATTCGTTAGTTTTTGAAATAGGTAAGAATCGAATCTAATCTAACAACTAAACTAAACTAAAGGGCTAAGCTAACAAGCTGGACTACAAGTAAGGAAACCGCCTAACATCTGAGTCGATCCATATACATACCTGTATATATATTAGTCGGTGATCCCGCCTCAATAATATCATATCCGATACCATAACTACAATCAGCCATCCCAAGTCAAGAGTGCGGATCAATCATCAAGATTAGCTCGTACGTAAATCCGTCGTACGGCATCCCCAAATCTGGGTACGGGTCAATATCATATTCCTCACACCATTCCTCTGGTATCCTCTTTATTCAAGATCATAGTCTAGGGTACTGACCTATGTCTAGTACAATACTAATATCCTCAATATACTCATGATCTGACTACAGATCGACAATCTCGTACAAACCGATACCGTCAGCACATAGCATCATCAAAGGTATACATCGCCCGATACGGCCTAATATCAATATCCTAGCATATCATGCCTCATATCACGATCACATGTCGACCATTTTATTTATAACACTATTCACCCGTATCGCCGCCCCAAGATCCGCTATAACACCAGGACGTACCTCAAGTACGAATCCTGCCATATCACCGATATCACAACCACAAAACAAATCTCATTGACTCAGCTCAATCCCAAGTATCATCCTCAAATCCATATGTAAACACATAGTCCCATACCCATGTGAACACATAACTATAAAGAATCTCATGAGCACATATAAAAAGGAATGTATGCAAGTATGTATGTGTGTATGTGTAGTGCTACACTACCCTAGGGTTCGCAACACTAAAGTAATCCAACACACCAATATCGATCCTAACATCGTTATTAATCCCAAATAACATATACTAATTGTTGGTGTGTATACGCATCCGTATACACCACCACGGACTGCGGGGGTGCTATACGCCATCCACCCGACTTCTCCCCGTAGATATAAATCTACTCACCTGGTCCTCGTTCGCCGGTGCCGACATCACCACGCGCTTGCTTGTCGTCTCGAAGTCCACATGGGGTACCTACATATCATAACGCACCATACCGCATTAAAATCCGACTCATGACCAAAACGACGCACGAATCCCACATAGGTCAAAACCTATGGTTGCTTTCGCAAATCGACCCAAAAACCCTCGACGTCGGCGTACAAACGCCAAACCATCGAGAAAACTCCCAACACACTCATTTGCACATTCACGAACACTAATTTTAATATAAAATAGGTTAAAATTCACAAAAACCCCAATTTCACCTAAAAAGTAATTTTTCCGAAAATCTAGCAAGCACAATTCGCCGTTTTTGTACAAAACATGATGTTTTAACAATTTTAGTGACCAAGATGATAACTTAAAATCTTAATTATGCCATAGAAATCATTACGTAAATTTTAAACCCACAATTTAATTCGATTTCAAAAACCTAGTTTGCAATATTAACCAATTTTAACAATTTTATAGCAAAATGCACAAAGTACAATCTAGCTTGGATTTTCATGAACTAAAGTATTAAAATATACTTAATAATGTTAATGAAGTCATGAAAAAACCTAATTATATTTTTGTCATAATCAAATTCATGGTTTACAAAAACCTAGCTAGCAATATAGCTTAAATATTACAATTCCAAACTAACAATTTGCAACTAGAAATTTGATTAGGTTTTCATTTCACAATATGAAGAACTACAATTGCAACCACAATTACATACACAAAAACCTAACTTGAATTTCATAAACCCTTACTAAGTTTTTCCAAACATACAATTAAACCCAAATTAATAACTAATAATGCTTGATTTAAGGTATTCAAACAACAATTTAACAAAAGGTCTTGATTTATACCTCACAAGATCAAGGATCTAGCATGCAAATTCTAGCCTCCAAAAGTAGCTTCCATGCTCCTAGATCCATGTAAGTTTGGCTAATGAGAAATGGGTAGGAGTTGATTTGGATTTTGGGATTTATTTGATGGATTTTGAGGCAATTTTTGAAGCAAAAGAGATGGAAAATGGGGGGAAAAGATGGGGGCTGTTGTAGCAGGATTTCGGCTGAGGAGGGAGTGGGGAGAGGTGTGGGGGAGTTGTGGAAAAAAATCCAAGTCAAAGCCCCTCCCAAATTACCATAATACCCCCACCTACTTTACTATATATAAAAACCTTATTTTAACCCATTTCTCACATGATTCAAGGTCAAAAAGAGGGAAATAAAATTCTTGGGCTGCTACAATAGTGTGGGGCCGGACAAGGGGAGTGAGGGTGAGTGTGAGAGACTTTACAAAAAAATTCTATGCAAAAAGACCCCCCCCAATACCATATTTGCAAGTTTTAGTTCAAAATAACTATATTTTTGTTTTCCATATAATAAATCAATTAAAACTTGATATAAAATACTAAAAAATTATATTACAATTAGATTTTAATTAACATGATTTTAAAGATTAAAATTATCCCATTTAAATTTGTATTTATCGCTAATTTAATGTATTTTCTTACCGGCTTAAAATAATATTAAAATAATTAATTTCGGAAAAATTTTCAGAAAATTTGAAATTTCAGCAGTGGCTCAATAAACACCAAATACTAGCAATTACATAGCTAGAATATGTATATTTAATTTTATAATAAAGATATTTGCATTTTGAGTTTTTACAGAAAACCCCCTTATTTTACCGTTTTTTCGAAATTTCACCGAAACGATTTTCAAAACGTTACATAAATCTACTCACAGCAATTCTCCTCGCGTAGTCCAAGTCGATGTGCTTCGTTGTCTCGAAAGTCCATGCGAAGGTACCTGCAATCAATACACTATCATAATGCAATTAAAATCAAGTCCGAAAAACCAATACGGCACACGGTTCGCTCATAGGTTAAAACCTATAGCTTACACATGCAAGATCAACCAAATAACCCACGTCCATTGACGTACAAACGTCCAACGACGGAATCCAAACTCAAATATAAAAACCAAGTTTCAGAAATCGCAAAACGAAATTCAGTAACTAAGGAAATCTATCCCAGATTTTACCCTAGGTCAAACCAGAAGATTTTGCATATAGGTGTTGAGTTACGACAGCGCCCCGGCTATCAATCTGTAGCCAAATATGGAACAAAAACTTTTAGAAACTGGCTCTAACGGAACCCAAATTTACGGATCGTACCATTAACCCTATACTAGTACTTAGAAAGGAGTTTAGAGAGGTTATACTGATCGATCTGTGTCCTTCGATCTTCAACCTCTGTCCCAAGCTCCTCACGGCTTCCCCGATCAAATTTGATCTCCGGTCTCCCCACATCGAAGAAGATCCACGTCGAGGGTTCATAATACGGGCTCCCGCCTCAAAACCGAGGTAACTCGGGTATCTAGTTTGCTAGCCTAGATAACCAAGATAAAGTAGAGTGTGTGTGAATATTTTGTCTCTATACACCCAAGGATTCTCAACTCATGAAAGGGTATGGGTGGAGGTTGAAGAAGATGCCATGAGTGAAGAGTGTGAGCTCAAGAAAAAGCAAGTGAAGAAGTGGCTGAGTATTGTGTTGTGTTTCTTTTGTGAGAGTGAGCAACTAAAGAAAAGCCAAGGCAAAAAAAAGTTCTGCCCCAGTCACAAAATATCCACAACAAATATCTTAGTCAAAACAAATCAACACATGACCCAATACCATAAGTCACTATGTGCATGGATCATGAATCAATGCTCAAAGCCAAGACTTGCACTCACATTTTCCACCAATTAAACATTTAAACCAAAATTTTTAATCCCAAAAAGAAATGGCATCAACTAAAGAAATCTTGTAACGAATTACAAAAATACCCCTCATCCGTATATACATACCCGCATTCGTATTCCGACTGAATACGAATACTACAAGAAGAAAGTAATCCAACAATATAATACTAAAATCCGGCTTAAACCAAAGCCCACTAGTATTATCCGTCCGATCATGATCCGTGTACAAGTGCATGAATATGATCAAACCCTGCTATAAAATCATACGGCCTATACAACATTTCGCCTGAACTATGGAAACCCTCTGTGTGGGACTCTAAAAACTCGTCAATATGCTGGCAGTGGGTTTAACCATAAGCACGTCAGCGGCACTAGTTGTACGTAACGGCTACCCAGGTATTGAGCGAAAGGGAGGCCGATGAGCAAACTCATCCTGAAACCCCTACTGAGCCTGACAGTGACAATATCCGTACAGTCCAGTCTGTTCGTCTATGAGTATCGCATATCGAGTCTAGGGGGGATAAAGTTAGACTCCTAATAACTTGACATTTAGTGTCGGTATGAAGCCTATCACGACCTGAGAAATTACTGATCCGAATCAGTAATTCTCGACTACCTTGGCCAAGGATTTCTGATAATGGCTACCCTTGCACACCGCGACATCAACCCCCAATATCGGGAGAGACGAATCCCCTGACGATTTGCTCACTGCCTCCATATGGCTCGGGACTGTACCCAACTAAAACCTGTTTGCACGACTCCTTTGAGCCGTGGTAGGGTATTAATCAAAGCACAGTGGGAACTCACACGAGACAAACAATAATGTCAGGCTGATAGACTAACCTGTACACATGTCACCAGGGAACTGCTATCTGACAATAGGTATAATACGAATTAGCATGTTCCCGGCGAGTCCGTCCGGTGTACTCATAACCCAATGAGCACCTGTATACATCTTAGGTGAACCAATTGACACCAATGGCTTGTGAGACCGGCCACCGCCCCTTCTCAGGGTCTCGATCAGTATATACTAGTCTACTCTGGAGTATCGATGCCCAGTCTCGAAACTTCATCGATTAGGGACATTTTAAGGATGTGCTTATAGACCACCCAACTCTCACGTATATAATCGCCATCATACTGCTGGTAGTCAAGCAAGAATCCTATGGGCTCTATCAACTTGTAATAGTGATCTGTAGTGTCACCTGAAGGATGTATACGATGATAAAGACAAACCAGATAGCATACTATCATCTCGAGTAAGACTGTTCTACCGGTATAGCTCCTCCCTCAATCATTGCAAATCACGTGCCTGCGATCCAATAATTGACATAAGGGCACTATAACCAACAATCTCCCACTTGCACTTAAAGCTAATTATTGCGATGTCGCATACTCACAGCCTGTGTGATACCGAACACCCAACTCCTCTACTAATCAGTTTCACAAAGCTCGTTTGTGAAACTATCGCGTTCGAGAAATAGCCTCAGTGAGTGGATCCGCTCCAATGTTTCTTTCTATATCTCTCTTTATCTCAAGTTCGCGGAGAAAACCATCTCCCGAAATGAGCAATACCTGTCTTAGAATATGTCAGGATAGCTGATTGGCCCCAGTTCACAAATGAACTCCAAATCCAGAAAAACATCTTAGACTGTATCGTCCACTGAATTTAATCAGTATCCTGAGCCATGCCTCCCTCAGTATCCGCCTGGACCACCTGTCTAAACTACTGCCCCTCAAAAGAGGGAAAACTATAACTCTAACGGCCACTCTGTCATCCAGGTTGTTGGATATAATGCCCTCAAAGTCAATTATTGGATCGCAGGCACGTGATTGCAATGATTGAGGGAGGACCTAAACCGGTAGGACAGTCTTACTCGAGATGATAGTATGCTATCTGGTATGTCTTTATCATCGTGTATATGCTTTAGGTGACATTATAGATCACTATTACACGTTGATATAGCCCTTAGGATTCTTTCTTGACTACCGGCAGTATGATGGCGATCATATACGTGAGAGTTGGGTAGTCTATAAGCACATCCTTAAAGTGTCCCTAGTCGTGGGAGTTTCATGACTGGGCATCGATACTCCGAGATTAGACTAGTGTATACGGATCGAGACCCCGACTACGGGCGATGGCCGGTTTCACAAGCCATTGGTGTCAGTTGGTTCACCTAAGACGTATACAGGTGCTCATTGGGTTATGAGTACACCGGACTGTAGGGTGTTTTTCGTCACCCCATTGAGATGGGAATACGCGCGCGCTTGTCAGGCGTACTACAGATTCCCCCTGCCTAGGGTAGGCCGGGGTTTATTGATTGTGGGGATCCGAATCTCCGGCAGCCGCGGACTAAGCTGCCGTTAATTACCCCTCTCCTTTGGGGCGAGGGAACCTCCGATTAACGGGTTAAACTGGTCATGCGAACTCAACGTGCAGTGTACGTGTGTTGTGTTTTGAAAGGGGAGGTTTGGATATATCGGGAGCCACGCAGAGTTTTTACGGGGGACAGTGTCGTGGTGTATCTGTGTGTGCACATATGTATGCATATGTGTACATATGTATATATATATATATGTATATACATATAAAAAAAAGAGGGGGGAGAAGCATCCAAAGGATGTGTGGGGGCAGCACCTTGGGCGCTGTGCGCCTGGGTGCTGTGCGCTCAGGCGCTAGAGTGCCACGTGTCGGCACGTGGGCGCTCTGCGCTTGAGCGCTGGGCGCTTGAGCGCAAGTGCGCCACGTGTCGGCACGGGGGCGACTTGCGCTCGAGCGCCTGCGCGCCACGTGTCAGCACGGGGGAGACTTGCGCTCGAGCACCTGCGCTTGAGCGCAAGCGCGCCACGTGTCGGCACCAGGGCGACTTGTGCCCGAGCGCCTGCGCTTGAGCGCAAGCACGCCATGTGTCGGCACGTGGGCGAATTGCGCTTGGGCGCTTACGCTTGAGCGCATGTGCGCCACGTGTCGACACGCGGGCGCTCTGCGCTTGAGCGCCGGCGAGAAAAAGAGGCTTTTAGCCTAAGAAACATAAGCTATGTTTCAGAAAGGAAATATTTATTATATATATATATATGTAAATATATGGAGTTAAACTCCTAAAATGTTTTGGTTGATGAAAGGGATTCTTCCTCTTCCTCCTCTGTTGGCTGGATCTTGATGATCAAGAGATGTGAGATCTAAAAATCTTTCCTTTCTGAGATCTAATGGTAGATCCAAGTTCCCCTTTGTGGGTTTTGTGGTGGAAGACTTCTTAGTTTTTGAAAAGAAAGAGTAAAACTCTTGATTTAATTCAAATGAAATGAGAAGGTTTAGAACCTTGGAGAAGGAGCAGGAGGCACAAAAGATCTCAGATCTAAAATTTTTGTGGAGAGAATGAAAAGTTGTTTAGATATTTCATTATCTTTGTCTTTATAGGCCATACACATTACACATAGCCCCTTGGGCTTCACAAAATGGCATTTTGCCTATCCCATGGCTCATGTGCCATTTCTTTTTGCACATAAGCCATGGGCTTCCAAAATATTAGCTTTATGCCCATTTTGCATACATTCATGTATAAAAAATTACATAAAAATTATTTATCACATGATTTTGTTGTTAGCATGGGGAGGCTGGCCGCGGGCTCGACTTGGGCATGGGCCCGCTTGACCTGGGCTTGGGCCCACCTAGCTTGGGGGTTGACCTTGACTTTGACTCGGTCAACGGGGTGTAAATTTTTACCCCAACAAAGTGCCCCCCATCAATAAATGCACACCGCACATTTGAGTTGTGTGCATGAAATTGATGGATCTTGAAGCTGAACTTCGAGGTGGAACATCATTCCGGTGGCGAAGCATCATCCCGGGGAGCATGATTCCTGGGGATCGGAGCATCATTCTGGTTCGCGGAGCATAATTCTGGGATTCGGAGCATCATTCCGAAGAGTAGAGCATCATTCCAGGATTCGAAGCTGTTAGTTATATGTATGCCCTAGAGGCCATTACTGTACATAGGATGTATATTGTAGTGGATGCTAGGACGTATATAGGGAGGACTTTCTTGCTCGACATGATAGTATGCTATCTGGTTGATCTTTACTTTAACGTGTATACTGATTGTCTCTCTGTTACATGTTGGTAAAGCCCTTAGGATCTATACTTGACTACCTGGACTATGATGCGGATCATACTAGTGGGGACATGGTAGTCCATAAGTACATCCTTCAAAGTCCCTAGTCGTGGGTGTATCGAGACGGGGCATCGATATACCAGAGTAGACTAGCGTATAACTTCTCGACCCATACAGATGGGCGATGGATGATCCCATATCCATTGGTGTTTGACATCAGAGATGATATACGGGTGCTCAGTAGAGACTGGGTACACTGGACGGACTCGCCGAGAACTCCCAGATGGTATTATACCTCACGTCAAATGGCAGTTCTCTGGTGACACTGGTACAGAGTATTCTGTTGACCCGAGATCGTCATAGAGTCTTGTGTGGTTCCCACTGTGCTTTGAATTCCATCTTACCACGTCCAAGAGGGCGTGCAAAACGGTGGTTTTTGGGTACAGTCCCGAGTCACATGGAGGCAATGAGCGATAGGAGGGGATTCGTCTCTCCCGGTATAGGGAGTTGATGTTGCGCTGTGTTCGATTGGCTATAACAGGAAATCCCTGGCCAGGGTTACTGATATTTACTGGTAAGTGTTACCAGTAGTTTCTCGAACAGTTATAGACCTCATATCGACACGACTTATCGAGCTATTGGGGTCTGACGTTTACCACCCCTAGGCGAGATATGCGACATATCAGACGATCAGACCGGACTGTACGGTAGTGTTACTGGTCGGATTCACTGGAGTGTGAGCGGGCTTGCTCGTCGATCTTCAGATCGCTCAATACCCGGGTGGCCGTTACGTTTAGCAGACCGCTTGCGGCTTGTGGGTGCTTGATATGATCATCACCTGCTGCCGGCGTATTGACGAGTCTTTAGAGTCCTACACAGAGGTTTCCTGGCTCAAGCGAAACGAAATAGGAGCGCATATGAGATATGTGCGGGACCGAGAATAATGCGTGTATGTGATACCGTATTCCATTCTCGCGATGAATGTATCGAAAGGTTGTATGCGATATAACCTAGTTATCGAATCAAGGGTTGGTTCGATAAGCCGATACATAGAATACTAGTCGGTTATATGCGATATGACCGGATCGTTAAATCAAGTGTTGATTTAATGATTTAATGCATAATTATATATTTGATATATTACTTTGCATTAACTAGTATTGGTTCACTTTAAATGGATTTTCTCACTCGGATTGTACACATTGTATATGTGATATACTTTTGTGCACTTGATAGTATCATGTTTGATGATACATGTTTAACTATAGTTAAGTGTAATGGATTAAGCCATGGTTAAACTAATGATTAGGGTTTTCTTTTCTTACTTATTTATTTATTTATTTATTTTGAATAGATAAGAAAAGAATGGTTGCTAATTTTGGAGTTTAGTTGAAGCTTCATGAAGCTTTGACTTTGTAACCATTCTTGTCTTCATCTTTAACCCTAACCATTAATCTAACCTTAGTTAATTCTCTACACTTGACCATGGTTCTAATATGATAAGTATTCATTTTCTTTTCCAATTATAATTAATCTTATCATATCATTTCTTCTTCTTCTTCCTTCAACTCAAGAAGAAAAACCTAGACTACATCAATGGTGGATTGATGATATGAGTGAGAAATCCAAATCTAAAGTCTACCCACTTCCTATTTCTTCATCCTCTACCTCTTGCCAAGTAGTAGAGTGTGTTTCCTTCATAAGTTTCTTGACTTGGTGAAGTGAGAGCTTGATCTTGCGATGCTTCGACGTAGATCATCTTCGGCATGGACATCGACGACCTAGCTCGCCTATTCTCCGATGAAGCCGACGCTAGAGCCCAGGATTTGTGTAGGACAGCGAGAGGACTTCATTGCGGAGCTATAGAGGTGGAGCACCGGATCTACAAAGGTTGTATTTCCGATTCTCATAGTTAAGTGTTAACTAGTTTACTTTTCGCCTAGATTTCTAGCCAACGATCCGTAGTCGGGTTTCTCGGCACCTAGATTTTTGAAATTGGCATGGTTGATGCCTTGTGAGACCTCATTAGGATGCCTAGGAACCCTACAGTGGTATCAGAGCCTAGCTAGAGCCTTAGGCGAAGTCCAGACGATGTTTGAAACCCGAACGAACCCGAAACCCCAACTCAAAAGTGCTCTCTGTCCTTTTTTCAAAACTGTGCATTTTTCCACATTAAAAATATGCAGGGAAACAAGCAGGATAATCTAAGAGTTACTGTGAATTTCAATGGACTAATTCCATCAATGAGCCGTGGATACGCGGCACGAGCATGCCTCGTGCGGCGGTTCCGTGGCAGTTTTGTCGTTTTGTTTATTTTGTTTTTCACAGTAATTCTCAGATTTCTGTGCTGAGTTCTCTGGGTATTTTTAATAGTTATTCAAGAGTTGAATAATCTGGGATGTTTTGGAGCTTCGATGATTCGATCGGGTTTATCAGATTTTGTCTATGTGGCTTTCCGGATAAATTTTAGAATATGTTAAAAAGTTCGACCGGATATAAATACCCAATTTTTCCCCTTTCGGGAAATTTCCAAGTGTTGGATTTTTCCGTAGTTTAAAGACGTTCTAAGTAGTGCAAGTAACTCGATGGTCCCTCTAGAAGACAACAAACCTTAACTCGATTATGTGACCGTCTTGAACTGCCCTTTGAACCTTCGGGTTTGGGGCAGTACGGCGTGCCACATGTGAGGCGTTGGCTTGACCCTTCTACGGCTGGACCGTTGGTACTGAGGCACGAACTGAATGTTGTTAGACTTATTTCATGTGTTGATGTTTCGGGAAAACTTGGGTGTTCGATTATTCGATCGGAAAGTTTAACATTTTCTATTTATCCGGAATGGGATACAATAATTGGAATTCACAAGAAGTTATGAGATAACTGAATGAATGTTATAAACATAGCACTTTAGTCTCACTTGATCGGTTGCCACGGAATTTTGATGTGATCAAAAGTCCGTCGCAATCACGTAGCGTACGCGGATACTCGCCGGGTAAACTTAATAGACGACCTCACTCCATAGCTCCGACCAAGTGACTGTAGGAGAACCCCGTCGCCGAAAGCATCTGTTCGGGTGCTCCCGGTAGCGATGTTCCGCCTTGGTGCACTTCGTCGACGGCATCGGGGGTGCAGCCGCCTACTGAAGTTTGTGACGAGCATTCGATCAGGATGTCGGGAATCCTGTTGAATTGCCCGACTTGATATTGAAAAGAGTTTTCGATTTTGAGACTAAAATGCGGGGTTTATAATTGTTAGGCATGCGATGTCTAAGTAATTCATTTGGTCAGGCATGCGATGTCTGAGGTGGTTGCGGATTCCAACTGTTGTAGTTTTACATTTTCATTTCTGTGACCGTAAGTGTAATATGTGATATCGCCGGTTTCGTTGCTATATGTCAACGGCAATTGGGATGCGCATATTTACTTACGTTGATGACATGTGATGTTATGTGTTGCTGGATATGTTATATTGGATCGTCGTGTTTGAATAGCCGGGGTTTTTTATGTGAGATGAGTGTTTTTCATTTTCATTCTTGTAAAAACTTGTATGTAATATTCTTTTTTTGGGGCACTTCCAGGTTGCGGAAGATATCACCCTTTGTATATTATTTACTTTTCCGCACTAGGATAGACCTAAGGAGGAGGGCAAAAGTAACTGGGTTCTGGAGTCCAGTGGGAGACCAACTCGAGGAGTCGAGTACGGGTCTCCTAACTCTAGAATTGGTAGGGTTGCTTGCCGCTCTCGTAGGGGTCTAGGGGTATGGGTTTGGCTATTCATCACGACCGTGGAATCCGTGTTTTATACTGGCTCGTATTGAAAACACGGACGTCCTAGTATATCCAATATTTCATATGTTTCTTCTGCTGCGATATCTGTGATGTGATCATGTGATGTTCTGTGATAGATACAGTATATAGTATATATGATATATTATATAGGCGTTACTTATGTTTTACACCCGCGCTAGCCCTGCCCCGCTCTGCCGTTAGTTACCTAACCTAACGGTGCACGAGGGGACATCGAGGCGAATGCGGATGGCATAAGTGTACGTCGTATTTATCTGTGATGTTTAGGTACATAAATGATGGGACTTCATTAATGTGATTAATGAAATAAAAGAAACCTAAGATGTTGTAGAATCGAATTTCAAAATAAAACAGGTAGCTACAGTTCTTGCTTTGCACAGCGGTATATGTGATATATCCTGCACCTTATTCGATAAGGAAAGGACCGAGATCCCTTCACCGGGAGTGACTCCTTTAGCAATAACTGGTCGATGCTACACCCTCGGTTTGTCTTTTGATTGCTTTTAAGAGTTTTTGCTTTGCACAGTGATATATATGATATATCCCGCACCTCATTCGACGAGGAAAGGACCGACGATCCCTTTACCGGGAGTGACTCCTTTAGCAAAACTAGAAAAGCCTCAAAAGCACTCCATTTCAAAATTCATTCGATCCTACAACGATATCAAGTTCATTACGCAATAGGTTTTCAGAAAAAACCTGTCGTAACCCTCCGTCATTTCAGATAAGTAGTAGTTAGTATTCGTGCTACGTTTGTTGGCCTGCGTCAAGGCGTAGTGTGCGGTAGCTAACTGGTGCTTATCTGCATAAGCATATGATGTGATTGGATTAGGGTAGTCGTGCGACTTTGTTGGCCTGCGTCAAGGGTCGTGCGGGTGGGTTTAATTCAATCAGGAAATGACGGGTTGAACTTGACTAGCGGACTATGGTTTGTTGGCCTGCGTCAAGGTCATAGGACGCTAGGGGCAAAATATTATCGGGAATTTCAAGTGTTGAAATTTGCAATGAGATTGCATACCTTCTATGAGATAGTTGGATCCCGATACCCGCTGCGAGTAAGTGTTACTCCTGGGAAAGTTTTATACATTACAATTAGCCGATCAAGTAGGTGTCTAGAAAGGTGTCAACGAGGTTACGCCTCTGGGAAAATGAGGTTTACATTAATTAGGTTCGTGCGAAAGCATGGGGGACCTCCCTCAAAGTACCGACACTGGCCTGGCTGAAAGATTGGCGAACTTGTAGTGTGTAATTAATCCCGGCTAGTCTTTTCTTTTAGGGTTTGAAGGAAGATTTGATAAAAAGCAGTGGGAGCCATCCTGATTAGATAAAATAATAACCAATCTATTCTTGACAGAGCGCACGCTGAGTGTTTTCTTCTCTCTCTCTCCAGGTAGCGACCATATCACGCCTTAATCAAGATAATAATACGGAATATTGACCGAACCCGCTTGTTATACTGAGCTGGGGAACGTTGGTCCCGCTCCAACTTATAATTGTTATAAGACCGAGCAGGAAATAGGGGATTACCAGAATTCCCGTGCCGCCCAAACGAAGAGAGTGCATGCTGATGCATCATCTTCGGGTGTGTTCATTAAAAAAAACTGTTTCTCTGTATCCTCTACGTCCTGGGTATGTGATACCAGATCAGGATCCCAGATATGTAATCTGTTACATAGGGCTACAGATAGGTAGAGAACTGAGAACGGGTGATAAGTTTCATGAGGCAGAAAACGGGGCAAGAGTTGCAGCCAAGTCTGTTGGTCACTATCACCCTGTATTACAATACATTGATTCTGAACGAATGTTATTAGATACCGAACCTGATATACAAAATCATATCAGTCTCTTTATTAGTAAAGAAATGATAAAATTTTGTATTGTTGGATAATGTTTTGAACATTTCCTATATCAAAAGTTGATCGGTTCAGGCACGTTATCTAAAAGCATTGATGTTCTAAATCAAACCACAGTTCTTAGTATACGGAACACACACAAGAGGAAGAGTTCAGAAATGAACGAATCCTTCTTGAGGCATTGTAGACTAGGTCATATCAATGCGACCCGACTGGCTGAAGTTACATTTAGATGCATATTTAAATTAGTTTGAATTTACATCTTGTGAAACTCGCCAGTCATGTCACAAAGATAAGATGACCACAGCTCTGTTTATTGGAAACAGAGAAAGAGTTAGTAAACTCTTGGGATGATACATGTTGATGTATGTAAGGTCCCCTGTCTACATATGCCAAGACGGGTTCTTTGTACTTCATTACATTCTCTGATAATCTCTCAAGATTCAGACATATGTTCCTGTTGAAACACAAGTCCGAACCTTTTGAGATATTCACAGAATATGATTTAGAAGTAGAGAACCAGAATACGGGTATAAGTATTATGTCCTATGATGAGATCAAGGAGGAGAATACTTGAGCACGGAAATCCTGGACTATTCTAAAGAAGAATGAGATTCTCTCTCAGCATTACTCCTCCGTATACACCATAGCACGATGGTATATCGGGGCGGAGCAATCATACCCTATATGATAAGGTGTGCTCTATGATGAGTACTACTGAGTTACCTGTTTCCTTTTTGGGGGTTATGCACTTGAGAAGCTGCATACCTATTGAATTGGGTTCCAATCAAATCAAATGCCTACCACTCCATATGAGATATGGTATAGGAAGAGCCCATGTCTTAAGTCAGTTAAGATTTGGGGTTGTCCGGCCTATGTCTAAAAGCAAAATCTGGACAAGCTCGAGGCAAAGCCTGTTATGTAGAACTGGAAAGGTTCCAGCTATACAAACTACAGCTGATGATTTGGTACAACCAAAGGATTCAGTAGATACCAACGAACCTCAGCCTCTCCGCCGATCTAGTAGGGTTCCTCACCCACCTGAGAGATACTTCGGTTTCTCTATGACAGTGGGAGCGAGGATTGCATCATGAGATGATGACCCAACTAGTTTCGAGCTGGCCATCAGGAGTAGGACTCTGTAAGAATGGCTGGATGTTTATCGATCTGAGATGGAATCCTTATACACCAACAAAGTATGGACTTTAGTTGCTATATCTGAAGGGTTAAATCCCCATCAGGAGCAAGTATATCTTGAGAAGATTACTTGGTGTACATGAAAAAGTTGAGACTTTCAAAGCTAGAATTGTTAAAGGTTTTCGTCATCGACCAGGCGTGGATAATGATGAAACCTTTTCCAGTAGCTATGCTTAAGTCCATCCAGATCCTACTTGTCACGGCTACATACCATGACTGCGATATCTGGTGGTTGGGTGTCTTGACTGCTTTTCTAAATGATGATTTAGAAGAGAGTGTCTATAAGTACACAGCCAGAAGGCCTCATAGACAGTGGGAGCAGCGGAAACGTGTGCAAGATGTTTTATATGATAAAGCAGGCATCGCGGAGTTGGAACATCTGTTTTTGATGAATTAGTCAAAGAGTTTGACATCATCAAAATAGTAGATGAACCTTGTATAAACAAAAAGGTAGTAGGGAGTATGGTGACGATCCTCGTAGAGTACGTGGATGACATACTCTTGATGGGGAAGGAGTTTCCTATGCTACGCTCGGTCAATCTCCGCTTATCACCATAATTCTCCATATAGGATCAAAGTGATACCTCCTAAATCCTGGATTTTGGATCTATGAGATAAATCTAAATGGATGTTAGGATACTCACTAGCTGTAGTGAGATGGTATCAATCGACCCTGGGGAGAATCACTGGAATGGTTCCAAGGTGATAAAGACGACTGAATGTCAGTTACAGGCATTGTCTTTACCCTCAGTAAAGGGACGGTATGTTGGAAGAGTTCCAAGCTAGATACCGTGGCATACTAGACGATAAAGGCTGGATACATCGCTACTTAAGATGCTACCAAAGTGGCTGTCTGGGTGTATATTGGTTCATGAGATGAACTTAGTTCCTCCCATTGTGTGACAATGGAGTTGTGGCTTATGCCAAGGAACGCCGGTCCCATCAGTGATCCAGACATATTCTAAGGCAGTATCACTTGATCATGGAGATGGTTGATCTCCAGGGAGATCGAGGTTAGGAGAGTAGACTCAGAGGACAACACAGCGGATCCACTCACAAAGGCATGTTCCTAAAGAGAGACTTTTATGGGATGGTTGAGTATGGGATACTACAACCACTGCTGTCAGATGGCCCTAGTGCAAGTGGGAGATTGTTAGTTATATGTATGCCCTAGAGGCCATTACTGTACAGAGGATGTATATTGTAGTGGATGCTGGGACGTATATAGGGAGGACTTTCTTGCTCGACATGATAGTATGCTATCTGGTTGATCTTTACCTTAACGTGTATACTGATTGTCTCTCTGTTACATGTTGGTAAAGCCCTTAGGATCTGTACTTGACTACCTGGACTATGATGCGGATCATACTAGTGGGGACATGGTAGTCCATAAGTACATCCTTCAAAGTCCCTAGTCGTGGGTGTATCAAGACGGGGCATCGATATACCAGAGTAGACTAGCGTATAACTTCTCGACCCATACAGATGGGCGATGGATGATCCCATATCCATTGGTGTTTGACATCAGAGATGATATACGGGTGCTCAGTAGAGACTGGGTACACTGGACGGACTCGCCGAGAACTCCCAGATGGTATTATACCTCACGTCAGATGGCAGTTCTCTGGTGACACTGGTACAGAGTAGTCTGTTGACCCGAGATCGTCATAGAGTCTTGTGTGGTTCCCACTGTGCTTTGATTTCCATCTTACCACGTCCAAAAGGGCATGCAAAACGGTGGTTTTTGGGTACAGTCCCGAGTCACATGGAGGCAATGAGCGATAGGAGGGGATTCGTCTCTCCCGGTATAGGGAGTTGATGTTGCGCTGTGTTCGATTGGCTATAACAGGAAATCCCTGGCCAGGGTTGCTGAGATTTACTGGTAAGTGTTACCAGTAGTTTCTCGAACAGTTATAGACCTCATATCGACACGACTTATCGAGCTATTGGGGTCTGACGTTTACCACCCCTAGACGAGATATGCGACATATCAGACGATCAGACCGGACTGTACGGTAGTGTTACTGGTCGGATTCACTGGAGTGTGAGCGGGCTTGCTCGTCGATCTTCAGATCGCTCAATACCCGGGTGGCCGTTACGTTTAGCAGACCGCTTGCGGCTTGTGGGTGCTTGATATGATCATCACCTGCTGCCGGCGTATTGACGAGTCTTTAGAGTCCTACACAGAGGTTTCCTGGCTCAAGCGAAACGAAATAGGAGCGCATATGAGATATGTGCGGGACCGAGAATAATGCGTGTATGTGATACCGTATTCCATTCTCGCGATGAATGTATCGAAAGGTTGTATGCGATATAACCTAGTTATCGAATCAAGGGTTGGTTCGATAAGCCGATACATAGAATACTAGTCGGTTATATGCGATATGACCGGATCGTTAAATCAAGTGTTGATTTAATGATTTAATGCATAATTATATATTTGATATATTACTTTGCATTAACTAGTATTGGTTCACTTTAAATGGATTTTCTCACTCGGATTGTACACATTGTATATGTGATATACTTTTGTGCACTTGATAGTATCATGTTTGATGATACATGTTTAACTATAGTTAAGTGTAATGGATTAAGCCATGGTTAAACTAATGATTAGGGTTTTCTTTTCTTACTTATTTATTTATTTATTTATTTTGAATAGATAAGAAAAGAATGGTTGCTAATTTTGGAGTTTAGTTGAAGCTTCATGAAGCTTTGACTTTGTAACCATTCTTGTCTTCATCTTTAACCCTAACCATTAATCTAACCTTAGTTAATTCTCTACACTTGACCATGGTTCTAATATGATAAGTATTCATTTTCTTTTCCAATTATAATTAATCTTATCATATCATTTCTTCTTCTTCTTCCTTCAACTCAAGAAGAAAAACCTAGACTACATCAATGGTGGATTGATGATATGAGTGAGAAATCTAAATCTAAAGTCTACCCACTTCCTATTTCTTCATCCTCTACCTCTTGCCAAGTAGTAGAGTGTGTTTCCTTCACAAGTTTCTTGACTTGGTGAAGTGAGAGCTTGATCTTGCGATGCTTCGACGTAGATCATCTTCGGCATGGACATCGACGACCTAGCTCGCCTATTCTCCGATGAAGCCGACGCTAGAGCCCAGGATTTATGTAGGACAGCGAGAGGATTTCATTGCGGAGCTATGGAGGTGGAGCACCGGATCTACAAAGGTTGTATTTCCGATTCTCATAGTTAAGTGTTAACTAGTTTACTTTTCGCCTAGATTTCTAGCCAACGATCCGTAGTCGGGTTTCTCGGCACCTAGATTTTTGAAATTGGCATGGTTGATGCCTTGTGAGACCTCATTAGGATGCCTAGGAACCCTACAGGAGCATCATTCCGAAGAGCGGAGCATCATTCCAGGGGATCGGAGCATCATTCCGATGAGCGGAGCATGATTCTAGGGTTCAGAGCATCATTCCAAAGTGCGGAGCATGATTCCAAGGATCGGAGCATCATTCCGATGAGCGGAGCATGATTCCAAAGTTCGAAGCATCTTTCCGAAGAGCAGAGCATAATTCCAGGGTTCGGTGCATCATTCCAAAGTGCGGAGCATGATTCCAAGGATCGGAGCATCATTCCGATGATCGACAGACATTCTGACCGAAGCATGATTTCGACGCAGAGGTAGATTCCTAGGCGAAATATAATTCCTACAAGGGAGGCAAATATTCCGAGGCGAAGCATGATTTCGACACGGGGTATATTCTGAGACGGAGCATGATTCCGGCGCAGAGCTTGTTGGCTGACTTGATTCCAAGACGAAGCATAATTTCGACAGGGAAGGCAGGTACACCGAGGCGAAACATCATTTCGACACAGGGTGTATTCTGAGACGAAGCATAATTCCGACACAGAGCTTGTTGGTTGATTTAATTCCGAGGCGGAGCATAATTCTGGCAGGGAAGGTAGATATCCCGAGGCGAAACATGATTTCGACACGGGGTAAATTCTGGAACGGAGCATGATTCCGCCGTAGAGGTTGTTGGTTTGATTTGATTTGGGTTGACATCAGCATCGCTACACTGGAATATGGTACCAGGAGCGAATCATCATTTATCATGAGAGGATTTGGGAATTGTTTTTTTTTTGTTTGGCATCAGCATCGCTACCCTGGAATATGGTGCCAGGAACGAATCATCGTTTGCGTTTGCTTATTAGGAAATGATGGCTAAGGAGACAGGTTTTAGGTCCCTATCACCTAAGACTTTTCAACTTTGTGAGCCGTAAGGGTCTCACAAAGCATTTTCTCCCTACAGGTCGTAAGGATCCCGTAAGTGTATTTTCTCCTTGGAAGTCGTGGGGACTCCCAAGTGTGTCGCTCCTTTGTGAGTCGTAAGGATCTCACGCGGGAATTTTCTCCTCACAAAGTTGAGAGGACATTGCGAGTGCATTTCATCTTTTTCTCACGAGTTTGCGCCCTTTTGGGTTTTCACAAACTCGCCGGCAGTCCTGCTGTTTTTACTCACGGAGCCCTTTCGGGTTTTCATCCGTGCCCATTTTGCTTGTGGACATACCTTTTTTTATTTTTATTTTATTATTTTTTTTTTGGAGAGATGGGGATTGTTTTACGCCCGTGGATTGTATACGGTTTTGCAGGATGTATGATCCAGACCGTAGGGCCAAAAACATTTCGGGACTTTGTTGGCGTCTGCATTGCTGCACTGGAATATGGTACCAGGAGCGACTCATCATTCGCCGTTGGGGTATGGGATTTGGAATTTGGTTGGCGTCTGCATCGCTACACTGGAATATGGTACCAGGAGCGACTCATCATTCGCCACTTTGGGGTTGGGGAGCATGGCTTAGGAGACAGGTTTAGATCCCTGTCACCTAAGGCTTTTCAATTTTATGGGCCGTGAAGGTCCCATAAAAGCATTTTCTCCCTACGGGTCGTAAGGATCCCGTAGGTGTATTTTCTCCTTAGGAGTCGTAAGTACTCCTAAGTGTGTTTTTCCTTCGTGAGTCGTAAGGATCCCACAAAGGTTTGTTCTCCTCATGTATCATGAGGACACATGAGTGGGTCTTCTCAATGGAGCATAATTCCACAGGCGGAGACCACCCGCGTAACTGGTGATTGCGGTGGGGCATGGGTATGCTGAAATTATTTGAGCCCGTGGATTGTATACAGCAGTCAATTTGGGGACTAGCCGTAGGGCTGGAAGAATTTTGGGAAAATGGATTTTGATTGGCGTCTGCATCGCTGCACTGGAATATGGTACCAGGAGCGACTCATCATTCGCCGCTTTTGTTTTGTTTTGTTTTGTTTTGTTTTACCGCGATCGCTCCATCATTTCAGCTTTTCTTATCGCGAAGGTCGCGATTGCCCTACCATTTCGGCTATTTATTCGCGGTTGCCCCATCATTTCGGCTTTATTTTCATTTTCATTTTTACTCGCTGATTTTTATTGCGAGTTGCCCCATCATTTCGGCTTTTCTTTATTTTTCTTTTATTTTCACATTTTTTTTTATTTACATTTTTTTTTACATTCCCAGTTTAACGACTTAGTGGTCGATTGTTCCCAGTTTAATGACGTAGTGGTCGATTATTTTTAGAGAAAGACAGATGTCTGAAAGAGTCAGTTTCACGAAGAACTTCGGTCTCCGTTTGTATGAAATTGGCGGTCGCAGCTGGACTGTTTGTTAACACGCCTTTAAATAGTTCTATCTCTCCTGCCTTATATTGCTTTTCGACCCAATCTTTGAAGACGAAGCATTCCTCAATGGCATGACCTATCACTCTGTGATAGGGGCAGTATTTGGGGTCGTCGGTCCTATTCGCTTCCTGTGGTCTTTTTGACTCTGGCAGTTGTAGACCGTTCTTCAGGGCGTTTTTGAATATTTTATGGATTTTGTCCCTTCTGAAGGAATAGACCTTATCCAGCTTCTCTTTTAGTGGAGATTCTCCTCCCACTCCGAACACTGGCTTCCGAGGCTGGTTGGCATTAGGCCGACTCATCCCTTGCTTATTTCGGTTAGCCGAAGTGTTAAAAGATTCAGTATCGTCAGAACCCCCGCCTTTGCGATTTTCGTACTTTCGGTTTCTCCAGGACCTATTGTTATTTTGGGAGTCAGAGGAGGACTCCTGCTTTGAGAGTTCCAACATCTGGACTTTTCTGGTCAGCTCTTGGAATGTTTTGAGACCCGCGGTACATAGAAACGGGGCCATCCAGTTGTTGAGATTTCCGACAAGGAGACTGACAGATTGGTCCTGCTCTATCGGCGGTTCGCATTTGACGGAGAGATTGCACCATCGGGTTATAAAATCCGTGCTTCTTTCGTTGTTCTTGGGCTTGGTCCTTACGAGCTCGGCAATAGTAATCTTATCGCTGACGCTCATGAACCTCTGCCGAAACAGAGACTCCATTTGGACAAAAGTTGTGACGGAGCCATCCGGTATGCTCGCGTACCAGTCGAAAGCAACATCGGTCAAGCTATTAACGAACTGGCGGAGGAGAAGCGCATCATTGCCCCCAGTATTCCCGCATGAGGCTTTGCAATGGGCGATGTGCTGATTCGCATTTCCTGTCCCATCGAATCTTCCGAATTTGGGGATGACATAGCCGCTAGGAAATTCTACCAGATCATACTGAGCAGGATATGGTCTCCCACTACTGCTGATATCTTTTTGCGCTTCGGCTTCGGCTACCAAGGTTTTGACTTTGTTGGCAACCAAATCCATGATTTGATCTTGAGTTAGCGGGCAACTGTCATCGGTAGCCAAGACATTTGCTGAGATAGGATGCAACTGATTTTCATGCGGTACGCCCACTTTTGGATTTGAGGGAACGGGCGTCGACTGTCTCGGGACACCGTTTCCCGGTTCATGAGCTGAGCCCTGTGCTCGATTGGGCGGCTGAGAGGCAAGTTGGGCCGTAAGCCGTAAGACGACATTTGTCAAGTCGTCGATCTTTGAGTAGAGCTTGGCCATCTCCTTATCTTTGCTTCTGAGCTGTTTTCGGAGCTCTTGGAGAAGTTGCTGCTCTGCGGTCTTAGGACGGAAAGTTGGCTCATCTTCGCTTTCCGAGCCTGACTTTTCATGAATTGAGGGCTCTCTCTGCCTTTCAGCCTCATCGAGAGGGTTTTCATCATCCAGCGGAGGCGGCTGTTCTTGGGAAGTGGCAACCACATTCAAGCCAGATTGGATTTGAGATGTGGTGGCCCTGTCCTTGCTCTTGCTGCTGCTGCGTGTGCCCACCACGTAGACAGTGTGGATAACACATTCAGCCATCCCCTCATCTTTAGCGGGGTAACCCTGTTCTTCGAACCTCATGAGGTTTAGCCTGGCAGTAGCCCTAGCCCTTTTGTTGGCTCTATATCTGAGCCTTTTCTCCCTCAGCTTCTCAATTTTGAAGGCTTGGCGGGCATCCGCTACCCGGGAAGCCATTATGAGTTGATCAAAGGGGAGCTTAGAGAAGACACCCGATCGAGCAGTGGTCAAGGGCACCGCAGGAGCTTGCTCGGGATGCGTTGTAGCTTTGTTGGTGTTGATGGCCTTGCCCCCAGCTGGGGCCAAGGAAAGTCGTTCAGACACCGACTTGCGTTTGGGTTGGGGCGCCCTTGAGATCACCACATTTGGTCTCCTGCCTTTCGAGACCGGTTTGTCTGCCACCGGGGCTTGAGGAGCTGGGATGGCGCCAACTGGCATGAACATAATAGAGCCAAATGGTAGCAGCGGCTCCTCCCATTGTCGTTCGAGACTGGCCGGAAGGACCGTCCTGGAGTCTATCTTCATCGTGTATGAGACGGGAGTCGTGCTGAGAGCTGAGATCGTCCTTGGAGACATTGTTGGAGAGTGATTGCTTGAAAACCTTCATGAAAAGGCATTATTTTAGTTTAAATATAGACATGTATATTGATTGAGTTCGCATGAACGCTTAACCCGAAATATGGGAGGAGAGATTGGTCCCATCGGGCGTGCCAGAATCTGTAGGGTGTTTTTCGTCACCCCATTGAGATGGGAATACGCGCGCACTTGTCAGGCGTACTACAGATTCCCCCTGCATAGGGTAGGCCGGGGTTTATTGATTGTGGGGATCCGAATCTCCGGCAGCCGCGGACTAAGCTGCCGTTAATTACCCCTCTCCTTTGAGGCGAGGGAACCTCCGATTAACGGGTTAAACTGGTCATGCGAACTCAACGTGCAGTGTACGTGTGTTGTGTTTTGAAAGGGGAGGTTTGGATATATCGGGAGCCACGCAGAGTTTTTACGGGGGTATCTGTGTGTGCACATATGTATGCATATGTGTACATATGTATATATATATATATATATATATATATATATATATATATACATACATATAAAAAAAGAGGGGGGAGAAGCATCCAAAGGAAGCGTGGGGGCAGCACCTTGGGCCCTGTGCGCTCAGGCGCTAGAGTGCCATGTGTCGGCACGTGGGCGCTCTGTGCTTGAGCGCTGGGCGCTTGTGCACAAGTGCGCCACGTGTCGGCACGGGGGCGACTTGCGCTCGAGCGCCTGCGCTTGAGCGCAAGCGCGCCACGTGTCGGCACGGGGGCGACTTGCGCTCGAGCGCCTGCGCTTGAACGCAAGCGCGCCACGTGTCGGCACGGGGGCTGCGCTTGAGCGCAAGCGCGCCACGTGTCGGCGCGGGGGCGACTTGCGCTCGAGTGCCTGCGCTGGAGCGCAAGCGCGCTACGTGTCGGCATGGGGGAGACTTGCGCTCGAGCGCCTGTGCTTGAGCGCAAGCGCGCCACGTGTCGGCACGTGGGCGAGTTGCGCTCGGGCGCTTGCGCTTGAGCGCAAGTGCGCCACGTGTCGACACGCGGGCGCTCTGCGCTTGAGCGCCGGCAAGAAAAAGAGGCTTTTAGCCTAAGAAACAGAAGCTATACTTCAGAAAGGAAATATTTATTATATATATATATATATATATGTAAATATATGGAGTTAAACTCCTAAAATGTTTTGGTTGATGAAAGGGATTCTTCCTCTTCCTCCTCTGTTGGCTGGATCTTAATGATCAAGAGATGTGAGATCTAAAAATCTCTCCTTTCTGAGATCTAATGGTAGATCCAAGTTCCCCTTTGTGGGTTTTGTGGTGGAAGACTTCTTAGGTTTTGAAAAGAAAGAGTAAAACTCTTGATTTAATTCAAATGAAATGAGAAGGTTTAGAACCTTTGAGAAGGAGCAGGAGGCACAAAAGATCTCACATCTAAAAGTTTTGTGGAGAGAATGAAAAGTTGTTTAGATATTTCATTATCTTTGCCTTTATAGGCCATACACTTTACACATAGCCCCTTAGGCTTCACAAAATGGCATTTTGCCTATTCCATGGCTCATGTGCCATTTCTTTTTGCACATAAGCCATGGGCTTACAAAATATTGGCTTTATGCCCATTTTGCATACATTCATGTATAAAAAATTACATAAAAATTATTTATCACATGATTTTGTTGTTGGCATGGGGAGGTTGGCCGCGGGCTTGTTCATCACAGAATACTGCATTTTATACCGCCCATTCTTACGCTCGGTTGTTTATAGGTAGGTGCTTTTAATCCGTGTTTGTTACATATTTGCAGGATACAGGTTCTCGGTTCTAAAACGGTGAAATTCATAGAAAACACGACAAAATCCAGGTTCCTGCCAACCACTGAGAAAACACGGTCTCCGCTCGTCATCCGTATGTTGCCAGATACCAGTTTAGGAAGACAAAATGTCAAATCAATGTCACCTTCATGCACAAGGCTCAATGGCAACAACAAGTTCCAAGAAATCTACGCGGAGCTCGAGGCAATCATGACAAAAGCACCCACAAAAGTCCACCTTTCCTCAACAGAAATTCTGGAAGAAATGTGAAAGTATTTTCAGAAAATATATGTACCAGACAACAGGGGACAAGAAACCAGGGAAGCACCAAAAATACGACGACCCAACTCATCAAGACGGCCGCGGATCCGCGGCCAAGAGGGGTATTGGCCGCGGATCCGCGGCCATATGGTGTCGGCAGACAGAAAGTTTTTGGGGGTATTTTTGGTACTTTACATGTGCTCTGGTGGTTGCCCTAGATTTTCATTTCCCTGCCTATAAATACAGCAGAACTTGCCAAAGCCAAGGGTCATTCTTTTGTTCCTCTTTCTTTTGTAGTTTTAGTTCTTTTTCTTCTTCTTCTTCATTCTTTTTCCATGAAAATTGTAGTGAGAGCTTTTTGAGTGGGAGATTAAAGAAGATGAGGGTTTTGTATCATTCTCTTTTGTTTCTTCTTCCCCTTGAGATTCTTGCTTTCTCCTGATCATTCAACCTCTTCATTGAGCTTGAATGGTTAAGGGTTAGTTATTAATCTCAAGGGTCGTATTTTCTCACGGGACTAGTTCTTCATTTCACATGCGTTCTCTACCCTTCCCTTGATCTTGCAACCTCTTGATTGAGCTTGCAAGTTTAAGGGTTGGCTATTGATCACATGCTTGTCTTGAGTTCTATGTTCTTGTAATTACTTTCTTGTTCTTTTTATTTGCTTTTTTATTACTTGCATTTTATTACCTTGTCTTTAATTACTTGCAATTTATTTCATGCACTTTAATTACTTGTAATCTTTTCTTTTCTTTGTTCTTTTCTTTTGCTCTCTTTTGTTCATTTTGTGAATGTTGTAATTATTATTGTTAAGAAGAAATACGAGATTATAAGTTAAAGATTTTCTTTTCTCTTTTCCTTTTCCCATTATTTTCCATTGAACTCTGCCCAAACCATACGCAAGCGCTCCGTTAGGCACCCTACCCTGACAAGGTAACGGTGATTCCTAACCGCAACCGGTTGCGTTCGGTTTGGCCGGAGGCGAAAGCAAGAGACAAGAACGGAAGGACAAGGGTAAATAAGCCGGATTCCACGAATACCGCGCTTAAATCCCCTAATCCACGTTGTTTCCGATTGCTCTAGCTTCAATTGGTCAAGAATCGGCTCAAAGGTTTTGAGTACGGATTTCCTTAGCTTACAATCTCGTATCTTTTCTTAACAACTTTATACTTGCAAATAAACACATAGGTTAGAAACAAACATACACAAATTCTTTATTGACTCGTCTAAGACAAGAAGGTAAAATACCACCATCTCCCTGTGGACCGACCCGTGCTCAACCGGCTAGCTGCATAGCGACACCGTCCTGATCGCGGTTATACTTGAATTCTTTGAACATCCGACACGCCAAAAGTGTGCGATCAAATGGCGCCGTTGCCGGGGAGACGGTAGCGTATTTTCTTTCTTGTTATTCGGGTTAATATTCTTTTTGTATATATATCTATAAAAAAAATTCTTTTTGTTTTTTTTTGATCATTTTTGTGGGCAAGAGTGCAGATTTTTGCAGATTTGCAAACTGCGATTGTGGGGAGCAAAGTGTATGTTCAAAGTTAAGGTGATTACGAAGTACAGTGCCAAAGATCCGGGTAGTTTGACCCGCGCAAGCGAACTTTCCAAGCTTACCGGATTTGATTCAACGGGGGTTTCCTAACCCAAAACTTAACGGTACGTACTTTACTAACACCTTCTTCTAAAATCCGACGCATCCAATATACTATTCTTTGCAGGATTCTTTGCAAGTTCGCTAGCAGACGCTAAAAATTGACTAACCCGTATTTGTTGCAGCGCCGCGCTTAAACTAAAAAACGATTGTTTGATTCTTTATAGAATTTTTTGAATTGCGCATTGCATACATTAATACGGACTTAAGGGCAAGCGAACCCCACAATATACGGCAAAGGATTTCATCACCTTTTCCGTGGCCCACAAATCACGAACTTGAGCATAACGTTTACCCGCACAAAATTTAAAAGAAACTAGACTTTAAGCCTTAAGGACTTCGCGCTCACTAGGAGAAGTTAACTGTATTTAGAACCTTGCTTAACGGTATATTGTTTACGGGGTGTCTAGGAAAGTGTTAACGGCGAAACCGCCAAAAGAGAAAGGGTTATTTAATTAAGGAACTTCGCGAAAGCGTTGGAAAACCTCCCCTTATCTCTGCACTTACCTGGCCTCGTGATCAGTGTATCTTGAGCTTGTTTCTCGACACAGTTTTACTTCGACAATCAAGTTCTGGAGCAGGTCTAGTTGACCTAGGTGAACCCTAGAACGATTAGGTGTGTGGTATTTTTGTGTCGTGATTGTTTTTGTCAATATTCTTTTTTGTGTATATTTCATTCTTTTGTTAATATTCAAAAAAAAAAAAAAAAAAATATCACATTCTTTTCCCCCTCCTTTTCTCTGCCTTTCTTTCTTTCTCTTCATATCATGGGTACCCCACCTCGCAAAACTCTTGCCGAACTTTGGTACCCACAACCAGACATTACTTCTTACGGTTCTTGCTTTGGCCGAACATCGAACGATCCCTCCATGCCCAAAATCTCTTTGAAAGATCGGATAGACGCGTCTAGGACAAACAATTTGACTCCGCAATCCACTTCGTATCAACCATTTCAAACATTCACCCCTTCTTACGTTGATACCCCTTCTTCGAGTCATGTTGCAACTCCAAGACCTATGTCTATTGCAGAACGTATAGAACAATCCCGTAGCCGATCTTTCACTCCCTTCACCACTTCAAATTCTTGGGATCAACAATTCCATTCACCTTCCTATCCAAATGTTGATCCTGCTCCTGTCTAGCCATTCAACTCCTACCAATCCTACCCTACTTTTTCACCTTCCCTAGACATTGCTTCAGAACCGCCATTTGGGAGTTTTCAGTATCCAAACAACTTTGAATCTTTTACTGAAACCCTTTCCCAACCCATGTCTAGTCTGGAACAGTCTTTGGAAGACTTTAGGGTAGCGTCGTACCAACAGATGATGGATTTGGATGCGTCCATGACCGCCCTCATACAACCTAGTGACCCGGTAGCTAGTTTTCAACTAGCTCCACATTTTCCAATGTATGAAGAGGCGGTCGGACAGGCTGTCAATTTGAGTGGAGAGAGTGAGATGTACCCCCTTCCAAATCAAACCTACCCGTCCCAAATTGAATCCCACAACTCCTGTTTTGAAAGTCTATCGAGTATCCCACATGATTTATCAATTGAAGATAGAATGATGAATGAGTTGTGCGACTTCGTAGTGTTTGATTTGCCCAATTGTGAAGGGTCCCTTCCAAGTGAAACCATACCTAATCCTTTTGACCTCTACACCTATATCTTCGAACCAGAATCGATTAATATCCATGCTTTTGATGAGGTGTCAGAGAATTTTGATTTTCACTTGATTGAGGATATTGACGCTGGGGATATTTTGGATGATGAACCCGTAGATTTGGCTGAGTTTGTCTCTTCAAATCATCATCCCGAGTCATTAAATGTTTTTCCCGAACCCCATATGCGTCTGGACTTTGAAGAGAAGAGCATGGATGTGCTAAATTTTGAGGAGAATATTGAGGATAGTTTTGAGGATGAACCAGTTTTGCTTGATGAGTCGGATTTTCCAATTCATCCTGTTCCTTCCACTGACTGTGTACACCCTCCTGAACCTTTAACCGATACCCTTCCTCAACCACTTCCCTCCATCCTTTCCATCGTTCCGACCTTGCAAGAACCCGTCTCACTTTCATTTACTGTGTCTGGTTTACCAAGTTCGGCGTACCCATGGTTTCTCACGAATCTTGAGGGATTTGACCCCATTTCTCGACGGGTAAATATATTAGCACAATCGCTTTTTACACATCGCTCATCACAAATTGTGCTAATCTATTTACTCCATTTGCACCCTCAAGTTCGTATTCCACTTCTTTTTCCCTTCCGCCATTCTTCTTCCTCTCATATACCGAGACCGTATCCCGCTTCTCTCCGCATACGGTCTCGCGTAATCTCCATTTCTTACCTCTTCACCTTCTTTCACCAGCCGTTGTTTTATCACGATAAAATTTTTGAATGGTTGGTGTTAACTTTTGGCCTGTGTAAAGCCTTGTATAGCTTGATACTGTTCTTTCCCCCCTAAATCCTGAATTTCAACGCTTAACAGTGGAAACACTGTTTTACTTAAGTTTGGGGGGGACACTTTTTTGTATATATTTTTGTTTTCCTTTTTGTTTTGTATATAATTTGTTTCTAGGAAGCGCCGGCAATTTTAACCCTCTTGGTATAGCCTGACAGTGAGGGCACTGTCAAGTTTAAGTTTGGGGGTGTGCTCGGTAAGCTTTCTTCCTTCGCATTCATATGTATATTTTGCATCTGCATATTAAATCCATAAAATCCATAAAAATCTGAAAATTTTCTTAAAATATAAAAACTTTTTTGTCAAGTTAGATTGTGGAAGAACTCTGATTCAACATTCGACGGTTTTTGTTTGAAAAAATAGGAATAACTAAATCTTATGTTTAGATTTTGAAAACCTGAAAGATAACTCTCCTTTGAAGTTAACTATAGCTGATATACGTCTTTACATCACACTACACGTGTCGTGAATTTTGGGAATTAGATGACAAGTCTTTCATGTTTAAACTTTTAAACAGATAAATGATTTTCTGAGGATCAAATAGGTTTGTTCTGAAATAAGTAATGTCAAGAATAGTTTATGAAGTAAAGCGAATATGAAGGAATGTTATTGATGCCGTAATTGGAGCTAAGTCTGAAAAATAACCCATCGGAAACTTGATTGGAATGATTACACACCAAACCCACTAAACACGTCTTTTATCCAAAAAATAATTGAACTGCTGGTTATATCTCCGTTCGTATTAAATCATCTGATTTTCACGTCAAACTGTCTTTTGTTTTTGGACCTAGGTAACTTGAGTAATTAAGTCCGCTGGGGTGTTTCTACACCTAATGCCCTAAAACCAACTGGTTTGGGTGCATTGGCCCAAAGCTCGCTAAGAAGCCTAGAAAGTCCAGTTTTAAAACAAAGTCAAGCAAGTGTTCTCTCCGAGTTAGAATTCCTAACGGTTCTTTGTGTGAGAATAATCTTGATAAAGACAGACTTTTATAAAAAAAATTTAGCGGAGATATGAAGGTTTTATTCTATGATAAAGACTATTGCACGATCACAGAGGTGTGTATGAAATGAAAACAAGAAAAAGGTGGAGTGAAAAATACGACTTAGTTTCCTGTTATGGAAGATAGAAATTCTGAAGTTGAAACCTTACTGGAAAACGAAACTTGAAAAATGCTTAACTCTTTATAAAACTTATGTGATCCTTTTAAAATTGTTATCTGGGCTTTATTGTGCGACATGATGACTTTAATCGATCCTTCTGGAACTTAACGACACTAATTGCACTGCACGTAAAAACATATAAAATCTGTAGTTAAATAAGAAGCGAGGTGTGAAAAATAAAGGTTCGATAGTCTAGACTTAGGATTATAGAATTGTTATTTTCTAAAACAAAAACTTTAGGGTTTGAATCTTAGTTATTGTACAAAACCAACTTGACCAGATTTTATGGGTAGTATCCGCTGAAAACCCTCAGGAGACAACACTCCTCCTACTAGGGACACCTAGAGGTTTAACGGCTTGTTGCACGCGCTCAGTGCAATCGCGTTCCCTGCGAAAGTGCGGTTAGGATTTTATTTTTGTGAATAATTGGTTTTGCTCGAGACGAGCAAAAGTTAAGTTTGGGGGTATTTGTTCATCACAGAATACTGCATTTTATACCGCCCATTCTTACGCTCGGTTGTTTATAGGTAGGTGCTTTTAATCCGTGTTTGTTACATATTTGCAGGATACAGGTTCTCGGTTCTAAAACGGTGAAATTCATAGAAAACACGACAAAATCCGGGTTCCTGCCAACCACTGAGAAAACACGGTCTCCGCTCGTCATCCGTATGTTGCCAGATACCAGTTTAGGAAGACAAAATGTCAAATCAATGTCACCTTCATGCACAAGGCTCAATGGCAACAACAAGTTCCAAGAAATCTACGCGGAGCTCGAGGCAATCATGACAAAAGCACCCACAAAAGTCCACCTTTCCTCAACAGAAATTCTGGAAGAAATGTGAAAGTATTTTCAGAAAATATATGTACCAGACAACAGGGGACAAGAAACCAGGGAAGCACCAAAAATACGACGACCCAACTCATCAAGACGGCCGCGGATCCGCGGCTAAAGAGGGGTATTGGCCGCGGATCCGCGGCCATATGGTGTCGGCAGACAGAAAGTTTTTGGGGGTATTTTTGGTACTTTACATATGCTCTGGTGGTTGCCCTAGATTTTCATTTCCCTGCCTATAAATACAGCAGAACTTGCCAAAGCCAAGGGTCATTCTTTTGTTCCTCTTTCTTTTGTAGTTTTAGTTCTTTTTCTTCTTCTTCTTCATTCTTTTTCCATGAAAATAGTAGTGAGAGCTTTTTGAGTGGGAGATTAATGAAGATGAGGGTTTTGTATCATTCTCTTTTGTTTCTTCTTCCCCTTGAGATTCTTGCTTTCTCTTGATCATTCAACCTCTTCATTGAGCTTGAATGGTTAAGGGTTAGTTATTTATCTCAAGGGTCGTATTTTCTCACGGGACTAGTTCTTCATTTCACATGCGTTCTCTACCCTTCCCTTGATCTTGCAACCTCTTGATTGAGCTTGCAAGTTTAAGGGTTGGCTATTGATCACATGCTTGTCTTGAGTTCTATGTTCTTGTAATTACTTTCTTGTTCTTTTTATTTGCTTTTTTATTACTTGCATTTTATTACCTTGTCTTTAATTACTTGCAATTTATTTCATGCACTTTAATTACTTGTAATCTTTTCTTTTCTTTGTTCTTTTCTTTTGCTCTCTTTTGTTCATTTTGTGAATGTTGTAATTATTATTGTTAAGAAGAAATACGAGATTATAAGTTAAAGATTTTCTTTTCTCTTTTCCTTTTCCCGTTATTTTCCATTGAACTCCGCCCAAACCATACGCAAGCGCTCCGTTAGGCACCCTACCCTGACAAGGTAACGGTGATTCCTAACCGCGACCGGTTGCGTTCGGTTTGGCCGGAGGCGAAAGCAAGAGACAAGAACGGAAGGACAAGGGTAAATAAGCCGGATTCCACGAATACCGCGCTTAAATCCCCTAATCCACGTTGTTGCCGATTGCTCTAGCTTCAATTGGTCAAGAATCGGCTCAAAGGTTTTGAGTACGGATTTCCTTAGCTTAAAATCTCGTATCTTTTCTTAACAACTTTATACTTGCAAATAAACACATAGGTTAGAAACAAACATACACAAATTCTTTATTGACTCGTCTAAGACAAGAAGGTAAAATACCACCATCTCCCTGTGGACCGACCCGTGCTCAACCGACTAGCTGCATAGCGACACCGTCCTGATCGCGGTTATACTTGAATTCTTTGAACATCCGACACGCCAAAAGCGTGCGATCAGGGCTCGACTTGGGCATGGGCCCGCTTGACCTGGGCTTAGGCCCACCTAGCTTGGGGGTTGACCTTGACTTTGACTCGGTCAACTGGGTGTAAATTTTTACCCCAACACGGACAGGACTCGTCGGGAACATGCTAATTGGTATTATACCTGTCGTCAGATAGCAGTTCCCTGGTGACATGTGTACAGGTTAGTCTATCGACCTGAGATCGTCATTTGTCTCGTGTGAGTTCCCACTGTGCTTTGATTACTACCATATCACGGCTCAAAGGAGTCGTGCAAACAGGTTTTAATTGGGTACAGTCCCGAGCCACATGGAGGCAGTGAGCGGATCGACAGGGGATTCGTCTCTCCCGATATTGGGGGTGAGATCGTGCTATGTCTGGAGAGCCATTACACAAAGTCCCTTGCCAGGGAAAGCGAGAATTACTGGTAGGTATTGCAATAGTTTCTCAGGGTGTTCTTGGCTACACTCCGACACGACTTATACCGCTATTGGGGGTCTGACGTTTACCGGCCCCCTAGGCCCGATATGCGATACTCATAGACGAACGGACCGGACTGTACAGATATTGTCACTGACAGGCTCAGTAGGGTTTCAGGATGAGTTCGCTAGTCAGCTTCCCTTTCGATCAATACATGGGCAGCCATTACGTACAGCTAATGCCACTGACATGCTTGTGGTTAAACCCACTGCCAGAGTATTGACGAGTCTTTAGAGTCCCCCACAGAAAGTTTCCCAAGTTCGGGCGAAACGTTGTAGAGGCCGTATGGTTTTATGGCAGGGTTCGATCATATACGTGCACTTGTGCATGGATCATGATCGGACGGATCATGATCGGACAGATCATACTAGTGGGCTTTGGTTTAAACCGGATCCTAGTATTAGATTTGTTGGATTACTTTCGTCTCATTGCATTCGTATTCAGTCGGAATGCGGATGCATGTATGTATATACAGATGAGGGGTATTCTTGTGATCCGTCATGAGTTTACTTTAGTTGATGCCATATCTTTTTTATTGGATTAAACATTTAGTTTAAATGTTTAGTGGGGGAAAATGTGAGTGCAAGTTTTGTCCAAATGCATCATTTCATGTCACATGCACATGGTGACTCATGGTCTTGGTTCATGTGACCATTTATTGTGACATGGATTGATTTTGGAGCTAATTATGATTGTGGGGGATATTTTTGGAGAGAGAGGGCTGCCATGTGAGGGCATGGGATTATTCTTTTGGTTTTGATATATATGTGCTCTCAAAAATATCTCACACATTCAACAAGCTTTTCTCTTCACTTGGTTCTCTTTCTTGAGCTCACATCTTCCTCTAATGGCTTCTTCTTCAACCTCCACCCATCCCTCTCATAAGTTGAGAATTCATGGATGTATTAAGACAAAGTTATCACACACATTCTCTACTTCACCTTAGACATGTCGGCTAGCAAACTTCATGTCCGATTTGCTTTGGTTTTGAAGCGGGAGCCCGTAAAACGATTCCTTGACATGGTGCCACTTCGACGAGGAGACCGGAGATCGAGCGAGATCGGAGATTCCGCGAGGAGCTAAGGATGGTGTCTAAAGACCGAAGGAGATGATCGATCGATATAGCCATTCTAACATCTTTGTAGTTAGCTAGTATAGGGTTAATCGAATGATCCGGGTAAAAGTCCACGTTAGCGCCAGTATATAAAAGTTTTGTTCCGCGTTTGGCCTCGGATAGAATGCCAGGGCGCTACCGTAGACTTACATGGTATCATAGACACGCCATTAACCCATACTAGCTTGTTCTAACATGTTTAAAATATCGATCGACCGGATTTTCTAAAACCGCAATTCCATTCTTCAAGTTTCTGCCGAATTTTTAAAGTGGTCGAAAAATCATTTTCAGTGTATCAGAAAATTGTGCAGGCTTTTTTAAGACTACAGAAGAAAATTGAGCAACTGAACCCACCAAAGCACCGCGGAACCGCCGCATAACCTGCATGTTAGTCGCGGTTCTGCCGCCGTTTTGGGGCCACAGTGCGCAATCTTTCTTCTGGGGCTCTTAATTATGGAATTATGGTTTCTGGAATATTTTGTTTTGGCCCAGATTATTTTGAGTGCTGGATTTGTACTTGGGGCCCACTTCGGGAAGTTTTGTCGATCAAAATTTTAAATACGTTAGTTTACAGTACATCCATTCCTATCTGCGACCGTGAATATCATTAGAGCGGTATAACTCGTCTAATTGCTATATGTCCTTTTAGACGAGTTTACGAATGTAACATTCACGTTGATGTTCTGTGTTGTGTTGTGTTGTTGCGGATTTGTCGTGGTGGATAGCTTGGATGCAATGTTAGTACAGTTTTGTATTATTTGTACATTTGATATCGTGGGGCGAGCGTCCGACATGTGGACTGCCACCACTACCTGTTTGTATATTATTCTTTTGGGGCACGACCGGGTTGAGGTCGATGTCACCGTTGTACATATATTCTTTTCTGTACTAGGATTACCCCACGATGGAGTGCACGGATAGCCAGGTTCTAGAGGGCAACAGGCCCGCATCTCATGGCATTGAGATGGAGGGGGCTTCACTCTAGAATTGGCAGGCTATTCATTGCACTCGCAAGGGGTACAGGTTGACCCAAGGAGGGGTGCTCAAGTTACCGGATTCCGTGAAGTGCTGGGTGGCCCATTCACTTTGCTGAAGGGGGCTGCCTTGCTTCTGGTTTTGGCGGGTAACTTGCTGCGCCCGTAGGGGTCTAGGTTTTCATTGAACAAGCTATCCACACGACCAGGGGAACGTCGAGTTTTGCTTGCGGCTCAAAAGAAACCTGGGGCTCTCAGATTATTTGTATTGTTCTGTGATGCTTATTACTTTTCTGTGATGTTGCATTTATCACGCCTGGAGCGATTATTGTATATTGATATATATACTAGTAGATGTTGTATATGTTTTTCACCCGCGCTAGTCCAGTCCCCGCTCTGTCGTTAGTTAAGTAACCTAACGGGTGATGACGGGACCCAGTGGCGAATGTGGATGGCATATACTTACATTTTATTTTTCGTTTTTTTCTGGTGTGATTAATTGATGGGACTGTATTGATTCTGATCAATGCAAGGAAAACAAACCTATTCGATGTTGTTGGAATGATTTTCAAAAAGCTGTTATTACAAGGACGTTTTCATTTGTTTTGCACAGTGGTATTCGGTTATGAATATCCAACACCTCATTCGACGAGGCAAGGGCCGAGATCCCTTCACCGGGAGTGACCCCTTGGATTGAAGTTTACGTCAGGGTAATAACTTCACTGTAGTCGATTACATTTTGTTTTGCATCGCGGTATTCAGTTTGGAATATCCTGCACCTTATTCTACGGGGAAAGAGCCGAGATCCCTTTACCGGGAGTGACCTCTATAACAACGGTTTTCGCCACTATATTTTTGTAAAAAGCTATTCGGTTCCTTCAACGATATCAAGTTCATTATGTTAATGGTTTTTTGCCAAAAACCATTCGTAACCCTCCGTCATTTCAGACGGGTAGCACTTAGTATTCATGCTATGTTTGTTGACCTTCGTCAAGGCATAGTGTATGGTAGATGCTTGTTACCTTTCTGTTGCATAGATAGATGCGTTGGTTTGGGACGGTCGTACAGCCTTGTTGACCTTCGTCAAGGGTGAGTACGGGTGGGTTCAAATTAACCTGGACAATGACGGGTAGAACTTGACATGTGACTTATGATTCGTTGACCTTCGTCAAGGTCATAAGAGCATGGGGTAAAATCACATCGGGAGTTTCAAACATACAGGAAACTTGCCAGGCATGCGTATACCTTCTGGACTGTGATAACGTGAGTGGATTCCATCACGTTATCATGCGATGATACATGGATCCTGATTCCCACTAATGAGTTGGTTTACTCCTCGGGTGATCCCCGACTAATTCTTCTTTCAGGTTTGGAGGAGAATTTGAGGTTACAGTGGGAGACATCCTGATTAGATAAAGTGATTAACCATTTGTAGGGTTACTAGGCACTAGAACAAGGTTCTACAACGCATCAACAATGCCAAAATCAAATTTTTCAGGTGCCGAACAACCTAAAGCAAGGATCTTTGCTAGAGGATTAGGGTAAACATTGAGAAACTAAACAACTTTACTTCTAAGAGATAGGGATTACAACCTTTGTAGTCCGTTCTTTCACTTCATAAGCTCCGTGTTGAGGTCCCTTCGCTGCGATCATCAAGAAGTCCGACTCTTGGGAGGCTCCATGAGATGAATGATGCACCTTGCTTGGAGTCTTCATGATCTAAGATGATCTACCTTGAAGAATCTCAAACCCAAGCTAACACTTCACTAAACAACTTATTAGAGAAGTGAACACCCTAATCTAAGTGACTAGAATAGATGAGGATGATGAAGTAGGAATTTTTCTCTCTTTTGTTTTCAATATCTCACTTTTAATCACCACTTTTGAAAAAGCTAGTGAAGCTTTTCAACAAGGAAGAAGAAGCAAGAAGAAGAGCTAATCCTTTTGTGATGAACAATGAATTATTGTTATGGTTACAAATCCAACCATGGGTTGAGTATGAAGAAGTTAACCTTGTAGAGAATTAACTAGAGTTAATGGCTTGGATTTGGTTAACAAAATATCTTCACAAAATATCAAGCTAAAGATAAAGTCAAAGCTTCATGCAAAAGCTAACCCTAATCCAAACCCTAACCAAGTTTAAACCCTAAACCTTTGTTAAATTTGTAACCCTAACATGTTACGATATTATATATCACATATACAATATATTTTGTAACAAAAGAAAATAATACAATTAACATATATCGCATATATATCAATGTATTATCCCGTGAGAAAATGAATCATTGAAGCGAGCTTATATCAGTTAACGTAACGTAATATATCACATATATAATTATACATTAAATTATTGAATCAACACTTGATCCGATAACCCGGCTATATTACATATAACCGACTAATATAACATGTACCAATTCATCGAATCAACACTTGATCCGATGACCCGGCTATATCGCATATACCCGGCCGATATCACATATCGCGAGAATAGAATACGGTATCTCATATCGTATTATTCTCGGTCCCGCACATATCACATATGTGCTCCCACTCCGTTTTGCCTGAGCCAGGAAACCTCTGTGTAGGACTCTAAAGAATCGTCAATACGCCGGCAGTAGGTGATGATCATATCAAACACCCACAAGCTGCAAGCGGTAAGCTAAACGTAACAGCCACTCAGGTATTGAGCGATCAGAAGATCAACAAGCAAGCCTGTACATTCTCCTGTGAATCCAATCAGTAACACTACCGTACAGTCCGGTCTCTTCGTCTGATATGTCGCATATCCAGTCTAGGGATGGTAAACATCAGACCCCAGTAACCGATAAGTCGCGTCGATGTGAGGCTCATAACAGGTCGAGAAACTACTGATAACACTTACCAGTAGCACTCTATATCAGCCCTGGCCAGGGACTTCCAGTTATAGCCAATCGAACACAGCACAACATCAACTCCCTATACCGGGAGAGACGAAACCCCTCCTATCGCTCATTGCCTCCATGTGATTCGGGACTGTACCCAAAAGCCACCGTTTTGCACGCCCTCTTGGACGTGGTAAGGTGGAAATCAAAGCACAGTGGGAATCACACAAGACTCTATAACGATCTCGGGTCTACAGACTAACCTGTACCAGTGTCACCGGAGAACCGCTATCTGACGATAGGTATAATACCATCTGGGAGTTCTCGGTGAGTCCGTTCAGTGTACCCAGTCTCTACTGAGCACCCATACACCATCTTTGATGTCAAACACCGATGGATATGGGATCATCCATCGCCCATCATATGGGTCAAGATGGGTATACGCTAGTCTACTCTGATGCATCGATGCCCTATCTCAATACTCCCTCGACTAGGAACAGTTGTAGGATGTACTCGTTGACTACCCTGTCCCCACTAGTATGATCTGCATCATAGTCCTAGTAGTCGAGTATATATCATAAGGGCTTTATCAACATGTGAGAGTAAGACAGTAAACTAATACAAGTCAATATGTTAAGACAAAGTGAAACCAAATAGCATTCTATCATGTCGAGCAAGAAAGTCCTCTCTATATATATCCAAGCATCCACTATAATATACATCATATGTACAACAATGGCCTCTAGGGCATATATATAACTAACAATCTCCCACTTGCACTAAGGCCAGGTGTTGTGGTATCTCATACCCAACATCCCGAAGAGTCTCTTAAACTGTGTCTTGGGAATGGCCTTCGTGAGTGGATCCGCAGTATTGTCCTTCGTATCAACTCTCCTGACCTCGATCTCCCGGCGATCAACTATCTCCCGGATCAGGTGATACCGCCTCAGAATATGTCTGGACTTTTGATGGGACCTGGGTTCCTTGGCCAAAGCCACAGCTCCATTGTTATCACAATACAAAGGTATTGGATGCTCAATGGACGGAACCTTACCAAGTTCAGTGATGAACTTCTTCATCCAGACAGCCTCTTTGGCAGCATCGTGGGCAGCGATGTATTCAGCCTCCATCGTCGAGTCTGCAACGGTTTCTTGTTTAGAACTCTTCCAACACACCGCCCCACCATTGAGGGTAAAGACAAATCCCGATTGCGACTTAGAGTCGTCCTTATCACTATGGAAGCTTGAATCGGTAAAGGACTCTACCTGGAGTTCTCCGTTACCATACACCAAGAACATCCCCTTAGTTCTTCTCAAGTACTTGAGAATGTTCTTCACAGCTGTCCAGTGATTCTCTCCATGATCTGCATGATACCTACTCACTACACTTAGTGAGTATGCTACATCGGGTCTGGTACATAGCATCGCGTACATGATAGAGCCTACTGCCGAAACATAGGGTATCCCTTGCATGCGAGCTCTCTCCAAATCAGTCTTGGGAGACATCTCTTTGGAGAGAGTGAGTCCTGAGATCGTGGGTTGGTTCCCACGCTTGGATTCTTCCATACTAAACCTCTTTTTATGGTGTCAATATACCTGGATTGGGACAATCCCAATATCCTTTTAGATCTATCTCTATAGATCATAATTCCCAGTATGCAGGAGGCATCACCTAGATCTTTCATTGAGAATCTTTGTGATAAGAAGAGCTTGACCGAGTGCAGCATAGGAACATCATTTCCTATCAAGAGTATGTCATCCACGTACAATACGAGGAAGACAACCTTACTCTTTGCAACCTTCTTCTATATACAAGGTTCATCTACGTTTTTGATGAAACTCTTTGACTACAACATCAAAGCAGATTTTCCAACTCCGCGATGCCTGCTTTAACCCGTAGATGGATTTAAGCAGCTTGCACACCTTTCCGCTGCTCCCACTATCTACGAAGCCCTCTGGCTGAGTCATGTACACGCATTCCTCTAAATCACCATTTAGAAAGGCGGTCTTAACATCCATTTGCCAGATTTCGTAGTCATGGTATGCAGCAATGGAAAGTAAGATCCGGATGGACTTAAGTATAGCCACTGGAGAAAAGGTTTCGTCATAATCCATACCTGGTCGTTGACGAAAACCCTTTGCAACAAGTCTAGCTTTGTAAGTCTCAACTTTTCCATCTTCACCAAGTTTCTTCTTAAAGATCTAATTGCTCCCAATGGGTTTTACCCCTTCAGGAGCAACTTCCAAAGTCCATACTTTGTTGGTGTACATGGATTCCATCTCAGATCGCATTGCATCCAGCCACTTCACAGAGTCACCACTCGTGATGGCCTGCTCGAAGCTAGTCGGGTCATCATCTTCCATGATGCAATCCTCGCTCCCACCATCAACGAGAAAACTGTAGTATCTCTCAGGTGGATGAGAAATCCTATTAGATCGGCGGAGAGGCTGAGGTTCGTCAGGTACTACTGAAACTTCTGGTTCCACTAAATTTTCACTTATAGTTTATGGTGCTGGAACTTCTTCCAGCTTTACCTCTTTGCTACTAATTTCTTTTGCAAGAAATTCCTTTTCTAAAAAGGTGGCATGTTAAGCAACAAACACCTTTTGCTCCTCACTGTGGTAGAAAAAATATCCATAAGAATTCTTTGGATATCCCACAAACTTGCATAGAGCTGATCGTGCCTCGAGTTTGTCCGGATTTTGCTTTTTGACATAGGCCGGACAACCCCATATCTTAACTCGTTAAAGATAAGGTCTCTTCCCACTCCATATCTCATATGGTGTGTTAGGTACAGATTTAGATGGAACTTGATTCAATAGGTATGTCGCTGTCTCAAGCGCATAACCCGGAAGGAAATAGGTAACTCAGCAGTGCTCATCATAGAGCGCACTATATCTAATAGGGTGCGATTCCTCCGCTCCGATACACCGTTGTGCTGTAGTGTATAGGGAGGAGTAAGCTGAGAGAGAATCCCATTCTCTTTTAGATAGTCTAGGAACTCATTGCTCAAGTATTCTCCTCCTCGATCAGATCGAAGGATCTTAATGCCTTTGCCCGTTTGGTTCTCTACTTCGTGCTTATATTCCCTGAATTTCTCAAAAGCTTCAGACTTGTGTTTCATTAGGAACACATGTCCGTATCTTGAGAGATCGTCAGTGAATGTAATGAAGTAGGAAGAACCGTTCCTGGCATGTGTAGACATGGGACTACATACATCACTGTATATCAGTCCCAAGAGTTCTGTAACTCTTTCTCCGTGTCCACTAAACGGAGTTTTGGTCATTTTACCTTTGAGTCATGACCGGCAAGTGTCATAAGATGAAAATTCGAACGGATTCAAATATCCATCCTTATGTAATTTAGCTACCCGTGTCGCATTGATATGACCTAGTCTACAATACCACAAGAAGGATTCGTTCATTTCTGAACTCTTCCTCTTGTGTGTGTTTTGTATATTAAGTACTGTAGTTTGGTTGAGAACGTATATACCATTATTTAACGATCCTGATCCAATCAACTTTTGATTCAGGAATATGTTCATAACATTATCCTGTACTACAAAATTATATCCTTCTTTATTCAATAAAGAAACTAAATAATATTGCATATCAGGGTCGGAATTTAATAGCACTCGTTCAGAACCAATATGTTACCATTTGGTAACAAAAGGTGATATTCGCCAACAGCCTTGGCTGCAATATCTGCACCATTCCCTACTCTTACGGAATGATCACCCATTCCCAGTTCTCTACCTTTTCGTAGCCCATGTAACATATTACATATGTGGGATCCCAATCCGGTATCTAATACCCAATACGTAGAGTGAACTGAGAAACAGTTCTCGATAACAAACACACCTGAAGAAGATGCATCAGCATGCTTATTCTTCGTTTGGACGGCGTGAGAATCCAGATATCGTCCTATTCCCGGCTCAAACTTATAACAGTTATAAGTGGGAGCGGGACCAATGTTCCCCTGCTCAGTATAAAAAGCGGGTTCAGTCAAAACATCCATATTATTATCTTGATTAAGGCCTGACATGGTCTCTACCTGGAGAGAGAGAGAAGAAAACACTTTAGCGTATGCTCTTGCAAGATTAGATTGGTTATTATCTTATCTAATTAGGATGTCTCCCACTATTTTTATCAAATCTTCCTTCAAACCCTAAAAGGAAAGACTAGCCGGGATTAATTACACCTTACAAGTTCGCCAATCTTTCAGCCAGGCCAGTGTTGGTACTTTGAGGGAGGTTCCCCGTGCTTTCGCACGGACCTAATTAAAATAAACCTCGTTTTCCCAGAGGCATAACCCCGTTAACACCTTTCTAGACACCTACTTGATCGGCTAATTGTCCTGTGTAAAATTCTCCCAGGAGTAACTTTTACTCGTAGTGGGTATCGGGATCCAAATATTCTGCCCCTAGCGATCTATGACCTTGACAAGGTCAACAAACCATAAATCGCAAGTCAAGTTCAACCCGTCATTTCCCGATTGATTTAAACCCACCCGCATGACCCTTGACAAGGTCAACAAGGACGTACGAATACCCTAATCCAATCACATCTCATGTTTTAGCAGATAAACATTAATTAGCTACCGTATACTGTGCCTTGACAAGGTCAACAAACGCAGCACGAATACTAAGTAAGATTTATCTGAAATGACGGAGGACTACGACAGGTTTTTCAGAAAACCTATTGCGTAATGAACTTGATATCGTTGTAGAAACAAGTGATTTTGAAAAGGAGTGGTTTTAAAGCTTTTCTAGTTTCGCTAAAGAGGTCACTCCCTGTGAAAGGATCTCGGCTCTTTCCTCATCGAATAAGGTGCAGGGTATATCATATATACCGCTATGCAAAGCAAGAACTGTAGAAGCAATCAAAAACTAAACCGCGAGTATGTAGCATCTGCCAGTTTTGCTAAAGTGGTCACTCCCGGTGAAGGGATCTCGGCTCTTTCCTCATCGAATAAGGTGCAGGGTATATCATATATACCGCTATGCAAAGCAAAACTGTAGCTACCCTTTTTATAAAGTTTTGATTCTACAACATCTTTTAAGTTTTTTTTCTTTTATTAATCTCATAAATAAATCCCATCAATTATGCTTCCTAAGCATCACAGAAGAAACGAAAGCAGTAATATTTATATATCATCATATATATAGTATAAGCATTCGTCTCAGGCAGTAATATGATCTCATCATAGAACATTGCAGCAGAAGATAACATATGAAATATTGGATATACTAGGACGTCCGTGTTTTATATCGAGCCTGTATAAAACACGGATTCCACAGTCGCGATGAATAGCCAAACCCACATCCCTAGAACCCTACGAGAGCGGCAAGCAACACTACCAATTCTAAGGTTAGGAGACCCGGTCTCGACTCCTCGAGATGGCCTCCCACTGACCCTAGAACCCGGTTACTTGTGCTCCCCTCCTCGGGTCTATCCTAATGCAGAAAAGTAAATGATATACAATGGTGACATCATCCTCAACCCGGAAGTGCCCCAATAAAAGAATATTACATACATTTGAATTTTACATGAATGAAAATAAAAACCCTCATCTCACATAAAACCCCCGGCTATTCAAAACACGACAATCCAATATAGCATATCACGGCAACACATAATATCTCATATCATCAACGTAAGCAAGTATGTTATCCCGATTGTCGTTGATGTATAGCAACGAAGCTGGCGATACACAACATACTACGCTTACGGTCACAGAAAAGAAAGTGTAAAACTACAACATTTGGAATTCACAATCACTTTAGACATCTTAAATCCGAAATATCACATACTTCGCATTTCATGCCTAACTATATGAATTCCACATATTGTATCACATTCCAGATAAATAGACAATGTTAAACTTTCCGATCGAATAATCAAATACCCAAGATTTCCCAAATAGCTCAACACTTGAGTAGAGTTCAAAAATCCCAGAACATATCACAGCCCAAATGAACCAGCCGTAGAAGGGTCAAACCAACGCCTCACATGTGGCAACGCTAAACTACCACAAACCCTAGGGTTCAGTGGCAGTTTTGACGGTCACATAATCGAGTTAAGGTTACGTTCTTCTAGAGGGTCCACAGATACGCTAGCATGATTTCCCGAAAGTTTTAAACCGAGGAAAAATCCAACACTTGAAAGTTTTCCATCATGGGAAAAAATGAGTTATTGATATCCGTTCGAACCTTTTAACACGTTCTAAATTACCCGAAAAACTAAACGATGTTAAAGTTTCCGATCGAATCAACGAATTCTAAAGATCTCCAGAAAACTCAACACTTGAGTAATATTAAAGATTCCAAGAAGCATGTAGTAATACCTACGGATGTTACCTAGAAATATCTATCCCTAATACCCAAGTACGGCCGCGGAACCGTCACGAAAAGCCTGGTATTGCTGCGGTTCCGTGGTGACTTTAAGGAATTAGGGTTTCGTATTTCACAGCTATCCATTGAATCACCTGCTTATTTTTCTGAGTATTTTTAAGACGGGAAAAACCATCATTTTAAAAAATTCCAGAGAGGGGGTCAAATACGACGTTTCGGGGTTCGATCGGACTTTTAACTTCGTCTACACGTTGCCTAATGCTCTAGCTAGTCTCTGATACCACTGTAGGGTTACTAGGCACTAGAACAAGGTTCTACAAGGGATCAACCATGCCAAAATCAAATTTTTCAAGTGCCGAACAACCTAAAGCAAGGATCTTTCCTAGAGGATTAGGGTAAACATTGAGCAAGTAAACAACTTTACTTTTAAGAGATAGGGATTACAACCTTTGTAGTCCGTTCCTTCGCTTTATAAGCTCTGTGTTGAGGTCCCTTCGCTGCGATCATCAAGAAGTCCGACTCTCGGGAGGCTCCATGAGGTGAATGATGCACCTTGCTTGTAGTCTTCATGATCTAAGATGATCTACCTTGAAGAATCTCAAACCCAAACGCTTCACTAAACAACTTATTAGAGAAGTGAACACCCTAATCTAAGTGGCTAGAATAGATGAGGATGATGAAGTAGGAATTTTGCTCTCTTTTGTTTTCAATATCTCACTTTTAATCACCACTTTTGAAAAAGCTAGTGAAACTTTTCAACAGGGAAGGAGGAGCAAGAAGAAGAGCTAATCATTTTGTGATGAACAATGAATTATTGTTATGGTTACAAATCCAACCATGGGTTAAGTATGAAGAAATTAACCCTTGTAGAGAATTAACTAGAGTTAATGGTTTGGATTGGGTTAACAAAATATCTTCACAAAATATCAAGCTAAAGATAAAGTCAAAGCTTCATGAAGCTTCATGGAAGCTTCATGCAAAAGCTAACCCTAATCCAAACCCTAACCAAGTTTAAACCCTAAACCTTTGTTAAATTTGTAACCCTAACATGTTACAATATTATATATCACATATACAATATATTTTGTAACAAAAGAAAATAATACAATTAACATATATCCCATATATATCAATGTATTATCCCGTGAGAAAATGAATCATTAAAGCGAGCTTATATCAGTTAACATAACGAAATATATCACATATATAATTATACATTAAATTATCGAATCAACACTTGATCCGATACCCCGGCTATATTACATATAACCGACTAATATAACATGTACCAATTCATCGAATCAATACTTGATCCGATGACCCGGCTATATCACATATACCCGGCCGATATCACATATCGCGAGAATAGAATACGGTATCTCATATCGTATTATTCTCGGTCCCCCACATATCACATATGTGCTCCTACTCTATTTTGCCTGAGCCAGAAAACTTCTGTGTAGGACTCTAAAGAATCGTCAATACGCCGGCAGTAGGTGATGATCATATCAAACACCCACAAGGTGCAAACGGTCAGCTAAACGTAACAGCCACCCAGGTATTGAGCGATTAGAAGATCAACAAGCAAGCCTGTACATTCTCCTGTGAATCCAATCAGTAACACTACCGTACAGTCCGGTCTCTTCGTCTGATATGTCGCATATCCAGTCTAGGGGTGGTAAACGTCAGACCCCAGTAACCGATAAGTCGTGTCGATGTGTGGCTCATAACAGGTCGAGAAACTACTGATAAAACTTACCAGTAGCACTCCAAATCAGCCATGGCCAGGGACTTCCAGTTATAGCCAATCGAACACAGCACAACATCAACTCCCTACACCGGGAGAGACGAAACCCCTCCTATCGCTCATTGCCTCCATGTGATTTGGAACTGTACCCAAAAGACACCGTTTTGCACGCCCTCTTGGACGTGGTAAGGTGGAAATCAAAGCACAGTGGGAATCACACAAGACTCTATGACGATCTCGGGTCTACAGACTAACCTGTACCAGTGTCACCGGAGAACCACTATCTGACGATAGGTATAATACCATCTAGGAGTTCTCGGTGAGTCCGTTCAGTGTACCCTGTCTCCACTGAGCACCCGTACACCATCTTTGATGTCAAACACCGATGGATATGAGATCATCCATCACCCATCATATGGGTCAAGATGCGTATACGCTAGTCTACTCTGGTGCATCGATGCCCTGTCTCGATACACCCTCGACTAGGAACAGTTGTAGGATGTACTCGTTGACTACCCTGGCCCCACTAGTATGATCTGCATCATAGTCCTAGTAGTCGAGTACATATCCTAAGGGCTTTATCAACATGTGAGAGTAAGACAGTAAACTAATACAAGTCAACATGTTAAAATAAAGTGAAACCAAATAGCATACTATCATGTCGAGCAAGAAAGTCCTCTCTATATATATATCCAAGCATCCACTATAATATACATCATATGTACAACAATGGCCTCTAGGGCATATATATAACTAACACCATTCTGATCTAGGTTAAAGTGCACGCAGAGTGTTTCTTTTCTCTCTCTCTTTGGCAGCGACCATGGCCCGACCCTAGACTATGACTCAGTGACCAAGTTAACCGAACTTTCTTAAAACACCGGCTTATGGATTGTCTGAGTTGCATACATCATTGACACTCCTTCTTCTACCCTTTGCATTTCTCCAGAACACCCTGTATCACTACGAACATCCACTTCCATTAGATAAATCCATCGTATAGTTACATACGAACTCGAAGGAACTTGTTCCAGATTCGAGGATAGATTCAGGTTCTGGAGAGATTGAATAGGACTATTCAGTTGTCTTTTCCTTTTTCCTTCTCTCAAGTTATGAGGGCTCCTAGGATTAGGAGAGAGTACACCTATTACGCTTATTGGATAGTCTTCTTCCAAACCATAGGTAGGTGCTGAAAGGTAGGGAATGAAGAAAACCAATTAGCCTAAGTGTGGTGTACAGAAGGTAATAAGTAAAGACAAATAAAGAGATTAGAAGGAGGGCAAAGTAAATTGCGACTGCTATCATTCACGACCAAACCAAGTATTTCATTGCCACTCCTATTTCACCTTTCTATTTCTCCAGAACACCCCGTATCACTACGAACATCCAATTCCATTGGATAAATCCATCGTATGGTTATATACGAACTCGAAAGAACTTGTTCCAGTTCGAGGATGATTTTGGTTCAGGAGAAATAGGAATAAAGTTTATTCAGTTGTCTTTTATCTTTACCTTCTCTCAGATTGCGAGTACTCCTAGGATTAAGAAAGTACACCTATTATGCTTATTGGATAGTCTTCTTCCAAACCATAGGCTGGTGCCGAACGGTAGGAAAGGAAGAAAACCATTTAGCCTAAGGGGGTGTACAGAAGGTAATGAGTAAAGACAAATAAAGGGATTTGGAGATATGGCAAAGAAATATACGGTTACAGTCATGAATCTGATAATAGAAGAGGCGTTACTAGGAATACCAGGATACCCCTTCGAAACATATTCATGTTTCAGTTTCACAATACGTTATTAATTGAAAACTGATTTCCCAATTAGATCCTTACTCCAGGATATGTATTTACCAGGTATGATTCTCACATCCGTATGGTTTTACAGATGATGAGTGGGAGTAAGTTATTGGGAATTAGGTGATCATCCTCATTATATCGGGATTCGTTTTAATTGGTGACATTTGAGGAAATCGCCTGGGTTTTTGCCGGACGACAAATATTTGGTTTTGAATATCCGTTGTTATGCACTAATTTCAAACTGATATATCTGTACGTTTATTTTATAAAGTGAGATATAACTTTTTAAAATTATGTCCATGACCTTTACCTATATCAGTTGATGGTTAGGTAAGGAGCATTCAACGGCGGTGTAATTCTTCTTAACCAATGTACAGTTTTCAACCTACGACACATAGGGTTTGAGTTATTAAACTCAGGGGACTTATACAAAGTATTGTATGTTGTCCAGTGTCCATTAGGACAGAAGGGTTGGTCCTCGTACTATATTCTGTTTACTTATGACTTCTCAAGTTTTAGACACGTGTTTCGAAGAAATACAATGTCCAAGTTTTGAGAAGTTATAGGTATAAGAGTAAAGTAGAGAACCACGTATCGCAAGTATCGGGATTCTTCAAGGTGATCGAAGATGTAGATACATGTGTGAGGTATTCAGTTGATAGTAATGGTTTTGAGAACTAGCTTCTCTTTTAGGTTACTCATAATTGGATGAACTCCTAAGTTGAGTAATGCTGATCGGCCTCTCTCCATTTAGTTGACATGCACTGGAGACAGCTGCATGATTTGAATCTAGTTCTAATTAAATTAGTTCCTCTGTTTCTATATTGAATATAGAATGGATCATATCTTAACGGTGTTAAGGTTCATGGAGTTGTCCGGCTTATGCTTGAAACCAGACACTGGATAACTCAAGGCACGTTCTATAATGGCAGTTTGTGGGTTAACCCGGGCTATGATGAGGGTTGACTTTCTACCATATGGAAGATCAATAGTGATATTGTTCTTGACTCACCACAGTTTTAGTAAAATAGACTTTTTCAGAAAACAGTAGTGGGAGTATGGTAGAACTGGAAGTGATTCTAGAACCGCAAACGATTACTGAAAATTTAATAGGACCTAAAGATTCAATCGGGTTTGACATTCTATTAGCCACTCCGCAGATATGGTGGGTAACCTCAGGTGCCCGAGAGGTATTCTGGTATCCTCAAGGACGGTGACAGGGAGGTTCTTGTTTATCCAGACTTGCCATTGCTCCTGTTCCAGACTATGAGACCCGACAGGAGGATGAGTATAGCGTCCTTCTAAACTAGCTTTAGAAGTGCACGTGTATATGATTCTGCCAGAGGGTTGTTGTAGCCAGTGGGAGCAGCGGAAGCATAGAGGATAAGTAGCTTGTGTCTATTTATAGACTAAAGCAGATATAGCGGAGATAGATCATCTATTTTTGATGTCACAATCATAGGTTTTGACTTCATCAGAATAAAGGATGGGTCTATTAAGAAAATAGTAGGGTGTGATGTCCTGGTATTTGGATGACATACACATAGTAGGAAGTGAAATTCCTATACTACGATCGGTTATACTGTGGTTGTCACACAGTGGTTTCTCCATATAGGATATGGATATAATATCAGGCATTCTGGTTATTAGATCTATGGTTTTAGATCTAGATTTGGGAAGTGTCTCAATCTAGGTACTTAGACAGTATTCTAAAGGTGTTTTAGAATGGACGACTCCTGGCATGGTAGTGTACCTGCAGGTGATGGAGGCATCCTCTCTAAAAGGTGTCTTACAGACTAAAGGGGAGAGGGATGTGCATGATTGGCATATCACTTGCTTAGGCAATTGAGTTGATCATGAGATGTCAAGTACCACACTAGATGTTGTTTTTGCACTAGATGCAATAAGTTGATATTAATCCAATCCTGGAGAAATTTTCGGAAGCAGTTTTAGAACTTAAGTGGATGTTCTAGGGATTTGATAATGACAGCCTCCTTCGAGAGACAGTTATCACTCCAGGATTCCAAGGTGACCTGGATGACAGAGTGACTGTCAGAGTTATAGTTTTCCCTCTTGACGAGGGGCAGTAGTTTGGACAGATGGTCCAAGCGGATACTGAGGGAGGCATGGTGTAGGATACTGATTAAATTCAGTTGATATGCGGTCTAAGAAGATTGCTGGATTTGGAGTTCATTTGTGAACTAGGTCCCATCAGATATCCAGACATATTCTAAGACAGGTATTACTCAATTCGGGAGATGGCTTTCTCCACGAACTTGAGATAAAGAGAGACATAGAAAGAAACATCAGGGTGAATCCACTCACTGAGGCTATTTCTCGAACATAATAGTTTTACAAATGATCTTTGTGAAACTGATTAGTAGAGGAGTTGGGTGTTCGGTATCACACGGGCTGTGAGTATGCGACACCGCAATAATTAGCCTTAAGCGCAAGTGGAGATTGTTGGATATAGTGCCCTCAAAGTCAATTATTGGATCACAAGTACGTGATTGCAATGATTGAGGGAGGACCTATACCAGTAGGACAGTCTTACTCAAGATGATAGTATGCTATCTGGTTTGTCTTTATCATCGTGTACATATTTTAGGTGACATTACAGATCACTATTAAACGTTGATAGAGCCCTTAGGATTCTTGCTTGACAACCAGCAGTATGATGGAGATCATATATGTGAGAGTTGGGTAGTCTATAAGAACATCCTTAAAGTGTCCCTAGTCGTGGGAGTTTCAAGACTGGGCATCGATACTCCGAGAGTAGACTAGTGTACACGGATCGAGACCCCGACGAAGGGCGATGGCCGGTCTCACAAGCCATTGGTGTCAGTTTGTTCACCTAAGACATATATAGGTGCTTATTGGGTTATGAGTATACCAGACAGGACTCGTCGGGAACATGCGAGTTGGTATTATACCTGTCGTCAGATAGCAGTTCCCTGGTGACATGTATACAGGTTAGTCTATCGACCTGAGATCATCATTTGTCTCGTGTGAGTTCCCACTGTGCTTTGATTACTACCCTACCACGGCTCAAAAGAGTCGTGCAAACAGGTTTTAGTTAGGTACAGTCCCGAGCCACATAGAGGCAGTGAGCGGATCGGCAGAGGATTCGTCTCTCCCGGTATTGGGGGTGAGATCGTGCTGTGTCTGGAGAGCCATTACACAAAGTCCCTGGCCAGGGAAAGCGAGAATTACTGGTAGGTATTCCAGTAGTTTCTCAGGGTGTTCTGGGCTACACTCCGACACGACTTATACCACTATTAGGGGTCTGACGTTTACCAGCCCCTTAGGCCCGATATGCGATACTCATAGACGAACGGACCGGACTGTACGGATATTGTCACTGACAGGCTCTGTAGGGTTTCAGGATGAGTTCGCATGTCAGCTTCCCTTTCGCTCAATACATGGGTAGCCGTTACGTACAGCTAGTGCCTCTGACATGCTTATTGTTAAACCCGCTGCCAACGTATTGACGAGTCTTTAGAGTCCCCCGCAGAAAGTTTCCCAAGTTCGGGCGAAACGTTGTAGAGGCCGTATAGTTTTATGGCAGGGTTCGATCATATACGTTCACTTGTGCACGGATCATGATCGGACGGATCATACTAGTGGGCTTTGGTTTAACCCGGATCCTAGTATTTGATTTGTTGGATTACTTTCATCTCATTGCATTCGTATTCAGTTGGAATGCGGATGCAGGTATGTATATATAGATGAGGGGTATTCTTGTGATCCGTCACGAGTTTACTTTAGTTGATGCCATATCTTTTTTATTGGATTAAACATTTACTTTAAATGTTTAGTGGAGGAAAATGTGAGTGCAAGTTTTGTCCCAATGCATCATTTCATGTCACATGCACATGGTGACTCATGGTCTTGGTTCATGTGACCATTTATTATGACATAGATTGATTTTGGAGCTAATTATGATTGTGGGGGATATTTTTGGAGAGAGAGGGCTGCCATGGGAGGGCATGGGATTATTCTTTTGGTTTTGATATATATTTTCTCTCAAAAATATCTCACACATTCAACAAGCTTTTCTCTTCACTTGCTTCTCTTTCTTGAGCTCACATCTTCCTCTAATGGCTTCTTCTTCAACCTCCACCCATCCCTCTCATGAGTTAAGAATCCATGGGTGTATTGAGACAAAGTTATCACACACATTCTCTACTTCACCTTGGACATGTCGGCGAGCAAACTTCATGTCCAAGTTGCTTCGGTTTTGAAGCGGGAGCCCGTAAAAAGATTCCTTGACGTGGTGACACTTCGACGAGGAGACCGGAGATCGAGCGAGATCAGAGATTCCGCGAGGAGCTAAGGATTGTGGCTAAAGACCGAAGGGCATGGATCGATCGGTATATCCATTCTAACGTCTTTGTAGTTAGCAGTATAGGGTTAATGGAACGATCCGAGTAAAAGTCTGCGTTAGCGCCAGTTTATAAAAGTTTTTTCCGCATTTGGCCTCGGATAGACGGCCGGGGAGCTACCATATACTTACACAGGTCACCTTGGAAGCCTGGAATGATAACCGTTTCCCGAATGAAGCTGTCTGTATCGCCTTGAAAATTCGTTTAGGTTATTTTCGCGTTAATTAGCGATAATGCGTGTTTTTCATAAAACTTCATTAATGGATATTTCCACATAGACTGGACTAAATCTATTTTTAATAGTGATAATATGTAATTATATATATAACTGTTTTATTATTATTGTTCACTAATTACCAAATTTTCTAAAAATATTTTTCTAAGTAAAAATCTTAGTTAGCATGCACAACCCAAATTTTTACCCTAGATTTAGTGTAACATGTTCTCTTTTTATTTTCCCTCTAAGTTTTAAATCCTTTCTGTAAAACCAAAAACAGTTTAGAAAATAAGAAAAAGAAAAGAAAAGGGAAGCATGGGGGCATTAAATAAGGCATGGGGCTTGACTTTTGGGGCTCTCTCTCTCTCTCTCCCCCCCTCTCACTCCAGTAGCAACAGCAACCCCAGCTCCTCCAGAAGCCCCTCCCCTTTCCTCTTCCTCTTCTTCTTCTTCTTCTTCTTCTTCTTTGATTAAACACCAATCTCCATAAAAAAAAATCCATCTTTCTTCACAAAACCACTTGCTAAACACCCCCAAAACCATTCCTTATTGGTTCTTGTGGCAAGGTCAGCAAGTATGAACCCACCTAGGACCAACTTGAGGTATAAAGCTTACCCTATTACCCTTTTTGCTAAACTTGTAGTTTAATTAGGTTAAAATAGCATTTTAGAGAGTTTTTGTGCTAATTATGTGGTTTAAGTGGAGATTAGGTCAAGTTAAGGTTTTGATGGCTTGATTAGCTTAATTAAGTGTTATTAGTGTCGTTTAATCCAAGTCTTTGCACCAGTTTACACTAAAATACCATACTATATTAAATTAGTGCTAATTAGTGTTTCAGTTAAGAATTATGCTAGTTTTGTGATATGCTTTTAAACCTGTTGCTTCAGACAAAAGTTGCAAATACTGGAGCATGTTACTTGACCTAGACCATACACACGAAGCACGAGACCACCATTCCCATTATAGGCCACAAATAAAAGGGTTATGGCCGCAAATTGTGGCCAGAGTGAGGAGTTGGGTGTCGGGGGTTCTCCTGTAGGTGTCAGCTATGTTTTGTTGGTCTTTGGTACATGTAACTTTTCCTGTTTCCACTTGTATCAAAATCTGGGGCCATTTACCTTATTTTCAATACTTTTAGACTTGCGCAACACGTGCGTTCTGAGTTTTGGTTTAGTGTTTGCTGTGTATCGCAGCGTGTCAGGGTGGTTTCAGACGATTGCACACACGTTTTGGTGTTTCGAGTGCACACGCGTTAGCTTGCGACGCTGGTTTCTCGTATGATCTTGATATCGCGTTTTTGCAGGATTCTAGCCTTATGTGTGTTGCTTTGTGTAATTCTAGGATCGGTCGCGAATACATCGGACGTGGCGCAGAAAGGAAAGGCGGTAATTGGATCAGACTAGTGGAGGCGTTCCGGTGAGTAGATGTACACATCTATGGGGGAAATCGTTTGGATGGCGCATAACCCCCGATAGTTAGAATGTAGTTTAGTACTTATAATTATATGCGTAGTTCCTAATTAATTATCCTGTTGCATTGCATCATTTATCATATGTATATATACTGTGCTAGTACCTCTTAGGACACTCGCACTATTACCATTGGTTTATGCTGCACGGGCACTATTCATGGGGACACATACGCCTTGGTAATTGCTATGCCATGGACACTTATAACTAGTAAAATCCGAACCTTATCACTTGTGCTATTATGTTTAATAAACCTGCAAATTGATATATTTTTAATTCATCAACATGGATATGTAGGATTGCTAGTCACATGCACATATCTTATTGCATCATTGTTCATGCATAGCTTTCTAGTTTCCGCATTGCATTGCATATTTCTAATATTATAGACATTCATGTATCATGATTCCTTTTGAGGATTTATGTATTTATGATATTTATGGATTTGGAGAAACCGAAAGGATTTGAAAACATATTACCATTTTAAAAATGTAAGTTGTGGTTTTCTCAGGATATGATGCATCTATCGTCCACCATGAGATTTGTCACGTCCCGAAAGTATGGAACATGACCGGCACTTAAACTACGAAACGTCTCGAGGCGTATGTAATCTAAGTAAGCCGAAAACCCAGAAATCCAAACCAAGAAAAGTAGTAGAGTGAAGAAAAACCAATTTAAAATCAAGTAGTTTTAATATCATAAGCCGAATTATGCGTTTTAAAAACATCAAGTATTTTCTGAAAATTTCGGCAGAGTCTCCTTTGTAAATACTGGCCCCCAAATGGGATACAACATGAATAGTATACGAAATCAATAAAAAAAAGGCATCCCCAAGCGGGAGCTAGCTCTTCGTCAATCGACGGTCACAACCACACAAGCAATATAATATACAACGCCAAGGGCGAGGATCAAAACTCAAAAGGAAACTCAAAACACCAAGAAATCCACAGAAATATAACGCGCGACTCTAAGGTCGAAAGAATAACATCACTGGTCTCTATCTCAAAATAAATACATGTTTGGTTGATGGAATTTACTAGATACAACTAAAAAATATTATACAAGGTAATATGATGGTTACGATACTAATAAACCCACCTACTAGCAAGTTACCCGAACAAAACTGTGCCCGCAAAGCCGTAATGAAACATGTACGGCAAACCTGCAAGAAACTGGGGCACAACGGGGGTGAGTTGCCAACTTGTGAATAGAAAAACATCTACGAATAGAAATCGCATGAATGACGCAATCCTAGGTCATACGATCATAATATATAATCCTCAAATATAACCAGCAGTCTATAACAATGACTAGGGTAAATATCTAACCCAAGTGTAATCCGATATGCCCGTGTCAGTGCCTCAGGTAGCAATATATCATATGGATGATGTATGAATGCATGAAACAAAATGCATGTACTGAAGAAAACTGCTTTCATACATTAGTGAGATTTCTATATTTTTAAAATGAGGTATCATAATGAAATCAGCATAAAACAGCGCCTAGCATCGGCACAAAACGTAATCCCAATATCTCGATATCTCTGTATCGCAGTCTCTGTACCTCAATATCTCGAAATCTCAATGTCTCAATCATAATGATTAGGGCGCCGTCAGTCCAGGCTGGCCCCTACCATCCATCTCATGACCACGACGGTATCCTCCGGATATCCGACGCGTCGGGTAATATCACCGGTCGGTCGTGCTCCCCTGCACAGGCTCAACGTCAACAACACGATCTTCTTGCCTCGGGGTACCGCACCGGGCCCACCATGTACCCGAAACGGTTCATCCATCTCCTCGAATCGGGTCTCGAAATCCATCAGCAAACTCATGGTGGACGACTCATACATCATAGGAAAACCGCACTTTTTATTTAAAAGAGAGGAAATAAGCTTATACAAGTTTTGCGGTTTTCCCCCAAATCCAGAAATCTCATGGAAATCCGAATCCAAATCATCAATAGCATGTAAAACCATGAATATAGGCATGAGAATCCATGAATACGGCATAACAATGAATAACAGTATGCATGAAGTGACAAGTAATAACTACAATATCTAAGCTGGCATATAAGGTAAGTACACTAATATCATGTCAAACTACTAGCTATCAAGCTAAGTTAAGCCATAATATTTTTTAAGGTGTACGTGACATGGCAATTACCGATGAAGATGTGTGTGAGCCGGCAAGTAAGTGTACGTGGTACATACGCATCATCGGTAATGGTGCTGGTGTCCTAACAGCATAATATCAACAATGCAATATGAAATAACAATGTAAGTATGCGATGCGGAGCGAGCAACCATAATGAGCGGGAGCTAAATAATAAACAATGGTGCCATTTGAAATAACACGAATCATGGGGTTTTGAAAATAAGGGCTACGGTGGTTTTAAGAAAGGATACATCTTTTAAAATATCCGTAGATCCCTTGACCTGTCTTTTAAAATACCCATGACCCGCTAGTTTTGAAATAGGTAGGAGTCTAATCTAATCTAACAACTACACTAAACTATACGGCCGAACTAACAAGCTGAACTACAGGTAAGGAAACCGCCTAGCATCTGAGTCGATACATATACATACCTGTATATGTATAGTCGGTGATCCCACCTCAATAATATCATATCCGATACCATATCTATAATCAGACATCCCAAGTCAAGAGTGAGGATCAATCATCAATATATAGCTCGTACGTAAATCCGTCGTACGGCATCCCAAATCTGGGTACGGGTCAATATCACATTCATCATACTATTCATCTGGTATCCTCTTTATCAAATATCATGATCGGGGTACTGATCTACGTCTAGTACAATACTGATACCGCCTAAGTATGCATGCACGTGTGTGAAACACTATGTCAAGGACCCGCTACAACGTCATGTCGTATCTCAAATACGAACCCTGGCATATTACCGATCTCACGGCCTCAAATCAAATCTCATCGAATCATCTCAAATCCCAAGTACTATCCTCATCATCCATGCATGTGTATATGAATGTATATATGCATAGTCCCATACCCACGCGTATATACATATATACACATCCCCATCTACGCACAATAAAGTAATGTATGCAAGTTTGTGTGTGCGCATGTGGGTATAACAACTACTCTAGGGTTTCGCAACTAACCCAAAGCTAATCCATGAACACATAATCATATCATGAATAAACATTCTCATATCATAAAACACCTATATAAACATATATATATTAACTATACTACGGACTGCGGGGGTGCTATACGCCATCCACCCGACTTCTCCCCGTAGATATAAATCTACTCACCCGATCTTCGCTCGCCGGTGTCGACGTTGCCACGCGCTTGCTTATCGTCTCGAAGTCCACATGGGGTACCTACACGTTATATATAGCATCGTATCACATTAAAATCTGACTCATAACCAAAACGACATACGAATCCCACATAGGTCAAAACCTATAGCTGCTTTCACAAATCAACCCAAAAACCCTCGACGTCGGCCTACAAACGCCAAACCATCGAGAAAAACACCAAACAAACCAATCATGGTTTCAAAACTCATTAACTGTATAAGAAATAGGGATTAATTCGTCAAATCCATAAAATTAAACCAATCGTTTTATTTTCAAAAAAACTAGTTAGCATAAATTCCCATTTCGGTTCAAAACTTGATGTTTTAACGTATCTACAAATTTTAACGATTCAAATGGCCAAAATGCTCATTAAATAATATAATTAGGTCATACAAATAACTTTCATAAATTAATCTCATCAATTTGTATAAATTCCAAGTTCCTAGTTTGCAAAAAAATTACCGATTTTAACTCTTTTTAAAGTAAAATTCAAAATTTTACAATTAAGCTTGGTTTTTCATAATCTAAGTTGCTAAACAACAAATTAAAATGTTAATAAAATCATGAAAAACTTAATTACATTTTAATCTCAATTATATATGTATTTCACTAAAACCTAGTTTGCAATTTCTTAAAATTACTACAATTTAAATTTAACCTTTTGCAACTACCAACAAAATTATTTTTAGCATAACATTAATATGTCAATTATATCACACAAACATAATCTCACAACACAAAATACCAATTTAAATTCAAACCCCTCTCTTGAATTTTAAATCATGCACTTAGAACTAATTAAAAAACCTAATTAAACATTTAATTAAGCTAACCTAAAGCAATTAACAACAAATTAAACAAAAAGGTTAGAATTATACCTCATGATCAAGAGATCAAATATGGAAATCAAAGCCTCTAAAATGCTAACTTGTTCCCTAGATCCATGCAAGTTGGGCTAATGATAAATGGGTAGGGATTAGATTTGGATTTTAGCTTGATTTTTGTGGATTTTCAAGCATTTTTTGATGATTTTTTTAAAGAGAAAGAGAGATGAAGAATGAAGGGGCTGAAAATGGAGGGGGGCTCGGCCAATGTAGGTGGGGGAGAGGAGAGAGGGAGTGTGGTGTGAGGTATGGTGAGGGAAAAGTCCAAGTCAACAAAAGACCAAACTCTTTTATCTATTCTCATTCTTTTCATTTCTTTCTTTTCTTTTCTATTCAAAAGGAGGTGATTGGAGAGAGAAAAAAGAGGGCTGTCAAAGTGGGCCGGCCATATGGTGGGGAGGAGAGAAGGGGTGTGTGTGTGAAGCAAAGAACACCAAACACCAATTCAATATGCACCAAAACCCTTTTATTTTCACAAAATAAGCCTTTTTCTACAATATTTTCTAAAACCGATTAACAACTTCATTTAAATTCAAAAACCACATGTTAAAATTTTGTTTAATGTGTTATGATGCACAAAATTTGTTTCGACCCATTCTAATTTGTAATTTTTCCTAATTAAATGTATTAGTGACGGCTTAAAATAATATTAAAATAATTAATTTCAGAAAATTTGAAATTTCGCCAATGGCTCAATAAGCACCAAATACAAGCAATTACATAGCTAGAATATGTATATTTAATTTTATAATAAAGATATTTGTATTTTGACTTTTTACAAAAAAAACCCTTATTTACCGATTTTCCGAAATTTCACCGAAACGATTTTCAAAACGTTACAAGATTTCTCGATGCCTGAGTAGTATCATACACCCGATTCGAGGAGGAGGAGGAACCGTTTCTGGGTGCATGGTGGACCCGGTGCGGTACCCCGGGGCAAGAAGGTCGCAGATGATGGCGTTAAGCCCGGCAGGGGAGCACTACCGACCGGTTATTTGTGACGCGGCGGATATCCTGAGGATATCGACGTAATCTTGAGTTTTGATGATATGGTCCAGTCCAGATTTGCCGAAGCCCTAGACCAGATATTTGGGCCAGTCCGGATTGCCGGAGCCTAGGGATAATTGAGATATTCATATTTAGTGTCGATGCTTGACACGGTTTTATATTGATTTCATTGATAAAACGAAAGCTAAATTACAGAATTTCAATAAGACAAGAATACAGATTTTCCATGTTAATTATATTCAAATCTCGTATAGTTTATTGCATTCATGTTGCATACATATTATTACATCGCATCATCTTAGTATTTGTAGGTTGTGACATCATTGCGTACATGCTTACGATAGCCTTATTAGATGTTACTTATTACTCACGAGTTGGCAACTCACCCCCGTCGTGCCACGGTGTTTTGCATGTCTGACCCGTCAGCACAGTAGCGGCAGGTGCACCTTCTCTTTTGCTCCTTTTGCTTGGACTCGCAGCATTGTTCGTAGGTGGGTTGCGGGGTTATTTTGTTGCCACCTTGTATCATTATTGTATCTAGTGTACTCCAACTACCATATCTACCATATGTATTATTGTGTTAGCGACTTAGAGACGAGACAGTGAGATTTGTGTATTTATATGTTGTATCTCTGGGTTGAGCTCACTTGAGCCGACATGATGTTTTATTGCTTTATGCCTTTATATGCTTATTTTGCACAGTAATGATATTTATATTGCGTGTGATTTGAGTCCGCCTTGGGCGAAGAGCTAGCTCCCGCTTGGGGATGCCTTATTTCATGTTATTCATATATTCCTATTTTGTACCCGTTTGGGGCCAGTATTTACAAAGGAGACTCTGCCGAATTTTTTGGAAAATGATGTTTCTTTTGAAAAGCTTGATGTGAATTATTTGATATAAATCGCTTTCAATATATTTTGGTTTTTCTTTACTATATTGCTCTATTTGGTTTTGATTTCTGGGTTTTGGCTTACTTAGATTATGTACGCCTCGAGACGTTTCGTAATTTAAGTATCAGTCATGTTCCGTATTTTTCGGGTCGTGACAAAGTTGGTATCAGAGCGTTAGGTTTTACCTTTATGAGTGTAGGATGACCCTCGGTAGATGGAGTAGGTAACTTAAGCAGAGTGACGTAGCGTGTGTATGTTCCACGGCATATCTACGATACGATTCTCCACTTAAGAAACCTTAGAATGTACATATATTGAGATCTTTGATTCTATTTGTTGCCATGATCATACCCTTATTGATTCCATTCCTCCTTATGATCATGTGTCCATTTTGGGATCTGTTGATTCCTTTCATTCCATTGATATGGTTTCATCCCTTGAGGTTCCTGTCACCATGGTTTGAGTGCAGATTAAGCTGCTGCTAGTGATGCGGTCAGGGCGAGCTCGTCATGGACGAGGACTGACCATCGTGTTTTCTGGTGACACGAGAACGTCTCGATTTTTGTATTGGAGTTGTGACTTCTCGTTTGAGGCGAGTGTTCGGCGTTGCACCGTATGATTGGGACGTTGATAGAGGCTACCGGTTGTATGAGGACTGTTGATGTACAACATACCTTAGAGATTTTGATGTCGTCTACCATGTGGACAGATGACCCAGTTGTTGCTGAGATTGATATAATGTCGCTTCTAGAGCTTACGAGTTGAGATCGCTGGAGCTTTCCGGCAGAGATATGACAGATGATAGCTAGCCTATCTTGAGTTGAGAGACGAAGGGTATTCACATGTTATCTAGGCGAAGTTAAAAGTTCGAATGAATGTCAGAAACCCATTTTTTCCAAGTTTAAAGTATTCGGAGGAACTTGCAAGTAATTCTGTAGACCCTCTAGATGAATGAAACCCTAACTCGACATGATGACCATGGAACCGCTTTTGAACCTTAGGGTTTGCTGCAGTTTAGCGGTGCCATCAGTGAGGCTTTGGTTTGCCCTTCTACGGTTGGTCCATAGGTACTGTGACGTGTACTAGATATTATTAAACTATGCTCAGAGTTGAGCTTTCGAAGAATCATGAGACTATGACAAATCGAACGAAAAGTTTAACGTCGTCCGGATATCATATGGTAGGAGACCAGTACATGGACCAGGTTCAGATAAGGATCTCACCCAGATGCGTTGTGAGTTGATCGAGAACGGACGAGTATTGAGTATTCCTCCGATGGTATGGATGAGTTCCTGAGGATGTGTTCAGCTAGAGATCTTCTACAGAGTGATGAAGATACCGAGTTCGTGATTTTGAGTCCGTGTGAGAGACTCCGGATTGACTGTAGCCGAGACAATTGCAGTACGCAGATAGCTTGACGTGGCGTCGAAGCAAACGATAATAAAAACAAGTGGAACAAGAGGTTCGTGCGAGATGTCAAACGAGCTATTGCTACTCCCCATTGAGATTAGAGATCTGATATGTATACAAAAGCGTGATATACGACCAGTTCCCGAGAAAAAGCTGTGCTGAGAACGCAGATGTCCAGAAAGCGAGAAGAAAATTAGGCAAGAGTACCAGCCTTCGTATAGTTCGGTATAGGCAAGATCGGAAGAGACCCTGAGCAGGTTCCTTCCAGGACACTGCTACAATAAGATTTGCACTGATGACCAGACGTGTGACGAGTATTCAAGGGACCAGAGGCCGATGCCAGTGACGTGCTGCTTTACGAATGGTCATACTAATTGGCCAAGAGACGATTAGAGAAGTGCCAGAGCGGAATCATTTCCGTTAGCACACTTGACTGAACCGAAGAGCCGATGGATTATGAGATTGGTAATCCACAGAGAAATGAGGATCCAGAGACAGAGGACGCCAGACCGTAAGCAGGAGGCAAGCAGATGTTCTTGCTCTGCCAGTTTTGGACGCACCAATTTTTTCTTTTCGACATTGTAGGAGGTGTACCTCAATGTCATTTGCTGCGATTTGCGTTGTGATCCGAGTATCACGCTTATATCGCTTAGATTTGAGTTTTAATGATTGAGTTTTATGATATTGATTTCGTGCACCATTGCTGCACCTACTGGGTATTTATATTTTTGTGCGTAGTTATCGCACTTGAAATACCATTTACACATTGTTGTATTGGTTTATGATTTGCGCATATGTATTGCACTTGATATTGATTTTGTGCCTTGGCTGTACATGCTTATGATTTCCTGGATTTCATACATTTGATTTGATTTTTGTGCGTGTGGTACGCACTCGATTTGATCTTGCACTCGGTATAGCTTATATGTGCTTGCAGTGCATTTGTCACGACCCGAAAGTACGGAACGTGACTGGTACTTAGATTACGAGACGTCTAAAGGCGTAACGTAACCTAAGTCAGCCAAAGCCCAGAAAAATCTAAACCAAAATCAAAAGAGTGAAGGAAACCTTACATGAAAACGATTTTTTGAAATCAATTAAGTTGCATTGAACCCTTTTTTAGAAACATCAAAAATTTCCGAAAATTTCGGCAGAGTCTCCTTTGTAAATTCTATCCCCCAAAATGGGTACAACAAGATATATAACCTGTAATCACAAAATGGCATCCCCAAACGGGAGCTAGCTCTTCGCCCAAGGCAGATCACAACCACACGCAATATATATATATATATATATATATATATGTAATCTCAAGAAAAAGAGCATAAAGAAATGCGAAATGTAAGAAAACACAACGTCGGCTCAAGTGAGCTCGACCCAAAAGAACCCACATATACACAAATCTCTCAGTCTCATCACTAGGTCAAATATACAAATAAGAAGTGGTAGATGGAGAATACTAGATACAAAAATGGTACAAAAAGAGATAATAGGGCTCTCGCAACCCACCTACGAGCAATGTCGCGAGTCTGAGCAAAACAAGTCACTAATAAGATAAGCCGCCGCTACTAGGCTGATGAGTCCGACCTGCAAGACACTGTGGCACAACGGGGTGAGTTGCCAGCTCGTGAGTAGAATATAACATCTAGTAAGGCTATCGTAAGAATGCACGCAAATGCGTCACAACATGTATGTCCAGATGTGATGTAATACCTCTAGTATGCATGGACATGTATGTAATGTCAATACTAAATCTTTAAGTGTTTTAAATGCTATGAGTTCTGCATTCTTAACTTTAGAAAAAGAATCTCTTTATAATAGCTAAATACCATCAAGAAATCATCTGAAACCCATGTCAAGTATCGACACCAAATATGAAAACACATCTGTCTCAATGTCTCACTGTATCAATGTCTCAATACATCGGGCTCCGTCAGTCCGGATCGGCCCATATCATCAAATCTCACGACAACGGTCGGTATCCTCCGGATATCAGCCGCGCCAGACATCACCGGTAGGTAGTCTTCCCCTGCCAGGCTCATCGTCTACAACTCGATCTTTTTGCCCCGGGGTACCATACCGGGCCCACCATGTACCCGAGACGGTTCATCCACTCCTCGAATCGGGTCTCGAAATCCAACAGAAAACATGAAAACTCATGGTGGTCGACACATACATCACGAGAAAACCGCACTTTGTTTTAAAAATGATAAATATAAGCTTTTGTTAAATTCTTGCGGTTTTCCCCAAAATCCAGAAATCGCAGCAATACCGAAATCCTCAAGAAAATCATAATACCCAACATATTTTATATGATAAATGTCTATGATATCAAGGTATGCGATGTGATTTGTGGCTAGAATCTATGTTAGTATGAAGATGATGCGAGGTATATACATGCTATGCGATTTCATATATCGTGTATAATGCAAATGGTGATACTAAACGAAACAGGTCCTACAGTGCTCGTGGCATGGCAATTACCAAAGGCGTGTGTGTCACATGAATAGTGCACGTGCAACAAGAGCCAATGGTAATGGTGTTCGTGTCCTATGAAGTGATATCGCACATGTGTATATGGATATCCTATGCAAATCTTGCAGACGAATAGCTATAAATGTATGAAATGTGCATGAGGGGGGTTAGCTAACTAACAATGCATATCTTGCAAGAATAAAGTAATCCTAACTAGGGGGCACCTCGCGCCATTCAGACGATTCCCCCATAGATGAATACATCTACTCACCTGAATGCCTCGCTAATCCGATCCGACCACCGCCTTGCCTTTGCGCGCCGCGTCCGATGTTTCCGCGACCGATCCTAGAATTGCATAACACACAGTATAAGATTACAGATTCCTGAAATGATGCAACCCACAATATGAAAAGATCAACGTTCTCTAATTTATCACAACGTGCACTCAGTGCGCGGAAAACGCACGAAAATCGCTAAAACCTTAACTAAAATCGCCGTTTCGGGGCAATCGTCAAAACTAAAAACCGACTAGACAAAACCCCGCATTCATGCACACTAATAGTCGTATATGATGCTAATTATATCGCTAATATAACGCAATTAGATCCCCTCCTAAAAATTTAGAAAAACTAGTAAGCATTGACATAGAAATATCGATGCAATCGTCGCGATTTAACGGTGTAGCGATCGCTACATCGCACAAACAACCATTCTAACCCACTAGATAACCACTACCCTAGCTTAAACCCACTTATCTTACAACAAACCCTAATTAGGGCATCAATACCTCTCTTGAATTTTCAAAAACCAACCATTACAATGAAATTAACACTTTAAAATACTAATTTAGCTTATTTAAACTACAAATTTAACAACTAGTTTAGGATTTATACCTTACAAGAGTTGATTCCAAACTTCCACTAGCCTCCAAGACACCTCTTTTCTTCACTTTTTAAACAAATTAGGGTTAGGGAAGGGATGGATTTGGGTTTTGGTTTGAATTTGTGAAGGAAAAGAGTGTATTTTTGTGTAGATTTTGATAATTTTAGCAAGAATTGAAGCAAAAAGAAGTGAGGAAAAAGAAGTCCAGCAGCAGCCAAGGTTGGCCAGGGGTTGGGAGGTGGAGAAGTGAGTGAATTGTGTAGAAAATTCCACACATAAAGCATCTTCTAAGGTCATTTAATGCACATTATATCAATTCTTTGCAAAAAAAACCCTTTTTCATTCATTTTTTTGCCATGAAACAACAAATCATAGAAAGTTTTGGTAAAATTTTTGTTAATACTTAATTTTAGTTTATAATGGTTCCTAAGTGTGTAATTTACCTAATTAAATTTGTATTTATCACTAATTTAATGTATTTTTAAAAGCTTAAAATAATATTAAAAATAATTAATTACGGAAAAAAATTTAATTAACTAGAAAATTTTAAGTGACATTTTAGTGACCAATTTATAGCAATATCTTATCTAAATTTTGTATAATTAGGTCTATAATGAAAAATACCTATTTTTACTTTTTACGGAAAAGACTGCAAATTTAGCCGATTACCGAAAAACTGCCTAAACGATTTTCGAAGCGTTACAATCTTCCCACCTTAAAGAAATTCGGTCCCCGAATTTAGAATTTAACTATGCGTACCTTCAAAAGGATGGGGATATCTCTTCCTCATCTCGACCTCGGTCTCCCAGGCGACCTCCTCGCTGTTCGGGCCACGCCAAAGGACCTTGACGGACGGTATAACCTTCGACCTCAATTTCTTCACCTACCGATCCAAAATGACCACCGGCTGCTCGGTGAATGAAAGATCACGCTCTAGCTGGATCGTATGGTGCTGAATCGCATGGGAAGGATCATGAAGGTACTTGCGGAGCATCGAAACATGGAACACGGGGTGAACATCGGGGAAGCTGGGCGGAAGAGCTAACCGATAAGCGACTGGACTAACACGCTTTAGGATCTCGAAGGGACCAACATATCTAGGTCTCAACTTCCCTTTCCACCCAAATCTCATCACACCCTTCATCGGAGTGACCTTCAGGAAAACATGATCGCCAACAGCGAACTCGAGTCGGCGACGGCGCCTGTCAGCATATGATTTCTGCCTACTCTGTGCCGCTCTCATCCTGTCCCGAATCAGCTGTATCTTCTCGGTCGTCTCCTGTACGATCTGCGGCCCCAAAATACTACTCTCCCTGAGCTCTGTCCAACATACAGGCGATCGACATCTCCTCCCATATAAAGCCTCGAAAGGTGCCATCTGAATCGTCTCCTGGAAGCTATTATTGTAGGAGAACTCGGTCAAAGGAAAATGACGATCCCAGCTACCACCAAAATCTAAAACACAAGCTCTGAGTATGTCCTCAAGAGTCTGAATAGTACGCTCCGCCTGACCATCAGTCTGCGGGTGAAAGACTGTGCTAAAACTCAATCGGGTGCCCAAAGCTTCCTGAAGTTTCTGCCATAATCGGCTGGTAAACTGGATGCCCCGGTCGGACACGATGCAAGTTAGAACACCATGCAGTCGCACGATCTCATCAATATAAACCTGGGCATACTGAGAAAATCCAAAGGTGGTCTTCACTGGCAGGAAGTGAGCCACTTTCGTCAGTCGATCCACAATCACCCAAATAGAGTCATACCCTCGACTGGTCCTTGGTAGACCCATAATGAAGTCCATGGTGACCTGCTCCCACTTCCACTCAGGGATAGGCAAAGGCTGTAACTCGCCGGCTGGCCTCTGGTGCTCGGCTTTGACTTTCTGACAAGTCAGGCATCTTGACACAAAGTCTGTAACATCCTTCTTCATCCCGTCCCACCAGTAAACCTCTCTCAAATCATGGTACATCTTGGTGGAACCTGGATGAACACTGTATACTGATCTATGTGCCTCCTCAAGGATATCACGCCTCAGTCCCTCAGAATCTGGTACACACAGTCGAGTCCCAAATCGAAGTATCCCCTGATCATCAATCACGAACTCAGAAACTCTGCCCTGTCGAATCTGCTCAATAATCTCTAAAATACGGGCATCGCCGGACTGTGCCTCACGGATATGGTCAAGTAACTGTGGGCGTGCTCTGAAATGGGCCGGCTGTCCCCCGGTAGGAGTAAACTCGAACTGCACTCTGCTGTCACATAAAACCTGCCAATCCGCCGTCGTCTGCATCTGTACTGCGCTCAAACAAGATAAGCTACCTCCGGGCCTCCTACTCAAAGCATCTGCCACCACATTCACCTTGCCCGGATGGTATAGAATCTCGCAGTCATAATCTTTCACCAACTCTATCCAACGGGGTTGTCTCAGATTCAAATCTCACTGCTGAAAGATATACTTCAAACTCTTGTGGTCAGTGAATATCTGGCATGACTCACCGTATAGGTAATGTCTTCAGATCTTAAGTGCAAATACCACTACAGCCATCTCTAAATCATGGGTGGGGTAGTTCTGTTCGTATTTCCTCAGCTGCCGAGAAGCATACGCGATAACTCTGTCGTGCTGCATCAATACACAGCCCGGCCCCACTCGAGAAGCATCACAATACACCACGAACCCGCCTGATCCTGAAGGCAATGCTAACACTGGTGCAGTAGTCAAACGAGTCTTCAACTGCTGGAAACTGTCCTCACATGCCTGGGTCTAATCGAAAGGAACCCCCTTCCGGGTCAACCCGGTCAACGGTGCAGCAATGCGGGAGAAATCCTGGACAAAACGTCGATAATAGCCGGCCAGACCCAGAAAGCTGCGAACCTCTATAACTGATACCGGTCTAGGCCAACGCTGTGTAGGGTTCCTAGGAACTCTAATGAGGTCTCACAAGGCATCAACCATTCCAATTTCAAAAAAATCTAGGTGCCGAGAGACCCGACTACGGATCGTTTGCTAGAAAACTAGGCGAAAAAGCTAACTAGTTAACACTTAACTATGAGAATACGGAAATACAACCTTTGTAGATCCGGTGCTCCACCTCCATAGCTCCGCAACGAAGTCCTCTCCGCTGTCCAAAAAGAATCCGGGCTCTAGCGTCGACTTCATCGGAGAATAAGCGAGCTAGGTCGTCGATGTCCATGCCGAAGATGATCTACGTCGAAGCATCGCAAGATCAAGCTCTCACTTCACCAAGTCAAGAAACTTGTGAAGGAAACACACTCTACTACTTGGCAAGAGGTAGAGGATGAAGAAATAGGAAGTGGGTAGACTTTAGAATTGGATTTCTCACACTTTTCATCAATCCACCATTGATGAAGAGAAGCTTTCTTCTTTGAAGAAGATGAAGAAAATATTATGATAAGTTATTTTGAAAATGAAAAGAAAATGAAAACTTATCATAATCTAAACCATGGTCAAGTGTAGAGATTAAACTAGGGTTAGTGGGAATGGTTAGGGTTAAGGATGAGATAAGAATGGTTGACTTGATCAAAGCTTCAAGAAGCTTCAACATAAAACAAAATTAGCCACCATTCTTTTCTCTTTTCTTTTATTCATTTATCAAAAATAAATGGATAATTAAATAAGATAAATGAATAACAAATAATAAACCCTAAACATTTCATTAACCAAGGTTTAATACTTTACACTTAACCAAAAAGCATGTATCATCAAACATGATACAAGCAAGTGCACAAAATCATATCACATATATAATGCGCACATCCGAGTGAGAAAATCCATCTAAAGTGAACCAATATTAGTTAATGCAAAGTAATATATCAAATATATAATTATACATTAAATCATTAAATCAACACTTGATTTAACGATCCGGTCATATCGCATATAACCGGCTAATATCCAATGTATCGATTTATCGAATCAATCCTTGATTCGATAACTAGGTTATATCGCATACAACCATTCGACACATTCATCGCAAAAATAGAATACGGTATCACATACACGCATTATTCTTGGTCCCGCACATATCTCATATGCGCTCCTATTTCGTTTCGCTTGAGCCAGGAAACCTCTGTGTAGGACTCTAAAGACTCGTCAATACGCCGGCAGCAGGTGATGATCATATCAATCACCCACAAGCCGCAAGCGGTCTGCTAAACGTAACGGCCACCCGGGTATTGAGCGATCTGAAGATCGACGAGCAAGTCCGCTCACACTCCAGTGAATCCAACCAGTAACACTACCGTACAGTCCGGTCTGATCGTCTGATATGTCGCATATCTCGCCTAGGGGTGGTAAACGTCAGACCCCAATAGTTCGATAAGTCGTGTCGATATGAGGCTCATAACGGGTCGAGAAACTACTGGTAACACTTACCAGCAATTCTCTGAGAAGCCCTGGCCAGGGACTTCCTGTTATAGCCAATCGAACACAGTGCAACATCAACTCCCTATACCGGGAGAGACGAATCCCCTCCTATCGCTCATTGCCTCCATGTGACTCGGGACTGTACCCAAAAACCACCATTTTGCACGCCCTCTTGGACGTGATAAGATGGAAATCAAAGCACAGTGGGAACCATACAAGACTCTATGACGATCTCGGGTCAACAGACTACTCTGTACCAGTGTCACTAGAGAACTTCCATCTGACGTGAGGTATAATACCATCTGGGAGTTCTCGGCGAGTCCGTCCAGTGTACCCAGTCTCTACTGAGCACCCGTATATCATCTCTGATGTCAAACACCAATGGATATGGGATCATCCATCGCCCATCCGTATGGGTCGAGAAGGTATACGCTAGTCTACTCTGGTATATCGATGCCCCGTCTCGATACACCCACGACTAGGGACTTTGAAGGATGTACTTATAGACTACCATGTCCCCACTAGTATGATCCGCATCATAGTCCAGGTAGTCAGGTACACATCCTAAGGGCTTTACCAACATGTAACAGAGAGACAATCAGTATACACGTTAAGGTAAAGAGCAACCAGATAGCATACTATCATGTCGAGCAAGAAAGTCCTCCCTATATATGTCCCAGCATCCACTACAATATACATCCTATGTATAGTAATGGCCTCTAGGGCATACATATAACTAACAATCTCCCACTTGCACTAGGGCCATCTGTAGCAGTGGTTTGAAGTATCTCATACTCAACCATCCCATAAAAGTCTCTCTCTGGGAACATGCCTTTGTGAGTGGATCCGCTGTGTTGTCCTCTGAGTCTACTCTCCTGACCTCGATCCCCTGGAGATCAACCATCTCCACGATCAAGTGACACTGCCTTAGAATATGTCTGGATCACTGATGGGACGGACGTTCCTTGGCATAAGCCACAACTCCATTGTCTCACAATGGTTGGAACGTAGTTCATCTCATGAACCAATATACACCCAAACAGCCTCTTTGGTAGCATCTTTAGTAGCGATGTATCCTGCCTTTATCGTCTAGTATGTCACGGTGTCTAGCTTGGAACTCTTCCAACATACCGTCCCTTTACTGAGGGTAAAGACAATGCCTGCGACTGACATTCAGTCGTCATTATCACCCTGGAACCCTTCCAGTGATTCTCCCTAGGATCGATTGATACCATCTCACTACAACTAGTAAGAATCCTAACATCCAATTAGATCTATCTCATAGATCCAAAACTCAGGATTTAGCAGGTATCATCATGATCCTATGTGGAGAATCATTGTGATATGCGGAGATTGATCGAGCGTAGCATAGGAAACTCCTTCCCTATCAGGAGTATGTCATCCACGTACTCTACGAGGATCATCACCATACTCCCTACTACCTTTTTGTATATACAAGGTTCATCTACCATTTTGATGATGTCAAACTCTTTGACCGCTTCATCAAAACAGATGTTCCAACTCCGCGATGCCTGCTTTATCAGATAAAACATCTTGCACACGTTTCCGCTGCTCCCACTGTTTACGAAGCCTTTTGGCTGTGTACTTACAGACACACTCTTCTAAATCATCATTTAGAAAAGCAGTCATGGCACCCAACCGCCAGATATCGTAGTCATGGTATGTAGCCGTGGCAAGTAGGATCCGGATGGACTTAAGCATAGCTACTTGAAAAGGTTTCATCATTATCCACGCCTGGTCAATGACGAAAACCTTTAACAAGTCTAGCTTTGAAAGTCTCAACTTTTCCATCTACACCAAGTAATCTTCTTAAGATATACTTGCTCCTGATGGGGATTTAACCCTTCAGATATAGCAACCAAAGTCCATACTTTGTTGGTGTATAAGGATTCCATCTCAGATCGATAAACATCCAGCCATTCTTACAGAGTCTTACTCTCAATGGCCAGCTCAAAGCTAGTTGGGTCATCATCTCATGATGCAATCCTCGCTCCCACTGTCATAGAGAAACCGAAGTATCTCTCAGGTGGGTGAGGAACCCTACTAGATCGGCGGAGAGGCTGAGGTTCGTTGGTATCTACTGAATCCCTTGGTTCTATCAAATCATCTGCTGTAGTTCGTATAGCTGGAACCTTTCCAGTTCTACAATACAGACTTTGCCTCGAGCTTGTCCGGATTTTGCTTTCAGACATAGGTCGGTCAACCCCAAATCTTAACTAACTTAAGACATGGGCCCTTCCCATTCCATATCACATATGAAATGGTAGGCAATTTGATTTGATTGGAACCCTATTCAATAGGTATGCAACTTCTCAAGTGCATGCAACTTCTCAAGTGCATAACACCCAAAAGAAACAGGTAGCTCAGTATTACTCATCATAGAGCACACCTTATCACATAGGGTGTAATTGCTCCACCCCGATATACCATCGTGCTATGGTGTATGCGGAGGAGTAATGCTGAGAGAGAATCTCATTCTCCTTTAGAAAAGTCCAGGATTTCCGTGCTCAAGTATTCTCCTCCTTGATCTCATCATAGGATATAATCACTAGTAAAATAATGGGTTGCCCCTACGGATAATATCATCCGTAGGGGCAATAAAAGTTTGGCCCTACGGATTAATACGTAGGGCAAAGTGGTTGCCCCTACGGTCGTTCAATATTTATTTAAAAATTATTAAATCTTAAAGTGTTTTTTGCCCCTACGGTGGCGCAAACCAAGTACCTACGGGTATATCCGTAGGGACAACTAAATAGCGATTTAAGTAATCGTTCCCTACGCTGATTATTTCTTATTTCCTTTAATTTACGCGCGAACCCAAATCCCCAAACCTTGACGTTCCCGCCGATCGCCGTTCTCGTCATCGCCAGCGCCGGCCGAATCGTCGTCGCAACCGCCTGCAGTGATCTCGTCGTCGCCACCGCCGGCCGAATCGTCGTTGCCACCGCCTGCAGTGATCTCGTCGTCGCCACCGCCCTCGTCGTCGCCGATTGCGTCTCCGTCGTCTCCTCCACCGCCTAGCCTACAGGTTAGTTAAACATTATTTTAATGATGTTAGGGTAGCGATGAGGGTTATGGTTAGGTATCGGTTGTGGTTAGGGTTAGGATTAGGGTTAGGGTACGGGTTCGATCGGTTGGGGTTCGACTGGTGTTGGGGTTAGGGTTAGGGTTAGGGTTCGGTTGGGGTTTGGTGTTGGGGTTGGGGTTCGGCTGGGGCTGGGTTGGGGTTAGGGTTTGGTGTTGGGTTGGGGTTCGGCTCCGGCTGGGTTGGGGTTAGGGTTTGGTGTTGGGTTGGGGTTCGGCTGGGGCTGGGTTGGGGTTAGGGTTAGGCCGGGTTAGGGTTTGGTGTTGGGTTGGGGTTCGGCTGGGGCTGGGTTAGGCTTAAAAAGGTGAAATTTTAGGGGATTGATCTGGAAAATAGTGAAAGTCGATACTGTTTATTTGTGAATAACACAGTCCATGATTTTTATATGAGAAAATGGTCCATGAAAGTCTATGGGATTTATCTAAAAAACGCTGAAAGTTCATGTATTTATTTGTAAACAACAAAATTCATGGTATTTATCTGGAAAACGTTGGAGGTCAATGGTATGTATTTGTAAACAACAAAATCTATGAAAATTATGTGAAACGTTAAAACTTCATGGTATTTATTTGTAACAAACAAAGTCTATGGTATTTGTTTGATAAATATTGAAAGACCATGACATTTATATGTAATGGGTCAAAGTCATTTGGGTTATGTCAATCTTATTGGCGATACTTTCTTTTTGTGCATATCCAAAAACTTTGAAAGTTCTTGGTACCTATTAGAAAATATAAAGGGTTTTGTAGTGAAAGGAAAGAATTGGATTTAGAAAAACCGTGTGTAACTTTTAGAAATTCTATACACTCAAGTATATAGAAAAGGGTTAATTGCGGATACAACCTATGTACTATGGGGATCAAGCACTTATAACCTCTGAAGTATAATAATAAGCACTTTTGTTTGTTTTTCATTAGTGATTAATTTTTAGTTTGCTATTTATTCTTTTTCAGTATGGATACTTGATAGAATTATAATTGCTTTATTATTGTTTGCCTTTTTCCTTTTGTGTAGAAAATATATCCATTGTGTCATATGGACACTATTAATTTCACATCGATTCAAGGGAAAAATTGAGGAAGATTGTGTTTGTTATATCAAAAACCTTTCTGTTGAACCCAACAGGTGAAACTTTAGAGTTGTTATAGATAGCTCTACATGTTTAATGCATGTACCATTGTTAAGAGAGTGCAAGGTGGAGAACAATAATTTGTTTCAACGGCACGTTTTTCAAGTTATAACCAATATATGATACTCGATGATAATATGAAACCTTCATATTCCCATCGATACCCATATATGAAACTAAAAGCGCCACTTAGTTCCCGTCTATCGGTTAACATACGTGCGATGCTCGTCGTGACCTAGAACTATACGAAGGTTGTTAAATATCGGACAGTATAGCTCGATACTAACAACCGTCGTATAGTCTACGCGACGAGAAAATTCAATCGTATGGTAACCCATAGATTTGTCCCGTGTGGACAAGTTAAGAATGTATAAAGTAAACGCCTTCATTCACTTGTGTTTTCATCCGTTTCGAGATATTTCGTCGGTACCTTTCCGCTGGTTCTCCGTGTACAAAGATAGATTAGATGTTCATTTCAACGTTGTTTCACAGCTTTGAAATGATTATCTATTCTATTACAGTGTACTCGGAGAACAGCGGGGAGTTGCTGCCGAAATTTACTCGAAACGGTTGAAAGCACAAGTGATGGGCGTTCGCTCTATACACTCTTAATGGGATAGAAGCCTACCCCCGACAGCCGGAACACATACATACAAACGCATAATCAGAGAGCGACTCGAGATGTTCGGGTTAAAACCAATATATGATACTCGATGATGATATGAAACCTTCATATTCCCATCGATACCCGTATATGAAACTAAAAGCGCCACTTAGTCCCCGTCTATCGGTTAACATACGTGCGATGCTCGTCGTGACCTAGAACTATACGAAGGTTGTTAAATATCGGACAGTATAGCTCGATACTAACAACCGTCGTATAGTCTACGCGACGAGAAAATTCAATCGTATGGTAACCCATAGATTTGTCCCGTGTGGACAAGTTAAGAATGTATAAAGCAAACGCCTTCATTCACTTGTGTTTTCATCCGTTTCGAGATATTTCGTCGGTACCTTTCCGCTGGTTCTCCGTGTACAAAGATAGATTAGATGTTCATTTCAACGTTGTTTCTCAGCTTTGAAATGATTATCTATTCTATTACAGTGTATTCGGAGAACAGCGGGGAGGTGCTGCCGAAATTTACTCGAAACGGTTGAAAGCACAAGTGATGGGCGTTCGCTCTATACATTCTTAATGGGATAGAAGCCTACCCCCGACAGCCGGAACACATACATACAAACGCATAATCAGAGAGCGACTCGAAATGTTCGGGTTAAAACCAATATATGATAATATGAAACCTTCATATTCCCATCGATACCCATATATGAAACTAAAAGCGCCACTTAGTCCCCGTCTATCGGTCAACATAACGTGCGATAATTTATTCTTTTCAACGACAAACGCACACACAAAGCATATACATGAATTTTCTTCTTTGTCAGTAACTATCCCGTTCTTATATTTCTCAATATAGTCAGCATAACCTACAATTTATATGTTATTCAGTCTAACATGGCCCATGAGTACGTCAGAGTTAAGGACTGGATGTATGTGGATTGGAAACAACGTATGCAATCTAAGTTTGTCGCAGGAGTTGCTGCTTTCCTTGAATTTGCACGAGCACATAATAAGATCATAATAGAGAAGATTCTTTGTCCGTGTGATAGATGTGGCAATAAGTACTGGCGGAAGGTAGAATTGGCAGAGCTTCATATTGTAAAATATGGGTTTACTAGACTTTATTCAATTTGGAAATATCACGGGGAAGGAGAAGAATGCAGTACTGCGGTAGAAGAAGGAGAACACGATAATGCGGCAGGAGAAGAAGAAGAATTCGGTAATACGGCAGGATACGGAAATTTATTTCCATCAGAAGAAATGGAGGATATGGTAGAGGCTGCCCTAGGTGAATCTATTCGTACCGAAGATGACATTCCTTCCGGTCAAGGACCGCGTGCGGATAAATATGAAAATTTCATGAATGATGCTAGGAAACCAATTTATGAGAATGCGAAGTATTCCACCCTATCATGGTTCGTCCAACTTTTCCAAATTAAGTGCCTAAATGGATGGAGCAACAAGTCATTCACAATGCTTCTTTCGTTCTTGAAAGATTCTATGCCTCCGGGAAATAATGTGCCCGAAAGCTGGTACGAAGCCCAGAAAATGATGTCTGATTTGGGTCTAAAGTGCGAGAAGATTCAAGCATGTCCTAAAAATTGCGTGTTGTACCGGAAAGAGAATTCAGATTTGAAAGAGTGTCCAACATGCGGAGAGGCCAGGTATAAGCCGAAAGATTCTGATAAGAAGCCTGATATACCTGTGAAGATAGCACGATATTTTCCCATAACACAGAGGCTACAGAGGCTATTTAGGTGCAAGAAAACAGCCGAGGCAATGATTTGGCATCACCGTGCTCCTCCAAGCGAAAATGGAAAAATGAGCCATCCAAGAGATTCACCGGCATGGAAGGATTTCGATAGGAGGCACGCAATATTCAGTAGCGATCCTCGCAATGTCCGGCTCGGACTGGCTGCCGATGGCTTCTGCCCATTCAACTATATGGCTGGAAGTCACAGTACATGGCCCGTTGTAATGATAATTTATAATCTGTCGCCTTGGTTGGCTATGGACCAATCATACTTTATGATGCCTCTTCTTATCGACGGACCAAACTCACCGGGGAACAATATCGACGTCTATCTCCGACCTCTGATTGAGGAGCTGAAAACTTTGTTCATTGATGGTGTAGAGACATATGATTCAAACACAAATACAACCTTCATACTGCGTGCGGCTTTAATGTGGACAATTAATGACTTTCCTGCGTATGGAATGCTTTCAGGTTGGTCCGTACATGGTCACAAAGCATGTCCTCATTGCCATGAACACACAACATCAAAATTTTTGAATTTTAGCAGGAAGGTTTGTTATTGCGGCCATCGACGTTTTCTGCCTCCAGACCATCCCTATAGGTTAGACACGGTTCACTTTGATGGTCATCAGGAGCTTCTTGGGCCTCCATCCCCATTGTCCGGAGAGGACGTGACTGCTAAATGGGATGGTTACAATAACGTGACCTTCGGGATGGATCCGACGAGACAGGTCAAACCACAATATTGGAACAAGTTAAGCATTTTCTTCGAGCTTCCGTACTGGTCTACAAATTCAGTGCGTCATTGTCTGGACGTCATGCATATAGAGAAGGGAGTATCAGAGCACATACTTAACTTGCTTCTGTGTAAAGACGGGAAATCGAAAGACAACATGAATGCCCGGATGGATCTACAAGAGTGGGGAATAAGAAGTGAACTGCACCCTAAACCGGTAGCGGGTAAACCGGGCAAGTTTGTACTTCCCAATGCCGCTTATCATATGTCACAACTGGAGAAGAAAAGATTCCTGCAGGTGTTGCATGATTTGAAAGTCCCCACAGGCTTCTCAGGATCATTCAGCAAGAAAATAAAAATTGTGAAGGGCAAGATCGATGGGCTGAAAAGTCATGACCACCATGTTATCGTGGAGCACCTTCTTCCATTAGCCCTCAGGACTTCTCTCCCCGACTCGGTTGGTCTGGTAATCAACGACCTATGTTGTTTTTTCAGGGAGTTGTGTGCTAAAACGCTGGAGGTTGCGACGCTGGATAAACTAAAAAATTCTATTGCGTTGATACTTTGCAAGTTTGAGCGTATTTTCCCACCGTCATTCTTCGATATCATAATACACTTGACGGTTCATCTTGCAACTGAGGCGAAATTAGCCGGACCGGTACAATATCGATGGATGTATCCCGTCGAGAGGTACGTTAAATTTTTCGTTTCGCGCAATTTATAAATTTATTTTTGTCATGTATGCCCGTGTTTATTTATTCAACATATTCTCATTAGGTACCTTTACACTCTTAAGAAGTATATACGCAATAAAAATCGACCAGAGGGTTCTATCATGCAAGGTTATCTTCTTGATGAAGCAACCACATTTTGTTCCCGCTATCTGGACGAGAACATTGAGACAAGGCTTAACCGACCACGAAGAATTCAAGACGGGCCATATGGTAAAGCCGAGTATAAGAGGGTAGACACTATGTTTATCAACAAGATATACCGGTTTATCTTGCTTAATTGCGTATGTCTTGAACAAATTAGAGAGTAAGTTTTTTTGGATTAATTGTTATATCTGTGTTTGTGTATGAAATGACATAATATTAATGTCACAATTATTTGTCGAAAACAGAACTCATTTTATCGAGGTACGTGAGGGGCATCCTGATTGGAACGAAGAGCGTTTGGAAAAATATCATCAGGATAATTTTTGTGATTGGGTCACAGAGCATGTAAGTTATTCGAATTACATTTTATTGCTATCGGTTTTAATCTAAACTTGTATCGTTCTGTATTTATCGTAAAATTTGTTTTGTTAGATCCACGATCCGAACTTGTCTGCATCATTTGAGAGTGATTCAAGATGTTTAGCTCAATTTCCTAGTATGGAAGTTGCACATTACAAAGGATTTGGTGTCCTTGGATACAAATTCGAAGTTAAGGACATAGAAACATCTAGAATCACTCAGAACAGTGGGATTGCGACGGTAGGATCGGACGGTGTGATTTACTATGGGTACTTAAATTGTATACTCGGCATCCACTATCCCGGACGATCAGAACCCTTTTATATATTCCACTGTACTTGGTACGATCCGCGAACCGATACAGACAAGTGGAGAAGCAGTCTTGGGACCTGGAAAGATGAATATGGATTGACAAGTGTGAACACACTTCGATTTTACGGTCAGGACGATCCGTTTATCTTTCCGAACCAAGCGTTCCAAGTATACTACTCACAGTGCTTGAAGCATCCGGGGTGGAGTGTTGTATGTCGATGGAAACCTAGAGATGTCTACGATGTCCCAGAATACGAGGACAGCGATGAGGACGAAGAAGAGAGAAGGCTTAAAGTGCTCCGACCGTCTGTTTCGAAGGACGGGTTGTCTTCGACCGATCATGAAGTTACGTGGGTTAGAAATGACATCGACGATGAAATCCAAGTAGATATGTATGATGCGCCCACGAAACGAAAAAGGTTATCAGTAATGTTATATTATTACTTCACATTTTACGCTCTAGATCATATATAGTCAATACTTTTAATGATTGTCTAATGCGTCCACGAACCGTTTATCTAGATTTGATGACGATGTCGGGAGCAGCGAGGGGCGGCAGGAGCTCCAGCCGCGGCAGAGGCAGAGGCAGAGGCAGAGCGGTTCTGCCGCCCGGAGAGCTCCGTAGGGAGCTTCAGAGGGCCGGTCTTGCACCCAGATCGGAGACCCCTTCGGATGCCTCCTTCCGTGTTGATTTGGCCACACCTCCAGGTATACTGCACGCATATCCATTTTGAATGTAATATTACAGATATTCATGCATGTTTATGTAAAAATTACTTATATTGTCAATGTTTGATTGTCTAGTTGTTGGTGATGCGTCCACATCTGGGACAGAGGCCACCCCCGCTCCTCCAGGTATGTTTATATATCATATAGTGTATGTATATTGATTTAGAATGCTATATCATAAATATACACATTCCTTTTGCTCTTACTTAGCAATTTTTATTATTGTCTAGCTGTAGGTGGTGACACCACCGCACCTGCGGGTATGTTTATATGTCCTATAGTGCATGCATATTGATTTAGAACGTTATATTATTGATCTACACATTCTTTTTGCAATTACTTATAAAATCTATTTTTAATTGTCTAATTATAGGTGGTGCGTCCACACCTTCCACAGGGGCCACTCCTGCCGCTTCCATACCCTCCGCATCGTCTGCAGGTTAGTATGAATAAATTTAAAATATTTATTTATTTTACATATGCTCTATAGAATAAATATGAACTTCATGGAGATTTAGCGTCGATGTTTATTTTACAGTTGGAGGGGATGCGTCCGGGACCCCGGTTGTTCCTCACCGGAGGAACTATCGTCCCGCTCGTGCTGCTGCTCGGGCCCAGGCTCGTGCGCTATTCACCGGAGGTATATATCACACTTGAATTCTTAATACAACTTTGTCTTATTATTGATTGTCTTGATATTTCGTGCAGACGCAGGGCCTCTCCACCCCCAGAGGGGGACTCGAGGCCCGAATCAGTCCCATAGGCTGAGGCCTGATAGAGCTAGGGGGGAGGCAGCATTCCCCCTATTTTTTACCCTTGACTATCGCTATACCGGTCCTTATGCCGAGAGGTTCGGCCGGTATTTGGGGGACGAGAGCCGGATCGTGAAGAACTATCCACTTCACGTTGAGTGGGGCGAGCAGCACCAGCGCTCATTCGCCCTCTTCTTTGAACAGGCTCAGGTATGTATTAATATATATTTTCATTTGATCTATCCAATATATTTATTATTAACACTTGCAATCTAATAACAATGTTTTTTTGTATTTTCAGTTGGATTACGATTTTCAGCCTGTAGCCGACCCTGATCACCCGGGGAGGGTGCTCGACCTTCATGCTCTGTACAATGGCCTGATGAAGAACATGCAGGCCAAGATCCGATACAACAGGAATGAGCTGAAGGCCGACTGCTACTCCCTGTGGATAGCGACCCCCGAGGCAGAGAGAGCGGCCCTCCTATCTACTCCGGCGTTTGCGAGAGTCGACGTAGAGACATGGCCTATATTGTGCGCTTATTTCGACTCCGAACGCAAACGAGTATGTATTTTAAATTTAATTCATTATTTATGATATAATTTATTTCTTTGTGTTTCTTAATTAGAAAACTAAATGTTAATGCGTTGTGCAGAAACAGGCCGCTCAGAATACGGAGAACAGGAAGTCGGCGAAGAGGGGTCGCCCCACTTACACAGGTGGCTCGAGGAACATTACTCGAGCCATGGAGTTATCGGTAAATTAAGAGTTATTCTCTAATATTCTGCAATATTAAGAGTTATTCTCTAACATTTCTAATATTAAGAGTTACTTTCTAATATTGCAGACAGCTCGGACCGTGGCGTCAGGTGGTACACCGAGCGTGCTGTCCGCATATCTTGCCGTCCACGGCACCTCGACAGATCCCGCCACGGGCGAGCTTCGATGTCCCGACGTCGCTACCCAGGAGTACTGCGTAAGTGTTAATATTTTTTCTACCCAAATTTGAAATTTTAGTTTTGGAAGGTTCAAGTTTAAATTTTATACTTATACTTTACTGCTTAATGTGGGTGTAGGAGCGGGTGGTTGAGCAGGCCCAGGCCTCGGGGATCGATTTTACCGGACAGAACGATCCGAGGCTGCTGACCCCAGTTCTGGACGCCGCACACGGAGGGCACCACGGAGGTTGGGAGAGAGGCCGGGGATTGGGCCCCAGCAGGGCCCATATGAGGTTGGACTCCACCCCGGCGGTTACTTCCTCCGTCTCCAGTGGCCGGCATGTCCATCAGGAACTGGATAGCTTGAGGGCCACCGTTCAGGAGTTGAAGGAGATGCTGGTATGTATACTACTTTATAGTAAAATATCATTTCATATTATATACATATCAACATATCCATAATTAGTACGTAGCTTGAGCTTATTTGGTTTTAGAATTAAGTTTGATTAATCATACATACATATGTAATTAAAATAAACAACGCTTTTCCAAACTAGATATCCAAACAGGGTTTCGAAATAACTTAATAATGAAACGAATTCGAATAATACACAGTTCTTACACGTTTCTTACACACGTTATGTCCAGACGCGACAGGGTAGATCGGCCGAGCCTCCACATGCATCTCCTTCGGCTGCGGCTCCGCAAGCCACTACATCGGCTGCGGTACCGCAGACAGCTCCTGTAGCTCCACCGCCCACTCAGACTCCCGCAGCCGCGGCTCCGCAAGCGACTACCTCGACGGCGGCTGCGCAGACCACAACGCCAGCTCCACATGCCGCTCAGACTCCCTTATCTGTAGCATTGGAGAGTGTATTTACCGAGGAGCAGGCGCGCGTTATTTTAACGTTATTCGGAGGTGGAGCTGGACCGAACTAGGGTAGATTTTTGGTTTTTATTTTTTGAAACATGTATTTATTTATATCACATTGTACTACATTTTGAAACGATATTGATATTGGTTTGAATTTATATCATATTCAGTTTTTGGGTTTCTTTTGTATATTATATATATGCGTGGGATGTGATTATGAATACTGCAATATATGATTTGATTGATGTATATAGTATTGTGCACAGGGCGGGAAAAAATCTAGCAGCCCTTTTTTAAAAAAAAATACAGACAAACTGTACCTACGGATTAATCCGTAGGTATATATGTTGCCCCTACGGCGTTAGCCGTAGGGGCAAACTATCAGGAAACCTGATATTTTCCCACCTGATATCAGTGCAGGGTGTTGGGGATGCCCCTACGGATATGTACGTAGGGGCCACTGTTTATCCCCTACGTATATAACCGTAGGGGCAAAATATCAGGTTATCCTGATATTTTCCCCCCGATCTCAGTGCAGTGTGTTGGGAGTGGCCCCTACGGATATATTTGTAGGGGCTACTTTATATCCCCTACGGCTGTAGCCGTAGGGGAACTAATAGGACCTACAGATATAGCCGTAGGTACAGACAATATATTCAAAAAAAAAAATTAAATATATGATTTTATTACCCCTACGGGGTACTGCGTAGGGGCTATAGCACCTACTGAGTTATCCGTAGGGGCATAAATTTATCCGTAGGGGCACGTTCGGGGCCTCAACTTGCACCTGCGGCCTTTGCACCTACGGGGTATTTTTTAGCCCCTACGGATATATCCGTAGGGGCAGTGGGTTGCCCCTACGGATAAATCCGTAGGAGCAACCCATATTTGTAGTAGTGAATACTTATACCAGTATTCTGGTTCTCTACTTCTCGCTTATATTCTGTGAATATCTCAAAAGGTTCGGACTTGTGTTTCAACAGGAATATAGGTCTGAATCTAAAGAGATCATCAGAGAACGTAATGAAGTATAAAGAACCAGTCTTGGCATGTGTAGACAGGGGACCTACATACATCAACATGTATCATCCCAAGAGTTTACCAACTCTTTCTCTGTTTCCAATAAACAGAGCTGTGGTCATCTTATCTTTATGACATGACTGGCGAGTTTCACAAGATGTAAATTCAAACTGATTTAAATATGCATCTATATGTAACTTCAGCTAGTCGGGTTGCATTGATATGACCTAGTCTACAATGCCTCAAGAAGGATTCGTTCATTTCTGAACTCTTCCTCTTGTGTGTGTTCCATATACTAAGAACTGTAGTTTGATTTAGAACATCAATGCTTTTAGATAACGTGCCTGATCCGATCAACTTTTGATATAGGAAATGTTCAAAACATTATCCAACAATACAAAATTTTATCATTTCTTTACTAATAAAGAGATAGATACGATTTTGTATATCAAGTTCGGTATCTAATAACATTCGTTCAGAATCAATGTATTTGTAATACAGGGTGACAGTGACCAACAGACTTGGCTGCAACATTTGCCCCGTTTTCTGCCTCATGAAACTTATCACCCGTTCTCAGTTCTCTACCTATCTGTAGCCCTATGTAACAGATTACATATCTGGGATCCTGATCTGGTATCACATACCCAGGACGTAGAGGATACAGAGAAACAGTTCTTTGTAATGAACACACCCGAAGATGATGCATCAGCATGCACTTTCTTCGTTTGGGCGGCACGGGAATTCTGGTATTCCCCAATTTCCTACTCTGTCTTATAACAATTATAAGTTGGAGCGGGACCAACGTTCCCCAGTTCAGTATAACAAGCGGGTTCGGTCAATATTCCGTATTATTATCTTGATTAAGGCGTGATATGGTCGCTACCAGGAGAGAGAGAGAAGAAAACACTCAGCGTGCGCTCTTGCAAGAATAGATTGGTTATTATTTTATCTAATCAGGATGGCTCCCACTGCTTTTTATCAAATCTTCCTTCAAACCCTAAAAGGAAAGACTAGCCGGGATTAATTACACACTACAAGTTCGCCAATCTTTCAGCCAGGCCAGTGTCGGTACTTTGAGGGAGGTCCCCCGTGCTTTCGCACGAACCTAATTAATGTAAACCTCATTTTCCCAGAGGCGTAACCCCGTTGACACCTTTCTAGACACCTACTTGATCGGCTAATTGTAATGTATAAAACTCTCCCAGGAGTAACTCTTACTCGCAGCGGGTATCGGGATCCAACTATCACATAGAAGGTATGCAATCTCATTGCAAATTTCAACACTTGAAACTCCCGATAATGGTTTTTACCCCTAGCACCTATGACCTTGGCTAAGGTCAACAAATCATAGGTACTAGTCAAGTTCTACCCGTCATTTCATGATTAATTAGACCCACCCACATGACTCTTGGCTAAGGTCAACAAAGCCACATGACTGTCCTAACTAATCGCATCATATGCTGTGTAGGAAGACATCACTTAGCTACCGCACACTACGCCTCGGCTATGGTCGACAAACGTAGCACAAATACTAAGTACTCTACTTCCTAAAATGACGGAGGGTTGCGAATGGTTTTTATGAAAACCTTTAACGCTTTGAACTTGATCTCGTTGCGGAATCAAATGGTTTTTAAATGGAATGTTTTTGAAGCTTTTCTAGTTTTGCTAAAGGGGTCACTCCCGGTGAAGGGATCGTCGGCCCTTTCCTCGTCGAATGAGGTGCGGGATATATCATATATATCACTGTGCAAAGAAGAAACTATAGAAGCGATCAAAGACAAACCGAGGGTTGTAGCATCTGCCAGTTATTGCTAAAGGAGTCACTCCCGGTGAAGGGATCTCGGTCCTTTCCTTATCGAATAAGGTGCAGGATGTTCTACAAGGAACACCACGATGCAAAGCAAGAACTGTAGCTACCTGTTTTATTTTGAAATTCGATTCCACAACATCAATTAGGTTTATTTTCTTTCATTAATCACATTAATGAAGTCCCATCATTTAAATACCTAAACATCACAGATAAATACGACGTACACTTATGCCATCCGCATTCGCCTCGATGTCCCCTCGTGCACCGTTAGGTTAGGTAACTAACGACAGAGCGGGGCAGGGCTAGCGCGGGTGTAAAACATAAGTAACGTCTATATAATATATCATATATACTATATACTGTATCTATCAAAGAACATCACATGATCACATCACAGATATCGCAGCAGAAAAACATATGAAATATTGGATATACTAGGACGTCCGTGTTTTCAATACGAGCCAGTATAAAACACGGATTCCACGGTCGTGATGAATAGCCAAACCCACACCCCTAGACCCCTACGAGAGCGGCAAGCAACCCTACCAATTCTGGAGTTAGGAGACCCGGACTCGACTCCTCGAGTTGGTCTCCCACTGGACTCCAGAACCCGGTTACTTGTGCCCTCCTCCTTGGGTCTATCCTAGTGCGGAAAAGTAAATAATATACAAACGGTGACAACTTCCGCAACCTGGAAGTGCCCCAATAAAAGAATATTACATACAAGTTTTTACATGAATGAAAATGAAAAACACTCATCTCACATAAAAAACCCCGGCTATTCAAACACGACGATCCAATATAACATATCCAGCAACACATAACATCACATGTCATCAACGTAAGTAAATATGTCCATCCCAATTGTCGTTGACATATAGCAACGAAACCGGCGATATCACATATTACACTTACGGTCACAGAAAAAAAAGTGAAAAACTACAACAGTTGGAATCCGCAACCACCTCAGACATCGCATGCCTGACCAAATGAATTCCTTAGACATCGCATGCCTAACAATTATAAACCCCGCATTTTAGTCTCATTATCGAAAACACTTTTCAATATCGAGTCGGGCAATTCAACAAGATTCCCGACAGTCTGATCGAATGCTCGTCGCAAACTTCAGTAGACGGCCGCACCCCCGATACCGTCGACGAAGTGCACCAAGGCGGAACACCGCTGCCGCGAGCACCCGAACGGATGCTTTCGGCTACGGGGTTCTCCTACAGTCACTTGGTCGGGGCTATGGAGTGAGGCTGTCTATTAAGTTTACCCGGCGAGTATCCGCGTACGCTACGTGATTGCGACGGACTTTTGATCACATCAAAATTCCGTGGCAACCGATCATGTGAGACTAAATTGCTACGTTTATAACATTCATTTAGTTATCTCATAACTTATTGTGAATTCCAATTATTGTATCCCATTCCGGATAAATAGAAAATGTTAAACTTTCCGATCGAACAATCGAACACCTAAGTTTTCCGAAACATCAACACATGAAATAAGTCTAACAACATTCAGTTCGTGCCTCAGTACCAACGGTCCAGCCGTAGAAGGGTCAAGCCAATGCCTCACATGTGGCACGCCGTACTGCCCCAAACCCGAAGGTTCAAAGGGCAGTTCAAGACGGTCACATAATCGAGTTAAGGTTTGTTGTCTTCTAGAGGGTCCATCGAGTTACTTGCACTACTTAGAACGTCGTTAAACTACGGAAAAATCCAACACTTGGAAATTTCCCGACAGGGGAAAAATTGGGTATTTATATCCGGTCGAACTTTTTTAACATATTCTAAAATTTATCCGGAAAGCCACACAGACAAAATTTGATAATCCGATCGAACAATCGAATCCCCAAAACAACCTCAGAAAATTCAACTCTTGAATAATATTCAAAAATACCCAGGAAAACCACCACAGAAAAATGAGAATTACTGTGAAAATTAAAATGCACAAAACGACAAAGCCGCCGCGCATCCGCCGCACGAGCCATGCTCGTGCCGCGGATCCGCGGCTCTTTGATGGAATTACGAGCACGAATTTCACAGTATCTCTTAGATTCACCTGCTGATTTTTCTGCATATTTTTAATATAGAAAAACTGACTGTTTTCAAAAAAGGACAGAGAGCATGTTAGAAATGGGTTTTCGGGTTCGTTCGGACTTCAAACTCCGTCTGGACTTCTCCTAAGGCTCTAGCTAGGCTCTGATACCACTGTAGGGTTCCTAGGCACTCTAATGAGTCTCACAAGGCATCAACCATGCCAATTTCAAAAAAATCTAGGTGCCGAGAGACCCGACTACGGATCGTTTGCTAGAAAACTAGGCGAAAAAGCTAACTAGTTAACACTTAACTATGAGAATACGGAAATACAACCTTTGTAGATCCGGTGCTCCACCTCCATAGCTCCGCAACGAAGTCCTCTCCGCTGTCCAAAAAGAATCCGGGCTCTAGCGTCGACTTCATCGGAGAATAAGCGAGCTAGGTCGTCGATGTCCATGCCGAAGATGATCTACGTCGAAGCATCGCAAGATCAAGCTCTCACGTCACCAAGTCAAGAAACTTGTGAAGGAAACACACTCTACTACTTGGCAAGAGGTAGAGGATGAAGAAATAGGAAGTGGGTAGACTTTAGAATTGGATTTCTCACACTTTTCATCAATCCACCATTGATGAAGAGAAGCTTTCTTCTTTGAAGAAGATGAAGAAGATGAAGAAAATATTATGATAAGTTATTTTGAAAATGAAAAGAAAATGAAAACTTATCATAATCTAAACCATGGTCAAGTGTAGAGATTAAACTAGGGTTAGTGGGAATGGTTAGGGTTAAGGATGAGATAAGAATGGTTGACTTGATCAAAGCTTCAAGAAGCTTCAACATAAAACAAAATTCGCCACCATTCTTTTCTCTTTTCTTTTATTCATTTATCAAAAATAAATGGATAATTAAATAAGATAAATGAATAACAAATAATAAACCCTAACCATTTCATTAACCAAGGTTTAATACTTTACACTTAACCAAAAAGCATGTATCATCAAACATGATACAAGCAAGTGCACAAAATCATATCACATATATAATGCGCACATCCGAGTGAGAAAATCCATCTAAAGTGAACCAATATTAGTTAATGCAAAGTAATATATCAAATATATAATTATGCATTAAATCATTAAATCAACACTTGATTTAACGATCCGGTCATATCGCATATAACCGGCTAATATCCAATGTATCGATTTATCGAATCAATCCTTGATTCGATAACTAGGTTATATCGCATACAACCATTCGACACATTCATCGCGAGAATAGAATACGGTATCACATACACGCATTATTCTCGGTCCCGCACATATCTCATATGCGCTCCTATTTCGTTTCGCTTGAGCCAGGAAACCTCTGTGTAGGACTCTAAAGACTCGTCAATACGCCGGCAGCAGGTGATGATCATATCAATCACCCACAAGCCGTAAGCGGTCTGCTAAACGTAACGGCCACCCGGGTATTGAGCGATCTGAAGATCGACGAGCAAGCCCGCTCACACTCCAGTGAATCCAACCAGTAACACTACCGTACAGTCCGGTCTGATCGTCTGATATGTCGCATATATCGCCTAGGGGTGGTAAACGTCAGACCCCAATAGTTCGATAAGTCGTGTCGATATGAGGCTCATAACGGGTCGAGAAACTACTGGTAACACTTACCAGCAATTCTCTAAGCAGCCTTGGCCATGGACTTCCTGTTATAGCCAATCGAACACAGTGCAACATCAACTCCCTATACCGGGAGAGACGAATCCCCTCCTATCGCTCATTGCCTCCATGTGACTCGGGACTGTACCCAAAAACCACCGTTTTGCACGCCCTCTTGGACGTGGTAAGATGGAAATCAAAGCACAGTGGGAACCACACAAGACTCTATGACGATCTCGGGTCAACAGACTACTCTGTACCAGTGTCACCAGAGAACTGCCATCTGACGTGAGGTATAATACCATCTGGGAGTTCTCGGCGAGTCCGTCCAGTGTACCCTGTCTCTACTGAGCACCCGTATATCATCTCTGATGTCAAACACCAATGGATATGGGATCATCCATCGCCCATCCGTATGGGTCGAGAAGGTATACGCTAGTCTACTCTGGTATATCGATGCCCCGTCTCGTTACACCCACGACTAGGGACTTTGAAGGATGTACTTATAGACTACCATGTCCCCACTAGTATGATCCGCATCATAGTCCAGGTAGTCAGGTACACATCCTAAGGGCTTTACCAACATGTAACAGAGAGACAATCAGTATACACGTTAAGGTAAAGAGCAACCAGATAGCATACTATCATGTCGAGCAAGAAAGTCCTCCCTATATATGTCCCAGCATCCACTACAATATACATCCTATGTATAGTAATGGCCTCTAGGGCATACATATAACTAACACGCTGAACTGCCTCGATCTTCTTCGGGTCCACACAAATACCATCTCTCGTCACCACATGACCCAAGAAGTCGATACTGTCTAACCAGAATGCGCACTTGGAAAATTTGGCGAACAGCTGATGCTCCCTCAAAGTCTGCAATGTGATACGTAAGTGCTGCTCATGCTCCTCCCGGCTCCGAGAATAAACCAAGATGTCGTCAATGAACACAATGATGAACTGATCAAGATACGGCCTGAATACACGGTTCATCAAGTCCATAAATGCTGCCGGGGCATTGGTGAGCCCGAACGACATCACCAAGAACTCATAATGACCGTAACGAGTACGGAAAGCGGTCTTCGGAATATCCTCCTTTCGAACCCGCAACTGGTGATAACCTGACCGTAAATCAACCTTTGAGAAAAACCCTGCACCCTGGAGCTGATCGAATAAGTCATCAATGCGGGGTAGGGGATATCTGTTCCGCACAGTAACCCGGTTCAGCTGACGATAATCAATGCATAAGCGCATACTTCCGTCCTTCTTCTTAACAAACAGGATGGGAGCACCCCCAAGGTGACACACTCGGTCGGATAAGCCCTTTGTCCAGCAAGTCCTGTAACTGATCCTTCAGCTCTCTCAGCTCCGCCGGGGCCATCCAATAAGGCGGTATAGAGATAGGCCCCGTGCCGGGGATTAAGTCGATGCAGAACTCAATCTTGCGCTCTGGTGGCAGACCAGGTAGCTCGTCAGGGAATACATCAGGAAACTCGCTCACAACAGGGACCTGGTCCAACGGAACCTCTGTAGAGCTAGTATCACAAACATAGGCTAAGAATCCCTGACACTCTTTCCTTAAGAGCTGACCAGCGCGAAGAGAAGAAATCAAGCTGGGAAGGGTAGCGCTACGATCTCCTTGAATAACAAGAACCGGCTCACCGGGAAAACTGAATCTGACTGCTTTCTCATGGCAGTCCACGGATGCATAACAGGTGGCTAGCCAGTCCATACCAAGAAGAACGTCAAAGTCTAGCATATCGAGGAGAATCAAATCAACTGAAGAATCTCTCTCCCCGATACGAACAGAACATGATCGGTACACGAAACGGGCAACAAACGACTCGCCTACCGGTGTAATAACGACAAGCGGCTGATCTAACGGAGAAGACTCTCGTCCCAACCTCGGTGCAAAGTACGTGGATACATATGAATGTGTGGAGCCTGGATCAAATAATACCCGTGCATCAAAAGAACATACTGGCAGAGTACCTGTCACGACGGCAATGGATCCCTGTGCATCCTGAGGAGTCAACGCGAACACTCGGGCCTGTCCACCACTAGTAGCTGGCTGTCCTCTACCTCTACCTCGGCCTCTACCTCTGCCTCTGTCGCCTCGTCTCTGAACCGGACCGCCATGCCCACGACCTCTAGGAGCATCTGGCTGGCTTGGAGCATCATCAGGAGTAGGAAGTAGAGCTCTCTGAGGAGGTGGTGATGGTGGTAAGGTCACATGCGGGACTGTCGCTATGCCCTGGCATCCCATGGTACAGTCTCTGACACGGTGGTACTGACTCCCACACCGAAAACATCCTGGCAACGACTACTGGGTCTGTGGATATGAACCAAATAACTGACATCGTCTCAATCCTCTGCCTCCACCATCTCCCGAAAATAATCTATCACGATGTCTACCCATTTGCCGCTGAGCTGGCGTATCAGCACGAATCCTCTTCGGCCCAGAAATGACCGGAGTCTCAGAAATACGATCCTCCAAAAGTAAGGCTGCGTCCATCGCGGCTGCGTATGTATCAAAGTGCTGGGTGCCGATGGTAAGGAATAGCTGTGTATCAAGCCCTCGCACAAACCTCTTTATTCTCTTCTCTTCCGTGTCTACTAGGTACGGAGCATATCGAAACAACTGGGTAAACTATATATCATACTCCGACACCGTCATCCGAGGAGTCTTGCACAGAGACTCAAAACTACGGGCTCGAGCATCTCGGACGCTCTCCGGAAGAAAACGGGCAAGAAATGCAGCTGTAAACTCGTCCCAGGTCATAGAAGGTAGACCTGCAGCTCGGCCTCTCTCTACTGAGTCATACCATGTCTAGGCAAGACCCTCCAGACGAAAACTCACGAACTCCACCAACCTATCATCAGAACACCTCAACGAACGGCAAATCCGAGCCATCCTATCAAGAAATGCCTGTGGGTCCTCTGTCGAATCCGTACCGATAAAAGCTGGAGGTCTCAATCTCATGAACTCCTGTAGTGAAACATTGATAGTCGCAGTAGCGGCAGGAGTGACCATCGGTGCAGCAGGTACAATCGTGGTCTGTGCGGTGGAAGGAACGTCCTCGGATCTCTGTGCCCGACTGGACTCAACTAAAGATCCCATCATCTGTCACAACGCCTGCATGCCGGCCTCTAATCTGGCAATACGATCTGGATAAGGCGGATCAATATGACCCTGAGGGGTAGGCATATCATCCCGCTCGATCCTCGCCTCAGAAGAGCCCGCTCGAATCTCATCCCTAACGGCAGCCCGTTGAGCTCTCGTAGTCTTTGGCGGCATCGAAGCTGGAATAAGAAACAGGACCGATAAGAACATTGCAATTGAATCAAGGAATGCAAGGAATCAAGAAAGGAAATATAAGCAATTATTTCCTAAGGTCACTTTGGCGGAGTACCGTATCGTAAGTATGCCGCGAATCATACCCACGCTACGCCACTCTGCTTAAGTCACGTACTCCATCTACCAAGGTCGTCCTACACTCAGAAAGGTAAAACCTAGGCTCTGATACCAACTTTGTCATGACCCGAAAGTACGGAACATGACTGGCATTTAGATTACGAGACGTCTAAAGGCGTAACGTAACCTAAGTCAGCCAAAGCCCAGAAAAATCTAAATCAAAATCAAAAGAGTGAAGGAAACCTTACATGAAAACGATTTTTTGAAATCAATTAAGTTGCATTGAACCCCTTTTTAAAAACATCAAAAATTTCTGAAAATTTCGGCAGAGTCTCCTTTGTAAATTCTATCCCCCAAAATGGGTACAACAAGATATATAACCTGTAATCACAAAATGGCATCCCCAAGCGGGAGCTAGCTCTTCGCCCAAGGCGGATCACAACCACACGCAATATATATATATATATGTAATCTCAAGAAAAAGAGCATAAAGAAATGCGAAATGTAAGAAAACACAACGTCGGCTCAAGTGAGCTCGACCCAAAAGAACCCACATTTACACAAATCTCTTAGTCTCATCACTAGGTCGAATATACAAATAAGAAGTGGTAGATGGAGAATACTAGATACAAAAATGGTACAAAAAGAGATAATAGGGCTCTCGCAACCCACCTACGAGCAATGTCGCAAGTCTGAGCAAAACAAGTCACTAACAAGATAAGCCGCCGCTACTAGGCTGATGAGTCCGACCTGCAAGACACTGTGACACAACGGGGGTGAGTTGCCAGCTCGTGAGTAGAATATAACATCTAGTAAGGCTATCGTAAGAATGCACGCAAATGCGTCACAGCATGTATGTCCAGATGTAATGTAATACCTCTAATATGCATGCACATGTATGTAATGTCAATACTAAATATTTAAGTGTTTTAAATGCTATGAGTTCTGCATTCTTAACTTTAGAAAAAGAATCTCTTTATAATAGCTAAATACCATCAAGAAATCATCTGAAACCCGTGTCAAATATCGACACCAAATAAGAAAACACATATGTCTCAATGTCTCACTGTATCAATGTCTCAATACATCGGGATCCGTCAGTCCGGATCGGCCCATATCATCAAATCTCACGACAACGGTCGGTATCCTCTGGATATCCGCCGTGCCAGACATCACCGGTAGGTAGTCTTCCCCTGCCAGGCTCATCGTCTACAACTCGATCTTCTTGCCCCGGGGTACCATACCGGGCCCACCATGTACCCGAGACGGTTCATCCACTCCTCGAATCGGGTCTCGAAATCCAACAGAAAACATGAAAACTCATGGTGGACGACACATACATCACGAGAAAACCGCAACTTTGATTTAAAAATGATAAATATAAGCTTTTGTTAAATTCTTGCGGTTTTCCCCAAAATCCAGAAATCGCAGCAATACTGAAATCCTAAAAAAAATCATAATACCCAACATGTTTTATATGATAAATGTCTATGATATCAAGGTATGCGATGTGATTTGTGGCTAGAATCTATGTAAGTATGAAGATGATGCGAGGTATATACATGCTATGCGATTTCATATATCGTGTATAATGCAAATGGTGATACTAAACAAAACAGGTCCTACAGTGCTCGTGGCATGGCAATTACCAAAGGCGTGTGTGTCACATGAATAGTGCACGTGCAACAAGAGCCAATGGTAATGGTGTTCGTGTCCTACGAAGTGATATCGCACATGTGTATATGGATATCCTATGCAAATCTTGCAGACGAATAGCTATAAATGTATGAAATGTGCATGAGGGGGATTAGCTAACTAACAATGCATATCTTGCAAGGATAAAGTAATCCTAACTAGGGGGTGCCTCACGCCATTCAGACGATTCCCCCATAGATGAATACATCTACTCACCTGAATGCCTCGCTAATACGATCCGACCACCGCCTTGCCTTTGCGCGCCGCGTCCGATGTTTCCGCGACCGATCCTAGAATTGCATAACACACAGTATAAGATTACAGATTCCTGAAATGACGCAACCCACAATATGAAAAGATCGACGTTCTCGAATTTATCACAACGTGCACTCAGTGCGCGGAAAACGCACGAAAATCGCTAAAACCTTAACTAAAATCGCCGTTTCGGGGCAATCGTCAAAACTAAAACCCGACTAGAAAAACCCCGCATTCACACACACTAATAGTCGTATATGATGCTAATTATATCACTAATATAACGCAATTAGATCGCCTCCTAAAAATTTATAAAAACTAGTAAGCATTGACATAGAAATATCGATGCAATCGTCGTGATTTAACGGTGTAGCGATCGCTACATCGCACAAACAACCATTCTAACCCACTAGATAACCACTACCCTAGCTTAAACCCACTTATCCTACAACAAACCCTAATTAGGGCATCAATACCTCTCTTAAATTTTCAAAAACCAACCATTACTTTGAAATTAACACTTTAAAATACTAATTTAGCTTATTTAAACTACAAATTTAACAACTAGTTTAGGATTTATACCTTACAAGAGTTGATTCCAAACTTCCACTAGCCTCCAAGACACCTCTTTTCTTCACTTTTTAAACAAATTAGGGTTAGCGAAGGGATGGATTTGGGTTTTGGTTTGAATTTGTGAAGGAAAAGAGTGTATTTTTGTGTAGATTTTGATAATTTTAGCAAGAATTGAAGCAAAAAGAAGTGAGGAAAAAGAAGTCCAGCAGCAGCCAAGGTCGGCCAGGGGTTGGGAGGTGGAGAAGTGAGTGAATTGTGTAGAAAATTCCACACATAAAGCATCTTCTAAGGTCATTTAATGCACATTATATCAATTCTTTGCAAAAAAAACCCTTTTTCATTCATTTTTTTGCCATGAAACAACAAATCATAGAAAGTTTTGGTAAAATTTTTGTTAATACTTAATTTTAGTTTATAATGGTTCCTAAGTGTGTAATTTACCTAATTAAATTTGTATTTATCACTAATTTAATGTAATTTTAAAAGCTTAAAATAATATTAAAAATAATTAATTACGGGAAAAAATTTAATTAACTAGAAAATTTTAAGTGACATTTTAGTGACCAATTTATAGCAATATCTTATCTAAATTTTGTATAATTAGTTCTATAATGAAAAATACCTATTTTTACCTTTTACGGAAAAGACTGCAAATTTAGCCGATTACCGAAAAACTACCTAAACGATTTTCGAAGCGTTACAGCATTGATGCGTGTTTTGTGCATGCAGTTGCACACGTTTATGATTTTTACACCTTGGTACACTCGGTGTTGCCTTTTATGCACTTGAGTTATTGATTGGTATTTTGTGCATATGATGCACCAAATTTGTATTTTTGTTCATTTGTTACACCAGACTTATATTTTTCGTACATGCTACTGCACTATATGCTTTTTACAGACCTGACGTGTTTGATTTGGATTTTCGCGCATGATATGAGATGTGATTTTTTGCACACCCGATGCCCTCAATTGAGATTTTCGTGCACAATAGCTGCACCAGATATTGTTGTCGTGCACACCCGTTGCACTGGACAGATGCTTTCGTGCACACCCGTTGCACTTAGTTTTGTGTTGTGCATATTGTGGCATCTGTTGGATATGTATGCCCTAGAGGCCATTATTGTATAGTACTAGTTTGTATAATACATTTTGAAGGCTTCGGATATATATACGGGTTTACGACAGTCTTGCTCGATATAGTAATATGCTACTTGGTTTATTTCTATCTTAATATGTGTATATGTTTCTTTTAACATATCGCTAAAAACATATTGATGGAGCCCTTAGGATCTTTGCTTGACTACCTGCGTTATGATGGCGATCACACTAGTGGGGGCTGGGTAGTCTATAAGCACATCCTTATTTTGGTCCCTAGTCATAGGATTATCGAGGCAGGACATCGATACTCCAGAGTAGACTGGTGCATACGCTTCTCGTCCCATCAGGGGAGATGGTCTATCCCACAGCCATCAGTACGTCGTACTGGAGATAGTATGCAAGTGCTCGTTAGGTTATGAGTACACTGGACAGGACTCGTCGGGAACTGTTGGTTGGTATTATACCTATCGTCAGTTAACAGTTCCCAGGTGACATTAGTACAGCTTAGTCCGTTGACTTGACAATGTCACTTCTCCTCAAGTGTGTTCCCATTGTTCTTAGATTACTATCCTACCACGGCTCTATTGAGACGTGCAAACAGGTAGTAGTTGGGTGCAGTCCCGAAGCACTTGGCGGCAGTGACGGTTAGACAGGATTCGTCTCTCCCGGTATTGGGAGTTGATATCGCGCTGTGTCTAGGAGAGCCATTACACATAGTCGTCCCTGGCCAGGGCAAGCGAGATTTGCTGGTAGTGTTACCAGTAGTTTCTCTGGGTGTTCTGGGCTACACTCCGACATGACTTGTACCGCTATTAGGGGACTGACGTTTACCGCCCCCTAGGCCCGACATGCGATACTCTCAGACGAACAGACCGGACTGTATGGAGATTGTCACATTCAGGCTCAGTAGGAGTTCGGATGGGTTCACCTCATCAGTCTTCTTATCGGCATCTACCTGGGGACCGTTACGTACAGCTAGTACCGCTTGCGGCCTATGGTTAAACCCACTGCCAGCGTAGTGTCGAGCCTTTAGAGTCCCACACAGAGGGTTATTCGCCTTTGGGCAAAACAGAGTAGAGGTCGCATGGTTTTGCGACGGGGTTCGTTCACATCCGCGCACTTGTGCACGTTTGGTGTCCGGGCAATTATTACTAGCAGGCTTTGGTTTAAGCCAGATCCTAGTATTTGTTTTGGGATTGGTTTTGTCTCATTGTATTCGTGTTCCTCGGAACACGGATGCGGATGTGTATGCACAGTTGACTGAGGCAGAGGCAGAGGATTCTCATTACGGTTGTTGACCGTTGACTTTTTCCAAACCCTAATGAGAATGAGAAATATGATTAATAATACTAATTAAGGATAATTGTGCCATGGTTAGGTTGACTATTTGACTTTTGTTGACTTGTTGACTTTGGTTGACCGGTTGACTATTGTTGACATGTTGACCATCATCATCATTTCATTTCAAAGATACTTCTTGTTTCTTGCAAATGCATTAAATGATGAAATGATAATGGTCATTCATAAACTAACCATCACAATTTCTTAATCATTATTATTTTTATTATCATTATTCTTATTTTGTGAGCATGGTTGCAAAAAGGAGAGTTCATTCTATCATACTCTTTCTCTCTCTTGAAAAAGCTCTCACTCTTCCTCTCTCAAAGCTTAAGTGTTCCATATATTGGAAATCATAAGCTTTTGAGACTAAACCATCAAAGCATCACTCTACTCTTTCGAGGGCTCTTTGTCTAGCAAACCAAGCACTCTAGTTACCTCTTGGTTGAGGTAGGAGCTCAAGTTCGAGGCCCTCGGGTGGATCTATCTTCGGCAAAGAGAAGACGACGAGGAGGAGCCGTTCAAACCACTACAAGGAGCAAGCAAGAAGGAGAACCACAACAAGAAGAGAAGGAGTTCAAGATCTAGGTATAACCATTCTACATAGTAGCTAGAACTTTTAGTTTATGTGTTAGTTTTTGTTTAGCAAAGATCCATCATGGATGGTCCATGTCACCTTGTGAGAAAATTTTGATTTTTACCTATTCCGCCTCCCCGAAAGAACCGGGGTGGGTAACGTGGACCTAACAGTTGTATCAGAGCCTACCTAAACAACAACTAATTGTTAGCAAAGTGTTTAGAACTTCGATCCGGAAAAAAATCGCTAAACCCGTCTAAAAACTTATGTTTTCTGTCGATTTATAAAACAGATCCTAAAATATTTTAACTGACATGAAAAATACAAGCAGGGTTTTTTAGGAACAGACAAGAAAAACGAGCCGCTGACTCGGTCAAATCGCCGCGGAAGTGCGGCGAAACCAAGCGTTTCGCCGCGGTTCCGCGGCAGAGTTGACTCGGCCGCGACTCGGGTTTCCTACAGTTCCTTCAGTCTGGTGTTTTGGGATTTTTAAGATGGTTTGTTTCTGCCCAGATTTTCCAGAGAACAATGTTATGTTTGGGGTAGTTACAAATTGGTATTTTGATCGAAGTTTTATAAACTTTAGCTATTTGGTTATATCTGTAATGTGATATATGCACTGAACGTCGACTAATCGCTATACATCGATTAGTGGGGGTTGTGCATATCTGTGATCTGTAATGTTGTTGGATTGTGTATATGAACTTGTTGGATTGTCACGGATGAATAGCCGGGGTTTTGTGAGATGAGAGTTTCTTTATCTTTCATTTAATGTAATATGTAAATTGATGTAATATTATTTTTATGGCCGCACATCCGGGATGAGGTTGTAGCCGCCATTGTATATTATTTCTTTTACTGTTTTTGCTCCTAGGATAGACCCAAGGTGGGGTGCACAAACTACCGGGTACTTTGAAGTTCCGAGTGGCCTACTCACGTTGTTGAGGGAGGTTGCTTCACTTCAGGTACTTGGCGGGTAGTTTGCCGCACCCGTAGGGGTCTAGGGTGGGGTTTGACTATTCATCGCGACCGTGTAATCCGTCTTTCGTTGCAGGCTAGAACGAAACGCGGATTCCTAGTATATCCAATGTGTTCATCTGTGATCTGGAATGGCTATCATTGCATCTGACGAATGTATATATCTATATATGATATCTAGTAGGCGTTGCTTATGTTTTGCAGTCGCGCTAGTCCAGCCCCCGCTCTGTCGTTAGTTAAGTAACGTAACGGGTGATGACGGGGCCCCGTGGCGAATGCAGATGGCATAAGCGTACGTCATATTTTCGTTGTTTTTTGCAATGGTAGGATTAATTGATGGGACGCATTATATTAATGCAAAGAAAAAACAAACCTAAAAGACGTTGTTGGAACAATTTTCAAAAATCTGTTATTGCAAGGACGTTCTCTTTTGTTTTGCATAGAGGTATTCGGTTATGAATGCCCAGCACCTCATTCGACGAGGCAAGGGCCGAGATCCCTTCATCGGGAGTGACCCCTTGGACAAAAGTTTGCGTCAGGGTAATAACTTCACTATAGTCGATTATTCTTACTTTGCATAGAGGTATTCGGTTATGAATGCTCAGCACCTCATTCGACGAGGAAAGAGCCGAGATCCCTTCACAGGGAGTGACCTCTTTAGCAAAAGTTTTCGTCACTATAATTTTAAAAAGGTTATCAGGTTCCTTCAACGATATCAAGTTCATTGCGTTAACGGGTTTTTTTCCAAAAACCCAGCCGTAGCCCTCCGTCATTTCCTACAAGTACTACTTAGTATTCGAGCTACGTATTTTGGCATTGTCAAGGCGTAGTGATCGGTAGCTAAGTATCGCTTGTTTGCAGTTTTATTTTTCAGATTATTTAGGACAGTAGCATAGCTATGTTGGCATTGTCAAGAGATATGCGGGTGGGTCTAAGTTAATCAAGATAATGACGGGCCGAACTTGACTAGCGGTTTATGATATGTTGGCATTGTCAAGGTCATAAACCGTTAGGGGCAAAAATCCACATCGGGAGTTTCTAAAGAAACTGAAACTTGCAGATTTAGCATACCTTCTGGAGTGTGGTGACTAGAGCGGATTCCATCTAGGTCATCGCACAATGATAGTTGGATCCTGATCCCACTGATGAGTTGGATTACTCTCGGGAGATTATTTCACTTAACAATCAATGCTATAAACCTAGTAGGTGTCTAGAACGGTGTTAGCGGGGCTACGCCTCCAGGGAAAAGATGTTATTTAATTAAGGAACTTCGCGTAAGCGTTGGAAAACCTCCCTCGAAGTACCAACACTGTAACATTTCCAAATAATAAAATATTATTTTTGGGAATTTTATATTTTAATGAATATTTTAATATTCCGGTATAATTAAACACAAATAAATGGGGGGAAATTCTGGAAAATTCTAAAATAGGGTATTTTATCGAATCATGCCATTTTAAAGTATTCATGATTAGTTTGACACTAATTTAGTGCTAATCGCGATTAAAAATCGCTAATCGGATTTTTAGCAAATTTTGTGCAAAACATGCACATATCTTTTTGTACACTTGTGTTACATTTTCTTGCCATGATTTTACTTTGGGGTTACTATTCTAGTGAGAAGGATTTAAAAAGGAAAAGGAAAATGGAAAGTAATATAATATGAGGGTTGGTGAGAGAGAGAGAGGTATGGGTTATTTTGACCAAGACTTGGTCATTTCCTCTTCAACCTTCACTCATTTCTCTCCCTCTCCCTCTTGTTGCTGCTGAGCTGCTGCTCCTTCTTCTCCCTCCCCTTTCAAGCCCTAAAATCACCATGAAATCAACTCCAAAACCCTACTCCCATTTCACTAAAAAGGTGCACGAGCTCAAGATCTACACATTGGACCAAGGAAGCAAGGATTTTGGCCACTAGGGGCAACTCAAGAATTTTCTTGAGTTGCAAAAAGAGGTAAATTCTGCACCTATTAGAGTAGTATTTCAATTCTTATTGCATCCATTCTAGTTTCATATCGATATGGTGTCGTTTGGTGGATTTGTGAAACATCAAGTTAGGGTTTAGGGTTTGATCTGAAATCAAAATGAAATTGAGGCTTGTTGTGACCTTAGAACCCCTTGTGTGATGTTAAATTTGACCCAAACCTGAACTAGAAACCAGAATACTGATTTATGGAATCGATGTCGGGGGAAAACTGTGAATCTGTGAGGGTTTTATTGAATCTGCTTTCACCCGAGACACCTGAAAATAAAATTGATTGGACAGTGAGATGTGGAGGCACCCTAGAACCATCACACAAGACCCTAGCCCCTAACTCTTCTTCCCGGCCGCAAATTTATTCCCTCTGGCCGCAAATTGCGGCCAGACCTGCACCAAATTGGGTCGTTTTGGTTCTGTAGCTCCTACATGTGTAGACTAGACCCCTGGCATGTATAGATTTGTCTAATTTGACCTAGGGTGAAATCTGGAACCTATTTCCTAAGTTGCTGTTTTGGATTCGTGTTTCCGTATTTCCGTATTGTGAATTCTGAGTTTACGTACTCGACTACATGGCGTTTATACGATTATATCGAGGGTTGTTGATGGTTTTGGAAGCGTTGTCCATAGGTTCTAACCTATAGAACATAGCGTATCGTTTTGGGGTTTCGTATGCCGTTTTAGTTTTGAATTGGTTTTGATATGCATTTGCGATACGTTAATGTGTAAGTACCCCATGAAGACTTCGGGACGACAAGCAAAAGCGCGATGACGCCGACAGATAAAGGAGCAAGGTGAGTAGATTATATCTAAGGGGGAAGTCGGGTGGATGGCGTATAGCACCCCCGCAGTCCGTGGTGATGTATACGAATACGTATACACACATATTTATTATGTGATGGTTAAGATTATTGATGGTAATAATGGATTATTGATGACAAAGATGTATTGGTTTCATAGTGCGAAACCCAAGAGTAGAGGTTGCACACCCACACATATACGTACACATATACTTGCATACATTCTTTCTTTTATCTGTGCACATTTGGAGGTGTGTATATCTACACATGGGTATGGGACTATGTGTTCATATACGGGATTTGAGGATGATACGTGGGATTACGATGAGTCGATGAGATTTGATCTGAGGTCGTGAGATTCGGCGATATGACAGAGTTCGTATTTGAGATGCGACATGATGGTTTTAGCGGGCCTTTGGGCATGTGTTTTACCCCGCATTCATATTTATATAGATGGTATCGATGGTACTAGACTTAGACTTGTACCCTAGATTGTGTGATATGATGGTAGTGATACCTGATATGTGATGAGATGAATGTGATATTGACCGTACCCAGCTATTGGGATGCCGTACGACGATTTACCGTACGAGCTTTATATTGATGTTAGATCCGCACTCATGACTCGAGGATATTATATGATATACCGTAGCATACGTGATACTATTGAGATGAGATCACCGACTATTGAATATATTTATATGTATATCGACTCAGATTTATGTGGTTTTCATACCCCTGCCGATTGACTTGATAGTTGGGTCCGTAGTTCGCATAGTAGGCGTTAGACTAGACCCGAGTCATACCTATTTCAAAACTAACGAATCGGGGATATTTTAAAGATAGGCAAAAGGGATTCTACGGATATTTTCAAATGTTGCATCTGTTCTTAAAACACCATAGCCCTTATTTTACCAAAAACCCCAGTTCGTCTTATTTCAAAAGGCAAGGCTGAATGATATAGTTATTGAGGTAGATTCTTTACTGTTGCGTTGATTATTCGATTGCGCATATTCATATTATTTGCATCGCATTACTTGTGCTTATTTCTATATTACCATCATGCTGTTAGGACACCAGCACCATTATCGATGATGCGTATGTTCCACGTACACTATTTGCCGGCTCACACACATCATCATCGATAATTGCCATGCCACTACACTGTAGTACTGTTGCATTCCTGATATGATCCTTGCATGGCATATGGTACACTTATACCTGTACACATACATAGATGATTCTGACTTGATTAGAAATTTGAGGACCGCAAGATATTCTTTAAAACTGATTCATTCTAAATGAGCGGTTTCCCTCGACATATGCACATTACTATTCCATGTTGCATGACTTACTGATATGCTTACCTTTCTTTACATGTCGCATTCATCATGTTTGATTATACGCATTGAGATATGTTGTTTCCATGATATTTCTGGATTTGGGAACCGTGGGTATTTCAAAAGAGAATATGTATTTGTTTTAAAAACCCGGTTACCCTTGATATGATATTTCAGTACGTCCACCATGTGTTTTCTCGGTGCTGAGAGCGACATATGAAACCCGATTCGAGGAGGCGGATGAGGCCGATTGTGGGTACATGGTGGACCCGGTATGGTACCCCGGGGCGAGAACGGTTTCGTTGTGTACTAGACGGTGAGCCTGGCAGAGGGACTACTACCTACCGGTGATTGGTTAGACCTGGCGGTTATCCGGAGGATACCGACCAGAGTCGATAGATGGATATGGGCGTACTGCTAGGGCCGAGGGCCGATTCCACAGATGGAGCCCGTGGGCTGGTCCGGACTGACGGAGCCCGTTATATGAGGATTTACATGCCGATGCTGGGCACAGTTTTCATGATGTTTTTGAGTCTCGATGCTGGACACTCCGGTTCCATGATTTTGACGTGTCGCGAGGGACACATGTGGTTTATATCCTCATATTTCCATGCATATGCTGATGATATTTACATGCATGAGGGTTATTGTCATTGGGTGACGAGTGGACGGGATCCACGTACATGTAGATTTGATTACATTGATCATACCTCACATTTATGATATGCTATTACCTGAGGCACTGGCACGAGCACTTGGCACTACACTCATGTATAGAGATTACATTGCCAGTTTAGCATGCTGTAGACTTATTCATATTGAGATTTATTTAGATCTGATTGTATTGACCTAGGATGGGTCATACATTCGATCTCTGCTTGTAGATATTTTCTATTCACGAGTTGGCAACTCACCCCGTTGTGCCACAGTTCTTGCAGGTTTTTGCCGTACAGATTCCATAGCGGCATTTCTGGCACACTACTTCTATAGGGGTGACTTGCTTTGGTAGGTGGGTTCTTTTGTATCAGAACCGCCATTGTTCATATATTATTCATTGTTTCTAGAAATTCCATCAACCAAAACTTGTATATTGTTTCAGACTTAGAGACAGTGATGTATTATTTCGACCTTAGAGTCGCACTTAGCAGTATTACGGTTTTCATGCTTATTGGGTTTCTTTTGAGTTTTGATCCTCGCCATTCGGCGTTGTATATTATATTGCTTGCGTGGTTGTGACCGTCGATTGATGAAGAGCTAGCTCCCGCTTGGGGATGCCTTTTATCATTGCATATATATTGTTCTTGTTGTACCCCGTTCGGGGCCAGTATTTACAAAAGAAACTCTGCCGAAATTTTCAGAAAAGACTTTACATTTTTTTAATGCATATTCGTATTAGTTATTTAAAAATCTTGACTTCAAACTTGTTTTTCTTCACTTCTGTAAACCAGTTTTCTTTACTTACTCTTAAAATGGTTTTAGATTTCTGGGCTTTTGGCTTACTTGGATCAGATGGAGTCCTATAGACTTCATATGGTTCAAGGGCCAGTCACGTGCTCTTTCGGGTCGTGACAAAGTTGGTATCAGAGCGCTAGGTTAACCTTGGTTCGAGTCTAAGTTTGACTATGTGGAGCCTAGGGCATTTATATATATACGGAACTTAGACTTGACCTTACGGAACTTAGACTTAGTCGAGGGGGTATTATACCCGAACTTTCGTCGCATAGGATGACCCTTGGTTGATGGAATAGGTAGCTTGAGTAGAGTGACGTACCGTACATATGTTCCGCGGCATATTTACGACACGCCACTCCGCTTAAGAAACCTTAGGATGTACATTTCCTTGCATAGTATTATATTTCTTCCTATGCTCTATCATTATCGAGACTGGTTATGGTTTTGCTGCCACGATTGCACGGGCAGAGTGAGCTACGGCTCGAGTTGCGTCAGCATGAGCTCGTCGTGGACGAGGACTGACCAGGGCGTGTTTCCAGAGACATACGATTGCATATAGAGGCATCGTCTTATTGTGTTTTCGCGCCATGAGCGTTGGACAGATCGCTTTTACGAGATTTTCCGGACGTACCGATCGGTACCAGAGGATTGAGCCACTGATAGAGGCCAGCCAGGATGTGATAACCATTGATATATCTCTTATCCAGGACGATTGAGGCGCTATTTAGCATATAGACGAATGAGCCAGTTGTTGCTGCGAATGATGAGATATCGCCCAGATGATTGGAGCTACTGCAGCATGAGCATATACTTAGAGATGTGATGGTGAGTCGCTAGTCACCGAGGATAAATGACTAGGACATGTGGTTCGTTCGCTTACCCCGATGCGAGGTCATCAGGTAGATTGATTCCAGCTAGAGACGACTTCACGCAGATTTGTTGAGAGTCGATTGAGACGATCGAATGTCAGGAACCCATTTTCCCAGTTTAAAGTATTCAGAAAGACATGCAAGCGATTCTATGGACCCTCTAGAAGAATGAAGCCCTAACTCGACATAATGACCGTGTGAAAGCCTTTGAACCTTAGGGTTTGCGGCAGTTCCACGGCGCCATTAGTGAGGCTTGGGTTTGCCCTTCTACGGCTGGACCACCGATGCTGTGGTATGTACTCGATACTATTAAACTATACCCGAGATGTTGAGCTCTTGGGGGATTGTGAGGTTCTGACGCGTCGATCGGACGATTCGACATCATTCGGATATCATGTAATGGGACACTGCTTGGGAGACTCCAGATACGAGTATAGCCGTTGGAGCGTAGTCCGTGCAGCCATGATGAGATGAGTCCGAATTAGTCGATATTGAAGCAGAGTGGAGTAAAGAGTTCGCATGAGATTTCGAAGAGAGGACGTTCCACTCCGCTGACATCAGAGATGCGATATGCACACTGAGGACGTGTTCGGCTAGATATCTTCTACTGAGAGATGAAGATACCGAGTTCATGATTTCGAGTCCGTGTGAGGGACTTCGGATGGACCGTAGCCGAGGGCATTGCAGTGCGCAAATAGAGACGCGACGTCGAAATGGTCGATGATACAGACAAGCGGGACAAGAAGTTCGTGCGAGATGCAGACGAGCTGTTATTACACCCTGTCAAGATTAAAGGTCGGATATGCATACAGAGGCACAAGGATGCGACCAGCTTCCGAGTAGATGTTGTACTAAGGACGCAGATGTCCAGAGAGCGAGAAAAGATTACGCCAGAGTACCAACCTCCGTACAATTTGGCTTAGGCGAGATCAGAAGAGACCTTGAGCAGGATTCCTTCCAGTACACTCCTGCAATAAGATTTGCACCAGGAGCCGATGTGTGATGTGCATTCAGAGGACCAGAGGTCGGCGCCAGAGATGTGCTGCTTTACGAGCGGTCATGGGGATTGACCGAAAGATGACCAGAGAAGTGCCAGAACGGAATCGTTCCTGTTAGCACACCTGACCGGGCCGATGAGCCAATGGATTGCGAGATTGGTAATCCACAAGGAAGATAAGGAACCAGAGGCAGAGAACGCCAGCCGCGAGCAAGAGGCAAGTAGATATCTTGCGCCGCTAGCATTGGATGTACCGGCACCTTCTCGACTTCGAAAAAGGATATACCGACGGCGGTATTTATGATTTGTGATTTTGTGATTTGACTATCGCGTATCCGTCACTTTGGATTTTGGTATTTTGGGCGATCTATTCACATGGTTTAGTCTTGATGACTGAGTTTCATGGTATTTGTTTTCTTGCACCATGGTTGCACCTACTGGGTATTTATACCTTGCGCATAGTTATTACTCTTGAGGTATTGATTTTGATTTCATGCCTATTTTATGCCGGTGATTTGATTTACGCTTCCAGTATAGTTTTCATGTACTTTAATGTTTTGATTTGATTTGTGCACGCTGATGCACGCGGTTGTGATATTTTCCATCGCGGTACACCTGATTTTCATTAAGCCGCATTGTATATCGTTTCGTGCCTTGGCTGTACCTGCTTATGACTTCATGGATTTCATACGGTTGATTTGATGTTGTGCCTCCGTTACGCACACGATTTGATTTTGCACTCGGTATAGCTATATGTGCTTGTAGTGCATTGATATGTGTTTTGTGCACGCAGTTGCACATGTTTATAATTTTCTTTATACCTGGGTACACTTGGTGTTGCTGCTTACGCATTTGAGTTATTGCTTGGTATTTGTGCATGGGATGCACCAGTTCTATACTCCATGTGTTTGTCGCACCAGTTTTATGTTTCTTGCGTTTTTCGCATCAGATTTATATTTTGTGCACTACGGTTGCACCTGACTTCGATTTGATGTCATTCAATATGTCGATTTTGACCCTGATATTGATGATTGATTCTTACACTCCGTGCTTTGATTGGACTTACGCATGTTCGGCGTTGCTATTGGATTTTGTGATTCCGTGCATGTTGAGTGCGCAGGGTTTAGATTTTCATTCGTGCACGATGGATGCACCGATTTGGATTTTCGCGCATGTTGGGCGCATGTTTTGAGATACGATTTTGGCGCACACCAGATGCACTAAATCGAGATTCTTCGTGCATGTCAGATGCACCTGTTTTGGTTGTCAGGCACACCCGTTGCCTATGACAGATACTTCGTGCACACCCGTTGCACCTAGATGTTGTTTTGTGCACCTGTATGGCACATATATGGATTTTGTTTTCCGTGCGCACCAGACGAACAGGGTAGTGTTATGTGCATTTTGGGGATTTATTCCTTTTGGAGCAGTACATTTTTATGATATTTGATATTCATTTTGTACTGAGCAGGACTAGTCAGAGGACAGTACCTGGATATATTTTTGCATGCATTGATAGTTATCGAAGGGATTTCCAAAAAGCGAGCTATAGTCTCAGTATATATATACCTACGTGTCCGATATGACACGAAACGTTTTAAAAACAAGGAAACCCTTCTAAATTGTTTTCAAAACGGCGGAACGTACATAGTAAACAAAAGATATATACATATATGGTTATTTTCTTATGAAAAACGTCCGCCACTGTGCAGTGTTATGCGCATCGCACAGCGACTTAAAAAGATTTGGCATGCATTTACATCAGCTATTCACATGTATAGATTGGATGTTTACATGTATAGTTTTGACCTATATCATATTGGTTTTGTATTGGATTTGACATTTGTGTCTTTACCATGACTCCGATGATTGCGGGAAGCTTGACGGAGTTTTGCGTTTGAGTTATCTGCTCAGTACTCATGCGCATGCATTGCGCTATGATGTTTATGTATTGATGATTTCGGAGACCCGACGACTTGGATTTGTATCGAAATGTTTTAGTATTTGGGGGTTGAAATTTAAATTCGGGGACCTAATTTCTTTAAGGGGGGTAGATTGTAACATTTCCAAATAATAAAATATTATTTTTGGGAATTTTTAAATTTTAATATTATTTTAATGAAAATTTTAATATTCCGGTATAATGAAATACAAATAAATGGGGGAAAATTATGGAAAATTCTAAAATAAGGTATTTTATGGAATTATGCCATTTTAAAGTATTCATGATTAGTTTGACACTAATTTAGTGCTAATCGCGATTAAAAATCGCTAATCGGATTTTTAGCAAATTTTGTGTAAAACATGCACATATCTTTTTGTACACTTGTCTTACATTTTCTTGCCATGGTTTTACTTTGGGGTTACTATTCTAGTGAGAAGGATTTAAAAAGGAAAAGGAAAATGGAAAGTAATATAATATGAGGGTTGGTGAGAGAGAGAGAGGTATGGGTTATTTTGACCAAGACTTAGTCATTTCCTCTTCAACCTTCACTCATTTCTCTCCCTCTCCCTCTTGTTGCAGCTGAGCTACTGCTCCCTCTTCTCCCTCCCCTTTCAATCCCCAAAATCACCATGAAATCAACTCCAAAACCCTACTCCCATTTCACTAAAAAGGTGCACGAGCTCAAGATCTACACATTGGACCAAGGAAGTAAGGATTTTGGCCACTAGGGGCAACTCAAGAATTTTTCTGAGTTGCCAAAAGAGGTAAATTCTGCACCTATTAGGGTAGTATTTCAATTCTTATTTCATCCATTCTAGTTTCATATCGATATGGTGTCGTTTGGTGGATTTGTGAAACATCAAGTTAGGGTTTAGGGTTTGATCTGAAATCAAAATGAAATTGAAGCTTGTTGTGACCTTAGAACCCCTTGTGTGATGTTAAATTTGACCCAAACCTGAACTAGAAACAAGAATACGGATTTATGGAATCGATATCGGGGAAAAACTGTGAATCTGTGAGGTTTTTATTGAATCTGCTTTAACCCGAGACACCTAAAAATAAAATTGACTGGACAGTGAGATGTGCAGGCACCCTAGAACAATCACACAAGACCCTAGCCCCTAACTCTTCTTCCCGGCCATAAATTTATTCCCTCTGGCCGCAAATTGCGGCCAGACCTGCACCAAATTGGGTCGTTTTGGTTCTGTAGCTCCTACATGTGTAGACTAGACCCCTGGCATGTATAGATTTGTCTAATTTGACCTTGGGTGAAATCTGGAGCCTATATCCTAAGTTGTTGTTTTGGATTCGTGTTTCCGTATTTCCGTATTGTGAATTCTGAGTTTGCGTACTCGACTACTTGGCGTTTATACGACGATATCGAGGGTTGTTGATGGTTTTAGAAGCGTTGTCCATAGGTTCTAACCTATAGAACATAGCGTATCGTTTTGGGGTTTCGTATGCCGTTTTAGTTTTGAATTGGTTTTGATACGCATTTATGATACGTTAATGTGTAGGCACCCCATGAAGACTTCGGGACGACAAGCAAAAGCGTGGTGACGCCGACAGATAAAGACGCAAGGTGAGTAGATTATATCTACGGGGAAAGTCGGGTGGATGGCGTATAGCACCCCCGCAGTCCGTGGTGATGTATACGAATACGTATACACACATATATTTATTGTGTGATGGTTAAGATTATTGATGGTAATAATGGATTATTGATGACAAGGATGTATTGGTTTAGTAGTGCGAAACCCTAGAGTAGGGGTTGCACACCCACACATACACGTACACATAAACTTGCATACATTCTTTCTTTTATCTATGCGCATTTGGAGGTGTGTATATCTACACATGGGTATGGGACTATGTGTTCATATACGGGATTTGAGGATGATACATGGGATTACGATGAGTCGATGAGATTTGATCTGAGGCCGTGAGATTCGACGATATGACAAAGTTCGTATTTGAGATGCGACATGATGGTTTTAGCGGGCCTTTGGGCATGTGTTTTACCCCGCATTCATATTTATATAGATGGTATCGATGGTACTAGACTTAGACTTGTACCCTAGAATGTGTGATATGATGGTAGTGATACCTGATATGTGATGAGATGAATGTGATATTGACCGTACCCAGCTATTGGGATGCCGTACGACGATTTACCGTACGAGCTTTATATTGATGTTAGATCCGCACTCATGACTCGAGGATGTTATTGTAGGGTTCCTAGGCACACAAATGAGGTCTCACAAGGCATCAACCATGCCAATTTCAAATTTTACAAGTGCCGAGAAACCCTAATACGGATCGTTGACTAGATTTTTAGGCGAAACATGCAACCAGTTAACAACTTAACTAAGTGAACGGAAATACAACCTTTGTAGATCCAGTCCTCCACCTCCATAGCTCCATGATGAAGTCTCCTTGCTGTCCAAATCGAATCCCGGGCTCTAGCATCGGCTTCATCGGAGAAATAGGCAGGCTAGGTCGTCGACTTCGATGCCGAAGATGATCTACGTCGAGGCAACACAAGATCGAGCTCCAACTTCACCAAGCCATGAAACTTGTGAAGAAAACACCCTATACTACTTGGCAAGTGGTAGAGGATGAAGAAATAGGAAGTGGGTTCACTTTAGAATTGGATTTCTCACTCTTTTTGTCAAGACACCATTGTTGGTAGCAAGCTTCTTCATCTTGAAGAAGAAGAAGAAGAAGAAAAGAATATGATAAGTTTTTTTTTCAAAAAAGAAAATAATATGAATACTTATCATATACTAACCTTGGTTAGGTGTAGAGAATAGACTATGGTTAATTTGAATGGTTAGGGTTAAGCATGAGACAAGAATGGTGGACTTGTTCAAAGCTTCATGAAGCTTCAACAAGCAAACAAAGAAAGCCACCTTTCCTTATTTATCTTTTCCAAAATGAAAAAAATAAATGAATAAGAAAAATGTAAACCCTAATCATTAACTTAACCATGGTTTAATTCTTTACACAAACCCAAGTGAGCATGCATCATCAAACATGATACAAACAAGTGCACAAAAGTATATCACATATACAACTTGTGAACTTCAAGTGAGAAAATCCATCTTAAGTGAACCAGTACTAGCTAATGCAAAGTAATATATCAAATATATAATTATGCATTAAATCATTAAATCAACACTTGATTTAATGATCCGGTCATATCGCATATAACCGACTAGTATCAAGTGTATCAATGTATCGAATCAACACTTGATCCGGTAACCCGGCTATATCACATATAACCTTCCGATGATACAAATCGCGAGAATAGAATACGGTATCACATACACGCATTATTCTCGGTCCCGCACATATCTCATATGCGCTCCTATTTCGTTTCGCTTGAGCCAGGAAACCTCTGTGTAGGACTCTAAAGACTCGTCAATACGCCGGCAGCAGGTGATGATCATATCAATCACCCACAAGCCGCAAGCGGTCTGCTAAACGTAACGGCCACCCGGGTATTGAGCGATCAGAAGATCGACGTGCAAGCCCGCTCACACTCCTGTGAATCCAACCAGTAACACTTACCGTACAGTTGTTCATCACATATTTTTGTATATTTGTACCGCCCATTCTTAATCACATTGCATACAGATAGGTGCTTTTGATCCGTATTTGCTGCATGTTACAGATTACAGGTTTCCAGTCCAAAAGAGAGCAAATCCGACAAAATCACCACATCTACGGCAAAATCCAGAACATCTGTCACAAACAGATAAAAGCCGGGTTCCAGCATCCGTCCCGTACCAGTTTAGAAGAGGGGACGAAAAGAGTCGTCATTTGGGACTAAAGGAAAAATTAAAGTCAAAAATGGTGAAAGTCAAAAGTGAAGAAATGAAGACATTTTGGAAAAGAAATCTGGAGATCCTATGGAAATTGATACTGCAGTATGAGGATTTCAAACATCAGGAAAAACTAGCACAAAACCAGAGAAAAGAACAGAGTGAGTTTGGCCACCAAACCGCCGCGCATGCGCGGCCAAACCCTTGCTTTGGCCGCGCAAGCGCGGCTGACACGTGTCCCCAGGCTGTCAAACTTTGGGGTGTTTTCTGTAAATGTGTGTAGGTTTGTATTATTTTGCTAAAATCTCAAACTCAGGCCTATAAATAGCCCCGAGCAGAACCATGAGAGAGGACTTAGTTTTGATATGTAATTTTTGTACTAGAATTATTTAGTTTCTAATAAAAGTCCATTTTCCTCCATCTTCCTCCATTAAAGCTTGTGAGAGGTTTTGTTGAGTGTGAAGCATGCAAGAAGTGTTCTTTATCTATTGGTGTAATTTGTAATTCCGTTTTTTATGTTGCTTGTAATTTTAATTGTTAAACGTAGTTGTTGTTATTTCTTAAAATTGTCGTTTTAATTTTCTTCCATTTTTCGGTTATCCTTACAACCATGATGCTTAGTGTGATCCTTGCCTAAGTGAGGTCCCGAATAGCTAGTTGTGATTTTCTACCTCAATTCTTATTACCCTCTTTCTTTGTTTTATTTTCATTTAACTTTTCTAATGGGTGAGTAATTTTTCACTTGTTAGGGTAGGAATCGGAAAGTTTGAAAGACGGAAAACTCCCTCACTTTTCTCTTTTACATATATCTTGATTTGAACTTTCGTTAATTGATCCACAATCCGCTCCCTACGGCACCCTATTCTTCATAATAGCGGTGATACCCTAGTGCGACCGGTTGTGGTTGAATCAACCTGAGGTTGTGGCTAAGAGCCAAGAACGGACGGACAAGGACCAAAAAGAGAAAACGAAGTGTTGGAAAGCCTAGCTTATACTCGCAAGTTTTCTCTTAGTCGTCCTAATCCCCGTTGTTGCCGATTACCGTAACATCAATATTAAAAAGTGGCAAAAGAATCAAGTGAGCGATCCTCCTAACTCAAACCAACCAAATCCTACCCTTTACAAGTTCTCTTATCATTCATTTTTCGCTTAGCTAAACTCAAACAAACCCAACATATTTGGACTTAACTCGTCAAGACATTAAGAAAAAGACTCCCATCTCTCTGTGGATCGACCCGTACTCATCCGGCTAGCTGCAAAGCGACACCGTCCTGATTGCGGTAATTAAACTTAAACACGCAGAATCTCTGCTAATCAAATGGCGCCGTTGCCGGGGAGACGGTAGTTTATTTCTTTTTGTAATTTCGGGTTAATTTGTGAATATAAATATAACCAAAAACAAAACAAGAAAATATACTGTACAAAATCATTTTGTTATTCTTTGTGCAAGAGTGCAGGAAAAGGAGAATTTCAAGTTCAGTGCCAAAGTTGTGGGAAGTTAGACCCATATCTCGCGGCTACACCGCGGCGGATCAAGGCGAAAACCAAAAATCCTCTGTGAGTATCCCAACCATCTTCTCAACTCCTCTAAACTCCACTGAACTGTGTTTTCTGCAGCATTCTTTGCGCCGCGCTAAAAATAAAAAAATTGTTTGCAGTTGATTTGTTACTGCTTTGCATTGATTAATACGGACTTTAAGGGGCTTGAAACCAATTCAGATTGGGTGGGGATTTCATCACCCTTCCCAGGACCCCAGAAATCACAAAAGCATATGCATTGACCATTGTTAATAAAAAAATACTAGACTCAGCCCTAAGGACTTCGCGCTCATTAGGAGAAGTTAAACCGTGTTTAGAACCTCGTTCAACGGTATATTGTTTAAGGGGTGCCTAGGAAAGTGTTAACGGCGCAACCGCCAAAAGAGAAAGGGTTACATAATTAAGGAACTTCGCGAAAGCGTTGGAAAACCTCCCCTTATCTCTGCACTTACCTGGCCTCTTGATCAGTGTATTTTGAGCCTGTTTCTTGACACAGTTTTGCTTCGACAATCAAGTCTTGGAGCAGGTCTAGCAGACCTAGGTGACTCTAGATCTAGGTGTGAGTGTGCATATCTTGTTTGTGATTGCGTAAAGCCGTAATTCTGTACATATCTCTGTAAATTCTTTTTAAATTAAAATAAAAACAAAAAAAAAAAGAAAAAAAAAATCAAAACTTTTATAAAAACTTGCTCTTTGTCGCCACGTTCCATTTTTCACTCCACCACCCATTACCTTTCTCATTTACGTTTTCTTACCCTCACCTTCTTCGCTTTGACTATACTAAACTCATTTAGTATATGTCCGCTTGGACTCGGGACACTAGCGCCCGCTTAGTCCGCGTTTCGTTAGTCGCCACCGACTGCGCTATCGACTCAGACGTCGATACACCATCACCAACCTCTTCTTCCGCGATGTCAGGACTTAATCCGAACATCTCTTTGACTACCCCTGGATTGGCTCCACCTCCTATGGAGACCAATAACACACCACCTCCGCCTGTTGTAGCGCCGCAGCGAATTGCGCTCCAGGATCGTTTCTACCCTACCCGTTCTGCACTTCCAACCTGCCTTTCTCTTCCACCGGCCAATGGGGATAATTTTGAAATTAAGCCCCACTTCATCAACATGCTTCCACGTTTCCACGGGCTTGAATCTGAAGATGCCTATATCTTCATTAATAAATTTCAGAACGTGTGTGCCATGATGAAAACCACCCAACTGTCGGACGATGCTATACGTCTACGAGTCATTCCATTCACTCTATGCGATCTTGCGGAAAAATGGCTGTATAGCACCGCTTCCCACTCCATAACCAGTTGGGACGAGTTTGTTAAGGCGTTTCTCAAAAAGTTTTATCCAAATCATAAAACCGCAAGGATCCGAAATGAAATCAACCAATTCTCCCAGCTTCCTTCTGAACCCTTCTGGAAGTGCTTTGACCGATACAAAGACCTTCTTGTTCAGTGTCCTCACCACGGTATAGAGAGATGGCAACTTTGCCAAACCTTATACGAGGGCCTGAACCCAGCAACCAAACAGTTGTTGGAAACCATTTGTCAGGGCCACTTCCTATCGAAATCTGACGAGGAAGCGTGGCAGTTTTTCGACGACCTTGCGGAGCAAACGCTACAGTGGGAGAGCACCAGACCGACTTCTTCTTCTTCATCTTCCGCTACATCCACTTCTACTGGTCAGTCTAGGGTAGGAATCCACCAACTTGATGTCTCTATTGCGATGAAAGCTGAAATGGCTGCAATAACGAGAAAGCTTGAGGCAATTGAGAGCAAATTTTCTGCTCCTGCTCCTACCCCTGTTCTCCCCCTTCGTACCATCTGCGCTTGTTGTTCCGATCCTTCTCACTTGACCGAAGAGTGTCCTTACAATCCACCATCGCAAGGACAGGATCAGGTTAATGCATTCCAGCAAAGACCGAGGAATGATCCATACTCTTCTACGTACAATCCCGGCTGGAGGAACCACCCCAATTTCGCCTGGAATCAGAATCAGAATCAATTCCAGGGCAACAATTTCCAGAGACCCCCTCCGCCGCAACAACAAGCGCAGCAACAAACTCAGTATCAGCAGCCCTTCCAACCCCAACCTTTCCAAAACCAGACGAACAACTCTTTTCCACCGAACAACTTTGTTCCGTCGAATAACGATAAGGTTTCCTCGCTCGAGCGAAGTCTGGAGGCGTTTGTTAAACAGTCGACTCAATCCACCGCCAACATCCAGTCTTCGATTCAATCTTTAGTGCAACACACAGCCGCACACGGGCAAAGCATCAAGACCATCGAGGCCCAGATTGCACAACTGAACGCGGCCTTGAGCGAGCGAGAGAAGGGGAAGCTCCCGTCCCAGCCACTTCCAAATCCCGGTCACCCACATAATGCACATGTTGCTCTTGAACAACAAAACCATAATGTGAGTGCCGTGACCACACTGAGATCGGGGAGGGTGCTGCAAAACGACATTGGCAAGCGAATCAACGATGATGCCCCGGCCGCTGCTTCTTCTTCTTCTTCTTCTTCTCCTTCTTCTTCTTCGTCTTCCGAGCCTATTCTCCGTTCTTCACAAGGCTCTCCTTCTTCTTCTTCTGCTCTGAACGGACCCACTTCTCACTCCACGAAAACACCTGTTCTGGGATCCGTTCCAACTCCACAATCTCCTCCTCCAGCTTTAGACTCAACCAATTTTCAAAACGTCCCATTTCCAAACCGGTTGAGGTCTAATAAACAAAATCCTCAAATGGAGAAGATTCTGGAGTTATTTAAGCAGGTTAACATTAACATTCCTCTTTTAGATGCCGTCCAACAAGTTCCATCCTACGCAAAAATCTTAAAGGACTTGTGCACGAAAAAGAGGAAGTCTCAGGTACCAAAGAAAGTTTTCTTGGCCAGTGCTGTGAGTGATGCCCTTACCCAATCTTTACCACTGAAACGGAAGGACCCTGGCTGTCCTACTATTTCTATTACCATTGGGGATAAGAACATCAACCGCGCACTATTAGATCTTGGTGCCAGTGTTAACCTGCTTCCATATTCAGTATACGAGCAATTAGGCATAGGAGAGCTGAAACCTACGCATTGTACTCTCCAAATGGACGACCGATCGATCACCCATCCTAGGGGTGAGCTAGAGGATGTGTTAATAAAAGTCGGGGACTTCATCTTCCCTGTTGATTTCATTGTATTAGACACACAACCTGTAGCTAACCCCCGGAATCAAATTCCTGTGATACTCGGCCGCCCATTCCTCGCAACCTCAAATGCTATGATCAATTGTCGCAATGGTTCTATGAACCTATCTTTTGGAAATATGACGATTGAACTCAACATTTTTAGGTTGGGGAATCAGCCCTCTGAACCTAATGCTCATATACTGGACGTCTGCTCGATCCAGGAGATCACCTCAGAAGAGTGTGAATTCGAGGAGTTTCTGTTTGATCACGAAAATCTTGACGCCACTAGTGCGTTTCTCTTCGAACCTGCTGCTGTTTCTACGCCCGACAACGAATACGAGTGTTTCACGTTCTCGAACGATCTTAGCTGCGTACAACCCGAGTTTGAATCCTTCGACTTTCCGGATGAGTTACCTGAACCATCCGACTCGGTTGCCTACACTCGTTTTGAACCTTTGCTGGAGTCCTTTGAGTTCGAGACCTTTGCACCGGTCTTGCCTTCCATCATTTCACCTCCAACGCTCGAACTCAAGCCGTTGCCATCTCACCTTAAGTATGCTTACTTAGGTGAGAACGAGACCCTCCCTGTCATCATCTCGGCTTCTCTAGCTCCTGAGCAAGAGAAAGCCCTTCTAGCGGTCTTGCACAGCAACAGGCAAGCTTTTGGCTGGTCCATGGCGGACATCAAGGGGATTAGTCCCCTCATCGTTGAGCATCACATTCATCTGATGGATGATGCCAAACCAGCCCGAGATCCACAAAGACGTCTTAATCCGGTCATGAAGGAGGCTGTGAAAAAGGAGATCGTCAAATGTCTAGATAGTGGTATCATTTACCCTATCTCTGATAGCCAGTGGGTTAGCCCCATTCATGTTGTCCCCAAGAAGTCGGGAATCACGGTCATAACCAATGAGGCGAATGAGTTAATCCCTACTCGAACCCAAACTGGGTGGCGAGTTTGCATTGATTACAGAAAACTCAACGCCGCAACACGGAAAGACCACTTTCCGCTACCTTTCATTGACCAGATGCTGGAACGATTGGCCGGACATGAGTACTATTGTTTTCTTGATGGCTACTCTGGCTATAATCAAATTCCCATCGCCGAAAAAGACCAGGACAAGACCACTTTCACTTGTCCTTTCGGCACGTTTGCATATCGACGCATGCCCTTTGGGTTATGCAATGCGCCCGCTACCTTCCAGCGGTGTATGATGGGAATTTTCTCAGACATGGTGGAAAAATTTCTGGAGATTTTCATGGATGACTTCTCCATCTTCGGCGACTCCTTTGACGAGTGTTTGCTGCATCTTGACGCTGTCCTTACCCGATGTAAGGACAAGAATCTCACTTTGAACTGGGAGAAATGCCACTTCATGGTGCGAGAAGGTATTGTCTTAGGACATATCATTTCGCAAAACGGCATAGAGGTTGACAAAGCAAAGATTGAGGTCATTTCCAATCTGCCTCCTCCCCGATGCGTCAGAGATATCCGAGCCTTTCTTGGCCATGCCGGTTTTTATAGACGGTTCATCAAGGACTTTAGCAAGATTGCTAGGCCCTTGACTCTTTTGCTGGCCAAGGATACACCTTTCGACTTCAACTCGAGCTGTGTGACTGCATTCGAGTCACTGAAACGCTCACTCACTTCTGCTCCCGTTCTTTCTTCTCCTGACTGGACGCACCCATTCGAGATCATGTGCGATGCATCCGACTTTGCCATCGGTGCTGTCCTTGGACAGCACATCAACAAGATGCCGCACGTGATCTATTACGCTAGCCGAACCCTGAACGACGCACAACTCAATTATACAACAACTGAGAAGGAATTCTTGGCTGTTGTATTTGCTCTAGAAAAGTTCAGGCCATACCTCATCGGCTCTCCAGTCATTATTTACACGGACCATTCTGCTCTACGCCATCTTTTTGCGAAGAAAGATGCCAAGTCTCGGTTAATCCGTTGGATCCTCTTACTTCAAGAGTTTGACCTTGTCATTAAGGACAAACGAGGATGTGAAAACGTGGTTGCCGACCATCTCTCACGACTTCCTTCTTCGCCGTCGCTTCAAATCCCGATCAATGATGATTTCCCGGATGAACAGCTCTTGACGGTATCTTGCGAACCCTGGTTCGCGGATATTGTGAACTATTTAGCCACGGGATTACTACCGAATGAATGGACAAGTCAGGACAAACTTCGCTTCTTATCCCAAGTAAAACACTTTTACTGGGACGAACCTTATCTGTTCAAATACTGTCCTGACCAGATTATTCGTCGGTGTGTTCCGGACAATGAATTCAAGAGTGTGCTGTCGTTTTGCCACGACCAAGCATGTGGCGGGCATTTTGGCCCCAGAAAGACAGCAGAGAAGATCTTGCAATGTGGTTTCTACTGGCCACAACTCTTCAAAGACGCTCATGACTATTGCAAGACTTGCTCCCGGTGCCAACACATGGGCCGGATATCCCGGAGGAATGAGATGCCGCTCCAACCAATCTTGGTTGTGGAGATTTTCGATGTTTGGGGAATAGATTTCATGGGGCCGTTTCCCAGCTCTTTCGGGAACTTGTACATCCTTCTAGCTGTTGATTACGTCTCTAAATGGGTCGAGGCTGTGCCCAGCCGGACTAACGACAACAAGGTTGTCGTTAGGTTCCTTAAAGAAAACATTTTCTCTCGTTTTGGGCACCCCCGAGCAATCATTAGCGACAATGGAACTCACTTCTGCAATAAGACTTTCGAAGCCTTGATGCGGAAGTATTCCATTAATCATAAGTTATCCACGCCCTATCACCCCCAAACCAGTGGTCAAGCCGAAGTTTCAAATCGGCAGATCAAGCAGATATTGGAGAAGACGGTTTCCAAGAACCGTAAGGATTGGTCTTTAAAACTGACTGATGCCCTTTGGGCCTTCCGAACCGCTTATAAGACCAACCTTGGCATGTCTCCTTATCGGCTTGTATACGGAAAAGCTTGCCACCTTCCTGTCGAAATAGAGCATCGCGCATTTTGGGCGATAAGAGAGCTGAATCTATCGCTAGAAGATGCGGGCAGCAATCGGAAGCTGCAACTGAACGAGCTGAGCGAGCTTAGGGATGAAGCTTACGATAACGCGGTTGTCGTAAAGAATCGAACGAAGGTGTTTCATGATAAACACCTTGTGCGCAAAACCTTCGTACCTGGTCAGCAGGTACTTCTCTACGACACCCGGCTACACTTCCATCCAGGAAAGCTCAGATCTCGATGGAACGGGCCGTATTTCGTGCGGAATGTGTATCCGCATGGCGCTGTGGATTTGGAGAATCCAAAGGACGGTTCATTTTTCAAGGTAAACGGACATCGACTCAAACCGTACCTTAGCGCCGATCAAACAGAGGAGCTCCTGTTTTTACAGGAGCCGGTTTATCCTGAATAATCTTCCTCTCCCCCTACACCCAAACTTCGACAATCCAGCCAAAAACAGTGGAAACACTGTTTCAAATAAGTTTGGGGGTATGTAAATACAATTTTGTTTTTTTTTGTGTGCCTGGAAAAATTTCAAATAATAAAAATAAAAACAAAAACTAAAAATAAAAATTTTCAGAAAAATTAGTAATAAATATGTAAATATATATTTGTTTTTCTAATTGATCTATTTATAGGGGTTTTAAGTGTAAATAACCAAATAAAATCCCCTATAAATAGCTCTCTAACCCTTCAGCCATTTCTTCTGCCTCAAACCCTTCCCCATCAGAAACCCTAGCCGCCACCAGAAGCCCGAAGTCTGAGCCGCTGCCACCGCCGCCCATCCGCCGCGCTTCCCCTCCACTTGCCGCGCATCCGCCGCCGGTTGGAAGCTTCACCCTCTGGAAATTTTTCCAGAGGAGGTTTGCACTGTTCTAACCCCTCTTAGATCTGTAAAATTTTGAAATTCTGCAATGGGTTTACATTTTCAATATGAGAGAAATTTTTCGCAAATGTTTGAACATGATGTATATGGAAGTTATTTTGGCGACGAGATCCGGAAACGCGGATGGAATTATCTTTTGTATAACCATCCGAACGCATTCGCGCTTCCGGATCTAGTCCAACGATTCTATGCGTACATGGAGGAGGGTAGCTATCAAAAATACGGATTTATTAGGTTGTTTTGGGGAGGTCAAGAGATACGAATTGATAGGGACTTCATTCATGAAGTCACATTGATCCCACGAATACCCGCACATGACCAACCCCTCCAATTTGAAGATTACACCCCATTGATGGGAAATGATTGCTATAGGGAACCACGTAAAGGGATTCCGGCGCGTACACTATACGCGAATGTGCTGACTGTGTGCCGATGGGCACAAAATAACATTTTTGGCAGCTCGCACAACACGACATTTTTCACACCATCGCTACACATCGTGCACACATTAATGAACAAACACCCAAGTTATGACAAGTGCACGGTACTACTTCAGTCGATTGATGCTGGCAAGACTTCAGCCAACCTTCCGTGCCCTATGCTGGTGACACAACTGTGTCGCCAGTTCATCCCTTCTGACGAGTTTGCAGTACACATGCAAGCTGACACATGCATTCGACCTGTTCTTGAGGGTGTTTCGACATCCTACACTAGACTTCACGATGTATGGTCACGCACCGAGCCGACCGAGCATGTAGTGGCCAGCTCGAGCTCCACAGCGAGCGATGAAGAGCTTACCCCCGCTGAGCAAGCACGCTTACTTAGACGGACACATAGGGGGGTAGAAAGAATGATGGGTATGATGACAGCCCTCGATCAGAGAATGGCAAGCTTAGAACAAGGAATGTCAACACTTTTGGCACGAGAGGAGAGATCGAGGTCGCGATCTAGGGCCCCTAGGGCAGATTCAAGTGAACCAGGGACGAGTGCCGCAGCGTCTAGGAGACGACGCAGGGGGCAGTGAGGACACTGCCATTAACAAGTTTGGGGGAGGGATTAGATTGTAAATAGTTATCCTTGCATTGCATCTGCATATTTTTTATCTTTTATGTAAATATTTGGTTTTACTTTGCATGTTTAAATTCTGCACTGCATTTTTAAATAAAAATAAAAAAAATGAAAATTGAAAAAAATACAAAAAAATTGAAAAACTTGAAAATAAAAACAAAAATTTTAAAAGAAAAGAAAAAACAAAAATATTATTGACCGTTTCTGACTCAAGTCTAATATGACAGTTAACTAGCTAGAAGCTACTAGATCTTAAACTTAGTTAATTATGAACCCTAAAAATAACATTCCTTGAAGTTTAACTACAGAAAGTATATGCTCCAGCGGTTTGTTTTGAAATAAGCAAATTTTGAGTCTAGTTCATAGGCGAAATCAAGATGAGGGAAAATTATTGAAGCTCTATTTGAAGAATAATTCTGAAATATAATTCTAAATCTTAAGTCCAAATTGTTGAAAGTATATACCCTACAAAATGCACATACACCACCTTGAAACTCGGAATAGTAGAGGATACCTAGAAATACTCTTGCCTGAAAGCCTAGTATGAAAGAAAAAACGGTATTTGAAGCTAAACACCAAAAAAAGAGAACGCTGAAAAATATATCCGGTCTTGAAAAAAAAAAAAAAAGGAAAAGAAAAAGAAAAAGAAAAATAGAATAAAGACCTGGAAACTGCTATTTACGCTTTAAGTTCACACATTCAGTAATCGGCTGTTAGTGCCTCAAGAAGCATTAAAAGTCGCATGAAAGATGTATGAACAAAACCGTCCATCATTAATAAAAAGAAGTAGTGCTAGGTATTAAGGCAAGGGTATTATAGCTTGAACTGAATTTCCAAGTGTAGGGGTGACAATTACACACACGTAGGGGTATATAATCAGAGTTTGGAGGAGAGATAAAGAATGAAAAATAGGGTTTATTTCTTCAGTAGAGTGGATAGAAATTCCGGATTTGAGATTCCGCTTAAGAAGGAAAACTCAGGAGATGCTGAAAGCTTTATAAACTGGCTAGGCGTATAGGATCTTAAGATAAATGGAAAGGAAGTGTGAAGAATACGGGTTAGTAATTTCTAAGTTTATGATAATAGGTTTTTTTGTTAGAATGCTGAAATAGAGGATTAGAGTAGACGGCCAATTTATCGGATTTTGTGGGTGTAATCCGCTGAAAACCCTCAGGAGACAACACTCCTCCTACTAGGGCCACCTAGAGGTTTAACGGCTTGTTGCACGTGCTCAGTGCAATCGCGTTCCCTGCGAAAGTGAGGTTAGGAATTTTTGTGAATAAAATGGTTTTGCTCGGGACGAGCAAAAGATAAGTTTGGGGGTATTTGTTCATCACATATTTTTGTATATTTGTACCGCCCATTCTTAATCACATTGCATACAGATAGGTGCTTTTGATCCGTATTTGCTGCATGTTACAGATTACAGGTTTCCAGTCCAAAAGAGAGCAAATCCGACAAAATCACCACATCTACGGCAAAATCCTAGTACAAAAATTCTAGTACAAAAATTACATATCAAAACTAAGTCCTCTCTCATGGTTCTGCTCGGGGCTATTTATAGGCCTGAGTTTGAGATTTTAGCAAAATAATACAAACCTACACACATTTACAGAAAACACCCCAAAGTTTGACAGCCTGGGGACACGTGTCAGCCGCGCTTGCGCGGCCAAAGCAAGGGTTTGGCCGCGCATGCGCGGCGGTTTGGTGGCCAAACTCACTCTGTTCTTTTCTCTGGTTTTGTGCTAGTTTTTCCTGATGTTTGAAATCCTCATACTGCAGTATCAATTTCCATAGGATCTCCAGATTTCTTTTCCAAAATGTCTTCATTTCTTCACTTTTGACTTTCACCATTTTTGACTTTAATTTTTCCTTTAGTCCCAAATGACGACTCTTTTCGTCCCCTCTTCTAAACTGGTACGGGACGGATGCTGGAACCCGGCTTTTATCTGTTTGTGACAGATGTTCTGGATTTTGCCGTAGATGTGGTGATTTTGTCGGATTTGCTCTCTTTTGGACTGGAAACCTGTAATCTGTAACATGCAGCAAATACGGATCAAAAGCACCTATCTGTATGCAATGTGATTAAGAATGGGCGGTACAAATATACAAAAATATGTGATGAACAAATACCCCCAAACTTATCTTTTGCTCGTCCCGAGCAAAACCATTTTATTCACAAAAATTCCTAACCTCACTTTCGCAGGGAACGCGATTGCACTGAGCACGTGCAACAAGCCGTTAAACCTCTAGGTGGCCCTAGTAGGAGGAGTGTTGTCTCCTGAGGGTTTTCAGCGGATTACACCCACAAAATCCGATAAATTGGCCGTCTACTCTAATCCTCTATTTCAGCATTCTAACAAAAAAACCTATTATCATAAACTTAGAAATTACTAACCCGTATTCTTCACACTTCCTTTCCATTTATCTTAAGATCCTATACGCCTAGCCAGTTTATAAAGCTTTCAGCATCTCCTGAGTTTTCCTTCTTAAGCGGAATCTCAAATCCGGAATTTCTATCCACTCTACTGAAGAAATAAACCCTATTTTTCATTCTTTATCTCTCCTCCAAACTCTGATTATATACCCCTACGTGTGTGTAATTGTCACCCCTACACTTGGAAATTCAGTTCAAGCTATAATACCCTTGCCTTAATACCTAGCACTACTTCTTTTTATTAATGATGGACGGTTTTGTTCATACATCTTTCATGCGACTTTTAATGCTTCTTGAGGCACTAACAGCCGATTACTGAATGTGTGAACTTAAAGCGTAAATAGCAGTTTCCAGGTCTTTATTCTATTTTTCTTTTTCTTTTTCTTTTCCTTTTTTTTTTTTTTTCAAGACCGGATATATTTTTCAGCGTTCTCTTTTTTTGGTGTTTAGCTTCAAGATGAGGGAAAATTATTGAAGCTCTATTTGAAGAATAATTCTGAAATATAATTCTAAATCTTAAGTCCAAATTGTTGAAAGTATATACCCTACAAAATGCACATACACCACCTTGAAACTCGGAATAGTAGAGGATACCTAGAAATACTCTTGCCTGAAAGCCTAGTATGAAAGAAAAAACGGTATTTGAAGCTAAACACCAAAAAAAGAGAACGCTGAAAAATATATCCGGTCTTGAAAAAAAAAAAAAAAGGAAAAGAAAAAGAAAAAGAAAAATAGAATAAAGACCTGGAAACTGCTATTTACGCTTTAAGTTCACACATTCAGTAATCGGCTGTTAGTGCCTCAAGAAGCATTAAAAGTCGCATGAAAGATGTATGAACAAAACCGTCCATCATTAATAAAAAGAAGTAGTGCTAGGTATTAAGGCAAGGGTATTATAGCTTGAACTGAATTTCCAAGTGTAGGGGTGACAATTACACACACGTAGGGGTATATAATCAGAGTTTGGAGGAGAGATAAAGAATGAAAAATAGGGTTTATTTCTTCAGTAGAGTGGATAGAAATTCCGGATTTGAGATTCCGCTTAAGAAGGAAAACTCAGGAGATGCTGAAAGCTTTATAAACTGGCTAGGCGTATAGGATCTTAAGATAAATGGAAAGGAAGTGTGAAGAATACGGGTTAGTAATTTCTAAGTTTATGATAATAGGTTTTTTTGTTAGAATGCTGAAATAGAGGATTAGAGTAGACGGCCAATTTATCGGATTTTGTGGGTGTAATCCGCTGAAAACCCTCAGGAGACAACACTCCTCCTACTAGGGCCACCTAGAGGTTTAACGGCTTGTTGCACGTGCTCAGTGCAATCGCGTTCCCTGCGAAAGTGAGGTTAGGAATTTTTGTGAATAAAATGGTTTTGCTCGGGACGAGCAAAAGATAAGTTTGGGGGTATTTGTTCATCACATATTTTTGTATATTTGTACCGCCCATTCTTAATCACATTGCATACAGATAGGTGCTTTTGATCCGTATTTGCTGCATGTTACAGATTACAGGTTTCCAGTCCAAAAGAGAGCAAATCCGACAAAATCACCACATCTACGGCAAAATCCAGAACATCTGTCACAAACAGATAAAAGCCGGGTTCCAGCATCCGTCCCGTACCAGTTTAGAAGAGGGGACGAAAAGAGTCGTCATTTGGGACTAAAGGAAAAATTAAAGTCAAAAATGGTGAAAGTCAAAAGTGAAGAAATGAAGACATTTTGGAAAAGAAATCTGGAGATCCTATGGAAATTGATACTGCAGTATGAGGATTTCAAACATCAGGAAAAACTAGCACAAAACCAGAGAAAAGAACAGAGTGAGTTTGGCCACCAAACCGCCGCGCATGCGCGGCCAAACCCTTGCTTTGGCCGCGCAAGCGCGGCTGACACGTGTCCCCAGGCTGTCAAACTTTGGGGTGTTTTCTGTAAATGTGTGTAGGTTTGTATTATTTTGCTAAAATCTCAAACTCAGGCCTATAAATAGCCCCGAGCAGAACCATGAGAGAGGACTTAGTTTTGATATGTAATTTTTGTACTAGAATTATTTAGTTTCTAATAAAAGTCCATTTTCCTCCATCTTCCTCCATTAAAGCTTGTGAGAGGTTTTGTTGAGTGTGAAGCATGCAAGAAGTGTTCTTTATCTATTGGTGTAATTTGTAATTCCGTTTTTTATGTTGCTTGTAATTTTAATTGTTAAACGTAGTTGTTGTTATTTCTTAAAATTGTCGTTTTAATTTTCTTCCATTTTTCGGTTATCCTTACAACCATGATGCTTAGTGTGATCCTTGCCTAAGTGAGGTCCCGAATAGCTAGTTGTGATTTTCTACCTCAATTCTTATTACCCTCTTTCTTTGTTTTATTTTCATTTAACTTTTCTAATGGGTGAGTAATTTTTCACTTGTTAGGGTAGGAATCGGAAAGTTTGAAAGACGGAAAACTCCCTCACTTTTCTCTTTTACATATATCTTGATTTGAACTTTCGTTAATTGATCCACAATCCGCTCCCTACGGCACCCTATTCTTCATAATAGCGGTGATACCCTAGTGCGACCGGTTGTGGTTGAATCAACCTGAGGTTGTGGCTAAGAGCCAAGAACGGACGGACAAGGACCAAAAAGAGAAAACGAAGTGTTGGAAAGCCTAGCTTATACTCGCAAGTTTTCTCTTAGTCGTCCTAATCCCCGTTGTTGCCGATTACCGTAACATCAATATTAAAAAGTGGCAAAAGAATCAAGTGAGCGATCCTCCTAACTCAAACCAACCAAATCCTACCCTTTACAAGTTCTCTTATCATTCATTTTTCGCTTAGCTAAACTCAAACAAACCCAACATATTTGGACTTAACTCGTCAAGACATTAAGAAAAAGACTCCCATCTCTCTGTGGATCGACCCGTACTCATCCGGCTAGCTGCAAAGCGACACCGTCCTGATTGCGGTAATTAAACTTAAACACGCAGAATCTCTGCTAATCAACAGTCCGGTCTCGTCGTCTGATATGTCGCATATCTCGCCTAGGGGTGGTAAACGTCAGACCCCAATAGCTCGATAAGTTGTGTCGATATGAGGTCTATAACAGTTCGAGAAACTACAGGTAACACTTACCAGTAAATCTCAGCAACCCTGGCCAGGGATTTCCGGTTATAGCCAATCGAACACAGCGCAACATCAACTCCCTATACCGGGAGAGACGAATCCCCTCCTATCGCTCATTGCCTCCATGTGATTCGGGACTGTACCCAAAAACCACCGTTTTGCATGCCCTCTTGGACGTCGTAAGGTGGAATCAAAGCACAGTGGGAATCACACAAGTCTCTATGACGATCTCGGGTCAACAGACTACTCTGTACCAGTGTCACCAGAGAACTGCCATCTGACGTAAGGTATAATACCATCTGGGAGTTCTCGGCGAGTCCGTCCAGTGTACCCAGTCTCCACTGAGCACCCGTATATCATCTCCGATGTCAAACACCAATGGATATGGGATCATCCATCGCCCATCTGTATGGGTCGAGAAGGTATACGCTAGTCTACTCTGGTATATCGATGCCCCATCTCGATACACCCACGACTAGGGACCTTGAAGGATGTACTTATGGACTACCATGTCCCCACTAGTATGATCCGCATCATAGTCCAGGTAGTCAAGTACACATCCTAAGGGCTTTACCAACATGTAACAGAGAGACAATCAGTATACACGTTAAGGTAAAGAGCAACCAGATAGCATACTATCATGTCGAGCAAGAAAGTTCTCCCTATATATGTCCAAGCATCCACTACAATATACATCCTATGTATAGCAATGGCCTCTAGGGAATACATATAACTAACAATCTCCCACTTGCACTAGGGCCATCTGATAGCAGTGGTTGTAGTGTCTCATACTCAACCATCCCATAAAGGTCTCTCTCTGGGAAAAGGCCTTTGTGAGTGGATCCGCCGTGTTTTCCTCTGAGTCTACTCTCCTGACTTCGATCACCCTGGAGATCAACCATCTCCATGATCAGGTGATACTGCCTTAGAATATGTCTGGATCACTGATGGGACGGGCGTTCCTAGGCATAAGCCACAACTCCATTGTCTCACAATGGTCGGAACGATGTTCATCTCATGAACTAATATACACCCAGACTTTCTTTTTGGTAGCATCTTAAGTAGCGATGTATCCAGCCTTTATCATCTAGTATGCCACGGTATCTAGCTTGGAACTTTTCCAACATACCGTCCCTTTACTAAGGGTAAAGACAATGCCTGTGACTGACATTCAGTCGTCCTTATCACCCTGGATTCTTTCCAGTGATTCTCCCCAGGATCGATTGATACCATTTCACTACAACTAGTGAGAATCCTAACATCCAATCATCTCTATCTCATAGATCAAAACTCAGGATTTAGGAGGTATCACTTTGATCCTACATGGAGAATCCTTGTGATGAGCGGAGATTGACCGAGCGTAGCATAGGAAACTGCTTTCTTATCAAGAGTATGACATCCACGTACTCTACGAGGATCGCCACCATACTCCCTACTACCTGTTTGTATATATAAGGTTCATCTACCATTTTGATGAAGTCAAACTATTTGACTACTACATCAAAACAGATGTTCCAACTCCGCAATGCCTGCTTTATCCTATAAAGCATCTTGTACACGTTTCCGCTGCTCCCACTGTCTATGAAGCCCTCTGGCTGTGTACTTATAGACGCTCTCTTCTAAAACATCATTTTAGAAAAGCAGTCATGACACCCAACCGCCAGATATCGTAGTCATGGTATGTAGCCGTGGCAAGTAGGATCCGGATGGACTTAAGCATAGCTACTGGAAAAAGGTTTCATCATTATCCACGCCTGGTCGATGACGAAAACCTTTAACAAGTCTAGCTTTGAAAGTCTCAACTTTTCCATCTACACCAAGTAATCTTCTCAAGATATACTTGCTCCTGATAGGGATTTAACCGTTCAGATATAGCAACCAAAGTCCATACTTTGTTGGTGTACATGGATCCCATCTTAGATCGCTAAGCATCCAGCCATTCTTGCAGAGTCCCTACTCTCGATGGCCTGCTCGAAACTAGTTGGGTCATCATCTCATGATGCAATCCCCACTCCCACTGTCATAGAGAAACAGAAGTATCTCTCAGGTGGGTGAGAAACCCTACTAGATCGGCGGAGAGGCTGAGGTTCGTTGGTAACTATTGAATCCTTTGGTTTTATCAAATCATCTCCTGTAGTTTGTATAGCTGAAACCTTTCCAGTTCTATATTACATACCTCGCCTCGAGCTTGTCTGGATTTTGCTTTTAGACATAGGCCGGTCAACCCCAAATCTTAACTAGCTTAAGACATGGGCTCTTCCCATACCATATCTTATATGGAGTAGTAGGCTGTGATCTGATTCGAACCTAATTCAATAGGTATGCAGCTTCTCAAGTGCATAACCCCCAAAAAGAAACAGGTAACTCAGTAGTACTCATCATAGAGCGCACCATATCGAATAGGGTGCAATTGCTCCACCCCGATATACCATCGTGCTATGGTTTATACGGAGGAGTAATGCTGAGAGAGAATCTCATTCTCCTTTAGAAAAGTCTAAGAATTCCGTGCTCAAGTATTCTCCTCCTTGATCACATCAAAGGACATAATACTTATACCCGTTTTGGTTCTCTACTTCTAACTTATATTCCGTGAATATCTCAAAAGGTTCGGACTTGTGTTTCAACAGGAACATATGTCTGAATCTTGAGAGATCATCAGAGAATGTAATGAAGTACAAAGAACCGGTCTTGGCATGTGTAGACAGGGGACCTTTATACATCAACATGTATCATCCCAAGAGTTCACTAACTCTTTCTCTGTTTCCAGTAAACGGAGCTATGGTCATCTTATCTTTGTGACATGACTGGCAAGTTTCACAAGATGTAAATTCAAACAGATTTAAATATGCATCTATGTGCAACTTAGCTAGTCGGGTCGCATTGATATGACCTAGTCTACAATACCTCAAGAAGGATCCGTTCATTTCTGAACTCTTCCTCTTGTGTGTGTTCTGTATACTTAAAAACTGTAGTTTGATTTAGAACGTCAATTCTTTTAGATAACGTACCTGAACCGATCAACTTTTGATATAGGAAATGTTCAAAACATTATCCAATAATTCAAAATTTTATCGTTTCTTTACTAATAAAGAGACAGATATGATTTTGTATATCAGGTTCGGTATCTAATAACATTCGTTCAGAATCAATGTATTGGTAATACAGGGTGACAGTGACCAACAGACTTGGCTGCAACACTTGCCCCGATTTCTGCCTCATGAAACTTATCACCCGTTCTCAGTTTTTCTACCTTTTTGCAGCCCTATGTAACAGATTACATATCTGGGATCCTGATCCGGTATCATATACCCAGGATGCGGAGGATACTGAGAAACAGTTCTTTGTAATGAACACACCCGAAGATGATGCATCAGCATGCACTCTCTTCGTTTGGGCGGCACGGGAATTCTGGTAATCCCATATTTCCTGCTCTGTCTTATAACAATTATAGGTTGGAGCGGGACCAACGTTCCCCAGCTCAGTATAACAAGCGGGTTCGGTCAATACATCCATATTATTATCTTGATTAAGGCGTGATATGGTCGCTACCTGGAGAGAGAGAGAAGAAAACACTCTGTGTGCGCTCTTGCAAGATCAGATTGGTTATATATTTTATCTAATCAGGATGGCTCCCACTGTTTTTATCAAATCTTCCTTCAAACCTTAAAAGGAAAGACTAGCCGGGATTAATTACACGCTACAAGTTCGCCAATCTTTCAGCCAGGCCAGTGTCCGTACTTTGAGGGAGGTCCCCCGTGCTTTCGCACGAACCTAATTAATGTAAACCCCGTTTTCCCAGAGGCGTAACCTCGTTAACACCTTTCTAGACACCTACTTGATCGGCTAATTGTAATGTGTAAAACTCTCCCAGGAGTAACTCTTACTCGCAGCGGGTATCGGGATCCAACTATCTCATAGAAGGTGTGCAATCTCATTGCAAATTTCAACACTTGAAATTCCCGATAATTTTGCCCCTAGCACCCTATGACCTTGACGGAGGTCAACAAACCATAGGCTACTAGTCAAGTTCAACCCGTCATTTCTTGATTGAATCAAACCCACCCGCACGACCCTTGACGGAGGTCAACAAGGCCGTACGACTACCCTAACCCAATCTGCATCATATGCATAAGCAGATAAATACTAGTTAGCTACCGCACACTACGCCTTGACGGAGGTCAACAAACGTAGCACGAATACTAAGTAGGACTTATCTGAAATGACGGAGGGCTACGACAGGTTTTTCTGAAAACCTATTGCGTAATGAACTTGATATCGTTGTAGAATCAAATGATTTTGAAATGGAGTGTTTTTTAGGCTTTTCTAGTTTTGCTAAAGGGGTCACTCCCGGTGAAGGGATCGTCGGCCCTTTCCTCGTCGAATAAGGTGCGGGATATATCATATATATCACTGTGCAAAGCAAAAACTCTTAAAAGCAATCAAAATACAAACCGAGTGTGTAGCATCTGCCAGTTATTGCTAAAGGAGTCACTCCCAGTGAAGGGATCTCGGTCCTTTCCTCATCGAATAAGGTGCAGGATATATCACATATACCTCTGTGCAAAGCAAGAACTGTAGCTACCTTTTTTTTAATTTTGAAATTCGATTCTACAACATCTTTAGGTTTCTTTTACTTTCATTAATCACATTAATGAAGTCCCATCATTTAAGTACCTAAACATCACAGATAAATACGACGTACACTTATGTCATCCGCATTCGCCTCGATGTCCCCTCGTGCACCGTTAGGTTAGGTAACTAACGGCAGAGCGGGGCAGGGCTAGCGCGGGTGTAAAACATAAGTAACGCCTATATAATATATCATATATACTATATAAAGTATCCATCACAGAACATATCACATGATCACATCACAGATATCGCAGCAGAAGAATCATATGAAATATTAGATATACTAGGACGTCCGTGTTTTCAATACGAGCCAGTATAAAACACGGATTCCATGGTCGTGATGAATAGCCAAACCCACACCCCTAGACCCCTACGAGAGCGGCAAGCAACCCTACCAATTCTAGAGTTAGGAGACCCGGACTCGACTCCTCGAGTTGGTCTCCCACTGGACTCCAGAACCCGGTTACTTGTGCCCTCCTCCTTGGGTCTATCCTAGTGCGGAAAAGTAAATAATATACAAAGGGTGACATCTTCCGCAACCTGGAAGTGCCCCAATAAAAGAATATTACATACAAGTTTTTACATGAATGAAAATGAAAAACACTCATCTCACATAAAACCCCCCAGCTATTCAAACACAACGATCCAATATAACATATCCAGCAACACATAACATCACATGTCATCAACGTAAGTAAATATGCGCATCCCAATTGTCGTTGACATATAGCAACGAAACCGGCGATATCACATATTACACTTGCGGTCACAGAAAAGAAAGTGTAAAACTACAACAGTTGGAATCCGCAACCTCTTTAGACATCGCATGCCTAATCAAATGAATTACTTAGACATCGCATGCCTAACAATTATAAACCCCGCATTTTAGTCTCATTATCGAAAACACTTTTCAATATAAGTCGGGCAATTCAACAAGATTCCCGACATCCTGATCGAATGCTCGTCGCAAACTTTAGTAGGCGGCCGCACCCCCGATACCGTCGACGAAGTGAACCAAGGAGGAACACCGCTATCGCGAGCACCCGAACGAATGCTTTCGGCGACGGGGTTCTCCTACAGTCACTTGGTCGGGGCTAAGGGATGTAGCAGTCTATTAAGTTTACCCGGCGAGTATCCGCGTACACTACGTGATTGCGACGGACTTTTGATCACATCAAAATTCCGTGGCAACCGATCAAGTGAGACTAAAGTGCTATGTTTATAACATTCATGTTAGTTATCTCATAACTTCTTGTGAATTCCAATTATTGTATCACATTCCGGATAAATAGAAAATATTAAACTTTCCGATCGAACATTCGAACACCCAAGTTTTCCTGAAACAGCTCAACACATGAAATAAGTTTAAAAACATTCACTTCATGCCACAGTACCAACGGTCCAGCCGTAGAAGGGTCAAGCCAACGCCTCACATGTGGCACGCCGTACTGCCCCAAACCCTAAGGTTCAAAGGGCAGTTCAAGACGGTCACATAATCGAGTTAAGGTTTGTTGTCTTCTAGAGGGACCATCGCGTTACTTGCACTACTTAGAACGTTATTAAACCACGGAAAGATCCAACACTTGGAAAATTCCCGACAGGGGAAAAATTGGGTATTTCAATCCGGTCGAACCTTTTTAACAGTTTCTAAAATATCCGGAAAACACATAGACAAAATTAGACAATCCAATCGAATAATCGAATCCCCAAAACAACCCCAGAAAAACTCAACTGTCGAGTAAATTTTAAAAATTTCCAGAAAACTCAGCACTTCAAGACAAGAATTACTGTGCAAGCCACGTGGTCTAACTCACCAAAATGGCCGCGGAATCGCCGCGAAACCAAGGGTGGGGCCGCGTTTCCGCGGCGCGTTGGTTGAGTTAGCATCACGTGCTTCACAGTAACTCATAGAATTCCCTGCTGAATTTTTTGGCAATTTTTAATTCACAAAAATCCAAATTTTCAGAAAATTTCCAGAGAGCAATTTGAGTTAGGGTTTCGATGTTCGTTCGGATTTCAAACGTTGTCTACGAAACGCCTAAGGCTCTAGCTAGGCTCTGATACCACTGTAGGGTTCCTAGGCACACAAATGAGGTCTCACAAGGCATCAACCATGCCAATTTCAAATTTTACAAGTGCCGAGAAACCCTAATACGGATCGTTGACTAGATTTTTAGGCGAAACATGCAACTAGTTAACAACTTAACTAAGTGAACGGAAATACAACCTTTGTAGATCCGGTCCTCCACCTCCATAGCTCCATGATGAAGTCTCCTTGCTGTCCAAATCGAATCCCGGGCTCTAGCGTCGGCTTCATCGGAGAAATAGGCGGGCTAGGTCGTCGACTTCGATGCCGAAGATGATCTACGTCGAGGCAACACAAGATCGAGCTCCAACTTCACCAAGCCATGAAACTTGTGAAGAAAACACCCTATACTACTTGGCAAGTGATAGAGGATGAAGAAATAGGAAGTGGGTTCACTTTAGAATTGGATTTTTCACTCTTTTTGTCAAGGCACCATTGTTGGTAGCAAGCTTCTTCATCTTGAAGAAGAAGAAGAAGAAGAAAAGAATATGATAAGTTTTTTTTTCAAAAAGGAAAATAATATGAATACTTATCATATACTAACCTTGGTTAGGTGTAGAGAATAGACTATGGTTAATTTGAATGGTTAGGGTTAAGCATGAGACAAGAATGGTGGACTTGTTCAAAGCTTCATGAAGCTTCAACAAGCAAACAAAGAAAGCCACCATTCCTTATTTATCTTTTCCAAAATGAAAAAAATAAATGAATAAGAAAAATGTAAACCCTAATCATTAAATTAACCATGGTTTAATTCTTTACAAAAACCCAAGTGAGCATGCATCATCAAACATGATACAAACAAGTGCACAAAAGTATATCACATATACAACTTGTGAACTTCAAGTGAGAAAATCCATCTTAAGTGAACCAGTAATAGCTAATGCAAAGTAATATATCAAATATATAATTATGCATTAAATCATTAAATCAACACTTGATTTAATGATCCGGTCATATCGCATATAACCGACTAGTATCAAGTGTATCAATGTATCGAATCAACACTTGATCCGATAACCCGGCTATATCACATAAAACCTTCCGATGATACAAATCGCGAGAATAGAATACGGTATCACATACACGCATTATTCTCGGTCCCGCACATATCTCATATGCGCTCCTATTTCGTTTCGCTTGAGCCAGGAAACCTCTGTGTAGGACTCTAAATACTCGTCAATACGTCGGCAGCAGGTGATGATCATATCAATCACCCACAAGCCGCAAGCGGTCTGCTAAACGTAACGGCCACCCGGGTATTGAGCGATCAGAAGATCGACGTGCAAGCCCGCTCACACTCCTGTGAATCCAACCAGTAACACTTACCGTACAGTCCGGTCTCGTCGTCTGATATGTCGCATATCTCGCCTAGGGGTGGTAAACGTCAGACCCCAATAGCTCGATAAGTCGTGTCGATATGAGGTCTATAACAGTTCAAGAAACTACAGGTAACACTTACCAGTAAATCTCAGCAACCCTGGCCAGGGATTTCCGGTTATAGCCAATCGAACACAGCGCAACATCAACTCCCTATACCGGGAGAGACGAATCCCCTCCTATCGCTCATTGCCTCCATGTGATTCGGGACTGTACCCAAAAACCACCGTTTTGCACGCCCTCTTGGACGTAGTAAGGTGGAATCAAAGCACAGTGGGAATCACACAAGTCTCTATGACGATCTCGGGTCAACAGACTACTCTGTACCAGTGTCACCAGAGAACTGCCATCTGACGTAAGGTATAATACCATCTGGGAGTTCTCGGCGAGTCCGTCCAGTGTACCCAGTCTCTACTGAGCACCCGTATATCATCTCCGATGTCAAACACCAATGGATATGGGATCATCCATCGCCCATCTGTATGGGTCGAGAAGGTATACGCTAGTCTACTCTGGTATATCGATGCCCCGTCTCGATACACCCACGACTAGGGACCTTGAAGGATGTACTTATGGACTACCATGTCCCCACTAGTATGATCCGTATCATAGTCCAGGTAGTCAAGTACACATCCTAAGGGCTTTACCAACATGTAACAGAGAGACAATCAGTATACACGTTAAGGTAAAGAGCAACCAGATAGCATACTATCATGTCGAGCAAGAAAGTCCTCCCTATATATATCCAAGTATCCACTACAATATACATCCTATGTATAGCAATGGCCTCTAGGGCATACATATTGTAAGTGCACGGCGGCGCCCCGGCCGTCAATCCGACGGCCAAATGCGGAAGCGGTGATAAACTTTAAATTTTCTTGAACTGGCAAACCGCCGCGCACTAATACCCGGATCGAACCATTAATTAGTCCTAGCCAACTACAAGAAAGGGAATAGAGATATACCGACGATCCAAGTCCTCCGGTCTTCTCGTCATCGTCCCGATCTCTTGCGGAATGTCCCGTCGCCTCCTCGTCGCCGGAAGTGCACCACATCGCCTACTTCTTTTACGGGCTCCCACCTCAATGCCGAGGCAACTCGGGCACGAAGCTGGCTAGTCGACGTGCCCAAGATTCGCTGTAGAATGTGTAGTGAAGAAGTCTCATTTGGGGTATGTGGAATTGCCTTTTTGGTGGAGGAATGATACAAGAACAATGTGGAGGGACTTTTGGGGATTTTGGAACATGAAATGAACAAAACCCCACACCACAAAAACTTGGACAGCCCACCCTCATGGTGGCCGGCCATCACTAGAGGAGAGGGAGAGTGAGAATGAGAAGGAGCCACAAAAATGGGAGCCATCTCATTATCCAAAAAGGGAGAGAGAGAGAAGGCTATCATATGGAAAAGGAAATGATCACTCAAACAAAACTACACTCCACCAACCTCACCCCTCATCATCATCAACAACCATGATGACATCCAAAGTCAAGCAATCATGAAAAAGGAAAGTCAAGTGATGGTGCTCATCATGAAAACCATCATGATACAAATAATATGCAAAGGACCCCCTTCCAAATACTTATTTGCAACAATGCAAATAACCCCTCCTCCACCAATCTTCGGCCAATGAACGATACAAAGGAAATTGGCCGAAACGGAAAGCAAACTGGCAACTCCAGAAAACTGGTCCCGTAATAAATTACAGGAAAACCTCGATACTGTGCATACACACCCGCATCTGTATTCCGACCGAAATACAAATGCAATGAGACAAAATCTACACTGTACTATACTAGGATCCGGCTTAAACCAAAGCCGGCTAGTAATATCCGTTCGATCCTGATCCGTGCAATACCGCACGTATCTGATCGAACCCTGCCATATTACCATACGGCCTATAGTACAAACTGTCCGATCCTGATCCGTGCAATACCGCACGTATCTGATCGGACCCTGCCATATCTCCATACGGCCTCTACAACCTTTCGCCCGAAAGCTGAGTGACTGAATGTGGGGGACTCTAAAGACTCGTCAACACCTTGGTTGTGGATTTAACCACTAGCACGTTAGAGATATAAGCCAATACATAACGGGCTACCAGGTATTGACCAAAAGGGACATCTGTGAGCGAACTCAGCCTGACTCCCTACTGAGCCTGTCAGTGACAATATCCGTACAGTCCGGTCCGTTCGTCTATGAGCATCGCATGGCGGGCCTAGGGGGTTGGTAAAAGTCAGACCCCCAAAAGCGGTACAAGTCGTGTCGGAGTGTAGCCCAGACCACCCTGAGATACTACTGGAATACCTACCCGTAAATCTCCTTGCCTCGGCCGAGGGCTTCGTGTAATGGCTCTCCTAGACACAGCGCGACCTCACCCCCAATACCGGGAGAGACGAACCCCTGAAGATACGCTCACTGCCTCCATGTGGCTCGGGACTGTACCCAACTAAAACCTGTTTGCACGACTCCTTTGAGCCGTGGTAGGGTAGTAATCAAAGTACAGTGGGAACTCACACGAGACAAATGACGATCCCCAGGTCGATGAACTAACCTGTACACATGTCACCAGGGAACTGCCATCTGACGTCTGGTATATGACCAACTAGCATGTTCCCGACGAGTCCTGTCCGGTGTACTCATAACCCAATGAGCACCTGTATACATCTTAGGTGATCCAACTGACACCAGTGGCTTGTGAGACCGGCCACCACCCCTCGTCGGGGTCTCGACTGTATACACAAGTCTACTCTGGAGTATCGATGCCCTGTCTCGAAACTCACACGACTAGGGACCATTTAAGGATATGCTTATAGACCCCAGCTCCCATTTATATGATCGCCCTCATACTGCTGGTGGTCAAGCAAGAATCCTAGGGGCTCTATCAACGTGTAATAGCAACTTGTCAGGTCACCCAAAACAGTACACGATGATAAAGGTAAACCAGATAGAATACTATCATCACGAGTAAGACTGTCCTACCGGGATAGGTCCTCCATCAATCATTGCAATCACGTACCTGTGACCTAATAATTGACTCTGAGGGCACTATCTCCAACAATCTCCCACTTGCACTCAAGGCTAATTATTGCGATGTCGCATACTCACAGCCCGTGTGATACCGAACACCCAACTCCTGTACTAGTCAGTCTCACAAAGCTTGTTTGCGAAACTATTGCGTTCGAGGAATAGCCTTAGTGAGTGGATCCGCTTTGTTGTATCTTTCTATGTCTCTCTATATCTCATGTTCGCGGAGAAAACCCATCTCCCGAAATGAGCAATACCTGTCTTAGAATGTGTCTGGATGTCTGATGGGACATAGCTCATAAATGAACTCCAAATCCAAACTTCTTAGACTGTATCGTCAACTGAACTTAATCAGTATCCTGCGTCATGCCACCCTCAGTATTGCCTTGGACCACCTGTCCAAAATACTGCCCTTCGTCAGAAGGAGAACTATAACTCTGACAACCTCCTTGTCGTCCATGTCACCCTGGAAGCCTGGAATGATAACTGTCTCCCGAATGAGGCTGTCGTTATCATATCCCTAGAACATCCACTTATGTTCTAAAACTGCTTCCGACTGTTTCTCCAGGATAGGATCAATATCAACTTATTGCATCTAGTGCAAGAACAACATCTGGTGTGGTACTTGACATCTCATGATTGACTCAATTGCCTAAGCAAGTGATCTGTCAATCATGCACATCCCTCTCCCCTTTAGTCTATAAGACACCTTTAGAGAGGGTGACTCCATCTTCTGCAGGTACACTACCGTGCATAGAGTCGTCCATTCTAAATACTCTTAGAATGCTGTCTAAGTACCCTGATTGGGAAACCACCCAAATCTAGATCAAAAACCATAGATCTAGTAACCAGTTCGTCTGATATAAAATCCATTTCCTTTGTGGAGAAAACTACTGTGTGACGACCAAAGTATAACCGATCGTAGTATAGGAGTTTCTTTTCCTACTCTGTGTATATCATCCAAATACCAGGATATCACACCCTACTACCTTCTTAACAGATCCATCCCCTATTCTGGTGAAGTCAAACCCATGACTGTCACGTCAGAAATAGATGATCTATCTCCGCTACATCTGCTTTAGTCTATAAATAGACATAAGCTACCTGTCCACCAATGCTTCCGCTGCTCCCACTGACTACGACAACCCTCTGGTAGAGTCATATAGACGTACACTTCTAAAACTAGTTTAGAACGACGCTATACTCATCCTCCCGCCGGGTCTCGCAGCCTGGAACAACAGCAATGGTAATTTTGGGTAAACAAGAACTTCCCTGTCACCGTCCTTGAGGCTACCGTAGTACCTCTCGGGTTCCTGAAGTTACCCACCTTATCTGCGGAGTGGCCAATGGAATGTCAATCCAGATTGAATCTTTAGGTTCCTGTCAAATCTTCAGTAATCGTTTGTGGTTCTGGAATCACTTCCAGTTCTACCATACTCCCACTACTGTTTTCTGAAAAAATCCATTTTTAATAAAACTGTGGCGAGTCTAGAACAATATCGCTATTGTTCATCCAGATGGTAGAAAATCAACCCTCGTCATAGCCTGGGTCAACCCACAAACAGCCATTACAGAAACGTGCCTTGAGTTGTCCAGTGTCTGGTTTTAATCATAAACCGGACAACTCCCCGTACCTTAACAACGTTAAGATATGAACTGTTCTATATCCAATATAGAAACAGAGGCACTGATTTAATTGAACCAGATTCAAATCATGCAGCTGTCTCCAGTGCATGTCAACTTAATGGAAGGAGGCCGATCAGCGTTACTCAACTTAGGAATGCTTCCAATTATGAGTAACCTGAAAGAGAAGCAATTTCTCTTTATCATTACTATCAACTGAATACCATACACAAGTATCTACATCTTCGATCACTTTGAAGAATCCCGATACTTGCTACACCTGGTTCTCTACTCTATTCAAATACCTATAACTTCTCCAAATTCGGACCCTGTGTTTCCACGAAACACTTGTCTAAAAACTAGAGAAGTCATAAGTAAACCGAATATAGTACGAGGACCAACCCCTCTGTCCTGATGGACCCTGGACAACATACAATACTCTGTATAAGTCCCTTGAGTCTGATAACTCATCCACTGTGTGTCGTAGGTTGAAAACTGTACTTATGGTTAAGAAGAATTACACCGCTGTTTAATGCTCCTTACCTAACCATCCACTGATGTAGGTAAATGTCACAGACATAATTTCAAAAAGGTATATCTCACTCTATGAAAATAGACGTACAGATATATCGATTTGAAATTGGTGCATAACAGCGGATATTCAAAACCAAATATTTGCCGACCGGCAAACAACCCAGGTGACTTCCTCAAATATCACCGATTACAACGAATCACGATATAATGAGGATGATCACTTAATTCCCAATAACTTACTCCCACTCATCATCTGTAAAACCATACAGATGTGAGAATCATACCTGGTAAATACATACCCTGGAGCAAGTGCCTAATCGGGAAATCAGTTTTCCTTTAACATTACACAGTGAAACTGAAACATTGAAATGTTTCGTTGGGGTATCCTGGTATTCCTAGTAATGCCTCTTCCAGGTTCACGACTGTAACCGTATAATTCTTTGCCACCTCTCCAAATCCCTTCTTATGTCTTTAGTCTTTACCTTCTGTACACCCCTTTAGGCCAAATGGTTTTCTTCCTTCCCTACCGTTCGGCACCAGCCTATGGTTTGGAAGAAGACTATCCAATAAGCATAATGGGTGTACTGTCCCAATCCTAGGAACACTCGCAATGAGAGAGGGTGAAGATAAAAAACAACCGAATAAACCTTATTCCTATTTCTCCTGGACCAGAATCCATCCCCGAACTGGAACAAGTTCCTTTCGAGTTCGTATATAACCATACGATGGAGTATCTAAATAAACTGTGGATCTTCGTAGTGATACGGAGTGTCCTGGAGAAATACAAAGGTGATTTAGGATTGACGAAGGAATACTTGGCTTGGTCGTGAATATCTGTTGCAATTTACTTTGCCCTCTTACTAATCCCTTGCTTTGTCTTAACCTAATACCTTCTGCACACCATCGTTATGCTAATTGGTTTTCTTCATTCCCTACCGGTCGGCACCTGCCTATGGTTTGGAAGAAGACTATCCAATTTGCGTAATAGGTGTACTATCTCCTAAACCAAGGAGTGCTCGCAACTTGAGAGAAGGTAAAAAGGAAAAGACAACTGAATAGTCCTATCCGTTTCCTCCAGAACCTGAAACCATCCTCGAATAAATTCTTTCGAGTTCGTATCTAACCATACGATGGTTTTGTCCAATGGAAGTGGACGTTCGTAGCAACACGGGGTGTCCTGGAGAAAAGGGTAAAAGTAGGAGTGGCAATGAGGTTTGCAACTCTGACAATCCAAAAGCCAGTGTTAAGAAGGTTCGGTCAACTTGGTCACTGAGTCATAGTCTTAGGGTCTGGTCAATGGTCGCTGCCAAAGAGAGAGAGAAAAGAAACACTCAGCGTGCACTCTAACCTAGATCAGAATGGTTACCAATTTATCTAATCTGGAAACCTCCCACTGTACCTCAAATTCTCCTCCAAACCTAAAAGAAGAATTAGTCGGGAACACCCGAGGAGTAAACTAACTCATCAGTGGGAATCGGGATCCAACTATCATCGCATGATAACGTGACGGAATCCGCTCACATCATCATACTCCAGATGGTATGCGCATATCTGGCAAGTTTCAGTTCTTTTGAAACTCCCGATGTGATTTCTACCCCATGCTCTTATGACCTTGACGAAGGCCAACAAATCATAAGTCACATGTCAAGTTCTACCCGTCATTCTCCAGGTTGATTTGAACCCACCCGCACAAGCCCTTGACGAAGGCCAACAAGGCTATACGACTGTCCCAAACCAACGCATCTATCTATGCTGCAGAAAGGCAACAAGCAGCTACCATACACTATGCCTTGACGAAGGCCAACAAACATAGCATGAATACTACGTGCTACCCGTCTGAAACGACGGAGGGCTACGAATGGTTTCTGGCGAAAACCTTTAACGTAAAGAACTTGATATCGTTGAAGGAACTGATAGCTTTTAAAAATATAGTGACGAAAACCTTCGCTAAAGAGGTCACTCCCGGTGAAGGGATCTCGGCTCTTTCCCCGTAGAATGGGGTGCAGGATATTCCAAATGAGTACCGCGATGCAAAGCAAAAGTAATCGGCTATAGTGAAGTTATTGCCCTGACACAAACTTTTTGTCCAAGGGGTCACTCCCGGTGAAGGGATCTCGGCCCTTGCCTCGTCGACTGAGGAGCAGGATATTCCAACTGAATACCACGATGCAAAACAAAAGTGAACGTCCTTGCAATAACAGCTTTTTTTGAAAAGTGTTCCAACAACATCAGATTAGGTTTGTTTTTTAACTTGCATTGATCCGAATCAACGCAGTCCCATCAATTGATCACACCACAAAGAATGAAAATATACTGATGTACGTATATGCCATCCGCATTCGCCACTGGGTCCCGTCATTACCCGTTAGGTTAGCTAACTAACGACAGAGCGGGGACTGGACTAGCGCGGATGCAAAACATATACAACATCTACTAATATATATACCAATATATTATATTTCGCTCAAGGCGTGAATAAAAATGCAACATCACAGAAATGTACAGCATCACAGAAACAATACAGATATCTGGGATCCCCGGGTTTCACAGAGCCGCTGAAACCCGACGTTCCCCTGGTCATGTGGATAGCCTGTGCAATGAAATCCTAGACCCCTACGGGCACGGCAAGTTACCCGCCAAAACCTGAAGCGAGGCAGCCCCCTTCAGCGCCGTGAATGGACTACCCAGCACTTCACGGAATCCGGTAACTTGGGCACCCCTCCTGGGTCAACCTGTACCCCCTACGAGTGCGGCGAATAGCCCGCCAATTCTAGAGCGAAGCCCCCTCCGTCCCAATGCCATGAGATGCGGGCTTGTTGCCCTCCAGAACCCGGCTATCCGTGCACCCCACCGCGGGGCAATCCTAGTACAGAAAGTAAAATATACATACACCGGGTACGTCGACTGCAACCAGGTCGTGCCCCAAAAGAATAATACAATCAGGCAGTGACGGCAGTCCACAAGTCGGACTCTCGCCCCGCAATATCAAATGTACATAATACAACAAAACTGTACTAGCATTGCATCCAGGCTATCCCCCACGACCGATCCGCAACATCACAGCAAAAACAGAACATCAACGTGAAAGTCACGTTCGCAAATCCGTCTAACCGGGCTATAGCAGTTAGACCGGATTTACCGATCGAGTGACATTCACGGTCCCAGATATAATGTAAATACTGTGAAATAATATGTTTAAAATATCCGATCAATCAAAAATTAACAAGTGGGCCCCCAAGCAATACTGTAGCACTCACAGAAATTCTGGGCCCAATTTTAATATTCCAAAACCTCACTATTCACCCCAGAAAGCCTCTGTAAAAATTTGGTGCAGTGAACCCAATAGTGTGCGGCGGAACCGCGGCCCAAGGGGGGGTTTGGCCGCGGTTCCGCGCTCCTACTGTGGAGACACTTCATCGAATTTTCACAGAACTCTTATATTTTCCAGTACATCACTTTTCTGTAACCTGAAAAAATTTTCGACACCAAAAAATTTCAACAGAAAACTGATGCAAGCAAAAATGTAGATTTTGGAATTTTGGTCGATCGGAAATGCAAAACACATTAAACCAAGCTAGACTAAGTTAATAGCGAGGCTCTGATACCACTGTAAGTGCACGACGGCGCCCCGGCCGTCAATCCGACGGCCAAATGCGGAAGCGGTGATAAACTTTAAATTTTCTTGAACTGGCAAACCGCCGCGCACTAATACCCGGATCGAACCATTAATTAGTCCTAGCCAACTACAAGAAAGGGAATAGAGATATACCGACGATCCAAGTCCTCCGGTCTTCTCGTCATCGTCCCGATCTATTGCGGAATGTCCCGTCGCCTCCTCGTCGCCGGAAGTGCACCACATCGCCTACTTCTTTTACGGGCTCCCACCTCAATGCCGAGGCAACTCGGGCACGAAGCTGGCTAGTCGACGTGCCCAAGATTCGCTGTAGAATGTGTAGTGAAGAAGTCTCATTTGGGGTATGTGGAATTGCCTTTTTGGTGGAGGAATGATACAAGAACAATGTGGAGGGACTTTTGGGGATTTTGGAACATGAAATGAACAAAACCCCACACCACAAAAACTTGGACAGCCCACCCTCATGGTGGCCGGCCATCACTAGAGGAGAGGGAGAGTGAGAATGAGAAGGAGCCACAAAAATGGGAGCCATCTCATTATCCAAAAAGGGAGAGAGAGAGAAGGCTATCATATGGAAAAGGAAATGATCACTCAAACAAAACTACACTCCACCAACCTCACCCCTCATCATCATCAACAACCATGATGACATCCAAAGTCAAGCAATCATGAAAAAGGAAAGTCAAGTGATGGTGCTCATCATGAAAACCATCATGATACAAATAATATGCAAAGGACCCCCTTCCAAATACTTATTTGCAACAATGCAAATAACCCCTCCTCCACCAATCTTCGGCCAATGAACGATACAAAGGAAATTGGCCGAAACGGAAAGCAAACTGGCAACTCCAGAAAACTGGTCCCGTAATAAATTACAGGAAAACCTCGATACTGTGCATACACACCCGCATCTGTATTCCGACCGAAATACAAATGCAATGAGACAAAATCTACACTGTACTATACTAGGATCCGGCTTAAACCAAAGCCAGCTAGTAATATCCGTTCGATCCTGATCCGTGCAATACCGCACGTATCTGATCGAACCCTGCCATATTACCATACGGCCTATAGTACAAACTGTCCGATCTTGATCCGTGCAATACCGCACGTATCTGATCGGACCCTGCCATATCTCCATACGGCCTCTACAACCTTTCGCCCGAAAGCTGAGTGACTGAATGTGGGGGACTCTAAAGACTCGTCAACACCTTGGTTGTGGATTTAACCACTAGCACGTTAGAGGTATAAGCCAATACATAACGGGCTACCAGGTATTGACCAAAAGGGACGTCTATGAGCGAACTCAGCCTGACTCCCTACTGAGCCTGTCAGTGACAATATCCGTACAGTCCGGTCCGTTCGTCTATGAGCATCGCATGGCGGGCCTAGGGGGTTGGTAAAAGTCAGACCCCCAAATGCGGTACAAGTCGTGTCGGAGTGTAGCCCAGAACACCCTGAGATACTACTGGAATACCTACCAGTAAATCTCCTTGCCTCGGCCGAGGGCTTCGTGTAATGGCTCTCCTAGACACAGCGCGACCTCTGTTAGTGTTTATGCCCTAGAAGGCCATTACTGTATCATACTAGTTTGTATATTACTTAATGGAAGCTTGGGATATTCACATGTGTATAACAGTCTTGCTAAACATGGTAGTATGCTACTTGGTTTTTCTATCTTAATATGTGAGTGTACGTATTGATAGAGCTCTTAGGATCTTGCTTGTCTACCAGCGTTGTGATGGCAGTCACACTAGTGGGGGCTGGGTAGTCTACAAGCACATCCTTATTCAGGTCCCTGGTCGTTGGATTATCGAGACAGAGCATCGATACTCCGGAGTAGACTAGTGTGTACGCTTCTCATCCCAGTTGGGGAGATGGTCTGTCCCACAGCCGTCAGTACGTCGTACTGGAGATAGTATGCAGGTGCTCGTTAGGTTGCGGGTACACCGGACAGGACTCACAGGGAACTGTTGGTTGGTTTGATACCAGTCGTCAGTGAGCAGTTCCCAGGTGACATGAGTACAGCATAGTCCGCAGACTTGACACTGCTACTTCGCCTCGAGTGTGTCCCACTGTTCTTAGATTGCTACCCTACCACGGCTCAAAGGAGTCGTGCAAACAGGTAGCAGTTGGGTGCAGTCCCGAGCACTTGGAGGCAGTGGCGGTTAGACAGGATTCGTCCCTCCCGGTATTGGGAGTAGATATCGTGCTGTGTCAGAGAGCCATTACGCAAAGTCCCTGGCCAGGGCAAGCGAGATTTGCTGGTAGGTTCCAGTAGTTTCTCAGGGTGTAATGGGCTTCCCTCCGACACGACTTATACCGCTATTAGGGGACTGACGCTTGCCGCCCCCTAGGCCCGATATGCGATAGTCTTGGACGAACGGACCGGACTGTATGGAGATTGTCACATCAGACTCAGTAGGAGTTCGGATGGGTTTCCTCATCGGCCTTCTTATCGACAACTACCTGGGGACCGTTACGTACAGCTAGTGCCGCTTGCGGTCTGTAGTTAAACCCACTGCCAGCGTAGTAATCGAGTCTCTAGAGTCCCACACAGAGAGTTTCCTACTTCAGGCGAAACGATATAGAGGTCGCATGGTTTTGCGACAAAGGGTTCGGACGCATACGTGCGTTTACGCGCGTACGACTTTCGGACAGTTTTTACCAGTCGGCTTTGGTTTAAGCCAGTTACTGGTATCCGGTTATTGGATTTATACAGTCTAAAGTTTTTCCGTATTTTTACGGATCGGAGGGGCGTTCTCGTAATTACTCGAGAAGCTTCTAGAAGATGGTGACTAAGGAGGGTTATGTGTCATTTGCATTAAATGAGTTTAGTAAGTCATGAGGGTGATTCATGCATATCATTAATGCATGATAAATGCTTAGTGAGTCATGACAATGAATCACCATTAGATATTTGTGAAGCATGCTTATTCATTATGCATTATTCTTTTTCTCATAAATAAGAATACTTCATATTTATTATGATAGATTTACTATTCTCATTTGATATTCATTCTCACCTTCTCTCTCCTCAAGCTCTCCCTCTTCAAAGACTAATCCTCCCTTCTCATGAGTTGAGTACAAGGGTTAGTAAGACTAATCAATCCATAACCATCACTCTATTTCATCCTAGCTTCTTTGATTAGCAATCCAAGAAGGTTAGTTGCCTCAAGTTTAGAGGTTTAGTTTGGAGTTTTGCTCTCGGGTGGATCGTCTACTACCTAGAGAAGGCCGAGGAGAACAAGGAGATCGTAAAGACGAAGGACTAGTTTCATTAGCTATAATCCCTAAACACAATAGTTATGAAACTCTTTGTGTACGGTTATTTGTAGTTTAGCTTCGATTCAAGCGGTTAGTCGATGTTCGTTCACTAAACAAGATCGTTTTTGAAAATTCCGCCTCCCCACAAGTTCTGGGGTGTAGTACATCGACTTACAGTGGTATCAAATCCTCGCTAAACAATAAATAACTTAATTGCAAATTTGTACGAATTTCGAACGGAAAAGCGAAGCCGGAAAACCCTAAATCTGTCAAGTTTCTGTCGAAATTAAAATGAAGTCTAAAAATTTTTCAGGGTCACTCAGAAAGCTTGAAAAGGGTCCAGGAGAACACCCATGAAATTTGAGCCCATGAATCGGCTAAAGAGCCGCGGAAGCGCGGCGGTTCCCTACTGAGCCGCCGCTGTTCCGCGGCCGAGTTGCCGAGTCATGGACTCATTTTTCATGTGTGGGTCCTCTCTGGTATTTGGTGTTTTCTGGAATATTTTAATTTTGCTCAGGTTTCCAGTTTACAGAGCGGTTTTTGGAGCAATATTAAAGATGTTTAATCGATCGAAATTGTACAGTATTTGCATATTGGATTATATCTGTGATTGTTTAATGTGTTCATAAACCTCCCCTAACTGCTAGTATGTCGGTTGGCAGGGGGTTGCACATTTCTGTAATGGTTATATCTGTTTGTGCATATAAACTGTATTGGACTGTTGTGGTGTATAGCCGGGGTTTGCAATGGGTTATTGTTTAATTCATTTGTTGTAAATGTAATTTGTTGTAATATTATTTTTGCGGGGCACATCCAAGTTGCGGTTGTAGACACCGTTGTATTATTTCATTTTACTTTTTTTGCTCCTAGGACTGACCCAAGGTGGGGTACACAAACTGCCGGGCGGGTAGTTTGCCGTACCCGTAGGGGTCGAGGGTGGGGTAACGGCTATTCATCACAACTGTGTAATCTGTTTTTTCTTGCAGGCTCAAAAGAAATACAGATTGCTTGCAAATCCAATATTGTTTATGTGTTCTGGAATGTATATCATTGCGTCAGACGAATGTAAAATATCTATATTTATGATAGCTATTTAGACGTCACTTATGTTTTACACCCGCGCTAGCTCAGCCCCCGCTCTGTCGTTAGTTAAGTAACCTAACGGGAGATGACGGGACCCCGTGGCGAATGCGGATGGCATAATAGGACGTTGTATTTTCGTTGTTTTCTGCAATGATAGGTTAATGATGGGACGCATTATCTATAATGCAAAGAAAATAAACCAAGTTTAAATCGTTGGAACATTTTAAAAGAAATCACTCGGTTAATTTTAAAAACAGATATTTTTTAAATACGGAGCTTTAACCACTCCTTTTAAAAGCTATCAGGTTCCTTCGGTTATATCAAGTTCACTACGTTCACGGTTTCGCCAAAACCATTCGCAGCCCTCCGTCATTTCTTATGGATAGTCAGTAGTATTCAAGCTGTGTTTGTTGACTTTCGTCAAGACATAGTGTTTGGTAGCTGCTGGGTATTCATTTGTTACATAGATAGATGTGTTGGTTTGGGACAGTCGCATTACCTTGTTGGCTTTCGTCAAGGGTATATACGGGTGGGTTCAAATTAACAAGATAATGATGGGCAGAACTTGACATGTGACTTATGATTTGTTGGCTTTCGTCAAGGTCATAAGAGCATGGGGTAAAAACTTATATCGGGAATTTCTAAAGAAACTGAAATTTGCAAAGAGATGCATACCATTTGGAGTTTGATGAATGTTGGTAGGATTCCTTCAACATTATCAGACGATGATATTTGGATCCCGATCCTACTGTGAGTATATGCTACTTATCAGGATATCCGTCACTTAACGATCAATGCTATAAACCTAGTAGGTGTCCAGAAAAGTGTCAGCGGGGTTACGCCCCCAGAGAAAAGAGGTTATTTAATTAAGGAACTTCGCGAAAGCGTTGGAAAACCTCCCTCGAAGTACCGACACCAGCCTGGCTGAACGGTTAAGCAAGTATTGTACGGTGAGAATAGTCCTGGCTAATTCTTCTTTTATGGTTTAAGGAAGGATTCGAGAAACAGTGGGAGCCATCCAGTTTAGATAAACTAAAAACCACTCTAAACTTGCAAGAGCATCATGCTAAAGTGTTTTCTTCTCTCTCTCCTAATTGCAGCGACCCTGAAAATGACTGGACTTAAGTTACTTTTAGAGAAAAATATACTGACAGGACCAAACTATAAAGATTGGCTGCGGAATGTCAAAATGGCTTTGACCTATGACAAATTGGGGTACGTCCTCACCGCTACGGCACCTGCTGTCCCTGGTCCCAAATCTAGCAATGCGGATAAGGAAATCCGCAAAACCTGGGATTTAGATTGCGCGAGAGCCAAGTGCATCGTGCTTGCCTCTATGAACAATGAACATCAGAGGAGGCACGAGGATATGTCCCTAGATGGCATATTTCTCCATACAAAGGAACTTTATGGAGAGCAATCTCGTATAGCAAGATACGAGACCTCTAAGAACTTGTTTCGAGCGAGGTTGGCTGTCGGGTCATCGGTAGGTGAACATGTCCTACAGATGATCGGCTATATTGAAGAGCTCGCAGACCTTGGGACGACTTTGGATAATGAGCTCTATACAGACCTTATTCTCCAGTCCCTTCCTCCCACCTACGCCCAGTTTATCCTCAACTTCAACCTTCAAGGAAAAGAAGTTGAACTTGCGGAACTCCTGAACATGTTAAGGAGTGCAGAGGGCACCTTGCAGAAGGCAAGGGAAACACCCGCTATGTTTGTTGGCGGTGCATCTTCTTCCGGGTCCAAGGCTAGGGCCAAAGGAAGGAAGAAGAAGGCCGCACCCAAACCTAGAGGAGGTGTTAGTAAGGTGGGAAAGAAGGGAAAGAAAAAGCTTGCAGCACCGGTAGTTGGCCAGGATGAGTGCTTCCATTGTCACAGGAAAGGGCACTGGAAGAAGGATTGCAAGGCGTGGAACGCCAAGAACCAGGAACCGAAGCAAGCTGTGGCTTTGACTTCAGGTGTGTTTGTAATTGAGAATTGTCTGTCAATCAACTCTACTTCCTGGGTATTGGATACCGGATCAGGATCTCATATTTGCAATTCATTGCAGGCACTGAGAAACCGTAGAGTGCTGAAGGAAGGTGATATGATCCTCAGGGTTGCTAACGGAGCTAGCGTGGGAGCTGCGTCCGTCGGGGATTATCACCTAGGATTGACGAGTGGACATATTTTGGTTTTGCATAACTGTTATTTTGTACCAAGCTTAACGTGTAATATCATATCAGTTTCCTTGTTATCAAATAAAGGTTATGATTTCACGTTTGTAAGAGATGTTGTTAACATCCACCTTAATCATGGTTTGATTGGGTCCGGTACTCTAAATAACGGTATATATGTTTTAAACCAACTCCAAATTTTCAATGTCCAGAACACACTAAAAAGAAAGTCTCCAGATTTAAATAAAGCTTTCTTATGGCATTGTAGACTGGGTCACATCAATGAGAGAAGGTTGACTAAGTTGCATAGAGAAGGATATTTGGACACGTTCGAATATCAAACCTATGACACTTGTCAATCTTGTCTCAAAGGAAAGATGACAAAAACTCCATTTACTGGACAAGGAGAAAGAGCGAGCGAGCTCTTAGGACTCATACACAGCGATGTATGTGGTCCAATGTCTACACATGCGAGAGGTGGTTATTCCTACTTCATTACTTTTACAGATGATTTCTCTAGGTATGGACATGTTTTCTTAATGAAGCATAAATCCGAGGCCTTTGAGAAATTCAAGGAATACAAGAGTGAAGCGGAAAACCAAACAGGCAAAAGTATTAAGACACTGAGATCTGATCGAGGTGGAGAATACTTAAGTGCCGAGTTCCTAGGTTACCTAAAAGAGAAAGGAATTCTCTCTCAGCTTACTCCTCCATACACTCCACAGCATAACGGTGTATCGGAGAGACGGAATCGAACCCTATTGGATATGGTACGATCCATGATGAGTAATGCTGAGTTACCGCGATCTTTCTGGGGTTATGCGCTTGAATCAGCGGCATATCTTTTGAACAAAGTTCCAACCAAAACTGTGCCTACCACACCATATCAGATATGGAGTGGGAAGAAACCCTGTCTTCAGTACCTGAAGACGTGGGGATGTCCAGCTTTTGTAAAAAAGCAGCATTCGGACAAGCTCGAGGCACGCTCAGTAGAGTGTAAGTTTGTGGGATATCCAAAGAACTCTATGGGATATTATTTCTATTACGCAGAGGAACAAAAGGTTTTTGTTTCTCGTCATGCCCGCTTCTTAGAAACTGAATTTTTAGAAAATCAGAAGAGTGGGAGCGTAGTAGAACTGGAAGAAATTCCATAACCACAAACTGCTACTGAAAGTTTGGTAGAACCAGGAGTTCAAGAAGAACAGGACATTCCCGCACCCCTCCGCAGGAGTAGTAGGCCGTCTCATCCGCCTGAGAGATACTACGGTTTTCTCATAGATGGGGATAGAGAGGATTGCATCATAGATGATGATGAACCTACTGACTTCCAACAGGCCATCCAGAGCGGCGATTCGGTACGATGGCTAGATGCAATGCGGACCGAAATGGAGTCCATGTACACCAACAAAGTATGGACTTTGGACTTTGCTCCAGATGGGGTAAAACCCATAAGATGCAAATGGATCTTCAAGAAAAAGATTGGTGTAGATGGACAGGTGGAAACCTATAAGGCTAGACTTGTTGCAAAGGGTTTTCGTCAAAGACCTGGTTTGGACTATGACGAAACTTTTTCTCCAGTGGCTATGCTCAAATCCATTCGGGTCCTTCTTGCTATTGCTGCCTTCCATGATTATGAAATCTGGCAGATGGACGTAAAGACGGCTTTTCTGAATGGAAATTTAGAAGAGAGCGTCTATATGGATCAGCCAGAGGGTTTCAATCAGAGTGGGAGCAGCGGGAAAGTATGCAAGCTGCTTAAGTCTATTTATGGACTAAAGCAGGCATCGCGGAGTTGGAACATCTGTTTTGATGAGACAGTCAAAGAATATGACTTTATCAAAAATCCAGATGAACCGTGCATATATAGTAAAGTTGTAGCCAGAAGTGTCGTATTCCTCGTCTTGTACGTGGATGACATTCTATTGATAGGAAATGACATTCCTATGCTACAATCTGTCATAGGATTCTTGTCACACAGGTTCTCCATGAAAGACCTGGGTGATGCCTCGTACATTCTGGGGATCCGGATCTATCGTGATAGATCCAAGAGGATGTTGGGACTTTCGCAGTCCAGGTATATCGACACTGTATAGAAAAGATTCAGTATGGAAGATTCTAAGCGCGGTAATCTACCGGCTTGTCACGGAATCACCCTCTCCAAAGAGATGTCTCCCAAGACTGATTTGGAAAGGGAACGCATGTCTATTATACCCTACGCTTCTGCGGTAGGCTCTATAATGTATGCGATGTTGTGTACCAGACCAGATGTAGCTTACGCACTGAGCGTGGTAAGCCGGTATCAGTCAGACCCAGGGGAGAAGCACTGGATAGCAGTAAAGAACATTCTCAAGTACCTGAGGAGGACTAAGGAGATGTTCTTGGTTTACGGCGGAAAAGACCTCAGGTTGGAGGCCTTTGCTGATTCCGGCTTCCAGAGTGATAAGGACGATTCCAAGTCCATGTCGGGTTATGTCTTTACCCTCAATGGAGGGGCGGTGTGCTGGAAGAGCTCCAAGCAGGACACCGTTGCTGACTCGACGATGGAAGCGGAGTATATAGCTGCTTGCGATGCCGCAAAAGAAGCAGTCTGGATGAAGAAGTTCCTAACAGAACTTCAGGTGGTTCCTACCATAGTTGATCCAATACCTCTGTATTGCGACAACAACGGAGCTATAGCTTTAGCGAAGGAACCAAGGTCCCATCAGAAGTCCAGACACATCTTGAGGCGGTATCACCTGATCAGGGAGATCATTGATCGTCAGGAGATCGAGGTTCGGAGAGTTGCTTCTGAAGAGAACATTGCTGATCCATTCACGAAGGCCCTACCTCAGATTCAGTTCGAGAGGCTACTCGAGATCATCGGTCTACGATATGCCAGTACATGGCCCTAGTGCAAGTGGGAGATTGTTAGTGTTTATGCCCTAGAAGGCCATTACTGTATCATACTAGTTTGTATATTACTTAATGGAAGCTTGGGATATTCACATGTGTATAACAGTCTTGCTAAACATGGTAGTATGCTACTTGGTTTTTCTATCTTAATATGTGAGTGTACGTATTGATAGAGCTCTTAGGATCTTGCTTGTCTACCAGCATTGTGATGGCAGTCACACTAGTGGGGGCTGGGTAATCTACAAGCACATCCTTATTCAGGTCCCTGGTCGTTGGATTATCGAGACAGAGCATCGATACTCCGGAGTAGACTAGTGTGTACGCTTCTCATCCCAGTTGGGGAGATGGTCTGTCCCACAGCCGTCAGTACGTCGTACTGGAGATAGTATGCAGGTGCTCGTTAGGTTGCGGGTACACCGGACAGGACTCACAGGGAACTGTTGGTTGGTTTGATACCAGTCGTCAGTGAGCAGTTCCCAGGTGACATGAGTACAGCATAGTCCGCAGACTTGACACTGCTACTTCGCCTCGAGTGTGTCCCACTGTTCTTAGATTGCTACCCTACCACGGCTCAAAGGAGTCGTGCAAACAGGTAGCAGTTGGGTGCAGTCCCGAGCACTTGGAGGCAGTGGTGGTTAGACAGGATTCGTCCCTCCCGGTATTGGGAGTAGATATCGTGCTGTGTCAGAGAGCCATTACGCAAAGTCCCTGGCCAGGGCAAGCGAGATTTGCTGGTAGGTTCCAGTAGTTTCTCAGGGTGTAATGGGCTTCCCTCCGACACGACTTATACCGCTATTAGGGGACTGACGCTTGCCGCCCCCCTAGGCCCGATATGCGATAGTCTTGGACGAACGGACCGGACTGTATGGAGATTGTCACATCAGACTCAGTAGGAGTTCGGATGGGTTTCCTCATCGGTCTTCTTATCGACAACTACCTGGGGACCGTTACGTACAGCTAGTGCCGCTTGCGGTCTGTGGTTAAACCCACTGCCAGCGTAGTAGTCGAGTCTCTAGAGTCCCACACAGAGAGTTTCCTACTCCAGGCGAAACGATATAGAGGTCGCATGGTTTTGCGACAAAGGGTTCGGACGCATACGTGCGTTTACGCGCGTACGACTTTCGGACAGTTTTTACCAGTCGGCTTTGGTTTAAGCCAGTTACTGGTATCCGGTTATTGGATTTATACAGTCTAAAGTTTTTCCGTATTTTTACGGATCGGAGGGGCGTTCTCGTAATTACTCGAGAAGCTTCTAGAAGATGGTGACTAAGGAGGGTTATGTGTCATTTGCATTAAATGAGTTTAGTGAGTCATGAGGGTGATTCATGCATATCATTAATGCATGATAAATGCTTAGTGAGTCATGACAACGAATCACCATTAGATATTTGTGAAGCATGCTTATTCATTATGCATTATTCTTTTTCTCATAAATAAGAATGCTTCATATTTATTATGATAGATTTACTATTCTCATTTGATATTCATTCTCACCTTCTCTCTCCTTAAGCTCGCCCTCTTCAAAGACTAATCCTCCCTTCTCATGAGTTGAGTACAAGGGTTAGTAAGACTAATCAATCCATAACCATCACTCTATTTCATCCTAGCTTCTTTGATTAGCAATCCAAGAAGGTTAGTTGCCTCAAGTTTAGAGGTTTAGTTTGGAGTTTTGCTCTCGGGTGGATCGTCTACTACCTAGAGAAGGCCGAGGAGAACAAGGAGATCGTAAAGACGAAGGACTAGTTTCATTAGGTATAATCCCTAAACACAATAGTTATGAAACTCTTTGTGTACGGTTATTTGTAGTTTAGCTTCGATTCAAGCGGTTAGTCGATGTTCGTTCACTAAACAAGATCGTTTTTGAAAATTCCGCCTCCCCACAAGTTCTGGGGTGTAGTACATCGACTTACAACCTCACCCCCAATACCGGGAGAGACGAACCCCTGAAGATACGCTCACTGCCTCCATGTGGCTCGGGACTGTACCCAACTAAAACCTGTTTGCACGACTCCTTTGAGCCGTGGTAGGGTAGTAATCAAAGTACAGTGGGAACTCACACGAGACAAATGAAAATCCCCAGGTCGATGAACTAACCTGTACACATGTCACCAGGGAACTGCCATCTGACGTCTGGTATATGACCAACTAGCATGTTCCCGGCGAGTCCTGTCCGGTGTACTCATAACCCAATGAGCACCTGTATACATCTTAGGTGATCCAACTGACACCGGTGGCTTGTGAGACCGGCCACCACCCCTCGTCGGGGTCTCGACTGTATACACAAGTCTACTCTGGAGTATCGATGCCCTGTCTCGAAACTCACACGACTAGGGACCATTTTAAGGATATGCTTATAGACCCCAGCTCCCACTTATATGATCGCCCTCATACTGCTGGTGGTCAAGCAAGAATCCTAGGGGCTCTATCAACGTGTAATAGCAACTTGTCAGGTCACCCAAAACAGTACACGATGATAAAGGTAAACCAGATAGAATACTATCATCACGAGTAAGACTGTCTTACCGGGATAGGTCCTCCATCAATCATTGCAATCACGTACCTGTGACCTAATAATTGACTCTGAGGGCACTATCTCCAACACATATAACTAACAGTTATATGATATACCATAGCGTACGTGATACTATTGAGGCGAGATCACCGACTATTGAATATATTTATATGTATATCGACTTAGATTTAGGTGGTTTTCATACCCCTGCCGATTGACTTGATAGTTGGGTCCGTAGTTCGCATAGTAGGCGTTAGACTAGACCCGAGTCATACCTATTTCAAAACTAATGAATCGGGGATATTTTAAACATAGGCAAAAGGGATTCTACGGATATTTTTAAATGTAGCATCTGTTCTTAAAACACCATAGCACTTATTTTACCAAAAACCCCGATTCGTCTTATTTCAAAAGGCAAGGCTGCATGATATAGTTATTGAGGTAGATTCTTTACTGTTGCGTTGATTATTCGATTGCGCATATTCATATTATTTGCATCGCATTACTTGTGCTTATTGCTATATTACCATCATGCTGTAAGGACACCTGCACCATTATCGATGATGCGTATGTTCTAAGTACACTATTTGCTGGCTCACACACATCAACATCGATAATTGCCATGCCACTACACTGTAGTACTGTTGCATTCCTGATCTGATCCGTGCATGGCATATGGTACACTTATACCTGTACACATACATAGATGATTCTGACTTGATTAGAGATTTGAGGACTGCAAGATATTCTTTAAAACTGATTCATTCTAAAAGAGCGGTTTCTCTCGACATATACACATTACTATTCCATGTTGCATGACTTACTGATATGCTTACCTTTATTTACATGTCGCATACATCATGTTTGATTATACGCATTGAGATATGTTGTTTCCATGATATTTCTGGATTTGGGAACCGTGGGTATTTCAAAATAGAATATGTAATTGTTTTAAAAACCCGGTTACCCTTGATATGATATTTCAGTGCATCCACCATGTGTTTTCTCGGTGCTGAGAGCGACATGTGAAACCCGATTCGAGGAGGCGGATGAGGCCGATTGCGGGTACATGGTGGACCCTGTATGGTACCCCAGGGCGAGAACGGTTTCTCTGTGTAGTAGACGGTGAGCCTGGCAGAGGGACTACTACCTACCGGTGATTGGTTGGACCTGGCGGTTATCCGGAGGATACCGACCAGAGTCGATAGATGGATATGGGCGTACTGCTGGGGCCGAGGGCCGATTCTGCAGATGGAGCCCGTGGGCTGGTCCGGACTGACGGAGCCCGTTATATGAGGATTTACGTGCCGATGCTGGGCATAGTTTTCATGATGTTTTCGAGTGTCGATGCTGGACACTCCGGTTCCATGATTTTGACGTGTCGCGAGGGACACAGGTGGTTTATATCCTCATATTTCCATGCATATGCTGATGATATTTACATGCATGAGGGTTATTGTCATTGGGTGAAGAGTGGACGGGATCCACGTACATGCAGATTTGATTACATTGATCATACCTCACATTTATGATATGCTATTACCTGAGGCACTGGCACGAGCACTTGGCACTACACTCATGTATAAAGATTACATTGCCAGTTTAGCATGCTGCAGACTTATTCATATTGAGGTTTATTTATATCTGATTGTATTGACCTAGGATGGGTCTTACATTCGATCTGCTTGTAGATATTTTCTATACACGAATTGGCAACTCACCCCCGTTGTGCCACAGTTCTTGCAGGTTTTTGCCGTACAGATTCCATAGCGGCATTTCTGGCACACTACTTCTATAGGGGTGACTTGCTTTGGTAGGTGGGTTCTTTTGTATCAGAACCTCCATTGTTCATGTATTATTCATTGTATCTAGAAATTCCATCAACCAAAACTTGTATATTGTTTCAAACTTAGAGACAGTGATGTATTATTTTGACCTTAGAGTCGCGCTTAGATGTATTACGGTTTTCATGCTTATTGGGTTTCATTTGAGTTTTGATCCTCGCCATTCGGCGTTGTATATTATATTGCTTGCATGGTTGTGACCGTCGATTGACGAAGAGCTAGCTCCCGTTTGGGGATGCCTTTTATCATTGTATATATATTGTTCTTGTTGTACCCCGTTCGGGGCCAGTATTTATAAAAGAAACTCTGCCGAAATTTTCAGAAAAGACTTTACATTTTTTAAATGCATATTCGGATTAATTATTTAAAAACCTTGACTTCAAACATGTTTTTCTTCACTTCTGTAAATCAGTTTTCTTTACTTACTCTTAAAATGGTTTTAGATTTCTGGGCTTTTGGTTTACTTGGATCAGATGGAGTCCTATAGATTTCATATGGTTCAAGGGCCAGTCACGTGCTCTTTCGGGTCGTGACAAACACTAGCCTGGCTGAAAAGTTAAGCAAGTATTGTGACGTGCGATTAATCCTGGCTAGTTCTTCTTTTAGGGTTTGAAGAAGAATTTGAGGAAACAGTGGGAGCCATCCTGATTAGATAAATTAATAAACCAATCTAATCTTGCAAGAGCGCACGCTGAGTGTTTCTTTTCTCTCTCTCCAGGTAGCAACCATTTCACACCCTAATCAAGATAATAAAATGTATCGCTTGACCGATCCGAATTCTTATTCGGGGCTGGGGAACGTCGGTTCGGCTCTAACTTGTGACAACTGTCATAAGTATGAGCAAGGGAAAGAGGATTGTTTGGATTCCAAGGATACCCAGTTGAAGAAGAAGCATAGTTTTGCATCTACTTCAGGTGTTCTTATAATTGAGAACTGCTTTACGGTCAGCCCTACCTCCTGGGTACTTGATACCGGATCAGGATCTCATATCTGTAATTTATTGCAGCGACTGATAAAAAGTAGGAAAGTTGCACCTGGTGATATATCGCTCAGGGTAGCGAACGGAGCACAAGTTAATGCTGCAGCCGTCAGTGAATATCACCTAGTGTTGCCAAATGGCAATATTATGATTTTGAACGATTGGTACTATGTACCTTCCATGGTTTGCAACATCATATCAGTTTCTTTACTCAATAAAGATGGATATAACTTTGTTCTTGATAGAAATATCATGAACATTTACCTTCATAAGGTACTGGTTGCAGAAGGTACACTGTGTAATGGTATCTACGTTCTAAATCAGAATACAGTTCTCAATGTACAAAACACACGCAAGATGAAGAATTCAGATACGAACGAATCCTACTTATGGCATTGTAGACTTAGTCATATTGGAGAGAAAAGACTAAATAAGTTGCATAATGATGGACTCTTGAATACGTTCGAGTTTTCATCTTATGAAACTTGTCAGTCTTGTCTCAAAGGAAAGATAACCAAATCTCCGTTCACCGGACATGGAGAAAGGCCAGCAGAGCTCTTGGGACTCATACACAGTGATGTATGTGGTCCAATGTCTATACATGCAAGGGGTGGGTTCTCGTACTTCATCACATTCACTGACGATCTCTCTAGGTTCGGATATGTGTATCTGATGAAACACAAATCTAAAACTTTTGAGAAATTTAAGGAATTCAGAAACGAAGTAGAAAACCAGACAGGAAAAAGTATCAAGATCCTCCGGTCTGATAGAGGAGGAGGGTACTTAAGCACGGAATTCCTAGATTACTTAAAAGAGAATGGTATTCTCTCTCAGCTTACTCCTCCTTATACACCACAGCACAACGGTGTATCGGAGAGGAGGAATCATACCCTATTGGATATGGTTCGCTCCATGATGAGTAATGCTAAGTTACCTCTTTCATTCTGGGGACTTGCGCTAGAAACAGCAGCATACTTACTGATTCAGGTTCCGTCTAAATCTGTGCCTAAGACTCCATATGAAATATGGAGTGGTAAAAGATCGTATCTTGAACGTATTAAGATATGGGGTTGTCCGGCCTATGTGAAGGTACAAAATCCAGACAAGCTTAAAGCACGGTCAGTTTTGTACAAGTTTGTGGGATATCCTAGAAATTCTCTGGGATATCTGTTCTACCACACTGACGAACAGAAGGTGTTCGTTGCTCGTCGCACCACCTTTTTAGAGTGGCAATTTCTTGCAAAAGAAATAAGTGGGAGCACGGTAGAACTGGATGAAAGATCTGATCCACAAACTCAAACTGAGGATTTAGCAGAACCAAAAAATTCAATAGTCCCAGACGAACCTCAGCCACTCCGCAGATCTGGTAGGATTTCTCATCCGCCCGAGAGATACTACGGTTTTCTCAATGTCACGACCCGAATATTTCGACTCATGACCGGCACTTAACCACGCAACGTCTACAGGCGTAACGCGACTAAGTAAGCCGAACCCAGAAATCAAAACCATTTAAAAGTAGTGAGTGTTGAAAACATTCGATTAAAACATTTAGAAAACCTTAAATAGTTCAATAAAGTTCTTTTTAAAGTTAAATTATCCTTATAATAATTTTGGCAGCATTTCCTTGGTAAAAGTAACCCCAAAAATCGGGTATAAAACAGGATATAAGTAAAAATGATATATAATGAAATAAAGCATTCCCAAACGGGAGCAATCACGCCCAACGGCGGAAACCATCACCACAAGAGTAATATACGACGCCGTAGCGAAGAATGAGCAATAAGTAAACATCACAGAATAATAAACTGCATATATACAGTCGGCTCCCACGAGCTCGACACCAGAATACAAATAATATACATCATCGTCCTCACACCGTCTCTAAGTCAAGTACATATATGGTAGATGGAGAATACTAGATACAAAAGTGTGTACAATAAAAGTAACCAGATACCACAACCCACCTAATAGCAAAATAGCTCTCGCACCAACTGCAGTGGTATCTGTAGCCAAAAGATGCAAAAGGCAGCCTGCCGCGACTACTCTGAGGGGAACCTGCAAATACTGTGGCACAACGGGGGTGAGTTGCCAACTCGTGAATAGAGATAACATATAAAGGTAATCATGAGCATGCACGTACTACGCTACTCTATCATATGCCAGCAGGTAAATCTATATGCGACAAGCAGTAGGTGCAATAATCATGCAAATGCTCTGTCAGGTAAAATAACTACAGGATGAGATACATGATAATCAATGTTGAGCATGGGAAAAACAACATCTACACGGAATATCAATCGTGGAAAAAAATAATCGGTGCCCAAAACTGCACCCGAATCCCAAATAAACTCAGGCGCCGGCACTCTCCTCGGCCCTCAAATCCTGTAAATCTCTGAGAATCACGAGTGTCCAACATCGGCACTCAAAATATCATAAAATACTCGTGTCCAACATCGGCACGCAAATCCTCATATATCAGGCTCCGTAAGTCCGGATCAGCCCACGGGCTCCGTCTGCGGTATCAGCCCTCGGCCCCAGCAGTACGGATCATCCCTCATCCATCTCTCGACTCTGGTCAGTATCCTCCGGATAACCGTCAGGTCCAACCAATCACCAGAAGGTACTCGCCCACCTCCAGGCTCAATCGGCAAAGTCCATCGATCATCTTGCTGAGGGGAACCATACCGGGTCCACCACGAACCCGCAAACGGATCATCCAACTCCTCGAATCGGGTTTCAAGCACACGTCTCAGCACCGAGAAAACGCGTGGTGGACGCACCAAAATATCATATCACGAGGAACCGGGTTTTCAAATAGTGCATCTTTTCTTAAATAACTACACGGTCCTCAAAAACCAGAAATCACATGAAAATCCAACACCAATGAGTAAATCAAATACGATGTACTATGTACATCAAACCTAATATAGGTGCAAGGGAGATACCGCTTTTTTTTTAAAATAGTTCAGTTTTCAAAGACATCATGCGGCTCCCAATCTCTATGAAAATCATATCAAATCGTATGTGAAAGGAACTACAGTATAATGATCATGGCAGTTCTACAGTGAGTGAGTAATGGCAATTACTAACGGTGTGTGTAACATGTAGATTAGTGTTCGTGCAACATGAACTGTTAGTAATAGTGCAGTGTTCTATCAATTCTAAGTTTACAATTACATAGCAGGGAATGCAGTATGCAACAACAGTATCCATGAACAGTCAATGTAGGTAAATGCAATATATAGCTATAAGGTCCTATCAGCCCTGACGCATAACGCCATGCGGGCGATATCCCCGCAGATGTTAAATCTACTCACTGTAGTCTCACGCTAAGTGTAGCTGAAGACTTGTTTCCCCTTCTTCGCCGCGTCCGTCTCACTCGCCTGCGAACCTAGAATTACACAATATATCACACATAAGCTCAAATCTACAAAAACGCGATATTAAGGTCAAACTAGAAACCCGCGTCGCAAACCAAGCACGTGTGTGCGCGATACGCTAAAATGTGTGATTACGCGCCTGAAGCTACCCCGACGCGTCACGATACGCAGAACACCTCAAGCCCACACACATCTCACGCGTGTCGCGAAGATTTAAACTACGAGAAATAGGTTTTTAACTCCAGATTTTGATACAGAAAAGATATTATAAAAATATATATACCAAAATACTCCACATAATAGCAGACACCAAATAACCCAAAACACCCCCATCTGGCCGCAATTTGCGGCCAGAATGCATATTTCGGCGGCCTGGGTAGGGAGAGGGACTCCCAGGTTTTGTGTGTGCATTCTATACCCCCTATACATGCTATAGTAAATCTAATTTTATTCTGAAACACCCCGGGTAGAAGCAGATTTAACAGAGCCCAAATTCAAGTTAAAAACCACATTTTGCACTAAAAAGTTACATTAGGGTATATCTGTGAAATCTGAAACAAACCACACTAATATCACATTACCAAGCCAATCAAACCATAAAAAGGTTATATTGACATAAACTTCACTAAAACCCCTTATATAGCACAAAACATACATAAAAATGTGATATTTTGCTAAAATACAACAATTTATGAAATGGGATGTTAAACATGAGTGTAATACCTTCAAAAGACCTTATAAAACACCAAAGTTCCAGATCTAGCCTCAAGTATGCAGACTTGCCACCAAACACTTCAAATGAGCCATTAAACCAAGGTTTTGTGAAGGAAAAAGGATAGATTTGTGTAGGGTTTTGTGTAGAGATCAAAGAGGAGTGAAAAGAGAAGAGAAAAGATGAAGAAAGTGATATGTTTGCTGCTGCAATTCTGCAGTTTCCAGAAAATGAGAGAAGAGAGAGAGAAGGAGATAGCCAATAAAAGTCAAATTTTCCTTACTTAACACCATGCTCCACTTCTATTTGAATTTTTGAAAAATAAAAAGGGTTTGACTTAGCTAAAATGGGTGGGGGATAATTACAACCATGCAAGAAAATATAATAGGGTTAACATGTTACACTAAAAAACCTAAGTCACAAAATTGGCTAAGTGTGCATGTGTGCACTTAACACAAAATTTCTCACTTAGGGTAACATGACTAAAATAATTAATAACCCTACATATATATATATAAAACACGCACACTTTCTAATTAACGCGAAAATATTCTAAACGAAATTTCAAGGCGTTACAATCTACCCCGCTTAAAGAAATTCGGTCCCCGAATTTAAAATCTAACCACACGTACCTTCGAAAAGATGGGGATACCTCTTCCTCATCTCGCTCTCGGTCTCCCAAGTGACCTCCTCGCTGCTCGGACCACGCCAAAGTACCTTGATGGACGGTATCTCTTTCGACCTCAATTTCTTCACTTGTTGATCCAAGATCATCACCGGCTGCTCTGCATCGGAAAGGTCGCGCTCAAGCTGGATCGTCGGGTGCTGAATCGCATGCGAAGGATCGTGAAGATACTTGCGGAGCATCGAAACGTGAAATATAGGGTGCACGTCTGGGAAACTGGGCGGAAGGGCTAAACGATACGCAACCGCACCAACACGCTCGAGGATCTCGAAGGGGCCTACATATCGGGGACTAAGCTTCCCCTTCTTCCTAAATCTCATCACACCTTTCATTGGGGAGACCCTCAAGAAAACATGATCACCAACAGAAAACTCAAGTCTGCGCCGACGACGGTCCACATAAGATCTCTGCCTACTCTGGGCTGCTCTCATCCTATCATGAATCAACTGGATCTTCACGGTTGTCTCCTCAACAATCTGTGGCCCTAAGATACTGCTCTCACTGAGCTCTGTCCAACAGGCGGGCGATCTGCATCTCCTCCCATAAAGAGCCTCAAACGGTGCCATCTGAATGGTATCCTGGTAGCTGTTATTGTAGGAGAACTCTACTAAGGGAAAATGATGATCCCAGCTACCTCCGAAGTCTAATACGCACGCTCTGAGCATGTCCTCGAGAGTCTGAATAGTCCGCTCTGACTGTCCGTCGGTCTGCGGATGAAATGCTGTGCTGAAACTCAAGCGGGTGCCCAAAGCCTCCTGAAGCCTCTGCCATAGTTGGCTGGTAAACTGGGTGCCTCTGTCGGACACGATACATGTCGGAACTCCGTGCAGTCGTACAATCTCATCAATGTAAATCTGAGCATACTGAGCAAATCCGAAAGTCGTCTTCACAGGTAGGAAGTGAGCCGCTTTCGTCAAACGATCCACGATCACCCAGATGTAGTCATACCCTCGACTAGTCCTGGGTAGACCCACAATGAAGTCTATAGATATCCGTTCCCATTTCCACTCCGTAATGGGTAACGGCTGTAACTCTCCTACGGGCCTCTGGTGCTCGGCCTTGACTTGCTGACAAGTCAGGCATCTCGACACGAAATCTGTGATGTCCCTCTTCATACCGTCCCACCAGTAAACATCTCTCATATCGTGGTACATCTTGGTGGAACCTGGATGAACACTGTACACCGAGTGATGTGCCTCCTCAAGAATCTCACGCCGCAGTCCCTCAGCATCTGGTACGCACAGTCTAGTTCCAAATCGTAGTATCCCCTGATCATCGATCACAAACTCGGAAAATCTGCCCTGTCCTATCTGTGCCATGATCTCTGAACATCGGTCATCACTGTGTTGTGCCTCATGTATACGGTCGATCAACTGTGGGCGTGCACAAACATGAGCAATCTGTCCTCCTATCGGCGTAAACTCTAACTGTACCCGGCTGTTGCATAAGATCTGCCAATCTGCCGACGACTGCCTCTGTACTGCGCTCAAACAAGATAGACTACCCCCGGGCCTCCTGCTTAAAGCATCCGCCACTACATTGGCCCTGCCCGGGTGGTACAAGATCTCGCAATCGTAATCCTTCACTAACTCCATCCATCGGCGCTATCTAAGGTTCAGGTCTCGCTGCTGAAATATATACTTTAAGCTCTTGTGATCAGTGAATATCTGGCACGACTCGCCATATAAGTAATGTCGCCAGATCTTAAGTGCAAAGACCACCGCAGCCATCTCCAAATCATGAGTGGGGTAATTCTGTTCATGTTTCTTCAATTGCCGCGAAGCATACGCGATCACCATGTCATGCTGCATCAATACGCACCCTAGCCCCACTAGAGAAGCATCACAATATACCACAAATCCGCCTGACCCTGAAGGCAATGATAATACTGGCGCCGTAGTCAGTAGAGCCTGTAGCTGCTGAAAACTGTGCTCACACTCCTCCGTCCAAACAAAAGGAACTCCCTTCCGGGTCAACCCGGTCAAAGGTGTAGCAATACGGGAGAAGTCCTGCACGAATCGCCTGTAGTAGCCTGCCAACCCAAAAAAGCTGCGAATCTCCGTAACTGATGTGGGTCTGGGCCAACTCCGAACGGCCTCGATCTTCCTCGGGTCTACACATATACCGTCTCGTGAAATCACATGCCCCAAGAAGTTTACGCTGTCCAGCCAGAAAGCACACTTGGAGAATTTGGCGAAAAGCTTATGCTCCCTCAAGGTCTGCAGCGTAATCCGCAAGTGCTGTTCGTGCTCCTCTCTACTCCGAAAATACACCAGAATATCTTCAATGAATACAATGATGAACAGATCAAGATACGGCCAGAAAATACGGTTCATCAAGTCAATAAATGCTGCTGGCGCATTGGTGAGTCCGAACGACATCACCAAAAACTCGTAATGGCCGTAGCGCGTGCGGAAAGCTGTTCTAGGAATGTCCTCCTGTCGAACCCGCAGCTGATGGTAGCCTGATCGCAAATCGATCCTCGAAAAGTATCCTTCCCCCTGAAGCTGGTTGAACAAATCGTCGATACGTGGCAAAGGATATTTGTTCCGCACTGTAACCCTGTTCAGCTGGCGGTAGTCGATACACAGACGCAAACTGCCGTCCTCTTCTTGACGAACAGGACTGGAGCACCCCAAAGAGAAACACTGGGTCGAATAAGTCCCTTGTCCAGCAAATCTTGGAACTGACCCTTCAATTCTCGAAGTTCCGCCGGGGCCTTCCGATAAGGCGGTATGGAAATAGGCCCCGTGCCAGGAACCAAATCAATACAGAAAGAAATGTCGCGCTCGGGCGGTAGCCCAGGAAGCTCGTCAGGGAACACATCAGGGAACTCGCTAACAACCGGAACCTGATCCAGAGGAACCTCTGTAGCTCTAGTATCGCAAACATAGGCGAGAAATCCCTGACATCCCTTCTTCAAAAGTTTTCCAGCGCGAAAAGAAGAAATCACACTGTGAAGGGCGGCACCACGGTCCCCCAACACAACAAAAACCGACTCGCCGGGAAAACAAAATCTAACTGTCTTCTCACGGCAGTCCACAGAACCATAGCACGTGGCTAACCAATTCATGCCCAAAAGAACGTCGAAGTGCAACATCTCAAGAAGGATCAAGTCGACAGGCAACCCTCTCTCGCCAATACAGACGATACAGGATCGGAACACGTGCCTAGCAACAAACGACTCCCCCACAGTAGTGGTCACAACAAGCGGCTGATCAAGCAAACCGGACTCTCTACCCAAACTCGGCACAAAGTGTGTGGATACGTACGAGTGCATGGATCCGGGATCGAACAACACGTGTGCATCAACAGAACTTACTGGAAGGATACCTGAGACCACCGCATTAGACGCCTGCGCGTCCTGACGCGTCAAAGTAAAAACTCGCGCCTGTCCTCCACCTGTCACTGACTGTCCTCTGCCTCGGTCATCCCGTCCTCTCTGAGCAACTCCTCCATGCCCACGACCTCTCTGTGTATGAGTCTGACGCGGAGTAACAGTAGGAACAACAGGCAACGCCCTCTGGGGTGGTGAAGGTGGTAAGATGACGTGCGGTGCTACTGTCTCCCTCCGGTGTATCTCAGGACAATCTCTAACGAGGTGAAGTAGACCGCCGCATCTATAGCAACTTCGCGTCGACTGCTGACTCTCCCGTGGATACAAACTAAACATCTGACCTCGTCCCGAATCTCTGCCACTCCTCGTACCTGAACGATACCTGTCGCGGCGTCTGAATGTCTGTCTCCGTGTTGATATACCGGTACGAACTCTCTTCGGCTCTGGAACTACCAAAGTCTCAGCAAGGCGCTCCTCGACTAACAGGGCTGCGTCTACTGCTACTGCATATGTCTCATAATGCTGCGCTCTGATCGCAAGGAACAGTGGTGTAAGCAAACCCCGGACAAATCTCTTGACTCGCAACTCCTCAGTAGCAACTAAATACGGGGCATAGATAGATAGCTCTGTGAACAGCACATCATACTCTGCCACTGACATCTCCGGAGTCTGGCGTAAGGACTCGAACCTGCGTGCTCTAGCATCTCTGACACTCAGTGGAAGAAAGCGGACAAGGAATAGCGCCACGAACTTTGTCCAGGTCAATGGAGGAAGACCTGTTGCTCTGCCCTTCTCGACTGATTCGCACCATTTCTGCGCAAGACCTTCCAGGCGAAAGCTCGCGAACTCAACCCATCTCGCATTTGCGCATCTGAGGGAACGGCATATCCGAGCCATCCTATCAATGAAAGACTGCGGGTCCTCGGCTGCATCGATGCCTGTGAAGACCGGAGGCTTCAGCCTCATAAACTCCGATAGCGATACGGAGATGACCTCTGTAGCTGTAGGGACAACTTCCTGTGCTGTGGGTATCACCGCGGTCTCTGCAATGGGTGGAACTACCTCTGGTCGCTGCGCTCGAAGTGTCTCAACTAGAGATCCCATCATCTGGCGCATCTCTTGCATACTGGATCCTACCGTCTAGCGCATCTCCTGCATACCAGCCCCTAACATGGCAATCTGATCTGTCACGGGAGGAACAGCCTGCTCGGGCACAACTGGTGTACTACCCGGATCAGTCCTCGTCTCAGACGAGTCAACTCGAATCTTGGCCCTCGCGGCCGCTCTCTGCACCCTCGTAGTCTTTGGCGGTATAATGGCTGAAAGGAAAATAAAATTCGATAACGATGCAGAAATCGAATCGCAAGAATGCATATACTCAAGAAGGAATATAAATCAATAAGTCCTAAGGTCTCCTTGGCGGAGTACCGTGTCGTGAGTATGCCGCGGAATATACGCACGCTACGCCACTCTGCTTCAGCTACCTACTCCATCATACCAGGGTCATCCTACACTCCGAAAGGTAAAACCTACACTCTGATACTAACTTTGTCATGACCCGAATATTTCGACACGTGACCGGCACTTAACCACGCAACGTCTACAGGCGTAACGCGACTAAGTAAGCCGAACCCAGAAATCAAAACCATTTAGAAGTAGTGAGTGTTGAAAACATTCAATTAAAACATTTAGAAAACCTTAAATAGTTCAATAAAGTTCTTTTTAAAGTTAAATTATCCTTATAATAATTTTGGCAGCATTTCCTTTGTAAAAGTAACCCCGAAAATCGGGTATAAAACAGGATATAAGTAAAAATGATATATAATGAAATAAAGCATTCCGAAACGGGAGCAATCACGCCCAACAGCGGAAACCATCACCACAAGAGTAATATACGACGCCGTAGCGAAAAATGAGCAATAAGTAAACATCACAGAATAATAAACTGCATATATACAGTCGGCTCCCACGAGCTCGACACCAGAATACAAATAATATACATCATCGTCCTCACACCATCTCTAAGTCAAGTACATATATGGTAGATGGAGAATACTAGATACAAAAGTTTGTACAATAAAAGTAACCAGATACCACAACCAACCTAATAGCAAAATAGCTCTGGCACCAACTGTAGTGGTATCTGTAGCCAAAAGATGCAAAAAGGCAGCCTGTCGTGACTACTCTGAGGGGCAACCTGTAAATACTGTGGCACAACGGGGGTGAGTTGCCAACTCGTGAATAGAGATAACATATAAAGGTAATCGCAAGCATGCACGTACTGCGCTACTCTATCATATGCCAGCAGGTAAATCTATATGCGACAAGCAGTAGGTGCAATAATCATGCAAATGCTCTGTCAGGTAAAATAACTACAGGATAAGATACATGATAATCAATGCTGAGCATGGGATAAACAACATCTACACGGAATATCAATCGTGGAAAAAATAATCGGTGCCCAAAACTGCACCCGAATCCCAAATAAACTCAGGCGCCGGCACTCTCCTCGGCCCTCAAATCCTGTAAATCTCTGAGAATCACGAGTGCCCAACAACGGCACTCAAAATATCATAAAATACTCGTTTCTAGCATCGACACGAAAATCCTCATATATCGGGCTCCGTAAGTCCGGATCAGCCCACGGACTCCGTATGCGGTATCGGCCCTCGGCCCCGGCAGTACGGATCATCCCGCATCCATCTCTCGACTCTGGTCAGTATCCTCCGGATAACCGCCAGGTCCAACCAATCACCGGTAGGTACTCGCCCACCTCCAGGCTCAATCTGCCAAGTCCATCGATCATCTTGCCGAGGGGAACCATACCGGGTCCACCACGAACCCGCAAATGGATCATCCAACTCCTCGAATCGGGTTTCAAGCACACGTCTCAGCACCGAGAAAACGCGTGGTGGACGCACCAAAATATCATATCACGAGGAACCACGTTTTCAAATAGTGCATCTTTTCTTAAATAACTCCACGATCCTCAAAAACCAAAAATCACATGAAAATCCAACACCAATGAGTAAATCAAATGCGATGTACTATGTACATCAATCCATAATATAGGTGCAAGGGAGATATCGCTCTTTTTTTAAAATAGTTCAGTTTTCAAAGACATCATGCAGCTCCCAATCTCTATGAAAATCATATCAAATTATATGTGAAAGGAACTACAGTATAATGATCATGGCAGTTCTACAGTGAGTGAGTAATGGCAATTACTAACGGTGTGTGTGTAACATGCAGATTAGTGTTCGTGCAACATGAACCGTTAGTAATAGTGCAGTGTTCTATCAATTCTAAGTTTACAATTACATAGCAGGGAATGCAGTATGCAACAACAGTATTCATGAACAGTCAATGTAGGTAAATGCAATATATAGCTATAAGGTCCTATCAGCCCTGACGCATAACGCCATGCGGGCGATATCCCCGTAGATGTTAAATCTACTCACTGTAGTCTCGCGCTAAGTGTAGCCGACGACTTGTTTCCCCTTCTTCGCCGCGTCCGTCTCACTCGCCTGCGAACCTAGAATTACACAATATATCATACATAAGCTCAAATCTATAAAAACGCGATATTAAGGTCAAACTAGAAACCCGCGTCGCAAACCAAGCGCGCGTGTGCGCAATATGCTAAAACGTGTGATTACGCGCCTGAAGCTACCCCGACGCGTTGCGATACGCAGAACACCTCAAACCCACACACATCGCACGCGTGTCGCGAAGATTTAAAATACGAGAAATAGGTTTTTAACTCCAGATTTTGATACAGAAAAGATATTATAAAAATATATATACCAAAATACTCCACATAGTAGCAGATACCAAATAACCCAAACCCTAACCCAAAACACCCCCATCTGGCCGCAATTTGCGGCCAGAATGCATATTTTGGCGGCCTGGGTAGGGAGAGGGACTCCCAGGTTTTGTGTGTGCATTATATACCCCATATACATGCTACAGTAAATCCAATTTTATTCTGAAACACCCCGGGTAGAAGCAGATTTAACAGAGCCCAAATTCAAGTTAACAACCACATTTTGCACTAAAAAGATACATTAGAGTATATCTGTGAAATCTGAAACAAACTCAAGTCTAAAACCACATTAATATCACATTACCAAGCCAATCAAACCATAAAAAGGTTATATTGACATAAACTTCACTAATACCCCTTATATAGCACAAAACATGCATAAAAATGTGATATTTTGCTAAAATACAACAAGTTATGAAATGGGATGTTAAACATGAGTGTAATACCTTCAAAAGACCTTATAAAACACCAAATTTCCAGATCTAGCCTCAAGTATGCAGACTTGCCACCAAACACCTCAAATGAGCCATTAAACCAAGGTTTTGTGAAGGAAAAAGGTTAGATTTGTGTAGGGTTTTGCGTAGAGATCAAAGAGGAGTGAAAAGAGAAGAGAAAAGATGAAGAAAGTGATATGTTTGCTGCTGCAATTCTGCAGTTTCCAGAAAATGAGAGAAGAGAGAAGGAGATAGCCAATAAAAGTCAAATTTTCCTTACCTAACACCATGCTCCACTTCTATTTGAATTTTTGAAAAATAATAAGGGTTTGACTTAGCTAAAATGGGTGGGGGATAATTACAACCATGCAAGAAAATATAATAGGGTTAACATGTTACACTAAACAACCTAAGTCTCAAAATTGGCTAAGTGTGCATGTGTGCACTTAACACAAAATTTCTCACATAGGGTAACATGACTAAAATAATTAATAACCCTACATATATATATAAAACACGCACACTTGCTAATTAACGCGAAAATATTCTAAACGAAATTTCAAGGCGTTACACTCATAGACGGGGATCGAGAGGATTGCATCTTGGAAGAAGATGACCCTACCAGTTTCATGCAGGCCATTATCAGTAGGGACTCTGATAAGTGGCTGGATGCTATGCAATCCGAAATGGTGTCCATGTACACCAATAAAGTGTGGACCTTGGATATTGCTCCACCTGGGGTAAAACCCGTTGGATGCAAATGGATCTACAAAAGGAAACTTAGTGTAGATGGGCAGGTGGAAACCTATAAGGCTAGACTCGTTGCAAAAGGTTTTCGTCAAAGACCTAGTGTGGACTATGACGAAACTTTTTCTCCAGTGGCTAAGCTCAAATCCATTCAGATCCTACTTGCCATTGCTGCCTTCCATGACTATGAAATCTGGCAGATGGACATTAAAACGGCTTTTCTAAACAGCTATTTGGAAAAGTGCGTTTACATGGATCAGCCAGAAGGTTTCGTAGACAGTGGGAGCAGCGGGAAGGTGTGCAAGTTGCGTAAATCCATTTATGGATTAAAGCAGGCATCGCGGAGCTGGAACATCTGTTTTGATGAGGCAATCAAGGAATTTGATTTCATCAAAAACGAAGATGAACCTTGTTTTTATAAGAAGATTGTAGGACGAACTGTCGTGTTCCTAGTCTTGTACGTGGACGACATTCTTTTGATAGGAAATGACATTCTTATGCTACAATCGGTCAAGCTATTCTTGTCTCAACGGTTCTCCATGAAGGACCTGGGTGATGCCTCGTACATTCGGGGGATCAAGATCTATAGAGATAGATCCAAGAGACTGCTGGGACTTTCACAGTCCAGGTACATAGAGACCATACTAAAGAGATTTAGTATGGAAGATTCCAAGCGCGGTAATATACCCGCATTGCACGGAATCACCCTCTCCAAGAAGATGTCTCCTAAGACAGACGAGGAGAGGGTTCGCATGAGCACTATATCCTACGCTTCGGCGGTAGGATCTATAATGTATGCGATGCTATGTACAAGACCAGATGTAGCTTACTGTAACGTTTTGAAAATCGTTTCGGTGAAATTTCGAAAAATCGGTAAAATAAGGGGGTTTTCTGTAAAAAGTCAAAATACAAATATCTTATTATAAAAATTAAATATACATATTCTAGCTATGTAATTACTATTATTTGGTGTTTATTGAGCCGCTGGTGAAATTTCAAATTTTCTGAAAAAAATATTATTTTATTATTATTTTAAGCCGTCACTAATACATTTAATTAGGGAAAATTACAAATTGGAATGAGTTGAAACAAATTTTGTGCATCATAAAACATTAAATAAAATTTTATCATATGGTTTTTGGAACGAAATCATTTGCCAAAACGGTTTAGAAATTATTGAAGAAAAAGGCTTTTTTCGGTGAAATTAGTGTAATGGAAGTGGGTTACTACACTTATCTCTTTTTCTCACCTAAACAAAATCCACACCCATTTCCCCAACATGCTTGGCCGGCCCCCCCTTGATCAGCCCAACATTCATGGGCCTCCCATTTCACACAATAAAGCAACAAAAGAAAAGAAATTGGTGTTAAACATAAGCATGGGTCTTTATACTTGATGTATGGTTCCTTGCTTGGACTTTTCTCTCACCCACACCCAACACCACACTCTCTCTCACCTCCTCACTGCTGTAGAATTCAGCAGCCCCCCCTTCTCTCATTTCCCCATCTCATTTCTTCTCCAAAGTTCACAAAAATTCCATGAAAAATCAAATAAAACCTCACTAATTTCAAAATCCAACCCTTACCCATTTTTCCTTGGCTATACTTGTATGGATATTGGTGAAAAGAAGCAAGTTTGGGAGGCTAGATTCATGTTGGATCTCTTGAAATTGTGAGGTATAATCTTAACCCTTTAGTCAAAATGTTGTCTAATTACTTCAATCTAGCTAACTAGAAGTTTAAATATGGTTTAATTTTAAAGTTTGGTTTTCAAGTGAAGGGTTAATCTAAAGTTAGGGTTTAGAGTATTTGGATTATGGTTGTGTGGAGTAGTGAAGATCTTAAGACATGCAAAACCTAATCTAATTGCCAATATGTAAATTGTTAGATGTAAAATGTCCAAATTAAGCTTCTTCTTTTTTTGTAAACTAGGTTTTTAGAAATTATTGAAAATGTGAAATTTAAAATCTAGTTAGGGTTTTTATAAATTTATTATGGTTTTAATGAGGAGATCAACATGTTAATGGAATGCTAAAACTAATCTAGTTGCTAGTTTACAAATTGTTGCTTTTAAAATGTTAAAATTGGATAATTTGCAAACTAGAATTTTGGATTCAATGAAAATTGATGAGGATAAAATCTATTAATGGTTTATATGACTTAGTTATGATACTTAGTGGATATTAGGGTCATTAGATTTGTTAAAACATCAAGTTTCGAATTAAAACGAAAATTTAGTGCTTTCTAGGTTTTCGGAAATAAATCAATTTGATTTATTTTAATGTTTTGATGATTTAAACCTTGTTTTATATTATAATTAGTGAGTTTTGGGAACTACGATTTATACGTTGAGTTTTTCTCGATCACTCGGCATTTGTACGCCGATGTCGAGGGTTTTGGGTTGATTTGAGAGAGAGCAACCATAGGTTTTGACCTATGTGGGATTCACGTGTCGTTTTGGTCATGAGTCGGATTTTAATACAACACGATACGTTATGATATGTAGGTACCCCATGTGGACTTCGAGACGACAAGGAAGCGCGTGGCGACGTCGGCACCGGCTAGCGAGGACCAGGTGAATAGATTTATATCTATGGGGAGAAGTCGGGTGGATGGCGTAAAGCACCCCCGCAGTTCGTGGTGATGTATACGAATACGTATACACACATTTATTGATTATATATTGTTTGAGTTATTGATGATAATTATGGATGGTTTAGTATCGCGAAACCCTAGAGTAGTGGTCGCACCATACATGCACACACCCACCCATACTTGCATACATTCTTCTTCCATTTGTGTTTACGGTAATATATATATAGTTATGTGTTCACATGGGTATGGGACTATGTGTTCACATACGGATTTGAGGATGATACTTGGGTTTGAGACGAGTCGATGAGATTTGATTTGAGGCCGTGAGATCGGTGATATAACAGGGTTCGTATTTGAGATACGACATGACGTTGTAGCGGGTCCTTGACGTAGGGTTTCACACACGTGCATGCATACTTAGGCGGTATCAGTATTGTACTAGACGTAGATCAGTACCCCGATCATGATATTTGATAAAGAGGATACCAGATGAATAGTATGATGAATGTGATATTGACCCGTACCCAGAATTGGGGATGCCGTACGACGGATTTACGTACGAGCTGTATCTTGATGATTGATCCGCACTTTTGACTTGGGATGTCTGATTATAGATATGGTATCGGATATGATACTATTGAGGCGGGATCACCGACTAATATATATACAGGTATGTATATGTATCGACTCAGATGTTAGGCGGTTTCCTTACCTGTAGTCCAGCCTGTTAGCTTAGCCCTTTAGTTTAGTTTAGTTGTTAGATTAGATTCGATTCTTACCTATTTCAAAAACTAACGAATCATGGGTATTTTAAAAGACAGCCAAAGGGATCCTACGGATATTTCAAAAGACGTATCTTTTCATAAAAACACCGTAGCCCCTACTTTCAAAACCCCATGATTCGTGTTATTTCAAAAGGCACCATTTGTAGGACTTACATTAGATTAGTGCAGATTAGTTATAGTTGCGTCTAGTATTCAGCTCCCGCTCATTATTGTGGTTCGCTTCGCATCGCATGCTTATATTATGTTTCATACTCCATTATTGATACCATGCTATTAGGACACCAGCACCATTACCGAAGATGCGTATGTACCACGTACACTTACTTGCCGGCTCACACACATCTTCATCGGTAATTGCCATGTCACGTACACCTTAGAAAATATTATTGCTTGACATAGCGTACTTGCCTTATATGTTAGTTTAGACATTGTAGTTATTACCTGCTACTTCATGCATACTGTTATTCATTGTTATGCCGCATTCATGGATTCTCATGCATATATTCACTATTTTACGTGTTATTGAGGTTTGGATTCGGATTTCCATGAGATTTTCTGGATTTGGAGGAAAACCGCAAAAACATAAATAAACCTTTTCTCTCTTTTAAAATAAAAAGTGCGGTTTTCCCATGATGTATGAGTCGTCCACCATGAGTTTGCTGATGGATTTCGAGACCCGATTCGAGGAGTGGAGGAACCGTTTCGGGTACATGGTGGGCCCGGTAAGGTACCCCGGGGCAAGAAGCGCGTGATGATGACGATGTGAGCCTGGCAGGGGAGCACTACCTACCGGTGATTTTACCCGACGCGTCGGATATCCGGAGGATACCGTCGTGGTCTTGAGATGGATGGTAGGGGCCGGTCTGGACTGACGGCGCCCTAGATATTGTGATTGAGACGTTGAGATTTCGAGATATTGAGGTACAGAGACTGTGATACAGAGATATCGAGATATTGGACACTTGTTTTGTGCCGATGCTTGGCACTGTTTTATACTGATTTCATTATGATACCTCATTTTAAAAATACAAAGGAAATCTCACTAAATTATGGAAACAGTTCTTCATTTACATGTATTCTGTTTTCATGCATTCATACCTCATTCATATGATATATTGCTACCCTTGGGCTCTGACACGGGTACATGAGATTACACTCGGGTTAGATATTTACCCTATCCTTGTTATAGGCTGCTGGTTATTTATATTTGAGGATGTATATTGATCGTATGACCTAGGATTGCGTCATACATGCGATTTCTATTCGTAGATGTTTTTCTATTCACGAGTTGGAAACTCACCCCCGTTGTGCCTCAGTTTCTTGCAGGTTTTGCCGTACAGGTTTCTTTACTGCTTTGCTGGCACTATTTCCATTTCCGGGTGACTTGCTAGTATGTGGGTTATTTGTATCGTACCCATCATTACATCTTGTATACTATTATTCAGTTGTATCTAGAAGTTCCATCAACCAAACATGTATTTATTTGAGATAGAGACCAGTGATGTTTATTCTTTCGACCTTAGAGTCGCGCGTTGTATTTCTGTGGTTTTCTTGTGGTTTTGAGTTCCTTTTGAATTTTGATCCTCGCCCTTGGCGTTGTATATTATATTGCTTGTGTGGTTGTGACCGTCAATTGACGAAGAGCTAGCTCCCGCTTGGGGATGCCTTTTTATGGATTTCGTATACTATTCATGTTGTATCCCATTTGGGGGCCAGTATTTACAAAGGAGACTCTGCCGAAATTTTCAGTAAATTTTTGATGTTTTAAAAACCGCATAATTCGGCTTATGCTATTGAAACTACTTGTTTTAAACTGGTTTTCCTTCACTCTATTACTTTTCTTGGTTTGGATTTCTGGGTTTTCGGCTTACTTAGATTACGTACGCCTCGAGACGTTCGTAGTTTAAGTGCCGGTCATATTCCGTACTTTCGGGACGTGACAAAGTTGGTATCAGAGCGTTAGGTTTTAACCTTCGGAGCGTAGGATTTCCCTTGGTTGATGGAATAGGTGACTAAAGTAGAGTGACGTACCGTTGGTATGTTCCGCGGCATATTTACGACACGCCACTCCATTTATGAAGCCTTAGGATGTACATTTCCTTGTTCAGTATTATATTCCTTCCTGATCTAGCCTCATCGGTACCAGTTTGGTTTTGCTGCTATGGTTACGGGCAGGGAGAGCTACGGCTACAGTTGCGGTCAGCACACGCTCGTCACGAACGAGGACTGACCAGGACGAAATTCCGGCGACACACGATTGCAGAGATGTGTCTTCTTACTGTGTTTCCGCGCCACGAGCGTTTGGCGGATCGCCTTTATGAGGTTACTCGGAGGTGCTGATCGACACTAGAGAATTGAGCCAATGATGGAGGCCAGCCAAATTTTGATGACCGTTGGTATGTTGCTTACTCCTGATGATTGAGGCACGGTTCAGCATGCCGACGAGTGAGCCAGTTATTGCTGCGAACGACGAGATATTTCCCCAGATGTTGGAGCTATTGCAGTACGAGTAGTACGAAGAGATGATAGAAGGTCGCTAGTCATCGAGGACGAATGACTAGGACAGGTGGATCGTTCGCCTCCCCCGATGCGAGGTCATCAGATAGATTGATTCCAGCTAGAGACGACTTCACGCGGAGACGTTGGGGGTCGACAGAGACGATCGAATGTCAGAAACCTATTATTCCAAGTTTAAAGTAGTCGGAAAGACATGCAGGTAATTCTATGGTCCCTCTAGAAGAATGAAACCCTAACTCGACTTAATGACCGTGTGAAAGCCTTTGAACCTTCGGGTTTGCGGCAGTTCTACGGCGCCATTAGTGAGGCTTGGGTTTGCCCTTCTACGGCTGGACCACCGATGCTGTGGTATGTGTTCGATACTATTAAACTGTGCCCAAGATGTTGAGCTCTTGGGGGATTATGATGTTTTGACGAATCGATCGAATGGTTCGACTTCATTCGGATGCTAGGTGGTGAGATGCATTCTTGGGAGACTCCAGATACGAGGATAGTCGTTGGAGCTCAGTCCATGCAGCCACGACGAGACGAGTCTGAAGCAGTCGATATTAGAGAAAAGTGGAGTAAAGAGGTCCGTACAAGATCCAGATAAGATGACGTTCCACTCCGCCGACATCAGAGATGCGATGCGCATGCCGAGGCATGGCACTTAGATTTACCTTCCAGAAGGAGTCGCGATGAGTATGTAGCCGTTCAGGAACGAGAATAGATCTAGTAAGGGACGATGACTTCCGGACAGATCGGCAGAGACGAGATTTGGGAGAGACCTCGACAGGACCTTTCTGGGATGAATTACGAGAAGACTTGGACCCAGGAGGGGTCATGTTACGCACACCAGTAGGCCGGAATTCAGGTTCGTCGATGAGACATGCTATGAGTGACTACGACAGTTGGCCAGAGATTCTTGGAGTATGTGCTTGAGCGGTACTATTCCGCCATTATTAATTTTGATGTTTTGGGTGATTTATTCGCATGATTTGATTTTGATGATTGAGGATTTACGATTTTCGCACAGTCGTTGCACTTGATATCGTTTTCGTGCTTTGGTTTCACATGTTTGTGATTTTACGGTTTTAAACAGTTGAGTTGATTTTGTGCGTATGCACGCACGCGATTTGGTTCCTTCACTCTGTATAGTTTATATATGCTGGCAGTGCAGTGACATGTATTTTGTGCACTTGGATACACTGGATTTCGATTTCGAGGGTGATGCTCGACATTTGTTTTGTGCATTTTATGCACCGGATTGGATTTTTAGCGCCTGTTGGGCGCCTGTTACGAGATGCGATTTAGTGCACACCAGATGCACTAATTCGAGATTTTCGTGCATGTCAGATGCACCTGATTTTGCTGTCAGGCACACACGTTGCCTACGACGGATGCTTTGTGCACACCCGATGCACTTAGATCTTGTTTCTGTGCACTTATATGGCACGTATATGGATTTTGATTTCCGTGCGCACCAGACGCACGTAGTATTCATACGCGTATTTTGCGATTGATTTTTTTTCTTTTAGAGCCGTACGTTTTTATGATATTGCTATGTGTTTTCGTACTGAGCAGGACTAGTCAGAGGACAGTACCTGAATATATTTTTGCATGCATTGATAGTTATTGAAGGGATTTCCAAAAAGCGAGCTATAGCCTCAGTATTTACCTACGTGTCTGATATGACACGAAATGTTTAAAACAAGGAGACCCTTCTAAATTGTTTCCAAAACGGCGGAACGTACATTTCAAACAAAGGTATATATGTATATAGTTATTTTCTTATGATAGACGTCCGCCACTGCGCAGTGTTATACGCGTTGCACAGCGACTTAAAGAGATTTGGCATGCATTTCCTTCAGATACTTACAGATATAGATTCGATATTTACATGTATAGTTTCGAGTTATATCATATTGGTTTTGATTTGGATTTTGCATTGATGTCTTCTCCATGACTCCGATGATTGCGGGATGCTTGACGGAGTTTTGATTTGAGTTATATGCTCATTTTTCAAGCGCATGCGCTGCGCTACGATTTGTTTTATGTAGTTACAATTTCGGAGCCCCGACGACTTGATAGTTTTTCTTAGATGTTTTAGTATTTGGGGGAGTTTGAATTTAAATTCGGGGACCGAATTTCTTTAAGGGGGGAAGATTGTAACGTTTTGAAAATCGTTTCGGTGAAATTTCGAAAAATCGGTAAAATAAGGGGGTTTTCTGTAAAAAGTCAAAATACAAATATCTTATTATAAAAATTAAATATACATATTCTAGCTATGTAATTGCTATTATTTGGTGTTTATTGAGCCGCTGGTGAAATTTCAAATTTTCTGAAAAAAATATTATTTTATTATTATTTTAAGCCGTCACTAATACATTTAATTAGGGAAAATTACAAATTGGAATGAGTTGAAACAAATTTTGTGCATCATAAAACATTAAATAAAATTTATCATATGATTTTTGGAACGAAATCATTTGCCAAAACGGTTTAGAAATTATTGAAGAAAAAGGCTTTTTTCGGTGAAATTAGTGTAATGGAAGTGGGTTACTACACTTATCTCTTTTTCTCACCTAAACAAAATCCACACCCATTTCCCCAACATGCTTGGCCGGCCCCCCCTTGATCAGCCCAACATTCATGGGCCTCCCATTTCACACAATAAAGCAACAAAAGAAAAGAAATTGGTGTTAAACATAAGCATGGGTCTTTATACTTGATGTATGGTTCCTTGCTTGGACTTTTCTCTCACCCACACCCAACACCACACTCTCTCTCACCTCCTCACTGCTGCAGAATTCAGCAGCCCCCCCTTCTCTCATTTCCCCATCTCATTTCTTCTCCAAAGTTCACAAAAATTCCATGAAAAATCAAATAAAACCTCACTAATTTCAAAATCCAACCCTTACCCATTTTTCCTTGGCTATACTTGTATGGATATTGGTGAAAAGAAGCAAGTTTGGGAGGCTAGATTCATGTTGGATCTCTTGAAATTGTGAGGTATAATCTTAACCCTTTAGTCAAAATGTTGTCTAATTACTTCAATCTAGCTAACTAGAAGTTTAAATATGGTTTAATTTTAAAGTTTGGTTTTCAAGTGAAGGGTTAATCTAAAGTTAGGGTTTAGAGTATTTGGATTATGGTTGTGTGGAGTAGTGAAGATCTTAAGACATGCAAAACCTAATCTAATTGCCAATATGTAAATTGTTAGATGTAAAATGTCCAAATTAAGCTCTTTTTTTTTTGTAAACTAGGTTTTTAGAAATTATTGAAAATGTGAAATTTAAAATCTAGTTAGGGTTTTTATAAATTTATTATGGTTTTAATGAGGAGATCAACATGTTAATGGAATGCTAAAACTAATCTAGTTGCTAGTTTACAAATTGTTGCTTTTAAAATGTTAAAATTGGATAATTTGCAAACTAGAATTTTGGATTCAATGAAAATTGATGAGGATAAAATCTATTAATGGTTTATATGACTTAGTTATGATACTTAGTGGATATTAGGGTCATTAGATTTGTTAAAACATCAAGTTTCGAATTAAAAAGAAAATTTAGTGCTTTCTAGGTTTTCGGAAATAAATCAATTTGATTTATTTTAATGTTTTGATGATTTAAACCCTGTTTTATATTATAATTAGTAAGTTTTGGGAACTACGATTTATACGTTGAGTTTTTCTCGATCACTCGGTATTTTTACGCCGATGTCGAGGGTTTTGGGTTGATTTGAGAGAGAGCAACCATAGGTTTTGACCTATGTGGGATTCACGTGTCGTTTTGGTCATGAGTCGGATTTTAATACAACACGATGCGTTATGATATGTAGGTACCCCATATGGACTTCGAGACGACAAGGAAGCGCGTGGCGACGTCGGCACCGGCTAGCGAGGACCAGGTGAGTAGATTTATATCTACGGGGAGAAGTCGGGTGGATGGCGTATAGCACCCCCGCAGTTCGTGGTGATGTATACGAATACGTATACACACATTTATTGATTATATATTGTTTGAGTTATTGATGATAATTATGGATGGTTTAGTATCGCGAAACCCTAGAGTAGTGGTCGCACCATACATGCACACACCCACCTATACTTGCATACATTCTTCTTCCATTTGTGTTTACGGTAATATATATAGTTATGTGTTCACATGGGTATGGGACTATGTGTTCACATACGGATTTGAGGATGATACTTGGGTTTGAGACGAGTCGATGAGATTTGATTTGAGGCCGTGAGATCGGTGATATAACAGGATTCGTATTTGAGATACGACATGACGTTGTAGCGGGTCCTTGACGTAGGGTTTCACACACGTGCATGCATACTTAGGCGGTATCAGTATTGTACTAGACGTAGATCAGTACCCCGATCATGATATTTGATAAAGAGGATACCAGATGAATAGTATGATGAATGTGATATTGACCCGTAACCAGAATTGGGGATGCCGTACGACGGATTTACGTACGAGCTGTATCTTGATGATTGATCCGCACTTTTGACTTGGGATGTCTGATTATAGATATGGTATCGGATATGATACTATTGAGGAGGGATCACCGACTAATATATATACAGGTATGTATATGTATCGACTCAGATGTTAGGCGGTTTCCTTACCTGTAGTCCAGCCTGTTAGCTTAGCCCTTTAGTTTAGTTTAGTTGTTAGATTAGATTCGATTCTTACCTATTTCAAAAACTAACGAATCGTGGGTATTTTAAAAGACAGCCAAAGGGATCCTACGGATATTTCAAAAGACGTATCTTTTCATAAAAACACCGTAGCCCCTACTTTCAAAACCCCATGATTCGTGTTATTTCAAAAGGCACCATTTGTAGGACTTACATTAGATTAGTGCAGATTAGTTATAGTTGCGTCTAGTATTCAGCTCCCGCTCATTATTGTGGTTCGCTTCGCATCGCATGCTTATATTATGTTTCATACTCCATTATTGATACCATGCTATTAGGACACCAGCACCATTACCGATGATGCGTATGTACCACGTACACTTACTTGCCGGCTCACACACATCTTCATCGGTAATTGCCATGTCACGTACACCTTAGAAAATATTATTGCTTGACATAGCGTACTTGCCTTATATGTTAGTTTAGACATTGTAGTTATTACCTCCTACTTCATGCATACTGTTATTCATTGTTATGCCGCATTCATGGATTCTCATGCATATATTCACTATTTTACGTGTTATTGAGGTTTGGATTCGGATTTCCATGAGATTTTCTGGATTTGGAGGAAAACCGCAAAAACATAAATAAACCTTTTCTCTCTTTTAAAATAAAAAGTGCGGTTTTCCCATGATGTATGAGTCGTCCACCATGAGTTTGCTGATGGATTTCGAGACCCGATTCGAAGAGTGGAGGAACCGTTTCGGGTACATGGTGGGCCCGGTAAGGTACCCCGGGGCAAGAAGCGCGTGATGATGACGATGTGAGCCTGGCAGGGGAGCACTACCTACCGGTGATTTTACCCGACGCGTCGGATATCCGGAGGATACCGTCGTGGTCTTGAGATGGATGGTAGGGGCCGGTCTGGACTGACGGCGCCCTAGATATTGTGATTGAGACGTTGAGATTTCGAGATATTGAGGTACAGAGATTGTGATACAGAGATATCGAGATATTGGACACTTGTTTTGTGCCGATGCTAGGCACTGTTTTATACTGATTTCATTATGATACCTCATTTTAAAAATACAAAGGAAATCTCACTAAATTATGGAAACAGTTCTTCATTTACATGTATTCTGTTTTCATGCATTCATACCTCATTCATATGATATATTGCTACCCTTGGGCACTGACACGGGTACATGAGATTACACTCGGGTTAGATATTTATCCTAGCCTTGTTATAGGCTGCTGGTTATTTATATTTGAGGATGTATATTGATCGTATGACCTAGCATTGCGTCATACATGCGATTTCTATTCGTAGATGTTTTTCTATTCACGAGTTGGCAACTCACCCCCGTTGTGCCTCAGTTTCTTGCAGGTTTTGCCGTACAGGTTTCTTTACGGCTTTGCTGGCACTATTTCCATTTCCGGGTGACTTGCTAGTAGGTGGGTTATTTGTATCGTACCCATCATTACATCTTGTATACTATTATTCAGTTGTATCTAGAAGTTCCATCAACCAAACATGTATTTATTTGAGATAGAGACCAGTGATGTTTATTCTTTCGACCTTAGAGTCGCGCGTTGTATTTCTGTGGTTTTCTTGTGGTTTTGAGTTCCTTTTGAATTTTGATCCTCGCCCTTGGCGTTGTATATTATATTTTTTGTGTGGTTGTGACCGTCGATTGACGAAGAGCTAGCTCCCGCTTGGGGATGCCTTTTTATGGATTTCGTATACTATTCATGTTGTATCCCATTTGGGGGCCAGTATTTACAAAGGAGACTCTGCCGAAATTTTCAGTAAATTTTTGATGTTTTAAAAACCGTATAATTTGGCTTATGCTATTGAAACTACTTGTTTTAAACTGGTTTTCCTTCACTCTATTACTTTTCTTGGTTTGGATTTCTGGGTTTTCGGCTTACTTAGATTACGTACGCCTCGATACGTTCGTAGTTTAAGTGCCGGTCATATTCCGTACTTTCGGGACGTGACACTTACGCACTGAGCGTGGTGAGACGGTATCAGTCAGACCCAGGTGAGAACCACTGGACGGCAGTGAAGAACATTCTTAAATACCTGAGAAGGACTAAGGAGATATTCCTGGTTTACGGTAATGGAGACCTCAGGGTTGAGTCTTTTACCGATTCAAGCTTCCAGAGTGACAAAGATGACAGCAGGTCTGTCTCGGGTTTTGTGTTTACCTTCAACGGAGGGACGGTGTGTTGGAGGAGTTCCAAACAGGATACCGTCGCAGACTCGACGATGGAGACTGAATACATTGCTGCAAGCGATGCCGCAAAAGAGGCAGTCTGGATGAAGAAGTTCATTAGTGAACTTCAGGTGGTTCCGTCCATTGTTAACCCAATACCTTTGTATTGCGATAACAATGGGGCTATAGCTTTAGCGAAGGAACCAAGGTCCCATCAGAAATCCAGACATATCTTAAGGCGGTATCACCTGATCAGGGAGATCATTGATCGCCTGGAGATCGAGGTACGGAGAGTGGACACAAAAGAGAACACGGCGGACCCATTCACAAAGGCCCTCCCTCAAACACAGTTCGGGCGACTTTTTGAGCTATTGGGTATGCGGTATGCCAACAGCTGGCCTTAGTGCGGACGTTAGGTATGCGGTACACCAATTACTGGACTTTAGTGCAAGTGGGAGATTGTTGGATATGTATGCCCTAGAGGCCATTATTGTATAGTACTAGTTTGTATAATACATTTTGGAGGCTTGGGATATATATACGGGTTTACAACAGTCTTGCTCGATATAGTAGTATGCTACTTGGTTTGTTTCTATCTTAATTTTTGTATATATTTCTTTTAACATATCGCTAAAAACATATTGATGGAGCCCTTAGGATCTTTGCTTGACTACCGGCGTTGTGATGGCGATCACACTAGTGGGGCCTGGGTTGTCTATAAGCACATCCTTATTTTGGTCCCTAGTCATAGGATTATCGAGACAGGGCATCGATACTCCAGAGTAGACCGTTGCATACGTTTCTCGTCCCAGCAGGGGAGATGGTCTGTCCCACAGCCATCAGTACGTCGTACTGGAGATAGTATGCAGGTGCTCGTTAGGTTACGAGTACACTGGACAGGACTCGTCGGGAACTGGTGGTTGGTATTATACCTATCGTCAGTTAACAGTTCCCAGGTGACATTAGTACAGCTTAGTCCGTTGACTTGACACTGTCACTTCGCCTCAAGTGTGTTCCCACTGTTCTTAGATTACTACCCTACCACGGCTCTATTGAGTCATGCAAACAGGTAGTAGTTGGGTGCAGTCCCGAAGCACTTGGAGGCAGTGACGGTTAGATAGTATTCGTCTCTCCCGGTATTGGGAGTTGATATCGCGCTGTGTCTAGGAGAGCCATTACACATAGTCGTCCCTGGCCAGGGCAAGTGAGATTTGCTGGTAGTGTTACCAGTAGTTTCTCAGGGTGTTCTGGGCTACACTCTGACACGACTTGTACCGCTATTAGGGGACTGACGTTTACCGCCCCCCTAGGCCCGACATGCGATACTCTCAGATGAACAGACCGGACTGTACGGAGATTGTCACATTCAGCTCAGTAGGAGTTCGGATGGGTTCACCTCATCAGTCTTCTTATCGGCATCTACTTAGGGACCGTTACGTACAGCTAGTACCGCTTGCGGCCTATGGTTAAATCCACTGCCAGCGTAGTGTCGAGCCTTTAGAGTCCCACACAGAGGTTATTCGCCTTTGGGCAAAACAGAGTAGAGGTCGCATGGTTTTGCAACGGGGTTCGTTCACATCCGCGCACTTGTGCACGTTTGGTGTCCGGGCAGTTATTACTAGCGGGTTTTGGTTTAAGCAAGATCCTAGTATTTGTTTTGGGATTGGTTTTGTCTCATTGTATTCGTGTTCCTCGGAATACGGATGCGGGTGTGTATGCACAGTTGACAGAGGAAGAGGATTCTCATTAGGGTTGTTGACCGTTGACTTTTTCCAAACCCTAATGAGAATGAGAAATATGATTAATAATATTAATTAAGGATAATTGTGCCATGGTTAGGTTGACTATTTGACTTTTGTTAACTTGTTGACTTTGGTTGACCGGTTGACTATTGTTAACATGTTGACCATCATCATCATTTCATTTCAAAGATGCTTCTTGTTTCTTGCAAATGCATTAAATGATGAAATGATAATGGTCATTCATAAACTAACCATCACAATTTCTTAATTATTATTATTATTATCATTATTCTTATTTTGTGAGCATGGTTGCAAAAAGGAGAGTTCATTCTATTATACTCTTTCTCTCTCTTGAAAAAGCTCTCCCTCTTCCTCTCTCAAAGCTTAAGTGTTCCATGTGTTGGAAATTATAAGCTTTTGAGACTAAACCATCAAAGCATCACTCTACTCTTTCTAGGGTTCTTTGTCTAGCAAACCAAGCACTCTAGTTAGCTCTTGGTTGAGGTAGGAGCTCAAGTTCGAGGCCCTCGGGTGGATCTATCTTCGGCAAAGAAAAGACGATGAGGAGGAGCCGTTCAAACCACTACAAGGAGCAAGCAAGAAGGAGAACCACAACAAGAAGAGAAGGAGTTCAAGATCTAGGTATAACCATTCTACATAGTAGCTAGAACTTGTAGTTTATGTGTTAGTTTTTGTTTAGCAAAGATCCATCATGGATGGTCCATGTCACCTTGTGAGAAAATTTTGATTTTTACCTATTCCGCCTCCCCGAAAGAACCGGGGTGGGTAACGTGGACCTAACAGCATCTGTGTTAGGATTTGATTTCCGTGCGCACCAGACGCACGTGATTGTTGGATACGCTTTTTGAGGCTGATTTTGCTTCTGAGTACCTTGTTTTCATGATTGGGCACTATATTGTGTAGTAACCAAACAGGACTGATCTGAGGATAGTACCTGAGTATTTTGCATGCACTAAAAAGTTAACATGAGGTTTTCAAAAAAAAGGAGCTATAGTCTCACTATTTCCTACGTGTCCGCGAGCGGCACGAACGTTTATAAGGAAAACTTTTCAGGATATTTAAAAAAAACGGCGGAACGTATAATTTGAGCAAAAATATATACATGTATATTTACTACTTTACAATGAGCGTCTGCCCCTTATGTCGTGAGTTACGCATCACACGGCAATTCAGAAAGATTTGTGCATGTGTTTTATTCGGTTTTAAGATTTCCAAGGATGCGTGCTATATATATGTATTATGGTATTTGACTCTGCATAATGTATTTCAGTAGGGGATTTCGAGATCTGTATCTCCTTTGTAACTCCGATGATATGCGTGCAAATCCGATAATTTGCGAGACGCTTGACGGAGTGCGATTTTGAGTTTGTATTCATTTTCAGTCGCACGCGATGCGTTGTGGCTTTCAATATCTTCCATGATTTCGGAATTCCTTATTATGACCAGGGTGTGCTATGTTTAGGGACTCGTTGGTGTGTACCTGATACTGATCGGTAGAGACGCGAGGTCCTAGAGCAGGCACATCAGTCAGCTTTCAGTGTTCACCCAAGTGCCACCAAGATGTAACGTGACTTGAGAGATAGTTACTTGTGGGCAGGGATGAAGAGTGAAGTTTTGGATTTCGTTTTAAAGTGCTTGACTTGTCAGCGAACTAAGTTTGAGCATTTGAGACCGGCAGGAGAGTTGCAATCTTTAACCGTTCCGGAGTTGGAATGGGAGCAGATCTCCATGAATTTCATTGTGGGTCTACCTAGGTCTAGTCAAGGGTATGACTCCATTTGGGTGATTGTTGTCCGGTTATGCTCAGTATGCTCAGCTTGTTCAGTTGTTCTTCAATAAGTTGTCCGTTTGCACGGAGTTCCTTCATGGATTGTATCCAATATAGGCATTCAGTTCACTAGCCGTCGTTGGCAGAAGCTTCAGGAAGCCTTGGGTACCTGTTGAGCTTTAGGTCCGTTTTCCGCCCGTAGGCCGATGGTCAGTCAGAGCGGACTATACAGACTCTGGAGGATAGGCTTCGTATGTGCGTGCTTAAGTTCGTTGGCAATTGGGATCGTCACTTGCCATTGGTAGAACTCTCATACAATAACAGTTATCAGGAGACGATTCAGATGGCAACCCCTTTAGGCTTGTATAGTAAATTGTGTCGATCGCCAGTCTGTTTGACTGACTCTGCGAAAGCAGGATTTTTGGACCCCAGGTAGTCAAAAGACTTCGGAGATGATACAGTTGATTCAGGTCAGGATGAGAGCGGCCCAAGGCAGATAGAAGTCTTATGCCGACTGTCGTCGTCGCAGACTTGAGTTCGCAGTGGGGGATCATGTATTCCAACGGATTTTTCCGATGAAATGGCGTGTTGAGTTTTGGGAAGCTTAGTCCTAGATTGTAGGTCCTTTTGAGATCCTTGAGCGAGTCAGTACTGTTGCCTATTTTTTGGCTCTTCCGCCCAGTTTTCCTGATGTTCACTACGTATTCCACGTATCGATGCCCCGCAAATACCTTCATGACCCTTCTCATGCGATTCAGTACCCAAGGATCCAGCTGGGGCATGACCTTTCCCTTACAGAGCAGCCAATGGTCATCCTGGATCGGCAGGTGAAGAAATTGAGATCAAGGTTATAACGTCCGTAAAGGCCCTTTGGCGTGGCCCAAGCAGCGAAGAGGTCACCTGGGAGAACAAGGACGAGATGAGGAAGAAGTATCCTCATCTCTTTGAATGTACGCATAGCTAAATTTTTAAATTCGGAGACCGAATTTCTTTAAGGAGGGAAGATTGTAATGCCTTGAAAATTCGTTTAGGTTATTTTCGCGTTAATTAGCGATAATGCGTGTTTTTCATAAAACTTCGTTAATGGCTATTTCCACATAGACTGGACTAAATCTATTTTTAATAGTGATAATATGTAATTATATATATAACTGTGTTTTATTAATTATCATTTAATTTTATTGTTCACTAATTACGAAAATTTCTTAAAATATTTTTCTAAGTAAAAATCTTAGTTAGCATGCACAACCCAAATTTTTACCCTAGGTTTAGTGTAACATGTTCTCTTTTTATTTTCCCTCTTAGTTTTAAATCCTTTCTTTAAAACCAAAAACATTTTAGAAAATAAGAAAAGAAAAGAAAAGGGAAGCATAGGGGCATTAAATGAGGCATGGGGCTTGACTTTTGGGGTTCTCTCTCTTCCCCCCCCCCCCCCCTCACTCCGGTAGCAGCAGCAGCCCCTCCCTTTCCTCTTCCTCTTCTTCTTCTTCTTCTTCTTCTTCTTCTTTCATTAAACACCAATCTCCATCAAAAAAATCCATCTTGCTTCACAAAACCACTTGCTAAACACCCCAAAACCCTTCCTTGTTGGTTCTTGTGGTAAGGTTAGCAAGTTTGAACCCACCTAGGACCAACTTAAGGTATAAAACTTACCCTATTACCCTTTTTGCTAAACTTGTAGTTTAATTAGCTTAAAATAGTGTTTTAGTGAGTTTTTGTGCTAATTATGTGGTTTAAGTGGAGATTAGGTCAAGTTAGGGTTTTGATGGCTTGATTAGCTTAATTAAGTGTTATTAGTGTCGTTTAATCCAAGTCTTTGAACCAATTTATACTAAAATACCATATTGTATTAAATTAGTGTTAATTAGTGTTTTAGTTAAGAATTATGCTAGTTTTGTGATCTTCTTTTAAACCTGTTGCTTCAGGCAAAAGTTGCAAATACTGGAGGATGTTTACTTGACCTAGACCACACACACGAAGCACGAGACCACCATTCCCATTATAAGCCACAAATAAAAGGGTTATGGCCGCAAATTGCGGCCAGAGTGAGGAGTTGGGTGTCGGGGGTTCTCCTGTAGGTGTCTGCTATGTTTTGTAGGTCTTTGGTACATGCAACTTTTCCTGTTTCCACTTGTATCAAAATCTGGGGCCATTTACCTTGTTTTCAATACTTTTAGACTTGCGCGACACGTACATTCTGAGTTTGGGTTTAGTGTTTGCTGTGTATCGCAGCGTGTCAGGGTGGTTTTAGACGATTGCACACACGTTTTGGTGTTTCGAGTGCACACACGTTAGCTTGTGATGCTAGTTTCTCGTATGATCTTGATATCGCGTTTTTGTAGGATTCTAGCCTTATATGTGTTGCTTTGTGTAATTCTAGGATCGGTCGCAGAGACATCGGACGCGGCGCGGAAAGGAAAGGCGGTGATTGGATCAGAATAGCGGAGGCATTCCGGTGAGTAGATGTACACATCTACGGGGGAAATCGTTTGGATAGCGCATGACGCCCGATAGTTAGAATGTAGTTTAGTACTTATAATTATATGCATAGTTCCTAATTAATTATCTCGCTGCATTGCATCATTTATCATATGTATATATACTGTGCTAATACCTTTTAGGACACTCGCACTATTACCATTGGTTTATGATGCACGAGCACTATTCTTGGGGACACACACGCCTTGGTAATTGCTATGCCACGAACACTTATAACTAGTAAAATCCGAACCTTATCACTTGCGCTATTATGTTTAATAAACCTGCAAATTGATACATTTTTAATTCATCAACATGGATATGTAGGATTGCTAGTCACATGCACATATCTTATTGCATCATTGTTCATGAATAGCTTTCTAGTTTCCGCATTACATTGCATATTGCTAATATTATAGACATTCATGTATCATGATTCCTTTTGAGGATTTACGTATTTATGATATTTATGGATTTGGAGAAACCGCAAGGATTTGAAAACATAGTACCATTTTAAAAATGTAAGTTGTGGTTTTCTTACGATATGATGCATCTATCGTCCACCATGAGATTTCTCGCTGCCTGAGTAGTATCATACACCCGATTCGAGGAAGAGGAGGAACCGTTTGTGGGTGCATAGTGGACCCGGTGCGGTACCCCGGGGCAAGAAGGTCGCAGATGATGGCGTTGAGCCCGGCAGGGAGAGCACTACCGACCGGTTATTTGTGACGCGGCGGATATTCGGAGGATACCGACGTAGCCTTGAGTTTTGATGATATGGGCCAGTCCAGATTTGCCGGAGCCCTAGACCAGATATTTGGACCAGTCCGGATTGCCGGAGCCTAGGGATAATTGAGATATTCATATTTAGTGTCGATACTTGACACGGTTTTATATTTATTTCATTGATAAAACGAAAGCTAAATTACAGAAGTTTAACAAGATAAGAATACATATTTTCCATGTTAATTATATTCAAATCTCGTATAGTTTATTGCATTCATGTTGCATACATATTATTACATCGCATCATATTAGTATTTGTAGGTTGTGACATCATTGCGTACATGCTTACGATAGCCTTATTAGATGTTACTTATTACTCATGAGTTGGCAACTTACCCCCGTCATGCCACAGTGTTTTGTGGGGCTGACCCGTCAGCACAGTAGTGGCGGGCGCACCTCCACTTATGCTCCTTTTGCTTGGACTCGCAGCATTGTTCGTAGGTGGGTTGCGGGGTTATTTTGTTGCCACCTTGTATCATTATTGTATCTAGTGTACTCCATCTACCATATCTACCATATGTATTATTGTGTTAGCGACTTAGAGACGAGACGGTGAGATTTGTGTGTTTATATGTTGTATCTCTGGGTCGAGCTCACTTGAGTCGATATGATGTTTTATTGCTTTATGCCTTTATATGCTTATTTTGCACAGTAATGATATTTATATTGCGTGTGATTTGAGTCCGCCTTGGGCGAAGAGCTAGCTCCCGCTTAGGGATGCCTTTTTTCATGTTATTCATATATTTCTGTTTTGTACCTGTTTAGGGCCAGTATTTACAAAGGAGACTCTGCTGAAATTTTTAGAAAATGATATTGCTTTTGAAAAGCTTGATGCGAATTATTTGATTTAAATCTCTTTCCATATATTTTGGTTTTTCTTCACTCTATTGCTCTATTTGGTTTTGATTTCTGGGTTTTGGCTTACTTAGATTATGTACGTCTCGAGACGTTTTGTAATTTAAGTGCCAGTCACTTTCCGTACTTTTCGGGTCGTGACACTGTCGTTATCATATCCCTAGAACATCCATTTATGTTCATAAACTGCTTCCGAACGTTTCTCCAGGATTGGATTAATTTATAAACATATTGCAGCTAGTGCAAAAACAGCATCTGGTGTGGTACTTGACATCTCATGATTGACTCAATTGGCTAAGCAAGTGATATGCCAATCATGCACATCCATCTCCCTTTTAGTCTGTAAGACACTTTTAGAGAGGGTGACTCCATCTCCTGCAAGTACACCACGACGCCAGGAGTCGTCCATTCTAAAACACCTTTAGAATACATGTCTAAATACCCAGATTGGGAAACTACCCAAATCTAGATCTAAAACCATAGAACTAGTAACCAGAATGCCTGATATTATATCCATATCCTATGTGGAGAAACCACTGTGTGACAACCACAGTATAACCGATCGTAGTATTGGAATTTCACTTCCTACAAAGTGTACCTCATCCAAATACCAGGACATCACACCCTACTACCTTCTTAACAGATCCATCCCCTATTCTGATGAAGTCAAAAAACCTATGACTGTCACATCAAAAATAGATGATCTATCTCCGTCATACCTGCTTTACTATATAAATAGACACAAGCCACGTGTCCACTATGCTTCCGCTGCTCCCACTGACTACAACAACCCTCTAGCAGAGTCATATACACGTGCACTTCTAAAGTAAACTTTAGAATGACGCTATACTCATCCTCCTGCCGGGTCTTACGGTCTAGAACAGCAGTAATGGCATATCTGGGTAAACAAGAACCTCCCTATCACCGTCTTTGAGGATACCGAAGTACCTCTCGGGCGCCTGAGGTTACCCACCATATCTGCGGAGTGGCTATTGGAATGTCAAACACGATTGAATCTTTAAGTTCTATTAAATTTTCAGTAATCGTTTGTGGTTCTGAAATCACTTCCAGTACTACCATACTCCCACTACTGTTTTCTGAAAAAGTCCATTTTGCTAAAACTGGGGCGAGTCAAGAACAATATCACTATTGATCTTCCAGATGGTAGAAAGTTAACCCTCGTCATGGCCCGAGATAACCTACAAGCTGCCATTACTGAAACGTGCCTTGAGTTTTCTAAAGTCTGGTTTTAAGCATAAGCCGGACAACTCCATATACCTTAACATCATTAAGATATGAACCATTCTATATACAATATAGAAACAGAGGCACTGATTTAATTGGAACCAGATTCAAATTATGCAGCTGTCTCCAGTGCAAGTCTACTAAATGGAGAGAGGCCGATCAGTATTACTCAACTTAGGAGTGCATCCAGATATGTGTAACCTGAAAGAGAAGCAAGTTCTCAAAACCATTACTATCAACCGAATACCAAACACAAGTATCTACATCTTCGATCATCTTGAAGAATCCTGATACTTGCAACACATGGTTCTCTACTTTATTCTTGTACCTATAACTTCCCAAAACTTGGACCTTGTATCTCTACGAAATACTTGTCTAAAACTGGAGAAGTCACAAGAAAACATAATATAGTACGAGGACCAACCCCTCTGTCTTAATGGACACTGAACAACATACAATACTTTGTATAAGTCCCCTGAGTTGAATAACTCAAACCATGTGCGTCGTAGGTTGAAAAATGTACTATGGTTAAGAAGAATTACACCGTTGTTTAATGATCCTTACCTAACCATCAACTGATATAGGTAAATGTCATGGACATAATTTCAAAAAAGTTATATCTCATTTATGAAATAAACATATAGATATATCAATTTGAAATTGGTGCATAACAACAGATATTCAAAACCAAATATTTGCCGTCAGGCAAAACCCCAGGCGATTTTCTCAAATATCACCAATTACAATGAATTCCGATATAATGAGGATATAATCACCTAATTCCCAATAACTTACACCCACTCATCATGTATAAAACTATACAGATGTGAGAATCAAGCCTGGTAAATACATACCCTGGAGTAAGGATCTGATTGGGAAATCAGTCAATGTACAGAGAAACTGAAACATGAGAATGTTTCGAAGGGGTAGCCGGGTATTCCTAGCAATGCCTCTTCCATTATGTAGATTCATGACTATAACCGTATATTTTCTTGCCATCTCTCCAAATCCCTTTATCTGTCTTTTCTATACACCATCCTTAGGCTAAATTGTTTTCTTCCTTCCCTACCGTTCGGCACCAGCCTATGGTTTGGAGGAAGACAATCCAATAAGCGTAATAGGTGTACTCTCCTAATCCTAGGAGCACTCGCAACCTGAGAGAAGGTAAAGATAAAAGATAACTGAATAATCCTTATTCTATTTCTCCAGAACCAGAATCCATCCTCGAACTGGAACAAGTTCCTTCGAGTACGATGGATTATCCAATAACTGTGGATCTTCGTAGTGATATGGGGTGTTCTGGAGAAATTCAAAGGTGAAGTAGGAGTGGCAATGAAATACGTGGTTTGGTCGTGAAATAGCAATCGCAATTTACTTTGTCCTCTTTCTAATCCTTTTATTTTGTCTTTACTTATTACCTTCTATACACCACACTAAGGCTAATTGGTTTTCTTCTTTCCCCACCTTTCGGCACCTGCTTATGGTTTGGAAGAAGACTATCCAATAAGCGCAATAGGTGTACCCTCTCCTAATCCTAGGAGCCCTCACAACCTGAGAGAAGGTAAAAGGAAAAGACAACTGAATAGACCTATTCAATTTCTCCAGAACCGGAAACCATCTTCGAATCTGAAACAAGTTTCTTCGAGTTCGTATGTAACTATACGATGGTCATATCCAATGAAAGGGGATCTTAGTAGTAATACGGAATGTTCTGGAGAAATGCAAAAGGTAAAAGTAGGAGTGGAAACGAAGTATGCAACTCTGAAAATCCAAAAGTCAATGTGTTTTAAGAAGGTTCGGTTAACTTGGTTCCTGAGTTATAGAAAAGGGTCGGGCCATGGTGGCTACCAAAGAGAGAGAGAAAAGAAAAACTCAGCGTGCACTCTAATCTAGATCAGAATGGTTAATCACTTTATCTAATCATGATGTCTCCCACTGTATCCTCAAATTCTCCTCCAAACCCAAAAGAAGAATTAGTCAGGATCGTCTAAAATCACCCGAGGAGTAAACCAACTCATCGGTGGGAATCAGGATCCAACTATCATCGCATGATAACCTGATGGAATCCACTCAAGTTATCACACTCCAGAAGGTATGCGCATGCCTGGCAAGTTTCAGTTTCTTCAGAAACTCCCGATATGGATTTTTACCCCATGCTCTTATGACCATGACGAAGGTCAACAAATCATAAGTCACATGTCAAGTTCTACCCGTCATTGTCCAAGTTAATTTGAACCCACCCGTACTCGCCCTTGATGAAGGTCAACAAGGATGTACGATTGTCCCAAACCAACACATCTATCTATGCAACAGAAAAGTAACAAACAGCTACCATACACTATGCCTTGACGAAAGTCAACAAACATAGCATGAATACTAAGTGCTACCCATCTGAAATGACGGAGGGCTACGAATGGTTTTTGGAGAAAAGCCTTTAACGTAATGAACTTGATATCGTTGAAGGAACTGGATAGTTTTACAAATATATATAGTGGCGAAAACCTTTGCTAAAGAGGTCACTCCCGGTGAAGAGATCTCGGCTCTTTCCTCATAGAATGAGGTGCTAGATATTCCCACTGAATACCACGATGCAAAGCAAAAAATTAATCGGCTCTTGCCTCGTCGAATGAGGTGCTGGATATTCATAACCGAATATCTCTGTGCAAAACAAAAGAAAACGTCCTAGTAATAACAGCTTTTGAAAATTGTTCCAACAACATCAAATAGGTCTGTTTTCCTTGCATTGATCTGAATCTATGCAGTCACATCAATTAATCACACCAGAAAAGAATGAAAATATGATGTATGTAAGTCTACGGTAGCGCCCCGGCCGTCATTCTGATGCCAAACGCGGAACAAAAACTTTTATAACTGGCGCTATCGCATACTATAACCCGGATCTTGCCATTAACGCTAAACTAGCAAACTGTAAAGAGGTAGAAAGGCTATACCCATCGGTCCGAGTCCTTCAGTCTTTAGCCATCATCCCACGCTCCTCACGGCAGCACCGATCTCCTGTCTCCTCATCGAGGTGGCACCACTTCAACGGATCTTTAAACGGGCTCCCGCCTCTATACCGAGGCAACTCGGTTATCAAGTCTGCTAAAAGAGATGACCAAGATGAAGTAGAGAATGAGTAGAATACTTTGTCTCAAACACCTTAGGGTTCTCATCACATGAGAGGGTTATGGTGGAGGTTGAAGAAGATGCTAAGGATTGGAAATGGTGAACTCAAGAAACTATCTCAAGAGAGCAAAAACCAAGCATACAAAAATTAACCCCTTTTTTGCCCTCTTTTCTTGTGTGTGATATATATAAGGTTTAGTGTTAGAGAAATAAAGAAAATATCTTATCAAAATATCTCCAACTCAACCCTAAAATATCCCACCCAAAACAAACTCAATTAATTCTCTAATGACTCACTAGATGACTCACTACATGAGTCATTAGTGAACATTCTAGAATTAATGAGTCATAACAATGAGTCACCCTTTCCAAAACCAATAATCATTTAAACCAAAATGATTAATCCAAAAAGAAATGCATCTTCTAAAATATTCTCGTAACGGATTACCAAAATACCCCTCATCTGTATATACATACCTGTATCCGTATTCCGACCGAATACGAATACGAGAGACTAAAATATTCTGACTCAATATAATACTTGGATCCGGCTTAAACCAAAGCCCACCAGTATCATCTGTCCGAAATATGACACACGCACAAGTGCACGTGCATTTTCGAACCCTGCCATAAAAGCATACGGCCTCTACAACGTTTCGCCCGAACTTGGGAAACTATCTGTAGGGGACTCTAAAGACTCGTCAGTACCCTGGCAGTGGGTTTAACCACAAGCACGTCAGCGGCACTAGCTGTGCGTAACGGCTGACCATATACTGACCGAAAGGGAAGCTGATGAGCGAACTCATCCTGGAACCCTACTGAGCCTAACAGTGACAATATACATACAGTCCGGTCCGTTCGTTTATGAGCATCGCATATCGGGCCTAGGGGGCTGGTAACGTGAGACCCCCAATAGCGGTATAAGTCGTATCGGAGAGTAGCCCTGAACACCCTGAGAAACTACTGGAATACTTACCAGTAATTCTCACTTGCCTTGGCCAAGGACTTGGTGTAATGGCTCTCCTAGACACAGCACGATCTCACCCCCAATACCGGGAGAGACGAATCCCCTGCCGATCCGCTCACTTGCTTCCATGTGGTTCGGGACTGTACCCAACTAAAACCTATTTGTACGACTCCTTTGAGCCGTGGTAGGGTTGTAATCAAAGCACAGTGGGAACTCACACGAGACAAATGACGACCTCAGGTTGATGAACTAACCTGTACACACTTAACCAGGGAACTGCTATCTGACGCTAGGTATAAATACCAACTAGCAGGTTCCCGGCGAGTCCTGTCCGGTGTACTCATAACCTAATGAGCACCTGTATCATCTTAGGTGATCCAACTGACACCAATTGCTTGTGAGACCGGCCACCGCCCCTCGTCGGGGTCTCGACTGTATACACTAGTCTACTTCGGAGTATCGATGCCCTGTCTCGAAACTCCCATGACTAGGGACCACTTTAAAGGATGTGCTTATGGACTACCCAACTCTCACGTATATGATCGCCATCATACTGTTGGTAGTCAAACAGGATCCTAAAGGCTCTATCAACGTGTAATAGTGATCACGTCACCTAAAGCTATACACGACTGATAAAGGCAAACCAGATAGCATACTATCATCTTGAGTAAGACTGTCCTACCGGTATAGGTCCTCCCTCAATCATTGCAATCACGTACCTGCGATCCAATAATTGACTTTGAGGGCACTATATCCAACAATCTCCCACTTGCACTTAAGGCTAATTATTGCGATGGCGCATACTCACAGCCTGCGTGATACCGAACACCCAACTCCTCTACCTAACAGTTTCATAAAACTCGTTTGTAGAAACTCTTGCGTTCGAGAAATAGCCTCAGTGAGTGGATCCGCCCTGATGTTTCTTTCTATGTCTTTCTTAATATCAAGTTCGTGGAGAAAGCCATCTCCCGAATTGAATAATACCTGTCTTAGAATATGTCTGGATATCTGATGGGATCTAGTTCATAAATGAACTCCAAATCCAAACTTCTTAGACTATATCGACAACTAAACCTAATCAGTATCCAGCACCATGCCTCCCACAGTATCCTCTTGGACCATCCGTCCATAATACTGCCCTTTTCGTCAGAGGGAAAACTATAGCTCTGACAATCACTCTGTCATCCATGTCACCTTTGGAAGCCTGGAATGATAACCGTCTCCAAAGGAGGCTGCCGTTATCAAATCCCTAGAATATCCATTTATGTTCTAAAACCGCTTCCATATGTTTTCTCCAGGATTGGATTAATATAAACTTATTGCATCTAGTGCAAAAGCAACATCTGGTGTGGTACTTGACATCTCATGATCGACTCAATTGCCTAAGCAAGTGATATGCTAATCATGCACATCCCTCTCCCATTTAGTCTATAAGACACCTTTAGAGAGAGAGACTCCATCACCTGAAAGTACACCACCATGCCAGGAGTCGTCCATTCTAAAATACTATTAGAATATTGTCAAAGTACACACATTGGGAAACTACCCAAATCTTGATCTAAAACCATAGATCTAGTAACCAGAATATCAGATATTATATCCATATCCTTTGTGGAGAAACAACTATGTGACAACCACAGTATAACCGATCGTAGTATAGGAATTTTACTTCCTACTCTATGTATGTCATCCAAATACCAGGACATCACACCCTACTACCTTCTTAACAGATCCATCCCCTATTCTGATGAAGTCAAAGCCATGACTGTCACATCAAAATTAGATTATCTATCTCCGCTATTTCTGTTTTAGTCTATAAATAGACATAAGCTACTTGCCCACTATGCTTCCGCTGCTCCAACTGACCACAACAACCCTCTGGCAGAATAATATATACGTGCAGTTCTAAAGCTAGTTTAGAACTACGCTATACTTAACCTCCTGCCGGGTCTCATAGCCTGGAACAACAGTAGTGTCAAGTTTGGGTAAACAAGAACCTCCCTGTCACCATCGTTGAGGCTACCGGAGTACCTCTCGGGTGTCTGAGGTTACCCACCATATCTGCGGAGTGGCTAATAGAATATCAAAACCTGATTGAATCTATAGGTCCTACTAAATTTTCCGTAATCGTTTGCGGTTCTGGAATCACTTCCAGTTCTACCATACTCCCACTACTGTTTTCTGAAAAAATCTATTTTACTAAAACTGTGGCGAGTCAAGAACAATATCACCATTGATCATCCAGATGGTAGAAAGTCAACCCTCGTCATAGCCTGGGCCAACCCAGAAACTGCCATTACAGAAACGTGCCTTGAGTTATCCAGAGTCTGGTTTTAATCATAAGCAGGACAACTCCCCGTATCTTAACTTTGTTAAGATATGAACCATTCTATATCCAATATAGAAATTTTGGCACTTATTTAATTTGGAACCAGATTCTAATCATGCAGCTGTCTCCAGTGCATATCAACTTAATGGAAAGAGGCCAATCAGCATTTACTCAACTTAGGAATGCATCCAATTATGAGTAACCTGAAAGAGAAACAAGTTTCTCAAAACTATTACTATCAACTGAATACCAATCATAAGTATCTACATATTCGATCTCTTTGAAGAATCCTGATACTTGCGACACCTGGTTCTCTACTTTATTCTTTTATCTATAACTTCTCAAAACTTAGACCTTGTATTTCTACGAATCACTTGTCTAAAAACTAGAGAAGTCACAAGTAAACAGAACATAGTACGAAGACCAACCCGTTTGTCCTGATGGACACTGGACAACATACAATACTCTGTATAAGTCCGCTGAGTTGAATAACTCAAAACCTGTGCATCGTAGGTTGAAAACTGTACTTATGCTTAAGAACTACTCCGCTGTTCAATGCTCCTTACCCAATCGTCAACTGATATAGGTAAATGTCACGGACATAATTTCAAAAAGTTATATCTCACTTTATAAAAATAAACGTACAGATATATCATTTTGAAATTGGTGCACAATAACGGATACTCAAAACCAAATACATGTCGTCCGGCAAAAAACCCAAGCGATTTCCTCAAATATCACCAATTACAATGAATTCCGATATAATGAGGATGATCACCTGCTTCCCAATAATTTACTCCCACTCATCATCTGTAAAACCATACAGATGTGAGAATCATACCTGGTAAATACATACCCTGGAGTAAGTATCTAATCGAGAAAACAGTTTTCCTTTAACAATGCACGGTGAAACTGAAACATGAAAATGTTTCGTAGGGGTATCCTGGTATTCCTAGTAATGCATCTTCCATAATCCAACTCATGACTATAACCGTATATTTCTTTATTATCTCTCCAAATCCCTTTATTTGTCTTTAGTCATTACCTTCTGTACACCATTATTAGGCTAAATGGTTTTCTTCCTTCCCTACCGTTCGGCACCAGCCTATGGTTTGGAAGAAGACTATCCAATAAGCGTAATAGGTGTATACCCCTAGACCAAGGAGTACTCGCAACTTTAGAGAAGGTGATGATAAAAGACAACTGAATAAAACCTTATTCTATTCCTCCCGAACTGGGGAAAAAAGCAAAGGTGAAGTAGGAGTGGCGATGAAGTACGCGGTTTGATCGTGAATGATAGCAGTCGCAATTTACTTTTCCCTCTTTCTAATCCCTTTATTTTGTATTTACTTATTACCTTTTGTACACCCTACTTAGGCTAATTGGTTTTCTTCATTCTCTACCTTTCGGCACCTGCCTATGGTTTGGAAGAAGACTATCCAATAAGCGTAATAGGTGTACTCTCCTAAACCAAGGAGCCCTCGCAACCTGAGAGAAGGTGATGATAAAAGACAACTGAATAAACCAATTCAATTTCTCCTGAACCTGGATCCATCCTCTAAGAAGTCCCTTCGAGTTCGTATATAACCATACGATGGATCTATCCAATGGAAATGGATGTTCGTAGTGATACGAGGTGTTCTGAGAAATGCAAAGGGTAAAAGAAGGAGCGGCAATGACTTATGCAATTTAGACAATCCAAAAACCTGTATTTTAAGAAGGTTTGGTCAACTTGGTCACTGAGTCATGGTCTAGGGTCGGTCAATGGTCGCTACCAAAGAGATGTAAGTGCACGGCAGCGCCCCGGCCGTCAATCCGACGGCCAAATGCGGAAACGGTGATAAACTTTAATTTTGCGAACTTAGCAAACCGGCACCACCGCGCACTAAACCCCGGATCGGGCCATTAAACTAGATCTAGCTAACAACAAGACGGGTTAGAGATGTACCGAGTGATCCGAGTCCTCCGGTCTTCTCGTCGTCGTCCCGATCTCTCGCGGAAACTCCGATCGTCGCCTCCTCGTCGGAAGGGCACCACATCGTCTGTATCTTTTACGGGCTCCCGCCTCTATACCGAGGCAACTCGGGCTTGAAGCTGGCAAGTCGACATGCCCAAGATTTGCTGTAGAATGTGTAGGGTTGTGTCTCATTTGGGGTTTTGTTGCCTTTGTAAATGGAGGAATGAGGTTAAGAAAAATGGTGCTTTCATTTTTCATGCAAGGAAATTGAGATGAAGATAAACTGCCACAAGCTCACAAAATGAAAACTCTCCCCTTCTCCCTCAAAGAAGTGGCCGGCCCCATATACATGTGAGAATGGTGGAGGAAAAATCAAGCATGAAGGGAGGTGATGGTAGGAGAAGAAAAAATGTGACCATATCCAAACATCAACCATGCTTAATTCACATCAAAACCATACCCTTTCAAATCTCAATTAATGCACCATCATGGATGAAAGATGCTTAACATATCATAATGAATACATTTGCAAGAAACCCCCTCCACAAATGTTATTTGCAAACTTGCAAATAACCCCCTCCATCGGAAAAGTCCGGCCGGGAAAGAACAAAGGAAAACCGGCCGGAACGGAATGCAAACTGGCAACTCCAGAAAACTGGTCCCGTAATAAATTACAGGAAAACCCCGCTACTGCATATACATGCCCGCATTTGTATTCCGACCGGATACAAATGCAATGAGACAAAATCTACACTATACTATGCTAGGATCCGGCTTAAACCAAAGCCGGCTAGTAATATCAGTTCGATCCTGATCCGTACAATACCGCACGTATCCGATCGAACCCTGCCATATATCTATACGGCCTCTAGTACAAACCGTCCGATCCTGACCCGTGCAATACCGCACGTATCTGATCGGACCCTGCCATATCTCCATACGGCCTCTACAGCGTTTCGCCCGAAAGCTTGAGTAACTGAAATTGTGGTGGACTCTAAAGACTCGTCAATACTATGGCTGTGGATTTAACCACTAGCACGTCAGAGGTATAAGCCAATACGTAACGGGCCACCAGCTATTGACTAAAAGGGACGTCGATGAGCGAACTCATCCTGACACCCTACTGAGCCTGTCAGTGACAATATCCGTACAGTCCGGTCCGTTCGTCTATGAGCATCGCATGTCGGGCCTAGGGGGTTGCTAAAAGTCAGACCCCCAAAAGCGGTACAAGTCGTGTCGGAGTGTAGCCCAGAACACCCTGAGATACTACTGGAATACCTACCAGTAAATCTCCTGCCTTGGCCAAGGACTTCGTGTAATGGCTCTCCTAGACACAGCGCGACCTCACCCCCAATACCGGGAGAGACGAACCCCTGAAGATCCGCTCACTGCCTCCATGTGGCTCGGGACTGTACCCAACTAAAACCTGTTTGCACGACTCCTTTGAGCCGTGGTAGGGTAGTAATCAAAGCACAGTGGGAACTCACACGAGACAAATGACGATCCCCAGGTCGATGGACTAACCTGTACACATGTCACCTGGGAACTGCTATCTGACGTCAGGTATAAGACCAACTAGCATGTTCCCGGCGAGTCCTGTCCGGTGTACTCATAACCCAATGAGCACCTGTATACATCTTAGGTGAACCAACTGACACCAGTGGCCTGTGAGATCGGCCACCGCCCCTCGTCGGGGTCTCGACTGTATACACTAGTCTACTCTGGAGAATCGATGCCCTGTCTCGAAACTCCCACGACTAGGGACCTTTTAAGGATGTGCTTATAGACTACCAGCTCCCACGTATATGATCGCCCTCATACTGCTGGCAGTCAAGCAAGAATCCTAGGGGCTCTATCAACGTGTAATAGCGACCTGTAAGGTCACCTGAAGCAGTACACGATGATAAAGGTAAACCAGATAGCATACTATCATCTCGAGTAAGACTGTCTTACCGGGATAGGTCCTCCCTCAATCATCGCAACCACGTGCCTGTGATCCAATAATTGACTCTGAGGGCATTATCTCCAACAATCTCCCACTAGCACTCAAGGATAATTATTGCGATGTCGCATACTCACAGCCCGTGTGATACCGAACACCCAACTCCTCTACTAGTCAGTCTCATAAAGCCTGTTTGCGAAACTCTTGCGTTCGAGGAATAGCCTCAGTGAGTGGATCCGCCTAGATGTATCTTTCTATGTCTCTCTCTATATCTCAAGTTCGCGGAGAAAACCATCTCCCGAAATGAGCAATACCTGTCTTAGAATGTCTGGATGTCTGATGGGACCTAGCTCATAAATGAACTCCAAATCCAAACTTCTTAGACTCTATCGACAACTGAACTTAATCAGTATCCTGCGCCATGCCTCCCTCAGTATTGCCTTGGATCACCTGTCCAAAATACTGCCCCTCGTCAGAGGGAAAACTATAACTCTGACAACCTCCTTGTCGTCCATGTCACCTTGGAAGCCTGGAATGATAACTGTCTCCCAAACGAGGCTGTCGTTATCATATCCCTAGAACATCCACTTATGTTCTAAAACTGCTCCCGACTGTTCTTCCAGGATTGGATCAATATCAGCTTATTGCATCTAGTGCAAGAACAACATCTGGTGTGGTACTTGACATCTCATGATTGACTCAATTGCCTAAGCAAGTGATCTGCCAATCATGCAAATCCCTCTCTACTTTAGTCTATAAGACACCTTTAGAGAGGGTGACTCCATCACCTGCAGGTATACTACCGTGCCAGGAGTCGTCCATTCTAAATACTCTTAGAATGTTGTCTAAGTACCCTGATTGGGAAACCACCCAAATCTAGATCTAAAACTATAGATCTAGTAACCAGTATGTCTTATAATGTCCAAGTCCTTTGTGGAGAAACCACTGTGTAACGACCAAAATATAACCGATCGTAGTATAGGAATATCACTTCCTACTACCTTCTCAACAGATCCATCCCCTATTCTGATGACGTCAAACCTATGACTGTCACATCAGAAACAGATGATCTAACTCCGCTATATCTGCTTTAGTCTATAAATAGACATAAGCCTGATGTCCACCAATGCTTCCGCTGCTCCCACTGACTACGACAACCCTCTGGCAGAGTCATATAGATGTGCACTTCTAAAGCTAGTTTAGAACGACGCTATACTCATCCTCCTGCCGGGTCTCGCAGCCTGGAACAACAACAATGGCAAGTGTGGGTAAACAAGAACTTCCCTGTCACCGTCCTTGAGGCTACCGGAGTACCTCTCGGGTGCCTGAAGTTACCCACCTTATCTGCGGAGTGGCCAATGGAATGTCAAAACAGATTGAATCTTTAGGTTCCTTATCAAATCTTCAGTAATCGTTTGCGGTTCTGGAATCACTTCCAGTTCTACCATACTCCCACTACTGTTTTTGAAAAAATCCATTTTTATTAAAACTGTGGCGAGTCAAGAACAATATCACTATTGATCTTTCTTATGGTAGAAAATCAACCCTCGTCATAGCCTGGGTCAACCCACAAACAGCCATTACAGAAACGTGCCTTGAGTTATCCAGAGTCTGGTTTTAATCATAAGCCGGACAACTCCCCGTACCTTAACAATGTTAAGATATGAACTGTACTATATCCAATATAGAACCAGAGGCACTGATTTAATTGAACCAGATTCAAATCATGCAGCTATCTCCAGTGCATGTCAACTGAATGGAAGGAGGCCGATCAGCGTTACTCAACTTAGGATTGTTTCCAATTATGAGTAACCCGAAAGAGAAGCAATTTCTCTTTATCATTACTATCAACTGAATACCATACACAAGTATCTACATCTTCGATCACTTTGAAGAATCCCGATACTTGCTACACTTGGTTCTCTACTCTATTCAAATACCTATAACTCCTTAAAACTTAGACCCTGTGTTTCTACGAAACACATGTCTAAGAACTAGAGAAGTTAAAAGTAAACAGAATATAGTATGAGGACCAACCCCTCTGTCCTAATGGACACTGAACAACATACAATACTCTGTATAAGTCCGCTGAGTCTAACAACTCTTTCACTGTATGTCGTAGGTTGAAAACTGTACTTATGGTTAAGAAGAATTACACCGCTGTTTAATACTCCTTACCTAACCATCCACTGATATAGGTAAATGTCATCGACATAATATCAAATGGTATATCTCACTCTATGAAAATAGACGTACAGATATATCAATTTGAAATTGGTGCACAACAGCGGATATTCAAAACCAAATATTTGCCGACCGGCAAACAGCCCAGGTGATCTCCTCAAATATCACCGATTACAACGAATCCCGATACAATGAGGATGATCACCCAATTCCCAATAACTTACTCCCACTCATCATCTGTAAAACCATACAGATGTGAGAATCAAACCTGGTAAATACATACCCTGGAGCAAGTGTCTAATCGGGAAATCAGTTTTCTTTTAACAGTACACAGCTGAACTGAAACATTGAAATGTTTCGATGGGGTATCCTGGTATTCCTAGTAATGCCTCTACCATTATCCAGATTCACAACTATAACCGTATAATTCTTTGCCACCTCTCCAAATCCCTTTATATGTCTTTAGTCATTACCTTCTGCACACCCCTTTAGGCCAATTGGTTTTCTTCCTTCCCTACCGTTCGGCACCAGCCTATGGTTTGGAAGAAGACTATCCAATAAGCATAATGGGTGTACTGTCCTAATCCTAGGAGCACTCACAATGCGAGAGAAGGTGAAGATAAAAGACAACCGAATAAACCTTATTCCTATTTCTCCTGGACCAGAATCCATCCCCGAACTGGAACAAGTTCCTTTCGAGTCGTATATAACCATACGATGGAGTATCCAATAAACTGTGGATCTTCGTAGTGATACGGAGTGTCCTGGAGAAATACAAAGGTGATTTAGGATTGGCGAAGAAATACTTGGTTTGGTCGTGAATATCAGTCGCAATTTACTTTGCCCTCTTACTAATCCCTTGCTTTGTCTTAATCTTAATACCTTCTGCACACCGTTTAGGCTAATTGGTTTTCTTCATTCCCTACCGGTCGGCACCAGCCTAAGGTTTGGAAGAAGACTATCCAATTTGCGTAATAAGTGTACTATCTCCTAAACCAAGGAGTACTCACAACTTGAGAGAAGGTAAAAGGGAAAAGACAACTGAATAATCCTATCCGTTTTCTCCAGAACCGGAAACCATCCTCGAATTCCTTCGAGTTCGTATCTAACCATACGATGGTTTTGTCCAATGGAAGTGGACGTTCGTAGTAATACGGGGTGTCCTGGAGAAAAGGGTAAAAGTAGGAGTGGCAATGAGGTCTGCAACTCTGACATTCCAAAAGCCAGTGTTAAGAAGGTTCGGTCAACTTGGTCACTGAGTCAAAGTCTAAGGTCGGGTCAATGGTCGCTGCCAAAGAGAGAGAGAAAAGAAACACTCAGCGTGCACTCTAACCTAGATCAGAATGGTTACCAATTTATCTAATCTGGAAACCTCCCACTGTACCTCAAATTCTCCTCCAAACCTGAAAGAAGAATTAGTCGGGGTCACCCGAGGAGTAAACCAACTCATCAGTGGGAATCGGGATCCAACTATCATCGCATGATAACGTGACGGAATCCGCTCACGGTATCACACTCCAGAAGGTATGCGCATATCTGGCAAGTTTCAGTTCTTTTGAAACTCCCGATGTGATTTTTACCCCATGCTCTTATAACCTTGACTTTGGCCAACAAATCATAAGTCACATGTCAAGTTCTACCCGTCATTCTCCAGGTTGTTTTGAATCCACCCGTACCTACCCTTGACTTTGGCCAACAAGGCAGTACGACTGTTCCAAACCAACGCATCTATCTATGCTGCATATGAATAACCAACAGCTACCAAACACTGTGCCTTGACTTTGGCCAACAAACACAGCTTGAATACTATTGACTACCCATATGAAACGACGGAGGGCTACGAATGGTTTCTGGCGAAAACCTTTAACGTAATGAACTTGATATCGTTGAAGGAACGGATAGCTTTTTAGAAAATATAGTGACGAAAACCTTTACTGAAGAGGTCATTCCCGGTGAAGGGATCTCGGCTCTTTCCCCGTAGAATGGGGTGCAGGATATTCCAAATGAATACCACGGTGCAAAGCAAAAGTAATCGGCTATAGTGAAGTTAATGCCCTGACGTAAACTTCTGTCCAAGGGGTCACTCCCGGTGAAGGGATCTCGGCCCTTGCCTCGTCGACTGAGGAGCAGGATATTCCAAATGAATACCACGATGCAAAACAAAAGTGAACGTCCTTGCAATAACAGCCTTTTGAAAAGTGTTCCAACAACATCAGATTAGGTTTGTTTATCTTGCATTGATCCGAATCAACGCAGTCCCATCAATTGATCACACTACAAAGAGCGAAAATATACTGACGTACGTATATGCCATCCGCATTCGCCACTGGGTCCCGTCATCACCCGTTAGGTTAGCTAACTAACGGCAGAGCGGGGACTGGACTAGTGATTGAAACATTTTCTGACGTGTATATGTAAAAAGTAACGACAATCAAAAAATTATATTGACCGCAATCAAACTACGGTGTCGGATGTAGTTAATGAATGAGTGTGGATCGTCCACAGGGATTGCACAATTCAATTGTATTTTGATACGTTTGAAATGAAATGTTAAGCAACAATAAACGAAAACATGATTCAAGATGTGATTTGTATTCGAGTGTCACTATTCTTTACTCAAGAATCAAGAAACTATAAACAATCAAGAATCGGTAGTTTTGATAATATTTCCAATCAACAATCAAGAATATAAGTGAGGCTCGTTGGAATCGATCGGATCTTTAGACGTGATGTAATCTAAAGGGTTTCGTGTTCTTGTCCTTCGAAGAATTGATACTAGATCAATGGTGATCGACGAGAGTTAGGGTTTTCTTGATGAAATTAGGGTTTCATCTCTTAACCCTTGTTCTTTCGAGGATACCATTTATATTCTAGCCTCTAGCAATTTCAAGAAACGATCGGAACTCCCCAATCTCGAGCGATGTCGATCAAGAAAGCATCGCAACGAATTGGGTCGTCGATTCTTGAACTTGCTAGGGTTTACAAACTCATGGGATTCAAGAATCGATTACAAATTTGTTACATCATCATACTAAAGATCGTCTCGACTCCTCGACGAGCGGAGTTTTATTCACACATCACCACACAGATAATATTCAAGCTTTGTAAAGATAACATGATGCGGAATTTAAAGAAAACAAGATAAAAGAATATCACCTTTTATTTAATCAACAATTTCAATACATTCTTTCAAGAATCTACAAGAAGAAGAAATCGATCGTTGACTCGGCTTCGCTCGTCTCCGTGGATCGTGGATCTACTTTGATCTCTTGCCCGATTGAAGATCGGCTCGGCTCATAAAAGGGTTGAAGGCATCTTGCTTGGCTTGCACTCAAGATCTTGAATTGTGGTTGGATTTAGGGTTAGGGTTTCCTACAAGCTCTCTCACTAAACTTGAGGAAGAGGAAGATGAAGAATGGGATTGATTTTTTCTAAACTTTCCCAAGGTTGCCAAGATATGAAATGAGTGAGCCTAGGGTCTTATTTATAGAACTCTCAAACCCTAGGTTTAGGTTTGAATTAGAACTTTCCCTCCCAAAGTTTGTTGAAGAGTTTCTAGAAGGAGTTTGTTAGGAGTTAGCTTAGAGTTTAAGCTAGGGTTTAGGGAAAGTTCTAGAAGTATTAGGCTAATGTAATGTAACTCAAGGTGTTTGCTGATCTGGTAGAAGTCTCTGGAGTTTTCTGGAACTTTGGATGTATTTCTGAACTGTGGGCCCTGTAGAGGAGTTGTACACTGAAACTGAGGATATGATGTCACCAATGGGCCGCGCTTCCGCGGCATAAGAAGGCTATGGCCGCGGATGCGCGGCCATGTGGGGTCCTTGGGATTTGTGTCTTCTGCAGTGCTCTTGTACTTCTGTTTGGGCTTTTCTCTGATGTTTTGAATTGCATTTTCCCTTCTGTGTTGATACCAGATTTGATTTTAGTGAGTTTACGAGCAATTGTAATGGTCGAGCAATATAATGATCGAGCAAGCTTCTCTTTTCCTGCATAGACTTCGAAACACGGGTTGCAAGATATAGAAAATATGCTATGTAATGCAATGCAGTCAATTTCCCTAGAAATGCCGGTTTTAAGGTCGAATACATGTAATCTGATATTTTGCGACCGATTTGCTAATATGTGAATTATGAATACCGTACACTTCTATATGGATGCAAATGATAAGGAAATTGCCGGTTAAAATATGCAATATTTTCGACTGATCAAATACCCCCAAACTTAATTTCGATCGTCTCGAGCGAATGTTTTATTAAAAAGAGAAGGAGAAAATAAAGAAAGAGAAAAACTAACTAGCACACTTTCGTAGGCAACACGATTGCACTGAGCACGTGCAACAAGCCTTTAAACCTCTAGGTGTCCCTAGTAGGAGGAGTGTTGTCTCCTGAGGGTTTTCAGCGGATTGCACCCACAAAATCCAATAATAAAAGGAAGATCATGAATATTACATTTAAAGAAAAGAATTGTAAAAGAAAAACTTTGAAAATTAGGGTTTCCAACTAAGCTAGCTTTTCGGTTGTCATGAGCCCTATCTTAATGGTCATGAAAAGATGTCAGAAATCACATCCTCCCTCAATAAAACATCGTCTTATTCTTCATTCCTATCTTTATTCCAAACATCGATCATATCACCCTGCGTGTGTGTAAAGACATCCCTACACCCGGAGAATTCAATTCAAGCTATCATACCCTTGCCCATCGACCTCAGTACTTCTTGGCAAACGAGATTGCTTACACACTTTCATGCGACCGTTAATACTTCTTGAGGTACTAACCGACCGATTACTAATGTGCTTGCATGCTTGGTGTATTTTCCTCGTCTTGCACCACCTCAGGCATAGCAGTGACTCCCAGACCAGTTGACCTTGGGGCACTAGGTGAAGAAGCACCCTTTTGCTATATATTTTTATTGCCCTCGGTGATAACAAAACTAGTATCCATTTTTCTCACCACTTTAAAACACATATTTTTTTTTTCATACTTTTGGCTTTAAGACAAGAGCATTTCAAGGTATCCTCTACTATCCCAGGCTTCAAGACGTGTGTAAGTGCGAATAGAAGGGTAGCAACGTTCAAAATGTTTGGCTTCCAGAATAGAAACTATTTTTCAGACTTATTTTTATCCTCAGATTAGTGACGTCCTTCATCTTACTAACCCTTGGGACAACGGCTCATAACTACTTATTACTAGTTCGTATAAGAAAACTTCTAATTTTCTTAGTTTTCTAAAATTTTTCTAATCTCATGGATGCAATTTTTCACTATCTAAACTTTCATTATCTTATTTATATACAAAAAGTGTAAATATTAAAATTATTTTTATATTTGAAAATTTTTAAATTTTTATGGGTTTTGAAAATTTTACAATTTTTATAGATTTTTAAAAGAAATGTTTTGTGCTTATGCAGATGATATGCAAATGATGCGAAAATAAGCACAAACCTCCCCCAAACTTGTTTTCAACAGTGTCCTCACTGTTGCCGACAGCTATATCTACAAAACCTGTAAATCTGGGGGGAATTATTAGTGGGGGCAAAATATATAAGTGAAGAACTTCCCCCAAACTTATCTTTCACTCACCTTCATTCAAAAGATGATGCAATGATATACAGGATATGAAGGTAAGACGGAGGAATTTTAATCCAAATAAACTGGCTCTTGTAAGAACAAGAGCTCCTCCGTGGGGTCAGTGGAAAAATACGGCTTAAGTCTATGTCCATTTACTTTGAAAAAGGTGCCGTTTTTAACATTTTCAACTTCTACTGCCCCGTGCGGGTATACAGACCGCACAACAAAAGGTCCCTTCCATCGAGATCGGAGCTTACCCGCGTGAAGGTGTAATCGTGAATCATAAAGAAGGACTTGTTGACCAGGTAAAAATGTTTTCCTTAAAATGCTTTTATCGTGAAAAACCTTAGTCCTATTCTTTGTGATTACAGCATTATCATAAGCTTCATCGCGGAGTTCGCTTAGCTCGTTAAGTTGCAGCTTCCGAAAGTTGCAAGCAAGGTTTAGATCAAAATTTATTTCCTTTATAGCCCACAATGCTTTATGTTCTATCTCAACAGGTAGATGACATGCTTTACCAAAAACTATCCTATATGGAGACATTCCTAGGTCGGTCTTATATGCAGTCCTGAATGCCCAAAGAGCATCCGTCAATTTGGTCGACCAGTCTTTTCTATTTTTAGCAACTGTTTTCTCCAGGATAAGTTTGATTTGTCTGTTTGAGATCTCAGCCTGCCCGCTTGTTTGGGGATGATAGGGTGTAGAAAGACGGTGGTTGATTGAGTATTTTCGCATCAGAGTCTCGAAAGATCTGTTGCAGAAGTGTGTCCCATTATCGCTAATGATAGCGCGTGGGTGTCCAAATCGCGAAAAGATATTCTCTTTCAAGAACTTAATGACAACTTTCCTGTCATTAGTGTGACATGGAATGGCTTCTACCCACTTTGAGACATAATCAACCGCCAGCAATATGTACAGATTCCCAAAGGAGTTGGGAAAAGGACCCATAAAATCTATGCCCCAAACATCAAACATTTCAACAACCAGAATGGGTTGCTGAGGCATTTCATTCCTCTGGGATATTCTACCCGTATACTGACATTGTGTACAGGTTTTGCAATACTCAAATGCGTCCTTGAATAAGGTCGGCCAATAAAATCCATATTGCAAAACCTTTTCCGCTGTCTTTCTAGGACCAAAGTGACCCCCACAAGCCTGATCATGACAGAATGAAAGAACACTCTTGAACTCTTCATTCGGGACGCACCGGCGAATGATCTGATCAGGACAATATTTAAACAAATAGGGCTCGTCCCAGTAATAGTGTTTTACTTGGGAAAGAAAACGGTATTTGTCCTGTTTTGACCAATCGCTCGGTATAAGTCCCGTGGCATGATAGTTCACAATATCCCTGAACCATGGTTCAGCGGATATGCTCAAGAGTTGTTCATCAGGGAATGAGTCATTGATCGGCAGGGTCACAGGGGAAGAAACGATGCGTGAAAGGTGGTCAGCTACTACGTTTTCACATCCTTTCTTATCTTTGATAACAAGATCAAATTCTTGTAACAGTAGGATCCAACGTATTAGTCGACCTTTTGCATCTTTCTTCGCCAGAAGATGTTTTAAAGCGGAATGGTCAGTATATACAACTATAGGCGAGCCGATTAAGTAAGGCCTGAATTTTTCTAATGCAAATACAACCGCTAAAAGCTCTTTCTCGGTGGTTGTATAATTGATTTGCGCATCATTCAGGGTCTTACTAGCATAGTAAATCACGTGTGGCATCTTTTCGATGTGCTGTCCTAAGACTGCACCTACTGCAAAATCAGATGCGTCACACATCAGCTCGAAGGGGTAGTCCCAATTTGGTGATGATAAAACGGGGGCTGAAGTGAGTGAGTGTTTAAGTGAGTCGAAAGCTGTCTCGCAATCCGAGTCAAAATGGAAGGTCGTATCCTTGGCCAGGAGTAGTGTTAAAGGTCTAGCAATTTTGCTAAAGTCCTTTATGAATCTCCTATAAAAGCCCGCATGGCCAAGGAAAGAGCGAATATCTTTGACGCTTTTGGGATGAGGCAGGTTTTGAATGACATCTACTTTAGCTCTGTCAACCTCAATGCCTTTCTGTGAAATGACATGTCCAAGGACTATTCCTTCTTGGACCATAAAGTGGCATTTTTCCCAGTTCAAAGTCAAGTTCTTCTCTTTGCAACGAGTAAGAACAGCGTCTAGATTCGCTAGGCAATCAGAAAAAGAGTCTCCAAAAATTGAGAAGTCGTCCATAAAGATCTCCAGAAAATTCTCTACCATATCAGAGAATATCCCCATCATACACCGCTGAAAAGTAGCGGGAGCATTGCATAACCCAAAGGGCATGCGACTGTAAGCAAAGGTACCAAAAGGACAAGTAAAAGTGGTTTTATCTTGATCCTTTTTGGCGATGGGGACCTGATTGTAGCCTGAGTATCCGTCCATAAAACAATAAAACTCTCGTCCCGCTAAGCGTTCCAGCATCTGATCAATGAATGGTAGAGGAAAATGATCTTTCCTCGTAGCAGCGTTGAGTTTTCTATAATCGATGCATACACGCCACCCAGTTTGGGCGCGTGTCTGAATCAACTCATTCGCCTCATTTGTGATAACTGTGATGCCGGATTTCTTAGGAACGACATGTATAGGACTCACCCACTGGCTATCGGAGATGGGGTAGATAATACCATTATCTAAGCACTTGACGATTTCTTTCATGACAGCTTCCTTCATGACGGGATTCAACCGTCTCTGTGGTTCTCGGGTCGGTCTGGCATCATCCATCACATGTATATGATGTTCAACTATCAAGGGACTAATCCCTTTGATGTCCGCCATACTCCAACCAAACGCCTCTTTGTTAGATCTTAATACCGATAAAAGGGCATTCTCTTGCTCTGATGCAAGAGAAGCGGAAATGATAACCGGTAATGACTCGTTCTCACCAAGATATGCATATTTAAGGTGAGAAGGTAAAATTTTGAGATCTAACTCAGGCGGAGAAATGATAGAAGGAAGGGTCACAGATTGATTTTTGGATCTACAAAGAAGCTCAGAGCCTGTGAAAGATACAGACTCGGGTGGAGAAAAGTCAGAAGTGCAGGACTCATGTGTAGCTAAAGTGTCCTCACTAAGATCTTGTGCAAAGTCAAACAGAGATGTGCTAATGTCATCGAGATCAGTAAAGCAAAGATCCTCAGCTCCACAACTGTCGGGAGCGATCTCATGGACAGAGCACACATCTAAAATATGAGCAGAGGGTTCTGACGGCTGACTTCCAACTTTATAAATGTTTAGTTCAATGGTCATATTTCCAAATGATAAGTTCATTGAACCATTTCTACAGTTTATAACAGCGTTGGAAGTGGCAAGGAAAGGACGACCTAGAATCACCGGAATTTGGCCCCGAGGGTTTGCTACAGGATGTGTGTCGAGCACAATGAAGTCTACAGGGAAAACAAATTCCCCGACCTTTATCAATACATCCTCTAATTCACCCCTTGGTTTGGTGATAGATCGGTCTGCCATCTGGAGAGTGCAATGAGCAGGTTTCAGCTCTCCAATCCCTAATTGCTCATAGACAGAATAAGGTAACAGGTTAACACTCGCGCCAAGGTCTAAAAGAGCACGATTTATGTTTTTACCCCCAATCGAAATCGATATTGTAGGACAACCTGGGTCCTTTCTTTTCTTTGGAAGCTGGGGTATAAAAGCAGTGCTGATGTTATTAGACATAAAGACCTTCTTCGGCACTTGAGTCTTCCTCTTCCTAGTGCACAAGTCCTTAAGAATCTTCGCATAGCGGGGACTTGCTGAATCGCATCTAGGAGAGGGATATTGATGTTAACCTGTTTGAACATCTCTAAAATTTTCTCCATATGAGGACTCGTTCTGTTAGCCCTTAGCCGGTTCGGGTAAGGTGCTTTCGCAATAAGCGCAGGGTCCATCATAGGAGAAGGAAAGGGGGGTAGACGAGATCCCAAAGGAGGTGTGGGGACCGTCTGTGGAGAACTATAAGGGTTGGGTGAAGGTGTTGAGCCTAAAGGGAAATGGAGAATAGGCTCGTGCGAAGGTGGTTTGGTAGAAGAAGAAGGATCAGAAGGTGAAGTGTGTGTATGTGGGAAAGACTCAGCCGGGGTGTTGATATGATTTTCAGTATTATCAATCTCTTCCCCGACATGATTGTTCAGCATTCTTCCCGATCTCAACGTTGTAATGGCATTTACATTGTAATGCCCAGGATTCTGTAGGGGTTGAGAGGGAAGTTTCCCTTTTTCTCTCGCACTCATTTCGGCTTTTAAGCGTGCGATTTCAGCTTCCATCGTGCGAATACTCTCAGCTTGGGACGCTGAGTTTTTCTTTATTTCACTGACGGAAGATCTAACCTCAGTCGAAACATCCATGAAATTTGATAAAAGTGATTTCATGGTTTGAGTGAATTGAGAGAACTCGTCAGAACAGGACTGCATAGGATTAGACTGTGCAGGAGTGTTGCCCTGATTTTGGAAATTTTGTGACTGATAGGGGTGCTGAGTGAGTTGTAGGGGTTGCTGTTGTGGTGGAGGAAGATCCCGTTGAAATTGATTCGTGTTTGGAACCGTGTTTTGAGATTGGTTTTGGTTCCAAGCAAAATTCGGGTGGTTCCTCCAACCCTGATTGTAACTGGAAGAATATGGATCGTTTCGAGGTCTTTGAAATGCGGCATTAGAATGCTCGTGACCTTGAAACGCAGAGTTTAATGGACATTCTTCCGTTAAATGTGACGGATCAGAACAGCACCCACAAACAGTTTTGGGGAGCGACATTGGGTTTAGGGAGGCTGCTGCAAATTTGTGTTCCATAGCGTCGAGCTTCTTTTGCATTGCTGCCATTTCAGCTCGAACACCTATGGACACATCTATTTGGTGTACGCCACCCCTATTCAATGGTTGTGTTCCACTCTCCCAAATTAGTGATTTTTCAGCGAACTCTTCTAAGTATCGCCAGGCTTCCCCATCATCTTTGGTCATAAAAGTACCTTGACACATGTTTTCAAGGCTCTGTTTAGTGCTAGGGTTACTGCCCTCATATATGATTCGGCAAAGCTCCCATCTCGGGATGCCGTGATGAGGACATTGAACCAATAGATCCTTGAAACGTTCAAAGTATTTTGAAAATGGTTCGGCAGGGAGCTGGGCAAATTGGTTCAGTTCGCTACGGATTCGAGCCGTCTTTTGGACTGGGTAAAATTTCTTAAGGAATGCAGCGACGAATTCTTCCCAATTCATAATAGAGTGTGCGGTGGTGTTATATAGCCACTTCTCGGCTATATCGCACAATGTAAATGGAAGAAGTCGTAGACGCATCGCATCCACTGAAAGTTGAGACGTACCCATCATTGCGCATACGTTTTCAAATTTGGTAATGAAAACGTAAGCGTCCTCGGTCTCGAGTCCGTGGTATTTGGGTAAAAGATTGATATACTGGGGCTTAATCTCAAAGTTATCCCCATTGGCTGGTGGTGTGGATAAGCAGGTCGAAAGAGGACCTCTATGTGGATAGCATCTTTCCTGGAGAGAAATGTGGGGTGGAGTAGGATTCTGCGCACCAACGGACGGTGGCAGATTAGGGTTAAAGAAATTTGATGGATTCGGATCCATCGGTGTGGGTGTGGTAGTGGGTAAAGAAAAGGTAAATGGAGAATTATCGACTTCGGAGTCGATAAAAGGTACGCGGACTAAACGGGCACTAGAATCCCGTGTCCAGCCTATCTTGTACTAAAAAGGGTTAGTACAAGTGGCAGCGTTGACTTATAATTAGGGATGAATGAATGCGGTGTTTGCTTTTGAAAAGGGACAGATTTTGAAAAAATGATGCGACAAAACAAATGCAGCACACAAACCCTAGAATCTAATGGTCACCTAGGTCCGATCTCTAGACCGCTCCTAACTGCCAAAAGACAAGTCGCAGGATAGAATCCTCCACTGCCTCTTTGTCCCCCTGTGGCCGGATAAGTGCCAGGTAAGTGGGAAGGAACCACCACTACAGTGGACCTAATTAATAACCACTAGCCTTAGACACACTCGCCTTAGGCACCACAAGAAAACGCGGATAAGCAATGAATTACCCACGACCTTCTCTTGTCCTATTGAGCGCGACAGTCCTTAGAGTCTTCTCTAGATTTCTTTTAGTTAATGGGGGTAATGCGGATGCAAGTTTGACGATTTTCGGGGCCTAGGAAGGGTAATGAAATCCCCACCTAATTTGGATTTGGCCGTGCCCCTTAAATTTCCGTATTAGAATGCAAACAACCAAGAAATCAAAATCACACACAATTTTTAATTTGCTTTTGCGCGCTGCGATTTATTTGCAAAGAATCCTGCAGCAAAGGGTTAATTGGAGATAAAAAGAGAGAGGGGAGAGAGACAGAAATCACCTGCACTGAAAATTTTTCAGTGATCCTTCCTTCAAGCCGCGGATCCGCCGCAGATGATGGGTTCAGGCCGCTCTTCCGCGCTGCCTTGATGGGTTCACTTGATCAAATTTCTTCAGGTGCTCTCTGTTGATATTTCCAGCTCTCTGGTATATCCCAAATGATTTTTCAACAGCACAGAATGCTCCAGATCACCTTGCAGTCAATCACAACACACGTGTAAGAGTTTGTACGAATTTTGAATTCAAGAAGTAGAATGTAATAATTCTTTCACTTCAAACTAAAAATGTAAATGAATTAGCGCGATCCCCGGCAACGGCGCCATTTTGATTGAAACATTTTCTGACGTGTATATGTAAAAAGTAACGACAATCAAAAAATTATATTGACCGCAATCAAACTACGGTGTCGGATGTAGTTAATGAATGAGTGCGGATCGTCCACAGGGATTGCACAATTCAATTGTATTTTGATACGTTTGAAATGAAATGTTAAGCAACAATAAACGAAAACATGATTCAAGATGTGATTTGTATTCGAGTGTCACTATTCTTTACTCAAGAATCAAGAAACTATAAACAATCAAGAATCGGTAGTTTTGATAATATTTCCAATCAACAATCAAGAATATAAGTGAGGCTCGTTGGAATCGATCGGATCTTTAGACGTGATGTAATCTAAAGGGTTTCGTGTTCTTGTCCTTCGAAGAATTGATACTAGATCAATGGTGATCGACGAGAGTTAGGGTTTTCTTGATGAAATTAGGGTTTCATCTCTTAACCCTTGTTCTTTCGAGGATACCATTTATATTCTAGCCTCTAGCAATTTCAAGAAACGATCGGAACTCCCCAATCTCGAGCGATGTCGATCAAGAAAGCATCGCAACGAATTGGGTCGTCGATTCTTGAACTTGCTAGGGTTTACAAACTCATGGGATTCAAGAATCGATTACAAATTTGTTACATCATCATACTAAAGATCGTCTCGACTCCTCGACGAGCGGAGTTTTATTCACACATCACCACACAGATAATATTCAAGATTTGTAAAGATAACATGATGCGGAATTTAAAGAAAACAAGATAAAAGAATATCACCTTTTATTTAATCAACAATTTCAATACATTCTTTCAAGAATCTACAAGAAGAAGAAATCGATCGTTGACTCGGCTTCGCTCGTCTCCGTGGATCGTGGATCTACTTTGATCTCTTGCCCGATTGAAGATCGGCTCGGCTCATAAAAGGGTTGAAGGCATCTTGCTTGGCTTGCACTCAAGATCTTGAATTGTGGTTGGATTTAGGGTTAGGGTTTCCTACAAGCTCTCTCACTAAACTTGAGGAAAAGGAAGATGAAGAATGGGATTGATTTTTTCTAAACTTTCCCAAGGTTGCCAAGATATGAAATGAGTGAGCCTAGGGTCTTATTTATAGAACTCTCAAACCCTAGGTTTAGGTTTGAATTAGAACATTCCCTCCCAAAGTTTGTTGAAGAGTTTCTAGAAGGAGTTTGTTAGGAGTTAGCTTAGGGTTTAAGCTAGGGTTTAGGGAAAGTTCTAGAAGTATTAGGCTAATGTAATGTAACTCAAGGTGTTTGCTGATCTGGTAGAAGTCTCTGGAGTTTTCTGGAACTTTGGATGTATTTCTGAACTGTGGGCCCTGTAGAGGAGTTGTACACTGAAACTGAGGATATGATGTCACCAATGGGCCGCGCTTCCGCGGCATAAGAAGGCTATGGCCGCGGATGCGCGGCCATGTGGGGTCTTTGGGATTTGTGTCTTCTGCAGTGCTCTTGTACTTCTGTTTGGGCTTTTCTCTGATGTTTTGAATTGCATTTTCCCTTCTGTGTTGATACCAGATTTGATTTTAGTGAGTTTACGAGCAATTGTAATGGTCGAGCAATGTAATGATCGAGCAAGCTTCTCTTTTCCTGCATAGACTTCGAAACACGGGTTGCAAGATATAGAAAATATGCTATGTAATGCAATGCAGTCAATTTCCCTAGAAATGCCGGTTTTAAGGTCAAATACATGTAATCTGATATTTTGCGACCGATTTGCTAATATGTGAATTATGAATACCGTACACTTCTATATGGATGCAAATGATAAGGAAATTGCCGGTTAAAATATGCAATATTTTCGACTGATCAAATACCCCCAAACTTAATTTCGATCGTCTCGAGCGAATGTTTTATTAAAAAGAGAAGGAGAAAATAAAGAAAGAGAAAAACTAACTAGCACACTTTCGTAGGCAACACGATTGCACTGAGCACGTGCAACAAGCCTTTAAACCTCTAGGTGTCCCTAGTAGGAGGAGTGTTGTCTCCTGAGGGTTTTCAGCGGATTGCACCCACAAAATCCAATAATAAAAGGAAGATCATGAATATTACATTTAAAGAAAAGAATTGTAAAAGAAAAACTTTGAAAATTAGGGTTTCCAACTAAGCTAGCTTTTCGGTTGTCATGAGCCCTATCTTAATGGTCATGAAAAGATGTCAGAAATCACATCCTCCCTCAATAAAACATCGTCTTATTCTTCATTCCTATCTTTATTCCAAACATCGATCATATCACCCTGCGTGTGTGTAAAGACATCCCTACACCCGGAGAATTCAATTCAAGCTATCATACCCTTGCCCATCGACCTCAGTACTTCTTGGCAAACGAGATTGCTTACACACTTTCATGCGACCGTTAATACTTCTTGAGGTACTAACCGACCGATTACTAATGTGCTTGCATGCTTGGTGTATTTTCCTCGTCTTGCACCACCTCAGGCATAGCAGTGACTCCCAGACCAGTTGACCTTGGGGCACTAGGTGAAGAAGCACCCTTTTGCTATATATTTTTATTGCCCTCGGTGATAACAAAACCAGTATCCATTTTTCTCACCACTTTAAAACACATATTTTTTTTTTCATACTTTTGGCTTTAAGACAAGAGCATTTCAAGGTATCCTCTACTATCCCAGGCTTCAAGACGTGTGTAAGTGCGAATAGCAGGGTAGCAACGTTCAAAATGTTTGGCTTCCAGAATAGAAACTATTTTTCAGACTTATTTTTATCCTCAGATTAGTGACGTCCTTCATCTTACTAACCCTTGGGACAACGGCTCATAACTACTTATTACTAGTTCGTATAAGAAAACTTCTAATTTTCTTAGTTTTCTAAAATTTTTCTAATCTCATGGATGCAATTTTTCACTATCTAAACTTTCATTATCTTATTTATATACAAAAAGTGTAAATATTAAAATTATTTTTATATTTGAAAATTTTTAAATTTTTATGGGTTTTGAAAATTTTACTATTTTTATAGATTTTTAAAAGAAATGTTTTGTGCTTATGCAGATGATATGCAAATGATGCGAAAATAAGCACAAACCTCCCCCAAACTTGTTTTCAACAGTGTCCTCACTGTTGCCGACAGCTATATCTACAAAACCTGTAAATCTGGGGGGAATTATTAGTGGGGGCAAAATATATAAGTGAAGAACTTCCCCCAAACTTATCTTTCACTCACCTTCATTCAAAAGATGATGCAATGATATACAGGATATGAAGGTAAGACGGAGGAATTTTAATCCAAATAAACTGGCTCTTGTAAGAACAAGAGCTCCTCCGTGGGGTCAGTGGAAAAATACGGCTTAAGTCTATGTCCATTTACTTTGAAAAAGGTGCCGTTTTTAACATTTTCAACTTCTACTGCCCCGTGCGGGTATACAGACCGCACAACAAAAGGTCCCTTCCATCGAGATCGGAGCTTACCCGCGTGAAGGTGTAATCGTGAATCATAAAGAAGGACTTGTTGACCAGGTAAAAATGTTTTCCTTAAAATGCTTTTATCGTGAAAAACCTTAGTCCTATTCTTTGTGATTACAGCATTATCATAAGCTTCATCGCGGAGTTCGCTTAGCTCGTTAAGTTGCAGCTTCCGAAAGTTGCAAGCAAGGTTTAGATCAAAATTTATTTCCTTTATAGCCCACAATGCTTTATGTTCTATCTCAACAGGTAGATGACATGCTTTACCAAAAACTATCCTATATGGAGACATTCCTAGGTCGGTCTTATATGCAGTCCTGAATGCCCAAAGAGCATCCGTCAATTTGGTCGACCAGTCTTTTCTATTTTTAGCAACTGTTTTCTCCAGGATAAGTTTGATTTGTCTGTTTGAGATCTCAGCCTGCCCGCTTGTTTGGGGATGATAGGGTGTAGAAAGACGGTGGTTGATTGAGTATTTTCGCATCAGAGTCTCGAAAGATCTGTTGCAGAAGTGTGTCCCATTATCGCTAATGATAGCGCGTGGGTGTCCAAATCGCGAAAAGATATTCTCTTTCAAGAACTTAATGACAACTTTCCTGTCATTAGTGCGACATGGAATGGCTTCTACCCACTTTGAGACATAATCAACCGCCAGCAATATGTACAGATTCCCAAAGGAGTTGGGAAAAGGACCCATAAAATCTATGCCCCAAACATCAAACATTTCAACAACCAGAATGGGTTGCTGAGGCATTTCATTCCTCTGGGATATTCTACCCGTATACTGACATTGTGTACAGGTTTTGCAATACTCAAATGCGTCCTTGAATAAGGTCGGCCAATAAAATCCACATTGCAAAACCTTTTCCGCTGTCTTTCTAGGACCAAAGTGACCCCCACAAGCCTGATCATGACAGAATGAAAGAACACTCTTGAACTCTTCATTCGGGACGCACCGGCGAATGATCTGATCAGGACAATATTTAAACAAATAGGGCTCGTCCCAGTAATAGTGTTTTACTTGGGAAAGAAAACGGTATTTGTCCTGTTTTGACCAATCGCTCGGTATAAGTCCCGTGGCATGATAGTTCACAATATCCCTGAACCATGGTTCAGCGGATATGCTCAAGAGTTGTTCATCAGGGAATGAGTCATTGATCGGCAGGGTCACAGGGGAAGAAACGATGCGTGAAAGGTGGTCAGCTACTACGTTTTCACATCCTTTCTTATCTTTGATAACAAGATCAAATTCTTGTAACAGTAGGATCCAACGTATTAGTCGACCTTTTGCATCTTTCTTCGCCAGAAGATGTTTTAAAGCGGAATGGTCAGTATATACAACTATAGGCGAGCCGATTAAGTAAGGCCTGAATTTTTCTAATGCAAATACAACCGCTAAAAGCTCTTTCTCGGTGGTTGTATAATTGATTTGCGCATCATTCAGGGTCTTACTAGCATAGTAAATCACGTGTGGCATCTTTTCGATGTGCTGTCCTAAGACTGCACCTACTGCAAAATCAGATGCGTCACACATCAGCTCGAAGGGGTAGTCCCAATTTGGTGATGATAAAACGGGGGCTGAAGTGAGTGAGTGTTTAAGTGAGTCGAAAGCTGTCTCGCAATCCGAGTCAAAATGGAAGGTCGTATCCTTGGCCAGGAGTAGTGTTAAAGGTCTAGCAATTTTGCTAAAGTCCTTTATGAATCTCCTATAAAAGCCCGCATGGCCAAGGAAAGAGCGAATATCTTTGACGCTTTTGGGATGAGGCAGGTTTTGAATGACATCTACTTTAGCTCTGTCAACCTCAATGCCTTTCTGTGAAATGACATGTCCAAGGACTATTCCTTCTTGGACCATAAAGTGGCATTTTTCCCAGTTCAAAGTCAAGTTCTTCTCTTTGCAACGAGTAAGAACAGCGTCTAGATTCGCTAGGCAATCAGAAAAAGAGTCTCCAAAAATTGAGAAGTCGTCCATAAAGATCTCCAGAAAATTCTCTACCATATCAGAGAATATCCCCATCATACACCGCTGAAAAGTAGCGGGAGCATTGCATAACCCAAAGGGCATGCGACTGTAAGCAAAGGTACCAAAAGGACAAGTAAAAGTGGTTTTATCTTGATCCTTTTTGGCGATGGGGACCTGATTGTAGCCTGAGTATCCGTCCATAAAACAATAAAACTCTCGTCCCGCTAAGCGTTCCAGCATCTGATCAATGAATGGTAGAGGAAAATGATCTTTCCTCGTAGCAGCGTTGAGTTTTCTATAATCGATGCATACACGCCACCCAGTTTGGGCGCGTGTCTGAATCAACTCATTCGCCTCATTTGTGATAACTGTGATGCCGGATTTCTTAGGAACGACATGTATAGGACTCACCCACTGGCTATCGGAGATGGGGTAGATAATACCATTATCTAAGCACTTGACGATTTCTTTCATGACAGCTTCCTTCATGACGGGATTCAACCGTCTCTGTGGTTCTCGGGTCGGTCTGGCATCATCCATCACATGTATATGATGTTCAACTATCAAGGGACTAATCCCTTTGATGTCCGCCATACTCCAACCAAACGCCTCTTTGTTAGATCTTAATACCGATAAAAGGGCATTCTCTTGCTCTGATGCAAGAGAAGCGGAAATGATAACCGGTAATGACTCGTTCTCACCAAGATATGCATATTTAAGGTGAGAAGGTAAAATTTTGAGATCTAACCCAGGCGGAGAAATGATAGAAGGAAGGGTCACAGATTGATTTTTGGATCTACAAAGAAGCTCAGAGCCTGTGAAAGATACAGACTCGGGTGGAGAAAAGTCAGAAGTGCAGGACTCATGTGTAGCTAAAGTGTCCTCACTAAGATCTTGTGCAAAGTCAAACAGAGATGTGCTAATGTCATCGAGATTAGTAAAGCAAAGATCCTCAGCTCCACAACTGTCGGGAGCGATCTCATGGACAGAGCACACATCTAAAATATGAGCAGAGGGTTCTGACGGCTGACTTCCAACTTTATAAATGTTTAGTTCAATGGTCATATTTCCAAATGATAAGTTCATTGAACCATTTCTACAGTTTATAACAGCGTTGGAAGTGGCAAGGAAAGGACGACCTAGAATCACCGGAATTTGGCCCCGAGGGTTTGCTACAGGATGTGTGTCGAGCACAATGAAGTCTACAGGGAAAACAAATTCCCCGACCTTTATCAATACATCCTCTAATTCACCCCTTGGTTTGGTGATAGATCGGTCTGCCATCTGGAGAGTGCAATGAGCAGGTTTCAGCTCTCCAATCCCTAATTGCTCATAGACAGAATAAGGTAACAGGTTAACACTCGCGCCAAGGTCTAAAAGAGCACGATTTATGTTTTTACCCCCAATCGAAATCGATATTGTAGGACAACCTGGGTCCTTTCTTTTCTTTGGAAGCTGGGGTATAAAAGCAGTGCTGATGTTATTAGACATAAAGACCTTCTTCGGCACTTGAGTCTTCCTCTTCCTAGTGCACAAGTCCTTAAGAATCTTCGCATAAGCGGGGACTTGCTGAATCGCATCTAGGAGAGGGATATTGATGTTAACCTGTTTGAACATCTCTAAAATTTTCTCCATATGAGGACTCGTTCTGTTAGCCCTTAGCCGGTTCGGGTAAGGTGCTTTCGCAATAAGCGCAGGGTCCATCATAGGAGAAGGAAAGGGGGGTAGACGAGATCCCAAAGGAGGTGTGGGGACCGTCTGTGGAGAACTATAAGGGTTGGGTGAAGGTGTTGAGCCTAAAGGGAAATGGAGAATAGGCTCGTGCGAAGGTGGTTTGGTAGAAGAAGAAGGATCAGAAGGTGAAGTGTGTGTATGTGGGAAAGACTCAGCCGGGGTGTTGATATGATTTTCAGTATTATCAATCTCTTCCCCGACATGATTGTTCAGCATTCTTCCCGATCTCAACGTTGTAATGGCATTTACATTGTAATGCCCAGGATTCTGTAGGGGTTGAGAGGGAAGTTTCCCTTTTTCTCTCGCACTCATTTCGGCTTTTAAGCGTGCGATTTCAGCTTCCATCGTGCGAATACTCTCAGCTTGGGACGCTGAGTTTTTCTTTATTTCACTGACGGAAGATCTAACCTCAGTCGAAACATCCATGAAATTTGATAAAAGTGATTTCATGGTTTGAGTGAATTGAGAGAACTCGTCAGAACAGGACTGCATAGGATTAGACTGTGCAGGAGTGTTGCCCTGATTTTGGAAATTTTGTGACTGATAGGGGTGCTGAGTGAGTTGTAGGGGTTGCTGTTGTGGTGGAGGAAGAGCCCGTTGAAATTGATTCGTGTTTGGAACCGTGTTTTGAGATTGGTTTTGGTTCCAAGCAAAATTCGGGTGGTTCCTCCAACCCTGATTGTAACTGGAAGAATATGGATCGTTTCGAGGTCTTTGAAATGCGGCATTAGAATGCTCGTGACCTTGAAACGCAGAGTTTAATGGACATTCTTCCGTTAAATGTGACGGATCAGAACAGCACCCACAAACAGTTTTGGGGAGCGACATTGGGTTTAGGGAGGCTGCTGCAAATTTGTGTTCCATAGCGTCGAGCTTCTTTTGCATTGCTGCCATTTCAGCTCGAACACCTATGGACACATCTATTTGGTGTACGCCACCCCTATTCAATGGTTGTGTTCCACTCTCCCAAATTAGTGATTTTTCAGCGAACTCTTCTAAGTATCGCCAGGCTTCCCCATCATCTTTGGTCATAAAAGTACCTTGACACATGTTTTCAAGGCTCTGTTTAGTGCTAGGGTTACTGCCCTCATATATGATTCGGCAAAGCTCCCATCTCGGGATGCCGTGATGAGGACATTGAACCAATAGATCCTTGAAACGTTTAAAGTATTTTGAAAATGGTTCGGCAGGGAGCTGGGCAAATTGGTTCAGTTCGCTACGGATTCGAGCCGTCTTTTGGACTGGGTAAAATTTCTTAAGGAATGCAGCGACGAATTCTTCCCAATTCGTAATAGAGTGTGCGGTGGTGTTATATAGCCACTTCTCGGCTATATCGCACAATGTAAATGGAAGAAGTCGTAGACGCATCGCATCCACTGAAAGTTGAGACGTACCCATCATTGCGCATACGTTTTCAAATTTGGTAATGAAAACGTAAGCGTCCTCGGTCTCGAGTCCGTGGTATTTGGGTAAAAGATTGATATACTGGGGCTTAATCTCAAAGTTATCCCCATTGGCTGGTGGTGTGGATAAGCAGGTCGAAAGAGGACCTCTATGTGGATAGCATCTTTCCTGGAGAGAAATGTGGGGTGGAGTAGGATTCTGCGCACCAACGGACGGTGGCAGATTAGGGTTAAAGAAATTTGATGGATTCGGATCCATCGGTGTGGGTGTGGTAGTGGGTAAAGAAAAGGTAAATGGAGAATTATCGACTTCGGAGTCGATAAAAGGTACGCGGACTAAACGGGCACTAGAATCCCGTGTCCAGCCTATCTTGTACTAAAAAGGGTTAGTACAAGTGGCAGCGTTGACTTATAATTAGGGATGAATGAATGCGGTGTTTGCTTTTGAAAAGGGACAGATTTTGAAAAAATGATGCGACAAAACAATTGCAGCACACAAACCCTAGAATCTAATGGTCACCTAGGTCCGATCTCTAGACCGCTCCTAACTGCCAAAAGACAAGTCGCAGGATAGAATCCTCCACTGCCTCTTTGTCCCTCTGTGGCCGGATAAGTGCCAGGTAAGTGGGAAGGAACCACCACTACAGTGGACCTAATTAATAACCACTAGCCTTAGACACACTCGCCTTAGGCACCACAAGAAAACGCGGATAAGCAATGAATTACCCACGACCTTCTCTTGTCCTATTGAGCGCGACAGTCCTTAGAGTCTTCTCTAGATTTCTTTTAGTTAATGGGGGTAATGCGGATGCAAGTTTGACGATTTTCGGGGCCTAGGAAGGGTAATGAAATCCCCACCTAATTTGGATTTGGCCGTGCCCCTTAAATTTCCGTATTAGAATGCAAACAACCAAGAAATCAAAATCACACACAATTTTTAATTTGCTTTTGCGCGCTGCGATTTATTTGCAAAGAATCCTGCAGCAAAGGGTTAATTGGAGATAAAAAGAGAGAGGGGAGAGAGACAGAAATCACCTGCACTGAAAATTTTTCAGTGATCCTTCCTTCAAGCCGCGGATCCGCCGCAGATGATGGGTTCAGGCCGCTCTTCCGCGCTGCCTTGATGGGTTCACTTGATCAAATTTCTTCAGGTGCTCTCTGTTGATATTTCCAGCTCTCTGGTATATCCCAAATGATTTTTCAACAGCACAGAATGCTCCAGATCACCTTGCAGTCAATCACAACACACGTGTAAGAGTTTGTACGAATTTTGAATTCAAGAAGTAGAATGTAATAATTCTTTCACTTCAAACTAAAAATGTAAATGAATTAGCGCGATCCCCGGCAACGGCGCCATTTTGATTGAAACATTTTCTGACGTGTATATGTAAAAAGTAACGACAATCAAAAAATTATATTGACCGCAATCAAACTACGGTGTCGGATGTAGTTAATGAATGAGTGCGGATCGTCCACAGGGATTGCACAATTCAATTGTATTTTGATACGTTTGAAATGAAATGTTAAGCAACAATAAACGAAAACATGATTCAAGATGTGATTTGTATTCGAGTGTCACTATTCTTTACTCAAGAATCAAGAAACTATAAACAATCAAGAATCGGTAGTTTTGATAATATTTCCAATCAACAATCAAGAATATAAGTGAGGCTCGTTGGAATCGATCGGATCTTTAGACGTGATGTAATCTAAAGGGTTTCGTGTTCTTGTCCTTCGAAGAATTGATACTAGATCAATGGTGATCGACGAGAGTTAGGGTTTTCTTGATGAAATTAGGGTTTCATCTCTTAACCCTTGTTCTTTCGAGGATACCATTTATATTCTAGCCTCTAGCAATTTCAAGAAACGATCGGAACTCCCCAATCTCGAGCGATGTCGATCAAGAAAGCATCGCAACGAATTGGGTCGTCGATTCTTGAACTTGCTAGGGTTTACAAACTCATGGGATTCAAGAATCGATTACAAATTTGTTACATCATCATACTAAAGATCGTCTCGACTCCTCGACGAGCGGAGTTTTATTCACACATCACCACACAGATAATATTCAAGATTTGTAAAGATAACATGATGCGGAATTTAAAGAAAACAAGATAAAAGAATATCACCTTTTATTTAATCAACAATTTCAATACATTCTTTCAAGAATCTACAAGAAGAAGAAATCGATCGTTGACTCGGCTTCGCTCGTCTCCGTGGATCGTGGATCTACTTTGATCTCTTGCCCGATTGAAGATCGGCTCGGCTCATAAAAGGGTTGAAGGCATCTTGCTTGGCTTGCACTCAAGATCTTGAATTGTGGTTGGATTTAGGGTTAGGGTTTCCTACAAGCTCTCTCACTAAACTTGAGGAAGAGGAAGATGAAGAATGGGATTGATTTTTTCTAAACTTTCCCAAGGTTGCCAAGATATGAAATGAGTGAGCCTAGGGTCTTATTTATAGAACTCTCAAACCCTAGGTTTAGGTTTGAATTAGAACTTTCCCTCCCAAAGTTTGTTGAAGAGTTTCTAGAAGGAGTTTGTTAGGAGTTAGCTTAGGGTTTAAGCTAGGGTTTAGGGAAAGTTCTAGAAGTATTAGGCTAATGTAATGTAACTCAAGGTGTTTGCTGATCTGGTAGAAGTCTCTGGAGTTTTCTGGAACTTTGGATGTATTTCTGAACTGTAGGCCCTGTAGAGGAGTTGTACACTGAAACTGAGGATATGATGTCACCAATGGGCCGCGCTTCCGCGGCATAAGAAGGCTATGGCCACGGATGCGCGGCCATGTGGGGTCCTTGGGATTTGTGTCTTCTGCAGTGCTCTTGTACTTCTGTTTGGGCTTTTCTCTGATGTTTTGAATTGCATTTTCCCTTCTGTGTTGATACCAGATTTGATTTTAGTGAGTTTACGAGCAATTGTAATGGTCGAGCAATGTAATGATCGAGCAAGCTTCTCTTTTCCTGCATAGACTTCGAAACACGGGTTGCAAGATATAGAAAATATGCTATGTAATGCAATGCAGTCAATTTCCCTAGAAATGCCGGTTTTAAGGTCGAATACATGTAATCTGATATTTTGCGACCGATTTGCTAATATGTGAATTATGAATACCGTACACTTCTATATGGATGCAAATGATAAGGAAATTGCCGGTTAAAATATGCAATATTTTCGACTGATCAACTAGCGCGGATGAAAAACATATACAACATCTACTAATATATATACCAATATATTATATTTCGCTCAAGGCGTGAATGAAAATGGAACATCAAAGAAATGTACAGCATCACAGAACAATACAGATATCTGGGATCCCCGGGTTTCACAGAGCCACTACTGAAACCCGACGTTCCTCTGGTCGTGTGGATAGCCTGTGCAATGAAATCCTAGACCCCTACGGGCGCGGCAAGTCACCCGCCAAAACCTGAAGCGAGGCAGCCCCCTTCAGCACCGTGAATGGACCACCCAGCACTTCACGGAATCCGGTAACTTGGGCACCCCTCCTGGGTCAACCTGTACCCCCTACGAGTGCGGCGAATAGCCCGCCAATCCTGGAGTGAAGCCCCCTCCGTCCCAATGCCATGAGATGCGGGCTTGTTGCCTTCTAGAACCCGGCTATCCGTGCACCCCTCCGCGGGGTAACCCTAGTACAGAAAGTAAAATATACATGCAATGGGTACATCGACCGCAACCTGGTCGTGCCCCCAAAAGAATAATACAAACAGGCAGTGACGGCAGTCCACATGTCGGACGCTCGCCCCGCAATATCAAATGTACATAATACAACAGAAACGGTACTAGCATTGCATCCAGGCTATCCCCACGACCGATCCGCAACATCACAGCAAAAACACAGAACATCAACGTGAAAGTCACGTTCGGAAATCTGTCTAACCGGGCTATAGCAGTTAGACCGGATTTACCGATCGAGTGACATTCACGGTCGCAGATATAATGTAAATACTGTGAAAAAAATGTGTTTAAAATATCCGATCGATCAAAAATTAACAAGTGGGCCCCCAAGCAATACTGTAGCACTCACAGAAAATCTGGGCCCGAAATTAATATTCCAAAACCCCTAAAATAAGCCCAGAAGCCCACTGGAGAAATTGGACACAGTGAGGACACCAATGTGCGGCGGAACCGCGGCCCAAGGGGGAGTTTGGCCGCGGTTCCGCGCTTCAATTGTCGACTGACTGTGTCGAATTTTTCCAGTAGTCTTAGAATTTCCAGTACATCAGTTTTCTACAACCTGAAAAAAATTTCGAGACCAAAAAATTTCAACAGAAAACTGATGTGAACAAAAATGCAAGTTTTGGAATTTTGGTCGATCGGAAATGTAAAACACATCAAACGAAGCTAGACGAAGTTAATGGCGAGGCTCTGATACCACTGTAAGTGCACGGCGGCGCCCCGGCCGTCAATCCGACGGCCAAATGCGGAAACGGTGATAAGCTTTAATTTTGCGAACTTAGCAAACCGGCACCACCGCGCACTAAACCCCGGATCGGGCCATTAAACTAGATCTAGCTAACAACAAGACGGGTTAGAGATGTACCGAGTGATCCGAGTCCTCCGGTCTTCTCGTCGTCGTCCCGATCTCTCGCGGAAACTCCGGTCGTCGCCTCCTCGTCGGAAGGGCACCACATCGTCTGTATCTTTTACGGGCTCCCGCCTCTATACCGAGGCAACTCGGGCATGAAGCTGGCAAGTCGACATGCCCAAGATTTGCTGTAGAATGTGTAGGGTTGTGTCTCATTTGGGGTTTTGTTGCCTTTGTAAATGGAGGAATGAGGTTAAGAAAAATGGTGCTTTCATTTTTCATGCAAGGAAATTGAGATGAAGATAAAATGCCACAAGCTCACAAAATGAAAACTCTCCCCTTCTCCCTCAAAGAAGTGGCCGGCCCCATATACATGTGAGAATGGTGGAGGAAAAATCAAGCATGAAGGGAGGTGATGGTAGGAGAAGAAAAAATGTGACCATATCCAAACATCAACCATGCTTAATTCACATCAAAACCATACCCTTTCAAATCTCAATTAATGCACCATCATGGATGAAAGATGCTTAACATATCATAATGAATACATTTGTAAGAAACCCCCTCCACAAATGTTATTTGCAAACTTGCAAATAACCCCCTCCATCGGAAAAGTCCGGCCGGGAAAGAACAAAGGAAAACCGGCCGGAACGGAATGCAAACTGGCAACTCCAGAAAACTGGTCCCGTAATAAATTACAGGAAAACCCCGCTACTGCATATACATGCCCGCATTTGTATTCCGACCGGATACAAATGCAATGAGACAAAATCTACACTGTACTATGCTAGGATCCGGCTTAAACCAAAGCCGGCTAGTAATATCCGTTCGATCCTGATCCGTGCAATACCGCACGTATCCGATCGAACCCTGCCATATATCTATACGGCCTCTAGTACAAACCGTCCGATCCTGACCCGTGCAATACCGCACGTATCTGATCGGACCCTGCCATATCTCCATACGGCCTCTACAGCGTTTCGCCCGAAAGTTTGAGTAACTGAAATTGTGGTGGACTCTAAAGACTCGTCAATACTATGGCTGTGGATTTAACCACTAGCACGTCAGAGGTATAAGCCAATACGTAACGGGCCACCAGCTATTGACTAAAAGGGACGTCGATGAGCGAACTCATCCTGACACCCTACTGAGCCTGTCAGTGACAATATCCGTATAGTCCGGTCCGTTCGTCTATGAGCATCGCATGTCGGGCCTAGGGGGTTGGTAAAAGTCAAACCCCCAAAAGCGGTACAAGTCGTGTCGGAGTGTAGCCCAGAACACCCTGAGATACTACTGGAATACCTACCAGTAAATCTCCTGCCTTGGCCAAGGACTTCGTGTAATGGCTCTCCTAGACACAGCGCGACCTCACCCCCAATACCGGGAGAGACGAACCCCTGAAGATCCGCTCACTGCCTCCATGTGGCTCGGGACTGTACCCAACTAAAACCTGTTTGCACGACTCCTTTGAGCCGTGGTAGGGTAGTAATCAAAGCACAGTGGGAACTCACACGAGACAAATGACGATCCCCAGGTCGATGAACTAACCTGTACACATGTCACCTGGGAACTGCTATCTGACATCAGGTATAAGACCAACTAGCATGTTCCCGGCGAGTCCTGTCCGGTGTACTCATAACCCAATGAGCACCTGTATACATCTTAGGTGAACCAACTGACACCAGTGGCCTGTGAGACCGGCCACCGCCCCTCGTCGGGGTCTCGACTGTATACACTAGTCTACTCTGGAGAATCGATGCCCTGTCTCGAAACTCCCACGACTAGGGACCTTTTAAGGATGTTCTTATAGACTACCAGCTCCCACGTATATGATCGCCCTCATACTGCTGGCAGTCAAGAAAGAATCCTAGGGGCTCTATCAACGTGTAATAGCGACCTGTAAGGTCACCTGAAGCAGTACACGACGATAAAGGTAAACCAGATAGCATACTATCATCTCGAGTAAGACTGTCTTACCGGGATAGGTCATCCCTCAATCATCGCAATCACGTGCCTGTGATCCAATAATTGACTCTGAGGGCATTATCTCCAACAAGAGAGAGAAAAGAAACACTCTGCGTGCACTCTAACCTAGATCAGAATGGTTATCACTTTATCTAATCAGGAAACCTCCCACTGTACTGTCAAATTCTCCACCAAACCTGAAAGAAGAATCAATCGGGATCACCCGAAGAGTAAACCAACTCATTAGTGGGAATCGGGATCCAACTCTCATCGCATGATAACGTGAAGGAATCCACTCACGTTATCACACTCCAGAAGGTATGCGCATGCCTGGCAAGTTTCTGTTTCTTTAGAAACTCCCGATATGGATTTTTTCCCCATGCTCTTATGACCTTGACGTTGGCTAAAATGCCATAAGTCACATGTCAAGTTCTACCCATCATTATCTTGTCAATTTGAACCCATCCGCACATGCCCCTGACGTTCGCCAAATGGCAAAACGACTGTCCCAAACCAACTCATCTATCTATGCAATAGAAGAATACCCAGCAGCTACCAAACACTATGCCTTGGCGTTGGTCAAAATACATAGCTTTAATACTACTGAATACCCAACTGAAATGATGGAGGGCTACGGCTGGTTTTTGGCGAAAAACCTTTAACGTAACGAACTTGATATCGCTGAAGGAACCTGATAGCTTTTTATAAAAATATAGTGGCGAAAACCTTCGCTAAAGAGGTCATTCCCGGTGAAGGGATCTCGGCTCTTTCCTCATGGAATGAGGTGCAGGATATTCCAACTGAATACCGCGATGCAAAGCAACAAGTAATCGACTATAGTGAAGTTATTACCCTGACGCAAACTTCTGCCCAAGGGGTCATTCCCGGTGAAGGGATCTCGGCCCTTGCCTCGTCGAATGAGGTGCAGGATATTTCAATTGAATACCACTAAGCAAAACAAAAGAAAACGTCCTTGTAATAACACTTTTTAAAACTGTTCCAACAACATCCAAACAGGTTTGTTTTCCTTTGCATTGATCAGAATTAACGCAGTCCCATCAATTAATCACACCAGAAAAGAACGAAAATAAAATGTACGTATATGCCATCCGCATTCGCCACTGGGTCCCGTCATCACCCGTTAGGTTACTTAACTAACGACAGAGCGGGGACTGGACTAGCACGGGTGTAAAATATATACAACATCTACTAGTATATATACTAATATATAATAATCGCTCCAAGCGTGATAATATGCAACATTACAGAAAATTAATAAGTATCACAGAACAATATAGATAATCTGGGATCCCCGGGTTTCACAGAGCCGCTGCTGAAACCCGACGTTCCCCTGGTCGTGTGGATAGCCTGTGCAATGAAAACCTAGACCCCTACGGGTGCGGCAAGTTACCCGCCAAAACCTGAAGCGAGGCAGCCCCCTACAGCAAAGTGAATGGACCACCCTGCACATCACGGAATCCGACAACTTGAGCACCCCTCCTTGGGTCAACCTGTACCCCCTACGAGTGCGGCGAATAGTCTGCCAATTCTAGAGTGAGGCCCTCTGCCTCTCAAAGCCATGAGATGCGGACCCGTTGCTCTCCAGAACCCGGCTATCTGTGCACTCCGTCGTGGGGTAAACCGAGTACAGAAATGAAAAATATGTACAACGGGTACATCGACCTTAGCCCGGTCGTGCCCCAAAAGAATATTATACAAACAGGCAGTGACGGCAGTCCACATGTTGGACGCTCACCCCGCAATATCAAATGTACAAATAAATCCAAACCGCACTACCATTGCACACTGCTATCCACCACGACAAATCCGCAACATCACAGCACAACACAGAACATCAACGCAAATGTCACGTTCGCAAACCCGTCAAAAAGAACTATAGCAATTAGACGCAATTTACTGCTCGAATGACATTCACGGTCGGAGATATAATGTAAGTACTGTAAACTAACAAGTTTAAAATTCTGATCGACAAAACTTCCCGTAGTGGGCCCTAAGTACAACTGCAGTACTCAAACAAAATCTGGGCCCAAACAAAATATTCCAGAAACCACAATTTTTCATGAAAGACACTACTGTAGAAAAATGGTTCATTGTTGCTCCAGAACCGCGGCAGAACCGCGGCCAAACCATGGTTTGTGCGGCGGTTCCGCGGTGCTCTGGAAGCTTCAGTCTACCAAATTTATACAGTATTCTTAAAAAAGCCTGCTCGATTTTCTGAGATGCTAAAAATAATTTTTAGACCTGTTTTAAAAATCGACAGAAACTTTAGCCTGAAAAGTGCGGTTTTGGAAATTTCGTTCAATCGATATTTTAAACACGTTAGAACAAGTTAGTAAAGGTTAATGGCGTGGCTCTGATACCATGTAAGTCTACGGTAGCGTCCCGGCCGTCATTCTAACGCCAAACGCGGAACAAAAACTTTTATAACTGGTGCTATCGTATACTATAACTTGGATCTTGCCATTAACGCTAAACTAACAAACTGTAAAGAGGTAGAAAAGCTATACCGATCGATCCGAGTCCTTCGGTCTTTAGCCATTATCCCATGCTCCTTGCGGCAACTCCGATCTCCTGTCTTCTCATCGAGGTGGCACCATGTTAACGGATCTTTAAACGGGCTCCCGCCTCTATACCGAGGCAACTCGGTCATCAAGTCTGCTAAAATAGATGACCAAGATGAAGTAGAGAATGAGTAGAATACTTTGTCTCAAACACCCTAGGGTCCTCATCACATGAGAGGGTTAGGGTGGAGGTTGAAGAAGATGCTAAGGATTGGAAATGGTGAACTCAAGAAACTATCTCAAGAGAGCAAAAACCAAGCATACAAAAATTAACCCTTTTTTTGCCCTCTTTTCTTGTGTGTGATATATATAAGGTTTAGTGTTAGAGAAATAAAGAAAATATCTTATCAAAATATCTCCAACACAACCCTAAAATATCCCACCCAAAACAAACTCAATTAACTCTCTAATGACTCACTAGATGACTCACTACATGAGTCATTAGTGAACATTCTAGAATTAATAAGTCATAACAATGAGTCACCCTTTCCAAAACCAATAATCATTTAAATCAAAATGATTAATCCAAAAAGAAATGCATCTTCTAAAATATTCTCGTAACGGATTACCAAAATACCCCTCATCTGTATATACATACCTGTATCCGTATTCCGACCGAATACGAATACGAGAGACTAAAATATTCCGACTCATTATAATACTTGGATCCGGCTTAAACCAAAGCCCACCAATATCATCTGTCCGAAATATAACACGTGCACAAGTGCATGTGCATTTTCGAACCCTACCATAAAACCGTACGGCCTCTACAACGTTTCTCCTGAACTTGGGAAACTATCTGTGGGGGACTCTAAAGACTCGTCAGTACCCTGGCAGTGGGTTTAACTACAAGCACGTCAGCGGCACTAGCTGTGTGTAACGGCTGCCCATGTACTGACCGAAAGGGAAGCTGATGAGCGAACTCATCCTGGAACTCTACTGAGCCTAACAGTGACAATATACATACAGTCCGGTCCGTTCGTCTATAAGCATCGCATATCGGGCCTAGGGGGCTGGTAACGTCAGACCCCCAATAGTGGTATAAGTCGTATCGGAGAGTAGCCCTAAACACCCTGAGAAACTACTGGAATACTTACCAGTAATTCTCACCTACCTTGGCCAAGGACTTGGTGTAATAGCTCTACTAGACACAGCACGATCTCACCCCCAATACCAGGAGAGACGAATCCCCTGCCGATCCGCTCACTTGACTCCATGTGGTTCGGGACTGTACCCAACTAAAACCTGTTTGCATGACTCCTTTGAGCCATGGTAGGGTAGTAATCAAAGCACAGTGGGAACTCACACGAGACAAATGACGATCTCAGGTCGATGAACTAACCTGTACACACTTCACCAGGGAACTGCTATCTGACGCTAGGTATAAATACCAACTAGCAGGTTCCCGGCGAGTCCTGTCCGGTGTACTCATAACCCAATAAGCACCTGTATCCATCTTAGGTGATCCAACTGACACCAATGGCTTGTGAGACCGGCCACCGCCCCTCGTCGGGGTCTCGACTATATACATTAGTCTACTCCGGAGTATCGATGCCCTGTCTCGAAACTCCCACGACTAGGGACCACTTTAAAGGATGTGCTTATGGACTGCCCAACTCTCACGTATATGATCGCCATCATACTGTTGGTAGTCAAGCAGGATCCTAAGGGCTCTATCAACGTGTAATAGCGATCATGTCACCTAAAGTTGTACACGACTGATAAAGGCAAACCAGATAGCATACTATCATCTTGAGTAAGACTGTCCTACCGGTATAGGTCCTCCCTCAATCATTGTAATCACGTACCTACGATCCAATAATTGACTTTGAGGGCACTATATCTAACAATGTACGTATATGCCATCCGCATTCACCACTAGGTCCCATAATCACCCATTAGGTTACTTAACTAACGACAGAGCGGGGACTAGACTAGCGCGGGTGCAAAACATATACAACATCTACTAGTATATATATAACAATATATAATGATTGCTCCAGGCATGATATATGCAACATCACAGATAAGCGATAAGCAACACAAAACAATACAGATAATCTGGGAGCCCCGGGTTTCCTTTGAGCCGCAAGTGAGACCCGACGTTCCCATGGTGATATAGATAGCCTGTGCAATAAAAACCAAGACCCCTACGAGCGCGGCAAGTTACCTGCTAAAACCAGAAGTGAGGCAACCCCCTTCATCAAAATGGATGGGCCACCCGGCACTTCACGGAATCCGGTAACTTGAGCACCCCTCCTTGGGTCAACCTGTACCCCCTACGAGTGCGGCGAATAGCCTGCCAAGTCTAGAGTGAGACCCCCTCTGTCTCAACGCCATGAGATGCCGGCCCATTGCACTATAGAACCCAGATATGCGTGCACTCCATCGCGTGGTAATCCTAGTACAGAAAAGAAAATATGTACAATGGTGACATCGACTTCAACCCGGTCGTGCCCCAAACAAATAATATACAAAAAGGCAGTGACGGAAGTCCACATGTCGGACGCTAGCCATGCGATATCAAATGTACAAATGAAACTAAACTGTACTAACATTGCACCCAAGCTATCCACCACGACGAACCAGCCAACAAACACAGCACAACACAGAACATCAACGTGAATGTCGCGTTCGCAAACCCGTCTAAAAGAACTATAGCAATTTGACAAGTTGTACCGCTCTAATGACATTCACGGTCGCAGATAGTAATGTATTTACTGTAAAATACGACATTAGATCTGCACGCAATTAGCAAACCAAACCAATTTCCAAAACCATGGAAAAAACAGTGAGCTAAAGTTCCACAAACCGACCGTTTAAAGCCAATTCGGAAGTCCGAATCAAAACGAAACGCGCCCGAACCTTCACGGGGAGTTAGAGTACGAAATTAACTTCAATTCAGGGGGCTTAAAGGGGGTACCCTACCCCCGAGGCCACCACGAGGTGGCCAGGGGATGAGGCAGACCCGAAACTGCCCAAGATGGGGCAGTTTCGGGTCCCCACTTCCAAGACCACCTTGTGGTGGTCTTGGGGAGTGGGCCCAACCGTTTGCTCCTTTAGGGGGTTCCCCGAGATGCCCATGCTCCACCCCATGGCTTCTCAGTTAAAACCGTGAGCCCGCGAGGTGTGCAAACAACTCAAACTTTCAGTTTTTGGAACTGTTTTTGTCGGCAGTTTTGCATGACAAAAACGGCGGATTTCTAATGTCGCAATGAGTTATTATGGGGTTAATGAGTTGGCTCTGATACCATGTTGGGTTATGGAAGTGCCCCGGCCATCAATCCGTGGCCAAATACAGAACAAAAACTTTTAGAAACCGGCGCTAACGGAACCTAAATTTACGGATCGTACCATTAACCCGATACTGGTAATTAGAAAGGAGTTTAGAGAGGTTATACCGATCGATCCGTGTCCTTCGGTCTTCAACCTCTGTCCCAAGCTCCTCGTAGCTTCCCCGATCAAGTTTGATCTCCGGTCTCCCCACATCAAAGAAGATCCACGTCGAGGGTTCGTAATACGGGCTCCCGCCTCAAAACCGAGGCAACTCGGGTATTTAGTTTGCTAGCCTAGATAACCAAGATGAAGTAGAGAGTGTGTGTAAATACTTTGTCTTAATACACCCAAGGATTCTCAACTCATGAGAGGGTATGGGTGGAGGTTGAAGAAGATGCCATGGGTGAAGAGTGTGAGCTCAAGAAAAAGCAAGTGAAGAAGTGGCTAAGTATTGTGTTGTGTTTCTTTTGTGAGAGTGAGCAACTAAAGAAAAGCCAAGGCAAGAAAAAGATCTACCCCCTTCACAAAATATCAACAACAAATATCTTAGTCGAAACAAATCAACACATGACCCAATACCATGAGTCACCATGTGCATGCATCATGAATCAATGCTCAAAGCCAAGACTTGCACTAACATTTTCCACCAATTAAACATTTAAACCAAAATGTTTAATCCCAAAAAGAAATGGCATCAACTAAAGAAATCTTGTAACGAATTACAAGAATACCCCTCATCCGTATATACATACCCGCATCCGTATTCCGACTGAATACGAATACTACGAGATGAAAGTAATCCAACAATATAATACTAGGATCCGGCTTAAACCAAAACCCACTAGTATTATCCATCCGATCATGATCCTGTTAGTTATATGTATGCCCTAGAGGCCATTACTGTACATATGATGTATATTGTAGTGGATGCTAGGACGTATATAGGGAGGACTTTCTTGCTCGACATGATAGTATGCTATCTGGTTACACTTTACCTTAACGTGTACACTGACTGTCTCTCTGTTACATGTTGGTAAAGCCCTTAGGATCTGTACTTGACTACCTGGACTATGATGCGGATCATACTAGTGGGGATATGGTAGTCCATAAGTACATCCTTCAAAGTCCCTAGTCGTGGGTGTATCGAGACGGGGCATCGATATACCAGAGTAGACTAGCGTATACCATCTCGACCCATACAGATGGGCGATGGATGATCCCATATCCATTGGTGTTTGACATCAGGGTGATATACGGGTGCTCAGTAGAGACTGGGTACACTGGACGGACTCGCCGAGAACTCCCAGATGGTATTATACCTCACGTCAGATGGCAGTTCTCTGGTGACACTGGTACAGAGTAGTCTGTTGACCCGAGATCGTCATAGAGTCTTGTGTGGTTCCCACTGTGCTTTGATTTCCATCTTACCACGTCCAAGAGGGCGTGCAAAACGGTGGTTTTTGGGTACAGTCCCGAGTCACATGGAGGCAATGAGCGATAGGAGGGGATTCGTCTCTCCCGGTATAGGGGATTGATGTTGCGCTGTGTTCGATTGGCTATAACAGGAAGTCCCTGGCCAGGGCTGCTCAGAGAATTGCTGGTAAGTGTTACCAGTAGTTTCTCGACCCGTTATGAGCCTCATATCGACACGACTTATCGAGCTATTGGGGTCTGACGTTTACCACCCCTAGGCAAGATATGCGACATATCAGACGATCAGACCGGACTGTACGGTAGTGTTACTGGTTGGATTCACTGGAGTGTGAGCGGGCTTGCTCGTCGATCTTCAGATCGCTCAATACCTGGGTGGCCGTTACGTTTAGCAGACCGCTTGCGGCTTGTGGGTGTTTGATATGATCATCACCTGCTGCCGGCGTATTGACGAGTCTTTAGAGTCCTACACAGAGGTTTCCTGGCTCAAGCGAAACGAAATAGGAGCGCATATGAGATATGTGCGGGACCGAGAATAATACGTGTATGTGATACCGTATTACATTCTCGCGATGAATGTATCGGAAAGGTTGTATGCGATATAACCTAGTTATCGATTCAAGCGTTGATTCGATAAGCCGATACATTGAATACTAGTCGGTTGTGTGCGACATGACCGGATCATTGAATCAAGTGTTAATTTAATGATTTAATGCATAATTATATATTTGATATGTTACTTTGCACTAACTAGTATTGGTTCACTTTAAACGGATTTTCTCACTTGGATTGTGCACATTATATATGTGATATATTTTTGTGCACTTGTATGTATCATGTTTGATGATGCATGCTAACTTGTGTTTTGTGTGAAGATTAAACCATGGTTGTGAGAGTGGTTAGGGTTTTATTTTCCATTACTTATTTATTCATTTATTTATTTGTTTATACATTTTGGAAAATAAATGGAAAAGAGAAAAGAATGGTGGCTTTATTTGTTCTTTAGTTGAAGCTTCATGAAGCTTTGATAAAGTCAACCATTCTTATCTCATCCTTAACCCTAACCATTTCCACTAACCCTAGTTTAGTCTCTACACTTGACCATGGTTAATTTTATGATAAGAATTCATTTTCTTTTCTTTTTCAATTAACTTATCATAACTATTTTCCTTCTTCTTCTTCATCTTCTTCACATGAAGAAAGTTCACTTCATCAATGGTGATTAATGAAAACAAGTGAGAAATCCAATTCTAAAGTCTACCCACTTCCTATTTCTTCATCCTCTACCTCTTGCCAAGTAGTAGAGTGTGTTCTCTTCACAAGTTTTTGGACTTGGTGAAGTCGGAGCTTGATTTAGCGATGCCTCGACGTAGATCATCTTCGGCACGTCGTCGATGACCTAGCCCGCTTCTTCTCCGATGAAGCCGACGCAAGAGTCCGGATTTCGGATTTGTACAGCGGAGATGACTTCTTCATGGAGCTATGGAGGTGGACAAACGGATCTACAAAGGTTGTATATCCGTATCCCTTAGTTAAGTGTTAACTAGTTAGCTTTTTCGCCTAGTTTTCTAGCAAACGATCCGTAGTCGGGTCTCTCGGCACCTAGATATTTTGAAATTGGCATGGTTGATGCCTTGTGAGACCTCATTAGGGTGCCTAGGAACCCTACAGATCCGTGCATGAATATGATTGAACTCTTCCATAAAACCATACGGTCTTTACAACGTTTCTCCTGAACTAGGGAAACCCTCTGTGTGGGACTATAAAGACTCGTCAATACACTGGCAGTAGGTTTAACCACAAGCACGTCAGCGGCACTAGCTGTACGTAACGGCTACCCAGGTACTGAGTGAAAGGGAGGCCGACGAGCAAACTCATCTTGAAACCCCTACTGAGCCTGACAGTGACAATATCTGTACAGTCCAGTCTGTTTGACTATGAGTATCGCATATCGAGTCTAGGGGGTGGATAAAGTCAGACCCCTAATAACTTGACATTTAGTGTCGGTATGAAGCCCATCACCACCTGAGAAACTGTTAGTGTATATGCCCTAGGGGCCATTATTGTATCATACTAGTTTGTATATTACTTAATGGAAGCTTGGGATAGCCACATGTATATAACAGTCTTGCTAAACATGGTAGTATGCTACTTGGTTTTTCTATCTTAATATGTGAGTATACGTATTGATAGAGCTCTTAGGATCTTGCTAGACTACCAGCGTTGTGGTGGCAGTCACACTAGTGGGGGCTGGGTAGTCTACAAGCACATCCTTATTCAGGTCCCTAGTCGTAGGATTATCGAGATAGGGCATCGATACTCCGGAGTAGACTAGTGTGTATGCTTCTTATCCCAGTTAGGGAGATGGTCTGTCCCACAGCCGTCAGTACGTCATACTGGAGATAGTATGCAGGTGCTCGTTAGGTTACGGGTACAGCGGACAGGACTCACGGGGAACTGTTAGTTGCTATTATACCCATCGTCAGTTAACAGTTCCCAGGAGACATGAGTACAGCATAGTCCGCAGACTTGACATTGCTACTTCTCCTCGAGTGTGTCCCACTATTCTTAGATTGCTACCCTACCACGGCTCAAAGGAGTCGTGCAAACAGGTAGCAGTTGGGTGCAGTCCTGAGCACTTGGAGGCAGTGGCGGTTAGACAGGATTCGTCTCTCCCGGTATTGGGAGTTGATATCGCGTTGTGTCAGAGAGCCATTATGCAAAGTCCCTGGCCAGGGCAAGCGAGATTTACTGGTAGGTTCCAGTTGTTTTCTCAGGGTGTAATGGGCTACGCTCCGACATGACATATACCGCTATTAGGGAACTGACGCTTGCCGCCCCCTAGGCCCGATATGCGATAGTCTTAGACGAACAGACCGGACTGTACGGAGATTGTCACATCAGACTCAGTAGGAGTTTGGATGGGTTTCCTCATCGGCCTTCTTATCGACATCTACCTGGGGACCGTTACGTACAGCTAGTGCCGCTTGCGGTCTGTGGTTAAACCCACAGCCAGCATAGTAGTCGAATCTTTAGAGTCCCACACAGAGAGTTTCCCTACTCCAGGCGAAACGATATAGAGGTCGTATGGTTTTACGACAAGGGTTCGGACGCATACGTGTGTTTATGCACGTACGACATCCGGACAGTTTTTACTAGCCGGCTTTGGTTTAAGCCAGTTTCTAGTATCCGGTTATTGGATTTATACAGTTTAAAGTTTTTCCGTGTTTTCACGAATAGGAGGGGCGTTCTCGTAATTTCGCGAGAAGCTTCTAGAAGGTTGGTGACTTGGGGGTTTAGGTAGCATAAGTATTAAATGAGATTAGTGACTCATTTGTGTGATTCATCCTTGTCATTAATGCATCATAAATGCTTAATGACTCATGTAGATGAATCACTCATTTGTATTTATGAAGCATAGTTGTTAAATCGTTTATTTCATTTATCTTGATAATGATAATGCTTTATATATATCATGAGAAATCATTATCTCATTCCATTCTCTTGCTCACCTTCTCTCTCCTCAAGCTCTCTCTCTTCAAACCCTAATCCTCCCCTCTCATGTGTTGAGACCAAGTATTAGAATAGACTACTTAATCCATAACCCTTCTCTATATCACCTAAGTTACTTAGATTAGCATTTTAAGAAACCTAGTTACCTCAAGTTAGAGGTGAAGCTTGAAGTAAAGCTCTCGGGTGGATCATCTACTACATAAAGAAGGCCGGAGAGGACGTGGAGAACGAAAAGACGAAGGACACAGTTCATTAGGTATAATCACTTTTCATAGTAGTTGATAACTTCTATGATTCTTGTTAGTTATAGTTTAGCAAAGATTCTCGGTTAGTCGATGTTTATGGAAAGAACAAGATCGTTTTTCAATTTTCCGCCTCCCCGCAAGTCGTGGGGTGTTGTACATCGACTTACAGTGGTATCAGAGCCTCGCTAAACAATAATTAATTCATTAGCAAAGTCGTATGAATTTCGAACGCAAAACGAACCGAAAAAGACATCGATATCACCATGTTTCTGTCGATTTTAAAACTGGCTCTAAAAATTTTTCAGGGAGCTTCAGAATAACAAGCAGAGAAATATAAGATCACTGGAGAAAATTGGGTTTCTGAATCGGCCGTACAGCCGCGGAACCGCGGCCGATCCCACCGATCCACCGCGGATCCACGGCCGAGTTGGTGCCGATTCAACCCAGTTTGCTCCAGTAACTCTTCTGTGATATTTTTGTATTTTCTGGAATATTTATTTTCTGCTCAAGTCTCAGGTGCACAGAGAAGTTTTGGGAGTAGAATCTGATATGTTTGCTCGATCGAAATTATACGATGTTTGTTAATTTGATTATATCTGTGTTTGTATAATGTGTTCGTAAACCTCCCATAACTGCTAGTATGTCGGTTGGCAGGGGGTTGCACATTTCTGTAATGGTTTTTGCTGTTTGTGGTTGTGAACTGTATTGGACTGTTGTGATGATTAGCCGGGGTTTGAGATGGGTTGTTATATTCATTCTTTCAATGTAATTGTAATATGTTGTAATATTATTTTGCGGGGCACATCCAGGTTGCAGTTGTAGCCACCGTTGTATTATTTCATTTTACTGTTTTTGCTCCTAGGATAGACCCAAGGTGGGGTGCACAAACTACCGAGTACTTTGAAGTGTTTAGTGGCCTACTCACGTTGTTGAGGGAGACCGCTTCACTTCGGGTATTTGGCGGGTAGTTTGCCGTACCCGTAGGGGTCTAGGGTGGGGTAATGGCTATTCATCACAACTATGTAATCCGTCTTTTGTTGCAGGCTCTAAACAAACGCGGATTGCTTGCAAATCCAATAATGTTCATATGAGATCTGGAATGCCTATTATTGCGTCTGACAAATGTACAATATCTATATATGATAGCTATTTAGACGTCACTTATGTTTTACACCCGCGCTAGCCCAGCCCCCGCTCTGCCGTTAGTTAAGTAACCTAACGGGTGATGACGGGACCCAGTGGCGAATGCGGATGGCATAAGAGGACGTTGTATTTTCGTTGTTTTCTACAATGATAGGTTAATGATGGGACGCATTATTTATAATGCAAAGAAAATAAACCAAAAGATGAATCGTTGGAACAATTTAAAAGAAACCACTCGGTTATTTTAAAACAGATGATATTTTTAAATTGCGGAGCTTTAACCACTCCTTTTAAAAAGCTATCAGGTTCCTTCGGTCATATCAAATTCACTACGTTCACGGTTTCGCCAAAACCATTCTTAGCCCTCCGTCATTTCATTTGGGTATTCAGTAGTATTCAAGCTATGTATTTTGACCTAACGCCAAGGCATGGTGTTTGGTAACTGCTGGGTATTCATTTGTCGCATAGATAGATGAGTTAGTTTGGGACAGTCGTATTATCATTTTGGCCGAACGTCAAGGATATGTACGGATGGGTTCAAATTAACAAGATAATGATGGGTAGAATTTGACATGTGACTTATGACATTTTGACCTAACGCCAAGGTCATAAGAGCATGGGGCAAAAATATATATCGGGAATTTCTAAAGAATGAAATTTGCAAAGAGATGCATACCATTTGGAGTTTGATGAATGTTGGTAGGATTCCTTCAACATTATCATACGATGATATTTGGATCCCGATCCTACTGTGAGTATATGCTACTCATCAGGAGATTCTTCACTTAACGATCAATGCTATAAACCAAGTAGGTGTCAAGAAAGGTGTCAGCGGGGTTACGCCCCCAGAGAAAAGAGGTTATTTAATTAAGGAACTTCGCGAAAGCGTTAGAAAACCTCCCTCGAAGTACCGACACCAGCCTGGCTGAACGGTTAAGCAAGTATTGTACAGTGAGAATAGTCCTGGCTAATTCTTCTTTTATGGTTTGAGGAAGGATTCGAGAAACAGTGGGAGCCATCCAGTTTAGATAAATTAAAAACCACTCTAAACTTGCAAGAGCATCAAGCTAAAGTGTTTCTTCTCTCTCTCCTACTTGCAGCGACCCTGAAAATGACTGGACTTAATTTACTTTTAGAGAAAAATATACTGACAGGGCCAAACTATAAAGATTGGCTGCGGAATGTCAAAATGGCTTTGACCTATGACAAATTGGGGTACGTCCTCACCGCTAAGGCACCTGCAGTCCTAGGTCCCAAATCCAGTAATGCGGATAAGGAAATCCGCAAAACCTGGGAGTATGATTGCGCGAAGGCCAAGTGCATCGTGCTTGCCTCGATGAACAATGAACATCAGAGGAGGCACGAGGATATGGATCTTGATGCCATATTTCTCCATACAAAAGAACTTTATGGAGAGCAATCTCGTATAGCAAGATACGAGACCTCTAATAACTTGTTTCGAGCGAGGTTGGCCGTCGGATCATCGGTAGGAGAACATGTCCTAAAGATGATTGGCTATATAGAAGAGCTCGCAGACCTTGGGACGACTTTGGATAATGAGCTCTATACAGACCTTATTCTCCAGTCCCTTCCTTCCACCTACGCCCGATTTATTCTGAACTTCAACAATCAAAGAAAAGAAGTTGAACTTCCGGAACTCCTTAACATGTTGAGGAGTGCAGAGGGCACCTTGCAGAAGGCAAGGGAAACACCCGCTATGTTTGTTAGCGGTGCTTCTTCTTCCGGGTCCAAGGCTAGGGCCAAAGGAAGGAAAAAGAAGGCCGCCACCAAACCTAGAGGAGGTGTTAGTAAGGTGGGAGCGAAGGGAAAGAAAAAATTTGCAGTACCAGTAGTGGCCCGGGATGAGTGTTTCCATTGTCATAGGAAAGGGCACTGGAAGAAAGATTGCAAGGCGTGGAACGCTAAGAACCAGGAACCGAAGCAAGCTGTGGCTTCGACTTCAGGTGTGTTTGTAATTGAGAATTGTCTGTCAATCAACTCTACTTCCTGGGTATTGGATACCGGATCAGGATCTCATATATGGAATTCATTGCAGGCACTGAGAAACCGTAGAGTGCTGAAGGATGGTGATATGACCCTGATGGTTGCTAACGGAGCTAGCGTGGGAGCTGTGTCCGTAGGAGATTATCACCTGAGATTGACGAGTGGACACATTTTTGTTTTACATAACTGTTTTTTTGTACCCAGCTTAACGTGTAATATCATATCTGTTTCCTTGTTATCAAATAAAGGTTATGATTTCACGTTTGTAAGTGATATTGTTAACATCCACCTTAATCAAAGTTTGATTGGGTCTGGTACACTGGATAACGGTATATATGTCTTAAACCAACTCCAAATTTTCAATGTCCAGAACACACTAAAAAGAAAGTCTCCGGATTTAAATAAAGCTTTCTTATGGCATTGTAGACTGGGTCACATCAATGAGAGAAGGTTGACTAAGTTACATAGAGAAGGATATTTGGACTCGTTCGAATATCAAACTTATGCCACTTGTCAATCTTGTCTCAAAGGAAAGATGACAAAGACTCCATTTACTGGACATGGAGTAAGAGCGAACGAGCTCTTAGGACTCATACACAGCGATGTATGTGGTCCAATGTCTACACATGCAAAAGGTGGTTTTTCCTATTTCATTACTTTTACGGATGATTACTCAAGGTACGGATTCATTTATCTGATGAAACATAAATCCGAGGCTTTTGAGAAATTCCAAGAGTTTAAGAATGAAGTAGAAAACCAAACCGGAAAAAGTATCAAGACACTAAGATCTGATCGAGGTGGTGAATACTTAAGTGCCGAGTTCTTAGGTTACCTAAAAGAGAAAGGAATTCTCTCTCAGCTTACTCCTCCATACACTCCACAGCATAACGGTGTATCGGAGAGACGGAATCGAACCCTATTGGATATGGTACGTTCCATGATGAGTAATGCTGAGTTACCGCGATCTTTCTGGGGTTATGCGCTAGAATCAGCGGCATATCTTTTGAACATAGTTCCTACCAAGACTGTGCCCATATCAGATGTGGAGTGGGAAGAAATCCTATCTTCAGTATCTGAAAATTTGGGGATGTCCAGCTTTTGTTAAAAAGCAGCATGTAGACAAGCTCGAGGCGCGATCAGTAAAGTGTAAGTTTGTGGGATATCCAAAGAACTCCAGGGGATATCTATTCTATTACGCAGAGGAACAAAAGGTATTTGTTTCTCGTAATGCCCATTTTCTAGAACATCAGTTTTTAGAAAAGGAAACAAGTGGGAGCGAAATAGAACTGGAAGAAATTCCAGAACCATAAACTGCTACTGAAAGTTTGGTAGAACCAGTAGTTCAAGAAGAACAGGACATTCCTGCACCCCTCCACAGGAGTAGTAGGCCGTCTCATCCGCCTGAGAGATACTACGGTTTTCTCATAGATGGGGATAGAGAGGATTGCATCATCGATGATGATGAACCTTCTAGCTTCCAGCAGGCCATCCAGAGCGGCGACTCGGTACGATGGCTAGATGCAATGCGGACCGAAATGGAGTCCATATACACCAACAAAGTATGGACTTTGGACTTTGCTCCAGATGGGGTAAAACCCATAGGATGCAAATGGATCTTCAAGAAAAAGATTGGTGTAGATGGACAGGTGGAAACCTATAAGGCTAGACTTGTTGCAAAGGGTTTTCGTCAAAGACCTGGTTTGGACTATGACGAAACTTTTTCTCCAGTGGCTATGCTCAAATCCATTCGGGTCCTTTTTGCTATTGCTGCCTTCCATGATTATGAAATCTGGCAGATGGACGTAAAGACGGCTTTTCTGAATGGAAATTTAGAAGAGTGCGTCTATATGGATCAGCCAGAGGGTTTCAATAAGAGTGGGAGCAGCGGGAAAGTATGTAAGTTGCTTAAATCCATTTATGGATTAAAGCAGGCATCACGGAGTTGGAACATCTGTTTTGATGAAATAGTCAAAGAATATGACTTTATCAAAAATCCAGATGAACCATGTATATATAGTAAAGTTGTAGCCAGAACTGTCGTATTCCTCGTCTTGTACGTGGATGACATTCTATTAATAGGAAATGACATTCCTATGCTACAATCTGTCAAAGGATTCTTGTCACACAGGTTCTCCATGAAAGACCTAGGTGATGCCTCTTACATTCTGGGGATCCGGATCTATCGTGATAGATCCAAGAGGATGTTGGGACTTTCGCAGTCCAGGTATATCGACACTGTACTGAAAAGATTCAGTATGGAAAATTCTAAGTGAGGTAATCTACCGGCTTGTCATGGAATCACCCTATCCAAAGAGATGTCTCACAAGACTGATTTGGAAAGGGAACGCATGTCTATTATACCCTACGCTTCTGCGGTAGGCTCTATAATGTATGCGATGTTGTGCACCAGACCAGATGTAGCTTACGCACTGACCGTGGTAAGCCGGTATCAGTCAGACCCAGGGGAGAAGTACTGGATAGCAGTAAAGAACATTCTCAAGTACCTGAGGAGGACTAAGGAGATGTTCTTGGTTTACGGCGGAAAAGACCTCAAGATGGAGGCCTTTGCTGATTCCGGCTTCTAGAGTGATAAGGACGATTCCAAGTCCATGTCAGGTTATGTTTTTACCCTCAATGGAGGGGCGGTGTGCTGGAAGATTCCAAGTAGGACACCGTTGCTGACTTGACGATGGAAGCGGAGTATATTGCTGCTTGCGATGCCGCAAAAGAAGCGGTCTGGATGAAGAAGTTCCTAACAGAACTTCAGGTGGTTCCTACCATTGTTGATCCAATACCTCTATATTGCGACAACAACGGAGCTATAGCTTTAGCGAAGGAACCAAGGTTCCATCAGAAGTCCAGACACATCTTAAGGTGGTATCACCTGATCAGGGAGATCATTGATCGTCGGGAGATCGAGGTTCGGAAAGTTGCTACTGAAGAGAACATTGCTGATCCATTCACGAAGGCCCTACCTCAGATTCAATTCGAGAGGCTACTCGAGATCATCGGTCTTCGATATGCCAGTATATGGCCCTAGTGCAAGTAGGAGATTGTTAGTGTATATGCCCTAGGGGCCATTATTGTATCATACTAGTTTGTATATTACTTAATGGAAGCTTGGGATATTCACATGTATATAACAGTCTTGCTAAACATGGTAGTATGCTACTTGGTTTTTCTATCTTAATATGTGAGTATACGTATTGATAGAGCTCTTAGGATCATGCTTGACTACCAGTATTGTGATGGCAGTCACACTAGTGGGGGCAAGCACATCCTTATTCAGGTCCCTAGTCATAGGATTATTGAGACAGGGCATCGATACTCCGGAGTAGACTAGTGTATACGCCTCTCATCCCAGTTGGGGAGATGGTCTGTCCCACAGCCGTCAGTACGTCGTACTGGAGATAGTATGCAGGTGCTCGTTAGGTTACGGGTACAGCGGACAGGACTCATGGGGAACTGTTAGTTGGTATTATACCCATCGTCAGTTAACAGTTCCCAGGTGACATGAGTACAGCATAGTCCGCAGACTTGACACTGCTACTTTGCCTCGAGTGTGTCCCACTGTTCTTAGATTGCTACCCTACCACGGCTCAAAGGAGTCATGCAAACAGGTAGCAGTTGTGTGCAGTCCCAAGCACTTGAAGGCAGTGGCGGTTAGACAGGATTCGTCTCTCCCGGTATTGGGAGTTGATATCGCGCTGTGTCAGAGAGCCATTACGCAAAGTCCCTGGCCAGGGCAAGCGAGATTTACTGGTAGGTTCTAGTTGTTTTCTCAGGGTGTAATGGGTTACGCTCCGACACGACTTATACCGCTATTAGGGGACTGACGCTTGCCGCCCCCTAGGCCCGATATGCGATAGTCTTAGACGAACAGACCGGACTGTACGGAGATTGTCACATCAGACTCAGTTGGAGTTCGGATGGGTTTCCTCATCGGCCTTCTTATCGACATCTACCTGGGGACCGTTACGTACAGCTAGTGCCGTTTGCGGACTGTGGTTAAACCCACTGCCCGCGTAGTAGTCGAGTATTTAGAGTCCCACACAGAGAGTTTCCCTACTCCAGGCGAAACGATATAGAGGTCGTATGGTTTTACGACAATGGTTCGGACGCATACGTGTGTTTACGCACGTACGACATCCGGACAGTTTTTACTAGCCGGCTTTGGTTTAAGCTAGTTTCTAGTATCCGGTTATTGGATTTATACAGTCTAAAGTTTTTCTGTGTTTTCACGGATAAGAGGGGCGTTCTCGTAATTTCACGAGAAGGTTCTAGAAGGTTGGTGACTTGGGGGTTTAAGTGGCATAAGTATTAAATGAGATTAGTGACTCATTTGTGTGATTCATCCTTGTCATTAATGCATCATAAATGTTTAATGACTCATGTAGATGAATCGCTCATTTGTATTTATGAAGCATGGTTGTTAAATCATTTATTTCATTTATCTTGATAATGATAATGCTTCATATATATCATGAGAGATCATTATCTCATTCCATTCTCTTGCTCACCTTCTCTCTCCTCAAACTCTCTCTGTTCAAACCCTAATCCTCCCCTCTCATGTGTTGAGACCAAGGATTAGAATAAACTACTTAATCCATAACCCTTCTCTATATCACCTAGGTTACTTAGATTAGCACTTTAAGAAACCTAGTTACCTCAAGTTAGAGGTGAAGCTTGAAGTAAAGCTCTCGGGTAGATCATCTACTAAATAGAGAAGGCCGGAGAGGACATAGAGAACGAAAAGACGAAGGACACGGTTCATTAGGTATAATCACTTTTCATAGTAGTTGATAACTTCTATGATTCTTGTTAGTTATAGTTTAGCAAAGATTCTCGGTTAGTCGATGTTTATGCAAAGAACAAGATCGTTTTTCAATTTTCCGCCTCCCCGCAAGTCGTGAGGTGTTGTACATCGACTTACAGAAACTACTGATCCGAATCAGTAATTCTCGACTACCTTAGCCAAGGATTTCTGGTGATGGCCACCCGTGCACACCGCGACATCAACCCCCAATACCGGGAGAGACGAATCCCCTGACGATCCGCTCACTACCTCCATGTGGCTCGGGACTGTACCCAACTAAAACCTGTTTGCATGACTCCTTTGAGCCGTGGTAGGATAGTAATCAAAGCACAGTGGAAACTCACACGAGACAAATGACGATCTTAGGTTGATAGACTAACCTGTACACATGTCACCAGGGAACTGCTATTTGACAATAGGTATAATACCAACTAGCATGTTCCCGGCGAGTCCGTTCGGTGTACTCATAACCCAATGAGCACCTGTATATATCTTAGGTGAACCAACTGACACCAATGGCTTGTGAGACCGGCCACCGCCCCTTGTCAGGGTCTCGATCAGTATACACTAGTCTACTCTGGAGTATCGATGCCCAGTCTCAAAACTCTCTCGACTAGGGACATTTTAAGGATGTGCTTATAGACCACCCAACTCTTACGTATATGATCGCCATCATACTGTTGGTAGTCAAGCAAGAATCATATGGGCTCTATCAACATGTAATAGTGATCTGTAGTGTCACCTGAAGCATGTACACGATGATAAAGACAAACCAGATAGCATACTATCATCTCGAGTAAAACTGTTCTACCGGTATAGGTCCTCCCTCAATCATTGCAAATCACGTACCTACGATCCAATAATTGACTTGAGGGCACTATAGCCAACAATAGGGTTACTCTAGATATCAGATAAGGGAGTCACTAACCAAAAATCAACACTTTTCACTATAAAGTGGCCGCAATTTGCAGCTCTGGGCAATAAATCTGCGGCCATAATAGAAGGAAATGGGCTCAGGTTTCTAGGGTAGGTTTCTGATTGCCTGCACGTCTCTCTATAATCGCTAAATAATTTTTAGGGTCCTCGGGTTATAGCAAATCTCAGTATCCCATCACAATTTCCACAAAATACGATATCGGCCAAATTCTAACTTCATGTTTTGGTTTCTAGTATCTGGTCTAGGTCAGGAAATCATCTCTAAAGTCTTGTAAACACTCACTACACCTTAATTTACCACTTAACATCAACTTGGAAATTTCTAAGATCACATAACCTAACTAATACGGAATCTAAACTAACTAGGATATACTAATCACAAATACCTAACTAAAAGTGTAGGGATTATCTCATTTGGCTTAGGAAAATTCTTGAATTGCCCAGAGTCTTCAAAATCCAAACTTGAATGGTTTAAAGGGTTTAGGATGAGAGTGTGCATCTTTTTAATGAAGGTGGCATGGGGTTTTGGAAATGAATATGAGATGATACATGGAGGTAGAGAAGGGGGAGGAAGCATGAAGAAAAACAATGAGGAAATGAAATGATGAAGGAAAAAGAGATGAAGGATTTGGTCAAGGGTAACTCTCTCTCTCATAGTCTCACTCTCTCTTAAGCTCACTCTCTCTCTAAATATCTATTTTGTTTTATTCCTCTCTCTCATTAACCATGGCATCTCCTTTCTTTTCTTTTCTTTTTTTTAAATAAAACCAAACACAATAAAATAGACATGTAACAAAAATGCACATGATATGGTGCACTAACCATGGAAAATTGTAGAAATACGGATTTGGCTTAGTTGTGATTAACAGTGTACTAATCAATTTAATTTAAACTTGCATATATTTAATTATAAAAATGCCAAAATCCGATAAATATCTTTTAATGAATAAATCATTTTAATCTCCACGTATATTCCAAATATTGGTATATACTCATACTATTTTACGAAAAGCCCATATTCGTAAATCGAATAGTTTTCGCGAAATATATTATTTTAATATTAAATTTCCGAAAATAATATTTTATTTTTCTGAAATGTTACAACGAGGAGTACCACAGTTCTCGCTACAATCTTATTATAAATGCATGGTTCATCTAGATTTTTGATAAAGTCAAATTCTTTGATCGTCTCATCAAAACAGATGTTCTAACTCCGCGATACCTGCTTTAGTCCATAAATGGACTTAAGCAACTTGCACACTTTCCCGCTGCTCCCATACTGAATGAAACCCTCTGGCTGATCCATATAGACGCACTCTTCCAAATGTCTATTTAGAAAAGCGGTCTTTCCGTCAATCTGCCAAATCTCATAATCGTGGAAGGCTGCAATGGCAAGAAGGATCCGAATGGATTTGAGCATAGCCACTGGAGAAAAGTTTTCATCATAGTCTAAACCAGATCTTTGACGAAAACCTTTTGCAATAAGTCTAGCCTTATAGCTTTCAACCTGTCCATCTACACTAATCTTCTTTCTGAATATCCATTTACAGCCTACAGTTTTTACCCCTTCTGGAGCAATGTTAAAAGTCTATACTTTGTTTGTGTACATGGACTCCATCTCGGTCCGCATTGCATCCAGCCATTTTACCGAGTCACCGCTCTGAATGGCTTTCTGGAAGCTAGTTGGCTCATCATTGTCAAAGATGCAATCCTCTCTATCACCGTCTGTGAGAAAACGGTAGTATCACTCGGGCGGATGAGACTGCCTACTAGTTCTGCGGAGTGGCGTAAGGATGTCTGGTTCTTCTGAAACCTCTGGTTCTACCATACTTTCAGTAATAGCTTGTGGTTCTGGAATTTCTTCTAGTTCTATTAAGCTCTCACTAGTTTCTTTTTCTAAAAAGTGGGCATGACGAGAAACAAAAACCTTTTGTTCCTCTACGTAATAGAAAAGATACCCCCTGGAGTTCTTTGGGTATCCCACAAACTTACACAGTACTAAGCGTACCTCGAGCTTGTCCGCATGCTGCTTTTTTATAAAAGTTGGACATCCCCATATCTTCAGATACTGAAGATAGGGTTTCTTCCCACTCCACATCTGAAATGGTGTGGTAGGCACAGTCTTAGTAGGAACCTTGTTCAAAAGATATGCAGCTAATTCTAGTGCATAACCCCAGAAGGATCACGGCAACTCAGCGTTACTCATCATGGAACGTACCATATCAATAGGGTTCTGTTCCGCATTTCCGATACACCGTTGTGTTGTGGTGTATATGGAGGAGTAAGCTGAGAGAGAATTCCATTCTCTTTTAAGTAACCCAAGAACTCGGCACTTAAGTATTCACCACCTCTATCAGATCTAAGTGTCTTGATACTTTTGCCGGTTTGATTTTCCACTTCATTCTTATATTCTCGGAATTTCTCAAAGGCCTCGGATTTATGTTTCTTCAAGAAGACATGTCCATACCTAGAGAAATCATCCGTAAAAGTAATGAAATAGGAATAACCACTTCGTGCATGTGTAGACATTGAACCACACACGTCGCTGTGTACGAGTCCTAAGAGCTCGCTCGCTCTTACTCCGTGTCCAGTGAACGGAATCTTTGTCATCTTTCCTATGAGACAGGATTGACAAGTTGCATAGGATTGATATTCGAACGGATCCAAATATCCCTCTCTATGTAACTTCGTCAACCGTGTTTCATTGATGTGACCCAGTCTACAATGCCATAAGAAAACCTTATTTAATTCTGGAGACTTTCTTTTAAATGTGTTCTGGACGTTGAAAACCTGAGCTTGATTTAACACGTATATACCGTCCTCTAGTGTACCTAACCCAATCAAACCATGATTAAGGTGGATGTGGACCACATCGCTTACAAATGTAAAATCATATCCTTCTTTAGAAAGTAAAGATACAGATATGATATTACAAGCTAGACTAGGTATACACAAACAGTTACGTAAAATCAATATCAGCCCACTTGTCAATCCTGTGTGATATTCCCCTATGAATACAGCGTCCACGCTCATTCCGTTAGCAACCCTGAGAGTCATATCACTTGCCCTGATAACTCTACGGTTTCTAAAAACCTATAACGAATTACAGATATGAGATCCTGTTCCGGTATCTAGTACCCAGGAAGTAGAGTTAAATGACAGGCAGTTTTCAAGCACAAACACACCCAAAGCCGAAACCACAACATGCTTCGGATCCTGGGTTCTGGCTTTCCAAGCCCTGCATTCCTTCTGCCTATAAGTGCACGGCGGCGCCCCGGCCGTGAAACCGACGGCCAAATGCGGAAACGGTGATAAACTTTAATTTTTGCGGACTTAGCAAACCGGCACCACCGCGCACTAAACACCCGGATCGAACCATTAAACTAGTTCTAGCTAACTACAAGATGGGAAGAGATATACCGAGTGATCCGAGTCCTCCGGTCTTCTCGTCGTCATCCCGATCTCTCGCGGAAACTCCGGTCGTCGCCTCCTCGCCGGAAGGGCACCACATCGCCTGCATCTTTTACGGGCTCCCTCCTCTATACAGAGGCAACTCGGGCGCGAAGTTGGCTGGCCGACGCGTCCAAGAAATGCTGTGGAGTAGTGTAGTAGCCATGTCTCTTTGGGGTTTATGAGGAGTTGCCATGATGGAGAAATTTGTGCACAAGGATTTTCAATTGATGCTTGCTGGAAAGGAGAAGTAGCCTGCAATATTGAGCTCGGCCAAATTTTGGAGCTCTCTGGAAAAATGAATGAATGATGAGCCCAGACAAAAAAAAAACAGCACTCACTTATATCCTTAATGCAACCAATTGTGTATATATATTAATTCATCAAAAAAAAAAACATTCCAGCACACTCATTTATCATTCATTCCTTACAAAGGAAATTAATCCACTATACAAAAATTAAACCTCACACCATACCCCAACAGTGGCCGGCCCATTTCCAACACAAAATCATATCAAAAACCCATACCCTCTCTTATCACAATTAATGCAAGTGATGGTGCAATAAAAGAAAAAAGAAAGGGAATCAAAAGATGCAATCATAAACTCTCATCTCACAAAATGTTATTTGCAAACTTGCAAATAACCCCCTCCATCGGAAAAGTCCGGCCGGGAAAGATCAAAGGAAAACCGGCTGGAACGGAATGCAAACTGGCAACTCCAGAAAACTGGTCCCGTAATAAATTACAGGAAAACCCCGATACTGTGCATACACACCCGCATCTGTATTCCGTCCGGATACAAATGCAAAGAGACAAAATCTACACTGTACTAAACTAGGATCTGGCTTAAACCAAAGCCGGCTAGTAATGTCCGTCCGATCCTGATCCGTGCAATACCGCACGTATCTGATCGAACCCTGCCATATATCTATACAGCCTCTAGAACAAACCGTCCGATCCTGATCCGTGCAATACCGCACGTATCTGATCGGACCCTGCCATATCTCCATACGGCCTCTACAGCGTTTCGCCCAAAAGCTTGAGTAACTGAAAGTGTGGTGGACTCTAAAGACTCGTCAATACTATGGCTGTGGATTTAACCACTAGCACGTCAGAGGTATAAGCCAATACGTGACGGGCCACCAGCTATTGACCAAAAGGGATGTCGATGAGCGAACTCATCCTGACACCCTACTGAGCCTGTCAGTGACAATATCCGTACAGTCCGGTCCGTTCGTCTATGAGCATCGCATGTCGGGCCTAGGGGGTTGGTAAAAGTCAGACCCCCAAAAGCGGTACAAGTCGTGTCGGAGTGTAGCCCAGAACACCCTGAGATACTACTGGAATACCTACCAGCAAATCTCCTGCCTTGGCCAAGGACTTCGTGTAATGGCTCTCCTAGACACAGAGCGACCTCACCCCCATTACCGGGAGAGACGAACCCCTGAATATCCGCTCACTGCCTCCATGTGGCTCGGGACTGTACCCAACTAAAACCTGTTTGCACGACTCCTTTGAGCCGTGGTAGGGTAGTAATCAAAGTACAGTGGGAACTCACACGAGACAGATGACGATCCCCAGGTCGATGAACTAACCTGTACACATGTCACCAGGGAACTGCTATCTGACGTCAAGTATAATCCCAACTAGCAGGTTCCCAGCGAGTCCTGTCCGGTGTACTCATAACCCAATGAGCACCTGTATACATCTTAGGTGAACCAACTGACACCAGTGGCTTGTGAGACCGGCCACCGCCCCTCGTCGGGGTCTCGACTGTATACACTAGTCTACTCTGGAGAATCGATGCCCTGTCTCGAATCTCCCACGACTAGGGACCTTTTAAGGATATGCCTATAGACTCCAGCTCTCACTTGTATGATCGCCCTCATACTGCCGGCAGTCAAGCAAGAATCCTAGGGGCTCTATCAAAGTGTAATAGCGACCTGTCAGGTCACCTAAAGCAGTACACGATGATAAAGGTAAACCAGATAGCATACTATCATCTCGAGTAAGACTGTTGTACCGGGATAGGTCCTCCCTCAATCATTGCAATCACGTGCCTGTGATCCAATAATTGACTCTGAGGGCACTATCTCCAACAATCTCCCACTTGCACTCAAGGCTAATTATTGCGATGTCGCATACTCACAGCCCGTGTGATACCGAACACCCAACTCCTCTACTGGTCAGTCTCACAAAGCTCGTTTGTGAAACTATTGCGTTCAAGGAATAGCCTCAGCGAGTGGATCCGCCTTGAAGTTTCTTTCCATGTCTCTCTATATCTTAAGTTCGCGGAGAAAACTATCTTCCGAAATGAGCAATACCTGTCTTAGAATGTCAGGATGTCTGATGGGACTTAGCTCATAAATGAACTCCAAATCCAAACTTCTTAGACTGTATCGTCAACTGAACTTAATCAGTATCCTGCGCCATGCCTCCCTCAGTATTGCCTTGGATCACCTGTCCAAAATACTGCCCCTCGTCAGAGGGAAAACTATAACTCTGACAACCTTCCTGTCGTCCATGTTACCTTGGAAGCCTGGAATGATAACAGTTTCCTGAATGAGGCTGTCGTTATCATATCCCTAGAACATCCACTTATGTTCTAAAACTGCTTCCGATTGTTTCTCCAGGATTGGATCAATATCAACTTATTGCATCTAGTGCAAGAACAACATCTGGTGTGGTACTTGACATCTCATGATTGACTCAATTGCCTAAGCAAGTGATCTGCCAATCATGCACATCCCTCTTTAGTTTAGTCTATAAGACACCTTTAGAGAGGGTGACTCCATCACCTGCAGGTACACTACCGTGCCAGGAGTCGTCCATTCTAAATACTCTTAGAATGTTGTCTAAGTACCCAGATTGGGAAACCACCCAAATCTAGATCTAAAACCATAGATCTAGTAACCAGTATGTCTGATATAATATCCAAGTCCCATATGGAGAAACCACTGTGTGACGACCAAAGAATAACCGATCGTAGTATAGGAATATCACTTCCTACTCTGTATATGTCATCTAAATACTAGTACATCGCACCCTACTACCTTCTCAACAGATCCATCCCCTATTCTGATGACGTCAAACCTATGCCTGTCACATCAGAAATAGATGATCTATCTCCGCTATATCTGCTTTAGTCTATAAATAGACATAAGCCTGATGTCCACCAATGCTTCCGCTGCTCCCACTGACTACGACAACCCTCTGGCAGAGTCATATAGATGTGCACTTCTAAAACTAGTTTAGAACGACGCTATATTTATCCTCCTGCCGGGTCTCGCAGCCTGGAACAGCAACAATGGCAAGTGTGGGTAAACAAGAACTTCCCTGTCACCGTCCTTGAGGCTACCGGAGTACCTCTCGGGTGCCTGAAGTTACCCACCTTATCTGCGGAGTGGCCAATGGAATGTCAAATCAGATTGAATCTTTAGGTTCCTTATCAAATCTTCAGTAATCGTTTGCAGTTCTGGAATCACTTCCAGTTCTACCATACTCCCACTACTGTTTTTGAAAAAATCCATTTTTATTAAAACTGTGGCGAGTCAAGAACAATATCACTATTGATCTTTCTTATAGTAGAAAGTCAACCCTCGTCATAGCCTGGGTCAACCCACAAACAGCCATTACAGAAACGTGCCTTGAGTTATCCAGAGTCTGGTTTTAATCATAAGCCGGACAACTCCCCGTACCTTAACAATGTTAAGATATGTACTATATCCAATATAGAACCAGAGGCACTGATTTAATTGAACCAGATTCAAATCATGCAGCTGTCTCCAGTGCATGTCAACTAAATGGAGAGAGGCCGATCAGCGTTACTCAACTTAGGAATGCTTCCAATTATGAGTAACCTGAAAGAGAAGCAATTTCTCTTTATCATTACTATCAACTGAATACTATACACAAGTATCTACATCTTCGATCACTTTGAAGAATCCCGAAACTTGCTACACTTGGTTCTCTACTCTATTCAAATACCTATAACTCCTCAAAACTTAGACCCTGTGTTTCTACGAAACACATGTCTAAGAACTAGAGAAGTTAAAAGTAAACAGAATATAGTATGAGAACCAACCCCTCTGTCCTAATGGACACTGGACAACATACAATACTCTGTATAAGTCCGCCGAGTCTAACAACTCTTTCACTGTGTGTCGTAGGTTGAAAACTGTACTTATGGTTAAGAAGAATTACACCGCTGTTTAATGCTCCTTACCTAATCATCCACTGATATAGGTAAATGTCATTGACATAATATCAAAAGGTATATCTCACTCTATGAAAATAGACGTACAGATATATCAATTTGAAATTGGTGCACAACAGCGGATATTCAAAACCAAACATTTGCCGACCGGCAAACAGCCCAGGTGATCTCCTCAAATATCACCGATTACAACGAATCCCGAGATAATGAGGATGATCACCCAATTCCCAATAACTTACTCCCACTCATCATCTGTAAAACCATATAGATATGAGAATCAAACCTGGTAAATACATACCCTGGAGCAAGTGTCTAATCGGGAAATCAGTTTTCTTTTAACAGTACACAGTTGAACTGAAACATTGAAATGTTTCGATGGGGTATCCTGGTATTCCTAGTAATGCCTCTACCATTATCCAGATTCACAACTATAACCGTATAATTCTTTGCCACCTCGTAAAATCCCTTTATATGTCTTTAGTCGTTACCTTCTGCACACCCCTTAGGCCAAATGGTTTTCTTCCTTCCCTACCGTTCAGCACCAGCCTATGGTTTGGAAGAAGACTATCCAGTAAGCATAATGGGTGTACTGTCCTAGCCCTAGGAGCACTCGCAATGCGAGAGAAGGTGAAGATAAAAGACAACCGAATAAACCTTATTCCTATTTCTCCTGGACCAGAATCCATCCCCGAACTGGAACAAGTTCCTTTCGAGTTCGTATATAACCATACGATGGAGTATCCAAATAACTGTGGATCTTCTTAGTGATACGGAGTGTCCTGGAGAAATACAAAGGTGATTTAGGATTGGCGAAGAAATACTTGGTTTGGTTGTGAATATCAGTCGCAATTTACTTTGCCCTCTTACTAATCCCTTGCTTTGTCTTAATCTTAATACCTTCTGCACACCATCGTTATGCTAATTGGTTTTCTTCATTCCCTACCGGTCGGCACCAGCCTAAGGTTTGGAAGAAGACTATCCAATTTGCGTAATAGGTGTACTACCTCCTAAACTAAGGAGTACTCGCAACTTGAGAGAAGGTAAAAGGGAAAAGACAACTGAATAATCCTATCCGTTTTCTCCAGAACCGGAAACCATCCTCGAATTCCTTCGAGTTCGTATCTAACCATACGATGGTTTTGTCCAATGGAAGTGGACGTTCGTAGTAATACGGGGTGTCCTGGAGAAAAGGGTAAAAGTAGGAGTGGCAATGAGGTCTGCAACTCTGACAATCCAAAAGCCAGTGTTAAGAAGGTTCGGTCAACTTGGTCACTGAGTCATAGTCTTAGGGTCGGGTCAATGGACGCTGCCAGAGAGAGAGAAAAGAAACACTCAGCATGCACTCAAACCTAGATCAGAATGGTTACCAATTTATCTAATCTGGAAACCTCCCACTGTACCTCAAATTCTCCTCCAAACCTGAAAGAAGAATTAGTCGGGGTCACCCGAGGAGTAAACCAACTCATCAGTGGGAATCGGGATCCAACTCTCATCGCATGATAACGTGATGGAATCCGCTCACGTCATCACACTCCAGAAGGTATGCGTATATCTGGCAAGTTTCAGTTCTTTTGAAACTCCCGATGTGATTTCTGCCCCATGCTCTTATGACCTTGGCGTGAGGTCAAAATATCATAAGTCACATGTCAAGTTCTACCCATCATTGTCCAGGTTAATTTGAACCCACCCGTACATACCCTTGACGTAGGCCAAAATAGTAGTACGACTGTCCCAAACCAACGCATCTATCTATGCAACAGATAAATACCCGGCAACTACCAAACACTATGCCTTGGTGTGAGGTCAAAATACATAGCTTGAATACTACCGAATATTTAACTGAAATGATGGAGGGCTACGAATGGTTTCTGGCGAAAACCTTTAACGTAATGAACTTGATATCGTTGAAGGAACGGATAGCTTTTTAGAAAATATAGTGACGAAAACCTTTACTAAAGAGGTCACTCCCGGTGAAGGGATCTCGGCTCTTTCCCCGTAGAATGGGGTGCTGGATATTCATAACCGAATATCACTGTGCAAAGCAAAAGTAATCGGCTATAGTGAAGTTAATGCCCTGACGCAAACTTCTGTCCAAGGGGTCACTCCCGGTGAAGGGATCTCGGCCCTTGCCTCGTCGACTGAGGAGCAGGATATTCCAAATGAATACCACGATGCAAAACAAAAGTGAACGTCCTTGCAGTAACAGCTTTTTGAAAAGTGTTCCAACAACATCAGATTAGGTTTGTTTTTCTTGCATTGATCCGAATCAATGCAGTCCCATCAATTGATCACACCACAAAGAACGAAAATATACTGACGTACGTATATGCCATCCGCATTCGCCACTGGGTCCCGTCATCACCCGTTAGGTTAGCTAACTAACGGCAGAGCGGGGACTGGACTAGCGCGGATGAAAAACATATACAACATCTACTAATATATATACCAATATATAGTATTTCGCTCAAGGCGTGAATAAAATGCAACATCACAGAAATATACAGCATCACAGAACAATACAGATATCTGGGATCCCCGGGTTTCACAGAGCCACTACTGAAACCCGACGTTCCCCTGGTCGTGTGGATAGCCTGTGCAATGAAATCCTATACCCCCTACGAGTGCGGCGAATAGCCAGCCAATCCTGGAGTGAAGCCCCCTCCGTCCCAATGCCATGAGATGCGGGCTTGTTGCCTTCTAGAACCCGGCTATCCGTGCACCCCTCCGCGGGGTAATCCTAGTACAGAAAGTAAAATATACATACAACGGGTACATCGACCGCAACCTGGCCGTGCCCCAAAAGAATAATACAAACAGGCAGTGACGGCAGTCCACATGTCGGACGCTCGCCCCGCAATATCAAATGTACATAATACAACAACACTGTACTAGCATTGCATCCAGGCTATCCCCCACGACCGATCCGCAACATCACAGCAAAACACAGAACATTAACGTGAAAGTCACGTTCGCAAATCCGTCTAACCGGGCTATAGCAGTTAGACCGGATTTACCGATCGAGTGACATTCACGGTCGCAGATATAATGTAAATACTGTGAAATAATGTGTTTAAAATATCCGATCGATCAAAAATTAACAAGTGGGCCCCCAAGCAATACTGTAGCACTCACAGAAAATCTGGGCCCAATTTTAATATTCCAAAACCCCTAATTACAGCTCAGAAGCCCACTGGAGAATTTCGAAGCATTGATCCCACCAACCTGCGGCGGAACCGCGGCAACAAAGGGGGTTTTGCCGCGGTTCCGCGCTCGAGCTGAGGGATCATTGTCTCGAATTTTCCCAGAGTTCTTAGAACTCCCTGCACATCATTCTGAGACAACCTGAAAAATTTTTAGAGCCAGAAAAAATTCGACAGAAAACTGATGTGAGTGAAAATGTGGATTTTGGAATTTTGGTCGATCGGAAATGCAAAACACATCAAACGAAGCTAGACGAAGTTAATGGCGAGGCTCTGATACCACTGTAAGTGCACGGCGGCGCCCCGGCCGTGAAACCGACGGCCAAATGCGGAAACGGTGATAAACTTTAATTTTTGCGGACTTAGCAAACCGGCACCACCGCGCACTAAACACCCGGATCGAACCATTAAACTAGTTCTAGCTAACTACAAGATGGGAAGAGATATACCGAGTGATCCGAGTCCTCCGGTCTTCTCGTCGTCATCCCGATCTCTCGCGGAAACTCCGGTCGTCGCCTCCTCGCCGGAAGGGCACCACATCGCCTGCATCTTTTACGGGCTCCCGCCTGTATACAGAGGCAACTCGGGCGCGAAGTTGGCTGGCCGACGCGTCCAAGAAATGCTGTGGAGTAGTGTAGTAGCCATGTCTCTTTGGGGTTTATGAGGAGTTGCCATGATGGAGAAATTTGTGCATAAGGATTTTCAATTGATGCTTGCTGGAAAGGAGAAGTAGCCTGCAATATTGAGCTCGGCCAAATTTTGGAGCTCTCTGGAAAAATGAATGATTGATGAGCCCAGACAAAAAAAAAACAGCACTCACTTATATCCTTAATGCAACCAAATGTGTATATATATTAATTCATCAAAAAAAAAACATTCCAGCACACTCATTTATCATTCATTCCTTACAAAGGAAATTAATCCACTATACAAAAATTAAACCTCACACCATACCCCAACAGTGGCCGGCCCATTTCCAACACAAAATCATATCAAAAACCCATACCCTCTCTTATCACAATTAATGCAAGTGATGGTGCAATAAAAGAAAAAAGAAAGGGAATCAAAAGATGCAATCATAAACTCTCATCTCACAAAATGTTATTTGCAAACTTGCAAATAACCCCCTCCATCGGAAAAATTCCGGCCGGGAAAGATCAAAGGAAAACCGGCTGGAACGGAATGCAAACTGGCAACTCCAGAAAACTGGTCCCGTAATAAATTACAGGAAAACCCCGATACTGTGCATACACACCCGCATCTGTATTCCGTCCGGATACAAATGCAAAGAGACAAAATCTACACTGTACTAAACTAGGATCTGGCTTAAACCAAAGCCGGCTAGTAATGTCCGTCCGATCCTGATCCGTGCAATATCGCACGTATCTGATCGAACCCTGCCATATATCTATACGGCCTCTAGTACAAACCGTCCGATCCTGATCCGTGCAATACCGCACGTATCTGATCGGACCCTGCCATATCTCCATACGGCCTCTACAGCGTTTCGCCCGAAAGCTTGAGTAACTGAAAGTGTGGTGGACTCTAAAGACTCGTCAATACTATGGCTGTGGATTTAACCACTAGCACGTCAGAGGTATAAGCCAATACGTGACGGGCCACCAGCTATTGACCAAAAGGGATGTCGATGAGCGAACTCATCCTGACACCCTACTGAGCCTGTCAGTGATAATATCCGTACAGTCCGGTCCGTTCGTCTATGAGCATCGCATGTCGGGCCTAGGGGGTTGGTAAAAGTCAGACCCCCAAAAGCGGTACAAGTCGTGTCGGAGTGTAGCCCAGAACACCCTGAGATACTACTGGAATACCTACCAGCAAATCTCCTGCCTTGGCCAAGGACTTCGTGTAATGGCTCTCCTAGACACAGCGCGACCTCACCCCCAATACCGGGAGAGACGAACCCCTGAATATCCGCTCACTGCCTCCATGTGGCTCGGGACTGTACCCAACTAAAACCTGTTTGCACGACTCCTTTCAGCCGTGGTAGGGTAGTAATCAAAGTACAGTGGGAACTCACACGAGACAGATGACGATCCCCAGGTCGATGAACTAACCTGTACACATGTCACCAGGGAACTGCTATGTGACGTCAAGTATAATCCCAACTAGCAGGTTCCCAGTGAGTCCTGTCCGGTGTACTCATAACCCAATGAGCACCTGTATACATCTTAGGTGAACCAACTGACACCAGTGGCTTGTGAGACCGACCACCGCCCCTCGTCGGGGTCTCGACTGTATACACTAGTCTACTCTGGAGAATCGATGCCCTGTCTCGAATCTCCCACGACTAGGGACCTTTTAAGGATATGCCTATAGACTCCAGCTCTCACTTGTATGATCGCCCTCATACTGCCGGCAGTCAAGCAAGAATCCTAGGGGCTCTATCAACGTGTAATAGCGACCTGTCAGGTCACCTAAAGCAGTACACGATGATAAAGGTAAACCAGATAGCATACTATCATCTCGAGTAAGACTGTTGTACCGGGATAGGTCCTCCCTCAATCATTGCAATCACGTGCCTGTGATCCAATAATTGACTCTGAGGGCACTATCTCCAACACTGTCAATGCCCTTTCCCGTGACAATAGGAACATCCCTCCTTCCCTACTGTTAGCCCTGAAACTTTTGCCCTGCCCTTTCCTTCTACTTTACTAACACCGCCTATCGGCTTTATAGAGGTCTTCTTCTTCTCACCCTTGGCTTTCTCCTTGGATCCAGAAGAGGAAGATTCCCCAATAAGCAGAGCGGGTGTCTCCCTGGTTTCCTTTAGGGTGCCCTCAACTGGAAGTATAACTTTCTTCCCCTGGGCATAAGTAGAAGGTAGGTACTGTAAAATCAAGTCAGCATATGACTCGTTCTCCAACGTGGTCTCCAGGTCCGTGAGCTGTTTAATACAGCTGATCATTGTAGGGACGTGGTCCCCTACAGATGACCCGACAGCCAACCAGTAGGAATGCTTGGAATGACAGCAAGGTTTCGGGAGGCATCGTCCATGCAATTTTCAAAAATTTGCCGTATAAAACAATCCTAACCCTAGAATCTTAACTAAAGATTTAGACAATACAATGTGTAAACTACTTTACATCTAAGTGAATAGGGATTACAACCTTTGTAGTCCGGTCCTTCACTTCTTTAGCTCTTTGTAGTAGTCCCTTCGCTCCAAGTAGTGATCTTGCAGACTCTTGAACGGTTCCACAGGAAGAAAGCAACGAGCTTGCACGAAGTCTTCGAGGCCGAAGATGATCTACGTCGAGGAGTCACTTGTAGGGTTCCAATGAATGACAGCAAGGTTTTGGGAGGCATCGTCCATGCCGTTTTCAAAAAAAAATTGTCGTTTTAAAAAACCCTAAACTAGAATCGATAACTAGAGAATCATACGAAACACAAAGTAAACTACTTTACATCTAAGTGTTTGCAGAATACAACCTTTGTAGACCGGTCCTTCGCTTCTAAAGCTCCGAGTTGAAGTCCCTTCGCTGCGATCCAAGTCCCGGACTCTTGCATGGCTTCTCGAGGTGAAAAGAACGATCTTACTTGAAGTCTTCGAGGTCGAAGATGATCTACATCGAGGAGACACTAACTTAAACTACTACTTCACTAATTGAGAGATTAGTGAAGCTAACACCCTAAACTAAAGTGCTAATCTAGTAGAGGATGATGAAGTAGGAAGTGGGCTCACTTTAGTTTTATTTTTCTCACAATATTTTCTCACTTGGAACAAACCTTAGAGAGCTCTTTTGCTTTTAAGAAGAAGATGAAGAAAAGAGATGAGAATGAACTAATCAAGTGAGTGAATCAATCATGGGTGAGTTTGTATCATATACTAACTCATGTAGAGACATAACCATGTCTAAATCATAATGGTTAGGTTAATAAATATTTTAAGTAAAACAAAACTAATGGACTTAGTCAATGCATCAATAAACTTCATGAAGCTTCATGCACTTTGCTAATAATCCACTAATTTTGGAATTACTTTAAATATTAAAACCTAACATTACAATTAGTATGGTGTAAGTCTCATACACCCATATAGTGTGTATCAACAACCATGATACAAAAATGAACATAATATATATCTCATATATAATAAGTGTGCAAATGTGAGAATAAATAAATGCTTAAGTGAGCCAATATTAGTTAAAGTAAATTAGTATATCTAATATACAATTATACACTAAATTATCAAATCAATACTTGATTTAATAATCCGGCTATATCACATATAACCGACTAATATTAAATGTACCAACTTATCGAATCAACACTTGATTCGACAACCCGGATATATCACATATAACCGACTGTTCAGTTGAAAATATTGCACTTTGGTATAAGTATTTTCCTTACATAATAAAAGGTGTTTATTATAAATATTAAACATATTTGGATTTATCTGCAAAATACTATTTGACATATGTTTATATATTATAATTAATATTATGAAGGAAAATATAGGCATTTTATATTTATATAATATTTTGGTAATTGAAAATATGCATATCATATCAAATATTCTAATTACAATTCTTAAAAGATATAATATCATACAAATGGTTAGAATAATATTTCAAAATATATGCATAATATTTTAGTAATTAAAAGATGCATAGCATATCAAATATTCTTAATCATGTTTCTTAAAGATTTATTACCATATAAAGTGCATAGCATATTAAATATTCTTAATCAAGTTTCTTAAAGATTTATTACCATATATAGTGATTAAGACACTCTCTCTAATTTAATAAATAAACTAACTTTATGCATAGAGATATTGTGCAAGATTTAGCTCAGGTCAAGAGATCAAGATGTTCAAGATGTCAGGATCAAAAATCTGCCAAAATCATAAAATCGATACTGACAAGGACTCAGAATCCAGGCATGGAAAGTTACCATATTAGGAAGTCACCATATATGGTAACTAGTTTTTCTTCTTTGAGGGCTATATAAAGGACCAAGGGCTAAAGTTAGAAGACATCAAGCCAACGAGATCACGAAGTCCAAGACGGCTCACGCATCCAGGCTGATCATCAACTGTTCGTCTACCTCCTTGGAAGAGATCGAGAAGCAAACTAGTTTATTCAAGAGAAGGAGAAAAAGAAAGAAGAAAACTAAGCACGCTTTCGTAGGCAAACACGATTGCACTGAGCACGTGCAACAAGCCGTTAAACCTCTAGGTGTCCCTAGTAGGAGGAGTGTTGTCTCCTGAGGGTTTTCAGCGGATTGCACCCACAAAATCCCATAATGAAAGAAAGATGGTGAAATTTACATATAAAGATAAGAACCATAAAAGAAAGACTTTGAAAATAAGAGTTTCAAACTACACTAGCTTTTCGGTTGTCATGAGCCCTATCTTAATAGTCATTAAAAAATGTTAGAAATCACATCATCCCTCGATAAAACATCGTCTTTATTCTTCATTCCTACCTTTCGTCCAAATATTGATCATATACCCCTACGTGTGTGTAAATAACATCCCTACACCCGGAGAATTCAATTCAAGCTATCATACTCTTGTCCATCTGCCTCAGTACTTTTTAATTTTATTCAGTTGAAAATATTGCACTTTGGTATAAGTATTTTCCTTACATAATAAAAGGTGTTTATTATAAATATTAAACATATTTGGATTTATCTGCAAAATACTATTTGACATATGTTTATATATTATAATTAATATTATGAAGGAAAATATAGGCATTTTATATTTATATAATATTTTGGTAATTGAAAATATGCATATCATATCAAATATTCTAATCACAATTCTTAAAAGATATAATATCATACAAATGGTTAGAATAATATTTCAAAATATATGCATAATATTTTAGTAATTAAAAGATGCATAGCATATCAAATATTCTTAATCATGTTTCTTAAAGATTTATTACCATATAAAGTGCATAGCATATTAAATATTCTTAATCAAGTTTCTTAAAGATTTATTACCATATATAGTGATTAAGACACTCTCTCTAATTTAATAAATAAACTAATATTATGCATAGAGATATTGTGCAAGATTTAGCTCAGGTCAAGAGATCAAGATGTTCTAGATGTCAGGATCAAAAATCTGCCAAAATCATAAAATCGATACTGACAGGGACTCAGAATCCAGGCATGGAAAGTTACCATATTAGGAAGTCACCATATATGGTAACTAGTTTTTCTTCTTTGAGGGCTGTATAAAGGACCAAGGGCTAAAGTTAGAAGACATCAAGCCAACGAGATCACGAAGTCCAAGACGGCTCGCGCATCCAGGCTGATCATCAACTGTTCGTCTACCTCCTTGGAAGAGATCGAGAAGCAAACTAGTCTTTGTAATCATTTTCCAAGGAATCAAAGTGTAGATTGTTCAAGTTGATTAATAAAGGTAGTTGTTTTATTTAATTCTTTTGCATTTTACATTATGTTTTCCCTCTCTATCTTTTCATTTTTTTCTCCCAACATGCGTGAGTAATTTTCCGCTTGTTAGGGTTCGTAGGATTAGGATAGGCTAATGGACGATGAAAATAACTAAACCCTTTTTAAGTCCTATAAAGTTTAGGAACTTTATCAAAAGAATCATTAACATCCTAATCGGGCGCGCTAGTAATTCTTTGCTAGTTCCGACCGCGATTAGAGATTAGATTAATGATTGTTTTGGTAAAGGCTAGATATGAACGGAGTTCCGTGTCGAGGTAAGGGTTAAGAGTGGGATTCCTTTTCCCTCCAGAAACTCTAATCTACACGCATCACCGTCGTTCTAGTTCTAAATCTATTAATGGATAAAAAGGGTAACTTTTAATTAATCGTCCATAACTACTAAATCCTAACGAACCCTACAAGCCCTCTAATTATATTAACTACATCTTTAAAATAATCTAGATCTATATTTTACATTCTTGTTTAACGTAGATCTAGAAACCATTTCACAAAATTCTTTCTTCCTCCTCTCTTTTTCAACACATCTAAAGTAAGAATAAAAGATTCAACGTTTCCCAGAGGACAACCCGTACTCATCTCGGTCTAGCTACACGCGACACCGTTCTGATTGCGGTTAACTACAAACAAACACTTTTTCGTATCAATCAAATGGCGCCGTTGCCGGGGACACGTGCGTAATTTTTTATTCTTACTATTTGTGTTGAATTCTTATACGATCCATATCATAATTAAAACAAAACTGCAAATTGCATATTTAACGATTTGTGTGTGAATTTTGCGAGAGAATCTGGAGTCACGGACTTGAGGAAACAGGAGATCTAGGGTTCATACTTCTCTGGTATTTTTTTCAACTCCTTCTCTCTCCTCTCAAATCCAATAAAATCTATTTTCTGCAGGATTCTTTGCAAAATAGCACCGCTCAAAAAAAAATCTTTTTGCAAAAGTTTTGTGATTGGTTTTGTTTTGCATATTTAATACGGACTTTAAGGGGCAAAGACCAAATCAAGATTAGGTGGGGATTTCATCACCCTTCCTAAGCCCCACAAATCACAAACTGAGCATATAGATCAACCCTTCATTAATTTAAAAAAATATCTAGACCAGACACTAAGGACTGTCGCGCTCAATAAGGACAGAGGAAGGTCGTGGGTAATCTATCGTTTATTCGCAGTACTTTTGTAGTGCCTAGGCAAGTGTGACAAAGGCTAGTGGTTTTTAATTAGTCCCACGATGTGGTTCCTTCCCACTTACCTAGCACTTACCTGGCTACAAGGGTAGTACGGAGGCGGTAGAGGATTTATCCTGCGGCTTGTCCTTTGGAAGTCTAGGAGCGGTTTAGAGACTGGACCTAGGTGACCTTAGTTCTAGGGTTGCTTGTGCATCTTAGGGTGATTTTTCTTGAGTCCCACTTTTTCAAAAACAAGCCAATTTTAAAATAACACACACGCTACCACTTGCACTAAACCCGCTTAGTGCATGCTCGGCTGGACACGGGATCCTAGTGCCCGTCTTGTCCGCGTTCCTGCTATCGACGCCGAAGTCGGTACTTCTTCATCTTCTTTTCCCCCACCACACACCACATCGACCGTGATGGACGGCACTCCATCTAATTATAACACCACGCTGCCACCGCCCGTAGGTGAGCAGAATCCACCGCGCATCTCTCTCCAAGAGAGATGCTATCCTATTCGTGGTCCTCTTCCCACTTGTCTATCTCTTCCACCACCTAACGGGGATAATTTCGAAATTAAACCCCGCTACATCAACCTGCTGCCCAAATTTCACGGGCTTCAATCGGAAGACGCGTACGTTTTCATCACCAAATTCGAGAACGTATGCGCAATGATGGGTACTTCACAATTGACTTTAGATGCTATGCGTTTGTGTCTTCTCTCATTCACACTGTGCGACTTGGCAGAAAAATGGCTTTATAATACTGCCGCACACTCTATCACTAATTGGGATGAATTTGTCATAGCATTTCTTAAGAAGTTTTACCCAAATCATAAGACTGCCCACATTAGGAGCGAGATCAACCAGTTCACCCAGCTTCCCAATGAACCATTTTGGAAGTGCTTTGAACGTTTCAAAGATCTGCTTGTCCAATGCCCCCATCACGGAATACAAAGATGGGATTTATGTCGGATTATATATGAGGGCATTAATCCAGCGACAAGGCAGATGCTTGAAACAATGTGTCAATGCAATTTCATGTCTAAAGATGACGGTGAAGCTTGGAAATATCTGGAAGACCTTGCTGAACACACGTTGCAGTGGGAAAGCGTAAGACCGCCTTCAACTAAGGGAGGTATTCACCAGCTCGATGTTTCTATCGCAGTAAAAGCCAAAATGGCAGCGATACAAAAGAAACTCGACGCTATTGAAAACAAGTTTTCATCTTTCTCTCTAAATCAGGTCACGCTTCCTAAGACCGTCTGTGGTTGCTGTTCGGATCCTTCACACTTAACGGAAGAATGTCCTATGAATGCATCGTTTCAAGCTAATGCTGCTTTTCAGCAGCGACCTAGAAACGACCCTTATTCTTCCACGTACAATCAAGGATGGAGGAATCATCCTAACTTTGCTTGGAATCAAAACCAACAAAGCAATTATCAAAGACCTCCTCCACAGCAACCACAACCACAGAATCAGCCCCCCTTTCAGTCACAGAATTTCCAAAATCCGGCTAACATTTATACACCATAAGTGGCCGGTACTGACAACTCACTTGCACAAACTTTGGATATGTTCATGAAACAATCCATGCAATTTTCGGCTGAGATGAGGTCTTCTATTGATACCCTAACGAAAAACTCCGCCTCCCATGGTGAGAGTATTAAATCAATAGAAAACCAAATCGCACAGTTAAACGCCGCAATGAGTGCGAGAGAGAAAGGGAAACTCCCATCTCAACCCCTACCGAATCCTGGCCATTCGCAAAGTTATAATGTAAGTGCTGTTACCACGTTGAGATCGGGAAAAGTGCTGAATAACCGAGTGGGTGAGCAGTGTGATGATGTGACACCAATGATACCCCAGCTTCTTCTTCTTCCCCTAATTCGTCTAGTCTCTCACCTTCACCCGAGCCTATTCTCCGTTTTCCCCAAGGCTCAAACCCTTCGCCCATTTCACCAAATCTATCTAAGTCAATTCCCACTCCAGTTTTGGGATCGAATCCGTCCCCACAATCCTCTCCAATGTTGGACCAAACCATTATTGATATAGCACCTTATCCAAACAGGTTAAGAGGCAACAGACCAAGTCCACAAATGGAGAAGATTGTGGAAATTTTTAAGCAAGTTAACATAAACATTCCTCTCCTAGATGATATTCAACAAGTTCCGTCATATGCAAAAATCTTAAAGGACTTGTGCACTAGGAAGAGAAAAGTTCAAGTACCTAAAAAAGTTTTCCTTGCGAGTAATGTGAGCACATCTTTTACACAACAACTACCCAAGAAACGAAAAGACCCCGGAAGTCCTACAATTTCTATTTCTATTGGGGGTAAAAATATTAATCGTGCTCTACTCGATCTAGGTGCTAGTGTTAACTTGCTTCCGTATTCTGTTTATGGGCAATTAAGGATCGGAGAGTTAAAACCCGCGCATTGCACTCTTCAGATGGCCGATCGATCTATCACCCAACCTAGGGGTGAGCTAGAGGATGTGTTAATCAAAGTCGGGGAATTCATTTTCCCTGTGGACTTTATCGTTATAGATACACAACGTGTAGCAAACCCACGCAATCAAATCCCGGTGATACTCGGTCGACCCTTTTTGGCCACTTCCAACACAGTAATCAATTGTAGAAACGGCTCTATGACCCTATCCTTTGGAAAGAAGTCAATTGAGCTTAACATTTACAAGTTGGGAAGTGAACCCTCCGAACCCTATGCTCATGTGTGTTCTGTCGAATTAATGGATGTCGACAGCAGCGAATTTGATCAACCTCATGATACTGATGTTAGTTATATGTATGCCCTAGAGGCCATTACTGTACATAGGATGTATATTGTAGTGGATGCTGGGACATATATAGGGAGGACTTTCTTGCTCGACATGATAGTATGCTATCTGGTTGCTCTTTACCTTAACGTGTATACTGATTGTCTCTCTGTTACATGTTGGTAAAGCCCTTAGGATGTGTGCTTGACTACCTGGACTATGATGCGGATCATACTAGTGGGGACAGATAGTCTATAAGTACATCCTTCAAAGTCCCTAGTCGTGGGTATATCGAAACGGGGCATCGATATACCAGAGTAGACTAGCGTATACCTTCTCGACCCATACAGATGGGCGATGGATGATCCCATATCCATTGGTGTTTGACATCAGAGATGATATACGGGTGCTCAGTAGAGAATGGGTACACTGGACGGACTCGCCGAGAACTCCCAGATGGTATTATACCTCACGTCAGATGGCAGTTCTCTGGTGACACTGGTACAGAGTAGTCTGTTGACCCGAGATCGTCATAGAGTCTTGTGTGGTTCCCACTGTGCTTTGATTTCCATCTTACCACGTCCAAGAGGGCGTGCAAAACGGTGGTTTTTGGGTACAGTCCCGAGTCACATGGAGGCAATGAGCGATAGGAGGGGATTCGTCTCTCCCGGTATAGGGAGTTGATGTTGCGCTGTGTTCGATTGGCTATAACAGGAAATCCCTGGCCAGGGTTGCTGAGATTTACTGGTAAGTGTTACCAGTAGTTTCTCGAACAGTTATAGACCTCATATCGACACGACTTATCGAGCTATTGGGGTCTGACGTTTACCACCCCTAGGCGAGATATGCGACATATCAGACGATCAGACCGGACTGTACGGTAGTGTTACTGGTCGGATTCACTGGAGTGTGAGCGGGCTTGCTCGTCGATCTTCAGATCGCTCAATACCCGGGTGGCCGTTACGTTTAGCAGACCGCTTGCGGCTTATGGATGCTTGATATGATCATCATCTGCTGCCGGCGTATTGACGAGTCTTTAGAGTCCTACACAGAGGTTTCCTGGCTCAAGCAAAATGAAATAGGAGCGCATATGAGATATGTGCGGGACCGAGAATAATGCGTGTATGTGATACCGTATTCCATTCTCGCGATGAATGTATCGAATGGTTGTATGCGATATAACCTAGTTATCGATTCAAGCGTTGATTCGATAAGCCGATACATTGGATACTAGTCGGTTATATGCGATATGACCGGATCGTTAATTCAAGAGTTGATTTAATGATTTAATGCATAATTATATATTTGATATATTACTTTGCACTAACTAGTATTGGTTCACTTTAAACGGATTTTCTCACTTGGTTTGTGCACATTGTATATGTGATATACTTTTGTACACTTGATTGTATCATGTTTGATGATACATGTTTAACTATAGTTAAGTGTAATGGATTAAGCCATGGTTAAACTAATGATTAGGGTTTTCTTTTTATTACTTATTTATTTATTTATTTTGAATAGATAAGAAAAGAATGGTTGCTAATTTTGGAGTTTAGTTGAAGCTTCATGAAGATTTGACTTTGTAACCATTCTTGTCTTCATCTTAAACCCTAACCATTAATCTAACCTTGGTTAATTCTCTACACTTGACCATGGTTCTAATATGATAAGTATTCATTTTCTTTTCCAAATATAATTAACTTATCATATTTCTTTCTTCTTCTTCTTCATCTTCTTCACATGAAGAAAGTTCACTTCATCAATGGTGATTGATGAAAACAAGTGAGAAATCCAATTCTAAAGTCTACCCACTTCCTATTTCTTCATCCTCTACCTCTTGCCAAGTAGTAGAGTGTGTTCTCTTCACAAGTTTTTGGACTTGGTGAAGTCGGAGCTTGATTTAGCGATGCCTCGACGTAGATCATCTTCGGCATGGACATCGACGACCTAGCTTGCCCATTCTCCGACGAAGCCGACGCTAGAGCCCGGATTTGATTTGGACAGCGGAGAGGCCTTCGTTGCGGAGCTATGGAGGTGGAGCACCGGATCTACAAAGGTTGTATTTCCGTATTCCCATTAGTTAAGTGTTAACTAGATTGTTTTTCGCCTAGTTTTCTAGCAAACGATCCGTAGTCGGGTCTCTCGGCACCCGTAAAATTTTATAATGGCATGTTCGATGCCTTGTGAGACCTCATTAGGGTGCCTAGGAACCCTACAACTGACTCTTTTCATATGTTGTTGCTTGACACGGACTCTTCCACCGAGTTGTCCAGGTCCACATCTAACACTGATGAGGAACTTTTTATAGAGTCTGACGATCACCCCATTTTTTCTGATGACATTATTCTTCGGGATATAGATGAAAGCTTTGAGGAAATTTTCGCTGATGAACTCGCATTTTTACAAGACACGGGTGTTGAGATGAATCAACTCCAAGATAAAGAAATTGAATCTCCACCCCTTCTTTTGGACAATCATGATAATGCGAGTAATCCATCATTACTATCACTGTGTCGTCTCTCCAAATTGAGACGCAATTCTTTTCCATTACACCTCTTATCACCTCCCCACTTCTTCACGTCGAAAGGTGACATGTTCTTCCACCAACCTTGGTGCTTCATCGATAAAATTTTTGAATGGTTGGTGTTGACCTTCGGTCTTTGCAAAGCTTGGCATTGACCAATAACCTTGACCCCCTCGTGTGATTTTAAAAGATTAAAATTGTTTAACTCAAGTTTGGGGGGGTGGTATATTTTGGGCTCTTGAAAGAAAATGATTTTTACAAAATTGTGAGCCAAAAATAAGTTTGGGGGAGGATTTTCACTTTCATATATTCTTGCCCCCATTAATAATTTCCTCCCAAGTCTACAGGTTTTTGAGCTTAACGGATGACATCCGTGAGGACACTGCTGTAAACAGGTTTGGGGGAGGTTTGTGCTTATTTACACATCAATTTGTATCATATTTTGCATAAGCACAACATTTTCAGAAATTTTAAAAAAAAATTTATAACAAAAGAGTAGAAAGTGAAAAATTACATCCAAAAGATAGGAATAGTTTAAGAAAACCAAGAAAATTAGAAGTTTTCTTAAACGAACTAGTAATAAGTAGTTATGAGCCGTTGTCCCAAGGGTTAGTAAAATGAAGGAAGTCACTAATCTGAGGATAAACATAAGTATCAAAAATAGTTTCTATTTTGGAAGCCAAACATTTGAATGCTGATACCCTATTATATGCACTTACACACGTCTTGAAACTCGGGATAGTAGAGGATACCTTGAAATGCTCTTGTCTAAAAGCCAAAGTATGAAGTAAATGAAAAAAAATGAAGAAAATATATAAAATGGTGAAAAGAAAAAAATGAACATTGGTTTTGTTATCGCCAAGGCAGCAATAAAAAAATATAGCGAGGGTGCCTCTTCACCTAGTGCCCTAAGGCCAACTGGTCTGGGAGTCACTGCTAAGCCTTAGGGGGTGCAAGACGAGGAAAATATTATCACCGAATCAGCAAGCACATGAGTAATCGGTCGGTTAGTACCTCAAGAAGTATTAACGGTCGCATGAAAATGTGTGAGCAAATCTAAATATTCTTAAAATTAAAAAGTACAGAGGCAGATGGACAAGAGTATGATAGCTTGAATTGAATTCTCCGGATGTAGGGATGTTATTTACACACACATAGGGGTATATGATCAATGTTTGGACGAAAGGTAGGAATGAAGAATAAAGACAATGTTTTATTGAGGGATGATGTGATTTCTAACATTTTTTAATGACTATTAAGATAGGGCTCATGACAACCGAAAAGCTAGTGTAGTTTGAAACTCTTATTTTCAAAGTCTTTCTTTTATGGTTCTTATCTTTATATGTAAATTTCACCATCATTCTTTTGTTATGGGATTTTGTGGGTGCAATCCGCTGAAAACCCTCAGGAGACAACACTCCTCCTACTAGGGACACCTAGAGGTTTAACGGCTTGTTGCATGTGCTCGGTGCAATCGTGTTTGCCTACGAAAGTGTGCTTAGTTTTCTTCTTTCTTTTTCTCCTTCTCTTGAATAAACTAGTTTGCTTCTCGATCTCTTCCAAGGAGGTAGACGAACAGTTGATGATCAGCCTGGATGCGTGAGCCGTCTTGGACTTCGTGATCTCGTTGGCTTGATGTCTTCTAACTTTAGCCCTTGGTCCTTTATATAGCCCTCAAAGAAGAAAAACTAGTTACCATATATGGTGACTTCCTAATATGGTAACTTTCCATGCCTGGATTCTGAGTCCCTGTCAGTATTGATTTTATGATTTTGGCAGATTTTTGATCCTGACATCTTGAACATCTTGATCTCTTGACCTGAGCTAAATCTTGCACAATATCTCTATGCATAATGTTAGTTTATTTATTAAATTAGAGAGAGTGTCTTAATCACTATATATGGTAATAAATCTTTAAGAAACTTGATTAAGAATATTTAATATGCTATGCACTTTATATGGTAATAAATCTTTAAGAAACATGATTAAGAATATTTGATATGCTATGCATCTTTTAATTACTAAAATATTATGCATATATTTTGAAATATTATTCTAACCATTTGTATGATATTATATCTTTTAAGAATTGTGATTAGAATATTTGATATGATATGCATATTTTCAATTACCAAAATATTATATAAATATAAAATGCCTATATTTTCCTTCATAATATTAATTATAATATATAAGCATATCTCAAATAGTATTTTGCAGATAAATCCAAATATGTTTAATATTTATAATAAACACCTTTTATTATGTAAGGAAAATACTTATACCAAAGTGCAATATTTTCAACTGAACACCGACCGATAAAAATATCGCGAGAACAGAATACGGTATCACATACTCGTATTATTCTCGGTCCCGCACATATCACATATGTGCTCCTACTTCGTTTTGCCTGAGCCAGTAAAACCTCTATGTAGGACTCTAAAGACTCGTCAATACGTCGGCAGTAAGTGATGATCACATCAAGCACCCACAAGTCGTCAGCGGTACTAGATGGACGTAACGGCTACCCGGGTATTGAACGATCAGAAGATCAGCAAGCAAGCCCGCTCTAACTCCTGCAAAAGCCTGACGGTAACACTACTGTACAGTCCGGTTTTCTCGTCTGATATGTCGCATATCCAGTCTAGAGGTGGTAAACGTCAGACCCTAATAACCGATAAGTCATGCCGATATGAGGCTCATAATGGGTCGAGAAACTACTGATAACTCTTACTAGTAAATCTCTAAATCAGCCCTAGCCAGGGACTTCCCTATTATGGCCAATCGAGTACAGCTCAACATCAATCCCCAATACCGGGAGAGACGAGACTCCTCCTATCGCTTATTGCCTCCATGTGACTCGGGACTGTACCCAAAAACCACCGTTTTGCACGTCCTCTTGAACGTGGTAAGGTGGAAATCAAAACACAGTGGGAATCACACAAGACTCTATGACGATCTTGGGTCTACAGACTAACCTGTACCAGTATCACCAGAGAACTGCTATCTGACGATAGGTATAATACCAACTAGGAGTTCTCGGCGAGTCCGTCCAGTGTACCCAGTCTCCACTGAGCACCCGTATACCATCTCTGATGTTAAACACCAATGTATATGGGATCATCCATCGCCCATCTCATGGGTCGAGAAGCGTATACGCTAGTCTACTCTGGTATATCGATGCCCCGTCTCGATACACCCATGACTAGGAACATTAAAGGATGAACTTATGGACTACCAAGGCCCCACTAGTATGATCTGCATCACAATCCTGGTAGTCAAGTACACATCCCAAGGGCTTTACCAACATGTAACCATAAGACGGTATCAAGAGACAAGTATACATGTTAAGATAAAGAGCAACCAGATAGCATATTATCATGTCGAGCAAGAAAGTCCTCTCTCTATATGTCCAAGTATCCACTATAATATACATAATATATACAATAATGGCCTCTAGGGCATACATACAACTAATATCACTAACTCAAGCTACCTCTTCACTAATGTGAGATTAGTGAAGCTAACACCTTATACTAAAGTGCTAATCTAGTAGAAGATGATGAAGTAGGATTTTTTCTCACTTTAGAATTAATTTTCTCACTAATTTTAAGCTCCTCTCAAAAACCTAGAGAGCTCTCTCTTGAGCTTGAGGAAGAAGCAAAAAATGGATGAGATGGTGAATGGCAACCATGGGTAAGTTTGTATCAAATACTAACTCATGTAAAAACATAACCATGGCTAAGTGATAATGGTTAGGTTAATAAATATCTTAGGTAAAACAAAATTAGTGGACCAAGTCAAAGCATCTACAAGCTTCCACAAGCTTCATGCATGTGACTAATTTCCATCTAATTTGGATTTACTTAAAATAAATAATCCTCACAATTATCATAAGCATGGTGTAAGTCTCATACACCCATGTAGTGTGTATCATCAAGCATGACACAAAAATGTACATTAATATATATCATATATATACTTTATGCACACAAGTGAGAAAAAGAAATGTTTAAGTGAGCTAATATTAGTTAATGTAAATTAATATATCAAATATATAATTATACATTAAATCATTAAATTGACACTTGATTTAATAATCCGGTTATATCTCATATGACCGACTAATATTATTTGTATCAACTTATCGAAACAACACTTGATTCGATAAACCGGCTATATCTCATATAACCGACCGATACTGTATCAACTTATCGAATCAACACTTGATTTGATAACCCGGCTATATCTCATATAACCGACCGATACATTATATTACGAGAATGGAATACGGTATCATATACTCGTATTAATCTCGGTCCCGCACATATCACATATATGCTCCTACTTCGTTTTGCCTGAGCCAGTGAAACCTCTATGTAGGACTCTAAACACTCGTCAATACGCTAGCAGTAGGTGATGATCACATCAAGCACCCACAAGCCGTCAGCGGTACTAGCTGGACGTAACGGCTATCCGGGTATTGAGCGATCAGAAGATCAACAAGAAAGCATGTTCTAACTCCTGCAAAAGCCTGTCAGTAACACTTCCGTACAGTCCGGTCTCTTCATCTGATATGTCGCATATCTAGTATAGGGGTGGTAAACGTCAGAACCCAATAACCGATAAGTCATGCCGATGTAAGGCTCATAACGGGTCGAGAAACTACTGATAACACTTATTAGTAAATCTCTATAGCAGCCCTGACCAGGGACTTATCGTTATGGCCAATCGAGCACAGCGCAATATCAACCCCCAATACCGGGAGAGACGAATCCCCTCCTATCGCTCATTGCCTCCATGTGATTCGGGACTGTACCCAAAAGCCACCATTTTGCACGTTCTGTTGAACGTGGTAAGGTGGAAATCAAAGCACGGTGGGAATCACACAAGACTCTATGACGATCTCGAGTCTACAGACTAACCTGTACCAGTGTCACCAGAGAACTGCTATCTGACGATAGGTATAATACCAACTAGGAGTTCTCGGGGAGTCCATTCAGTGTACCTAGTCTCTACTGAGCACCCGTATATCATCTTTAATGTCAAACACCAATGGATGTGGGATCATCCATTGCCCATCATATAGGTCAAGATGCGTATACGCTAGTCTACTCTGGAATATCGATACCCTATCTCGACACACCCTCGATTAGGAACAATTTTAGGGTGTACTTGTGGACTACCCTTGGCCCCCACTAGTATGATCTCCATCATAGTCCTGGTAGTCAAGTACATATCCTAAGGGCTTTATCAACATGTGAGAGCAAGATAGTATCACATATACAAGTCAACATGTTAAGACAAAGAGCAACCAGATAGCATACTATCTTGTCGAGCAAGAAAGTCCTCTCTATATATATTCAAGCATCAACTATAATATACATCACATGTATAATAATGGCCTCTAGGGAATACATATAACTAACAATCTCCCACTTGCACTAAGGCCAGTTGTTGTAGTATCTTATACCCAACACCCCGAAGAGTCTCTTAAATTGTATCTGGGGAATGGCCTTGGTGAGTGGATCTGCCGTGTTGCCCTTCATGTCAACTCTCCTGGCCTTGATCTCCAGGCGATCAACTATCTCCCGGATCAGGTGATACCGCCTCAAAATATGACTGGATCGCTGATGGGACCTGGGTTCCTTGGCCAAGGCCACTGCTCCATTGTTATCGCAATACAAAGGTATTGGACGCTCAATAGATGGAACCACACCATGTTCAGTTGTGAACTTCTTCATCCAGACAGCCTCTTTGGCAGCATCGTTGGCGGCGATGTATCCAGCCTCCATCGTCGAGTCTGCCACGGTCTCCTGTTTAGAACTCTTCCAACAAACCGTCTCTCTATTGAGTGTAAAGACAAATCCCGAGACCGACTTAAAGTCATCCTTATCACTCTGGAAGCTCGAATCGGTAAAGGACTCCACTTGGAGTTCTCCGTTACCATACACCAAGAACATCTCTTTAGTCCTTCTCAAGTACTTGAGAATGTTCTTCACAGCTGTCCAGTGACTCTTCTGGATCTGCTTGATACCTACTCACTACACTTAGTGAGTATGCTACATCAGGTCTGGTACATAACATCGCATACATGATAGAGCCTACTGCCGAAGCATAGGGTATCCCTTACATGCGAGCTCTCTCCAAATCAGTCTTGGGAGACATCTCTTTGGAGAGAGTGAGTCCTGTGATCGTAGGTAAATTCCCACGCTTGGATTCTTCCATACTAAAACTCTTTAGTATGGTGTCAATGTACCTGGATTGGGACAATCCCAGTATCCGTTTAGATCTATCTCTATAGATCTTAATCCCCAAGATGTAGGAGGCATCATATAGATCTTTCATTGAGAATCTATGTGATAAGAAGAGTTTGACCGAGTGCAGCATAGGAACATCATTTCCTATCAAGAGTATGTAAACCACGTACAATACGAGGAAGACAACCTTACTCTCTGCCACCTTCTTGTATATACAAGGTTCATATACATTTTTGATGAAGTCAAACTCTTTGACTACCACATCAAAACAGATGTTCCAACTCCGCGATACTTCCTTTAACCCGTAGATGGATTTAAGCAGCTTGCACACCTTCCCGCTGCTCCCACTATCTACGAAGCCCTCTGGCTAAGTCGTGTATACGCACTCTTCTAAATCACCATTTAGAAAGGCGGTCTTAACATCCATTTGCCAGATTTTGTAGTCATGGCATGCAGCGATGGCAAGCAGGATCCGGATGGACTTAAGCATAGCCACTGGAGAAAAGGTTTCATCATAGTCTACACCTAGTCGTTGACGAAAACCTTTTGCAACAAGTCTAGCTTTGAAAGTCTCAACTTTTCCATCTACACCAAGTTTCTTCTTAAAGATCCATTTTCTCCCGATGGGTTTTACCCCTTCAGGAGCAACTTCCAAAGTCCATACTTTGTTGGTGTACATGGATTCGATCTCAAATCGCATTGCATCCAGCCATTTCATAGAGTCCCCACTCGTGATGGCCTGCTCGAAGCTAGTTGGGTCATCATCTACCATGATGCAATCCTCGCTCCCACCGTCAATGAGAAAACTGTAGTATCTCCCAGGTGGATAAGGAATCCTACTAGATCGGCGGAGAGGCTGAGGTTCGTTGGGAACTATCGAATCCTCTGGTTCTACTAAATCTTCAGGTGCAGTTTGTGCTACTAGAACTTCTTCCAGCTCTACCTCTTCGCCACTAATTTCTTTTATAAGAAATTCCTTTTCTAAAAAGGTGGCATATTGAGAAACAAACACCTTTTGTTCCTCAGCGTGGTAGAATATATATCCTTGTGAATTCTTTGGATATCCCACAAACATACAAAGAACTGAACGTGCCTCGAGTTTGTCCGGATTTTGCCTTTTGACATAGGCCGGACAACCCCATATCTTAACTCGTTTAAAATATGGTCTCTTCCCACTCCATATCTCATATGGTGTGGTAGGTACAGATTTAGATGGAACTTGATTCAATAGGTATGTTGCTGTCTCAAGCGCATAACCCTAAAAGGAAATAGGAAACTCAGCATTGCTCATCATAGAGCGCACCATATTCAATAGGGTGCGATTCCTCCGTTCCGATACACCGTTGTGTTGTGGTGTATACAGTGGAGTAAGCTGAGAGAGAATCCTATTCTCTTTTAGATAGTCACGGAATTCTGTGCTCAAGTATTCTCCTCCCTGATCGGATCGCAGGATTTTAATACTTTTACCCGTCTGGTTCTCAACTTCATGCTTATATTCTTTGAATTTCTCAAAAGCTTCAGACTTGTGTTTTATCAGGAACACATGTACGTATCTTGAGAGATCGTCAGTAAATGTAATGAAGTACGAGGAACCATTCCTGGCATGTATAGACATGGGACCGCATACATCACTATGTATCAGTCCCAAGAGTTCCGTAACTCTTTCTCCGTATCCACTAAACGGAGTTTTTGTCATTTTACCTTTGAGACATGACTGGAAAGTGTCATAAGATGAAAATTCGAACGGTTTCAAATATCCATCTTTATGTAACTTAGCTATTCGTGTCGCATTGATATGACCTAGTCTACAATGCCACAAGAAGGATTCGTTCATTTCTGAACTCTTCCTCTTGTGTGTGTTTTGTACGTTAAGAACTGTTGTTTGATTTAGAATGTATATGCCATTATTTAACGAGCATGATCCAATCAACTTTTGATTCAGGAAGATGTTCATAATATTATCATGTACTACAAAATTATATCCTTCTTTACTTAATAAAGAAACTGATATAAGATTGCATATCAGGGTCGGTATGTAATAGCATTCGTTCAGAATCAATGTATTACCATTTGGTAATACAAGGTGATATTCGCCAACTGCTTTGGCTGCAACATATACACCATTCCCTACTAGTACGGAATGATCATCTATTCTCGGTTCTCTACCTTTCTTTAGCCCATGTAACATGTTACATATGTAGGATCCCGATCCAGTATCTAATACCCAGGACGTAGAGTGTACTGAGAAATAGATCTGGGTGACTAACACACCCGAAAAAGATGCATCAACATTCTCATTCTTCGTTTGGGTGGCGTGGAAATCTGAATATTTTCTTACTTCCTGCTCGGACTTACAACAATTATAAGTTGGAGCAGAACCAACGTTCCCCTGCTCAGCATAAAAAGCGGGTTCGGTCAATACATCCATATTATTATCTTGATTAGGCCTGACATGGTCGCTACCTGGAGAGAGAGAGAAGAAAACACTTAGCGTATGCTCTTGCAAATATCAGATTGGTTATTTATCTTATCTAAGCAATATCTCCGACTGCTATTCTCAAATTGTCCTTCAAACTTTAAAAAGAAAATTCAGCCAGGATTAATTGCATTCTACAACTTCACTAACCGTTCAGCCAGGCCAATGCCGGTACTTCTGAAGGAGGTTCCCCGTGCTTTCGCACGAACCTAATTAAAATAAACCTCATTTTCCCAGGGGTGTAGCCCCGTTGACACCTTTCTAGACACCTAATGAGTTAGCTAATTGTAAAATGCAAAACTCTCCCGGGAGCAACTTTTGCTCACAGTGGGTATCGGAATCCAACTATCTCATAGAAGGTATGCAATTTCATTGCAAATTTCAATACTTGAAATTTCCGATAATATTTTGCCCCTAACAACTTATGACCTTAACATAGACAACAAATCATAAGCGCTAGCCAAGTTCAACCCGTCATTTCCTGATTGAATTAAACCCACCCGCACGACCCTTAACATAGTCAACAAAGTCATACAACTACCCTAATCCAATCCCATCTCATGCTTTAGCAGATAAGAACTAATTAGCTACCGCACACTACGCCTTAACATAATCAACCAACGTAACACGAATACTAAGTAGTACTTATCTGAAATGACGGAGGGCTACGTCAGGTTTTTAAGAAAACCTTTTGCGTAATGAACTTGATATAGTTGTAGAAACAAGTGATTTTTGAAAAGGAGTGTTTTTTAGGCTTTTTACTAGTTTTGCTAAAGAGTTCACTCCCGGTGATGGGATCTCAGCTCTTTACTTATCGAATAAGGTGCAGGATATTTCATAAATACCGCTATGCAAAGTAAGAACTAAAAGAAGCAATCAAAAGACAAAACCGAATGGGTTGTAGCATCTGCTAGTTTCGCTAAAGAGGTCACTCCCGGTGAACGGATCTCGGCTCTTTCCTTATCGAATAAGGTGCTGGATATTCTATAAGGAATACCGCTATGCAAAACAAAAACTAGAGCTACCCTCTTTGAAAATATGATTCTACAACATCTTTTAGGTTTCTTTTTCTTTCATTAATCTCATTAATGAAGTCACATCATTTATGCTTCCTAAGCATCACAGAAGAAACGAAAATACAACGTACGCTTATACCATCCGCATTCGCCACAGTGTCCCGTTATGCACCGTTAGGTTACTTAACTAACGACATAGTGTGGCGGGACTAGCGCGGGTGTAAAACATAAGCAACGTTTATTATATATCATATATACAATAATAAAGCATTCTTCTCACGCATATAAAGTGATCACATCACAGAATATCAGCAGCAGAAGAATCATATGAAATATTGGATATACTAGGAATTCCGTATTTTAAATTAAGCCAGTATAAAACACGGATTCCACGTTCGTGATGAATAGCTAAACCCACATCCCTATACCCCTACGAGAGCGGCAAGCAACCCTACCAATTCTAGAGTTAGGAGACCCAGTCTCGACTCATCGAGATGGTCTCCCACTGGACTCTAAAACCCGGTTACTTATGCTCCCCTTCTTGGGTCTATCCTAATGCGGAAAAGTAAATAATATACAACAATGGTGACATCATCCTCAACCCTGAAGTGCCCCAATAAAAGAATATTACATACAATGAATTTTACATGAATGAAAATAAAAACTCTCATCTCATATAAAACCCCCGGCTATTCAAAGTACGATGATCCAATATAACATATCACAGCAACACATAACATCACATGTCATCAACATAAGTAAATATGCGTATCACAATTGTCGTTGACATATAGCAATGAAAACGGTGATACCCCGCATATTACACTTACGGTCGCAGAAAAGAAAATATCAAACTACAACATTTGGAATCCACAATCACCTTAGACATCATAAACCCAAAATATGACATACTTTGGATTTCATGCCTAACTTTATGAATTCCACATATTGTATCACATTCCAGAAAAAGCTAGACGACGTTAAACATTCCGATCGAATCAACAAACACCCAAAATTTCCCAAAAAGCTCAACACTTGAGCGCAGTTTAAAAATACTCATCACATACCACAATACCAATGGACTAACCGTAGAAGGGTCAACCCTTGCCTCACCTATGGCGCCACGGAACTGCCACAAACCCTAGGGTTTGGCGGCGGTTCTTACGGTCATAGAATCGAGTTAGGGTTTTGTTCTTCTAGAGGGTCCACGGCATTACTTGCATGATATTTGAATGTTCTTTAACTCGGAAAAAAATCCAACTCTTGAAAATTTTCCGTCGAGGGTTAAAGTGGATATTTGATATCCGTTCAAACATTTTAACACCGTCTAGTCAACCCGAAAAAATGTTAGAATTACGATTACGAAACAATCCGAGTTGCCTTTGCAGAAAGTTAACATCACAGGCAAATTTAGCAAAAACAAACAACACCTGAAACACCAAAACCCAGAGGCTGGAACACAGTACAAATTTCAACCCTGGACACCACCAAAAACCGAGCAGGCCGGTTTTAAAGGCTCTGTGGCCGGCCAAAATCCGAGGTCTGGGGTTAAATTTTGTACTGTGTTCATGTTGCATCTCATACAACATTCTGCAGTTATTTAAAAAAAAATCGACGACTTTAAAATTTCGACAGAAACTAGATTTGTGTATCGAGTGTTTCGGAGTTGCTTCGGTTTCGTAAATCTACATACATCGTCTAAATCTCTAGGTTGGCTCTGATACCACTGTAGGAATGCTTGGCACGACAGCAAGGTTTCGGGAAGCATCGTCCATGCAATTTTCAAAAATTTACCGTACAAAACAATCCTAACCCTAGAATCTTAACTAAAAATTTAGACAATACAATGTGTAAACTACTTTACATCTAAGTGAGTAGGGATTACAATCTTTGTAGTCTGGTCCTTCACTTCTTTATCTCCTTGTAGTAGTCCCTTTGCTCCAAGTAGTGATCTTGCGGACTCTTGAACGGCTCCACAAGAAGAAAGCAACGAGCTTGCACGAAGTCTTCGAGGCCGAAGATGATCTACGTCAAGAAGTCACTAACCCAAGATACCTCTTCACTAATGTGGGATTAGTGAAGCTAACACCCTACACTAAAGTGCTAATCTAGTAGAGGATGATGAAGTAGGAATTTTGCTCACTTTAGAATTAATTTTCTCACTAATTTTAAGCCCATCTCAAAAACCTAGAGAGCTCTCTTTTGAGCTTGAGGAAGAAGAAGCAAAAAATGGATGAGATGGTGAATGGCAACCATGGGTAAGTTTGTATCGAATACTAACTCATGTAAAAACATAACCATGGCTAAGTGATAATGGTTAGGTTAATAAATATCTTAGGTAAAACAAAATTAGTGGACCAAGTCAAAGCATCTACAAGCTTCATGCATGTGACTAATTTCCATCTAATTTGGATTTACTTAAAATAAATAATCCTCACAATTATCATAAGCATGGTGTAAGTCTCATACACCCATGTAGTGTGTATCATCAAGCATGACACAAAAATGTACATTAATATATATCACATATATACTTTATGCACACAAGTGAGAAAAAGAAATGTTTAAGTGAGCTAATATTAATTAATGTAAATTAATATATCAAATATATAATTATACATTAAATCATTAAATCAACACTTGATTTAATAATCCGGTTATATCTCATATGACCGACTAATATTATTTGTATCAACTTATCGAAACAACACTTGATTCGATAAACCAGCTATATCTCATATAACCGACCGATACTGTACCGACTTATCGAATCAACACTTGATTCAATAACCCGGCTATATCTCATTTAACCGACCTATACATTATATCGCGAGAATAGAATACGGTATCATATACTCGTATTAATCTCGGTCCCGCACATATCACATATGTGCTCCTACTTCGTTTTGCCTGAGCCAGTGAAAGCTCTGTGTAGGACTCTAAAGACTCGTCAATACACCGGCAATAGCTGATGATCACATCAAGCACCCACAAGCCATCAGCGGTACTAGCTGGACGTAATGGCTACCCGGGTATTGAGCGATCAGAAGATCAACAAGCATGCATGTTTTAACTCCTGCAAAAGCCTGTCAGTAACACTTCCATACAGTCCGGTCTCTTCGTCTGATATGTCGCATATCTAGTATAGGGGTGGTAAACGTCAGACCCCAATAACCGATAAGTCGTGCCGATGTGAGGCTCATAACGGGTCGAGAAACTACTGATAACACTTATCAGTAAATCTCCGTAGCAGCCCTGGCCAGGGACTTATCGTTATGGCCAATCGAGCACAGCGCAACATCAACCCCCAATATCGGGAGAGACGAATCCCCTCCTATCGCTCATTGCCTCCATGTGATTCGGGACTGTACCCAAAAGCCACCATTTTGCACGTTCTGTTGAACGTGGTAAGGTAGAAATCAAAGCACAGTGGGAATCACACAAGACTCTATGACGATCTTGGGTCTACAGACTAACCTGTACCGGTGTCACCAGAGAACTGCTATCTAATGATAGGTATAATACCAACTAGGAGTTCTCGGCGAGTCCGTTCAGTGTACCCAGTCTCCACTGAGCACCCGTATACCATCTTTGATGTCAAACACCAATGGATGTGGGATCATCTATCGCCCATCATATGGGTCAAGATGCGTATACGCTAGTCTACTCTGGAATATCGATGCCCTGTCTCGATACACCCTCGACTAGGAACAATTTTAGGGTGTACTTGTGGACTACCCTTGGCCCCCACTAGTATGATCTCCATCATAGTCCTGGTAGTCAAGTACACATTCTAAGGGCTTTATCAACATGTGAGAGCAAGACAGTATCACATATACAAGTCAACATGTTAAGACAAAAAGAAACCAGATAGCATACTATCATATCGAGCAAGAAAGTCCTCTCTATATATATCCAAGCATCCACTATAATATACATCACATATACAATAATGGCCTCTAGAGCATACATATAACTAACACAACCTCGCTTGAAGCAATTTCTTCGAGGTCTCATACCTTGCGATATGAGATTGCTCTCCATATAAAACTTTATTATGGAGGAAGATGGAAGCTAAGTCCATCTTCTCATGCTACCTCTGGTTTATACCATCTACTGAGGCCAACACGAGACACTTGGCATTCGCACTGTATTTTTCCCTTGTCTTATGGATATCCATATCCGTGACGGTGGAAACTGGACCTGGGACAGCGGGGACTTTAGTCGTAATGAGGTGGTCTAGCTTGTCATAGGTAATGGACATCTGGACAAATCTTTGCCAGTCAAAATAGTATAACTCATTCATTTTATTATCTAGCTGTAACCTAATCTTGGTCACTTGGTCGATACAATTAGGAGAGAGAGAAGAAAACACTCTGCATGATGCTCTTACAAGTTTAGATTGGATTTTAGTTTATCAAAACAGGATGGCTCCCACTGTATCTCGAATCCTTCCGCAAGCCATAAAAGAAGAATTAGTCAGGATTAATCTCAACCTACAATACTTGCTTAACCTTTTGGCCAGGCTGGTGTTGGTACTTCTAAGGAGGTTTTCCAACGCTTTCGCGAAATTCCTTAATTACATAACCTCTTTTCCGTGGAGGCGTAGCCCCGCTAACACCGCTCTAGACACCTACTTGGTTTATAGCATTGATTGTTTAGTGAAAAATCTCCCGAGGAGTAGCGGATACTCACAGTAGGATCGGGATCCAAATATCATTGTGTGATAATCTTGAAGGAATCCTACCAACATTATCATACTCCAAATGGTATGCAGCACTAGCAAGTTTCAGTTTCTTTAGAAACTCCCGATGTGGATTTTTGCCCCATGCTCTTATGACCTTGACGAAGGCCAACATATCATAAGTCACAGGTCAAGTTCTGCCCGTCATTGTCCAGGTTAATTTAAACCCACCCGTACATACCCTTGACGAAGGCCAAAATAGTAGTACGAGTGTCCCAAACCAACGCATCTATCAATGCTACAGATGAATATCCAGCAGCTACCAATCAATATGCATTGGTGAAGGTCAAAATGCATAGCTTGAATACTACTGAATATTCAACTGAAATGATGGAGGGCTACGAATGGTTTTGGCGAAACTATGAACGTAATAAACTTGATTTAATCGAAAGAACCTGATAGCTTTTAAAGGAGTGGTTTAGGCTCCGCATTTAAAAGTTTCTGTTTTGAAAAAACCGAGTGGTTTTGAAATTGTTCCAACGATTCAGCTTTGGTTTGTTTGCTTTGCATTAATCTAATGCAGTCCCATCATTTACACCTATCAACACAGAGAAGAAAGAAAATAACACGTCTGCTTATGTCATCCGCATTCACCACTGGGCCCCGTCTAACACCGTTACGTTACTTAACTAACGCCAGAGCGGGGGCTGGACTAGCGCGAGTGCAAAACATAAGCAACGTCTAATATATAGCATATATATAATAACCATTCATCTCACGCAATAATAGGCATTCCAGATCAGAGATGAACATATTAGATATACTAGGAATTCCGCATTTCGTTTAAGCCTATAACGAAAGACGGATTCCACGGTCGTGATGAATAGCCAAACCCCACCCCAGACCCCTACTGGTGCGGCAAACTACCCGCCAAATTCCCGAAGTGAAGCAACCTCCCTCAGTAAAATGAGTAGGCCACTCGGCACTTCAAAGAACCTGGTAGTTTGTGCACCCCACCTTGGGTCTATCCTAGAAGCAGAAAACAGTAAAATAAATAATACAACGGTGGCTACAACCTCAACTCGGATGTGCCCCGCAAAATAATATTACATCACTTTACAATTTACATCGAATGAAAGAAAACTCTCTTCTCACATCCCCGGCTATTCATCCACGACGATCCAATAAAGTTCATATACACAAACCAACATCATCAGATCACAGATATGTGCAACCCCTACTAATCGACGTATAGCGATTAGCAGACATTCGCATCATATAACAAACACAGAAAACCCGATAGCCAAGAACTTTAGAATTTTCGATCGAAACATATTTTCCGTGTCTACCCCAAGTTCAAACCAACACACAAAAAAATACTGGGTAGAAACCAAATATACCAGATAACAATACACCCAAAATAAGAAACACAGAGGAAAAACGAGCCAACTCGGACACGACTCGACCGCAGAACGGCGGCGAATCGCACCGATTCGCCGCGATTCCGCGGCGGTCTTGACGAGTTATGGACTCGTTTTTCTGCTGTGTTCTTAGAAAACCCTGCTCTTAATTTTCATGTCTCTGAAATATTTTTTCTGGCAGTTTAAAAATTCGACAGAAAGCAAGGGTTCGGGTGTTTTGTTTTCGCGATTTTCCGACAATCGAAATTCTAACTACTTGCTAACAAGCTAGTAAAGGTTTAGTAGGCTCAGATACCACTGTAAGTCGATGTCGCGCACCCCGCGGGTTCGCGGGGAGGCGGAATACGTAAAAAACAATTTTTCAAAGCTCGCAACACGGACTTGAACCCCAGGATCGATGCTAAACCCTAACTAGCTAAACGACTAAGAGGTTAACTACTCGGAAAGAAGTTATACCTCACGATACCAGGTCCTTCGGGTATTCTCGTTGTCCTCCTCCTCGTCATAAGCTCCAAGGATCGTAACGGATCGATGATTCCTCGACGGCCTCCTCGAGTCAAAGACGATCCGCCCGAGAGTCTATAGTCCGAGCTCTAAATTTAAATCCGAGGTAACTAGGGCACCTAGTTCTCTAAACTAGATGGCCTAGATGATGTAGAGAGTATAGATGGATTAGTGTGTCTCTATTAGCCTTAGGTTTCTCAACATATGAGACATGAAAGGCTAGAGGAAGAAGAAGGAGACTTGAGGAAGTGAGAGTGTAGAGAGAGCTTATGTGAAGAAGGCTCAAGTGTGAAGAATAATGAAGCATACAATAATTGATGAGATAAAAATATCTCACAAAATATCAAGCATGCTTCAAAATATCTAAGTGGTGAGTCATGCTTTGAGCCATGCTTCAATTAATGCAAACCTCCACCTCATTTCCTCCACCTCATTATTCTTTAATCAAAAGATTAAAAACCCCAATGAGGTGTCCCCTTCTAGAAGCTTTCTCGAGTAAATTACGAGAATGCCCCTCAACCGTATATACATACCCGTATCCGTATTCCGAAGAATACAAATACAAAGAGACGAAAATAATCCATCAATATAATACTAGGATCCGGCTTAAACCAAAGCCCACTAGTATTATCCGTCCGAACATCGTACGTGCACAAGTACACGTATGTGATCGAAACTCTGCCATAAAACCATACGGCCTCTACATCTTTTGCCCGATGCAGGGAAACCCTCTGTGTGGGACTCTAAAGACTCGACACTGCGCTGGAAGTGGATTTAACCACAAGCACGTCAGCGGTACTAGCTGCACGTAACGGCTACCCAGGTACCTGTCGATAACAAGGCCGATGAGCAAACTCATCCAGACTCTTACTGAGCCTATCTGTGACAATCTCCGTACAGTCCGGTCTGTGCGTCTAAGAGTATCGCATATTGAGCCCAGGGATGGTAATCGTCAGATCCCTAATAGCGTAATAAGTCATGTCGGAGTGTAGCCCAAAACACCCTGAGAAACTACTGGAGTACCTACTAGTAATTTCTCGCTTGCCTTGGCCAAGGACTTTGTGTAATGGCTTTTCGAACACAGCGCGATATCAACCCCTAATACCAGGAGAGACAAATCCTATCTAACCACCATTGCCTCCAAGTGCTTCGGGACTACACCCAACTACTACCTGTTTGCACGACTTCTTTGATCCGTGGTAGGGTAGTAATCTAAGAACGGTGGGAACACACTTGAGACGAAGTGGTAGTGTCAAGTCGACGAACTAATCTGTACTCATGTCACCTGGGAACTGCTACCCGACGATAGGTATAACACCAACCAGCAGCTCCCTACGATTCCAGTCCAGTGTACTCATAACCCAATGAGCACCTTCATACTATCTCCAGTACGACGTACTAATGGCTGTGGGACGGACTATCTCCCCTGCTGGGATAAGAAGCGTATACACTAGTCTACTCTGGAGTATCGATGCCCTGTCTCGATAATCCTACGACTAGGAAACTGTATAGGATGTGCATATAGACTACCCAGTCCCCACTAGTGTGACTGCCATCACAACGCTAGTAATCAAGCAAAGATCCTAAGGGCTCTACCAATATGTATAAGCGATATGCTAAAAAAAACATATGCACACATTGAGGTAGAAACAAATCGGGTAGCATACTGTTAGTGGATATTGCACACCCTCACAACACTTGTGAGGAGGCGGAAGCGATAAACAATAATTTTCTTGCATGCAACACCCACATAACCCAAGATTAGTGCTTAAACCTTAACTAGCAAACTTAACAAGAGATCTAATCTACTATGAAAGTGTGCTATACCTAAGGAACCGGTCCTTCGGGTCTTCTTTTTGTTGCAACTCCCAGGCTCCTTGACGGTTGCAAAGAACTCGATCTCCGGCCACATCAAGATCCAAGACGATCCATCCGAGAGCTATCGAACAAGCTATAAACTCTTCACAAGAGTTTAACTAAGAGATCAAGATTGCTAGAAGTGATCACTTAGATGATGTTGAGATCAAGTAATGAATTATATTTCTCCCTTGACCTATGATTCACAACTCATGTGAAGGTTTAGGTCAAGAGCTAGAGGAAGGAGAGAATTAGGAGAGAGAATGTGTATGTGATGAATGAATGAAAAATGAAGCATAACAAAATATATGGCTCAAAACAATAATTGAAGGATGCAATATTTTTTCACAAAAATAATGCACCATGCTTCAATAGTAAACCCAAATGAATATAAAATGATTTGATCCATGCCTTCGACCATGCTAAGACTTTCTCCAAATTCCACCTCATCGTTTCCATTTTCTTAAAATGAAAATCCAATAATGAAGTGTCTCCTTCTAGAAGGTATTCTTGTAACAATTACAAGAATACCCCTCCACCGTATACCGTATAAGTATACCCGTATCCGAATTCCGAAAAATACGAATACAAATAATCCAATAATATAATACCGGTATCTGGCTTAAACCAAAGCCTACCAGTATTATCCTTCCGATCATTATTCCTGTAACAATTACACGAATATGATCGAAACCCTGCCATAACAAATTACGGCCTCTACATCTTTTGCCTGAACCAGGGAACTCTCTGTGTGGGACTCTAAAGACTCGTCAGTACGCTGGCAGTGGGTTTAACCATAAGCACATCAGTGGCACTAGCTGTGTGTAACGGCTACCCATGTACATGACGAAAAGGTGGCCGACAAGCAAACTCATCACAACCCTAACGAGCTTGTAAGCAACACTTACCGTACAGTCCGGTCTCTTCGTCTGATACATCGCATATGAAGTCTATGGGTGGTAAATGTCAGACCCCAGTAACTTTATAAGTCATGCTGATTTACGGCCCATAACGGTTTGAGAAACTACTGATAACACTTATCAGTAAATATCGAGAACCCTGGCCAAGGATTTGCTGTTATGACCGATCAAGCATAGCGCGACATCAACTCCCTATACCGGGAGAGACGAAACCCCTCCTATCGCTCACTGCCTCCATGCGATTCGGGACTGTACCCAAAATCCACCTGTTTGCACGACCCAGCAGAGCCGTGGTAGGGAGGAAATCAAAGCACAGTAGGAATCACACAAGACACTATGACGATCTCGGGTCTACAGACTAACCTGTACAAGTGTCACCAGAGAACTTCTATCTGACAATAGGTATATATACCATCTAGGAGTTCTCGGTGAGTCCTGTTCGATGTACCCATTCTCCAATGAGCACCTGTGTACAATCTTTGATGTCAAACACCAATGGTTGTGGGATCAACCATCGCCCCCAGGGTGAAGAAACATACACACTAGTCTACTCTGGTAATATCGATGCCCTGTCTCGATATACCCTCGACTAGGAACTATTAAAGGATATGCTTATAGACTGCCCAGGCCCCACTAGTATGATCTACATCATAATCCCGGTAGTCAAGCATAATCCTAATGGCTTCATCAGCATGTATATAAAGATATGAAATACAACACATCACACGTTAAGATGAAGATAAACCAGATAGCATACTATCATTTCGAGCAAAGATTGTTTCTGTACATATACATGCCTAGCATCCTATACAATACAGGCCTATAGGGCATACATATCTAACAATCTCCCACTTGCACTAAGGCCTGTAGTCGGTGCAATAAGTACCCACTGTCTACACTAGAACCATTTGCCGGCATACCGCATGCCCAACAGCTCGAACAGACTCTCAAACTGGACTTGAGGGGTGGCCTTGGTGAATGGATCTGCCTTGTTGTCTTTCGTCTTTACTCTCCGTATCTCGATGTCCAGACGATCCACTATCTCCAAGATGAGGTGATACTGCCTCAAGATATGTCTGGATTTCTGATGGGACCTTAGTTCCTTTGCCAAAGCCATGGCTCCATTGTTATCACAATACAGAGGTATTAGATTGGCAATGGATGGAACTACCTGAAGTTCAGAAATGAACTTCCTCATTCAGACTGCCTCTTTTGCAGCATCATTAGCAGCAATATACTCAGCTTCCATAGTGGAGTCTGCGACGGTATCTTGCTTGGAACTCTTCCAACATACCGTCCCTTCTTTTAGGGTAAATACAAACCCTGTGATAAGAATAATTTGACCGATTGTAGCATAGGATCATCATTTCCTATCAAGAGAATGTCGTCCACGTACAATACGAGGAATGTAACAGTACTCTCTACAATCCTTTTATAAATACATAGTTCATCTACATTTTTTATAAAACCAAACTCTTTGATTGTATCATCAAAGCAGATGTTCCAACTCCGTGATGCCTGCTTTAATCCATAAATGGATTTAAGCAACCTGCATGCTTTTCCGCTGCTCCCACTATCAATGAAGCCTTATGGCTGATCCATAAAAACGCATTCTTCTAAATCACCATTTAGAAATGCCATTTTAACATAAATCTTCCAGATCTCACAATCATAGTGAGCAGCTATAGCAAGAAAGATCTGAATGGATTTGAGCATCGCGACTGGTGAAAAGGTTTCATCATAGTCCAAGCCTGGTCTTTGACGAAATCCTTTTGCGACCAGCCTAGCTTTATAGGTCTCCACCTGACCATCCACACTGATCTTTCTCTTAAAGGTCCATTTGCACCCTATGGGTTTTACTCCAGAAGGTGCAAACTCCAAAGTCCATACATTGTTGGTGTGCATGGATTCCATTTCGGATCCCATGGCATCCAGCCACTTCACAGAGTCACCACTCGTGATACCTTGCTGAAAACTAGCAGGATCATCATCATCCATGATGCAATCTTCTCTATCACCATCAATTAGAAAACCGTAGTATCTATCAGGTGGGCAAGAAGTCCTACTAGATCTACAGAGTGGCTGAGGATCATCAGGTTCTATTGAAACCTCAGGTTCAACCAAATCATCGATAATTGTTTGTGTATATGGAATTTCTTCCAGTTCTACCGCATTGCCAACAGTATCATTTGTAAAAAATTCATTTTCTAAAAATGTGGCATACTGAGAAACAAACACCCTTTGTTCCTCCTTGTAGTAGAAAAGATATCCATACGAGTGTTTTGGATATCCCACAAATTTACACAAAACCGATCATGTCTCGAGTTTGTCCGGATTCTGTTTTTTCACATAAGCCGGAAAACCCCATATCCTAACTCTTTTAAGAGATGGTCACTTCCCACACCATATCTCATATGGAGTGGTAAACACAGTTTTGGTCGGAACCATATTCAATAGATAAATCGCAGTCTCTAATGCGTGCCCCCAGAATGATATTGGTAACTCAGCATCACTCATCATAGATCGTACCATATCTAATAGGGTACGATTCCTCCTTTCCGACACACCGTTGTGCTGTGGTGTGTGCGGATGAGTGAGCTGAGAGAGAATCCCATTCTCTTTTAGGAAATCTAGAAACTCTGAGCTTAGGTACTTACCTCTTCGATCTGATCGAAGTTTTTTAATACTCAAGCCTGTTTGTTTTTCTACTTCAGATTTATACTCCTTGAATTTTTCGAAGGCTTCGAACTTATGTTTCAACAAGAACACGTGCCCGAATCTCGAGAAATCATCAGTGAAAGTTATGAAGTACGAAAAACCACCTCTCGTATGTGTAGACATTGGTCCACATACATCACTATGTATGAGGCCTAAGAGTTCAGTAGCTCTCTCTCTCCGTGTTCAGTAAACGGAGTTTTGGTCATTTTACCTTTGATACAAGACCGGCAAGTCGCATAAGATTTATATTCAAACGGGTTTAAATATCCATCTTTATGTATCTTGGTTAGTCTTGTTTCATTAATATGACCAAGTCTACAATGCCAAATGAAAGCTTCATTTATGATTGAAACCTTTCTTTTGTTTGTGTGTTGTATAATGAAAACTGTGTGCTGGTTTTGGACGTATATCCCGTTATTTAATATACCAGACCCAATCAACTCTTGATTAAGGTTAATGTTCATAACATTAGATTGTAATACAAAATTATATACAGCATTGTCCAACAACGATACAGATATAATATTACATAATATCGAAGGTACAAAATAACATGGGTTCAAAACCAATATACAACCCGACGACAAACCAAGGTGATACTCTCCCACTGCTGTAGCATGTACTGAGGAACCATTCCCAACCCGGAGAGTGTGATCACCTTTCTTCAAAAACCTGCTATTTCTCAGCCCCTGCACACAATTGCAGATGTGAGATCCGACCCAGTATCTAATACCCAGGAAGCAGAGTTAATTGAAAAACAGTTTTCTGTTACAAACACACCTGAAGTGGAAGCATCACCATACTTCTTCTTCTTGAGGCCGGCCAGGTATCCAACGCAGTTTCTCTTCCAGTACCCAGTCTGGTGGCAGTGGAAACATTCCCTTCGTCCTGTCGCAGCAGCCCCTATCTTGTCCTTTCCCGGTGCCTTTTTCACTCCGCCTCTCAGCTTGATGGGATTCTTCTTCCTCTTTCCCTTGGCCTTGGCTTTCGGGACGGAGGAGGAAGATGGCCCAGCAATTAGAGTGGGAGTTTTCGCTACCTTTAGCGTGCTCTCTGCACTCCTCAACATATTGAGGAGTTCAGGTAAGGACTTCTCCATGTTGTGCATGTTGAAGTTTACAATAAACTGAGCAAAGGCAGGGGGAAGGGACTGTAGAATAATATCAATATACTGTTCGTTCTCCATGGTCCAACCCAGGTCCTCAAGTTGTTCGATAAGTCCAATCATCTTCAATACATGGTCACCTACAGACGTGCCAACAGCTATACACATCTGAAACAACTTTCGAGATGTCTCGTATCGGAGAGTGAGAGATTGCTCTCCATACAACTCCTTTGTATGGAGAAAGATGGATTGTACATCCATTTTCTCGTGCTGCTTCTGATGTTCATTGTTCATAGAAGCAAGCGCGAGGCACTTGGCTGTTGCGCAGTCTATATCCCATGTCTTGCGGATTTCTTTATCCGCAACTGAAGAATCAGGGCCTGGGCTAGGAAGGGCTGGAGTGGTCAGAACGTATCCGACCTTATCATAGGTCAGGGCAATATTTACGTTCCTTAGCCAATCGTTGTAATTCGGTCCCGTGAGTTTATTCTTTTCTAATAAAAGCTTAAGTCCCGTCATAGGTATCTGCCATTAGGAGAGAGAAAAGAAGACACTCAGTGATTGCTCTTACATAATTAGATTGGTTATTAATCTTATCTAATTGATGTCTCCCACTGCGTTTTATCAAATTTTCCTTCAAACCTTTAAATAGAAAACTAGCCAGGATTAATTGCAATCTACAAGTTCGCTAACCGGTCGGCCAGGCCAGTGTCGGTACTCCGAGGGAGGTTCCCCGTGCTTTCGCACGGACCTAATTAAAATAAACCTCATTTTCCTTGAGGCATAACCCCGTTGACACCTTTCTAGACACCTACTGAATTAGCTAATTGTAAAGTGCAAAACTCTCTCGGGAGTAACTTTTACTCACAATGGGATCGGGATCCAACTATCATAGAAGGTATGCAATCTCATTGCAAATTTCAACTCTTGAAATTCCTGATATGATTTTTACCCCTAATGTCTTATGACCTTAACTATGGTCAACAAATTATAAGCACTAGTCAAGTTCTACCCTCCATTTCATGATCGATTTAGACCCACCCGCATGACCCTTAACTATGGTCAACAAAGTCATACGAATGTCCTAATCGAACGCATCAAATGCTTTGTAGGAAGACATCACTTAGCTACCATACACCACGCCTTAACTATAGTCAACAAATGTGGCACGAATACTAAGTACTCTGCTTCCTAAAATGGCGGAGGGCAACGGATGGTTTTAATGAAAACCCTTAACATTTTGGACTTGATATCGTTGTAGAATCTGATGAAAGGAGTGGTTTAAGCTCCATTTTTAAAAGTCGAATGGTTTTGTAGTATCTTTCTAATTTTTCTAAAGAGGTCACTCCCGGTGAAGGGATCTCGGCTCTTTCCTTATCGAATAAGGTGCTGGATATTTATGAATACCACGATGCAAAGAAAAAGTTAGATCAACTATAAAAACAATCGAGTGCTTTGTAACATTTGCTAGTTTCGCTAAAGGGGTCACTCCCGGTGAAGGGATCTTGGCCCTTTTCTCATCGAATGAGGTGCTGGATATTCATCAAGGAATACCACTATGCAAAGTAAAAACTAGAGTTACACATTTTAAAAAGTTTGATTCTACAACATCTTTAGGTTTCTTTTTCTTAACATTAATCACATTAATGGTGTCCCATCATTTACGTTTTCTAAACATCACAGAAAAGAAACAAAAATAGAACATACGCTTATGCCATCCGCATTCACCACGGGGCCCCGTCGTGCACCGTTAGGTTACTTAACTAACGGCAGAGCGGGGGCTGGACTAGAGCGGGTACGAAACATAAGCAACGTTTATTCTATATCTCATATATAAATAGCCATTACAAATCACAGATGTCCATGGTCATGATGAATAGCCAAACCCCACCCTAAACCCCTACGGGTGCGGCAAACTACCCGCCAAATTCCCGAAGTGAAGCAACCTCCCTCAACAAAGTGAGTAGGCCACTCGGCACTCTAAAAACCTGGTAGTTTGTGCACCCCACGTTGGGTCTATCCTAGGAGCAAAAACTATAAAAAGAAATTTTACAACGGTGGCTACAACCTCAACCCGGATGTGCCCCGCAGAATAATATTACATCGATTTTTATAAATTACATGAATGAAAGAAAAACACTCTTCTTACACCCCCCGGCCATTCATCACGATGATCCAACATATTCATATACACATACCATCAAATGATACCAATACCGATGTGTGCAACCCCGACTAATCGACATATAGCAATTAGTCGATGTTTCCATAACACACATACACATCACTAAGCTTGTAAAGTAACCGCGACATTAGAATTCCGCATGAGATTAGCAAACTAAACCATTTTACAACACTTGAAAAAATCTAATGAGCAACCCTTTTAAAAACCGATCTTTTGAGCCATTCCGGGAGTCGAAACGAACTCGAAACCCACCCGAATATTCGCGGGGGAGAAGAACCAAAATAAACTATCGAATGGGGGACTAGAAAGGGTACCCCACCCCCGAGTCCACCACGAGATGGCCAGGGGGTGAGGCAGACCCGAAACTGCCTATGGTGGGGCAGTTCTGGGTCCCCACCGCCAAGACCACCTTGTGGTGGTCTTGAAGAGTGGGCCCAGCCGTTCGGTCTCCCTCGGGATGTCCCCGGGGTGTATACGCTCCACCCTGCGGCTTCTCAGTTCAAACCGTGAGCCCGCGGGGTGTGCAAACATCTCAAAACATCGATTTTCAAAACTGTTTTCCGGCAGTTTTTTCCCGACAAAAAACGGCGGAATTATAACGTTGCTACAAGCTATTTAAGGTTTAAGATAGGCTCTGATACCATGTTAGTGGATGTTGCACACCCTCACAATACTTATGAGAAGGCGGAAGCGATAAACAATAATTTTCTTGCATGCAACACCCACATAACCCAAGATTAGTGCTTAAACCTTAACTAGCAAACTTAACAAGAGATCTAATCTACTATGAAAGTGTGCTATACCTAAGGAACCGGTCCTTCGGGTCTTCTCTTTGTTGCAACTCTTAGGCTCCTTGATGGTTGCAAAGAGCTCGATCTCCGGCCACCTCAAGATCCAAGACGATCCACCCGAGAGCTATCGAACAAGCTACAAACTCTTCACAAGAGTTTAACTAAGAGATCAAGATTGCTAGAAGTGATCACTTAGATGATGTTGAGATCAAGTAATGGATTATATTTCTCCCTTGACCTATGATTCACAACTCATGTGAAGGTTTAGGTCAAGAGCTAGAGGAAGGAGAGAATTAGGAGAGAGAATGTATATGTGATGAATGAATGAAAAATGAAGCATAACAAAATATATGGCTCAAAACAATAATTGAAGCATGCATTATTTTTTCACAAAAATAATGCACCATGCTTCAATAGTAAACCCAAATGAATATAAAATGATTTGAGCCATGCCTTCAACCATGCTAAGTCTTTCTCCAAATTCCACCTCATCGTTTCCATTTTCTCAAAATGAAAATCCAATAATGAGGTGTCTCCTTCTAGAAGGTATTCTTGTAACAATTACAAGAATACCCCTCCACCGTATACCGTATAAGTATACCCGTATCCGAATTCCGAAAAATACGAATACAAATAATCTAATAATATAATACCGTTATCCGGCTTAAACCAAAGCTTACCAGTATTATCCTTCCGATCATTATTCCTGTAACAATTAGACGAACATGATCGAAACCCTGCCGTAACAACTTACGGCCTCTACATCTTTTGCCTGAACCAGGGAACTCGCTGTGTGGAACTCTAAAGACTCGTCAGTATCCTGGCAGTGGGTTTAACCACAAGCACGTCAGTGGCACTAGCTGTGCGTAACGGCTACCCAGGTACACGACGAAAAGGTGGCCGACGAGCAAACTCATCACAACCCTAACGAGCCTGTAAGCAACACTTACCGTACAGTCCGGTTTTTTCGTCTGATACGTCGCATATGAAGTCTAGGGGTGGTAAATGTCACACCCCAGTAACTTTATAAGTCATGCTGATTTATGGCCCATAACGGTTCGAGAAACTACTGATAACACTTATCAGTAAATCTCGAGAACCCTGGCCAGGGATTTGCTGTTATGGCCGATCAAGCATAGCGCGACATCAACTCCCTATACCGGGAGAGACGAAACCCCTCCTATCGCTCACTGCCTCCATGCTATTCGGGACTGTACCCAAAATCCACCTGTTTGCACGACCCAGCAGAGCCGTGGTAGGGAGGAAATCAAAGCACAGTAGGAATCACACAAGACACTATGACGATCTCGGGTCTGCAGACTAACCTGTACAAGTGTCACCAGAGAACTTCTATCTGACAATAGGTATATATACCATCTAGGAGTTCTCGGCGAGTCCTGTTTGATGTACCCATTCTCCAATAAGCACCTGTGTACAATCTTTGATGTCAAACACCAATGGTTGTGGGATCAACCATCGCCCCCAGGGTCAAGAAACATACACACTAGTCTACTCTGGTAATATCGATGCCCTGTCTCGATATACCCTCGACTAGGAACTATTAAAAGATATGCTTATAGACTGCCCAGGCCCCACTAATATGATCTACATCATAATCCCGGTAGTCAAGCATAATCCTAAGGGCTTCATCAGCATGTATATAAAGATATGAAATACAACACATCACACGTTACGACGAAGATAAACCAGATAGCATACTATCATTTCGAGCAAAGATTGTTTCTGTACATATACATGCCTAGCATCCTATACAATACAGGCCTCTAGGGCATACATATCTAACACATACTATCATTTCGAGCAAGACTGTTACTATATCCGTGTATATCCCAAGCTTCCAATATGTAATATACAAACCAGTATGATACAATAATGGCCTCTAGGGCATATAACACTAACAAATCTGAATTTGAAACCTAGCTGGAAAACAAAACTTGAGAAAACCTCAACTCTTTGTAAACTTATGTGATCCTTTTGAAGTTTTATCTAATCTTTATTTTGTGACATTATGACTTTAATCGAACTTTTTGAAATAAAACGACGCTATTTGCACCGCACGGAAAGACGTATAAAATCTTAGGTTAAATAAGAAGTGAGATGTGAAAAATAAGGGTTCGGTATTTATAACTTAGGATAATATAATTTCTAGCTTTGAAACTAAACTCTAGGATTAGAATTGACAGTTATTTTGCAAAACTAGCTTGACGGGATTTTGTGGGTGTAATCCGCTGAAAACTCTAAGGAGACAACACACCTACTAGGGACACTTAGAGGTTTAACGGCTTGTTGCACGGGCTCAGTGCAATCGCGATCCCTGTGAAAGTGAGGTTAGGATTTTGTTTAGTTCGGGATGAGCAAAATATAAGTTTGAGGGTATTTGTTCATCACGAAAAACTGCATTTCAATACTGCTCATTCATTATCATTTTTGTATATATTGGTATTATTAATCCGTGTTTGTTCAATAAGTACAGATTACAGGTATTCATGTCAAAACACTGGAAACACACTCAAATGCACGGATATGACATTTGTGAGCCGACACTGCAACCGGAACAGAAAACCGATTAGTATTCAAAGAGTTTGCAAAACAATTCAAGTGTACACATCTTTATTCAAGAATGGTCCAACATGATGCAACATGATATAAGTGTGAACACAACCCTTTTGGATGCATGAACTATGGTGGGACAGCCTAGCACAACTGGTCACACAAGTTGGCTATAAAAATCATGATTTGTGCAAGTGGGGCTATGTGTGATGAGTGGAAATAAAGGTGTGATGTGATTTAAAGTTACATTTTCCCTCCAAATCTACATATTGCAACCCAAACTTATATAGAAGAATCAAACAATGCTAGAGAGATCATGGAGAGGACACAAGATCACCACAAGAAAACGGGCCCCACAACTCAATACAAAACCGCCAAAATTGGCTAAAAGCCCGCTACCGCCGGTCCCACCTCCACATTTTGGCTCCATTTTTCTTCTGGTCACTCCAAGTTGTCATATCATCTCAATTATATTGTTTGTTTTTATTGATAAAGTGCCTATATATACCAGAACAGAGAGCAAGCTCAAGGCATATATTTTTGTCCAATTTTCAATCTTCATTCTACATTTTTGTTTTAGTTCTTGTACATAATAGATAGGTTGAATCTTTAGCTCTTTGCTTTTATCTCATCTTGCAACCTCTTAACTGAGTTTGCAAGGTTAGATTTTAGTATTTGAATTCATTATGTTGTACTCTCATTTTGTACTTGAATGAAGTTTATATTATTGCACTTTGGTTCTTAGTATTTTTCTTCTCTTTACTTTCTTGCAATTTCATCTCTTGCTTTTTACTTACTTGCAATGTGTTTTTCTTTGATCTCTTATCTTTTGTTTCTTTTGATATTGATCATTGTAACACCCTAGGATGTGTTTAGTGGCTAATTATATTTGAATATGTGATTTTAATAAAAAAGTTTACCAAATTGATTTTCAAATAATTTTTCCAATTTAATAAATATTTTTTCAAAAATTTTGCCAAGCTTGCACAAACTTGTGCATGTTAACTAGGGTTAAAAATTTGGGTTAAACCATGTTTAACAACCATAGTGGATTAAACCCTCCTTATTAAGTTAAATGATTTTAATTAGGGTATTTTTTTTTTGAAATGGAAAAGGGAATTAAAATGTATTTGGTTGACTTGAGAGAGAGAGAGAGAGGTGCATCATGGCAAGCCCATGCTTGCAATTATTGTGGCAAGAGAGAGAGAGAGAAATGGGGGGCTTGACCCTCTTGTGTTATTATTTCTTTTGTTGCAATACCCTCACATTTCCTCACTCATTCACTCACACACACACACCATCAGCTTCAGCCCCAGCAGAAGTTGCAGCAGCAGCTGTATCAAACACCAGCACCAGAACAACAACAGCAACTACATCAGCATTTCCAGTAACAGCAGCTCAGCCCCAGCAGCCCTAGCTCTATGTAGCAGCAGCCCCATATGTAGCAGCAGCCCCAGCAACACCAGCTTCAGCCCAACAACTTCAGCCTAGCACCAGCAACATCATCAACAGCAGCATCAGCAGTAGCAGTGGCAACAGCTTCTGGAACAGAAGCAGTTTCTGTTGCAGCTTCTTCTTCTTCTCTTCTTCTCCTGAACCAGCGTCGTAGGGTCAAGTGAGGTATAACTTTTGAGCTTCACTTGCTTGTATGCTAGACTTGTGCGTGGGTTTAGTTTATTTAGTGTAATTGGTAGTTGTTATCACTAGATTTGGTGTTTTTAGCGATAATTGTGGTGATTAGTGTGAACTTTGCTTAGGCAAGGTTAGTTTTGGTTAGACTAGGTTGGTTAGGTGCTGTTGAAGCCAAGTAAACCTAAGTAACCCCAGATTACACCAAAATACCCTGAATTTTCATGTTTGTGCAAAATGTGACTTTTTAAGCAAAAACTTAGCTTTCTGATATCTGCTATTACCCCGGTGACTCCAGAATAAATTTGAGTGGACCATAGCATACTAGTAACACCCTGACCCCACCACCAGAGCCCGACCCCACCAGCCAACCTTCAGGCCGCCGAAATAATCAATCTGGCCGCAAATTGCGGCCAGAGCAGGGAGATGGGAGCTAGGGTTTTTAGGGTTGGTATCTGCTATACTTTGTAGGTCCATGGTATATATAGTTTTGTAATATTGTAACCTGGGTAGAATCTGGGACGATATATCGTTTTCTGGTGTTTTTAGTTTGCGCGATACGCGCGATACACGAGTGGGTTTTGTGATTCAGTGTATCGCGGCGTGTCGGGCTGAGTCGTAGACGCGTACACACACGTTTCAGCGTATCGCACACACGCGCGTTGATTCGTGACGCGAGTTTCACGTTTTGTTTCGATATCGCGTTTTACGAGATTCTTGCTTATATAATTGGACTCCTTGTGTAAATTCCAGGTTCACAGGCGGGTACGTCAGACGTCGCCAGGAAAGGGAAGCAAGTGGTCGGCTATACTTAGCACGCGACCAGGTGAGTAGATTTAACATCTACGGGGAATCGCCCGTATGGCGTTAAGCCTCAGGGCGTAATAGGATTTGCAGTCATGAGTGTTCATATAGATATACTGGTAGTATAGAACACTGCACTGTCACTAACGGTCCAAGTTGCACGAGCACGATTTATATGCTACACTCACACCGTTAGTGATTTCCATGCCACTCATAATGTAGGATTGCTATAAACCGCATATTATATTGATTCTGCTTTTTTGACGTTGACATGATTTGCTGCATACCTCATATATATTCATACTTGTGACATATACCTCACATATTCATACTTGTGCCATATACCTTACATATATTCATACTCGGGCGCATATACATCATATGTCTATATTAGTGCACATGTACATTGCTATATCCACTTTGCGTACTTATCCATTCGCACATCCATACCTTTACCACATTCATATGTTGCATACATGGATGATATTGACTTGATTTAAAACTAAGGGATCGCAAACGATATTTTCAAAACTGGATCTTTTAAAAAGAGCGGTTCTCCCTTTCTTTTACTCGTAGTGTCATACGACACATTGCATGGATTTACGCATTGGATTTGATTTCTGTGATTGCTGGATATGGGAACCGGAGTAAAATTTTATGAAAATACGCACTGTTTGAAAACCCGGTTTTCCTTGATATGATATTTTAGTGCGTCCACCATGAGTTTTCTCGGTTCCAGAGAGCTTGTGTGAGTATACCCGATTCGAGGAGAGGTAGGCACCGATTGCGGGTATATGGTGGACCCGGTACGGTACCCCGGGGCGAGAAGACTCGTATTGTTAGACGGTGAGCCCGGCGGAGGGACTACTACCTACCGGTGATTGGTTGGACCTGGCGGTTATCCGGAGGATACTGACCAGAGTAGCTTGATGGATACGGGACGACGCGTACTGCCGGGGCCGAGGGCCGATTCCGCAGACGGAGCCCGTGGGCAGATCCGATGGACGGACGCCCCATATTGGAGGATTTGCGTGTCGATGCTGGACACGGCGGATTTCATGATATTTTGAGTGCCGGTGATGGGCACTCCCGATTTTATGAGATTGCAGGATTTGAGGACCGATGTGGATGACGACTCTTAAGTTGTACTGGGCTTTGGTGTACTGATAGACACTAGTTAAATTTTTCCATATTGACATTCCGTGTAGATATTATTCCTTTCCTTACTCAGCATTCAGTACTTGACATCTCATCCTGTAGCTGGTATACCTGGTAGAGTTCACATGCTTGCATATTATTGCGTACCCTGCTCATTATATACATAGGGTTGTTAGATGCATCGCCATGCCTGATTATCACATATCTTGCTCATCACATAGAGATGATTATTATATAGTACTTGTTGCATGATATTGAGCATCCAGCTCATTATATAGATGTTTATTAGTTGGCATAGTTTAGAGTATCGCAGCACGTGCATACTCACGATTACTGTTATATGTTATCTACTATTCACGAGTTGGCAACTCACTCCCGTTGTGCCACAGTGCTTGCAGGTTGCCCTTTGGTGTAGTCGCGGCTGGCTGTCTACCGCATCTTTTGACACAGATACCATTTCTGAGGCGTGTTAGCCCTTTTGCTATTAGGTGGGTTTTGTACGGTATCTGTTTATCTTTCAGTTGTATATTGATGTATCTAGTATTCTCCATCTACCTTCTTGTATTGACTTAGAGACAGTTATGAGGACGATGTATATGATTTGTACTCTGGTGTCGAGCTCGCATGTGAGCCGACTTTTTTTTTATGTAGTCTTATCTTTTATGATAATTGTCCTTGCCTTACTGCTTATTCTTCGCTACGGCGTCGTATATCATATTGTGATGCTCTATTCATTTCGCATGTTAATTCTACTACACCTTGCCTTTACCCGACTTGCGGGATAAATGTTTATAAAGGAAATGTTGCCAAAATTATTTAAGTATAACTCTTGAACTTAAAAGGGGATTTCTATTAAGTTAATTAAAAAGTTTCTTGATAGGTATAAATGTTTTTACAAAAAATGTTTTAACCACTCTATAATTATTGGTTTTGATTTCTGGGTTTCGGCTTACTTAGTCGCGTTACGCCTGTAGACGTTATGTGGCTAAGTGCCGGTCACGGGCCAAATTATCGGGTCGTGACAAAGTTGGTATCAGAGCGTAGGTTTTACCTTTGGAGTGTAGGATGACCCTGGTATGATGGAGTAGGTAGCTGCAGCAGAGTGGCGTAGCGTGCGTATGTTCCGCGGCATACTCACGACACGGTACTCCGCCTAAGCGACCTTAGGCCTTATTGGTTGAAATTCCTTCATTCTTGCATGCCTTCTTGCGATTCGATTTCAGTATCCTTATCGAATCTCACTTTTCTTTTCAGCCACTATGCCGCCAAAGACTACAAGGGCGCAGAGAGCGGCCGCGAGGGCCGAGATTCGTGTTGACTCGTCCGAGACGAGGACTGATCCGAGCAGTGCACCCGTCGTACCCGAGCAGACTGTTCCTCCCATGACAGATCAGATCGCCACGTTAGGGGCTGGTATGCAGGAGATGCGCCAGACGGTGGGATCCAGCATGCAGGAGATGCGCCAGATGATAGGATCGCTAGTTGAGACGCTTCGAGCGCAGCGACCAGAGGCAGCTCCACCAGTCACAGGGACCGCGATGGTACCGACCGTACAGCCAGTTACCCCTGTAGCCACAGAGGTGATTACAGTATCGCTATCAGAGTTCATGAGGCTGAAGCCTCCGGTCTTTACAGGCACAGATGTAGCCGAGGACCCGCAGTCTTTTATTGATAGGATGGCCCGGATATGCCGTTCCCTCCGATGCGCAGATGAGAGATGGGTCGAGTTCGCGAGCTTTCGCCTGGAAGGACTAGCGCAGAAATGGTGCGAATCAGTTGAGAAGGGTAGAACAGCAGGTCTTCCTCCTATGACCTGGACAGAGTTCGTGACGGTGTTCCTTGCCCGCTTCCTTCCCCAGAGTGTTAGGGATGCCCGAGCACGCAGATTTGAGTCCTTGCGCCAGACGCCAGAGATGACAGTGGCAGAGTATGATGTGCTGTTCACCGAGCTATCAGTTTATGCTCCGTACCTAGTCGCTACTGAAGAGATGCGAGTCAAGATATTTGTCCGAGGCTTGCTTACCTCGCTATTCCTTGTGATTAGCTCCCAGCATTACGAGACCTATGCTGCAGCGGTAGATGCAGCCCTATTGGTCGAGGAGCGCCTTGCCGAGACTTCAGTAGTTCCAGGGCCGAAGAGGGTTCGTACTGACACAGCAGCTCAGAGACATCCATTCAGACGCCGTGATAGACGTGGTATAGGTGGCAGAGATTCAGGGCATGGTCAGATGTTCAGCTCATACCCCAGGAGGGTCAGCAGTCGTCCCGTGGATGTTTTGGATGTGGTAGTCCTCATCATCGCGTCAGAGATTGTACCGAGACACGTCAGAGGGAGCCAGCCATACCGCATATCACACTTCCACCTTCCCCACCCCAGAGGGCGTTGCCCATTGTACCCACAGTTACTCCGCGTCAGACGCAGGCACAGAGAGGCCGTGGTCGCGGAGGGTTTGTTCCTAGAGGGCGAGGCGGTCGAGGCAGGGGACAGCCAGCCACCGGCAGAGTATAGCCAGCTGCTAGTAGGGGCTGCCAGTTGCAGGTGGAGGACAGGCATGAGTTTTCGCTTTGACGCATCAGGACGCGCAGGCGTCCAATGCGGTGGTCTCAGGTATCTTACCAGTATGTTCTGTTGATGCACACGTGTTGTTCGATCCCGGATCCACGCACTCGTACGTGTCCACACACTTCGTGCTGAGTTTGGGTAGAGAGTCCGGTCTGCTTGATCAGCCGCTTGTTGTGACCACTACCGTGGGAGAGTCGTTTGTTGCTAGGCACGTGTTCCGATCCTGCGTCGTCCGTATTGGCAATAGAGACCTGCCTGTCGATTTGATCCTCCTTGAGATGTTGGATTTCGATGTTCTTTTGGGCATGGATTGGTTAGCCACGTGCTATGCGTCTGTGGACTGCCGCGAGAAGACAGTGAGGTTCTGTTTTCCCGGCGAGTCGGCCTTTGTCGTGCAGGGTGACAGTGGTGCCACTCCTCACCTTTTGATTTCTTCTCTTCGCGCTGGAAAGCTTTTGAGGAAGGGATGTCAGAGATTCCTAGCCTATGTTTGTGACACTAGAGCCACAGATGTTCCGTTGGAGCAGGTTTCGATTGTATGTGAGTTCCCTGATGTGTTCCCTAAAGAGCTTCCTGGGCTACCGCCTGAGCGCGACATTGTTTTTTGTATTGATTTGATTCCCGGCTCGGGGCCTATTTCTATACCGCCTTATCGGATGGCCCCGACGGAGCTTAGTGAGTTGAAGAGTCAGTTGCAAGATTTGCTGGACAAGGGACTTATTCGACCCAGTGTTTCTCCTTGGGGTGCTCCAGTTCTGTTTGTCAAGAAGAAGGACGGAAGCTTTCGTTTGTGTATAGACTACCGGCAGCTGAACCGGGTGACCGTACGGAACAGATATCCTTTGCCACGTATCGAAGATTTGTTCGACCAGCTTCAGGGGGCAGGATATTTTTCGAGGATCGATTTACGATCGGGCTATCATCAGCTGCGAGTTAGACAGGAGGACGTGCCGAAGACAGCTTTCCGTACACGTTATGGCCATTATGAGTTTTTGGTGATGTCGTTCGGGCTCACCAACGCGCCAGCAGCCTTTATGGACTTGATGAACCGTATATTCCGGCCGTATCTCGACTTGTTCATCATCGTATTCATTGACGATATATTGGTATATTCCCGGAGCAGAGAGGAGCATGAGCAGCACCTGCGAATTACACTGCAGACCTTGAGTAAGCACCAGCTTTATGCAAAATTCTCCAAGTGCGCTTTTTGGCTCGACAGTGTAGACTTCTTGGGTCACGTGATTACACGGGATGGTATATGTGTAGACCCATGGAAGATTGAGGCCGTTCAGAGTTGGCCCAGACCTACATCCGTTACTGAGATGCGCAGCTTTCTAGGATTGGCCGGTTACTACAGGCGATTCGTACAGGATTTTTCCCGTATTGCTGCACCCTTGACCGGATTGACCCGGAAGGGAGTTCCCTTCGATTGGATAGAGGATTGCGAGCACAGTTTCCAGCAGCTACGGACTTGTTTGACTACGGCGCCAGTATTATCGTTGCCTTCAGGATCAGGCGGATTTGCAGTCTATTGTGACGCTTCACGAGTGGGGCTAGGGTGCGTATTGATGCAGCATGGCAGGGTGATCGCGTATGCTTCGCGACAGCTAAAGAGACATGAACAGAACTACCCTACTCACGATTTGGAGATGGCTGCAGTGGTCTTTGCACTTAAGATCTGGCGACATTACCTATACGGCGAGTCGTGCCAGATATTCACTGATCACAAGAGCCTCAAGTACATATTTCAGCAGCGAGACCTGAATCTCCGACAGCGCCGATGGATGGAGTTAGTGAAGGACTACGACTGTGAGATCTTATATCACCCAGGCAAGGCTAACGTAGTAGCAGATGCTTTGAGTAGGAGGCCCGGGGGTAGTCTAGCGTGTTTGAGTGCAGTACAGAGGCAGTCGTCGGCAGATTGGCAGATATTATGCGACAGCCGAGTGCAGTTCGAGTTCACGCAGATCGGGGGAAAGCTCGCGCATGTTCGTGCACGCCCACAGTTGCTTGACCGTATATATAAGGCACAGCGCAGGGATGACCGTTGCTCAGAGATCATGACACAGATTGGACAGGGCAGATTCTCCAAATTTGTGATTGATGATCAGGGGATATTACGAATTGGGTCTAGACTGTGCGTACCAGATGCTGAGGGATTGCGGCGTGATATTCTTGAGGAGGCACATCGATCGGTGTACAGTGTCCATCCCGGTTCCACCAAGATGTACCATGATATGAAAGAGACCTACTGGTGGGACGGAATGAAGAGGGACATCGCGGAGTTCGTATCGAGATGCCTGACTTGTCAGCAAGTCAAGGCCGAGCACCAGAGGCCCGCAGGAGAGCTACAGCCATTACCCATTCCGGAGTGGAAATGGGAACAGATTTCGATGGATTTCGTAGTGGGTCTACCCAGGACTAGGCGAGGGTATGACTCCATTTGGGTGATCGTGGATCGTCTAACGAAAGCGGCTCACTTTCTGCCAGTGAAGACGACTTTCGGATTTGCGCAATACGTCCAGATTTATATCGATGAGATTGTACGACTACATGGGGTCCCGACCTGTATTGTGTCCGACCGAGGCATCCAGTTTACCAGAAGATTATGGCATAGACTTCAGGAGGATTTGGGCACTCGTTTGAGTTTCAGCACGGCTTTCCATCCGCAGACCGACGGACAGTCAGAGCGGACCATTCAGACTCTCGAGGACATGCTCCGAGCTTGCGTTTTAGACTTTGGTGGTAGCTGGGATCATCATTTACCCTTGATAAAGTTCTCCTACAACAATAGCTTCCAGGATACGATTCAGATGGCACCTTTCGAGGCTTTGTATGGGAGGAGATGTAGATCGCCTGTCTGTTGGACAGAGCTCAGCGAGGGCAGTATTTTGGGGCCACAGATCGTACAGGAGACGACTGAGAAGATACAGCTGATTCAAGACAGGATGAGGACAGCTCAGAGCAGGCAGAGATCGTATGCTGACAGGCGCCGCCACAGACTAGAGTTCGCAGTTGGCGATCACGTGTTTCTGAGGGTCTCTCCGATGAAGGGAGTAAGGAGGTTTGGACGGAAGGGGAAGCTTAGCCCCAGATTCATAGGTCCCTTTGAGATCCTCGAGCGTGTGGGCGCGGTAGCTTATCGGTTGGCTCTTCCACCCGACTTCCCAGATGTTCACCCCGTATTCCACGTGTCGATGCTTCGCAGATACCTGCATGACCCTTCGCACATGATTCAGCATCAGGCCGTTCAGCTCGAGCGCGATCTTACGTTCACCGAACAGCCAGTCGTGATCTTGGACCGGCAGGTGAAGAAGCTTAGATCGAAGGTCTTGCCATCAATAAAGGTGCTATGGCGCAGCCCGAATGGTGATGAGATCACTTGGGAGGCCGAGGGCGAGATGCGGAAGAAGTTCCCTCATCTCTTTGAAGGTATGCGTTGCTTTATATTTTGAATTCGGGGACGAATTTCTTTAAGGGGGGAAGATTGTAACACCCTAGGATGTGTTTAGTGGCTAATTATATTTGAATATGTGATTTTAATAAAAAAGTTTACCAAATTGATTTTCAAATAATTTTTCCAATTTAATAAATATTTTTTCAAAAATTTTGCCAAGCTTGCACAAACTTGTGCATGTTAACTAGGGTTAAAAATTTGGGTTAAACCATGTTTAACAACCATGGTGGATTAAGCCCTCCTTATTAAGTTAAATGATTTTAATTAGGGTATTTTTTTTTTTTGAAATGGAAAAGGTATTTAAAATGTATTTGGTTGACTTGAGAGAGAGAGAGAGAGGGGTGCATCATGGCAAGCCCATGCTTGCAATTATTGTGGCAAGAGAGAGAGAGAGAGAGAAATGGGGGGCTTGACCCTCTTGTGTTATTATTTCTTTTGTTGCAATACCCTCACATTTCCTCACTCATTCACTCACACACACACACCATCAGCTTCAGCCCCAGCAGAAGTTGCAGCAGCAGCTGTATCAAACACCAGCACCAGAACAACAACAGCAACTACATCAGCATTTCCAGTAGCAGCAGCTCAGCCCCAGCAGCCCCAGCTCCATGTAGCAGCAGCCCCATATGTAGCAGCAGCCCCAGCAACACCAGCTTCAGCCCAACAACTTCAGCCTAGCACCAGCAAATCATCAACAGCAACTACAAACAGCAGCATCAGCAGTAGCAGTGGCAACAGCTTCTGGAACAGAAGCAGTTTCTGTAGCAGCTTCTTCTTCTTCTCTTCTTCTCCTGAACCAGCGTCGTAGGGTCAAGTGAGGTATAACTTTTGAGCTTCACTTGCTTGTATGCTAGACTTGTGCGTGGGTTTAGTTTATTTAGTGTAATTGGTAGTTGTTATCACTAGATTTGGTGTTTTTAGCGATAATTGTGGTGATTAGTGTGAACTTTGCTTAGGCAAGGTTAGTTTTGGTTAGACTAGGTTGGTTAGGTGCTGTTGAAGCCAAGTAAGCTTAAGTAACCCCAGATTACACCAAAATACCCTGAATTTTCATGTTTGTGCAAAATGTGACTTTTTAAGCAAAAACTTAGCTTTCTGATATCTGTTATTACCCCGGTGACTCCAGAATAAATTTGAGTGGACCATAGCATACTAGTAATACCCTGACCCCACCACCAGAGCCCGACCCCACCAGCCAACCTTCAGGCCGCCGAAATAATCAATCTGGCCGCAAATTGCGGCCAGAGCAGGGAGATGGGAGCTAGGGTTTTTAGGGTGGGGATCTGCTATGCTTTGTAGGTCCATGGTATATATAGTTTTGTAATATTGTAACCTGGGTAGAATCTGGGACGATATATCGTTTTCTGGTGTTTTTAGTTTGCGCGATACGCGAGCGGGTTTTGTGATTCAGTGTATCGCGGCGTGTCGGGCTGAGTCGTAGACGCGTGCACACACGTTTCAGCGTATCGCGCACACGCGCGTTGATTCGTGACGCGAGTTTCACGTTTTGTTTCGATATCGCGTTTTGCGAGATTCTTGCTTATATAATTGGACTCCTTGTGTAAATTCCAGGTTCACAGGCGGGTACGTCAGACGTCGCCAGGAAAGGGAAGCAAGTGGTCGGCTATACTTAGCACGCGACCAGGTGAGTAGATTTAACATCAACAGGGAATCGCTCGTATGGCGTTAAGCGTCAGGGCGTAATAGGATTTGTAGTCATGAGTGTTTATACAGATATACTGGTAGTATAGAACACTGCACTGTCACTAACGGTCCAAGTTGCACGAGCACGATTTATATGCTACACTCACACCGTTAGTGATTGCCATGCCACTCACAATGTAGGATTGCTATAAACCGCATATTATATTGATTCTGCTTTTTTGACGTTGACATGATTTGCCGCATACCTCATATATATTCATACTTGTGACATATACCTCACATATTCATACTTGTGCCATATACCTTACATATATTCATACTCGGGCGCATATACATCATATGTCTATATTAGTGCACATGTACATTGCTATATCCACTTTGCGTACTTATCCATTCGCACATCCATACCTTTACCACATTCATATGTTGCATACATGGATGATATTGACTTGATTTAAAACTAAGGGATCGCAAACGATATTTTCAAAACTGGATCTTTTAAAAAGAGCGGTTCTCCCTTTCTTTTACTCATAGTGTCATACGACACATTGCATGGATTTACGCATTGGATTTGATTTCTGTGATTGCTGGATTTGGGAACCGGAGTAAAATTTTATGAAAATACGCCCTGTTTGAAAACCCGGTTTTCCTTGATATGATATTTTAGTGCGTCCACCATGAGTTTTCTCGGTTCCAGAGAGCTTGTGTGAGTATACCCGATTCGAGGAGAGGTAGGCACCGATTGCGGGTACATGGTGGACCCGGTACGGTACCCCGGGGCGAGAAGACTCGTATTGTTAGACGGTGAGCCCGGCGGAGGGACTACTACCTACCGGTGATTGGTTGGACCTGGCGGTTATCCGGAGGATACTGACCAGAGTAGCTTGATGGATACGGGACGACGCGTACTGCCGGGGCCGAGGGCCGATTCCGCAGACGGACCCCGTGGGCAGATCCGATGGACGGGCGCCCCATATTGGAGGATTTGCGTGTCGATGCTGGACACGGCGGATTTCATGATATTTTGAGTGCCGGTGATGGGCACTCCCGATTTTATGAGATTACAGGATTTGAGGACCGATGTGGATGACGACTCTTGAGTTGTACTGGGCTTTGGTGTACTGATAGACACTAGTTAAATTTTTCCACGTTGACATTCCGTATAGATATTATTCCTTTCCTTACTCAGCATTCAGTACTTGACATCTCATCCTGTAGCTAGTATACCTGGTAGATACACATGCTTGCATATTATTACGTACCCTGCTCATTATATACATAGGGTTGTTAGATGCATCGCCATGCCTGATTATCACATATCTTGCTCATCACATAGAGATGATTATTAGATAGTACTTGTTGCATGATATTGAGCATCCAGCTCATTATATAGATGTTTATTAGTTGGCATAGTTTAGAGTATCGCAGTACGTGCATACTCGCGATTACCGTTATATGTTATCTACTATTCACGAGTTGGCAACTCACCCCCGTTGTGCCACAGTGCTTGCAGATTGCCCTTTGGTGTAGTCGCGGCTGGCTGTCTACCGCATCTTTTGACACAGATACCATTTCTGAGGCGTGTTAGCCCTTTTGCTATTAGGTGGGTTTTGTACGTATCTGTTTATCTTTCAGTTGTATATTGATGTATCTAGTATTCTCCATCTACCTTCTTGTATTGACTTAGAGACAATTGTGAGGACGATGTATATGATTTGTACTCTGGTGTCGAGCTCGCATGTGAGCCGACTTTTTTTTTATGCAGTCTTATCTTTTATGATAATTGTCCTTGCCTTACTGCTTATTCTTCGCTACGGCGTCGTATATCATATTGTGATGCTCTATTCATTTCGCATGTTAATTCTACTACACCTTGCCTTTACCCGACTTGCGGGATAAATGTTTATAAAGGAAATGTTGCCAAAATTATTTAAGTATAACTCTTGAACTTAAAAGGGGATTTCTATTAAGTTAATTAAAAAGTTTCTTGATAGGTATAACTGTTTTTACAAAAAATGTTTTAACCACTCTATAATTATTGGTTTTGATTTCTGGGTTTCGGCTTACTTAGTCGCGTTACGCATGTAGACGTTACGTGGCTAAGTGCCGGTCATGGGCCAAATTATCGGGTCGTGACAATCATGGATTGTGAATAGTGTATCTTGTTAGGGAAAGAAAATGGTTCTTTAAGTTAAGTTTTTCTTTTACTCATTTATTTTACCCGATAATTGCTAAATCGAACTCCACCCAAAGCTCACGCAAGCGCTCCGTTAAGCACGCTACCCCATCATGGTAGTGATGATTCCTAATCGTGACCGGATGCATTTAGTTTGGCCAAAGGCGAAGGATAAGAGACAAGAACGGAAGGACAAGGGTCAATAAGCCGGATTTCGCAAAATACCGTGCTTAAGCACCTTAATCCACGTTATTGCCGATTACCCTAGCTTCGATAAGTCAAGTAAGGCATAAAAGAGTGAGTACGGATTTTCCTAAATTAAATTAACCTATCTCTATCTCTAACAAGTGTTTTGTTGCATATACAAACACATAGGTTAGAATCGAACCATTCGGACCTTTTGCTTAACTCGTGAGAACAAGAACGAAAAATGCACCATTTCCCTGCGGACGACCCGTGCTCATCACGGCTAGCTACATGCAACGCCGTCTTGATTGCGGTTACTTTAAAACTTAAGATACGACACGTGAAATTTCTTTCGATCAAATGGCAGATCAAATGTCCAGAGAACAAATGTCACAATTTCAGTTCTCGTGTCGGTTTTTGAATTTTTTTTGTTTTTTGTTGAATTTTTAGAAAGTTAGTTTGTTTTATACACAAAATATTCATAAGTTAACCCAAGACTACTTCTTTCACTCAATACCTAGGGAGCCGTTACGTACAGCTAGTGCCGCTGACATACTTGTGATTAAACCCACTGCCAGCGTATTGACGAGTCTTTAGAGTCCCACACATAGGATTTTCCCAGTTTAGGCAAAATGATATGGTGCCCGTATATTGATACGTGCAGGGTTCCGATTAGGTATGTGTGCTAGCCACTAGGACTTCAATCGGGCGGATGATAATACCAACCAGCTTAAGATTAAGCCGGATTATTAAATCAAGTTTTGATTTAATAATTTTCATATATATATTTCGATATGTATATTCTAGTATTATGTTCATTGTATTTTTCTATCTCTTGGGTATTCGTATTTTGATATGAATACGGGCATGTATTTGCGGGGACGTATTCTTGTATTTATAGAAGAACACTTTTAAAAGAAGAACAACTCATTTCCAGGATTTTCTTTTAAAGAAATTAAGAAATGAGATAGAAAAGAGAAATGGTCGAGGGTATGGGCAAATGAATTTATAATTAATTTGCAAATACTATTCAACCATGGTTGTAGTTTTAAAATGAAAAAATCTTTTTACAAAAGTGTTAATGCATGCTTGAATTTAAAAAAGGATTTTATTCATTCCACCATTCTAGCTCCTCTCTCTTCCATGGCTCCTTCTTCTTCTTCTTTCTCTGCCTTCTCATGTGTTGAGATTCAAGAGAATTAAAAGAAAGAAAAATCATTAGAACACTTATACACATCACTAAGCATCCTAGATTACCATCTTAAAATGTTTAGTTACTTCATGAATGAAATTGAAGCTTGAACTTGGTTCTCTCAGGTGGATCATCTTCGGCGAAGGGAGACCAGCTTGCAAGCACGATCCAGAGCTCTTGAGATGTAACACCCTAGTGTTGGATATATGTATGCCCTAGAGGCCATTATGTGATAGTGGATGTATTTATACATGTGTATATATATATATATATATATATATATATATATATATATTCAGTGTACATTCTTGCTCGACATGATAGTATGCTATCTGATTCTTCTTTATCTGACATGTTGATTTGATCATGCTTTTACTCATTCATACATGTTGATAAAGCCCTGAGGATATTGGCTTGACTACAGTGATTATGATAGAGATCATACTAGTGGGACATCTGTAGTTTATAAGCATATCCTGGAATGTCCCTAGTCGTAGGTGTATCGAGACAGGGCATCGATATACCAGAGTAGACTAGCGTATATGATACGAGACCCATATGATGGGCGATGGATGTTCCCACATTCATCGATGTTTGACATCAAGATCATATACAGTTGCTCAGTGGTGACTGGGTACACTGGACGGACTCACCGAGAACTCCTATATGGAATTATATTTATCGTCGGATAGCAATTTTCAAGTGACACTGGTACAGGTTAGTCTGTAGACCCGAGATCGTCATAGAGTCTTGTGTGCTCTCCCACTGTACTTTGATTACCACCCTACCACGGCTCTACTGAGTCGTGCAAACAGGTGGCCGTTGGGTACAGTCCCGAGACACACGAAGGCGATGAGCGATAGGAGGGGTTTCGTCTCTCCCGGTATTGGGAGTTGATGCTATACTGTGCTCGACTGGTTATATCAGTAAGTCCCTGGCCAGGGCTGCTGAGATTTACTGATAAGTGTTATCAGTAGTTTCTCGATCTGTTATAGACCATTCACCGACACGACTTATTGAGTTATTGGGGTCGACGTGACCATCCCTAGGCTCGATATACAGCATATCTGACGAAGAGATCGGACTGTACGGTAGTGTTGCCGGTTGGCTCGACGGGAGTTGTAGCAGGTTCGCTTGTTTTCTTCTGATCGCTCAATACCCGGGTGGCCGTTACGTTTAGCTGACCGCTTGCAGCTTGGGGGTGCTTGATATGATCATCACCCACTGCCGGCGTATTGACGAGTCTTAGAGTCCCACAAAAGAGTTACCTAGTCCAGACGAAACGTTGTGGTGCGCGTATGCGATATGCGCATGGACTCGGTTAAAATGCGCGTATGAGATACCGTATATTAATCGGGTGGCTTGCTTTTGGTCGGGTCGTATGTGATATGACCGGGTTGATAAATCAAGTGTTGATTTATCATTTAACCATTAGCTTCTCACTAGAAATCCTTTCTTGTCCTTTTTGGATGTATGCATGCATGTATGCATTCATTCTTGTTCATGTACATATGGATGTCCATGCACACATGCATACATACATCATTCTATCATGGTTGTATATACATAGAAAATGGTGGCAATATAAGACTCACACCTTGGTTATTTATATGGATAATTATTTCTATTGTTTTAAAACAAAATGAAAAAGGAAAGGATAATTCATGGTTTGTTTCTACACTCTTCTTTGACCTAACCATGCTCACCTACTTTTAACCATGGATTAACTTTCCTTTTATGTTTTAACTCAAATTAAATAATATCTTTATCGTTTAACCATGGTTTGAGATGAGAAGTGAAAAATATATATACATATATTTTCTATTTTCTTTCATGAGATTATCTTTTTCTCTTCTTCTTAAAAAGCCATCATCTTCTTCAACCTTGCTTTTTTGCTCTCTAGATTTCTCAAGTGAGCAAAATACTCAACAAGATAGGATTTTGAAGTGAGAAAAAGAACCACAACACCATTCTACACAAGTCTTGCCCACTTGTTTAGAGTGTTAGCTTCATTTCTTTCTCTTGATAAAGTAAAGTTGCAAGTTTGGACAAAGGAGCTTCGGGTGAATCGTCGTGGACGCTAGAAGACCTCAAGCTAACCGTTTTCCAACTCTCAAGTGGCCAAGGAGTCTAGCATAGGGAGCTACAAAGGTTGTACTCTCAAAACCCTAGCCTTTGTTACTTGTGGTGTGGTTTAAAGTTATGAAACCCTAATTTTCTAGGATTGATTCTTTGTGTGTTCACTTAGCACTCTAAAAACTTAATCATTATGACATGTGATGCTTCCAAACCTCTCATAGGGTGCTAGGTAAACCTAACACCTAGTTCATTTATACCAGTTCTATTTTCGAGTATTCCTTTATTTATGGTATTTTCCTGATTTATTGTGTTTTGGGTGCGAATAGTGTATTAGACATCTGTATTTGCATCCGACCCGACCCGCTTGCTGAAAACCTGTCTTGATTCCTGTTTATGATTTATCCCGTCTTGTTACGTGGATCCATGCACTTCCATATTTTTTATACTGCATACTGGCATTATATCTAGCATCTGCATTTTTCAATATAACATTTAAAATCAAATAAAATATTTTTAAAAAAATAATAATATCTAGCATGACCTGCATGATGCCCCTGACCCTGTGGTAGCATCCGCACCTCGTGTTCTCGTCCCGTTCAGAGAAACAGACTCGTTTGAATAGCTACGTGCACGCTACGTGCATCCGTTATTGGGGGTATACTTTTTCGTTACCCGGATACCCTATTTTAGTTTTGGTTGACACGTATATTAACCTATTTTCAAACCGTAATTTTAGACCCAACCCGTGCGTCTTTTGGATTATTTTGCATTTAACCAAAATCTCAAATTTATCTAATATTATATTCTTTAAATATTATATTGTTTAATATATAAATTATATACGTTTAAAATTTCTTTAACCAAAAAAAATATATTTAAAATATTTTCCTAACCTCTAATCTCACCTCTCTCTCTCTCTCTTCTTAATATACGAATATATAAATAAATATATATATATATATATATATATATTTTTTAAAGAAAAAGCTTTCTTTACCCCATTCACGTACTCTCTCCCTCACTCTCCTTCTTCTCAAAATTTCTTTCCCGCCTCGCGAGCTCGAACCCATGCCCGCGCCCGCGCGTCACGCTCATCGCCGTCTCCTCACCGCCGGCATCCCCATCTCCCCGACTCTCTCCACTTCCCTTCATCACCACCACCACCTGCAACTCCCCACAACCCATCACCGAACACCCACAGCCTTCACCTCACCCTCGTCTGCACGCCCCTCGCCGCCGATCTCACTCGTCGGCATCGTCACCACCCTCACCACCTTTCCTCTTCTCCTTCTCACCTTCCTATCTTTCCTCTCTTTCCCCGACTGCAAACCATCACCCTGACCTCGCTGCAAACCGTGCCTGCGCACCTCCTCACCCCTGCATCTCGTCATCACCATCTCTCCGTCGTCGCTCATCCATTCATCGTCGCCTCCTCTCCACCTTCCACTACTCCTTTTCTCGCCCTCTCTTTTCCCGAACCCAAAAACCCACTGCAACCCCCTGCACACCCGACCTCAACAAAACCCATCACTGCCCTTGCCCGTACCCTCACGTCGCCGGAACTCCGACCCCCGTCGCCTCAAGCCCTCACCACCACTTTCACCCTCTCTCCCCTCTCCTTCTCCCCATAGATCCCGAGCTTATACCCTGCACACCCCGATCCCCGATGTCAAGAACCTGCACACCGAATTGCCCACTGCCCATCGTCGGAAAGCACACCGTCGATATCCCCTTCGCTTCATATCTGTCCCAGAGCACCAGAGAACCTAGAGAGCACACCTTCTTCTTCTTCTTCTTCTTCTTTCTTCTCTTTCTTTTCTTGAATTCTTGATTCCGGTCATCGCCTGTGCCATGCCGCCGCCGCCAATCCGGACAAACAAGACCACCACCAGACCATGCACCAAATCGCGACCAGACCATGCACCGTACCCAGACCATGTCATGACCGTGTCATCACCGTACTCGGACCGTATCATGCCATGTGCCCTGCTCCTGTGCCGTGTCATGCCCGCTTCGTGCTCAGCCCACGCCACTTGTGTGCCACCATCGCACCAGCCCCGTGCCACTGCAAGACCCAGCACAATGTCGTGTCGTTTCACACACCGTATCGTGTCGTGTCGCACCAGGCCGCCTGCATATCGACCATTGTTTCTGAGGCAAGTTCATCTTGCTACATGCTATAATACTTATCTTGCATTCATATGAATACAAATATCACATGTTGATTGCACTGTACACCCATATTAATGTTTTACTGTTTTCGGATACCCGTATGCATCCATATCATTTATTATATATGTAACTGCATCTACAGATCTCATTAATTCATATTACTGTTACATTAGCACCCCATACTTAATAATGTGCATCCTACATAGTCTTGGAGCTGTAGTTGTAACCCCTGATAGATAGTTGTGTATCCATGTTTTATTGTGTATCCATACCATTAATTCTACATATCTAGTTTGCATGCCATATCATATTAATTCATATTACTGTTACATTAGTACCCCATGCTTGATAATGTGCATCCTACATAGTCATGATGTAACCCCTGATAGACATTTGTGCATCCATGCTTTCACCGTACATCCGTACCTTTACCGTGATTCGATAGTTGCTACATTTTACTGTTGGGCACCCACGTGATACATGTACACTACCTGATGTTCAGTTGATAAAACTGCACTTTTAATATGACATTTTTCTTACTATTTCTATATAAAAAAAGGTATTTATTATAATATATGACACATATGAGGGTTTATCTGTAAAAATACTATTTTCATATGTTTATATATTATAATTAACATTATGAAGGAAAAAATAAGCATATAATATCCATGTAACATTTGACCCATTTAATATGCTTACCTTATTAAATACCTTTGACCAATTCTCTTAAAACTAAAATATCATGACAAATGGTTAAAGATAATATCTTAATAAAAACAAATTCTACTAACATTATTTATTGAGATAATTGTGCAGAAATTATTTCAGGACTGGAATAAAGGAAATCCGAATTATCGAGATCAAATCTGCCGAAATAGTAAAGTAAATTGAAGAAATCAATTCTGGCAGAGACGTAAAGAAGATTTTCAAATTCCAGATACCAAAATAGTCTACATGTGTCACCAGAAGAAACCTCAAGAGAAACGAACCCACGATCCTCCTAATCCACCGCGGATCCACGGCCAAACCCACCATTAGCCGCGGTTCCGCCGCACTTTTGAGGAGTTAGGGCCCTGGATTTTCTGGTTGGGATCCTAACAACTAATTACCATATATGGATAGTCATCATATTAGGAGTTACTATATATGGAAAGTCACCATATATTGAAAGTTACCATATATGGAAAGTCACCATATTAAGAAGTCACCATATATGGTAACTAGGTTTTCTTCTTTGAGGACTATATAAAGGACCAAGGGCTAAAATTAGAAGGCATCACACCGACACGATCACGAAGTCCACGACGGCTCAAAAATCCTGGTTGATCATCAACAGTTCATCTACCTCCTTAGAAGATATCAAGAAGCAAACTAGCATTTTGTAATCATTTTCTAAGGGAACAAAGTGTAATTGATCTTGTTGATTAATAAAGTTGGTTGTTTTCTATTTTATTTCTTTGTAGTTTTTCAATATGATTTCCCTCTCTATCTTTTCTTTGCCCAATATGCACGAGTAATTCTTCTCTTGTTAGGGTTCATACGATTAGGGTAGATTAATGAATGATGAAGATCTTTAAACTCTTTTTACATCCTATAAAGTATATAAACTTTATCAAAATAATAGTTAACATCCTAATTGGGCGTGCTATCAATTTATTGATAATCACAACCACAATTAGAGATTAGATTAACAACTGTTTTGGTAAAGTCTAGATATGAACGGAGATCCATGTCGAGATAGGGTTAAGAGTGGGAACCCTTTTCCCTCCAGGAACCCTAATCTACATGCATCACTGTCGATCTAGTTTTAAATCTATTAAAAGATAGAAGGAGTAATCTTTAATTAATCATCCATGATTACTAAATCTTAACGAACCCTACAAGCCCCCTTTTAATATAAATCCTACATCCGTAGTTAATAAGGATGTATATTCTGCATCCGTGTTTGACGTAGATCTAGAACCTACAACCATTCTTCACCATTCTTTATTCTTTCTCCTTCCTTTTTTAACACGTCTAAAGTAAGATTAAAAGATTCAACGTTTCCCAGAGGACGACCCGTACTCATCTCGGTCTAGCTACACGCGACACCGTTATTGATTGCGGTTACTACAAACACTTCTTTAAAAAAAGATCAATCACCTGACAAGACCTGATATACCACTATTTGACATATTACCTGATTCTGTTTCTAATGCCGACAATCCTGACATGTTGTCCTGATGGACGTTACTGTTGTCTGCATAGACAAATCCTGTACCTGCATGATCCTGTGTTGGCATTAGATATTGATTGGCAATACCCGACTTGAACACATAACCTGTAAGTCTACGGTAGCGCCCCGGCCGTCTAACAGACGCCAAATGCGGAACAAAACTTTTTACAACTGGCGCTATCGCGTACTATAACTCGGATCTGCCATTAAAGCTAAACTAACAAACTACAAAGTGGGTAGAAGAGTTATACCAAACGATCCGAGTCCTTCGGTCTTCAACCATCATCCCACGCTTGTTGCGGCTGCTCCGATCTCCTGAATCTCCAGTCTCGTCATCCAGGTGGCACCACGTCGACGAATCTTTAAACGGGCTCCCGCCTCTGAACCGAGGCAACTCGATCGTCAAGTTTGCTAAAAGAGACGACCAAGATTAATGTAGAGAATGAGTAGAACACTTTGTCTCGTTACGTCCAAGGCTATGGACGAACGGTTAATGAAGTTGCCAATTGGAATCGGGTAAATGGAAATTGGGCTATGAAATTTCCATACACTCAATTATCATAATCTTTTCTCTCAAAACCAAATGAACAACCATTTTATTTCCACAAGAGAGGGGCCGGCCACTAAATAGGCAAGGGGGTGAGTGTAGTTGGAGGGATGGGTGACCATTAGCTTTGAACTTATCATAACCTAACAACAAAGCATGACTCACAAATGACACCAAGTATGAACACAATTAAAGCAAGTGATGAATCACTAACCTTATCATCTAAAGCATTAAATGACCATTAATGCACTAATCCACCTCACCATCCTAGTCACCATTCTAGAACCTTCTAGAAACATGACTCACCTCATGACTCACCCTCAAGAAGAAAAGATAAATCCGTATTTAACCGAATGTTAAATACGGCTGATAGAAAACTGGAAACTGGCAACTTCCAAAACCGATCCTGAAACGAATTTCAGGATAACCCCGTAATGGTATAAACATACCCGCATTTGTATTACGACCGAATAAAAATGCTTCTGAGACAAAGATATTATATCTACACAGTATAATACTGGGTTCCGGCTTAAACCAAAGCCTACCAGTATTATCTGCCCAAAAATGGACACGTGCGAAAACGCACGTGCATTTTCCGAACCTTGCCATAAACCCATATGTCCTCTACAACGTTTTTCCCGAACTTGGGAAAGTGTCTGTGGGGGACTCTAATGACTCATCAACACACTGGCACTGGGTATAACCTCTAGCACGTCAGAGGTACAAGCTATACGTAACGGTTTGCCTATGTATTGATTGGAAGGGAAGCTGACGAGCGAACTCATCTATAAACCCTACTGAGCCTGACAGTGACAATGTATATACAGTCCGGTCCGTTCGTCTAAAGAGTATCGCATATCGAGTCTAGGGGGGTGGATAAAGTCAGACCCCTAATAACGTGATAATTCGTGTCGGTATGAAGCCCATCACCACCTGAGAAACTACTGATCCAAATCAGTAATTCTCCACTACCTCAGCCGAGGATTTCAAGTGATGGCCACCCGTGCATTGTGTGTGTTCCGTATACTAAGAACTGTAGTTTGATTTAGAACATTAATGCTTTTAGATAACGTGCCTGAACCGATCAACTTTTGATATAGGAAATGTTCAAAACATTATCCAACAATACAGAATTTTATCATTTCTTTACTAATAAAGAGACTGATATGATTTTGTATATCAGGTTCGGTATCTAATAACATTCGTTCAGAATCAATGTATTGGTAATACAGGGTGACAGTGACCAACAGACTTGGCTGCAACTCTTGCCCCATTTTCTGCCTCATGAAACTTATCACCCGTTCTCAGTTCTCTACCTTTCTGCAGCCCTATGTAACAGATTACATATCTGGGATCCTGATCTGGTATCACATACCCAGGACGTAAAGGATACTGAGAAACAGTTCTGTATAATGAACACACCCGAAGATGATGCATCAGCATGCACTCTCTTCGTTTGGGCGGCACGGGAAATCTGGTATTCCCCAATTTCCTGCTCGGTCTTATAACAATTATAAGTTGGAGCGGGACCAACGTTCCCCAGCTCAGTATAACAAGCGGGTTCGGTCAATATTCCGTATTATTATCTTGATTAAGGCGTGATATGGTCGCTACCTGAAGAGAGAGAGAAGAAAACACTCAGCGTGCGCTCTGTCAAGAATAGATTGGTTATTATTTTATCTAATCAGGATGGCTCCCACTGCTTTTTATCAAATCTTCCTTCAAACCCTAAAAGGAAAGACTAGCCGGGATTAATTATACACTACAAGTTCGCCAATCTTTCAGCCAGGCCAGTGTCGGTACTTTGAGGGAGGTCCCCCGTGCTTTCGCACGAACCTAATTAATGTAAACCTCGTTTTCCCAGAGGCGTAACCCCGTTGACACCTTTCTAGACACCTAATTGATCGGCTAATTGTAATGTATAAAACTCTCCCAGGAGTAACACTTACTCGCAGCGGGTATCGGGATCCAACTATCTCATAGAAGGTATGCAATCTCATTGCAAATTTCAACACTTGAAATTACCGATAATATTTTGCCCCTAGCTCGCTATGACCTTGACGGAGGCCAAACAACCCATAGTCCGCTAGTCAAGTTCAACCCGTCATTTCCTGATTGAATTAAACCCACCCGCACGACCCTTGACGGAGGCCAAACAACGCCGTACGAATACCCTAATCCAATCGCATCATATGCTAGCAGATAAGCACTAGTTAGCTACCGTACACTACGCCTTGACGGAGGCCAAACAACCGCAGCACGAATACTAACTAGTACGTATCTGAAATGACGGAGGGCTACGACAGGTTTTTGTGAAAACCTATTGCGTAATGAACTTGATATCGCTGTAGAATCAAATGATTTTAAAATGGAGTGCTTTTGAGGCTTTTCTAGTTTTGCTAAAGGAGTCACTCCCGGTGAAGGGATCGTCGGTCCTTTCCTCGTCGAATGAGGTGCGGGATATATCATATATATCGCTGTGCAAAGCAAAAACACTGCAAAGCAATCAAAAGACAAACCGAGTGTGTAGCATCTGCCAGTTATTGCTAAAGGAGTCACTCCCGGTGAAGGGATCTCGGTCCTTTCCTCATCGAATAAGGTGCAGGATATATCACATATACCGCTGTGCAAAGCAAGAACTGTAGCTACCTGTTTTAATTTTGAAATTCGATTCTACAACATCTTAGGTTTCTTTTATTCCATTAATCATATTAATGAAGTCCCATCATTTATGTACCTAAACATCACAGATAAATACGACGTACACTTATGCCATCCGCATTCGCCTCGATGTCCCCTCGTGCACCGTTAGGTTAGGTAACTAACGGCAGAGCGGGGCAGGGCTAGCGCGGGTGTAAAACATAAGTAACGCCTATATAATATATCATATATACTATATACTGTATCTATCACAGAACATCACATGATCACATCACAGATATCGCAGCAGAAGAAACATATGAAATATTGGATATACTAGGACGTCCGTGTTTTTAATACGAGCCAGTATAAAACACGGATTCCACGGTCGTGATGAATAGCCAAACCCACACCCCTAGACCCCTACGAGAGCGGCAAGCAACCCTACCAATTCTGGAGTTTGGAGACCCGGACTCGACTCCTCGAGTTGGTCTCCTACTGGACTCCAGAACCCGGTTACTTGTGCTCCCCTCCTTGGGTCTATCCTAGTGCAGAAAAGTAAATAATATACAAGAGGTGACAACTTCCGCAACCTGGAAGTGCCCCAATAAAAGAATATTACATACAAGTTTTTACATGAATGAAAATGAAAAAACACTCATCTCACATAAAAAAAAACCCGGCTATTCAAACACGACGATCCAATATAACATATCCAGCAACACATAACATCACATGTCATCAACGTAAGTAAATATGCGCATCCCAATTGTCGTTGACATATAGCAACGAAACCGGCGATATCACATATTACACTTACGGTCACAGAAAAGAAAGTGTAAAACTACAACAGTTGGAATCCGCAACCACCTCAGACATCGCATGCCTGACCAAATGAATTACTTAGACATCGCATGCCTAACAATTATAAACCCCGCATTTTAGTCTCATTATCGAAAACACTTTTCAATATCAAGTCGGGCAATTCAACAGGATTCCAGACATTCTGATCGAATGCTTGTCGCAAACTTCAGTAGACGGCCGCACCCCTGATACCGTCGACCAAGTGCACCAAGGCGGAACACCGCTACCGCGAGCACCCGAACGGATGCTTTCGGCGACGGGGTTCTCCTACAGTCACTTGGTCGGGGCTATGGAGTGAGGCTGTCTATTAAGTTTATCCGGCGAGTATCCGCGTACGCTACGTGATTGCGACGGACTTTTGATCACATCAAAATTCCGTGGCAACCGATCAAGTGAGACTAAACCGCTAGATTTATAACATTCATTCAGTTATCACATAACTACTTGTGAATTCCAATTATTGTATCCCATTCCAGATAAACAGAAAATGTTAAACTTTTCGATCGAACAGTCGAACACCCAAGTTTTCCCGATACAGATCAACACATGAAACATGTCTAACAACATTCAGTTCGTGCCTCAGTACCAACGGTCCAGCCGTAGAAGGGTCAAGCCAACGCCTCACATGTGGCACGCCGTACTGCCCCAAACCCGAAGGTTCAAAGGGCAGTTCAAGACGGTCACATAATCGAGTTAAGGTTTGTTGTCTTCTAGAGGGTCCATCGCGTTACTTGCACTACTTAGAACGTCGTTAAACTACGGAAAAATCCAACACTTGGAAATTTCCCGACAGGGGAAAAATTGGGTATTTATATCCGGTCGAACTTTTTAACATATTCTAAAATTTATCCGGAAAGCCACACAGACAAAATTTGATAATCCGATCGAACTCATGAAAACCCAAAACAACCCCTGAAAACTCAACTGTATAATAAATATTAAAATATCCCAGGAAAACCAGCACAGAAATCTGAGAATTACTGTGAAAACCAAAACACACAAAACGACAAAACCGCCGCTGAACCGCCGCGTCGTGCATAGCACGTGCCGCGGTTCCGCGGTGGAAAAGTTGAATTAGGCCCACGAAATTTACAGTAATTCTTAGAAAACCCTGCTTGATTTTCTGCATATTTTTAATACTGAAAAATCCCTGTTTTTGAAAAAAGGACAGAGAGCATTTTGGGTTTGGGTTTTCGGGTTCGTTCGGGTTTCAAAATCCGTTTAGACTTCGCCTAAGGCTCTAGCTAGGCTCTGATACCACTGTAGGGTTCCTAGACACCCTAATGAGGTCTCACAAGGCATCAACCATGCCAATTTCAAATTTTACGGTGCCTACAAACCCTAAACTACGGATCGTCGGCTAGATGTCTAGGCGAAAAACTAACTAGTTAACACTTAACTAAAAGTTTAACGGAAATACAACCTTTGTAGATCCGGTGCTCCACCTCCATAGCTCCGCAACGAAGTCCTCTCCGCTGTCCAAAAAGAATCCGGGCTCTCGCGTCGGCTTCGTCGGAGAATGGGCAAGCTAGGTCGTCGATGTCCATGCCGAAGATGATCTACGTCGAGGCATCGCTAAATCAAGCTCCGACTTCACCAAGTCAAGAAACTTGTGAAGTAAACACACTCTACTACTTGGCAAGAGGTAGAGGATGAAGAAATAGGAAGTGGGTAGACTTTAGAATTGGATTTCACACTCATTTTCATCAATCACCATTGATGAAGTGAACTTTCTTCATGTGAAGAAGATGAAGAAGAAGAAGAAAGAATTATGATAAGTTCTTTGAAAATAGAAAATAATAGAATACTTATCATAATTCTAACTATGGTAATGTGTAGAGAATTAACCAAGGTTAGTTGAATGGTTAGGGTTAAGAATGAGATAAGAATGGTGGACTTTGGTCAAAGCTTCATGAAGTTTCAACTAAACAACAAAAGAAGCCACCATTCTTTTCTCATTTTCTTTTATTCATTTATCAAAAATAAATGGATAACTAAATAAGATAAATGAATAACAAATAATAAACCCTAACCAAGGTTTAATACTTTACACTTAACCAAAAGCATGTATCATCAAACATGATACAAGCAAGTGCACAAAATCATATCACATATATAATGTGCACATCCGAGTGAGAAAATCCATCTGAAGTAAACCGATACTAGTTGATGCAAAGTAATGTATCAAATATATAATTATACATTAAATCATTAAATCAACACTTGATTTAATGATCCGGTCATATCGCATATAACCGACTAGTATCCAATGTATCGGCTTATCGAATCAACCCTCGATTCGATAACTAGGTTATATCGCATATAACCATTCGACACATTCATCGCGAGAATGAAATACGGTATCACATACACGCATTATTCTCGGTCCCGCACATATCTCATATGCGCTCCTATTTCGTTTCGCTTGAGCCAGGAAACCTCTGTGTAGGACTCTAAAGACTCGTCAATACGCCGGCAGCGGATGATGATCATATCAAACATCCACAAGCCGCAAGCGGTCTGGTAAACGCAACGGCCACCCGGGTATTGAGCGATCAGAAGATCGACGAGCAAGCCCGCTCACACTCCAGTGAATCCAACCAGTAACACTACCGTACAGTTCGGTCTGATCGTCTGATATGTCGCATATCCCGCCTAGGGGTGGTAAACGTCAGACCCCAATAGCTCGATAAGTCGTGTCGATATGAGGTCTATAACAATTCGAGAAACTACTGGTAACACTTACCAGTAAATCTCAGCAACCCTGGCCAGGGATTTCCTGTTATAGCCAATCGAACACAGCGCAACATCAACCCCCTATACCGGGAGAGACGAATCCCCTCCTGTCGCTCATTGCCTCCATGTGACTCGGGACTGTACCCAAAAACCACCGTTTTGCACGCCCTCTTGGACGTGGTAAGATGGAAATCAAAGCACAGTGGGAACCACACAAGACTCTATGACGATCTCGGGTCAACAGACTACTCTGTACCAGTGTCACCAGAGAACTGCCATCTGACGTGAGGTATAATACCATCTGGGAGTTCTCGGCGAGTCCGTCCAGTGTACCCAGTCTCTACTGAGCACCCGTATATCATCTCCGATGTCAAACACCAATGGATATGGGATCATCCATCGCCCATCTGTATGGGTCGAGAAGGTACACGCTAGTCTACTCTGGTATATCGATGCCCCGTCTCGATACACCCACGACTAGGGACTTTGAAGGATGTACTTATGGACTACCATGTCCCCACTAGTATGATCCGCATCATAGTCCAGGTAGTCAAGTACAGATCCTAAGGGCTTTACCAACATGTAACAGGGAGACAATCAGTGTACACGTTAAGGTAAAGATCAACCAGATAGAATACTATCATGTCGAGCAAGAAAGTCCTCCCTATATATGTCCCAGCATCCACTATAATATACATCTTATGTATAGTAATGGCCTCTAGGGCATACATATAACTAACAATCTCCCACTTGCACTAGGGCCATCTGATAGCAGTGGTTGTAGTATCTCATACTCAACCATCCCATAAAAGTCTCTCTGTGGGAACAGGCCTTTGTGAGTGGATCCGCTGTGTTTTCCTCTGAGTCTACTCTCCTAACCTCGATCTCCCTGGAGATCAACCATCTCCAAGATCAAGTGATACTTCCTTAGAATATGTCTGGATCACTGATGGGACCCGCGTTCCTTGGCATAAGCCATAACTCCATTGTCTCACAATGGTAGGAACGTAGTTCATCTCATGAACCATTATACACCCAAACAGCCTCTTTGGTAGCATCTTAAGTAGCGATGTATCGTGCCTTTATCGTCTAGTATGCCACGGTATCTAGCTTGGAACTCTTCCAACATACCGTCCCTCCACTGAGGGTAAAGACAATGCCTGTGACTGACATTCAGTCGTCTTTATCACTCTGGAACACTTCCAGTGATTCTCCCCAGGATCGATTGATACCATCTCACTACATCTAGTGAGTATCCTAACATCCAATTAAATCTATCTCATAGATCCAAAACTCAGGATTTAGCAGGTATCATTTTAATCCTATATGGAGAATCTTTGTGATAAGCGGAGATTGATCGAGCGTAGCATAAGAAACTCCTTTCTTATCAAGAGTATGTCATCCACGTACTCTACGAGGATCGTCACCATACTCCCTACTACCTTTTTGTTTATACAAGGTTCATCTACCATTTTGATGATGTCAAACTCTTTGACTAATCCATCAAAACAGATGTTCCAACTCCGCGATGCCTGCTTTATCCTATAAAGCATCTTGCACACGTTTCCGCTGCTCCCACTGTCTACGAAGCCCTCTGGCTGTGTACTTATAGACGCTCTCTTCTAAATCATCATTTAGAAAAGCAGTCAAGACACCCAACCACCAGATATCGCAGTCATGGTATGTAGCCATGGCAAGTAGGATCTGGATGGACTTAAGCATAGATCCTTAGAAAAGGTTTCATCATAATCCACGCCTGGTCAATGACGAAAACCTTTAACAAGTCTAGCTTTGAAAGTCTCAACTTTTCCATCTACACCAAGTAATCTTCTCAAGATATACTTGCTCCTGATGGGGATTTAACCCTTCAGATATAGCAACCAAAGTCCATACTTTGTTGGTGTATAAGGATTCCATCTCAGATCGATAAACATCCAGCCATTCTTACAGAGTCTCACTCTTGATGGCCAGCTCGAAACTAGTTGGGTCATCATCTCATGATGCATTCCTCGCTCCCACTGTCATAGAGAAACCGAAGTATCTCTCAGGTGGGTGAGGAATCCTACTAGATCGGCGGAGAGGCTGAGGTTCGTTGGTTTCTACTGAATCCTCTGGTTGTACCAAATCATCTGCTGTAGTTTGTATAGCTGGAACACTTCCAGTTCTACATAACAGACCTTGCCTTGAGCTTGTCCGGATTTTGCTTTCAGACATAGGCCGGACAACCCCAAATCTTAACCAACTTAAGATATGGGCTCTTCCTTTTCCATATCACATATGAAGCGGTAGGCAACTGATTTGATTTGAACCCTATTCAATAGGTATGCATCTTCTCAAGTGCATAACACCCAAAAGGAAATAGGTAACTCAGTAGTACTCATCATAGAGCACACCATATCAAATAGGGTGTATCTGCTCCGTCCCGATATACCATCGTGCTATGGTGTATACAGAGGAGTAATGCTGAGAGAGAATCTCATTCTCCTTTTGAATAATCCAGGATTTCCGTGCTCAAGTATTCTCCTCCCTGATCACATCAAAGGACATAATACTTGTACCCTTATTGGTTCTCTACTTCTAACTTATATTCTGTGAATATCTCAAAAGGTTCAGACTTGTGTTTCAGCAAGAACATATGTCTGAATCTTGAGAGATTATCAGAGAATGTAACGAAGTACAAAGAACCAGTCCTGGCATGTGTAGACTGGGGACCTACATACATCAACATGTATCATCCCAAGAGTTCATTAACTCTTTCTCTGTTTCCAATAAACAGAGTTGCGGTCATCTTATCTTTGTGACATGACTGGCGAGTTTCACAAGATGTAAATTCAAACTAATTTAAATATGCATCTTTATGTAACTCTAGCTAGGCTGGTCACATTGATATGACCTAGTCTACAATGCCTCAAGAAGGATCCATTCATTTCTGAACTCTTCCTCTTGTGTGTGTTCCGTATACTAAGAACTGTAGTTTGATTTAGAACATTAATGCTTTTAGATAACGTGCCTGAACCGATCAACTTTTGATATAGGAAATGTTCAAAACATTATCCAACAATACAGAATTTTATCATTTCTTTACTAATAAAGAGACTGATATGATTTTGTATATCAGGTTCGGTATCTAATAACATTCGTTCAGAATCAATGTATTGGTAATACAGGGTGACAGTGACCAACAGACTTGGCTGCAACTCTTGCCCCATTTTCTGCCTCATGAAACTTATCACCCGTTCTCAGTTCTCTACCTTTCTGCAGCCCTATGTAACAGATTACATATCTGGGATCCTGATCTGGTATCACATACCCAGGACGTAAAGGATACTGAGAAACAGTTCTGTATAATGAACACACCCGAAGATGATGCATCAGCATGCACTCTCTTCGTTTGGGCGGCACGGGAAATCTGGTATTCCCCAATTTCCTGCTCGGTCTTATAACAATTATAAGTTGGAGCGGGACCAACGTTCCCCAGCTCAGTATAACAAGCGGGTTCGGTCAATATTCCGTATTATTATCTTGATTAAGGCGTGATATGGTCGCTACCTGAAGAGAGAGAGAAGAAAACACTCAGCGTGCGCTCTGTCAAGAATAGATTGGTTATTATTTTATCTAATCAGGATGGCTCCCACTGCTTTTTATCAAATCTTCCTTCAAACCCTAAAAGGAAAGACTAGCCGGGATTAATTATACACTACAAGTTCGCCAATCTTTCAGCCAGGCCAGTGTCGGTACTTTGAGGGAGGTCCCCCGTGCTTTCGCACGAACCTAATTAATGTAAACCTCGTTTTCCCAGAGGCGTAACCCCGTTGACACCTTTCTAGACACCTAATTGATCGGCTAATTGTAATGTATAAAACTCTCCCAGGAGTAACACTTACTCGCAGCGGGTATCGGGATCCAACTATCTCATAGAAGGTATGCAATCTCATTGCAAATTTCAACACTTGAAATTCCCGATAATATTTTGCCCCTAGCTCGCTATGACCTTGACGGAGGCCAAACAACCCATAGTCCGCTAGTCAAGTTCAACCCGTCATTTCCTGATTGAATTAAACCCACCCGCACGACCCTTGACGGAGGCCAAACAACGCCGTACGAATACCCTAATCCAATCGCATCATATGCTAGCAGATAAGCACTAGTTAGCTACCGTACACTACGCCTTGACGGAGGCCAAACAACCGCAGCACGAATACTAAATAGTACGTATCTGAAATGACGGAGGGCTACGACAGGTTTTTGTGAAAACCTATTGCGTAATGAACTTGATATCGCTGTAGAATCAAATGATTTTAAAATGGAGTGCTTTTGAGGCTTTTCTAGTTTTGCTAAAGGAGTCACTCCCGGTGAAGGGATCGTCGGTCCTTTCCTCGTCGAATGAGGTGCGGGATATATCATATATATCGCTGTGCAAAGCAAAAACACTTAAAAGCAATCAAAAGACAAACCGAGTGTGTAGCATCTGCCAGTTATTGCTAAAGGAGTCACTCCCGGTGAAGGGATCTCGGTCCTTTCCTCATCGAATAAGGTGCAGGATATATCACATATACCGCTGTGCAAAGCAAGAACTGTAGCTACCTGTTTTAATTTTGAAATTCGATTCTACAACATCTTAGGTTTCTTTTATTCCATTAATCATATTAATGAAGTCCCATCATTTATGTACCTAAACATCACAGATAAATACGACGTACACTTATGCCATCCGCATTCGCCTCGATGTCCCCTCGTGCACCGTTAGGTTAGGTAACTAACGGCAGAGCGGGGCAGGGCTAGCGCGGGTGTAAAACATAAGTAACGCCTATATAATATATCATATATACTATATACTGTATCTATCACAGAACATCACATGATCACATCACAGATATCGCAGCAGAAGAAACATATGAAATATTGGATATACTAGGACGTCCGTGTTTTTAATACGAGCCAGTATAAAACACGGATTCCACGGTCGTGATGAATAGCCAAACCCACACCCCTAGACCCCTACGAGAGCGGCAAGCAACCCTACCAATTCTGGAGTTTGGAGACCCGGACTCGACTCCTCGAGTTGGTCTCCTACTGGACTCCAGAACCCGGTTACTTGTGCTCCCCTCCTTGGGTCTATCCTAGTGCAGAAAAGTAAATAATATACAAGAGGTGACAACTTCCGCAACCTGGAAGTGCCCCAATAAAAGAATATTACATACAAGTTTTTACATGAATGAAAATGAAAAAACACTCATCTCACATAAAAAAAACCCCGGCTATTCAAACACGACGATCCAATATAACATATCCAGCAACACATAACATCACATGTCATCAACGTAAGTAAATATGCGCATCCCAATTGTCGTTGACATATAGCAACGAAACCGGCGATATCACATATTACACTTACGGTCACAGAAAAGAAAGTGTAAAACTACAACAGTTGGAATCCGCAACCACCTCAGACATCGCATGCCTGACCAAATGAATTACTTAGACATCGCATGCCTAACAATTATAAACCCCGCATTTTAGTCTCATTATCGAAAACACTTTTCAATATCAAGTCGGGCAATTCAACAGGATTCCAGACATTCTGATCGAATGCTCGTCGCAAACTTCAGTAGACGGCCGCACCCCTGATACCGTCGACCAAGTGCACCAAGGCGGAACACCGCTACCGCGAGCACCCGAACGGATGCTTTCGGCGACGGGGTTCTCCTACAGTCACTTGGTCGGGGCTATGGAGTGAGGCTGTCTATTAAGTTTATCCGGCGAGTATCCGCGTACGCTACGTGATTGCGACGGACTTTTGATCACATCAAAATTCCGTGGCAACCGATCAAGTGAGACTAAACCGCTAGATTTATAACATTCATTCAGTTATCACATAACTACTTGTGAATTCCAATTATTGTATCCCATTCCAGATAAACAGAAAATGTTAAACTTTTCGATCGAACAGTCGAACACCCAAGTTTTCCCGATACAGATCAACACATGAAACATGTCTAACAACATTCAGTTCGTGCCTCAGTACCAACGGTCCAGCCGTAGAAGGGTCAAGCCAACGCCTCACATGTGGCACGCCGTACTGCCCCAAACCCGAAGGTTCAAAGGGCAGTTCAAGACGGTCACATAATCGAGTTAAGGTTTGTTGTCTTCTAGAGGGTCCATCGCGTTACTTGCACTACTTAGAACGTCGTTAAACTACGGAAAAATCCAACACTTGGAAATTTCCCGACAGGGGAAAAATTGGGTATTTATATCCGGTCGAACTTTTTAACATATTCTAAAATTTATCCGGAAAGCCACACAGACAAAATTTGATAATCCGATCGAACTCATGAAAACCCAAAACAACCCCTGAAAACTCAACTGTATAATAAATATTAAAATATCCCAGGAAAACCAGCACAGAAATCTGAGAATTACTGTGAAAACCAAAACACACAAAACGACAAAACCGCCGCTGAACCGCCGCGTCGTGCATAGCACGTGCCGCGGTTCCGCGGTGGAAAAGTTGAATTAGGCCCACGAAATTTACAGTAATTCTTAGAAAACCCTGCTTGATTTTCTGCATATTTTTAATACTGAAAAATCCCTGTTTTTGAAAAAAGGACAGAGAGCATTTTGGGTTTGGGTTTTCGGGTTCGTTCGGGTTTCAAAATCCGTTTAGACTTCGCCTAAGGCTCTAGCTAGGCTCTGATACCACTGTAGGGTTCCTAGACACCCTAATGAGGTCTCACAAGGCATCAACCATGCCAATTTCAAATTTTACGGTGCCTACAAACCCTAAACTACGGATCGTCGGCTAGATGTCTAGGCGAAAAACTAACTAGTTAACACTTAACTAAAAGTTTAACGGAAATACAACCTTTGTAGATCCGGTGCTCCACCTCCATAGCTCCGCAACGAAGTCCTCTCCGCTGTCCAAAAAGAATCCGGGCTCTCGCGTCGGCTTCGTCGGAGAATGGGCAAGCTAGGTCGTCGATGTCCATGCCGAAGATGATCTACGTCGAGGCATCGCTAAATCAAGCTCCGACTTCACCAAGTCAAGAAACTTGTGAAGTAAACACACTCTACTACTTGGCAAGAGGTAGAGGATGAAGAAATAGGAAGTGGGTAGACTTTAGAATTGGATTTCACACTCATTTTCATCAATCACCATTGATGAAGTGAACTTTCTTCATGTGAAGAAGATGAAGAAGAAGAAGAAAGAATTATGATAAGTTCTTTGAAAATAGAAAATAATAGAATACTTATCATAATTCTAACTATGGTAATGTGTAGAGAATTAACCAAGGTTAGTTGAATGGTTAGGGTTAAGAATGAGATAAGAATGGTGGACTTTGGTCAAAGCTTCATGAAGTTTCAACTAAACAACAAAAGAAGCCACCATTCTTTTCTCATTTTCTTTTATTCATTTATCAAAAATAAATGGATAACTAAATAAGATAAATGAATAACAAATAATAAACCCTAACCAAGGTTTAATACTTTACACTTAACCAAAAGCATGTATCATCAAACATGATACAAGCAAGTGCACAAAATCATATCACATATATAATGTGCACATCCGAGTGAGAAAATCCATCTGAAGTAAACCGATACTAGTTGATGCAAAGTAATGTATCAAATATATAATTATACATTAAATCATTAAATCAACACTTGATTTAATGATCCGGTCATATCGCATATAACCGACTAGTATCCAATGTATCGGCTTATCGAATCAACCCTCGATTCGATAACTAGGTTATATCGCATATAACCATTCGACACATTCATCGCGAGAATGAAATACGGTATCACATACACGCATTATTCTCGGTCCCGCACATATCTCATATGCGCTCCTATTTCGTTTCGCTTGAGCCAGGAAACCTCTGTGTAGGACTCTAAAGACTCGTCAATACGCCGGCAGCGGATGATGATCATATCAAACATCCACAAGCCGCAAGCGGTCTGCTAAACGCAACGGCCACCCGGGTATTGAGCGATCAGAAGATCGACGAGCAAGCCCGCTCACACTCCAGTGAATCCAACCAGTAACACTACCGTACAGTCCGGTCTGATCGTCTGATATGTCGCATATCCCGCCTAGGGGTGGTAAACGTCAGACCCCAATAGCTCGATAAGTCGTGTCGATATGAGGTCTATAACAATTCGAGAAACTACTGGTAACACTTACCAGTAAATCTCAGCAACCCTGGCCAGGGATTTCCTGTTATAGCCAATCGAACACAGCGCAACATCAACCCCCTATACCGGGAGAGACGAATCCCCTCCTGTCGCTCATTGCCTCCATGTGACTCGGGACTGTACCCAAAAACCACCGTTTTGCACGCCCTCTTGGACGTGGTAAGATGGAAATCAAAGCACAGTGGGAACCACACAAGACTCTATGACGATCTCGGGTCAACAGACTACTCTGTACCAGTGTCACCAGAGAACTGCCATCTGACGTGAGGTATAATACCATCTGGGAGTTCTCGGCGAGTCCGTCCAGTGTACCCAGTCTCTACTGAGCACCCGTATATCATCTCCGATGTCAAACACCAATGGATATGGGATCATCCATCGCCCATCTGTATGGGTCGAGAAGGTACACGCTAGTCTACTCTGGTATATCGATGCCCCGTCTCGATACACCCACGACTAGGGACTTTGAAGGATGTACTTATGGACTACCATGTCCCCACTAGTATGATCCGCATCATAGTCCAGGTAGTCAAGTACAGATCCTAAGGGCTTTACCAACATGTAACAGGGAGACAATCAGTGTACACGTTAAGGTAAAGATCAACCAGATAGAATACTATCATGTCGAGCAAGAAAGTCCTCCCTATATATGTCCCAGCATCCACTATAATATACATCTTATGTATAGTAATGGCCTCTAGGGCATACATATAACTAACAATCTCCCACTTGCACTAGGGCCATCTGATAGCAGTGGTTGTAGTATCTCATACTCAACCATCCCATAAAAGTCTCTCTGTGGGAACAGGCCTTTGTGAGTGGATCCGCTGTGTTGTCCTCTGAGTCTACTCTCCTAACCTCGATCTCCCTGGAGATCAACCATCTCCAAGATCAAGTGATACTTCCTTAGAATATGTCTGGATCACTGATGGGACCCGCGTTCCTTGGCATAAGCCATAACTCCATTGTCTCACAATGGTAGGAACGTAGTTCATCTCATGAACCATTATACACCCAAACAGCCTCTTTGGTAGCATCTTAAGTAGCGATGTATCGTGCCTTTATCGTCTAGTATGCCACGGTATCTAGCTTGGAACTCTTCCAACATACCGTCCCTCCACTGAGGGTAAAGACAATGCCTGTGACTGACATTCAGTCGTCTTTATCACTCTGGAACACTTCCAGTGATTCTCCCCAGGATCGATTGATACCATCTCACTACATCTAGTGAGTATCCTAACATCCAATTAAATCTATCTCATAGATCCAAAACTCAGGATTTAGCAGGTATCATTTTAATCCTATATGGAGAATCTTTGTGATAAGCGGAGATTGATCGAGCGTAGCATAAGAAACTCCTTTCTTATCAAGAGTATGCCATCCACGTACTCTACGAGGATCGTCACCATACTCCCTACTACCTTTTTGTTTATACAAGGTTCATCTACCATTTTGATGATGTCAAACTCTTTGACTAATCCATCAAAACAGATGTTCCAACTCCGCGATGCCTGCTTTATCCTATAAAGCATCTTGCACACGTTTCCGCTGCTCCCACTGTCTACGAAGCCCTCTGGCTGTGTACTTATAGACGCTCTCTTCTAAATCATCATTTAGAAAAGCAGTCAAGACACCCAACCACCAGATATCGCAGTCATGGTATGTAGCCATGGCAAGTAGGATCTGGATGGACTTAAGCATAGATCCTTAGAAAAGGTTTCATCATAATCCACGCCTGGTCAATGACGAAAACCTTTAACAAGTCTAGCTTTGAAAGTCTCAACTTTTCCATCTACACCAAGTAATCTTCTCAAGATATACTTGCTCCTGATGGGGATTTAACCCTTCAGATATAGCAACCAAAGTCCATACTTTGTTGGTGTATAAGGATTCCATCTCAGATCGATAAACATCCAGCCATTCTTACAGAGTCTCACTCTTGATGGCCAGCTCGAAACTAGTTGGGTCATCATCTCATGATGCATTCCTCGCTCCCACTGTCATAGAGAAACCGAAGTATCTCTCAGGTGGGTGAGGAATCCTACTAGATCGGCGGAGAGGCTGAGGTTCGTTGGTTTCTACTGAATCCTCTGGTTGTACCAAATCATCTGCTGTAGTTTGTATAGCTGGAACACTTCCAGTTCTACATAACAGACCTTGCCTTGAGCTTGTCCGGATTTTGCTTTCAGACATAGGCCGGACAACCCCAAATCTTAACCAACTTAAGATATGGGCTCTTCCTTTTCCATATCACATATGAAGCGGTAGGCAACTGATTTGATTTGAACCCTATTCAATAGGTATGCATCTTCTCAAGTGCATAACACCCAAAAGGAAATAGGTAACTCAGTAGTACTCATCATAGAGCACACCATATCAAATAGGGTGTATCTGCTCCGCCCCGATATACCATCGTGCTATGGTGTATACAGAGGAGTAATGCTGAGAGAGAATCTCATTCTCCTTTTGAATAATCCAGGATTTCCGTGCTCAAGTATTCTCCTCCCTGATCACATCAAAGGACATAATACTTGTACCCTTATTGGTTCTCTACTTCTAACTTATATTCTGTGAATATCTCAAAAGGTTCAGACTTGTGTTTCAGCTCCTGTCGCTCATTGCCTCCATGTGACTCGGGACTGTACCCAAAAACCACCGTTTTGCACGCCCTCTTGGACGTGGTAAGATGGAAATCAAAGCACAGTGGGAACCACACAAGACTCTATGACGATCTCGGGTCAACAGACCACTCTGTACCAGTGTCACCAGAGAACTGCCATCTGACGTGAGGTATAATACCATCTGGGAGTTCTCGGCGAGTCCGTCCAGTGTACCCAGTCTCTACTGAGCACCCGTATATCATCTCCGATGTCAAACACCAATGGATATGGGATCATCCATCGCCCATCTGTATGGGTCGAGAAGGTACACGCTAGTCTACTCTGGTATATCGATGCCCCGTCTCGATACACCCACGACTAGGGACTTTGAAGGATGTACTTATGGACTACCATGTCCCCACTAGTATGATCCGCATCATAGTCCAGATAGTCAAGTACAGATCCTAAGGGCTTTACCAACATGTAACAGCGAGACAATCAGTGTACACATTAAGGTAAAGATCAACCAGATAGAATACTATCATGTCGAGCAAGAAAGTCCTCCCTATATATGTCCCAGCATCCACTACAATATACATCTTATGTATAGTAATGGCCTCTAGGGCATACATATAACTAACAGTAGGGTAGTAATCTAAGCACAGTGGGAACTCACACGAGACAAATGATGATCTCAGGTCGACAAACTAACCTGTACACATGTCACCAGGGACTTGCTATCTGACGATATGTATAATACCAACTAGCATGTTCCCGGCGAGTCCTGTCCGGTGTACTCATAACCTAATGAGCACCTGTATACATCTTAGGTGATCCAACTGACACCAGTAGCTTGTGAGACCGGCCACCGCCCCTCGTCGGGGTCTCGACTGTATACACTAGTCTACTCTGGAGTATCGATGCCCTGTCTCGAAACTCCCACGACTAGGGACACTTTAAGGATATGCTTACAGACCCCAGCTCCCACGTATATGATCGCCATCATACTGCCGGTAGTCAAGCAAGAATCCTATGGGCTCTATCATCATGCAATAGTGAACTAAAGCATGTATACGATGATAAAGACAAACCAGATAGCATATTATCATCTCGAGCAAGACTGTCATATCGGTATAGGTCCTGCCTCAATCATTGCAATCACGTACCTGCGATCCAATAATTGACTTTGAGGGCACTATCTCCAACAATCTCCCACTTGCACTTAAGGCTAATTATTGGGATGTCGTATACTCACAATCCGTGTGATACCGAACATCCAACTCCTCTACTAATCAGTTTCACAAAGCTAGTTTGTAAAACTCTTGTGTTCGAGAAATAGCCTCAGTGAGTGGATCCACCCTGATGTTTCTTTCTATATCTCTCTAAATCTCAAGTTCGCGGAGAAAGCCATCTCCCGAATCGAGTAATACTTGTCTTAGAATATGTCTGAATATCTGATGGGACCTAGTTCATAAATGAACTCCAAATCCAAACTTCTTAGACTGTATCGATCACTGAACCTAATCAGTATCCAGCACCATGCCTCCCACAGTATCCTCTTGGACCACCTGTCCATAATACTGTCCCTCATCATAGGGAAAACTATAACTCTGACAATCACTCTATCGTCCATGTCACCTCTGAAGCCTGGAATGATAACCGTCTCCCGAAGGAGGCTGCCGTCATCAAATCCGTAGAACATGCACTTATGTTCTAAAACTGCTTCCTTATGTTTCTTCAGGATTGGATTAATATAAAGTTATTGCATCAAGTGCAAAAACTACATCTGGTGTGGTACTTGATATCTTATGATTGATTCAATTGCCTAAGCAAGTGATCTGCCAATCATGCACATCCCTCTCTATTTTAGTCTCTAAGACACTTTTAGAGAGGGTGACTCCATCACCTGCAGGTACACCACCATGCCAGGAGTCATCTATTCTAAAATACTATTAGAATACTGTCAAAGTACCCTGATTGGGAAACTACCCAATACTAGATTTAATAACCAGAATGTCTGATATTATATCCATATCCTGTGTGGAGAAACAACTGTGTGACGACCAAAGTACAACCGATTGTAGTACAAGAATTTTACTTCCTACTTTGTGTATGTCATCCAAATACCAGGACATCACACCCTACTACCTTCTTAACAGATCCATCCCTTATTCTGATGAAGTCAAACCCATGACTGTCACATCAAAATTAGAGGATCTTATCTCCACTATATCTGCTCAAGCCTATAAATAGACATAAGCAACTTGCTCACTATGCTTCCGCTGCTCCCACTGACCACAACAACCCTCTGGCAGAATAATATCTACGTACACTTCTAAAAATAGTTTAGAACGACGTTATACTTATCCTCTTGCCGGGTCTCATAGTATGGAACAACAGTAGTGTCAAGTCTGGGTAAACAAGAACCTCCCTGTCACCGTCCTTGAGGCTACCGGAGTACCTCTCGGGTGTCTGAGGTTACCCACCATATCTGCGGAGTGGCTAATGGAATGTCAAACATGATTGAATATATAGGACCTATTAAATTTTCCGTAATCGTTTGCGGTTCTGGAATCACTTCCAGTTCTACCATACTCCCACTACTGTTTTCTGAAAAAATCCATTTTACTAAAACTGTGGCGAGTTAAGAACAATATCACTATTGATCTTCCAGATGGTAGAAATGTCAACCCTCGTCAAAGCCAGGGTCAACCCATAAACTGCCATTACAGAAACGTGCCTTGAGTTATCCAGTGTCTGGTTTTAAGCATAAGCTGGATATCTCCCCGTACCTTAACATCGTTAAGATATGAACCATTCTATATCCAATATAGAAACAGAAGCACTAATTTAATTGGAACCAGATTCAAATCATGCAGCTGTCTCCAGTGCATATCATCTTAATGGAGAGAGGCTAATCAGCATTACTCAACTTAGGAATCCATCCAATTATGAGTAACCTGAAAGAGAAACAAGTTTTTCAAAACCATTACTTTCATCTGAATACCAATCACAAGAATCTACATCTTCAATCTCTTTGAAGAATCCCGATACTTGTGATACCTGGTTCTCTACTTTATTCTTATACCCACAACTTCTCAAAACTTAGACATTGTATTTGTACGAAACACTTGTCTAAAAACTTGAGAAGCCATAAGTAAACAGAACATAATACGAGGACCTACCCCTTTGTCCTGACGGACACTGGACAATATACAATACTCTGTATAAGTCCGCTGAGTTGAATAACTCAAAACCTGTGCATCGTAGGTTGAAAACTGTACCCAGGTGATTTCCTCAAATATCACCAATTACAACGAATTCCGATATAATGAGGACGATCACCTTAATTCCCAATAACTTGCTCCCACTCATCATCTGTAAAACTATACAGATATGAGAATGAAACCTGGTAAATACATACCCTGGCGTAAGTATGTAATCGGGAAATCAGTTTTCATTTAACAATGCACTGAAACATGAAAATGTTTCGTAGGGGTATCCTGGTATTCCTAGTAATGCCTCTTCCATAATCCAATTCATGACTTTAACCGTATATCTCTTTGCCATCTCTCCAAATCCCTTTATTTGTCTTTAGTCGTTACCTTCTGTACACCTTCGTTAGGCTAAATGGTTTTCTTCCTTCCCTACCGTTCGGCACCAGCCTATGGTTTGGAAGAAGACTATCCAGTAAGCATAATAGGTGTACCCTCCTAATCCTAGGAGTACTCGCAACTTGAGAGAAGGTGATGATAAAAGACTACTGAATAAAACCTTATTCTATTTCTCCCGAACTGAGGAAAAAGCAAAGGTGAAATAGGAGTGGCGATGAAGTACGCGGTTTGGTCGTGAATGATAACAGTCGCAATTTACTTTGCCCTCTTTCTAATCCTTTTATTTTGTCTTTAGCTATTACCTTCTGTACACCCTACTTAGGCTAATTGGTTTTCTTCATTCCCTACCTTTCGGCACCAGCCTATGGTTTGGAATAAGACTATCCAATAAGCGTAATAGGTGTACTCTCCTAAACTAAGGAGCCCTAGCAACCTGAGAGAAGGTGATAATAAAAGACAACTGAATAAACCAATTCTATTTCTCCTGAACCTGGATCCATCCTCGAAGTAGTACCTTCGAGTTCGTATATAACCATACGATGGATCTATCCAATGGAAGTGGATATCCGTAGTAATACGGGGTGTTCTGAGAAATGTAAAGGGTAAAAGAAGGAGCGACAATGACTTATGCAACTAAGAAAATCCAAAAGTCAGTATTTTAAGAAGGTTCGGTCAACTTGGTCACTGAGTCATAGTCTAGGGTCGGTCAAAGGTCACTGCCTAAAGAGAGAGAGAGAGAAAAGAAACACTCTGCGTGCACTCTAACCTAGATCAGAATGGTTATCACTTTATCTAATCAGGAAACCTCCCACTGTTATCTCAAATTCTCCTCCAAACCTGAAAGAAGAATTAGTCGGGATCACCCGAAGAGTAAACCAACTCATCAGTGAGAATCGGGATCAAACTATCATCGCATGATAACTTGATGGAAGCCACTCAAGTTATCACACTCCAGAAGGTATGCGCATGCCTGGCAAGTTTGCTTTATGTTTGAAACTCCCGATGTTATTTTTGCCCCATGCTCTTATGACCTTGGCGTTGGTCAAAATATCATAAGTCATATGTCAAGTTCTGCCCGTCATTGTCCTGGTCAATTTGAACCCACCCGCACATGCCCCTGACGTTGGCCAAATGGCAGAACAACTGTCCCAAACCAACTCATCTATCTATGCAACAAATGAAATACCCCAGCAGCTACCAAACACTATGCCCTGGCGTTGGTCAAATGCATAGCTTGAATACTACTGACTATCCATAAGAAATGACGGAGGGCTACGGCTGGTTTTTGGCGAAAAACCTTTAACGTAATGAACTTGATCTCGTTGAAGGAAACTGATAGCTTTTTATAAAAATATAGTGGTGAAAAACCTTTGCTAAAGAGGTCACTCCCGGTGAAAGGATCTCGGCTCTTTCCTCGTGGAATGAGGTGCAGGATATTCCAACTGAATACCGCTATGCAAAGCAACTTGTAATCGACTATAGTGAAGTTACTACCCTGACGTAAACTTCTGCCCAAGGGGTCACTCCCGGTGAAGGGATCTCGGCCCTTGCCTCGTGGAATGAGGTGCAGGATATTCCAACTGAATACCGCTATGCAAAACAAAAAGAAACGTCTTTGTAATAACACTTTTAAAATTTGTTCCAACAACATCAAATATAGGTTTGTTTTATCTTGCATTGATAAGAATCAACGCAGTCCCATCAATCAATCACACCAGAAAAGAACGAAAATAAAATGTACGTATATGCCATCCGCATTCGCCACTGGGTCCCATCATCACCCGTTAGGTTACTTAACTAACGACAGAGCGGGGGCTGGACTAGCGCGGGTGTAAAACATATACAACATCTAATAGTATATATACCAATATACAATAATCGCTCCAGGCGTGATAATATGCAACATTACAGAAAAGTAATAAGCATCACAGAACAATACAGATAATCTGAGATCCCCGGGTTTCACAGAGCCGCTACTGAAACCCGATGTTCCCCTGGTCGTGTCGATAGCCTGTGCAATGAAACCTAGACCCCTACGGGTGCGGCAAGTTACCCGCCAAAACCTGAAGCGAGGTAGTCCCCACAGCATAGTGAATGGAACACCCGGCACTTCATGGAATCCGGTAAATTGAGCACCCTCCTTGGGTCAACCTGTACCCTACAAGTGCGGCGAATAGTCTGCCAATTCTAGAGTAAGGGCCCTTTGCCTCTCAAAGCCATGAGATACGGACCCGTTGCCCTCCAGAACCCGGCTATCCGTGCACTCCTTCGCGGGATATGTAGGGTTACTAGGCACACTAACAAGGCTCTACAAGGCATCGACCATGGCAAAATTAAATTTTTATGTGCCGAATAATACTAAGCAAGATCGTAAACTAAAGTTTAGGCGAAACAATTAGCAGGTAAACATCTTTACTCTAAAGGGAATATGAAATACAACCTTTGTAGATCGGTCCTTCACTTCTAAAGCTCCTTGATGAAGTCCCTTCGCTGCGATCAAGGTTCTCCCAGACTCTTGCATGGCTTCACGAGGCGAAAGATGCGACCTTGCTTGAAGTCTCCGAGGCCGAAGATGATCTACGTCGAGAGAATTCCGACTCAAGCTCCTACTTCACTAACTAGAGAATTAGTGAAGTAAACACCCTAAATTAAAGTGCTAGTCTAGTAGAGGATGGAGAAATAAGAAGTGGGTTCTCTTTGGAATTTTATATCTCACAATCTTTTGCTCTCTTTTCAAAACCCTAGTTTTCTTTCTCTTTTGTTCAATGAAGAAGATGAACAAAAGAAAGAGGAAAGGATAATGATCAAGTGAGAAGGCTAACCATGGTGAGTGAGTATCATATACTAACCCTTGTAGAGACTTAACCCTAGGCTAATCTTTATGGTTGGGTTAAGAAATATCCATAGTAAAAACAAAACCAAGTTGAATTAGTCAATGCATCCACAAGCTTCCACAAGCTTCATGCATTTTCTAATCCTCCACTTGATTTTGTAATTACTTTAGATATTAAAAACCCAAAATAAAAATCAACATAGTGTAAGTCTCATACACCCATGTATAGTGTATCATCAACCATGATACAAAAATACAACACATTTTCATATATATCATATATAGTAAAAATGTGTACATGTGAGAAAAAACCCTAAGTGAACATGTGTTAGTAAATGTAAACTAGTATATCTAATATACAATTATACACTTAATTATTAAATCAACACTTGACTTAATAATCCGGTCATATCTCATATAACCGACTAACATTCATCGTATCGACTTGTCGAATCAACACTTGATTCGATAATCCGGTCATATCATATATAACCGCCCGATACTAGAAGTCGCGAGAATAGAATACGGCATCACATACACGCATTATTCTCGGTCCCGCACATATCACATATGCGCTCCTATTTCGTTTTGCCTAAGCCAGTAATACCTCTATGTAGGACTCTAAAGACTCGTCAATACGCCGGCAGTAGGTGATGATCACATCAAGCACCCATAAGTCGTCAGCGGTACTAGCTGGACGTAACTGCTATCCGGGTATTGAGCGATCAGAAGATCAGCAAGCAAGCCCGCTCCAACACCTGTAAAAGCCTGCCGGTAACACTTCCCGTACTGTCCGGTCTCCTCTTCTGATATGTCGCATATCAAGTCTAGGGGTGGTAAACGTCAGACCCTAATAACCGATAAGTCGTGCCGATGTGAGGCTCATAACGGGTCGTGAAACTACTGGTAACACTTACCAGTAAATCTCTGAATCAGCCCTGGCCAGGGACTTCCCTGTTACGGCCAATCGAGCACAGCGCAACATCAACCCCCAATACCGGGAGAGACGAAACCCCTCCTATCGCTCATTGCCTCCATGTGACTCGGGACTGTACCCAAAAACAATCATTTTGCACGCCCTCATGGACGTGGTAAGGTGGAAATCAAAGCACAGTGGGAATCACACGAGACTCTATGACGATCTCGGGTCTACAGACTAACCTGCACAAGTGTCACCAGAGAACTGCCATCTGACGTGAGGTATAATACCATCTGGGAGTTCTCGGCGAGTCCATCCAGTATACCCAGTCTCCACTGAGCACCCGTATACTATCTCTGATGTCAAACACCAATGGATATGGGATCATCCATCGCCCATCTCATAGGTCGAGAAGCGTATACGCTAGTCTACTCTGGTATATCGATGCCCCGTCTCGATACACCCACGACTAGGGACCCTGAAGGATGTACTTATGGACTACACTGTCCCCACTAGTATGATCCGCATCATAGTCCAGGAAGTCAAGTACACATCCTAAGGGCTTTACCAACATGTAACGATAAGACAGTATAAAGAGACTAGTATACATGTTAAAGTAAAGAACAACCAGATAACATACTATCATATCGAGCAAGAAAGTCCTCTCTATATATGTCCAAGCATCCAATATAATATACATCATCTAAACAATATTGGCCTCTAGGGCATACATACAACTAACAATCCCCTACTTGCACTAGGGCCAGCTGCTGTAGTATCGCATACCTAGCATTCCGAAGAGTCTCTCAAACTGTATCTGGGGTATGGCTTTCGTTAGTGGATCCGCTGTGTTATTCTTCATGTCAACCCTCCTGACCTCGATCTCCCGGCGATCAACTATCTCCCGGATCAGGTGATACCGCCTCAGAATATGCCTGGATCGCTAATGGGACCTGGGTTCCTTGGCCAAAGCCACCGCTCCATTATTATCGCAATACAAAGGTATTGGATGCTCAATGGATAGAACCACTCCAAGTTCAGTAATGAACTTCATCCAGATAGCCTCTTTGGCAGCATCGTTGGCAGCGATGTATTCAGCCTCCATCATCGAGTCTGCCACGATTTCCTGCTTGGAACTCTTCTAGCTAACCGTCCCTCCGTAAAGGGTAAAGACAAATCCCGACTGCGACTTAGAGTCGTCCTTATCACTCTGGAAGCTCGAATTGGTAAAGGACTCCACTTGGAGTTCTCCGTTACCATACACCAAGAGCATCTCTTTAGTCCTTCGCAAGTACTTGAGAATGCTCTTCACAGCTGTCCAGTGACTCTCTCCAGGATCAGCTTGATACCTATTCACTAAACTTAGTGAGTATGCTACATCGGGTCTGGTACATAGCATCGCGTACATGATTGAGCCTACTGCCGAAGCATAGGGTATCCCTTGCATGCGAGCTCTCTCCAAATCAGTCTTGGGAGACATCTCTTTGGAGAGAGTGAGCCATGAGATCGTGGGTAAAAACCCACGTTTGGACTCTTCCATACTAGACCTCTTTAGTATGGTGTCAATGTACCTGGATTGGGACAATCCTAATATCCTTTAGATCTATCTCTATAAATCCTAATTCCCAATATGCAGGAGGCATCACCAAGATCTTTCATTGAGAATCTTTGTGATAAGAAGAGCTTGACCGATTGCAGCATAGGAATGTCATTTCCTATCAAGAGTATGTCGTCCACGTACAATACGAGGAAGACAACCTTACTCTCTGCTACCTTCTTGTAGATACAAGGTTCATCTACGTTTTTGACGAAATCAAACTCTTTGATAACGACGTCAAAGCAGATGTTCCAGCTCCGCGATGCTTGCAGCTTGCACACCTTCCCGCTGCTCCCACTATTTACGAAGCCCTCTGGCTGAGTCATGTATACGCACTCTTCTAAATCACCGTTTAGAAAGGCGGTCTTAACATCCATTTGCTAGATTTCGTAGTCATGATATGCAGCGATGGCAAGCATGATACAGATAGATTTAAGCATAGCTACTGGAGAAAAGGTTTCGTCATAGTCCACACCTGGTCTTTGACGAAAACCCTTTGCAACAAGTCTATCTTTGAAAGTCTCCACTTTCCCATCTACACCAAGTTTTTTCTTGAAGATCCACTTGCTCCCAATGGGTTTTACCCCTTCAGGATCATTTTCCAAAGTCCATACTTTGTTGGTGTACATGGATTCCATCTCGGACCGCATTGCATCCAGCCATTTCACTGAGTCTCCACTCGTGATGGCCTGCTCAAAGCTAGTTGGGTCATCATCAACCATGATGCAATCCTCGCTTCCACCATCAATGAGAAAACCGTAGTATCTCTCAGGTGGACGAGAAACCTTACTAGATCGGCGGAGAGGCTGGGGTTCGTCGGGTACTACTGAATCCTCTGGTTCTACCAAGTCTTCTGTTATAGTTTGTGTCGCTGGAACTTCTTCCAGTTCTACCTCAATGCCACTAATCTGTTTCATAAGAAAACCTTTTTCTAAGAAAGTGGCATGTCGAGAAATAAACACTTTTTGTTCCTCGGGGTGGTAGTGTAAGTCCATGCTACCTCTCTCGGTACTTACGGGCTTGCGGAATTTGGTGAAAAACGATTTTCTTAGAGGTGGTAACATGGACTCAAAAACCCGGATCTTTGTTAAATTGCTAACTAACAACCTAACAAGAGTTTACCTACTCGGTTAAGGGGGTTATACCTTTCTTGAACTCCTTCGTCTTCAACTCGTCCCGGAGTTCGGATCGGCCTCACCTCGTCGTCTCCTTGCATTGAAGATGGATCCACCTGAAAGCTTCTACCTTTGGCTTGTTCTTCGGACTTTGAAGAAACTAGATCACTTGGCTTGCTAGGCCTTGTGAGCTAGAATGAGTAGAGAAGAGTATGTTGGGATTTTGCTCTATGGTTCTTGCTTCTCAACACATGAGACAAGTGAACCATAGACTAAAAAGAGAGAGCAAGAGGAAGAGGGTGAGAGAAAGAGCATGAGAGCTCAAAACCAAGAGAGAGAAAGGTCAAGCAAGAATGAGCCTCTCTTTTGTCTTTCACCCTCTCATAATCCAAAAGCATCATTAGCCATAATGTCAACCAAGTATTATGTGATGGTTCATATCATGACAAAGGCAATATCATTTCCATGCACTCATTTTGCAAACTACAACAAGCAAGCAAAAGTCTTTGCATGAAAATGACAACCATTGTGATGATGATGGTCAACTAGTCCAACCTAGTCAACCGGTCAACAAAGTCAACAAGTCAACAAAGTCAACCCTCCAACAACCATGTCACTATAATACTTAATTAATATTATTGCTCAATATATATATATATATATATATATATCATATTCTCATTAGGGTTGAGCAAAAAGTCAATAGTCAACAGTCAACGGTCAACAACCCTAATGAGAATCCTCTGCCTCTGTCTCTCCGTCAACTGTGCATACACACCCGCATCCGCGTTCCGAGGAACACGGATGCAAACCGGATAAAACCAATCCCAATACGTACACTAGGATCTGGCTTAAACCAAAGCCCGCTAGTGTAAACTGTCTGGACACTAAACGTGCACAAGTGCACGGATGTGACTGAACCCTGTCGTAAAGCCATGCGACCTGTCGCAAAACCATGCGACCTCTACTCTTTTGCCTAAAGGCGAATAGCTTTCTGTGTGGGACTCTAAAGACTCGACACTACGCTGGCAGTGGGTTTAACCACAGACCGCAAGCGGCACTAACTATGCGTAACGGTCCCCAGGTAGATGCCGACAAGAAGACTGACGAGGCGAAACCCATCTGAACTCCTTCTGAGCCTGAATGTGACATTCTCCGTACAGTCCGGTCTGTTCGTCTGATACATCGCATAGCGGGCCTAGGTGGCGGTAAACTTCAGTCCCCCAATAGCGGTACAAGTCGTGTCGGAGTGAAGCCCAAAACACCCTGAGATAACACTGGAAGCCTACCAGTATATCTCGTTTGCCCTGGCCAGGGACTACTCGTGTAATGGCTCTCCTAGACACAGCGCGATGTCAACCCCCAATACCGGGAGAGACGAATCCTGTCTAACCGTCACTGCCTCCAAGTGCTTCGGGACTGCACCCAACTACCACCTGTTTGCACGACTCCTTTGAGCCGTGGTAGGGTAGTAATCAAAGTACAGTGGGAACACACTCGAGGCGAAGTGACAGTGTCAAGTCAGCGGACTAAGCTGTACTCATGTCACCTTGGAACTGATAACTGACGATAGGCATAATACCAACTAGTCAGTTCCCGACGAGTCCTGTCCAGTGTACTCGTAACCCAACGAGCACCCGCATACTATCTCAAGTACGACGTACCGACGGCTGTGGGACAGACCGTCTCCCACACTGGGATGAGAAGCGCATGCGCTAGTCTACTCCGGAGTATCGATGCCCTGTCTCGATAGTCCTGTGACCAGGGACCTGCATAAGGATGTGCTTATAGATTATCCAGCCCCACTAGTGTGACTGCCATCACAACGCTGGTAATCAAGCAAAGATCCTAAGGGCTCCACTAATGTGTATAGGCGATATACTAAAATAAACACATGTACACATTGAAGTAGAAACAAACCAAGTAGCATACTACTATTTTGAACAAGATTGTCAATACAAGGTGAATATCCCAAGCTTCCATTAAGTAATATACATACTAGTATGATACAGTAATGGCCTCTAGGGCATATACACTAACAATCTCCCACTTGCACTAAGGCCATGTACTGGCGTATCGAAGACCTATCATCTCGATCAGCCGCTCGAACTGAGTCTGGGGTAAGGCCCTCGTGAGTGGATCAGCAGTGTTATCTTCCGTATTTACTCTCTTCACCTCGATCTTCCGGCGATCAACGATCTCCCTGATCAGGTGGTACCGCCTCAAAATATGCCTGGACTTCTGATGGGACCTGGGTTCCTTCGCTAAAGCTATAGCGCCGTTGTTGTCACAATACAGCGGTATTGGATCAACACTGGTAGGAACCACCTGAAGTTCCGTGAGAAACTTCTTCATCCAGACAGCTTCCTTTGCGGCATCGCAAGCAGCTATGTACTCCGCTTCCATAGTTGAGTCAGCAACGGTTTCCTGCTTGGAACTCTTCCAGCAAACCGCCCCTCCATTGAGGGTAAAGACATAACCCGACATGGACTTGGAGTCATCCTTATCACTCTGGAAGCTGGAGTCAGCAAAGGCCTCAATCTGGAGGTCTTTTCCACCATACACCAAGAACATCTCCTTAGTCCTTCGCAGGTACTTGAGAATGTTCTTTACTGCTATCCAGTGTTTCTCCCCTGGGTTCGACTGATACCGGCTTACAACGCTCAATGCGTATGCTACATCTGGTCTGGTACACAACATCGCATACATAATAGAGCCTACCGTGGATGCGTAGGGTATTGATGACATGCGAGCCCTTTCCAAATCAGTCTTGGGAGACATCTCTTTGGAGAGGGTGATTCCGTGACAAGCCGGTAGATTACCGCGCTTGGAATCTTCCATACTGAATCGTTTCAGTATGGTGTCGATGTACCTTGACTGTGAAAGTCCTAACATCCTCTTAGATCTATCACGATAGATCTGGATCCCCAGAATGTAGTTGGCATCGCCCAGGTCCTTCATGGAGAACCTCTGCGACAAGAATCCTTTGACTGACTGTAGCATAGGAATATCATTTCCTATTAGGAGAATGTCATCGACGTACAAGACGAGGAATACCACATTTCTCCCTACAATCTTACTGTAAATGCATGGTTCATCTGGGTTTTTGACAAAGTCGAATTCTTTGACAGTATCATCAAAGCAGATGTTCCAACTCCGCGATGCCTGCTTGAGTCCATAGATGGACTTGAGCAATTTGCACACTTTACCGCTGCTCCCACTCTGATTGAATCCCTCTGGCTGATCCATATAGACGCACTCTTCCAAATTTCCATTTAGAAAAGCCGTCTTTACGTCCATCTGCCAAATTTCATAATCGTGGAAGGCAGCAATGGCAAGAAGGATCCGAATGGATTTAAGCATGGCTACCGGAGAAAATGTCTCGTCATAGTCCAAACCAGGTCTTTGAAGAAAACCTTTTGCAACGAGCCTAGCTTTATAGGTTTCAACCTGCCCATCTACACCAATCTTCTTTCTGAAGATCCATTTGCAGCCTACGGGTTTTACCCCTTCTGGAGCAAAGTCCAAAGTCCAAACTTTGTTGGTGTACATGGACTCCATCTCGGTCCGCATTGCATCCAGCCATTTTACCGAGTCACCGCTCTGAATGGCTTGCTGGAAGCTAGTAGGCTCACCATAATCCATGGTGCAATCCTCTCTATCCCCGTCTATGAGAAAACCGTAGTATCTCTCGGGCGGATGAGACTGCCTACTACTCTTGCGGAGTGGCGTAGGAATGTCCGGTTCCCCTGAACCTTCTGGTTCTACTAAGGTCTCAGTAATAGCTTGTGGTTCTGGAATTTCTTCCAGTTCTATTGTGCTCCCACTTATCTGATTTTCTAAAAACTCAGTTTCCAAGAAGCGGGCATGACGAGAGACAAGGACTTTTTGCTCTTCTGCGTAATAGAAAAGATACCCCTTGGAGTTCTTTGGGTATCCCACAAACTTGCACTGTACTGAGCGTGCCTCGAGCTTGTCTGCATGCTGCTTTTTTACAAAAGCTGGACATCCCCATGTCTTAAAGGATTTAAGACAGGGTTTCTTCCCACTCCACATCTGATATGGTGTGGTAGGCACTGTTTTAGTAGGAACTTGGTTCAAGAGATGTGCAGCTGTTTCTAGTGCATAACCCTAGAAAGATCGCGGTAACTCAGCCTTACTCATCATGGAACGAACCATATCTAATAGGGTTCGATTCCTCCTTTCCGATACACCGTTGTGTTGTGGTGTGTATGGAGGAGTAAGTTGAGAGAGAATTCCATTCTCTTTTAAGTAGCCCAGAAACTCAGCACTCAAGTATTCTCCACCTCGATCCGATCTTAGAATCTTGATACTTTTGCCGGTTTGTTTTTCAACTTCATTCTTGTATTCTTGAAATTTCCCAAAGGCCTCGGATTTGTGCTTCATTAAGAAGACATGTCCATACCTAGAGAAATCATCTGTGAAAGTAAAGGAGTATGAATAACCACTTCGCGCATGTGTAGACATTGGACCACATACGTCACTGTGTATGAGTCCTAAGAGCTCGCTCGCTCTTACTCCGTGTCCAGTGAATGGAGTCTTTGTCATCTTTCCCATGAGACAAGATTCACAAGTGGCATAAGACTGGTACTCGAACGGATCCAAGTATCCTTCTTTATGTAACTTAGTCAACCGTGTCTCATTGATGTGACCCAGTCTACAATGCCATAAGAAAGCCTGATTTAATTCTGGAGACGTTCTTTTAAGTGTGTTCTGGACACTGAATATCTGAGCTTGATTCAATACGTATATACCGTTATTTAATGTACCTGACCCAATCAGTACTTGATTTAGGTGGATGTTTACTACATCGCTTACAAAAGCAAAATCATATCCTTCCTTAGATAGTAAGGATACAGATATGATATTACAAGTCGCACCTGGTACATACAAACAGTTACGCAGAATCAATATCTGCCCAGTTGTCAGTCCTAGATGATATTCCCCTACGGATACAGCATCCATGCTCATTCCGTTAGCAACCCTGAGAGTCATATCACCTTTCCTGATAACCCTACGGTTTCTCAGAGCCTGTAACGAATTACAGATGTGAGATCCTGATCCGGTATCCAATACCCAGGAAGTAGGGTTAACTGACAAACAGTTCTCTATTACAAACACACTCGAAGCCGAAGCCACAACATGCTTCGAATTCTGGCTACTGGCTTTGCAAGCCCTGCAATCTTTCTGCCATTGTTCATTCCCGTTACAATAGGAACGTCACTCTTTTACTATATCCAGTCCTGAAACTTTTGCCCTTGCTTTTCCTTTTTCTTCCCTGGTTTCTTTCAGGGTATAAGCAGAGGGCAGGGACTGTAGAATTAAGTCAGTACTTGACCCATTCTTCAACGTGGTCTCCAGGTCCGTGAGCTTAGAATAGCTGGTCTTTGTAAGGACGTTGTCCCTTACAGATGACCCGACAGCCAACCTCGCTTGAAGCAATTCGTTCGAGGTCTCATATCTTGCGATACGAGATTGCTCTCCATATAAATCTTTGTTATGGAGGAAGATAGAAACTGAGTCCATCTTCTCGTGCTGCCCCTGGTTTGCACCATCAACTGAGGCTAACACGAGGCACTTGGCTTTCGCACAATCCTTTTCCGATGTCCTTTGGATGTAAACATCCGTGACAGGGGAAACTGGACCTGAGACGGCAGGGGTTTGATTAGTTAAGAGGTGTCCCAGCTTGTCATGGGTAATGGACATCTGGACAGACCTTTGCCAGTCATAACAGTCAGATTCAGTCATTTTTATTATCTAGATGTAACCTAGGTGCGGTCACTTGGTCGCTGCAATTAAGAGAGAGAGAAGAAAATACTCAGCATGATGCTCTTGCAAGTTTAGAGTGGTTTTTAATTTGTCTAAACAGGATGGCTCCCACTGTCTCTCGAATCCCTCCTCAAAACCAAAAAGGAAGAATTAGTCAGGATCAATCTCACCGTACAATTCTTGCTTAACCGTTCAGCCAGGCCAGTGTCGGTACTTCGAGGGAGGTTTTCCAACGCTTTCGCGAAGTTCCTTAATTCAAGAACCTCTTTTCCCTGGGGGCGTAGCCCCGCTAACACCTTTCTAGGCACTTACTTGGTTTATAGCATTGATCGTTAAGTGAGAAATTTCCTGAGGAGTAGCATATACTCACAGTAGGATCGGGATCCAAATATCATCGTGTGACGAAACTGAAGGAATCCTACCAGGATCATCACACTCCAAATGGTATGCAACACTAGCAAGTTTCAGTACTTTTGAAACTCCCGATGTAGATTTTTGCCCCATGCTCTTATGACCTTGACTAAGGCCAACAAATCATAAGTCACATGTCAAGTTCTACCCGTCGTTGTCCAGGTTGATTTGAACCCACCCGTATATACCCTTGACTATGGCCAACAAAGTAATACGACTGTCCCAAACCAACGCATTCTATCTATGCAACATATGAATACCCACCAGCTACCAAACACTGTGCCTTGACTAAGGCCAACAAACACAGCTTGAATACTGTTGATTATTCATATGAAACGACAGAGGGCTACGGATGGTTTTGGCGAAACCTTGAACGTAGTGAACTTGATATAATCGAAGGAACGAAATAGCTTTTAAGAGGAGTGGCTCAAGCTCCGCATTTAAAAGTTAGTTTTGAAAAGAACCGAGTGGTTTTCAAAGTGTTCCAACGACTTGTACTTGGTTTATTTTCTTGCATTAGTTCTTTTAATGCGTGATATTCTTGCATTAGTTCTTTTAATGCGTCCCATCATTTAATCCTACCATTGCAGAAAACAACCAAAATATGACGTACGCTTATGCCATTCGCATTCACCACGGGGCCCTGTCATTACCCGTTAGGTTACTTAACTAACGACAGAGCGGGGGCTGGGCTAGCGCGGCTGTAAAACATAAGCAACGCCTAAATAATATCATATATAGATATACTGCAATGATAGCCATTTCAGATCACAGATGAACACATTGGATATACTAGGAAGCTGCAATTCGTACGAGCCTGTAACGAAAAGCAGATTACACGGTCGCGGTGAATAGCCAATACCCCACCCAAGACCCCTACGGGTGCGGCAAACTACCCGCCAAGTACCCGAAGCGAAGCAACCTCCCTCATCCCCGTGAGTAGGCCACTCGGCACTTCGGCATACCCGGTAGTTTGTGCACCCCCTCCATGGGTCTATCCTAGGAGCAAAAACAGTAAAAAGAAATTATACAATGACGGCTACAACCCCGACCCGGTTGTGCGGCCATACAAATAATTATTACATCAATTTACAAATTTACATGAATTGAAAGAAAAGAAAACTCTCGTCTCACAACCCCCGGCTATTCACCCGCGACAATCCAATGAATTCATATACACATTCCAATAACATTACAGATCACAGATTTGTATAACCCCCACTAATCGACATATAGCGATTAGCAGACGTTCAATACAAATATCACATCACAGAAAAACCCGTCAGCTTAAGTCTTTTAGAAGTTCGATCAAAAATACGGATTTTCAGGACCCCAAAAATAAAATTTTCGTTCTGGAAAATCTGGGCAGAAAATATATATTCCAAAAATCCCAAAATACCCCTATGAGCAAACTGCAAAGAAGAAACCCCATGACCGAGTCAACTCGGCCGCGGTTCCGCGGCACTTTGATCGAGTTAGGGGGTCAAATTTTTGCAGTTTCTTCAGAAAACCCTGAGTCAATTTTTGGTATATCTCAAAAAAAATTTCCAGCACTTTTAAAATCGACAGAAAGTTTAAAAAACGGGGTTCGTTTTGCGACTTTTTCTTTGATCGATGTTCTAGCTACTTTGCTAACATGTTAGATAGAGTTTAACCTGGCTCTGATACCACTGTAAGTCCATGCTACCTCTCCCGGTACTTACGGGCTTGCGGAATTTGGTGAAAAACGATTTTCTTAGAGGTGGTAATATGGACTCAAAAACCCGGATCTTTGTTAAACTGCTAACTAACAACCTAACAAGAGTTTACCTACTCGGTTAAGGGGGTTATACCTTTCTTGAACTCCTTCGTCTTCAACTCGTCCCGGAGTTCGGATCGGCCTCACCTCGTCGTCTCCTTGCGTCGAAGATGGATCCACCTGAAAGCTTCTACCTTTGGCTTGTTCTTCGGACTTTGAAGAAACTAGATCACTTGGCTTGCTAGGCCTTGTGAGCTAGAATGAGTAGAGAAGAGTATGTTGGGATTTTGCTCTATGGTTCTTGCTTCTCAACACATGAGACAAGTGAACCATAGACTAAAAAGAGAGAGCAAGAGGAAGAGGGTGAGAGCAAGAGCATAAGAGCTCAAAACCAAGAGAGAGAAAGGTCAAGCAAGAATGAGCCTCTCTTTTGTCTTTCACCCTCTCATAATCCAAAAGCATCATTAGCCATAATGTCAACCAAGTATTATGTGATGGTTCATATCATGACAAAGGCAATATCATTTCCATGCACTCATTTTGCAAACTACAACAAGCAAGCAAAAGTCTTTGCATGAAAATGACAACCATTGTGATGATGATGGTCAACTAGTCCAACCTAGTCAACCGGTCAACAAAGTCAACAAAGTCAACCCTCCAACAACCATGTCACTATAATACTTAATTAATATTATTGCTCAATATATATATATATATATCATATTCTCATTAGGGTTGAGCAAAAAGTCAATAGTCAACAGTCAACGGTCAACAACCCTAATGAGAATCCTCTGCCTCTGTCTCTCCGTCAACTGTGCATACACACCCGCATCCGCGTTCCGAGGAACACGGATGCAAACCGGATAAAACCAATCCCAATACGTACACTAGGATCTGGCTTAAACCAAAGCCCGCTAGTGTAAACTGTCCGGACACTAAACGTGCACAAGTGCACGGATGTGACTGTACCCTGTCGCAAAGCCATGCGACCTGTCGCAAAACCATGCGACCTCTACTCTTTTGCTTAAAGGCGAATAGCTTTCTGTGTGGGACTCTAAAGACTCGACACTACGCTGGCAGTGGGTTTAACCACAGACCGCAAGCGGCACTAGCTGTGCGTAACGGTCCCCAGGTAGATGCCGACAAGAAGACTGACGAGGCGAAACCCATCTGAACTCCTACTGAGCCTGAATGTGACATTCTCCGTACAGTCCGGTCTGTTCGTCTGATACATCGCATGGCGGGCCTAGGGGGCGGTAAACGTCAGTCCCCCAATAGCGGTACAAGTCGTGTCGGAGTGAAGCCCAAAACACCCTGAGATAACACTGGAAGCCTACCAGTATATCTCGTTTGCCCTGGCCAGGGACTACTCGTGTAATGGCTCTCCTAGACACAGCGCGATGTCAACCCCCAATACCGGGAGAGACGAATCCTGTCTAACCGTCACTGCCTCCAAGTGCCTCGGGACTGCACCCAACTACCACCTGTTTGCACGACTCCTTTGAGCCGTGGTAGGGTATTAATCAAAGTACAGTGGGAACACACTCGAGGCGAAGTGACAGTGTCAAGTCAGCGGACTAAGCTGTACTCATGTCACCTGGGAACTGATAACTGACGATAGGCATAATACCAACTAGTCAGTTCCCGACGAGTCCTGTCCAGTGTACTCGTAACCCAACGAGCACCCGCATACTATCTCAAGTACGACGTACCGACGGCTGTGGGACAGACCGTCTCCCACACTGGGATGAGAAGCGCATGCGCTAGTCTACTCCAGAGTATCGATGCCCTGTCTCGATAGTCCTGCGACCAGGGACCTGCATAAGGATGTGCTTATAGATTACCCAGCCCCACTAGTGTGACTGCCATCACAACGCTGGTAATCAAGCAAAGATCCTAAGGGCTCCACTAATGTGTATAGGCGATATACTAAAATAAACACATGTACACATTGAAGTAGAAACAAACCAAGTAGCATACTACTATTTTGAGCAAGATTGTCAATACAAGGTGAATATCCTAAGCTTCCATTAAGTAATATACATACTAGTATGATACAGTAATGGCCTTTAGGGCATATACACTAACAGGTAGAAGATATACCCTTGTGAATTTTTGGGATATCCTATAAACTTACATAAGACAGATCTTGTCTCGGGTTTGTCCGGATTTTGTCTTTTGACATAGGCCAGACAACCCCATATCTTAATGTAATTAAGATGTGGTCTCTTCCCTTTCCATATCTCATATGGAGTGGTAGGCACAGATTTGGTAGGAACTCTATTCAATAGGTCTATGGCTGTCTCAAGCGCATATCCCCAGAAGGAAATAGGTAACTCAGCTGTACTCATCATTGAGCGCACCATATCTAATAGGGTGCGGTTCTTCCGTTCCGATACACCGTTGTGCTGTGGTGTATATGGAGGAGTTAGCTGAGAGAGAATCCCATTCTCTTTTAGGAAGTCCAGGAATTCATTGCTCAAGTATTCACCTCCTCGATCAGATCGAAGGATTTTAATACTTTTCCCGGTTTGGTTCTCGACTTCTTGTTTATATTCTCTAAATTTCTCAAAAGCTTCAGATTTGTGTTTCATCAGGAACACCTATCCAAATCTAGAGAGATCGTCAGTGAATGTAATGAAGTACGAAGAACCATCCCTGGCATGTGTAGACATGGGACCGCATACATCACTGTGTATCAGTCCCAAGAGTTCGGTAACTCTTTCTCCGTGTCCCGTAAACGGAGTTTTGGTCATTTTGCCTTTGAGACGTGACTGGCAAGTGTCATAAGATGAAAATTCAAACGGTTTCAAGTATCCATCCTTATGCAACTTAGCTAGCCGTGTCTCATTTATATGACCGAGTCTACAATGCCATAAGAAGGATTCGTTCAGTTCTGAACTCTTCCTCTTGTGTGTGTTTGTTATGCTCAGAACTGTTGATTGATTTAGAACATAAATACCATTGCACAACGTGCCTGATCCAACCAACTTTTGGTTAAGGAAAATGTTCATAACATTATCCTGTAATAGAAAATTATATCCCTCTTTACTTAGTAAAGAAACCGATATAATATTGCATATCAGGTTCGGCATGTAATAGCATTCGTTCAGAACCAATGTATTACCTGTTGGCAATACAAGGTGATATTCCCCGACGGTTTTAGCTGCAACAATTGCACCATTTCCAACCCATATGTCTTTATCACCTTCTCCAAGTTCTCTACCTTTTCTAAGCCCATGTAACTGATTACATATATGGGATCCTGACCCGGTATCTAATACCCAGGACGTAGAGCAAATGGAGAAACAGTTCTCCGTAACGAACACACCCGAAGAAAATGCATCAACATGTACTTTCTTCACACGGGTGGCATGGGAATCCTGGTATTCCCCTATATCCTTTTCAGTCTTATAACTCTTATAAGAATGAACGGAACCAACGTTCCCCAGCACAGTATAACATGCGGGTTCGGTCAATACATCAATATTATTATCTTTATTAAGGCATGATATGGTCGCTACCTGGAGAGAGAGAGAAGAAAACACTTTAGCGTATGCTCTTGCAAGATCAGATTGGTTATTATTTTATCTAATTAGGATGGCTCCCACTGTTTTTATCAAATCTTCCTTCAAACCCTAAAAGGATAGACTAGCCGGGATTAATTACACCCTACAACTTCGCCAATCTTTCAGCCAGGCCAGTGTCGGTACTTTGAGGGAGATTCCCCGTACTTTCGCACGAACCTAATTAAAGTAAACCTCGTTTTCCCAGAGGCGTAACCCCGTTGACACCTTTCTAGACACCTACTTGATCGGCTAATTGTCCTGTGTAAAACTCTCCCAGGAGTAACAATTACTCGCAGTGGGTATCGGGATCCAACTATCTCATAGAAGGTATGCAATCTCATTGCAAATCTCAACACTTGAAATTCCCGATAATATTTTGCCCCTAGCGTGCTATGACCTTGACGCATGCCAAACAACCCATAGTCCGCTAGTCAAGTTCAACCCATACAATTCGTGATTGAATTAAACCCACCCGTATGACCCTTGACGCATGCCAAACAACGCCGTACGAATACCCTAATCCAATCGCATCTCATGCTACAGATAAGTGATAATCAGCTACCGTACACTACGCCTTGACACATGTCAAACTATCGCAGCACGAATACTAAATATTACTTATCTGAATTGACGGAGGGCTACGCAGGTTTTTCAGAAAACCATGAGCGTAAAGAACTTGATATCGTCGTAGAATCGAGTGAATTTTGAAATGGAGTGATTTTTAGGCTTTCATTAGTTTTGCTAAAGAGGTCACTCCCGGTGAAGGGATCTCGGCTCTTTCCTCATCGAATAAGGTGCAGGACATATCATATATATCACTATGCAAAGCAAAACTCCAAAAGCAGTCAAAAGTCAAACCGAATGATGTAGCATCTGCCAGTTTTGCTAAAGAGGTCACTCCCGGTGAAGGGATCTCGGCTCTTTCCCCATCGAATAAGGTGCAGGGTATATCATATATACCGCTATGCAAAGCAAAACTGTAGCTACCCTTTTATTTGAAAATTTGATTCTACAACATCTTTTAGGTTTCTTTTCTTTCATTAATCACATTAATTAAGTCCCATCATTTAAGTCACCTAAACATCACAGATAAATACGACGTACACTTATGCCATCCGCATTCGCCTTGATGTCCCCTCGTGCACCGTTAGGTTAGGTAACTAACGGCAGAGCAGGGCAGGGCTAGCACGGGTGTAAAACATAAGTAACGTCTATATAATATATCATATATACTATATATAGTATCTATCATAGCACATCACATGATCACATCACAGATATCGCAGCAGAAGAAACATATGAAACATTGGATATACTAGGACGTCCGTGTTTTATTTTGAGCCTCTATAAAACATGGATTCCACGGTCGCGATGAATAGCCAAACCCACACCCCTAGACCCCTACGAGAGCGGCAAGCAACCCTACCAATTCTAGAGTTAGGAGACCCGGACTCGACTTCTCGAGTTGGTCTCCCACTGGACCCTAGAACCCGGTTACTTGTGCTCCCTTCCTTGGGTCTATCCTAGTGCGGAAAAGTAAATAATATACAAAAGGTGACATCAACCTCGACCCGGAAGTGCCCCAATAAAAGAATACTACATACATTTAAATTTTACATGAATGAAAATAAAAACTCTCATCTCACATAAAACCCCCGGCTATTCTGAACGCGACGATCCAATATAACATATCCAGCAACACAGAACATCACATGTCATCAACGTAAGTAAATATGCGCATCCCAATTGTCGTTGACATATAGCAACGAAACCAGCGATATCACATATTACACTTACGGTCACAGAAAAGAAAGTGTAAAACTACAACATTTGGAATCCACAATCTTTTTAGACATCGTAAATCCGAAATATCACATATTTCGCATTTCATGCCAAACTGTGTGAATTCCACATATTGTATCACATTCCAGATAAATAGACAGTATTAAACTTTCCGATCGAATATTCAAATACTCAAGATTTCCATAATAGCTCAACTCTTGAGCGGAGTTCAAAGATTTCAGAATATATCACAGTAGCAACGGTCCAGCCGTAGAAGGGTCAAGCCAACGCCTCACATGTGGCACGCCGTACTGCCCCAAACCCTAAGGTTCAAAGGGCAGTTCAAGACGGTCACATAATCGAGTTAAGGTTTGTTGTCTTCTAGAGGGTTCATCGCGTCACATGCACGTTTTTCCAAAAAATTTAAACCCGAGAAAATTCAACACTTAAATGTTTTTCGTGCCGAGAAATTAAAGAGTTAATGATATCCGTTCGAACATTTTAATACTTTCTTAATTATCTGGAAAAACATAACAAAATTAAATTCTCTGATCGAATCGATGGTTACAAAATGAACCCCTAAATACTCAACACTTGAGTCAGTTTAAAAATACCCATAAAATAGAACAATCAGATATAAGAATTACTGTGCAAACCAACTGTCAAAGTCTCACTGTACGGCCGCGGTTCCGCGGCACAAGTAAGGTATTGTCGCGGAACCGCGGCGGTCCGTACATATTACGTCACCATTTTTGCTCCGTTATTGTTATAAATCCCTGCTGTATTTTTTAAGTATTTTTAATTCTGAAAAAACCCAGATTTTGAAAAAAGTCCAGAGAGGGGTTGATTTCGACGTTGTCGGGTTCGTTCGGAGTTTTAACTTCGTTAACACATCGCCTAATGCTCTAGCTAGGCTCTGATACCACTGTAGGGTTACTAGGCACACTAACAAGGCTCTACAAGGCATCGACCATGCCAAAATTAAATTTTTATGTGCCGAATAACACTAAGCAAGATCGTAAACTAAAGTTTTGGCGAAACAATTAGCAAGTAAACATCTTTACTCTAAAGGGAATACGAAATACAACCTTTGTAGATCGGTCCTTCACTTCTAAAGCTCCTTGATGAAGTCCCTTCACTGCGATCAAGGTTCTTCCGGACTCTTGCATGGCTTCACGAGGCGAAAGATGCGACCTTGCTTGAAGTCTCCGAGGCCGAAGATGATCTACGTCGAGGGAATTCCGACTCAAGCTCCTACTTCACTAACTAGAGAATTAGTGAAGTAAACACCCTAAATTAAAGTGCTAGTCTAGTAGAGGATGGAGAAATAGAAAGTGGGTTCTCTTTGGAATTTTATATCTCACAATCTTTTGCTCTCTTTTCAAAACCCTAGTTTTCTTTCTCTTTTGTTCAATGAAGAAGATGAACAAAAGAAAGAGGAAAGGATAATGATCAAGTGAGAAGGCTAACCATGGTGAGTGAGTATCATATACTAACCCTTGTAAAGACTTAACCCTAGGCTAATCTTTATGGTTGGGTTAAGAAATATCCATAGTAAAAACAAAACCAAGTTGAATTAGTCAATGCATCCATAAGCTTCCACAAGCTTCATGCATTTTCTAATCCTCCACTTGATTTTGTAATTACTTTAGGTATTAAAAACCCAAAATAAAAATCAGCATAGTGTAAGTCTCATACACCCATGTATAGTGTATCATCAACCATGATACAAAAATACAACACATTTTCATATATATCATATATAGTAAAAATGTGTACATGTGAGAAAAAACCCTAAGTGAACATGTGTTAGTAAATGTAAACTAGTATATCTAATATACAATTATACACTTAATTATTAAATCAACACTTGACTTAATAATCCAGTCATATCTCATATAACCGACTAACATTCATCGTATCGACTTGTCGAATCAACACTTGATTCGATAATCCGGTCATATCATATATAACCGCCCGATACTAGAAGTCGCGAGAATAGAATACGGTATCACATACACGCATTATTCTCGGTCCCGCACATATCACATATGCGCTCCTATTTCGTTTTGCCTGAGCTAGTAATACCTCTATGTAGGACTCTAAATACTCGTCAATACGCCGGCAGTAGGTGATGATCACATCAAGCACCCACAAGCCGTCAGCGGTACTAGCTGGACGTAACGGCTACCCGGGTATTGAGCGATCAGAAGATCAGCAAGCAAGCCTGCTCCAACACCTGTAAAACCCTGCCGGCAACACTTCCCGTACAGTCCGGTCTCCTCGTCTGATATGTCGCATATCAAGTCTAGGGGTGGTAAACGTCAGACCCCAATAACCGATAAGTCGTGCCGATGTGAGGCTCATAACGGGTCGTGAAACTACTCGTAATACTTACCAGTAAATCTCTGAATCAGCCCTGGCCAGGGACTTCCCTGTTACGGCCAATCGAGCACAGCGCAACATCAACCCCCAATACCGGGAGAGACGAAACCCCTCCTATCGCTCATTGCCTCCATGTGACTCGGGACTGTACCCAAAAACCACCGTTTTGCACGCCCTCATGGACGTGGTAAGGTGGAAATCAAAGCACAGTGGGAATCACACGAGACTCTATGACGATCTCGGGTCTACAGACTAACCTGCACAAGTGTCACCAGAGAACTGCCATCTGACGTGAGGTATAATACCATCTGGGAGTTCTCGGCGAGTCCGTCCAGTGTACCCAGTCTCTACTGAGCACCCGTATACCATCTCTGATGTCAAACACCAATGGATATGGGGTCATCCATCGCCCATCTCATGGGTCGAGAAGCGTATACGCTAGTCTACTCTGGTATATCGATGCCCCGTCTCGATACACCCACGACTAGGGACCTTGAAGGATGTACTTATGGACTACACTGTCCCTACTAGTATGATCCGCATCATAGTCCAGGTAGTCAAGTACACATCCTAAGGGCTTTACCAACATCTAACGATAAGACAGTATAAAGAGACTAGTATACATGTTAAAGTAAAGAGCAACCAGATAGCATACTATCATATCGAGCAAGAAAGTCCTCTCTATATATGTCCAAGCATCCAATATAATATACATCATCTGTACAATACTGGCCTCTAGGGCATACATACAACTAACAATCTCCCACTTGCACTAGGGCCAGCTGCTGTAGTATCGCATACCTAGCATCCCGAAGAGTATCTCAAACTGTATCTAGGGTATGGCCTTCGTGAGTGGATCCGCTGTGTTATTCTTCGTGTCAACCCTCCTGACCTCGATCTCCCGGCGATCAACTATCTTCCGGATCAGGTGATACCGCCTCAGAATATGCATGGATCGCTGATGGGACCTGGGTTCCTTGGCCAAAGCCACCGCTCCATTGTTATCGCAATACAAAGGTATTGGATGCTCAATGGATGGAACCACTCCAAGTTCAGTAATGAACTTCTTGATCCAGACAGCCTCTTTGGCAGCATCGTTGGCAGCGATGTATTCAGCCTCCATCGTCGAGTCTGCCACGTTTTCCTGCTTAGAACTCTTCCAGCTTACCGCCCCTCCGTAAAGGGTAAAGACAAATCCCGACTGCGACTTAGAGTCGTCCTTATCACTCTGCAAGCTCGAATCGGTAAAGGACTCCACTTGGAGTTCTCCGTTACCATACACCAAGAGCATCTCTTCAGTCCTTCGCAAGTACTTGAGAATGCTCTTCACAGCTGTCCAGTGACTCTCTCTAGGATCAGCTTGATACCTACTCACTACACTTAGTGAGTATGCTACATCGGGTCTGGTACATAGCATTGCGTACATGATAGAGCCTACTGCCGAAGCATAGGGTATCCCTTGCATGCGAGCTCTCTCCAAATCAGTCTTGGGAGACATCTCTTTGGAGAGAGTGAGCCCTGAGATCGTGGGTAAAAACCCACGTTTGGACTCTTCCATACTAAACCTCTTTAGTATGGTGTCAATGTACCTGGATTGGGACAATCCCGAATATCCTTTTAGATCTATCTCTATAGATCCTAATTCCTAATATGCAGGAGGCATCACCAAGATCTTTCATTGAGAATCTTTGTGATAAGAAGAGCTTGACCGATTGCAGCATAGGAATGTCATTTCCTATCAAGAGTGTGTCGTCCACGTACAATACGAGGAAGACAACCTTACTCTCTGCTACCTTCTTGTAGATACAAGGTTCATCTACGTTTTTGACGAAATCAAACTCTTTGATAACGACGTCAAAGATGTTCCAGCTCCGCGATGCTTGCTTTAATCCATAAATGGATTTAAGCAGCTTGCACACCTTCCCGCTGCTCCCACTATCTACGAAGCCCTCTGGCTGAGTCTGTAAGTCCACGTTGCGACCACCGGTTCTTACGGGGAGGCGGAAACGGTATAAAATCAAATTTTTAGCGCAAGGGGCAACATGGACTAAGCAAAGTCGGGATCTTTGACTAAACTAAAACTAGCATACATAGCTAAAGAGAGTTAGCTACTCGGATGGGGGTTATACCTAGCTTGTCTTGAACTCCTTCTCTTCAAGCTCCGATGGTGGTCCGATGGCTCCTTCTCGTCGTCTCCGTACGCCGAAGATAGATCCACTTGAAAGCTCCAACCTTTAGCTCCTTCTTCGTTCTTTGAAGAAACTAGTTCACTTGGTTTGCTAAACCTAGTGAACTAGAATGAGTAGAGAGGAAATAGAATGGGATTTTATCTATGGTTCTTGATTCTCAACTCATGAGACAAGAGAACCATAGATCAAGAGAGGGAGCAAGAGGTTGAGGGTGAGAGCAAGAGGAGAGCTCAAGAACAAGAGAGAGAATGAGCAAGAAAGAATGAGCAAGTATTTTGTCTCTCACCCTCTCATAATCCAAAGCAATGATAACTCATCATATTAACAAAAGTCTTATGTGATGGTTAGAAGCAACCACAACCATATCATTTCATGCACTCATTTTACACAAATGAGCAAGTAAACAAAAGTCTTTGCCATGAAATGATGGCTATGGTTATCATGATGTCAACTAGTCAAGCCTAGTCAACCGGTCAACAAGTCAACAAAAGTCAACAAGTCAACAAAGTCAACAAGTCAACAAAAGTCAACAAGTCAACAACCATATCACCATAATACTTAATTAATATAATAGTTAATCACATATCAAATTCTCATTAGGGTTGAGCATAAAGTCAAATAGTCAACGGTCAACTGTCAACAACCCTAATGAGAATCCGCTGCCTCTGCCTCCCTGTCAACTGTGCATACACACCCGCATCCGCGTTCCGAGGAACACGAATGCAAACTGGATAAATCCAATCCCATAAGGTACACTAGGATCTGGCTTAAACCAAAGCCTGCTAGTGTAAACTGTCCGGACACTGTACGTGCACAAGTGCACGGATGTGACCGAACCCTGTCGCAAAACCATGCGACCTGTCGCAATACCATGCGACCTCTACTCTTTTGCCTAAAGGCGAAAAGCTTTCTGTGTGGGACTCTAAAGACTCGACACTACGCTGGCAGTGGGTTTAACCACAGACCGCAAGCGGCACTAGCTGTGCGTAACGGTCCCCAGGTAATGCCGACAAGAAGACCGACGAGGCGAAACCCATCTGAACTCCTACTGAGCCTGAGTGTGACATTCTCCGTACAGTCCGGTCTGTTCGTCTGATACATCGCATGGCGGGCCTAGGGGGCGGTAAACGTCAGTCCCCCAATAGCGGTACAAGTCCTGCCGGAGCGAAGCCCAAAACACCCTGAGATAACACTGGAAACCTACCAGTATATCTCGTTTGCCCTGGCCAGGGACTACTCGTGTAATGGCTCTCCTAGACACAGCGCGATGTCAACCCCCAATACCGGGAGAGACGAATCATGTCTAACCATCACTGCCTCCAAGTGCTTCGGGACTGCACCCAACCACCACCTGATTGCACGACTCCTTTGAGCCGTGGTAGGGTAGTGATCAAAGTACAGTGGGAACACACCCGAGGCGAAGTGACAGTGTCAAGTCAGCGGACTAAGCTGTACTCATGTCACCTGGGAACTGATAACTGACGATAGGTATAATACCAACTAGTCAGTTCCCGACGAGTCCTGTCCAGTGTACCCGTAACCTAACGAGCACCCGCATACTATCTCAAGTACGACGTACTGACGGCTGTGGGACAGACCGTCTCCCACACTGGGATGAGAAGCGCATGCGCTGGTCTACTCCGGAGTATCGATGCCCTGTCTCGATAGTCCTGCGACCAGGGACCTGCATAAGGATGCGCTTATAGATTACCCAGCCCCACTAGTGTGACGGCCATCACATCGCTGGTAATCAAGCAAAGATCCAAAGGGCTCTACTAATGTGTATAGGCGATATACAAAAATAAACACATGTACACATTGAAGTAGAAACAAACCAAGTAGCATACTACTATTTTGAGCAAGATTGTATATACAAGGTGAATATCCCAAGCATCCATTAAGTAATATACAAACTAGTATGATACAGTAATGGCCTCTAGGGCATATACACTAACAATCTCCCACTTGCACTAAGGCCATGTACTGGCGTATCGAAGACCTATCATCTCGATCAGCCGCTCGAACTGAGTCTGGGGCAAGGCCTTGGTGAATGGATCAGCAGTGTTATCTTCTGAAGCGACTCTCCAAACCTCGATCTCCTGGCGATCTACGATCTCCCTGATCAGGTGATACCGCCTCAAGATGTGCCTGGATCTCTGATGGGACCTGGGTTCCTTCGCTAAAGCTATAGCCCCGTTGTTGTCGCAATACAGAGGTATTGGATCAACAATGGACGGAACCACCTGAAGTTCTTTCAAGAACTTCCTCATCCAGACAGCTTCTTTTGCGGCATCAGATGCAGCGATGTATTCCGCTTCCATCGTCGAGTCTGCAACGGTTTCCTGTTTGGAACTCTTCCAACACACCGCCCCTCCATTGAGGGTAAAGACAAAACCCGACATGGACTTGGAATCATCCTTGTCACTCTGGAAGCTGGAGTCAGCAAAGGCCTCGATCTGGAGGTCTTTTCCGCCATACACCAAGAACATCTCCTTAGTCCTTCTCAGGTACTTGAGAATGTTCTTTACCGCTATCCAGTGTTTCTCCCCAGGGTTAGACTGATACCGGCTTACCACACTCAGTGCATAAGCTACATCCGGTCTGGTACACAACATCGCATACATTATAGAGCCTACCGCAGAAGCGTAGGGTATAATAGACATGCGATCCCTCTCCAAATCAGTCTTGGGAGACATCTCTTTAGAGAGGGTGATCCCGTGACAAGCCGGCAGGTTACCGCGCTTGGAATCTTCCATACTGAATCTTTTCAGCACGGTGTCGATGTACCTGGACTAAGAAAGTCCTAATATCCTCTTGGATCTGTCACGGTAGATCCGGATACCCAGAATGTATGAGGCATCACCCAGGTCTTTCATGGAGAACCTGTGTGACAAGAACCCCTTGACAGATTGTAGCATAGGAATGTCATTTCCTATTAAGAGAATGTCATCCACGTATAAAACGAGGAATACTACAGTTCTCGCTACAAATCTACTATAGATGCATGGTTCATCTGGATTTTTGATAAAGCCAAATTCTTTGACCGTCTCATCAAAGCAGATGTTCCAACTCCGCGACGCCTGCTTTAGTCCATAGATAGACTTAAGCAACTTGCACACCTTTCCGCTGCTCCCACTCTGAATGAAACCCTCTGGCTGGTCCATATAGACACACTCCTCTAAATTTCCATTTAGAAAAGCTGTCTTTACGTCCATTTGCCAGATCTCATAATCGTGGAAGGCAGCAATGGCAAGAAGGATCCGAATGGATTTCAGCATGGCTACTGGAGAAAAGGTTTCGTCATAGTCCAAGCCAGGTCTTTGACGGAAACCCTTTGCAACCAGCCTAGCTTTATAGGTCTCAACCTGTCCATCTACACCAATCTTCCTTTTGAAGATCCACTTGCATCCTACGGGTTTTACCCCGTCTGGAGCAATGTCCAACGTCCATACCTTGTTGGTGTACATGGACTCCATTTCGGTCCGCATTGCATCCAGCTACTTCACTGAGTCAACGCTCTGAACGGCCTGCTGGAAGCTAGTAGGCTCATCATAATCTATGATGCAATCCTCTCTATCCCCGTCTATGAGAAAACCGTAGTATCTCTCGGGCGGATGAGACTGCCTACTACTCCTGCGGAGTGGCGTAGGAATGTCCTGTTCTTCCGAACCCTCTGGTTCCACTAAACTTTCAGTAATAGTCCGTGGTTCTGGAATTTCTTCCAGTTCTACTGCGCTCCCACTTATTTCTTTTCCTATGAACTGGTGTTCTAGAAAGTGGGCATGACGAGAAACAAGAACTTTTTGTTCCTCTTCACAGTAGAAGAAATATCCCTTGGAATTCTTTGGATATCCCACAAACTTGCACGGTACTGAGCGTGCCTCGAGCTTGTCCGCATGCTGCTTTTTGACAAAAGCTGGACTTCCCCATATCTTAATGTGATTAAGATGGGGTCTCTTCCCACACCACATCTCAAATGGCGTAGTAGGCACAGTCTTAGTGGGAACTCGGTTCAAAAGGTATGCGGCTGATTCTAGCGCATATCCCCAGAATGATCGCGGCAACTCAGCGTTACTCATCATGGACCGCACCATATCCAATAGGGTGCGGTTCCGTCTCTCCGATACACCGTTATGTTGCGGGGTGTATGGAGGAGTAAGCTGAGAGAGAATTCCATTCTATTTTAAATAGCCCAGGAACTCGGCACTTAAGTATTCTCCACCTCGATCCGATCTTAGAATCTTAATACTTTTGCCGGTCTGTTTCTCCACTTCATTCTTATACTCCTGGAATTTTCCAAAGGCCTCGGACTTATGTTTCATTAAGAAGACATAACCGTACCTTGAGAAGTCATCCGTAAAAGTAATGAAGTAAGAATGTCCGCTTCGGGCATGTGTAGACATTGGACCGCACACGTCACTGTGTACGAGTCCCAAGAGCTCGCTCGCTCTTACTCCATGTCCAGTAAACGGAGTCTTTGTCATCTTTCCTTTGAGACAAGATTGACAAGTGGCATACGATTGATATTCGAACGCATTCAAATATCCTTCTGTATGTAACTTAGTCAACCTTCTCTCATTGATGTGACCCAATCTACAATGCCATAAGAAAGTCTGATTTATTTCTGGAGACTTTCTTTTGTGTGTATTCTGGACGTTGAAAATTTGTGGTTGGTTTAACACGTATATACCATTACTCAATGTACCTGACCCAATCAAAACTTGATTAAGGTGAATGTTTACAACATTACTTACAAACGCAAATTCATAACCTTCTTTAGAAACTAAAGATACAGAAATGATATTACAAGTTGCGTTGGGTACAAAAAAGCAATTACGCAAAACCAAAACATGTCCATCTGACATTCCCAGGTGATAGTCCCCCACGGCTTTAGCATCCATGCTAGCTCCGTTCGCAACTCTGAGGGTCATGTCACCTGCCTTCAAAACCCTACGGTTTCTCAACGCCTGCAAAGAATTACAGATATGAGATCCTGATCCGGTATCCAATACCCAGGAAGTAGAGTTTATTGAAAGACAGTTTTCAATAACATACACACCTGAAGCTGAAGCTGCAACCTGCTTCAATTCCTGTGTTCTGGCCTTCCAGGCCCTGCAATCATTCTTCCAGTGTCCTTTCTTATGACAATAGAAGCATTCTTCCTTATCCACAAGCTTCCCCGCTATCTTTGTTGCTTTACCTTTTCCCTTCGTATCCACTTTACTAACACCGCCCCTTGGTTTGGCGGGGGCCTTCTTCTTCTTTCCCTTGGCTTTCGCCTTGGACCTAGAAGAAGATGATCCTCCTACAAACAAAGTGGATGTATCCCTACCTTTCTGTAGGGTGCCCTCTGCGCTCCTCAGCATGTTGAGGAGCTCTGAAAGTTCAACCTCTTTTTCTTGTAAGTTGAAGTTCAGTATAAACTGGGCGTAAGTGGAAGGAAGGGACTGGAGAACTATATCCGTATATAGCTCACTCTCCAATGTGATCCCTAGGTCAGCGAGCTCCTCAATGAAGCCGATCATCTTTAGCACGTGCTCGGCTACTGATGATCCGACGGCCATTCTTGTCGAAAATAACTTTTTCGACGCTTCGTATCTTGCGATACGTGATTGCTCTCCATACAGTTCTTTTGTATGGAGCAATATGGACTCCATGTCCATATTCTCATGCCTCCTCTGATGTTCGTTGTCCATCGAGGCAAGCAGGAGGCACTTGGCCTTCGCGCTATCAATCTCCCAAGTCTTGCGGATTTCCTTATCCGCGACACTGGAAGTTGGACCAGGGACAGGGGGAGCTTTGGTGGTAAGAAGATACCCCAGCTTGTCATAAGTGATTGCTATCTTGACATTCCTGAGGCAATCTTTGTAGTTTGGCCCTGTCAGTTTGTTTTTATCTAGGAGTAACTTAAGTCCAGTCATGTTGATTGGTCGCTGCAATAGGAGAGAGAAGAAGAAACACTCAGCATGATGCTCTTGCAAGTTTAGAGTGGTTTTTAGTTTGTCTAAACAGGATGGCTCCCACTGTTTCTCGAATCCCTCCTCAAACCATAAAAGGAAGAATTAGTCAGGATCAATCCCACCGTACAATACTTGCTTAACCGTTCAGCCAGGCCGGTGTCGGTACTTCGAGGGAGGTTTTCCAACGCTTTCGCGAAGTTCCTTAATTAGAGAACCTCTTTTCCCTGGGGGCGTAGCCCCGCTAACACCTTTCTAGGCACCTACTAGGTTTATAGCATTGATCGATTAGTGAGAAATTTCCCGAGGAGTAGCATATACTCACAGTAGGATCGGGATCCAAATATCATCGCGTGACGAAACTGAAGGAATCCTACCAGAATCATCACACTCCAAATGGTATGCAAATCTAGCAAGTTTCAGTACTTATGAAACTCCCGATGTGGATTTTTGCCCCATGCTCTTATGACCTTGACTTTGGCCAAAATATCATAAGTCACATGTCAAGTTCTACCCGTCATTATCCAGGTTAATTTGGATCCATCCGTACCTACCCTTGACTTTGGCCAAAATGGCAGTACGACTGTCCCAAACCAACGCATCTATCTATGCTACACATGAACACCCAATAGCTACCAATCACTGTGCCTTGACTTTGGCCAACATACACAGCTTGAATACTATTGACTATTCATGTGAAACGACGGAGGGCTACGGATGGTTTTGGCAAAACCGTGAACGTAGTGAACTTGATTTGGTCGATGGAACGAGATAGCTTTTAAAAGGAGTGGCTCAAGCTCCGCATTTAAAAGTTGTTTTTGAAAAGAACCGAGTGGTTTTTCGAGAGTGTTCCAACGACTTTAACTTGGTTTATTATCTTGCATTAGTTCTTTTAATGCGTGATATTCTTGCATTAGTTCTTTTAATGCGTCCCATCATTTAATCCTACCATTGCAGAAAACAACCAAAATATGACGTACGCTTATGCCATTCGCATTCGCCACGGGGCCCCGTCATTACCCGTTAGGTTACTTAACTAACGACAGAGCGGGGGCTGGGCTAGCGCGTCTGTAAAACATAAGCAACGCCTAAATAATATCATATATAGATATACTGCAATGATAAACATTTCAGATCTCAGATAAATACATTGGATATACTAGCAATCTGTAATTTGTACGAGCCTGTAACAAAAACAGATAACACGGTCGCGGTGAATAGCCAAAACCCCACCCAAGACCCCTACGGGTGCGGCAAACTACCCGCCAAGTACCCGAAGCGTAGCAACCTCCCTCATCTCCATGAGTAGGCCACTCGACACTTCGGCATACCCGGTAGTTTGTGCACCCCTCCATGGGTCTATCCTAGGAGCAAAAACAGTAAAAAAAAATTATACAATGACGGCTACAACCCCGACCCGGTTGTGCGGCCATACAAATAATTATTACATCAATTTACAAATTTACATGAATTGCAAGAAAAGAAAACTCTCGTCTCACAACCCCCGGCTATTCACCCGCGACAATCCAACATATTTATATACACATTTCAGCACATTACAGATCATATATAACCCCGACCAATCGACTTATAGCGATTAGCCGACGTTCAATACATGCAAACATCACAGATATAACCATCATAGTCAAAGTGCAGTGAAGTTCGGAAAAAATACGGAATTATAGGACCCCAAAAGGAAATTTCTTTTCTGGAAAATCTGGGCACATATAATATATTCCAAAAATCCCAAAACCAACACAGACACACACTGCACAAAAAACGATGCAGAGAAGACGACAAACCGCGGCGCTTCCGCGGCACATGCCTACCTCGTGCGGCGGAAGCGCGGCGGTTTGAACGAAACAGTGGACCGTTTTTCATGGGTGTTCACACAAAACCCTGAGCCGAATTTAGGAGTATAAAGTTTTTCATTTTGACCAGAAAAAATTTCAACAGAAACTCAGGTTTTGTAAAAGTTAGGTTTTTGGATTTTTTCCGGTTCCGAACTTCGTTACACTTTACTACCAAGCTAGTTTAAGTTTAGTTAGGCTCTGATACCAATGTAAGTCCACGTTGCGACCCCCGGTTCTTACGGGGAGGCGGAAACGGTATAAAATCAAATTTTTAGAACAAGGGGCAACATGGACTAAGCAAAGTCGGGATCTTTGACTAAACTAAAACTAGCATACATAGCTAAAGAGAGTTAGCTACTCGGATGGGGGTTATACCTAGCTTGTCTTGAACTCCTTCTCTTCAAGCTCCGATGGTGGTCCGATGGCTCCTTCTCGTCGTCTCCGTACGCCGAAGATAGATCCACTTGAAAGCTCCAACCTTTAGCTCCTTCTTCGTTCTTTGAAGAAACTAGTTCACTTGGTTTGCTAAACCTAGTGAACTAGAATGAGTAGAGAGGAAATAGAATGGGATTTTATCTATGGTTCTTGATTCTCAACTCATGAGACAAGAGAACCATAGATCAAGAGAGGGAGCAAGAGGTTGAGGGTGAGAGCAAGAGGAGAGCTCAAGAACAAGAGAGAGAATGAGCAAGAAAGAATGAGCAAGTATTTTGTCTCTCACCCTCTCATAATCCAAAGCAATGATAACTCATCATATTAACAAAAGTCTTATGTGATGGTTAGAAGCAACCACAACCATATCATTTCATGCACTCATTTTACACAAATGAGCAAGTAAACAAAAGTCTTTGCCATGAAATGATGGCTATGGTTATCATGATGGTCAACTAGTCAAGCCTAGTCAACCGGTCAACAAGTCAACAAAAGTCAACAAGTCAACAAAGTCAACAAGTCAACAAAAGTCAACAAGTCAACAACCATATCACCATAATACTTAATTAATATAATAGTTAATCACATATCAAATTCTCATTAGGGTTGAGCATAAAGTCAAATAGTCAACGGTCAACTGTCAACAACCCTAAGGAGAATCCGCTGCCTCTGCCTCCCTGTCAACTGTGCATACACACCCGCATCCGCGTTCCGAGGAACACGAATGCAAACTGGATAAATCCAATCCCATAAGGTACACTAGGATCTGGCTTAAACCAAAGCCTGCTAGTGTAAACTGTCCGGACACTGTACGTGCACAAGTGCACGGATGTGACCGAACCCTGTCGCAAAACCATGTGACCTGTCGCAATACCATGCGACCTCTACTCTTTTGCCTAAAGGCGAAAAGCTTTCTGTGTGGGACTCTAAAGACTCGACACTACGCTGGCAGTGGGTTTAACCACAGACCGCAAGCGGCACTAGCTGTGCGTAACGGTCCCCAGGTAATGCCGACAAGAAGACCGACGAGGCGAAACCCATCTGAACTCCTACTGAGCCTGAGTGTGACATTCTCCGTACAGTCCGGTCTGTTCGTCTGATACATCGCATGGCGGGCCTAGGGGGCGGTAAACGTCAGTCCCCCAATAGCGGTACAAGTCGTGCCGGAGCGAAGCCCAAAACACCCTGAGATAACACTGGAAACCTACCAGTATATCTCGTTTGCCCTGGCCAGGGACTACTCGTGTAATGGCTCTCCTAGACACAGCGCGATGTCAACCCCCAATACCGGGAGAGACGAATCCTGTCTAACCATCACTGCCTCCAAGTGCTTCGGGACTGCACCCAACCACCACCTGTTTGCACGACTCCTTTGAGCCGTGGTAGGGTAGTGATCAAAGTACAGTGGGAACACACCCGAGGCAAAGTGACAGTGTCAAGTCAGCGGACTAAGCTGTACTCATGTCACCTGGGAACTGATAACTGACGATAGGTATAATACCAACTAGTCAGTTCCCGACGAGTCCTGTCCAGTGTACCCGTAACCTAACGAGCACCCGCATACTATCTCAAGTACGACGTACTGACGGCTGTGGGACAGACCGTCTCCCACACTGGGATGAGAAGCGCATGCGCTGGTCTACTCCGGAGTATCGATGCCCTGTCTCGATAGTCCTGCGACCAGGGACCTGCATAAGGATGCGCTTATAGATTACCCAGCCCCACTAGTGTGACGGCCATCACATCGCTGGTAATCAAGCAAAGATCCAAAGGGCTCTACTAATGTGTATAGGCGATATACAAAAATAAACACATGTACACATTGAAGTAGAAACAAACCAAGTAGCATACTACTATTTTGAGCAAGATTGTATATACAAGGTGAATATCCCAAGCATCCATTAAGTAATATACAAACTAGTATGATACAGTAATGGCCTCTAGGGCATATACACTAACAGAGTCATGTACACGGACTCTTCTAAATCACCGTTTAGAAAGGCGGTCTAAACATCCATTTGCCAGATTTCGTAGTCATGATATGCAACGATAGCAAGCATGATCCGGATGGATTTAAGCATAACCACTGGAGAAAAGATTTCGTCATAGTCCACACCTGGTCTTTGACGAAAACCCTTTGCAACAAGTCTAGCTTTGAAAGTCTCCACTTTCCCATCTGCACCAAGTTTTTTCTTGAAGATCCACTTGCTCCTAATGGGTTTTACCCCTTCAGGAGCATTTTCCAAAGTCCATACTTTGTTGGTGTACATGGATTCCATCTTGGACCGCATTGCATCCAACCATTTCACTGAGTCTCGACTCGTGATGGCCTGCTCGAAGCTAGTTGGGTCATCATCAACCATGATGCAATCCTCGCTTCCACCATCAATGAGAAAACCGTAGTATCTCTCAGGTGGACGAGAAACCTTACTAGATCGGCGGAGAGGCTGGGGTTCGTCGGGTACTACTTAATCCTCTGGTTCTACCAAGTCTTCTGTTATAGTTTGTATCGCTGGAACTTCTTCCAGTTCTACCTCAATGCCACTAATCTGTTTCATAAGAAAACCTTTTTCTAAGAAAGTGGCATGTCGAGAAACAAACACTTTTTTTCCTTGGGGTGGTAGAAGATATACCCTTGCGAATTTTTGGGATATCCTATAAACTTACATAAGACAGATCTTGCCTCGAGTTTGTCCGGATTTTGTCTTTTGACATAGGCCGGACAACCCCATATCTTAATGTAATTAAGATGTGGTCTCTTCCCTTTCCATATCTCATATGGAGTGGTAGGCACAGATTTGGTAGGAACTCTATTCAATAGGTCTATGGCTGTCTCAAGCGCATATCCCCAGAAGGAAATAGGTAACTCAGCTGTACTCATCATTGAGCGCACCATATCTAATAGGGTGCGGTTCCTCCGTTCCGATACACCGTTGTGCTGTGGTGTATATGGAGGAATTAGCTGAGAGAGAATCCCATTCTCTTTTAGGAAGTCCAGGAATTCATTGCTCAAGTATTCACCTCCTCGATCAGATCGAAGGATTTTAATACTTTTCCCGGTTTGGTTCTCGACTTCTTGTTTATATTCTCTAAATTTCTCAAAAGCTTCTGATTTGTGTTTCATCGGGAACACATATCCGAATCTAGAGAGATCGTCAGTGAATGTAATGAAGTACGAAGAACCATCCCTGGCATGTGTAGACATGGGACCGCATACATTACTATGTATCAGTCCCAAGAGTTCGGTAACTCTTTCTCCGTGTCCCGTAAACGGAGTTTTGGTCATTTTGCCTTTGAGACATGACTGGCAAGTGTCATAAGATGAAAATTCGAATGGTTTCAAGTATCCATCCTTATGCAACTTAGCTAGCCGTGTCGCATTTATATGACCGAGTCTACAATGCCATAAGAAGGATTCGTTCAGTTCTGAACTCTTCCTCTTGTGTGTGTTTGTTATGCTCAGAACTGTTGATTGATTTAGAACATAAATGCCATTGCACAACGTGCCTGATCCAACCAACTTTTGGTTAAGGAAAATGTTCATAACATTATCTTGTAATACAAAATTATATCCCTCTTTACTTAGTAAAGAAACCGATATAATGTTTCATATCAGGTTCGGCATGTAATAGCATTCGTTCAGAACCAATGTATTACCTGTTGGCAATACAAGGTGATATTCCCCGACGGTTTTAGCTGCAATAATTGCACCATTTCTAACCCTTATGTCTTCATCACCTTCTCCAAGTTCTCTACCTTTTCTAAGCCCATGTAACTGATTACATATATGGGATCCTGACCCGGTATCTAATACCCAGGACGTAGAGCAAATGGAGAAACAGTTCTCCGTAACGAACACAGCCGAAGAAAATGCATCAACATGTACTTTCTTCACACGGGTGGCATAGGAATCCTAGTATTCCCCTATATCCTTTTCAGTCTTATAACTCTTATAAGAATGAACGGAACCAACGTTCTCCAGCACAGACATACGGGTTCGGTCAATACATCCATATTATTATCTTTATTAAGACATGATATGGTCGCTACCTGGAGAGAGAGAGAAGAAAACACTTTAGCGTATGCTCTTGCAAGATCAGATTGGTTATTATTTTATCTAATCAAGATAGCTCCCACTGTTTTTATCAAATCTTCCTTCAAACCTTAAAAGGATAGACTAACCGGGATTAATTACACCCTACAACTTCGCCAATCTTTCAGCCAGGCCAGTGTCGGTACTTTGAAGGAGGTTCCCCGTGCTTTCGCACGGACCTAATTAAAGTAAATCTCGTTTTCCCAGAGGCGTAACCCCGTTGACACCTTTCTAGATACCTACTTGATCGGCTAATTGTCCTGTGTAAAACTGTCCCAGGAGTAACAATTACTCGCAGTGGGTATCGGGATCCAACTATCTCATAGAAGGTATGCAATCTCATTGCAAATCTCAACACTTGAAATTCCCGATAATATTTTGCCCCTAGCGTGCTATGACCTTGACGCATGCCAAACAACCCATAGTCCGCTAGTCAAGTTCAACCCGTACAATTCGTGATTGAATTAAACCCACCCGTACGACCCTTGACGCATGCCAAACAACGCCGTACGAATACCCTAATCCAATCGCATCTCAAGCTACAGATAAGTGATAATCAGCTACCGTAACTACGCCTTGACGCATGCCAAACTACCGCAGCACGAATACTAAATATTACTTATCTGAATTGACGGAGGGCTACGCAGGTTTTTCAGAAAACCATGAGTGTAAAGAACTTGATATCGTCGTAGAATCGAGTGAATTTTGAAATGGAGTGATTTTGAAGTTTTCATTAGTTTTGCTAAAGAGGTCACTCCCGGTGAAGGGATCTCGGCTCTTTCCTCATCGAATAAGGTGCAGGACATATCATATATATCACTATGCAAAGCAAAACTCCAAAAGCAGTCAAAAGTCAAACCAAATGTTGTAGCATCTGCCAGTTTTGCTAAAGAGGTCACTCCCGGTGAAGGGATCTGTTATGCCCCGCTTCCCAGAGTACGCTAAAATGGGCACGTGACATAGCCAACCATGCTACCTGTGGGTAGGAAGTATCCATCCACAATCACATTACGGCTATAGAGATATCAAGAACAAAATATAACTATCTAAACATGTCCTTAATCCAAGATAACAGGAGTCAATAATAAATAAATGCGGAAGCAAATGATCCAATACAAATAACTGAAATGTATGTCCCATAATGCGGGCTCACATCAGGAATAAACTGCAGGAAATAAAAACTAACTAATACTAACACCTCACAGCTCAGCCTGCTGGCTGAAATACTCCTGCTCGGACTGCAACAGCGGTACAGAATCTGGGCCATGCAAAACCCAGACGTCAGCGCGTCATGTCATCAAGTAATACAATATGAACAGGGTAACAGGCAATGCAATATAAACATGAATAAAGCAAGAGTAACAATAATATAAGTCAGAGCAGTGCAGGGTAATGTGCAGTGGGTAAACTGAACTGTTCTATCAGGTTTCTGTTCTAAAGTATTTGAAACCAAATTGGTGAATCGTCGATGTAACTCAATAGTATCCCGTGCGTGCCCGGGACCACGGTCAAGACTCTCGGGCTGAAACCGAGACGTGCCGCTAGGCAGTAACAGGTAGCAGGATGGGCGAGTGATGTCAGCATCATCACTCCGGGGCTGGCCTAGCCCGTAAGACTGATCAGAACAGGTATCGAACTGTTGAGTTACAATTCAGTTTTCACCTTTGATTTCCCCATACCCCCAAGTTATGTATGTCAAGTCAGGTATTCAGTAATCAAGAACTAAAGCCAACACAGGATCAGGTAAAAAGCAGGTTTGTCTGGATAGACAACAGGAACGGTCCATGAGGACTACATGTCAGGTTTGTTGGCATTAGACACAAGATCAGGTAACAGGTCAGGTCATGGTACATCAGGTCAAGTCAAGCAGTATACGGTACCATGTCGGGTCAATCAATATGCGTGTAGCAAGTCAAGTCAAGGTGTAAACAATGTCATAGGTGTGCTCACAATTAGTTATATAATCGAGCATGGTTATCATCAACATGATATAAGCAATGAATTAAGCAATAGGTAGATTTACTCAATTTGCAGTACAGCTATCAGTTGTGTCACAGAGATGATTTCAATGTTATGCGAATGCAGGATGACAATTATGGCCTTTTAATCATGTTAATAAGTTTAAGAACTTGAGAGGTGCAATGATTTATGTAACGGTTCAGTACAGCTATTTCAGGTTAAATGCATACGAGTGTCCGAATGGAACAGAACTACAGGGATAAATGCCATAAGCTACGTTAGCATTAAAAATGTGATTAAACAGGTAAATATGGTTATTAGGTTCAATTTGCAACTGTAGGTTCCAATTTTAACGGTAAAATGATATAATGCAATATTGTACCCGAAAATGAGAAATGATCGTACCAAGTTAAATTTACAGGTTTAGGGTGTCATAATATATATGTAAATATTGTATAGCATGTAGCAAGGGGTACTTGCCTCGACGGGTCGCGAACCGGGAAAAACGGAACGATAAATGTCGGCGGGGAAACTCGTGACGGGCGCACGGTTCACGGAATGAACTCAAACAACGAACAGTGGAACCACACGGGTCGAGGTACCTCGCTGGAACGTCGAGACACGTCGTCGACATCGTCGGATTCCGGCGAACCCCAAAACAGTGAATAAACAATATTCAAAATTGCAAGAAACGATAAAAGAAGAATCAAGAAGAAAGAAGGAAGAAGATCATACTGTGGTATGGAGTTCAGGGATTTCAGGGGAGTCGGCAAGTGGTGACAACGCCGAGGGGTTGCCGGCGTGGGTTCTCCGGCGAAGGGTGAAGGATGCAGAACTTGAAGGCTAGGGTTTCTTATGCTGTTTCGCTAGAGGTTGCACAGGTTTGAGGAGGGAGAAGAGAACAGAGGAGAGGGAGATAAGACATGGAAGGAGGTCGCGACGGCGACGAAGGAGGGTCGGCGACGATGGGAAGGTGAGTACCGGGGTCAAGGTGGTTGGGTGCTGCGGCTGCGATTGGTGAAGGGTTGCTGTCGAGGTTGGCTGTGGTGGTCGGTGTTCTGAGGTTGAGATGGACAGAGATGGGGGTCGAGGGCCGGAGCTCGGAGGAGATGGGTTAGGTTTCGGTAGGGTTTGGAATCGGGTTGAGATGCTAGGATAGAGGGAAGAAGAAGATAGGCGATGAAGGTGAGGTGATGGAGATGAGGATGTCGAGGATGATGGCGGAAGGCGACGACGAGGTGATCGTCGACGGCAAAGTGCAGGAACGGGGTTGCACGAGGGTTTTTCTGCAGTTGAAGGAAAGAAAAGAAAGAGGAGGGAGGAAGAGATTTGAAATATATAGAAGAGAGAGAGAGAGGAGAGAAACGGGAGAGAGAGAGAGGAGAGAGGATAAAGAGGTGGGGCCCACGGAAACGAAGGTTTCTGATTGGTTGAGAAACGATTTAGAAGTCAGGAAAAATACTAAAATAGAGATATAAAAGATTTACGTGAACAGTAAGATTTTATATAGTTAGGAAAAATATGATGGTTTAAATATTTTAAAATTTGAGGTTTTGGCGCAAAGTAAAACATTTCCAAATCGCGCTCGGGTCGGGTCCAAAAATTTGAAATTGAAATAATAGGATTTTAAGCCGGTTCCAAATTTAAAAATTAAGTGTCTTGTAATTAAAAAGCATACCCCCAAAACGGACACACGTACGTGCACGTAGCCATCCAAACTCGCCCGTTTCACTGAACGAGACGAGAACACGATACACGGACGCTACAACGGGGTTAGAGGTGTCAAGTAGGCCAAGATGAATATTTTTAATTTTATTTTAGATGCTAAAATTTGTTATATGTAGAAATGAATTTGCCGAGTAAAATTTTACAGTATGTAACAAACAAGCAAGCTAAATGAAATGAGTACCACATTATGCTCAAACAGTAACTGAAAATAGTAGCATTGGGCTCGGGTGTTACATTATACCCAACTACAAAAAGAATTTCGTCCTCGAAATTCCAAGAATACAAAGATAGGAACTACAAAAAAGGTGAGGAAACCTCTGCCGGATTTCATCTTCTCGTTCCCAAGTGGACTCTCCATGCGAGCGATTTCCCCAAGAAACTAGTACAAGAGGGATAAGCTTGTTCTTAAGAACCTTTTCCCTTCGATCCACAATTCCAATCGGTCGCTCCTCAAAAGTCAAGTCTTCTCGTACTGTCAACTCCGAATAATCCAATACGTGTGTTTCATCACGAACATACCTTCGTAATTGAGATACGTGAAACACATCGTGCACATTCACCAAGGACTGCGGTAACGCCAAACGATACGCTACCTCACCAACACGCTCCAAGATCTCAAAGGGTCCAACGAATCGAGGACTAAGCTTTCCTCGACTCCCAAAACGAATCACCCCTCTAGTCGGTGATATCTTCAAGAATACCAAATCACCCACGGCGAACCCTAAAGGTCTTCTTGACATGTCTGCCCAACTCTTCTGTCGGTCTTGAGCTGCCTTCATATGATTTCTGATAGTGTTAACCTTCTCAATTGTCTGCACAACCAAATCTGGTCCCAACAATCTTCGTACACCGACATCGTCCCAACAAACAGGTGAACGACATTTACGACCATACAAAGCTTCAAATGGAGCCATCTGGATAGTTACCTGAAAACTGTTGTTGTAAGAAAACTCCACCAAATGTAGATGATCTTCCCAAGAACCCTTGAAGTCCAACATGCATGCTCTCAACATATCCTCAAGAGTTTGGATTGTTCTCTCCGACTGACCATCAGTTTGAGGATGATAAGCTGTGCTAAACTTCAATCGAGTCCCCAAACTTTCCTGTAAACTCCTCCAGAAGTGTGATAAGAACCGAGTGTCCCGATCGGACACGATGCTCACCGGTACTCCATGCAATCTTACAATCTCCTGCATGTACCGCTCTGCCAAAGTCTCTGTTGACTGACCAACCCGGAAAGGAATAAAGTGAGCTGCCTTGGTCAACCGATCAACAATCACCCACACTGCATTGTTGCCTTTTGGACTCCGCGGTAAAGCCGTCACGAAATCCATGGTTATGTGTTCCCACTTCCACTGAGGAATCGGAAGTGGTTGCAATAAACCAGCAACCCTTTGATGTTCAGCCTTAACTTGCTGACACACCAAGCATTTCGCTACAAAGCGAGCAATCTCCCGTTTCATGCCTTCCCACCAGAAATGCTGTCGAAAATCTCGGTACATCTTTGTGCCTCCTGGATGTACAGAATAAGCTAAACTGTGTGCCTCTTTCATAAGCTCCTCACGAACATCTCCTTTTGGCACACATAAACGGCTACCATACCTCAACGAACCATCTTCGTGGATCAGTAAATCTGTTCGTAGTCCGGCTTCAACCTGCTCTCGAAACTTTTGTAGTCTAGGATCCTGCGATTGAGTTGCTTTAATATTCTCAATCAATTACGAATGTACTTGCAGCTGCATCAACTGTCCTGTAGAACGCGGTAGCACAACCTCCAAGTCAAATCTTCGAAAATCTGCAACGATCTCCTTCTGCGTAGTTAACACCTGAATTGCTGGTAACCGACTAAGCGCATCCGGCACAACATTAACCTTCCCCGGATGGTACTGAAGATCAAGATCGTAGTCAGCCATCAGCTCCAACCATCTACGCTGCCTCATATTAAGCTCCTTCTGTGTTAACACATACTTCAAGCTCTTATGATCTGTAAAAACTTCGACCCTTTCGCATAAAAGGTAGTGTCTCCAAATCTTCAAAGCGAAAATCACAGCCGCAAGCTCCAAGTCAAGAGTTGGATAATTCTTCTCATGGGTCTTCAATTGTCTCGATGCGTACGCTACAACCTTCCCTTGCTGCATCAAAACACATCCCAATCCTTTCCCAGATGCATCGCTGTGAATCACCAATCCTCCGGAATTGTCTGGCACGGTCAGAATAGGGGCGGTTATCAACTTCTGCTTCAACGTTTCAAAAGCTATCGCACATTCGTCCGTCCATACAAAAGGTACCTCCTTGCGCGTAAGCTTGGTCAACGGTTCTGCCAGACGAGCAAAGTTCTCCACAAATCTTCTGTAGTATCTGGCCAGTCCAAGTAAACTTCTTATCTCAGCAACATTCTTTGGAATCGGCCAGTCTCGAACTGCTGCAATCTTTTTGGGATCGACGGCAATTCCATCGCCCGACACAACATGTCCCAAAAACTTCACTTCCTCCGGCCAAAACTCGCACTTACTCATCTTCGCATAAAGCTTCTCCTGTCTCAGCGTCTGCAGTGCGATCATCAAATGCTCTGCATGTTCTTCAAAACTCTTCGAGTAAACCAGAATATCGTCAATGAATAACGCAATGAACTGATCCAAGAACGGTGAAAATATTCGGTTCATCAAGTCCATGAATACTGCCGGCGCATTCGTTACTCCGAAGGGCATCACTAAGTACTCGTAATGTCCATACCGAGTTCGGAACGCCGTCTTGCAAATATCTTCTGTTTTCACTCGGACCTGATGATATCCGGATCGCAAATCCAGCTTCGAGAATACCCTCGCGCCACTAAGCTGCTCAAAAAGTTCTCCAATGCGAGGGATCGGGTATTTGTTCTTAATAGTCACCCAGTTTAATTCTCGATAGTCGATGCACATCCTTCTTGTGCCATCCTTCTTCTTTACTAGAAGAACTGGAGCTCCCCAAGGCGAGTTACTGCTTCGAATCCAACCCTTTTCAAGCAATTCAGCAACCTGTTTCTTAACTTCTTCCAACTCTACTGGTGCCATTGGATAATACGCTTTGGATACTGGCGCTGCACCAGGAACAAGATCAATTGCGAACTCCACGTCTCGCTTTGGCGGTAAACCCGATATATCTTCAAATACGTCCATAAAATCGCGAACAACAGCCGGTTCTTCACTCTCATCAACTTCCATTACTGCAAGAATATTGTTTATCGGCCCAGCCCAAAACTCGACTGGCCCGACAGAACTGCTTCCTTACCGCAACTGCTGTCTGCTGCAAACTCCCAGTTTTTCCCGATAGGCTCTGCTGTTCTTGAGCTGCCGTAAGAACCTGTGAGAAAGTGGTCAAACCCAGGGAGACAATCTGCCGCTGGATGTCCACGTCCAAGCTGCGCATGAACCTCCGTGCCCTGTCTGCATCGTTGGCAACTAAAGGTCCAACGAATCTGCTGAGTCTTATCCATTCCGCTGCATGCACATCTACGGGTGTTCCCTTCTGCTTAAGCCCAATGAATTTTTCTTCCATTTCCTCCCGTGTAGTCCGCGGGAAGAACTTCTCCAGGAAACTCTTAGAAAAATCCACCCACTTGATCGGCTTGGGCAAGCGGGTCTCCTACACAAGCCACCATTCTCGGGCGTAGTCCACTAACTGAATGCGTACCACACCAACTCTTTTGTCATCTGGAATCTGTGCCGCAATAAGCAAATTCTCCGTGTCAACTAGTCACTGCTCTGCTGGCAACGGCTCCTCCAAACCAGTAAATGTAGACGGACCCAAACGCCTGAAATCTGCCACGGTCCCAACTCGATCAACTGGTTTAGCTCCAACATTGTTTACAGACTGCTGAACGATCTGCAAACCTTCCTGAAACGAGTCTGCTTGCTGCTGGATCAGCTCGGTCTGTCTCTTTTGATTCTCCAACATTCCCCTTATCACTCCAAGCATGGCGGCTTCGTCTACACGTCTACACGCCTCTGGTACGTCTTCAAATTCTTACCGGCCATATTCCTGAACTCAAAACACCCAACATTAGCATGATGATAGATTCTGAATATAGATCAAGGCTAGAACTCCAAGATACTTAAATAGAGTGCCGCATTGTAACTATGCCGCGGTATCATAGCCACAATTACATAACTCTACCCAAGTCGCCTAAGTCCTAGAGATAACAAGGAATCAGGTTTCGAGTCGATATGCAAAGGAAGTTTGCACATCGTAAAAGATATAATCAGGAAGAATGTGATTCAAGAATGGTAAACGGCAAGGTGGCAGGACATGTTTCCTAAACACGGGTATTCTGATTCGTGTATTGGGTACATAACCCAACTATAAAAAAGAATCAACCCGACTAACCTATGGCTCTGATACCAAAAGAACCATGTCACGCCCCACTTTCCAGAGTATGCTAAAATGGGCACGTGACATAGCCAACCATGCTACCTGTGGGTAGGAAGTATCCATCCACAGTCACATTACGGCTGTAGAGATATCAAGAACAAAATAAAACTATCTAAACATGTCCATAATCCAAGATAACAGGAGTCGATAATAAATAAATGCGGAAGCAAATGATCCAATACAAATAACTGAAATGTATGTCCCATAATGTGGGCTCACATCAGGAATAAACTGTAGGAAATAAAAACTAACTAATACTAACACCTCACAGCTCAGCCTGCTGGCTGAAATACTCCTGCTCGGACTGCAACAGCGGTACAGAATCTGGGCCATGCAAAACCCAGACGTCAGCGCGTTATGTCATCAAGTAATATAATATGAACAGGGTAACAGGCAATGCAATATAAACATGAATAAAGCAAGAGTAACAATAATATAAGTCAGAGCAGTGCAGGGTAATGTGCAGTGGGTAAACTGAACTGTTCTATCAGGTTTCTGTTCTAAAGTCTTTGAAACCAAATTGGTGAATCGTCGATGTAACTCAATAGTATCCCGTGCGTGCCCAGGACCACGGTCAAGACTCTCGGGCTGAAACCGAGACGTGCCGCTAGGCACTAACAGGTAGCAGGATGGGCGAGTGATGTCAGCATCATCACTCCGGGGCTGGCCTAGCCCGTAAGACTGATCAGAACAGGTATCGAACTGTTGAGTTACAAGTCAGGTTTCACCTTTGATTTCCCCATACCCCCAAGTTATGTATGTCAAGTCAGGTATTCAGTAATCAAGAACTAATACCAACACAGGATCAGGTAAAAACAGGTTTGTCTGAATAGACAACAGGAACGGTCCATGAGGACTACATGTCAGGTTTGTTGGCATTAGACACAAGATCAGGTAACGGGTCAGGTCATGGTACATCAGGTCAGGTCAAGTCAAGCAGTATACGATACCATGTCGGGTCAATCAATATGCGTGTAGCAAGTCAAGTCAAGGTGTAAATAATGTCATAGGTGTGCTCACAATTAGTTATATAATCGAGCATGGTTATCATCAACATGATATAAGCAATGAATTAAGCAATAGGTAGATTTACTCAATTTGCAGTACAGCTATCAGTTGTGTCACAGAGATGATTTCAATGTTATGCGAATGCAGGATGACAATTATGGCCTTTTAATCATGTTAACAAGTTTAAGAACTTGAGAGGTGCAATGATTTATGTAACGGTTCAGTACAGCTATTTCAGGTTAAATGCATACGAGTGTCCGAATGGAACAGAACTACAGGGATAAATGCCATAAGCTACGTTAGCATTAAAAATGTGATTAAACAGGTAAATATGGTTATTAGGTTCAATTTGCAACTGTAGGTTCCAAGTTTAACGGTAAAATGATATAATGCAATATTGTACCCGAAAATGAGAAATGATCGTACCAAGTTAAATTTACAGGTTTAGGGTGTCATAATATATATGTAAATATTGTATAGCATGTAGCAAGGGGTACTTGCCTCGACGGGTTGCGAACCGGGAAAAACCGAACGATAAATGTCGGCGGGGAAACTCGCGACGGGCGCACGGTTCACGGAATGAACCCAAACAACGAACAGTGGAACCACACGGGTTGAGGTACCTCGCTGGAACGTCGGGACACGTCGTCAGCATCGTCGGATTCCAGCGAACCCCAAAACAGTGAATAAACAATATTCAAAATTGCAAGAAACGATAAAAGAAGAATCAAGAAGAAAGAAAGAAGAAGATCATACTGTGGTATGGAGTTCAGGGATTTCAGGGGAGTCGGCAAGTGGTGACGACGCCGAGGGGTTGCCGGCGCGGGTTCTCCGGCGAAGGGTGAAGGCTGCAGAACTTGAAGGCTAGGGTTTCTTGTGCTGTTTCGCTAAAGGTTGCACAGGTTTGAGGAGGGAGAAGAGAACAGAGGAGAGGGAGATAAGACGTGGAAGGAGGTCGCGACGGTGACGAAGGAGGGTCGGCGACGATGGGAAGGTGAGTACCGGGGTCGAGGTGGTTGGGTGCTGCGGCTGCGATTGGTGAAGGGTTACTGTCGAGGTTGGCTGTGGTGGTCGGTGTTCTGAGGTTGAGATGGACAGAGATGGGGGTCGTGTTAGTTATATGTATGCCCTAGAGGCCATTACTGTACACTGGATGTATATTGTAGTGGATGCTGGGACATATATAGATAGGACTTTCTTGCTCGACATGATAGTACGCTATCTGGTTGCTCTTTATCTTAACATGTATACTTTCTGTCTCTCTGATTACATATTGATAAAGCCCTTAGGATGTGTACTCGACTTCCAGGACTATGATGCAGATCATACTAGTGGGGCCTGGGTAGTCAGTGAGTTCATCCTTCATTGTTCCTAGTCGTGGGAATATCGAGACGGGGCATCGATATTCCAGAGTAGACTAGCGCATATCTTCTCGACCCATGCGATGGGCGATGGATGATCCCATATCCATTGGTGTTTGACATCGAAGATGGTATGCGGGTGCTCAGTGGAGACTGGGTACACTGAACGGACTCTCCGAGAACTCCCAGATGGTATTATACCTCACGTCAGATGGCAGTTCTCTGGTGACACTGGTACAGCTTAGTCTGTTGACCCGAGATCGTCATAGAGTCTTGTGTGTCTCCCACTGTGCTTTGATTTCCACCCTACCACGGCTCTACTGAGTCGTGCAAACATGTGGTTTTTGGGTACAGTCCCGATTCACATGGAGGCAATGAGCGATAGGAGGGGATTCGTCTCTCCCGGTATTGGGGGTTGATGTTGCGCAATGCACGACTGGCCATAACAGGAAATCCCTGGTCAGGGTTGCAGTGATATACTGGTAAGAGTTATCAGTAGTTTCATGAATGTTATGGACCTCAAGTCGGCATGACTTATCGAGCTATTGGGGTCTGACGTTTACCACCCCTAGGCGAGATATGCGACATATCAGACGATCAGACCGGACTGTACGGTAAGTGTTACTGGTTGGATTCACAGGAGTGTGAGCGGACTTGCTCGTCGATCTTCTGATCGCTCAATACCCGGATGGCCGTTACGTTTAGCAGACCGCTTGCGGCTTGTGGGTGTTTGATATGATCATCACCTGCTGCCGGCGTATTGACGAGTCTTTAGAGTCCTACACAGAGGTTTCCTAGCTCAAGCGAAACGAAATAGGAGCGCATATGAGATATGTGCGGGACCGAGAATAATGCGTGTATGTGATACCGTATTCTATTCTCGCGATGAATGTATCGATTGGTTATATGCGATATAACCTAGTTGTCGAATCAAGGATTGATTCGATAAGCCGATACGTTGGATACTAGCCGGTTATATGCGACATGACCGGATCATTGAATCAAGTGTTGATTTAATGATTTAGTGTATAATTATATATTTGATATATTACTTTGCATTAACTGGTATTGGTTCACTTTAAATGGATTTACTCACTTGTATTGCACATTGTATATGTGATATATATTTTTGTGCACATGATTGTATCATGTTTGATGATACATTCTAGCTTGGTTTTGTGTTAAGTATTAAACCATGGTTAGTTAGTGGTTAGGGTATCATTTTATTTACTTATTCATTTATTTATTCTTTTTGTTTATTTTGGAAAAAGATAAATGATAAAGAGAAAGATAAATGGTGGACTTGGTTTGTTTTTTGTTGAAGCTTCTTGAAGTCTTGAACAAGTCCACCATTCTTGTCTTTTCTTTAACCCTAACCACTCATCTAACTTTGGTTAAATCTCTACACTAAACCATGGTTGAGATTATGATAAGTATCATATTGTTTTTATTTTTTTTAAATGAGACTTATCATATCTTCTTCTTCTTCTTCATCTTCTTCAACATGAAGAAAGCTAGTGACCATCAATGGCAACTAGTGAAATCAAGTGAGAAATCCAATTCTAAAGTTTACCCACTTCCTATTTCTTCATCCTCTACCTCTTGCCAAGTTGTATAGGGTGTTTCCTTCACAAGTTTTCATAGCTTGGTGAAGTTGGAGCTTGTTCTTGTGATGCCTCGACGTAGATCATCTTCGGCATCGAACCGACGATCAAGCCCGCCCATTCTTCGATGATGCCAATGCTAGAGTCGTGAGTTCGATTTGGACAGCGGAGGGAGATCATCGTGGAGCTTAGGAAGTGGTGGACCGGATCTACAAAGGTTGTAGCCCCTTTCCTTTAGATACATTTTCGTTTACATGCTTGTTTCGCCTAGATATCTAGTAAACGATCCGTATTAGGGTTTGTAGGCACCCGTAAAATTTGATTTGTGCATGTTTGATCACTTGTGAGACCTCACTAGGGTGCCTAGGAACCCTACAGTGGTATCAGAGCCTAGCTAGAGCCTTAGGCGAAGTCCCGACGGAATCAGAAGTCCGATCGACCCAAAACCCGACTTTGAAAATGCTCTCTGGACATTTCTGTAAAATGTGGTTTTTTCGAAATTAAAAATATTCAGAAAATCCAGCAGGGAATTCTAAGAATTACGATGCAAAAAATTTTCATTGATACCTCTATTGCGCGGCGGAACCGCGGCAGAAGCCTGGCTTCTGCGGCGGTTCCGCGGTCACGTGACATGATTGGACTTCAAACTTTGCACAGTAATTCTTGTTTTCTGGTGCTGGTTTTCCTGGGAATATTTTAATATTTATTCCAGAGTTGTATTTTCTGGGTTGTATTAGGGACTCGGTGTATTCGATCGGACTATCTAATTTTTGTCGGTATGCTTTTCCGGGTATTTTTAGAATATGTTAAAAAGTTCGACCGGATATAAATACCCACTTTTTCCCCTGCCGGGAAATTTCCAATTGTTGGATTTTTCCGTAGTTTAACGACGTTCTAAGTAGTGCAAGTAACGCGATGGACCCTCTAGAAGACAACAAACCTTAACTCGATTATGTGACCGTCTTGAACTGCCCTTTGAACCTTCGGGTTTGGGGAAGTACGGCGTGCCACATGTGAGGCGTTGGCTTGACCCTTCTACGGCTGGACCGTTGGTACTGAGGCACGAACTGAATGTTGTTAGACTTATTTCATGTGTTGAGCTGTATTGGGAAAACTTGGGTGTTCGATTGTTCGATCGAAAAGTTTAGCATTTTCTATTTATCCGGAATGTGATACAATAATTGGAATTCGCAAATAGTTATGAGATAACGGAATGAATGTTATAAACATAGCAGTTTAGTCTTACTTGATCGGTTGCCACGGAATTTTGATGTGATCAAAAGTCCGTCGCAATCACGTAGCGTACGCGGATACTCGCCGGGTAAACTTAATAGACAGCCTCACTCCATAGCCCCGACCAAGTGACTGTAGGAGAACCCCGTCGCCGAAAGCATCCGTTCAGGTGCTCCCGGTAGCGGTGTTCCGCCTTGGTGCACTTCGTCGACGGCGTTAGGGGTGCGGCCGCCTACTAAAGTTTGCGACGAGCATTCGATCAGAATGTCGGGAATCCTGTTGAATTGCCCGACTTGATATTGAAAAGAGTTTTCGATAATGAGACTAAAATGCGGGGTTTATAATTGTTAGGCATGCGATGTCTAAGTAATTCATTTGGTCAGGCATGCGATGTCTGAGGAGGTTGCGGATTCCGACTGTTGTAGTTTTACATTTTCTTTTCTGTGACCGTAAGTGTAATATGTGATATCGCCGGTTTCGTTGCTATATGTCAACGACAATTGGGATACGCATGTTTGCTTACGTTGATGACATATGATGTTATGTGTTGCTGGATATGTTATATTGGATCGTCGTGTTTGAATAGCCGGGGGGTTTTTATGTGAGATGAGTGTTTTTCATTTTCATTCATGTAAAAACTTGTATATAATATTCTTTTATTGGGGCACTTCCAGGTTGCGGATGTTGTCACCATTTGTATATTATTTACTTTTCTGCACTAGGATAGACCCAAGGAGGGGAGCACAAGTAACCGGGTTCTGGGGTCCAGTGGGAGACCATCTCGAGGAGTCGAGTCCGGGTCTCCTAACCCTAGAATTGGTAGGGTTGCTTGCCGCTCTCGTAGGGGTCTAGGGGTGTGGGATTGGCTATTCATCACGACCGTGGAATCCGTGTTTTATACTGGCTCGTATTGAAAACACGGACGTCCTAGTATATCCAATATTTCATATGTTTCTTCTGCTGTGTTTTATCTGTGATGAGATCATGTGATGTTCTGTGACAGGTATTATATATAGTATATATGATATATTATATAGATGTTGCTTATGTTTTACACCCGCGCTAGCCCTGCCCCGCTCTGTCGTTAGTTACCTAACCTAACGGTGCAGACAGGACATCGAGGCGAATGCGGATGGCATAAGCGTACGTTATATTTATCTGTGGTTTTAGGTGGACTTAAATGATGGGATATTCATTAATGAGATTAATGAAAGAAAATAAACCTAATTGATGTTGTGGAATCGAATTTCAAAATAAAAACAGGTAGCTACAGTTCTTGCTTTGCATCGCGGTGTTCATTATAGAACATCCTGCACCTTATTCGATGAGGAAAGGACCGAGATCCCTTCACCGGGAGTGACTCCTTTAGTAATAACTGGCAGATGCTACAACCCTCAGTTTGTCTTTGATCGCTTCTATAGTTTCCGCTTTGCACAGTGATATATATGATATATCCCGCACCTCATTCGACGAGGAAAGGGCCGACGATCCCTTCACCGGGAGTGACCCCTTTAGCAAAACTAGAAAAGCCTCGAAAACATTCCATTTAAAAACCATTTGATTCCGCAACGAGATCAAGTTCAAAGCGTTAAAGGTTTTCACAAAAACCATTCGCAACCCTCCGTCATTTTAGGAAGTAGAGTACTTAGTATTCGTGCTGTGTTTGTTGACCATAGTCAAGGCACAGTGTACGGTAGCTAAGTGATGTCTTCCTACACCGCATATGATGCGATTAGTTAGGACAGTCGTGTGACTTTGTTGACCTTAGTTAAGGGTCATGTGGGTGGGTCTAATTAATCACGAAATGACGGGTAGAACTTGACTAGTACTTATGATTTGTTGACCATAGTTAAGGTCATAGGTGCTAGGGGTAAAAACCTTTATCGGGAGTTTCAAGTGTTGAAACTTGCAATGAGATTGCATACCTTCTATGTGATAGTTGGATCCCGATACCCACTGCGAGTAATTGTTACTCCTGGAAGAGTTTTGCACTTTACAATTAGCCGATCAAGTAGGTGTCTAGAAAGGTGTCAACGGGGTTACGCCTCTGGGAAAATGAGGTTTACTGTAATTAGGTCCGTGCGAAAGCACGGGGAACCTCCCTCAAAGTACCGACACTGGCCTGGCTGAAAGGTTGGCGAACTTGTAGAGTGTAATTAATCCCGGCTAGTCTTTCCTTTTAAGGTTTGAAGGAAGATTTGATAAAAACAGTGGGAGCCATCCTGATTAGATAAAATATATAACCAATCTGATCTTGCAAGAGCGCACGCAGAGTGTTTTCTTCTCTCTCTCTCCTGGTAGCGACCATATCACGCCTTAATCAAGATAATAATACGGATGTATTGACCGAACCCGCTTGTTATACTGAGCTGGGGAACGTTGGTCCCGCTCCAACTTATAATTGTTATAAGACAGAGCAGGAAATTGGGGAATACCAGAATTCCTATGCCGCCCAAACGAAGAAAGTGCATATGATGCATCTCCTTCGGGTGTGTTCATTACAAAGAACTGTATCTCAGTATCCTCTGCATCCTGGGTATATGATACCGGATCAGGATCCCAGATATGTAATCTGTTACATAGGGCTACAAAAAGGTAGAAAAACTGAGAACGGGTGATAAGTTTCATGAGACAGAAAACGGGGCAAGTGTTGCAGCCAAGTCTGTTGGTCACTGTCACCCTGTATTACCAGTACATTGATTCTGAACAAATGCTATTAGATACCGAACCTGATATACAAAATCATATCAGTCTCTTTATTAGTAAAGAAGGATATAATTTTGTATTGTTGGATAATGTTTTGAACATTTCCTATCAAAAGTTGATCGGTTCAGGCACGTTATCTAAAAGCATTGACGTTCTAAATCAAACTGCAGTTCCTAGTATATTGAACACACACAAGAGGAAGAGTTCAGAAATGAACGAATCCTTCTTGAGGCATTGTAGACTAGGTCAGATCAATGCGACCCGACTGGCTAGAGTTACATAAAGATGCATATTTAAATTAGTTTGAACTTACATCTTGTGAAACTCGCCAGTCATGTCACAAAGATAAGATGACCATAGCTCTGTTCATTAGAAACAGAGAAAGAGTTAGTAAACTCTTGGGACTGATACATGATGATGTATGTAAGGTCTCCTGTCTACACATGCCAGGACTGGTTCTTTATACTTCATTATATTCTCTGATAATCTCTCAAGATTCAGTCATATATTCCCGTTGAAATATAAGTCCCAACCTTTTGAGGTATTCACAGAATATAAGTAGGAAGTAGAGAACCAAAATACGGGTATAAGTATTATGTCCTATGATGAGATCAGGGAGGAGAATACTTGTGCATGGCATTCCTGGACCATTCTAAAGGAGAATGAGATTCTCTCTCCGTATTACTCCTCTGAATACACCACAGCACAGCGGTGTATCAGGGCGGGGCAATCACACCCTATATGATAAGGTGTGCTCTATGATGAGTACTACTGAGTTACCTATTTCCTTTTTGGGAGTTATGCGCTTGAGAAGCTGCATACCTATTGAATAAGGTTCGATTCAAATCAGTGACTACCACTCCATATGAGATATGGTATGGAAAGAGCCTATCTCTTAAGTTAGTTAAGATTTGGGATTGTCCGGCCTATGTCAAAAGCAAAATCCGGACAAGATCGAGGCAAGGTCAGTTCTATAGAACTGGAAAGGTTCCAGCTATACGAAACTACAGCTGAAGATTTGACAGAACCAAAGGATTCTATAGTCCCCGACGAATCTCAGCCTCTCCGCCGATCTGGTAGGGTTCCTCACCTACCTGAGAGATACCTCGGTTTCTCGATGACAGTGGGAGCGAGGATTGCATCATGAGATGATGACCCAACCAGTTTCGAGCAGGCCATCGAGAGTAGGGACTCTGTAAGAATGGCTGGATGCTTAGTGATCTGAGATGGAATCCATATACACCAACAAAGTATGGACTTTGGTTGCTATATCTGAAGGGTTAAATCCCCATCAGGAGCAAGTATATCTTGAGAAGATTACTTGGTGTAGATGGAAAAGTTGAGACTTTCAAAGCTAGACTTGTTAAAGGTTTTCGTCATCGACCAGGCACGGGTAATGATGAAACCTTTTCCATGGAATATGCTTAAGTCCATCCAGATCCTACTTGCCATGGCTACATACCATGACTGCGATATCTGGTGGTTGGGTGCCATGACTCCTTTTCTAAATATTGATTTAGAAGAGAACGTCTATAAGAACACAGCCAGAGGGCCTCGTAGACAGTGGGAGCAGCGGAAACGTGTGCAATATGCTTTATAAGATAAAGCAGGCATCGCGGAGTTGGAACATCTGTTTTGATGGATTAGTCAAAGAAGTTGACATCATCAAAATGGTAGATGAACCTTGTATAAACAAAAAGGTAGTAGGGAGTATGGTGACGATCCTCGTAGAATACGTGGATGACATACTCTTGTTAGGGAAGGAGTTTCCTATGCTACGCTCGATCAATCTCCGCTTATCACAATGATTTTCCATATAGGATCAAAGTGATACCTCCTAAATCCTGAGTTTTCATCTATGAGATAGATGTAATTGGATGCAAGGATTCTCACTAGATGTAGTGAGATGGTATCAATCGATCCTGGGGAGAATCACTGGAAGTGTTCCAGGGTGATAAAGACGACTGAATGTCAGTCGCAGGCATTGTCTTTACCCTCGGTAAAGGGACGGTATGTTGGAAGATTTCCAAGCTAGATACCGTGACAAACTAGACGATAAAGGCTGGTAACATCGCTATTAAAGATACTACCAAAGAGGCAGTTTGGGTGTATATTGGTTCATAAGATGAACTAGGTTCCTGCCATTGTATGACAATGGAAGTGTGGCTTTGGCCCTGGAACCCTGGTCCCATCAGTGACCCAGACATAATCTAAGGCAGCATCACCTGATCATGGAGATAGTTGATCTCCAGGATGATCGAGGTTAGGAGAGTAGACTCAGAGGACAACACGGCGGATCCACTCACGAAGGCCTTTTCCCAGAGAGAGACTCATATGGGATGGTTGAGTATTAGATACTGCGACCACTGCTACAGATGGCCCTAGTGCAAGTGGGAGATTGTTAGTTATATGTATGCCCTAGAGGCCATTACTGTACATTGGATGTATATTGTAGTGGATGCTGGGACATATATAGATAGGACTTTCTTGCTCGACATGATAGTACGCTATCTGGTTGCTCTTTATCTTAACATGTATACTTTCTGTCTCTCTGATTACATGTTGATAAAGCCCTTAGGATGTGTACTCGACTTCCAGGACTATGATGCAGATCATACTAGTGGGGCCTGGGTAGTCAGTGAGTACATCCTTCATTGTTCCTAGTCGTAGGAATATCGAGACGGGGCATCGATATTCCAGAGTAGACTAGCGCATATCTTCTCGACCCATGCGATGGGCGATGGATGATCCCATATCCATTGGTGTTTGACATCGAAGATGGTATGCGGGTGCTCAGTGGAGACTGGGTACACTGAACGGACTCGCCGAGAACTCCCAGATGGTATTATACCTCACGTCAGATGGCAGTTCTCTGGTGACACTGGTACAGCTTAGTCTGTTGACCCGAGATCGTCATAGAGTCTTGTGTGTCTCCCACTGTGCTTTGATTTCCACCCTACCACGGCTCTACTGAGTCGTGCAAACAGGTGGTTTTTGGGTACAGTCTCGATTCACATGGAGGCAATGAGCGATAGGAGTGGATTCGTCTCTCCCGGTATTGGGGGTTGATGTTGCGCAATGCACGACTGGCCATAACAGGAAATCCCTGGCCAGGGTTGCAGTGATATACTGGTAAGAGTTATCAGTAGTTTCACGAATGTTATGGACCTCAAGTCGGCATGACTTATCGAGCTATTGGGGTCTGACGTTTACCACCCCTAGGCGAGATATGCGACATATCAGACGATCAGACCGGACTGTACGGTAAGTGTTACTGGTTGGATTCACAGGAGTGTGAGCGGACTTGCTCGTCGATCTTCTGATCGCTCAATACCCGGGTGGCCGTTACGTTTAGCAGACCGCTTGCGGCTTGTGGGTGTTTGATATGATCATCACCTGCTGCCGGCGTATTGACGAGTCTTTAGAGTCCTACACAGAGGTTTCCTAGCTCAAGCGAAACGAAATAGGAGCGCATATGAGATATGTGCGGGACCGAGAATAATGCGTGTATGTGATACCGTATTCTATTCTCGCGATGAATGTATCGATTGGTTATATGCGATATAACCTAGTTGTCGAATCAATGATTGATTCGATAAGCCGATACGTTGGATACTAGCCGGTTATATGCGACATGACCGGATCATTGAATCAAGTGTTGATTTAATGATTTAGTGTATAATTATATATTTGATATATTACTTTGCATTAACTGGTATTGGTTCACTTTAAATGGATTTACTCACTTGTATTGCACATTGTATATGTGATATATATTTTTGTGCACATGATTGTATCATGTTTGATGATACATTCTAGCTTGGTTTTGTGTTAAGTATTAAACCATGGTTAGTTAGTGGTTAGGGTATCATTTTATTTACTTATTCATTTATTTATTCTTTTTGTTTATTTTGGAAAAAGATAAATGATAAAGAGAAAGATAAATGGTGGACTTGGTTTGTTTTTTGTTGAAGCTTCTTGAAGTCTTGAACAAGTCCACCATTCTTGTCTTTTCTTTAACCCTAACCACTCATCTAACTTTGGTTAAATCTCTACACTAAACCATGGTTGAGATTATGATAATTATCATATTGTTTTTATTTTTTTAAAATGAGACTTATCATATCTTCTTCTTCTTCTTCATCTTCTTCAACATGAAGAAAGCTAGTGACCATCAATGGCAACTAGTGAAATCAAGTGAGAAATCCAATTCTAAAGTTTACCCACTTCCTATTTCTTCATCCTCTACCTCTTGCCAAGTTGTATAGGGTGTTTCCTTCACAAGTTTTCATAGCTTGGTGAAGTTGGAGCTTGTTCTTGTGATGCCTCGACGTAGATCATCTTCGGCATCGAACCGACGATCAAGCCCGCCCATTCTTCGATGATGCCAATGCTAGAGTCGTGAGTTCGATTTGGACAGCGGAGGGAGATCATCGTGGAGCTTAGGAAGTGGTGGACCGGATCTACAAAGGTTGTAGCCCCTTTCCTTTAGATACATTTCCGTTTACATGCTTGTTTCGCCTAGATATCTAGTAAACGATCCGTATTAGGGTTTGTAGGCACCCGTAAAATTTGATTTGTGCATGTTTGATCACTTGTGAGACCTCACTAGGGTGCCTAGGAACCCTACAGGTCGAGGGCCGGAGCTCGGAGGAGATGGGTTAGGTTTCGGTAGGGTTTGGAGTCGGGTTGAGATGCTAGGATAGAGGGAAGAAGAAGATGGGTGATGAAGGTGATGTGATGGAGATGAGGATGTCGAGGATGATGGCGGGAGGCGATGACGAGGTGATCGTCGGCGGCAAGGTGCAGGAACGGGGTTGCGCGAGGGTTTTTCTGCAGTTGAAGGAAAGAAAAGAAAGTGGAGGGAGGAAGAGATTTGAAATATATAGAAGAGAGAGAGAGGAGAGAAACGGGAGAGAGAGAGAGAGGAGAGAGGATAAAGAGGTGGGGCCCACGGAAACGAAGGTTTCTTATTTGTTGAGTAACGATTTAGAAGTCAGGAAAAATACTAAATTAGAGATATAAAAGATTTACGTGAACAGTAAGATTTTATATAGTTAGGAAAAATATGATGGTTTAAATATTTTAAAATTTGGGGTTTTGGCGCAAAGTAAAACATTTCCAAATCGCGCCCGGGTCGGGTCCAAAAATTTGAAATTGAAATAATAGGATTTTAAGCCGGTTCCAAATTTAAAAATTAAGTGTCTTGTGATTAAAAAGCATACCCCCAAAACGGACACACGTACGTGCACGTAGCCATCCAAACTCGCCGGTTTCACTGAACGGGACGAGAACACGATGCACGGACGCTACAACGGGGTTAGGGGTGTCAAGTAGGCCAAGATGAATATTTTTAATTTTATTTTAGATGCTAAAATTTGTTATATGTAGAAATGAATTTGCCGGGTAAAATTTTACAGTAAGTAACAAACAAGCAAGCTAAATGAAATGAGTACCACATTATGCTCAAACAGTAACTGAAAATAGTAGCATTGGGCTCGGGTGTTACAGGATCTTGGCACTTTCCCCATCGAATAAGGTGCAGGGTATATCATATATACCGCTATGCAAAGCAAAACTATAGCTACCCTTTTATTTGAAAATTTGATTCTACAACATCTTTTAGGTTTCTTTTCTTTCATTAATCACATTAATGAAGTCCCATCATTTAAGTCACCTAAACATCACAGATAAATACGACGTACACTTATGCCATCCGCATTCGCCTCAATGTCCCCTCGTGCACCGTTAGGTTAGGTAACTAACAGCAGAGCAGGGCAGGGCTAGCACGGGTGTAAAACATAAGTAACGTCTATATAATATATCATATATACTATATATAGTATCTATCACAGCACATCATATGATCACATCACCGATATCGCAGTAGAAGAAACATATGAAACATTGGATATACTAGGACGTCCGTGTTTTATTTTGAGCCTCTATAAAACACGGATTCCACGGTCGCGATGAATAGCCAAACCCACACCCCTAGACCCCTACGAGAGCGGCAAGCAACCCTACCAATTCTAGAGTTAGGAGACCCGGACTCGACTCCTCGAGTTGGTCTCCCACTGGACCCTAGAACCCGGTTACTTGTGCTCCCCTCCTTAGGTCTATTCTAGTGCGGAAAAGTAAATAATATACAAAAGGTGACATCAACCTCGACCCGGAAGTGCCCCAATAAAAGAATATTACATACATTTAAATTTTACATGAATGAAAATAAAAACTCTCATCTCACATAAAACCCCCGGCTATTCTGAACGCGACGATCCAATATAACATATCCAGCAACACAGAACATCACATGTCATCAACGTAAGTAAATATGCGTATCCCAATTGTCGTTGACATATAGCAACGAAACCGGCGATATCACATATAACACTTACGGTCACAGAAAAGAAAGTGTAAAACTACAATATTTGGAATCCACAATCTTTTTAGACATCGTAAATCCGAAATATCACATATTTCGCATTTCATGCCAAACTGTGTGAATTCCACATATTGTATCACATTCCAGATAAATAGACAGTATTAAACTTTCCGATCGAATATTCAAATACTCAAGATTTCCATAATAGCTCAACTCTTGAGCGGAGTTCAAAGATTCCAGAATACGTCACAGTAGCAACGGTCCAGCCGTAAAAGGGTCAAGACAACGCCTCACATGTAGCACGCCGTACTGCCCCAAACCCTAAGGTTCAAAGGGCAGTTCAAGATGGTCACATAATCGAGTTAAGCTTTGTTGTCTTCTAGAGGGTCCATCGCGTCACATGCACATTTTTCCGAAAAATTTAAACCCAAGAAAAATTCAACACTTGAATGTTTTTCGTGCCGGGAAATTAAAGAGTTAATGATATCCGTTCGAACATTTTAATACTTTCTTAATTATCTGGAAAAACATAGCAAAATTAAATTCTCCGATCGAATCGATGGTTACAAAATGAACCCCTAAATACTCAACACTTGAGTCAGTTTAAAAATACCCATAAAATAGAACAATCAGATACAAGAATTACTGTGCAAACCAACTGTCAAAGTCTCACTGTACGGCCGCGGTTCCGTGGCACAAGCAGGGTATTGCCGCGGAACCGCGGCGGTCCGTACATATTACGTCACCATTTTTGCTCCGTAATTGTTATAAATCCCTGCTGTATTTTTTAAGTATTTTTAATTCTGAAAAAACCCAGATTTTGAAAAAAGTCCAGAGAGGGGTTGATTTCGACGTTGTCGGGTTCGTTCGGAGTTTTAACTTCGTTAACACATCGCCTAATGCTCTATCTAGGCTCTGATACCACTGTAGGATTACTGGGCACACTAACAAAGCTCTACAAGGCATCGACCATGCCAAAATTAAATTTTTATGTGCCGAATAACACTAAGTAAGATCGTAAACTAAAGTTTAGGCGAAACAATTAGCAAGTAAATATCTTTACTCTAAAGGGAATACGAAATACAACCTTTGTAGATCGGTCCTTCACTTCTAAAGCTCCTTGATGAAGTCCCTTCGCTGCGATCAAGGTTCTCCCGGACTCTTGCATGGCTTCACGAGGCGAAAGATGCGACCTAGCTTGAAGTCTCCGAGGCCGAAGATGATCTACGTCGAGGGAATTCCGACTCAAGCTCCTACTTCACTAACTAGAGAATTAGTGAAGTAAACAGCCTAAATTAAAGTGCTAGTCTAGTAGAGGATGGAGAAATAGGAAGTGGGTTCTCTTTGGAATTTTATATCTCACAATCTTTTGCTCTCTTTTCAAAACCCTAGTTTTCTTTCTCTTTTGTTCAATGAAGAAGATGAACAAAAGAAAGAGGAAAGGATAATGATCAAGTGAGAAGGCTAACCATGGTGAGTGAGTATCATATACTAACCCTTGTAGAGACTTAACCCTAGGCTAATCTTTATGGTTGGGTTAAGAAATATCCATAGTAAAAACAAAACCAAGTTGAATTAGTCAATGCATCCACAAGCTTTCATAAGCTTCATGCATTTTCTAATCCTCCACTTGATTTTGTAATTACTTTAGATATTAAAAACCCAAAATAAAAATTAGCATAGTGTAAGTCTCATACACCCATGTATAGTGTATCATCAACCATGATACAAAAATACAACATATTTTCATATATATCATATATAGTAAAAATGTGTACATGTGAGAAAAAACCCTAAGTGAACATGTGTTAGTAAATGTAAACTAGTATATCTAATATACAATTATACACTTAATTATTAAATCAACACTTGACTTAATAATCCGGTCATATCTCATATAACCGACTAACATTCATCGTATCGACTTGTCGAATCAACACTTGATTCGATAATCCGGTCATATCATATATAACCGCCCGATACTAGAAGTCACGAGAATAGAATACGGTATCACATACACACATTATTCTCAGTCCCGCACATATCACATATGCGCTCCTATTTCGCTTTGCCTGAGCCAGTAATACCTCTATGTAGGACTCTAAAGACTCGTCAATACGCCGGCAGTAGGTGATGATCACATTAAGCACCCACAAGCCGTCAGCAGTACTAGCTGGACGTAATGGCTACCCGGGTATTGAGCGATCAGAAGATCGGCAAGCAAGCCCGCTCCAACACCTGTAAAAGCCTGCCGGTAACACTTCCCGTACAGTCCGGTCTCCTCGTCTGATATGTCGCATATCAAGTTTAGGGGTGGTAAACGTCAGATCCCAATAACCGATAAGTCGTGCCGATGTGAGGCTCATAACGGGTCGAGAAACTACTGGTAACACTTACCAGTAAATCTCTGAATCAGCCCTGGCCAGGGACTTCCCTGTTACGGCCAATCGAGCACAGCGCAACATCAACCCCCAATACCGGGAGAGACGAAACCCCTCCTATCGCTCATTGCCTCCATGTGACTCGGGACTGTACCCAAAAACCACCGTTTTGCACGCCCTCATGGACGTGGTAAGGTGGAAATCAAAGCACAGTAGGACTCACACGAGACTCTATGACGATCTTGGGTCTACAGACTAACCTGCACAAGTGTCACCAGAGAACTGCCATCTGACGTGAGGTATAATACCATCTGGGAGTTCTCGGCGAGTCCGTCCAGTATACCCAGTCTCCACTGAGCACCCGTATACCATCTCTGATGTCAAACACCAATGAATATGGGATCATCCATCGCCCATCTCATGGGTCGAGAAGCGTATACGCTAGTCTACTCTGGTATATCGATGCCCCGTCTCGATACACCCACGACTAGGGGCCTTGAAGGATGTACTTATGGACTACACTGTCCCCACTAGTATGATCCGCATCATAGTCCAGGTAGTCAAGTACACAGCCTAAGCGCTTTACCAACATGTAACGATAAGACAGTATAAAGAGACTAGTATACATGTTAAAGTAAAGAGCAACCAGATAGCATACTATCATATCGAGCAAGAAAGTCCTCTCTATATATGTCCAAGCATCCAATATAATATATATCATCTGTACAATACTGGCCTCTAGGGCATACATACAACTAACAGGATAAACCTAGTACAGAAATGAAAAATATATACAACGGGTACATCGACCTCAACCCGGTCGTGCCCTAAAAGAATATTATACAACAGATAGTGACGGCTGTCCATATGTTGGACGCTCGCCCCGCAATATCAAATGTACAAATAAATCCAAACTGCACTACCATTGCACACTGCTATCCACCATGACATATCCGCAACATCACAGCACAACACAGAACATCAACGCGAATGTCACGTTCGCAAACCCGTCTAAAAGAACTATAGCAATCAGACGCGGTTTACCGATCAAATAACATTCCCGGTCGGAGTTATAATGTAAATACTGCAAACTAACAAGTTTAAAATTTTGATCGACTAAATTTCCCGAAGTGGGCCCCGCGTACATCTACAGTACAATAACAAAATCTGGGCCCAAAAGAAATATTCCAAAACCCACAAATTCCCAAAAAAAGCTTACTGCAAAAAAATGGATCACTGTTCCTACATAACGGCCGCGATTCCGCGGTCAAACCCTAGGCTTGACCGTGGATCCGCGGCGTTACTGTAGGATCACGTGCCCAATTTTCTGACGTAGGCTTAAAAAACCTGCTTAATTTTCTGACATGATCAAAATAATTTTTAAACACTGTTTAAAATTAACAGAAACTTTGAATTTGGAATTTGCTGTTTTCGAAAATCCGTTCGATCGATATTTTAAACGTGTTAGCGCAAATTAGTATAGCTTAATGGTGAGGCTCTGATACCACTGTAAGTCCACGGTAGCGCCCCGGCCGTCTAACAGACGCCAAATGCGGAACAAAACTTTTTACAACTGACGCTATCGCGTACTATAACCCGGATCTGCCATTAAAGCTAAACTAACAAACTACAAAGTGGGTAGAAGAGTTATACCGAACGATCCGAGTCCTTCGGTCTTCAACCATCATCCCACGCTTGTTGCGGCTGCTCCGATCTCCTGAATCTCCAGTCTCGTCGTCCAGGTGGCACCACGTCGACGGATCTTTAAACGGGCTCCCGCCTCTGAACCGAGACAACTCGATCGTCAAGTTTGCTAAAAGAGACGACCAAGATTGATGTAGAGAATGAGTAGAACACTTTGTCTCTTTACGTCCAAGGCTATGGACGAATGGTTAATGAAGTTGCCAATTGGAATCAGGTAAATGGAAATTGGGCTATGAAATTTCCGTACACTCAATTATCATAATCTTTTCTCTCAAAACCAAATGAACAACCATTTTATTTCCACAAGAGAGGGGCCGGCCACTAAATAGGCAAGGGGGTGAGTGTAGGAGGAGGGATGGGTGACCATTAGTTTTGAACTTATCATAACCTAACAACAAAGCATGACTCACAAATGACACCAAGTATGAACACAATTAAAGCAATTGATGAATCACTAACCTTGTCATCTAAAGTATTAAATGACCATTAATGCACTAATCCACCTCACCATCCTAGTCACCATTCTAGAACCTTCTAGAAACATGACTGTAACACCCGAGCCCAATACTACAATTTTCTGTTACTGTTTGAGCATTATGTGATACTCATTTCATTTAGCCTGTCTGTTTGTCACTTACCGTAAAAATTTTATCTGGAAATGTCATTTCTGTATATAACAAATTTTAGCATCTAAAATGAAATTAAAAATATCTATCTTGGCCTACTCGACACCCCTAGCCTTGTGGTAGCGTCCGTGCCTCGAGTTCTCGTCCCGTTCGGTGAAACGGGCAAGTTTAGACGGCTACGCGCGCATACGTGCGTCCGTCTTGGGGATATGCTTTTTAATCATAAAACACTTAATTTTAAAATTTGGAACCCGCTTAAAATCCTATTATTTAAATTTCAAATTTTTGGACCCAACCCGGGCGCGATTTGGAAATGTTTCATTTAGCGCCAAAATCCCAAATTTAATATAATATTTAAACCATATATTTTTCAGTTAACATACATATCTTTTGCATTATACTAATCTTTTAAATATTCTTTTTAAGTCTCTGAATCCTTCTCCAGCCAATCGCGAGGGATTTAAACCCCGTGGGCCCCTCTCTATCTTTTTCTCTCTCTCTCCTTATCCCGTCTCTGTCTCTCTCTCTCTCTCTCTATCTCTCTCTCTCTCCATCTCTCTCTCTCTAACTCTCTCTCTCCCCTATATATATAAATTTTTCCCTCACTTTTTCATCCTTCACGAGAACAGTGCCCGCGAGAAACCCACGGAGAGCCTAAACCCTAGCCGTCTTCACCGTCGCCGCCGCAGCCCCGACGCCGGCGCCAGCGTCACCGTCGCCCTCGCCTCCGCCTCCTCCTCTCAACCTCAACCTTGTTTTCTCCCCCGCGCACCCTGCACGACAGCTGCGACCACCTGCAACCTTCGCTACAGTCGCCTGCTCGCCACCGGCGACCCCCTGCGTCGCCCCTGGCCGTCGCCGACGAACCCCAACCACCTCTAAACACCATGTAAGTGTCCCTCCACCTTTCCTTTCCTCTCTTCTTTTTCCAGAACTGAAAACAGTTGGCTGGAAGTTTCTGCAGATCGCCGGAGACGCCGTCCTCGCCGCCGTCGATCTCGCCGTCTTCGCTAGTGCCCTCTGGACCAGTGAGTATTCCCCCAGCTTCTTCTTCTCTGGTCATTTCCTTCTTTCCAAGATCTATACCCGTTCGAAACCCTATTTACTATTTTTGCGCTCGCCGGAATCCGGCCGTGCCGGCGACGTGTCCCGACAATCCAGCAGAGTGCTCTGACCCGTGTGGTTCCTTGGTTCGTTGTTTGGGTTCAATCCGTGAACCGTGCGTCCGACGCGTGTTTCCCCGCCGAAGTTACGTTCCGTTTTTCCCGGTTCGCGACCCGTCGAGACAAGTACCCCTTGCTACATGCTATACAATATATTTATATATGTATTGACACCCTAAACCTGTAAAACTTAACTTGGTATAGTCGTTTCCCATTTTTGGTTGCATTATGGCATTATATCATTTTACCGTTAAAATGGAATTTACAGTTTGCCAATTTAAACCTAATAATCAAGTCTACCTGTTTAATCACATTTTATTGTTTAATAGATGGCAGCACTTATCCATGTAGTTCTATTACATTCGGACATTCGTATTCAAAGGCTTGATATAACTGTATTGCACCGATACCTAAACTATTGCACCGCTAAGGGTGCTCAAACCCGTTAATATAATTAAATGGCTGCATGTATTACTGCACTCTTGTGATTGAATGAAACATGCTTATTATTTAATCCATTGCTTATTTCATGTTGTTAAATACCCTGTTCGATTATATATCTGTTTGTGAGCACACCCACGATATTATTACATCTTGACTTGACATTGTCACTCATGGTATATATTGATACACCTGACATGGTACCGTATGCTGTTGACTTGACCCGATGTACCATGACCCGACCTGTTACCTGATCTCGTATCTAATGCCAACAAACCTGACATGGAGTCGTCATGGACCGTTCCTGTTGTCTATCCAGACAAACCTGCTTTTACCTGATCCTGTGTTGGCATTAGTTCTTGATTACTGAATACCTGACTTGACTTGCACATATAACTTGGGGGTATGGGGAAATCAAAGGTGAAACCTGACTTGTAACTTGACAGTTCACTACCTGTCCTGAGTGTACACATTCCTGTTTTGTGCCTAGCGGCATGTCTCGGTTTCAGCCGAGAATATTGTGGCCGTGGTCCCGGGTATGTACGGGATACTATCGAGTGTACACATTCCTGTTTTGTGCCTAGCGGCATGTCTCGGCTGCAGCCGAGAATATTGTGGCCGTGGTCCCGGGTATGTACGGGATACTATTGAGTTACATCGACGATTCATCAATTGATTTCAAAGACTTTAGAATAGAAAACCTGATAGAACAGTTTAGTTACCCACTGCACACTACCCTGCACTGCTTGTTTCACATTTATTGCTTTATTCATGTTTATTTGCATTGCCTGTTACATTGTTCATATTATATTACTGGTTGACATTACGCGCTGATGTCTGGGTTTTGCATGGCCCAGATTCTGTATCACTGTCGCAGTCCGAGCAGGAGTACTTCAGCCAGCATGCTGAGTTGTGAGTTCAGTAGTGGTTAGTTTTATTTCCTGCATTTATTTCCTGATGTGAGCCCGCATTATGGGACATACCTTTCAGATATTTGTATTGGATCATTTGCTTCCGCATTTATTTATCATTGACTCTTGTTATTCTGGATTATGGACATGTTTTTAGATAGTTTTATCTTGTTTTTGATATCTCTACAGTCGTAATGTGACTGTGGATGGATACTTCCTACCCACAGGTAGTATGGTTGGCTATGTCACGTGCCCAATTTAGCATACTCTGGGAAGCGGGGCGTGACATGGTTCTTTTGGTATCAAAGCCATAGGTTAGTTGGGTTGATTCTTTTGTAGTTGGGTATTGTACCCAATACACGAATCAGAATGCCCGTGTTTAGGAAACATGTCCTGCCACTTTGCCGTTTACCATTCTTGAATCACATTCTTCCTGATTATACCTTTTACGACGTGCAAACTTACTTTGCATATCGACTCGAAAAACATGATTTCTTGTTATCTCTAGGACTTAGGCGACTTGGGTGGAGTTAAGTAATTGTGGCTATGATACCGCGACATAGTTACAATGCGGTACTCTATTTAAGTATCTTGGAGTTCTAGCCTTGATCTATATTCAGAATCTATTATCATGCTAATGTTGGGTGTTTTGAGTTCAGGATTATGGCAGGTAAGAATTTGAAGACGTACCAGAGGTGTGTGGACGAAGCCGCCATGATTGGAGTGATAAGAGGATTGCTGGAGAATCAAAAGAGACAGACCGAGCTGATCCAGCAGCAACCAGACTCGTTCCAGGAAGGTTTGCGGATCGTTCAGCAGTCTGTAAACAACGTTGGAGCTAAACCAGTTGATTGAGTTGGAACTGTGGCAGATTTCAGATGTTTGGGTCCGTCTACATTCACTGGTTTGGAGGAGCCGTTGCTAGCCAAGCAGTGGCTAGTTGACACGGAGAACTTGCTGATTGCGGCACAGATTCCAGATGACAAAAGAGTTGATGTGGTACGCATTCAGTTAGTGGACTACGCCCGAGAGTGGTGGCTTGTGGAAGAGACCCGCTTGCCCAAGCCGATCAGTTGGGCGGATTTTTCTAAGAGTTTCCTGAAGAAGCTCTTTCCGCGGACTGCACGGGAGGAAATGGAAGAGAAGTTCATCGGACTAAAGCAGAAGGGAGCACCCGTAGATGTGCATGTAGCAGAATGGACGAGACTCAGTAGTTTCGGTGGACCATTAGTTGCCAACGATGCAGACAGGGCACGAAGGTTCAAGCGCAGACTGGACGTGGACATCCAGAGGCAGATTGTCTCCCTGGGTTTGACCACTTTCTCACAAATACTTGCAGCAGCCAAGAGCAGCAGAGTTTATCTGGGATGAAAGGGAGTTTGCAGCAGAAAGAGTTTCGTTAAGGAAGCAGTTCGGTCGGGCCGGTCGAGTTTAGGGCTAAGCCGACAAACAATATTCTTGCATCAATGGAAGTGATGAAAGTAAAGAGCCAGCTGTTGTTCGTGATTCTATGGACTTGTTTGAAGATATATCGGGTTTACCGCCGAGGAGAGACGTGGAGTTCGCAATTGATCTTATTCCTGGTGCAGCGCCAGTATCTAAAGCGTATTATCCAATGGCGCCAGTAGAGTTGGAAGAAGTAAAGAAACAGGTTGCTGAATTGCTTGAAAAGGGTTGGATTCGAAGCAGTAACTCGCCTTGGGGAGCTCCAGTTCTTCTAGTAAAGAAGAAGGATGGCACAAGAAGGATGTGCATCGACTATCGAGAATTAAACCGGGTGGCTATCAAGAACAAGTACCCGATCCCTCGCATTGGAGAACTTTTTGAGCAGCTTAGTGGCGCGAGGATATTCTCGAAGTTGGATTTACGATCCGGATATCATCAGGTCCGAGTGAAAACAGAAGATATTTGCAAGACGGCGTTTCGAACTCGGTACGGACATTACGAGTACTTAGTGATGCCCTTCGGAGTAACGAATGCGCCGGCAGTATTCATGGACTTGATGAACCGAATCTTTTCACCGTTCTTGGATCAGTTTATTGTGGTGTTCATCGATGATATTATGGTTTACTCGAAGAGCTTTGAGGAGCATGCGGAGCATTTGAAGATCGCACTGCAGATGTTGAGACAGGAGAAATTGTATGCGAAGATGAGTAAGTGCGAGTTTTGGCTGGAGGAAGTGAAGTTTTTGGGGCATGTTGTGTCTGGCGATAGCATTGCCGTCGATCCAGAAAAGATTGCAGCAGTTCGAGATTGGCCTATTCCAAAGAATGTGGCTGAGATAAGAAGTATCCTTGGATTAGCCGGATACTACAGGAGATTTGTGGAGAACTTTGCTCGTCTGGCAGAGCCGTTGACCAAGCTTACGCGCAAGGAGGTACCTTTTGTATGGACGGATAAGTGTGCGTTAGCTTTTGAGACGTTGAAGCAGAAGTTGATAACCGCCCCTATTCTGACTGTGCCAGACAATTCCGGAGGATTGGTGATTCACAGCGACGCATCTGGGAAAGGATTGGGGTGTGTTTTGATGCAGCATGGGAAAGTTGTAGCATACGCATCGAGACAATTGAAGACCCATGAGAAGAATTATCCGACTCATGACTTGGAGCTTGCGGCTGTGATTTTCGCTTTGAAGATTTGGAGACACTACCTTTTGGGCGAAAGAGTCGAAGTTTTTACAGATCATAAGAGCTTGAAGTATGTGTTCACACAGAAGGAGCTTAACATGAGGCAGCGTAGATGGTTGGAGCTGATGGCTGACTACGATCTTGATCTTAAGTACCATCCGGGGAAGGTTAACGTCGTGCCGGATGCGCTTAGTCGGTTACCAGCAATTCAGGTGTTAACTACGCAGAGGGAGATCATTGCAGATTTTTGAAGATTTGACTTGGAGGTTGTGCTACCGCGTTCTACGGGACAGTTGATGCAGTTGCAAGTACAATCGTCTTTAATTGAGAAAATTAAAGCAGCACAATCACAGGATCCTAGACTGCAAAAGTTTCGAGAGCAAGCTGAAGCTGGACTACGAACAGATTTACTGGTCCACGAAGATGGTTCGTTGAGATATGGTAGCCGTTTTTATGTGCCAAAGGGAGATGTTCGTGAAGAGCTTATGAAGGAGGCACACAGTTCGGCTTATTCTGTACATCCAGGAGGCACAAAGATGTATCGTGATATTCGACAACATTTCTGGAGGGAAGGCATGAAACGGGAAATTGCTTGCTTTGTGGCTAAGTGCTTGGTGTGTCAGCAAGTTAAGGCTGAACATCAAAGGGTTGCTGGTTTATTGCAACCACTTCTGATTCCTCAGTGGAAGTGGGAACATATAACCATGGATTTCGTGACGGCTTTACCGCGGAGTCCAAAGGGCAACAATGCAGTATGGGTAATTGTTGACCGATTGACCAAGGCAGCTCACTTTATTCATTTTCGGGCTGGTCAATCAACGGAGACTTTGGCAGAGCGGTACATGCAGGAGATTGTAAGGTTGCATGGAGTACCGGTGAGCATCGTGTCCGATCGGGACACTCGGTTCTTATCACACTTCTGGAGGAGTTTACAGGAAAGTTTGGGGACTCGATTGAAGTTTAGCACAGCTTATCATCCTCAAACTGATGGTCAGTCGGAGAGAACGATCCAAACTCTTGAAGATATGTTGAGAGCATGCATGTTGGACTTCAAGGGTTCGTGGGAGGATCATCTACACTTGGTGGAGTTTTCTTACAACAACAGTTTTCAAGCAACCATCCAGATGGCTCCGTTTGAAGCGTTGTATGGTCGTAAATGCCGTTCACCTGTTTGTTGGGATGATGTCGGTGAACGAAGATTGTTGGGACTAGATTTGGTGGTGCAGACAGTTGAGAAGGTTAACACTATCAGGAAGCATATGAAGGCAGCTCAAGAAAGACAGAAAAGTTGGGCTGACACGTCGAGAAGACCTCTAGAGTTCACCGTGGGTGATTTGGTATTCTTGAAAATATCACCGACTAGAGGGGTGATTCGTTTTGGGAGTCGAGGAAAGCTTAGCCCTCGATTTGTTGGACCCTTCGAGATATTGGAGCGTGTTGGAGAGGTAGCGTACCATTTGGCGTTACCGCAGTCCTTGGCAGGTTTGCACGATGTGTTTCGCGTATCTCAACTACGAAGATATGTTCGAGATGAAACACACGTCTTGGAACATTCGAAGTCAACAGAACGGGAAGACCTGACTTTTGAAGAGCGACCGGTTGAAATCGTGGATCGAAGGGAAAAGGTTCTCAAGAACAAGGTTATCCCCCTTGTGCTTGTTTCTTGGGGTAATCGATCGCATGGAGAGTCCACTTAAGAACGAGAAGATGAGATCCGGCAGAAGTTTCCTCACCTTTTTCTGTAGTTTTCTATCTTGTATTCTTGGAATTTCGAGGACGAAATTCTTTTTGTAGTTGGGTATAATGTAACACCCGAGCCCAATACTACTATTTTCTGTTACTGTTTGAGCATTATGTGATACTCATTTCATTTAGCCTGTCTGTTTGTCACTTACCGTAAAAATTTTATCTGGAAAAGTCATTTCTGCATATAACAAATTTTAGCATCTAAAATGAAATTAAAAATATTTATCTTGGCCTACTCGACACCCCTAGCCTTGTGGTAGCGTCCGTGCCTCGAGTTCTCGTCCCGTTCGGTGAAACGGGCAAGTTTGGACGGCTATGCGCGCGTACGGGCGTCCGTCTTGGGGGTATGCTTTTTAATCATAAAACACTTAATTTTAAAATTTGGAACCCGTTTAAAATCCTATTATTTAAATTTCAAATTTTTGGACCCAACCCGGGCGCGATTTGGAAATGTTTCATTTAGCGCCAAAATCCCAAATTTAATATAATATTTAAACCATATATTTTTCAGTTAATATACATATCTTTTGCATTATACTAATCTTTTAAATATTCTTTTTAAGTCTCTGAATCCTTCTCCAGCCAATCGTGAGGGATTTAAACCCCGTGGGCCCCTCTCTATCTTTTTCTCTCTCTCTCTCCTTATCCCGTCTCTGTCTCTCTCTCTCTCTCTATCTCTCTCTCTCCCCTATATATATAAATTTTTCCCTCACTTTTTCATCCTTCACGAGAACAGTGCCCGTGAGAAACCCACCGGGAGCCTAAACCCTAGCCGTCTTCACCGTCGCCGCCGCAAGGCCGACGCCGGCGCCAGCGTCACCGTCGCCCTCGCCTCCGCCTCCTCCTCTCAACCTCAACCTTGTTTTCTCCCCCGCGCACCATGCACGACAGCTGCGACCACCTGCAGCCTTCGCTGCAGTCGCCTGCTCGCTACCGGCGACCCCCTGCGCCGCCCCTGGCCGTCGCCGACGAACCCCAACCACCTCTAAACACCATGTAAGTTTCCCTCCACCTTTCCTTTCCTCTCTTCTTTTTCCAAAACTGAAAACAGTTGGCTGGAAGTTTCTGCAGATCGCCGGAGACGCCGTCCTCGCCGCCGTCGATCTCGCCGTCGTCGCTAGTGCCCTCTGGACCAGTAAGTATTCCCCCATCTTCTTCTTCTCTGGTCATTTCCTTCTTTCCAAGATCTATACCCGTTCGAAACCCTATTTACTGTTTTTGCGCTCGCCGGAATCCGGCCGTGCCGGCGACGTGTCCCGACAATCCAGCAGAGTGCTCTGACCCGTGTGGTTCCTTGGTTCGTTGTTTGGGTTCAATCCGTGAACCGTGCGTCCGACGCGTGTTTCCCCGCCGATGTTACGTTCCGTTTTTCCCGGTTCACGACCCGTCGAGGCAAGTACCCCTTGCTACATGCTATACAATATATTTATATATGTATTGACACCCTAAACCTGTAAAACTTAACTTGGTATAGTCGTTTCCCATTTTTGGTTGCATTATGGTATTATATCATTTTACCGTTAAAATGGAATTTACAGTTTGCCAATTTAAACCTAATAATCAAGTCTACCTGTTTAATCACATTTTACTGTTTAATAGATGGTAGCACTTATCCATGTAGTTCTATTACATTCGGACATTCGTATTCAAAGGCTTGATATAACTGTATTGCACCGATACCTAAACTATTGCACCGCTAAGGGTGCTTAAACCCGTTAATATAATTAAACGGCTGCACTGTATTACTGCACTCTTGTGATTGAATGAAACATGCTTATTATTTAATCCATTGCTTATTTCATGTTGTTAAATACCCTGTTCGATTATATATCTGTTTGTGAGCACACCCACGATATTGTTACATCTTGACTTGACATTGTCACTCATGGTATATATTGATACACCTGACATGGTACCGTATGCTGTTGACTTGACCCGATGTACCATGACCCGACCTGTTACCTGATCTCGTGTCTAATGCCAACAAACCTGACATGTAGTCCTCATGGACCGTTCCTGTTGTCTATCCAGACAAACCTGCTTTTACCTGATCCTGTGTTGGCATTAGTTCTTGATTACTGAATACCTGACTTGACTTGCACATATAACTTGGGGGTATAGGGAAATCAAAGGTGAAACCTGACTTGTAACTCGACAGTTCACCACCTGTCCTGAGTGTACACATTCCTGTTTTGTGCCTAGCGGCATGTCTCGGTTTCAGCCGAGAATATTGTGGCCGTGGTTCCGGGTATGTACGGGATACTATCGAGTGTACACATTCCTGTTTTGTGCCTAGCGGCATGTCTCGGCTGCAGCCGAGAATATTGTGGCCGTGGTCCCGGGTATGTACGGGATACTATTGAGTTACATCGACGATTCATCAATTGATTTCAAAGACTTTAGAATAGAAAACCTGATAGAACAGTTTGGTTACCCACTGCACACTACCCTGCACTGCTTGTTTCACATTATTGCTTTATTCATGTTTATTTGCATTGCATGTTACATTGTTCATATTATATTACTGGTTGACATGACGCGCTGACGTCTGGATTTTGCATGGCCCAGGTTCTGTATCACTGTCGCAGTCCGAGCAGGAGTACTTCAGCCAGCAGGCTGAGTTGTGAGTTCAGTAGTGGTTAGTTTTATTTCCTGCATTTATTTCCTGATGTGAGCCCGCATTATGGGACATACCTTTCAGATATTTGTATTGGATCATTTGCTTCCGCATTTATTTATCATTGACTCTTGTTATTCTGGATTATGGACATGTTTTTAGATAGTTTTATCTTGTTCTTGATATCTCTACAGCCGTACTGTGACTGTGGATGGATACTTCCTACCCACAGGTAGCATGGTTGGTTATATCACGTGCCCAATCTAGCATACTCTGGGAAGCGGGGCGTGACAATGACTCACCTCATGACTCACCCTCAAGAAGAAAAGATAAATCCGCATTTAACCGAATGTTAAATACGGCTGATAGAAAACTGGAAACTGGCAACTTCCAAAAGCGATCCTGAAACGAATTTCAGGATAACCCCGTAATGGTATAAACATACCCGCATTTGTATTACGACCGAATAAAAATGCATCTGAGATAAAGATATTATATCTTACAGTATAATACTGGGTTCCGGCTTAAACCAAAGCCTACCAGTATTATCTTCCCGAAAATGGACACGTGCGAAAACCCACGTGCATTTTCCGAACCTTGCCATAAACCCATATGGCCTCTACAACGTTTCGCCCGAACTTGGGAAAGTGTCTGTGGGGGACTCTAATGACTCATCAACACACTGGCACTGGGTATAACCTCTAGCACGTCAGAGGTACAAGCTGTACGTAACGGTTTGCCTATGTATTGATTGGAAGGGAAGCTGACGAGCGAAATCATCTATAAACCCTACTGAGCCTGACAGTGACAATGTATATACAGTCCGGTCCGTTCGTCTAAAGAGTATCGCATATCGAGTCTAGGGGGGTGGATAAAGTCAGACCCCTAATAACGCGATAATTCATGTCGGTATGAAGCCCATCAGCACCTGAGAAACTACTGATCCAAATCAGTAATTCTCCACTACCTCGGCCGAGGATTTCAAGTGATGGCCACCCGTGCACTGTGCGACATCAACCCCCAATACCGGGAGAGACGAATCCCCAACGATCCGCTCACTGCCTCCATGTGGCTCGGGACTGTACCCAACTAAAACATGTTTGCACAACTCCTTTGAGCGTGGTAGGGTAGTAATCTAAGCACAGTGGGAACTCACACGAGACAAATGACGATCTCAGGTCGACAAACTAATCTGTACACATGTCTCCAAGGAACTGCTATCTGACGATATATATAATACCAACTAGCATGTTCCCGGCGAGTCCTGTCCGGTGTACTTATAATCTAATGAGCATCTGTATACATCTTAGGTGATCCAACTGACACCAGTGGCTTGTGAGACCGGCCACTGCCCCTCGTCGGGGTCTCGACTGTATACACTAGTCTACTCTGGAGTATCGATGCCCTGTCTCGAAACTCCCACGACTAGGGACACTTTAAGGATATGCTTACAGACCCCAGCTCCCACATATATGATCTCCATCATACTGCTGGTAGTCAAGCAAGAATCTTATGGGCTCTATCATCATGCAATAGTGAACTAAAACATGTATACGACGATAAAGACAAACCAGATAGCATACTATCATCTCGAGCAAGACTGTCATATCGGTATAGGTCCTGCCTCAATCATTGCAATCACGTACCTGCGATCCAATAATTGATTTTGAGGGCACTATCTCCAACATAACCTTGGGGGTAAGGGGAAATCAAGAATGTAACCGAACGTAACTCAAAGGACTATTATATTGTTTGCCATTTTTCCGGGCGTTACGGAATATATTGTTTGCCGTTTTTCAGGACGTTACGGAATATATTGTTTGCCGTTTTTCCGGGCGTTACGGAATAATCCTGCTACCATGGTCCCGTGGGGCATGAACGGGACATAGACCGATGGGTTACGATAAGAATTACATTAATTGATTTCGAATACTTTAGTATAGATAACCCAGTAGTATAGTTTAGATTACTCACTGCACTTCACTTGCACGTATACACTTCACTGTTCTTATCCATGTTTACTGGTTATATTCATGTTATCGTTTATACTCATGCATGCATATCTCGTGTATCCTGTTTATGTATTATTGTTTGATATTATGACGCACTGACGTCTGGGGTTTGCATGGCCTAGATCCTCTACCTTTGTCGCAGGCCGATCAGGACTATTCCATCCGACAGGTCGAGCAGTGAGGATCCTGTCAGTATTTAGTTTAGTTTAGTTTTCTTCCAGCATTTTCATTTCCTGATGTGAGCCCGTATTGGGACGTACTTTCCAGATTGTTATTGTTATTTAGATTTATTGCTTCCGCATATTATTTCTTGACTCGTTTATTCTGGCATATGAACATGTACTAGATAGATTATTTATTTCTACTATTCTTGATATCTTATAGACAGTCTTAACGTGACTGTGGATGGATGTTTCCTAGCCACAGGTAGTATGGTTGGCTCTGTCATATGCCGATCTTAGCGCACTCTGGGAAGCGGGGCGTGACATGAGAGCATATTAGAGTCCAATCCAATTAGAGCAATTGAAAACGTTACAAAAGTTGTAATTTCTATCTTATTAGTATTCTACTTTATGTGTTTGGTTTAGATTCTTGGATGTAAATTTTTAGTGCCATGAAAATTTTTGTTTTCAGATTCCGCATTGGCCGCGGGTTAGCGGCGATGGCACTAGGAACTTTCAATTATTAGTTTTGAGGGATAAAAAGCAAATACCAAGTTTTTGGATAGAAAAGAATTTGCTATGTTTTAGAGGGGTATAAGTAAAATGCCCTTAAAATAAAGGTCAAATATAGTTTTGTATTTTGGAGTCAAGCTTGAATAAGTTTAGGAAACATCCGTTGCCAAAGGTTAACCCCATTCCCAAGCAAGGCCTACAAGGACACAAAGAAACACAATTCTAGTCAACAGCCGAAGATAGCAACCGTCGCTAGGGCTGCTGTTTGCTTTTTCATCTTCAGCTTCTTCCGCATATATCCCTTTCACAACCTAACCCTGTCAAATCAACTCGTGTTTTTAAATTTCCCAATTGCCTTTGAAAGTGACGGGTCTACCCAACGACGCAGAATAAATGCATGACTCCACCCACAACCTCCCCAGCCTCTGCGGGCCTCCTCAATCCTTAAACTGTTTCCCCCCACTTCCTTCTAATTCTATTTCTAATGCAGATTCTACGCTTCTCAATTATTTTTCAACATTCTAAACAAATGGGCTTCCTCTTCTTCGTGTTCCTTTGCCTCTTCTCGACTCGCCATCTTGCTGTTTCTCAACAGACCACCAACCCCTCTGAAGGTTCATTTTCTCTCATTCTCAATCTGATCGTCACTCGTTGCTCTTTTTTTTGGGTGCTTGAAACTTTTTAGGCCCTGTTTGGGAATGGAGTTAAGTTTTCCTAAGTGTAGTTTCATGAAATTAGCCAGACTTGACTCCTCTCATCTTGGAGTTGAGATAACTATGGTTATCTCATATTTAGAAGTGAGAAAACTGCAGGTATCTAAACTCTAATCCGATCAAAATTTTCTAAACTCTATTTTAGGAGTTTGAGGCCTGCAAACCACAGTTTTCCTCTCCCTGCATCCACTTAAAAAATAAACCACGGTTATTCTCACACCATCCCCAAACAGGGCCCTAAGATCTTATGGAGAAGCAACCCTATCAGTCATTTGGGACCGGCGGCTGCGATAAAGTACTTAGAAGTGTTGTCTCAAAATGCCCGAGAACACCTTCCAATGCTCCAGAATTAGCTAGAAAGCCAGCTCCTGCTCACTTGTTGCTCTTTTTTACTCATAGTAGTTTTGTTTTTGTGTTTTAGTATTTGCTTTAAGAGCCATTTCAGAGCACTGGAATGTGAAGATATGGAATGTCTCTGAGGATCCTTGCATGCCCAATGCACCGTGGAGCGGTGACCTGGCGAACCCACGAGTTCAGTGCGACTGCTCGGGATCGTGCCACATAACCCACTTGTTTGTTGTGATCACAAAATCTAATTTGCTATGGCCTTGTAATTGTGTTCTGTTACAAATTGAAGTTTGGGTCTTGGATCGTGCAGAAAGATTTACGCACTCGATGTGTTTGGTGCAATTCCCATGGAGCTGTTTCGGCTGACTGAGCTGATGGACCTGTGAGTTCTTGACTGAATAGAGTAGTAAACAAACTGATATTTTGTGTTCCTTTTTTTAATGTTTCTGTTGGTTTTAATGTGAAAGTTTGATTGGTTTAGGAATTTGGGTCAGAATGTGTTGAGCGGCCAACTGCCAAAGGAGATCGGCAGCCTTTCAAAGATGCAATACTTGTAATTATACACCTATTCTTATAAAGATTTTGCTTGTTTATATTTAGATTTGAGTTTTCTTTTTAATGAAAAAAACCTATCTTGATTCATTTTCTATTTATCATGCAGGAGCTTGGGCATAAACAATTTTTCTGGTCCAGTACCCCCAGAGTTGGGCAACCTCCACAAATTGATTTCTCTGTAAGCACATAGATTTTCTATAGCCCTTCTCTTTTTTTAGTGTTCGTTTATTTATTTTGAATGTTCATTGGTTGTGTTTTGTCTATTCATGTGCTTACAGGAGCTTTAGTTCAAATAGATTTTCTGGTCCATTGCCAAGGGAGCTTGGGAAGCTCACTTCTCTGCAACAGCTGTGAGTTCATATTTGCTATCATGCTTGTTTGTGTTAGATTTGCTTGAGTTCAAAGCTTGTCTCATTGACGATACAAAAGATAATTGTTTAGTCTTTAAACCCAATTTATTCCGCTTTACTAGCATTTCAGTTTAGCTAGAGGCCTTTCAACACGGCCGGAAGGCTCACATGAAAGAGAATCCTAAGTGTTATATTTGCTGATACATTGTCAAACCACAACCCTATAAACTTTTTATTTTGTTTTAAGAAAGTGGTTTCATGATAACTTGGAGACCAGCCAAATCCTCTATAAATGGTTGTATATGTGATAAACATAGACACAAAATCAATGTTTAATAATAAGAAATCAATTAGTTATTATTTGAAACCAATACTGCATTTATCCTCACTATTTCCCCAAATCTCATTAGAAAATTCTATCTTCTTTCTCTTTTCTGCCTTACTTTTAACTTGAATAGTTATCCATGGCTGAAATTGCTAATTTGACCAAAAAAATGCCAATCTTGTATTGTAACAATCTATTTAGGTATCAAAACAATTGACCTTTGCCTGGAGCATTCATCAAATATTCACAGTATAAAACCGCTGCATCCTAATGGGCGATCCTAGGGTCTACCATAAAATGGCCCACAACACTAACTAGATATGGAATATCAGGTAGGTCGAGTCATTGTGAGGTAACTCAATTTGCCAACTAGTCGTTGATATCTACGAGATATTCCAAAGTTCACCTTGTCTCATCTAGTATTAGGATTTATCAGAGTCTTTATGGGATTGCATCTTAACATCTCGGCCTCATAACATTTAATTACATACTTCTGTTGAGAAATATAGATGCCCTTTTTAGTTCGGCAACTTTAATGCCCAAGAAATATCGGATACTCCCAAGATCCTTGGTTTGAAATTAAGTCTGGAGGTGGAGTTATAGCTTTGCAGTACCGGTGTTTCTATTATCAATGATTACAATATCAACAATGTCATCAACAAAATACGTAAACTATGACGGGAATAATAAATGATAGAAATCATGAGCACAATGCCTAGACCAAAAGAAATGACCATCTTTGTAAATCTTCTAAACCAAACTCGGGGTGATTACTAAAAGCCAAACAATAACTTTTTTAGATGACAGACTAGACCGGACCCCCCTAAGCAACAAAATCATATGGTTGTTCCATATAGACCTCCTCGATCAATTTGCCATAAAGAAATGAATCATTCACATTTAGCTGATTTAGAGGCCATTGATGAGTAGCTTCTAGTGGCATAGCAAGCAAATCAAGGTCATTTTAGCCACCGGAGAGCCTTATGATAATTAATCCCATAAGTTTGAGAATACCTTTTAGCCACTAAATGAGCTTTAAGGTGGACAAGAGAACCATCGGGATAATGCTTAACTACATAAACCATCGACATCCCTCAACTTTCTTCCCTTCCAAAACCCTTATGTGATTTGGCTCAAGAGCTAACATTTCCTCATTCATAGCTCCCTCTACACTGTATGAGATAGTTCCTCAAACAACTTAGAGAGAGGATGTGAATCAATCGATAAGAGATAAACACTCGACAATAATTAGACAAATATTCAAGAGTTACATTATTAGCAAATGGATAAGAAGCGGTGCAACTTCGTGTTCCTTTTCTTAAAGCAATACAAACATCTAGATCAGATTGTTATGAATCTTAAGATGGTAAAAAGATAAGAGCACGCACTTGAGACTTTATATAATACGCATACGTCGATTATACATCCTAATCACAGTCGGAGGAACATCCACTGGTGTCATATCATCGGATTTAGTGGGAGCAGCTGTGACTGAAGGAGGGATGTTTGTGTGATCTGTTTTGTACATAAATCAAGAGAGGCTTTTGTGTTATTTGAAAATGAAATGTCTAAAAAGAAGTCCTCATTCGTTGTAAAAAGGGTATGATGGTCTAGAAAAGTGAGATAACTCGTAGAAAATGAAACCGGGGGAAAGAAATCGTTGTCTCAACTCTGGGCTATGACATCGATATTCTTTCTGGATTTAGGAGTATTCAAGCAAAACACACCTAATTGCTTTAGAATCTGGTTTAGATTCGTCAGATTGGTGATCCTAAACAAAACACACGGATCCAAATATCCATGGAGGCAAAGATAAAGCGGGCCTAGAAGGAAATAAAATGGAATGAGGAATCTTTCCATCCAATAAAGAAGAAGGCATACAATTGATCAAATGACAAGCGATAAGAACTCCATCTCCCTAAAATAATTTAAGAATTCTCATGTGAAAGAGAAGTGTTGGAGTAATCTCTAGGAGATGATTATCCTTCTTCTCTGCCACCTCATTTTGATAGGGTGTGTCAGCACATAATGATTATGAATAATGCCAGATTTCTCAGTGTGCTCCTAAAAGACGAACTGAAGTATTCTTTAACATATCACCACGCAAGCAATTGATGAAAACCCCAATTGATCTTTTATTTCAGCAAAGTTTGAAAATAGAAGACTTCATTTCAAGATTTCATTAAAAATAGAAAGCCATACGAGAAAAGTCATTAATAAAGGTCACAAAATAATGAATTACTCCTTAAGATACAACTGGGCGAGACACCATACATCAGAATAAACTGAGCAAAAGGTTTCTCGACTCTTTTATTTACACGTGATGGTTAGCCAGAGCTATGATACTTATATCACAAGACTTACACTCTATATAAGATAAAAAAAAACCAAGAGTGAACAAGTCTCTTCATGAGCTGTAAAAGATGGATGACCAAACCAGTAATGAGCATCAAAAACTGAAGTGGAAGTAGAACATCTGATATGACAAGGATGCTCGTCCAGGTGGTACAACACATTAGTTTCAGTGCATGTGCCAATTGTACTCTTCGTTCTAAGATCCTGCATAATGCAACCTCCTGATAAGAAATGTTACAATTCAATATACGTGTCAATTGACTAACTAAAAGGAAACTTAATGGGAAATGAGGTAAATAAAGAATTAAAGATAGAGTCAAACCTTTTTTAGGTGTAATTGAACCAACTCTACTTTAGCGATAGATCCATAAGCTAAAAGCATTGGACTATATGTAGGTGTATTCCGATAAGAAAAGTACACCTGAATCTTTTGTCATATTATTCATAGCACCCGAACCAATGACCTAAGAGCATGAAGCAGGTGTAGAAGAGATTCAAATAGTTACTTTGGCTACAATAACAACATGAGGTATAGACAAAGAGGTTGTAGAGCCTGATGGGGTCAGAAAATAGCGCAACCTTCAAACCTCTCCTATCTCAAAGAGATATTGGATGAAGCTGTGTCACTAGATGCAGTTGATGTAGAACAGGAGTAGAGAGTTGAGACAACATGCGCTCTACGAAGCTGCTTAGGTGGCTTTACATGCAGCTTCCAGCAAGTATCTCAAACATGCCCTTTCAACTGACAATAATCACATAAACAGCTCTCTCTTAGGCCTCCACCATCTTCTGTATCTCAAGTGGCTCCCTTTTTATCTCCATGGCTTTCCTAAGATTGATAGGTAGGTTTGCTCAAATCTGAAGATCACTCTCCTGCATTTTCCTGCTCTTGGGTAACTCTAGTCAGAAATATCTTCATCAGGTTAAAATATGTGGTGAAAAAGAGAAATGATAGCTGCATTCCCAAGTCGCGCGGCCTCAAACTTCGGCTTCAACCCTTTAAGAAATATAACTACAAATAAGGCTCATGTCACCTCTTTATCTCCACAACATCTCCGGAATTAGGGTACAACTCTAGAACTCCTTAATGATCTTCTTAAAGTCTAAGTAATATTGATGCAAGGAGTAGGTATCCTGCTCGCTGGCCACCCCACATCTTCCTAACGGTCTTCAAATTAATCACTAATTTATTACCGACCTCAGTATGGAACTCAACATCATATAACAGAGTCAGCTTTATCCTTTTTCCACTCAACGATCATAGAAAAAGGAGGTGGACTAGTAAGGTGATCGCCTTTTCCTTTCCATTGATGTACATCTCGTCCATTCTCTTTCAACTATGGAAGTATACCTTTCGGCTTGAAATCGACCATTTTTGTCACATGGTGTTTTAAAAGGCGACAGCAGTCTAGACGCTTAAAAGAGCCGCACCGCACTACATTAGACCGCTCAGTCAGAAATTATGCTTACCCTTGTGTTCTTATATGTATACTCTTTGTTTGTTAATTCGAGTGTAAATATAATAAATTGGAGTTGTTTTAGCATTATTAGATGCCAAGAGCCAAAGCCTTCCACCGCCAACTTCGAGAGCCACCATCCATTTCGAGGGCTATGAGGACTAGTGATCGCCGTCGACTTTGAAGTTCTCCACATTAGTCTCAATCCAAGATCTCCATTTCGATCTCAACTTCAAATTTTGATTTTGTCTTCGTTTTCGATCTTCAACTTCAAACCCACCTTCGACTTTGACCTTCAACCACGCCACCACCGTATTTAAGTTTTGTCCTTCGAGCTTCGAGCAATTAACAATAATAGTTTTTTTGCTTTTTTTTGCACTTAAAATTGGAGAGAGACCTAGCTTAGACAATTCATTTACTATTTACTTTAAACTTTTTTGGATCATTGAAAAATTGGAAAAATTTGCTTCATTACCGGCTTGCATTTAATTATTGAGACCTTTGAGAATGCTTATTTAGACCGTATCTATAAGTGCAAAAAAATAAAGTGCCACAAATTAGAATCAATGTTTAACAAATAAATTTAAGAAAATAACAAAATAAACTCAAAATACAGTTAAATTGATGTCAATGCGTCCTGGAAGGCCGCCTAGGGGCCTATGCAGCCAGGCCCTTTCACCACACTGCTTTTTTGCCACGTTGTAATCACTATTGTCACAACGATCTCCGTCAAAGCAAAGGGCTTAATTTCCATCTTTTCAAACCACCTTTCTAATCACCACAAACAATCAACACGCAATGACCAATCTCCTTAAAGTTCTAATTAACAACCACACAATATATAGAAAAGGGAGCCCCTAAGATCTAACAAACCATACAAACCATATAACAACTTTCGCAAAATGTGAAAACAAATCTGAACTCAACATCCGATAACCCAATCACCATGACAATAAAAGCCATAGTTTTAGATCTTAACAAAAAAAACCCACCGTGATTCATTATTTTTCTATCAATGTGATGGATCTAATAGAGAAAGAGGGGTTAAAAGATCTAGGTCTAGATCTAACTCACACATGATGATCTGAGTAAATCTTGGTCAAAGAACTTGAAATCGAAAGGATCTCGAAGTCAAATCAGATCTTCAGCTTGAGATCGAGAAGGGCTTGGATCAAGGTCAAAATGAGGCTTGAACCTTGAAGAGGGGCTTGGATTGACTCTGGATCTCGAAGAAGGGTTCTTAGCAGGCTCAGATCTATGATGTAGGATTGCAATAGCTCAAATCTTAAAAAGAAGATTAGATCGTTCTCGTATCTACGATGTAGAGGTCGGTGGTGGCTCAGACTTAGGCTGAGGTAGTTGGATCGAAGCTGAGGTGGTCCGTGATGGCTCAGATCTCGTAAAGGCCGGTAATGATGATATTTATGGAGGGTGGATTCAATGTTGGGGTGTGATGATGGCGCTGTTACCATGTTATTATTTAAGGGATTGGAAGAAGAAAGAGATAAGAGAGATATTTTAGGGAATGATTTTGGGTGATTAGAGATCTTTCTCTAACATTCTTTATATAGATGTGGTCATTTACACTAGAATTTATGTATGTACAATGCACGTGAAAGATCAAAGAGAAAACTATAATAAAAATGAGCATGTATAAATTAATAAATATTGAGGGGTTATATGTGTTTTTTTTCTCAAGTTCCAAGATGCATGAATGCCTTTTTTGGGAGATGATAGAGAGAGAAAGAGTGAATGAGAATGATGTGGAAAATCTAAAATTTAGAAATAAATGTAGAAATTTTAAGATTTTTTTGAGTTTCTTTTTGAAAAATGACAAAATGTCATATGTCACCCCTTGGGTTCTAGTTATAATAGTAGAGATATCCACCTTTTTCTAATTACATTTGACTAATCACCTATATAATACTCTAGAATACCGTAGTATATTCTAACAAAGTAAGCTTCTTAATGAATTGGAGGTACGCGGGCAAACATGAGACGATTCGATATGGGGTATACAATATCTGCAGTCAAAATATATATTTTTTGTTTTTCTTATATGGAGCTCCTTGTGTCGATCCTAACAAACCTGACTGGAAGGAAACCTGCTTGCAAATATCGATGGTTGGACAACATTGTAGCATGTATGATCTATGGTCCCATGATCGAGAACATGGATGGAAATAGGTACTGATTGTACAAGTTGGAGTATATTGGACTTTGGGCCCGACCCAAATCTGCCCAATCAAGTGAGCGGGTCGAGTCCCGACCCGGAGCCGAGACCTAGCCCCTATAGGGCTCGGCTTGGGCTTGACCGTCCATACAATTGGGTACGAGTGAAGGGGTTCGTCCATGAGCCGAATCCTATCTTGGTTAGGATTCAGTTTCTAGCTAATCTAGGTCATTTTTCGTATTTTCCTCAAGGCTATATAAAGGGGCATATTAGAGGAGATATGGGACAATAAGAAAAGAGAGAAAAACTAGGGCTTCTAGCTTCCATCAAAGTAAGGTGCTTTAGAGATCTCTCCTTCGATTGTAAATTGTTATCTAGATGTCATGGTCTTGGATCCCTCCTGCTTATCCATGTGGTGTGATCCATTGATCATCTTAACGAAGACGAAGACCCCGAGATCCCCACAGGAGCTACATCCCGATCCCTCATTGTGAGTTCTCTTAACCTTATGTTGTAGGCCATAAGAGTTTTCATTATTCCGCTGCATGCTACGCTCAACGTGTTGGATTCGGATCCAGGATCGACGTGTTGGATTCAGATCTGACACCAAGATTGGACGTAGTTACTGTTAGGCTACACTTCCCTTAAAATTAGATGTATTAACTGGACAACTTTATTCTCTAAATAACTAGAAAAATAAACATTATAAAGTATAGAGGGTTTTGATGGAACTTAAACTAAGTTGTTCTTGTAGGTTTGATAACCGTACCAACAAGAACAACAATCAATCAATTACTTTGGTTTCATAAACTTTTTCCTTATGTTCCTCTCATCTCAGGTACATTGATAGCAGTGGCGTAAGTGGCCAGATTCCCCAAGAACTAGGAAATTTGAATAGTCTTCAAATTCTGTAGGTATTTCTGACTGTATAGTTGGAATATTGCTTTCCTTCTTATGTGGGTCACTCTCTTTCATTTTTCCCTTGCTAATAGCTCTCTCTCTCTCTCTCATGCAGATGGGCATCTGATAATCATTTTACTGGGAAGCTACCTGAATTTATTGGAACATTAAAGAATCTCACAGTTTTGTATGCACTTTTTCCTTTACTGAGAAGTATTTCATCATCAAAAGCCCAGAAAATTTTGTGGATGCCACTTTATGCCTTTGATCATACACTTATACAGGAGAATTGAAGGAACATCACTTGAAGGGCCTATACCTGGCAGCTTCTCTGCTCTAACAAACTTGGTAGACCTGTAAGTTGATGACTTTATCTTTTAATTCAATTACATTTTTTAGACATTGTCGAATAGAAGATATATAAATATCCTATAAAATGCTAGAAATCTTTGAACAATATTACTTGAATAATCTTGTGAAAGCATATAAATTATAAGGCTAAAGTACACTAAACTACTCATAATTATTGTTATTCTTCAGTTACCCACATTACAGGTTTTTTATTTATTTATTAGAGTGCTACAATTAAGGGTATTTTCGAATAAAGTTCCTTAAAGCCAAAGTGTAAGGGAGTTTACTGTAATTTTATAGTTTTATGGTAGCTTACTTAAAACCAGTGATAGTTAAAGACAAAAACAAACTTTTTGTACAGTGATAAGACATAAGACGGTACCTTGTCTTTATAGGTTCAAGCAGTAGGCTGTGCTGTTTTAATGGATTATAAATAGACGAAGGATTAAAATTGTTATCTTTATGGGTCCGCCACCGATTCGACATTGTTTCTTGATGTCGGAGGACTTTTCCTCAAACTCCTGTGGCCTCCCCTTTGGGTTATTTATAGGTATGCATGACATTCTCTAGAATTTGTCTTAGAGAATTTTATAAAGAGCTTTCTACATGGGTCTAAGAGTGTTCTACTTAGACTTTCGAGAAATTTCCTCGTACATCTTTCATCATCTTTCAATTTACAAGACTAGTATAGATGCTTCTGGATACTTCTCCAAAGCTGATAGATGTTTCTTGAAGTATCTAGAAATCTCGGGAAAGTTTTGGAGAATTTTTGCGTGCTCTAGAGAAGTTGATAATGTTCTATAGAATTTTTCTGTTATGTAGAAAACTTGATTGTGCTCAAGTTGTTGTTGATTTCCAACGGGAATGGTTACCCTAAGTCGAGTTTTCGGCATACAAACAGGGTTCTTAATCTTGAGGTTTAATAATAGTGACCTGTGTACCCATTAAAATCTCTCTTTGAATCAATTAAAGTTGCAACTATATTGAGTTAAGTTCTCAGAGCAGGGTTAAGTCAGGACATGTTCAGAGTAAAAAGAAAGTGATGTATAAATTTCACCGAGGTTAAAGCAAAATACACAATAAATGCGTACTTACAATTACTATAATGCAGACAGATAAGCTACACATAACAAAATTTAGCACCTTTCTTAGGTTATAATATGTTGAGAAATCTGGGAAGAGTTAAATTTTGTCTGTTTATGGCAGGATGCTAGAAAGTGCACTTTTCTAAAGCCTTTCGAAGAAGTTATTTGTTATGAAATATTAAACTCTATCATGTGGATTATAGTTAAATAATATGTTTTTCCTACAAATCAATGTACACTGTCTCCTGATGCTATACAAAACCTAGTTGTTCTTTATTAAACTAATGCCGGTGTCTGATCTGGAATTTAGGAGAATTGGTGATCTTACAGTTCAGGAGTCATCTCTTTTTTTCTTGAAGAAAATGACAAGCCTATCTATCTTGTAAGCGAAAATCTCTTCATTGCTTCTATATACAAGATGATGAGTTTTATGCTTTCTTATAATAATTATTTACCTCTGCGTTTTTATATCCTTTTTCTTTTCTAATTGTAGATCTCTTCGAAATTCTCTAGTTGCTGGTGAGCTTCCGGATCAACTTGGAACTTTCGTCAACCTCAAATACCTGTAAATTATTCTGCTTGGGATGAACTTTAACTATTCTTTTTTAACTGAAATTTCCAGTTCACTTATTTTTTGTACTTTTTTTATTATCTAGATAATGCATATACATATGATTATGTATAAATCATGCTTAAGTGGTAGAGGAACCTTCATCTCGATAAACAACAACAACAACAACAACTGAGCCTTTTATCCCAAGCATATGGGGTAGGCTACATGAACCAACATGAGAATCACGCCGGGTCCCGCACATGAATCCTCTGTCTCCACTCACTTCTATCGAACAATATACTTTCATTGAGTCCTTTGGCAACCATATCGTTTCGTATCACCTCCATCCATGTTTTCTTCGGTCTCCCTTTTGCCCTTTTGCCATTTCCCATATCGAGAGCATCTATTCGTCGAACCGGTGCTTCCATAGGTCTGCGTCGTACATGACCAAACCATCTTAGCCGGTTTTCCCGCATCTTCTCCTCCACGGGTGCTACACCAACTTTTGCACGAATATCCTCATTTCGCACCTTATCTTTTCTAGTGTTACCGCACATCCAACGAAGCATGCGCATCTCCGCTACGTGCATCTTCTGTGTATGATGCTTCTTAGGAGCCCAGCATTCTGTACCATATAATAAGGCAGGCCGAATAGCGCTCCGATAAAACTTCCCTTTCAATTTTAACGGAAAGTTACGATCACACAAAATCCCTGTTGCACTCCTCCATTTCAACCAACCAGCTTGGATCTTTTGATTAACATCACTATCGATCTCCCCATTCCTTTGGATGATGGAACCTAGATATCTAAACTGGTCGCTCGGTGATATCTCTTGCCCTTCCAATGTTATACCAATATGGTTTTGACTTCTCTGGCTACTAAATTTGCAGTGCATATATGCTGTCTTGGACCTGCTCAATCTGAATCCCCGAGATTCCAATGTTTGCCTCCATAATTCCAATTTGGCATTAACCCCTGCTTTCGTCTCATTTACTAGAACAATATCATCAGCGAATAGCATACACTAAGGGACCTCATCTTGGATAGTTCTAGTAAGCTCATCCATCACGATGGTAAACAGGAATGGACTTAATGCAGATCCTTGATGTAAACTAATAGTAATCGGAAAATCACTTGTTAAGCCGCCGCAAGTTCTGACATTTGCCACTACTCCGTCGTACATATCCTTAATTATGTCAATATACTTGACGGGGACCCCCTTCTTCATCATTGTCCCCCATAATACCTCTCTAGGTACGTTGTCGTACGCTTTTTTTAAATCAATAAATATCATATGCAAATCTCTTCTCCTCTCTCGAAAGCGCTCGACAAGTTGACGAAGCAAATGAATCGCCTCTGTCGTCGATCGTCCAGGCATGAACCCAAATTGGTTCTCTGTTATCTTAATATCCTTCCTTAGTCTGTGTTCAATCACTCTCTCCCAAAGTTTCATGGTGTGACACATCAGTTTTATTCCACGGTAGTTTGAGCAACTTTGAATGTCACCCTTATTCTTGTAGATAGGTATAAGGATATTTTTCCTCCATTCATTTGGCATCTTTTTTGTCTGCCAAATCTTATTAAACAGATCTGTCAGCCATTTAACGCCTATTTCTCTTAAGCATCTCCAAATCTCGATAGGAATCCCGTCAGGACCAACCGTTTTTCTTAAACCCATTCTGTTCAAAGCTTCTTTAACCTCAGGAAGTCTTATTTTACGCATGAAATCACGATTTATATCTTGAGATTGAATTACAAGTCCATCCAAATTCTTAGTAAAGCTCTCATTGAACAATTTGTCAAAATAATCTCTCCATCTTTTCTTGATATTCTCATCTCGAACTAAAACCTTCTTATTTTCATTTTTGACACACTTGACCGCACATAAGTCTCTAGTCTTCCTTTCCCGCATTCGAGCAATCCGGTATATATCATTTGCAGCCTCTTTAGTGTCTAATTTCTCGTACACCTCCTTGTAGACCTTAGATTTAGCTCCCCGAACAGTTTTCTTAACTTCCTTTTTAGCCATTTTGTACTTCTCAAATCTCTCCACATCTCTACTTTTCTTCAAATCTTTATAAGAATCCCTTTTAATTTTAATAGCAGCCTTTACATCTTCATTCCACCATGATATGTTCTTAGATGGTGGAGCACCACCTCTCGACTCACCAAGTAGATCTCTAGCTACTTTCTTGATACAACTAGCCATTTTGTTCCATGTTTTGTCTGGATCGTCTTCCGACTGCCAATCCGCTTCTTGTACTACACGATCTATAAAAGTCTTTTGGTTACCTTCTTTCAATCGCCGCCATTTAATTTTAGGCTCTACCTTACGTCTAATCTTCCTAGGTTCTCTTCTAAATCGAAAATCTAGAACTAAAAGTCTATGTTGAGTGGTTACACTCTCACCTGGCACTACCTTACAGTCGATACAACAATCTCTATCTATTCTTCTCGTCAGAAAAAAGTCTATTTGACTAGCACTTGATCCGCTCCTAAAAGTGATAAGGTGGAACTCTCTTTTCCTAAACCAGGTGTTTGCTAAGATCAAGTCATAAGATAAATCAAAATCTAGAATCGAGTCACCTACTTCATTCCTTTGTCCGAAACTAAAACCTCCATGGATAGTATCAAACCCACTACGACTAGTACCTACATGTCCATTAAGATCACCACCAATAAATAACTTCTCTCCACTAGGTATACTTTGCACCACCTCGTCTAAATCCTCCCAGAATAGACGCTTACTAGCGTCATCAAGACCTATCTGTGGTGCATAAGCACTAATAACATTAAGGATCTCTCCACCTAGAATAAGCTTAACCAGTAAAATTCTATCACCTTTTCTCCTAATCTCAACTACATCCTCAAGCAACCGTCTATCTATGATTATGCCTACCCCATTACGATTTTTATCTCTACCCGTATACCAAAGCTTATAACCCCAAGGCTCTATGACTCTACTCTTTTCACTTACCCACTTAGCTTCTTGCAAACACATAATACCAACTCTTCTCCTAATCATCACCTCCACTAATTCTATTAGTCTACCCGTAAGGGAACCTATGTTCCAGGAAGTTAGATGGATCCTATGAAATTCTTGCTTATTTGTAACTACACCCGGGGTCTGATGTAGCGCGCCGTCTCTGGACGACGACCCTTGCTTATTTGTCACTACACCCGGGGTCCGATATAGCGCGCCGTCTGTAGACGACGACCCTTGCTTATTTGTCACTACACCCGGGGTCCGATGTAGCGCGCCGTCTCTGGACGACGATCCTTGCTTATTTGTCACTACACCCGGGGTCTGATGTAGCGCGCCGCATCTGGACGACGACCGAGAAGCCCTTGCATATTTAACACTACACCCGGGATCCGATGTAGCGCGTCGCTGAGTAGGGGACGCCCCAACGATATTCTTATTATGGTTCATGTCATAGAATGTGACAAAGTTTTATGTTGGCTGTCACAAGCCTACCACAACCCTCACCCTTTCTCATCCGGACTTGGGACCGGCAACGGTGGGTTTAACCTTCATCTCGATAAAATAAGTGAAAAATATACATCAGTAGATTCAGTACACAACTTCCTAACAAGGAAGGTCATGGAAGAAACATTTTATATAGACAACATAAGCCTATTTTTCTGTAAGCTTATATGTAAAAGAATTCAGAATATATATTATTCACAACTTAAAGATTAAAGACCACAAGTATACTTCACTCTAAAAATGTACAATACAGACAAAAGTTGTCACCCCCCAAAATCATATAAAGATACTTCTACCGTAAATTCCTACCAATTAGGAACTTGCAAGGCCTATCTAAATCCTTTAAATACTGAAATCATTCTCGACATAATCGAAGTTACATATCTTTGATTTAAACTCGAGATCCAAATATAGTTATACACCTGAAGTACATAAATTCCTTGATCCCAAATTGGAATGCGTCTATATAAAAGATCCCAAATTGGAATGCGTCTATATAAAAGATCTCTAGAATTATATACAAACCTTGCGTTAAATATATGCGACTCAAATGCTTCGACCAAGAACGTCATTGGCTTAACTCTTTAGGAAGCTTCTCTTCTTAGATGTCGCAGCCTGCATTTTGATGAGCAGCTACATAAAAAGTGGATGAGCTATAACGCTCAGTAAGAAACAGATGCATGGTCAAATACAATATGGCTCATAACTTGAGCAAGAATATATCTTGAAATAGAATAGTCATGCCTTCATTGAAATAAGATTCATCCAATATAATGCAACATTTCCAAAATAACTTTAATGCGAAGGAAATTAGGCTAGGTTACGACTGGGAGTGTTTTAGTATGGTTTTGGCGATGTTTCCGATATTTGAAACTTGATTTTATGTATTTCTATACCTCGACTTGATCGTTTGACGTTTTTACGTCAACGTCGGGGGTATTTGGTCGTATTTTGAGTAAGTGAGCTGTAGGTTCTAACCTATGTACGGTCAATACCTCCACCCCGGTTGACATAGGTGAAACCTCACTGTTGTAGCCTGTGATCAGGAGAATCACTATTATGTCCCGCGGTATGATGCCATATAGGCGCGCGCAAAACAGTCCCAGCCGAACTGAACACTGGCCTTTCTTGTAACCTGCTTAACTTTTCTTGTCATACCAGTATTCACCTTTGCAACACATACATCACATGGACCGAAAACCAGCACGTATCACGAGCGATACTCAAATAAATGCCCACGGTATAACAATATATCCACAATTCCAACCATGGCCCCCATGTGCATGCATGTCGTCTTAACTATATGAAAATATGTGCCCTTCAACGAATCATAACAAACATATGATCATTGCATTCATTGCAATGCATTCGACATCGTAATCACATATTCTAGCCATCCTATACTTGCAGGGCAATAATAATATACGAGAGTATAACATTCTTTATAGCTTGGAAATATGTTTCAAGATATCATGCAGATAACAACCAACATTTAAGAATGGAGCAGTCTTAAAAATCAACCATCTAATAACCGTGGCATTATAATTTTCTAAACATGCAACCCATAACTTACAATACTTATCCGGAAAGCTAAGGGTCCATGCGGCTCCAAATTCTCACCTCCATCTCTTATTGTACCCTTTATGAAAATAATGCGATAATATATCTTTACTATTATAACTATCAGGGGCATGACAAAAAGTTTCTCTTTCTTTTAATTAAATAATGCAAAGAAAAAGAGAAAATTCCCTCATGGAACTCTAACACTAAAACATACCAACTCATATCCTTATACTCATGAGTTTACCTTCTTACCCCTTAACCATTCAAATGTAATAATAGTTGGTCAAAATGACCATATTTCAAAAGAAACCCAACAATTAACATATTTGTGAGAATGGTTTAAACAAGTTAGAGACCCATTTCTCTTGCTCTTCTAGTTAATAGCTATTCCCACAGCTATAGGCCTAGCTTATCGTCAACTTATCTATCCCAATTGGTGCATTTGGTATCTCCAAACTAACTAAAATATTATCTTGATGGCTAACAGTATTTTTTAGGATCTTTCTGGTAGCTTTTACAACTTTAAAGTGGCTGTTTGGGGGCAAATACCAATATCTATGATTAGCAGGAACCTTAGAATAATTATCCAGACCCATAACTTAAGTTAAACGGTTCGGGTCGGGTCGGGATCACAACCAAACCGCATGCAAACTCAAACCCAAATTAAAACCATATCCTTCATCCTCGTCTCCTTTCTCTCAAACATGGGTTAGAACCCATGTTTCAAGAGGAGTGGTGGCCATGGTGGCCACCGGCGATGGCGGCGAAGGGAACTGGCGGCCTCAAGGCGGTGACGGCTGCGGGTCGGACTTTTCCGGCGACCTCCGTCGAGGGGTAGGTGACTCATTTAATTATTTTGTGATTATTCTACTCATTTACTTGTACTACAAATTAATTATATGAACCCATGAGTAAATTGGGACCAGATTCATACCCTTAGCGCGAATCTTAAGAGAGTTTGAGATGGGAATGAACATCTTTAGCTCCATGGCATCCAAACCAAGTTTAGGATTTTTTTTCCAACAACTCCTTTTGTTTTGTATTTTTCTCTGTCTTGGCCATATTTTGCAATTTACACCTCTAAAATGTGTTATAGCTATGATTTTGGGTTCTCGCAAAAGTATACCTAATTCCATCACCGGTTCACAAATATTAAATCTGAAGTCCTTTTTTCTAACTCTTCTAAACTACAGCCGAAGATTATAATACATAGGAATAGTTTACACACGAGGAAACCCATGCAATGTAATGATTCCGAGAAAGATAAGGCTTTATATAGTGTTCGCCACTTTTGAAAAACGTGGCCCTTGGAATCCCTATTATGTTGATAATCATAATCACAATCCGAGTCTTTTCCCATCAAAATGAAGCCAGCTATGAAGCATGGGTGTATGAAAGATTTCACATAGTTTTACGATTGTACCTGATGTATCTATACCAGGTTAAGGTGATGTATCTATATCGGATTTGTATTTGTTAAGGTGAAGCATGAGTATTTTCCCTCTCTTAACAAGTATCATGTTAAGGTGATGTATCTATATCTGATTTGTATTCATATCGGCTTCAGTGCTTCGTTGAGGATACGTGTAGGATTTTTACTAACACATCCTAAATTTATATTGTAATCTAGATATATGTTACATGAATCAATTACTAAGGCACTGACAATCTATGCAGTAACAATATATAATTTAAATTAATTCATACATGCATCTGTGCAATTTTTCACTTTTTTTAGCAGAAAAAAATTAAAGAAATTATTATTGTTTGAATAATACAGTTTTACATAAATAATATGATCAGTTGGCACACTTCAAATTCTCTCGAGGAAAAATACATAAAGAGAAAGAATCTAAAAATTACATTCGTAAAACCAGAGAAAATATTTGTATATTAGATTAGATTTTCCAAAATGATTTTTTTATGTTCTTAAGGATATATATTTAGAAATAAAAATGAATGCATGGCAATGAATTGTATCTTGTGAATATTGAAAGAATTGTGAATCAATGGACAGTTTCTTGTCGTATCTTGTATCTATATTGGAATTCATTCTGCTTCGGTAGTCTACAAAACTGTAGATAACGAGGCATGTGGCATGATGTTACATACCTGACCAATGATCATCCTCCAAATCTTGTTACATTGGTGGACGAATATCCCGATGATAAATAGGAAAACATAGTTATCGTATACAATAATCATCTAAGTAGGAAATATTCTAAGTAATCGTCAACAACTAGACCTTTTCTTACCAAATTAATATAGAGCCGGAAGCTCCACGAAGGATTTCAAAGCCAAAAAGCATGACGTCAAGCTTCTATATGGTGGTGCCAAATTCCTGGCTCTAGTAATTTGGAGCAAGAGAACTCCATGACACAAACATCTAATTTTGTGTCACTTTTCACTACAAGTTAAATCATTCCCCATTGACTATTGATTGCATTATTTACAGAACTTTCTGGCTGTAGAAGCGCTTTTTTCTCATCTAAATGTCCGTTTAATTCCTTGAATTAGAGAACACAAGCATCACGTCTTTTCAAAGGTTTAGAGAGTGGAGATTTATCATTTTCAAAAAAATATTAGCTTAGTTTCAGATATCTTGTACTCTTTAAAACTTAACAAAATTTATATCATATTCACTGATGAAAATACTATTTAACTTCTTACAGGGACTTTAGTTTTAATAAATTAACTGGACAGATACCGAGCTCGTTCGAAAATCTCAAATCATTACAGTTTCTGTAAGTAGTATTCTTCTCATTATAAATTTTATGCTGTTTACGCTGCACCTTTATCAATGTTATAGCTGGTTTCTATTATATTTGATTTAAGGCTTGAATCATTGTTGGAGTTCTAGTAACCAATTTAATTAGATGTCAAAGGTAACTATTCTTATAACTATATTCTTGGGACAGCCTCTTACGCTTATCGTATGGTGTACTTAAACCCTGTATTTTTCGTAATTCCCATTCTATGTTCTATCTTCAACAGGCAAAAGAGAGAAAAAAAATAGATTGGGATTTGATTAGAAACCTTGTACCTAATACTGTGCTTTCCTTCTTCAACAGAATCTGTCTACATGTATATTTTGGGATTTGGTATAACTCTATTCCCTTATTCTTTGTTTTAGTTGCTACGAATTCAGAACTTTGTCATCCTAATGGATTTCAAGGATGTGCCTTTATTTTTCCTAAATCCATGAGTCGATTATGTAAGGAGATGTTTCAATAGGGGTGTTCTAAAAAGACCGGGTTTCCATCGAGAATAGTGAGGGTTGTACTGCCAAGTGCCAAGTAATAGAGGCTCCTTCATAAGGATCATGAATGATGAAGATGTAAGAAGTTTGGTCGAAGTCATTTGGTGTGTAATCAAGATGAGTATAGTATTGATTAAAGTCGGGCTTTCACCCGAAGTCATAAGGTTGCACCCATGCCGGATCACCCCTCGCCCAAGTAAAATAGGGTTTGTTTCCTCTCACTTCACTTTGTTGCATGCCTTCAATTTGTGACCTTGTCTCAATTCTCATGCCATACCAACTCTTCCACCTCTTGGGAGCATACATGTACGATGCTAAACAGTTAAATGCTTACAAATAGAACATGGGAGTATCTAAGTAAACTATGTATGAGTAGCTTTAATTCGAAAGAAAACTAGCAAGCCTAGCATATAGAATCTAAACTGAACATGCGCACTTGCAGCAAGCAACTATAAGGACTTATGAAAAGAATCTTTAAGGTCTTAGAATTCACAATTCTACATAAGGATGCAAAATGAAAATCGAATCAGAAGTATCCATAGAAGTAAATAAATCATAGATATTTCTAATATCAATGTTTCAAATTTCCCTTTTCAATCCTCATGTTAAATCTAAATCGTAAGCCTTTATACTTTTTTAACAGAAACTAAATCATAGTTTTCTTTGGAAAATTCCAAAAAAAACTAAATCATAATCTCTAGAAGAGCCTCAGATCATAGACTAAGGTGATTAGAGACAGTAGATCCTCTGACAAAAAATTTATCGATAGAAACCCTAAAAGTTTTAAAAGAAGATGTGTAATTTCAATATCTCCAGGCTTCCCAGTAGCTTAAGGTATGTGATTTCCATATTTTTCTGTCTCTCTTCGGATTCTTTCACTCATTCTATGATTATGTTTATATGTTGCACCAACAAACATGTGATACACTCCTCTCAGCTTGAAGCCTAGTGACGTACTTTTTGTAGCTAGCCACTGACAGATACAAAAAGAGTGATACGCAAAAAGGAAAGGTATACTGCACCAAAATCACACTTCCTCCATGGACAACTATTTGTTTTCTTGGTCAAAAATGATAACCGAGCCTTCTGATGTGCTTTATACCATTTAGTGAACATGTAAAACTCATGTATCTTTGTAAAGATAAAAAAATGTATACCATCTAAAAGTAATAATAGTCCAAAAACCCCTTATAACATTCATAGAACCTTGGTCTGAGGTTTCGGATGAACGTCCTCGTTTTCAGTCGTATCGGACCAGTCTCGATGGGGACTTGTTCAAAATTACCCTATAAAACTCGGTATCGGACAATATTGTTTTATATCGGTTTGTATCGATGAGATTTCTGCTGGTACAAAACAAATATCAGCCCAGACCAACAAAATATCGGTGATACAGACATAGATAACAATACTTCAGAGGCAATATATTTTGATTATTTTCATCCCAACATAGATAACAATAGTGCTTGCTATGTTTTCTCTAACGTGACTGATTGCAAGTATGTAGGGGTTACTGATTTTTTTTATTTTTTTATTTTTTCGCTAAAAGAGGTATACAATGTCAATGTTAGAACTCAGACAACATAACTAGCATGAGATTGTGTATGTTATTTTTAAGCATAAAAATCTGATTCTAGCTTACTTTACAAAACATCATGTACAACAGCCATATGGCATCCAAGACAAATTATTCTGTTTATGGTTTGCTTACAGCATTTTATTTTTCTTTTAGCACTGTGCAAAGTATAAGGACATTGTTGTACCATTATAGCATACTTTTACTTGAACACAATAATTTTATTGATGATGCATCAATAAGACTACCAAATTTAATTAATTCCATATTGGTCCGCAGAAGTTGCGGTCGGGTTCATCCCTACAGTCATCTTGTTTACACATAGTGAACCTTAACCGTGTTACTAACATTGTCATCATTCGTGATGCTGCCAGTGGAATCTATATTGAATGGCAACATAAATGCAAACCTCATTATTTTTGGGTTACAAACCCAATCTATTGAACAACTCTACTGAGATATCTTCAAAGCCACTTGTTCAGGCTATTGAAAAGATATGATGCATATTCTTGATATGCAATCACATAAAAAAAGCTCTGAATCAATATCAAATGAAACAAAGATTCCTTGGAAAATCAATGAAGCAAAGAATAAGAGAGTTTGGGTCAATACATGTACTACTGATTGCACATATTGTGTAGGGCATTATTTATTTAATAATTAAATCACTTCCTGGTCTTCACTTTCACAAAAGTTGAAAGGTGTTCAATCTTTTGTAGTTTAGAAAATACTCAGTTCCAATCTTTTGCTATGGGAGCATTTCCCTTTAAAAGAAACTTATAAATTTAAGTTCAAACTTAAAGTACTTTTTAACCTTAGCTTTACACTAAAATTTTCTAAACCTGCCGCATATATTTTCTTCTTTATCGAAGCACTTAAATTCATGTTTGCTTACATTTAATCTTAAATAACTGTTTTAACCTGTCGTGTTTCAGATATATCGGAAACAACAATATAACAGGAGATTTGCCTCCAAATATTGTAACTCCGAAACTCATTGCTTTGTAAGTTTAATCTACATTTTCCTCTCTTGATTTGTTTTTAGTTTTTCATAAAAAGAAAATTTCATTGACTATGGCTTACATTGAGTAGCATGGCCTCCTTGCAATCATACCGAGTCTTTTTTTCCTCTAAGTGCTACCACTATCTTTCACTTTGATCATCTTACATTGTTGCTTGGTTCCCGATCACTACAATGATGTGTTTGCAACTCTTATGCATTAACCATTGGGAACATTGAATGCATGTATTGTTTTCTTATTTCTTTGGTATAATGTATGTGAATACATTAGTCTCCTCAGCTGGAATACTGGTACTAAGAAGGGATCAAGAGAGAGCTGATATATGAGCAAGATGGTCACATCTTAATGTTTTAGGAAAATAAGAATTCTTGTGCCAACTGCAGTGCTTTGAACATGCATTAACAGTCATTTATCTTCACATAAGAGGACCGTTAAAGTTGGAATATATCTTCTTTAAGAGAAAGGCTTGAGGGCTTGAAAATTACTTCAAATTTCATGTACTCTGATTGAATTTTGAATTCTTGACAAGGAAATTCAATGTGTGCAATTACAGAAAGGAAGAGTATACCGAACGTATTAGGGGAGAAGTGGGTCCCACACGGCTCGAACCTTGTAACTCAAAAAATGTATATATGACGCTTTAGAAAAGAGATTGAGAGAAGATTTAGAAGCGATGATGTTAGAATAAGGGCGCTCAACTTGCTGGGACGAGTTAGAATATCCTCCACACCTTCCAATAACTTTGGAGTTTTGGTGCGGTTGCATTGACCTTAAGAGATGAAACTCTCTGTAGCCGGTTAACGATGGTCAAGTTTTCGGAGTTCAGGATAATACGACAATCAATCCAGAGAAAATACTAGACCAAACTTCTGTTTTGACTAACACGATTATTTTCAAAACAAAAGGCTTGCGCGTTGACATGAAAAACATCCATGCTGTCATGTCTCTCTGAAGTTTTACCTGGTAGGCTGTGACAGTAAATGAGGGTAAAAACCCTATATCGACATCGAGAATGGATAATGCTCATATTGTATGATGGAATAAATGATGCCCAATATAAACTTTTGTTAAAAAAATACAGGACAGAAGCATAACAACACCTGGTCTAATACATTATCCACATGTAGTTTCCTACTATTACCAAACTTACAATCTGCTTTTCATTACTTAATAGAGTAGAGGTATTTTTAGGTATATCTATATTATTAGACTAGGATTGTTTATTACATGATATAACTAAAATAACCTTACTCTCTTGAGAGGAAAGGAACAAGTGTCGCCCTATAACTTAGCGTCTTGTATGTTACCTTGCTGCATATCTTGCATCAAAGAGCCAAAGTTGTTATTGTAGGTTAATTCTACAGTTTGTTTTCATTTGATAACTATGTTACATTGTAATCCTTAGATGACAAAACCCCAGATAACAAAAATCGGAAGCAAAATAGCATGTAGCATCACGTGTTTCTTGGTTTTAATTGTGAGTTGCGGTGCATGCTCTCTGGCTTCACGTTAACAATATATACCTTTATTGGGGCATTACTGGTTGAATATGACTAAATATTCTAATGAGGACCAATTTGTTAAACAATTAAGAATATTAATAGATGGTGGCAGATTAACGCCTTGCTAGTTGTTAATTACTACAGATGGCTTTCTATATTTGTTGGCAGCTGGATTATTTTTTGGACGGGTTTTAATGTGAAAGATTATTCAAAATTGACAAACTATGCTTAAACCTAAACTTAACTGCTGAATACTTTTTGGTCTCATCAATTTTTGTCACAGAGATGTCTCTTTTAACCCTGTATCCGGAAATTTGCCTCTAAAAGATGCCAACACACAGTTGTCCGTGTAAGTTAAACTTTTTTCTTCTATTTCTTCTGCATGCAATTAGGTTGTTTCTTACTTCCTATTGCTTCAATTTTTCAAGTTTTCTTGCTTCTCTCAGTACAGCTAGTACTCCTGTATATTCTTTCTGAGTTGAAGAATACTGATTATCTTTTAATTTTTCTTTACTGTAGCAACACTCTTGGAACTTTCTTGGACACAAATAGTTTAAATGGCAGGTGAGTGCCTAACTAAATGAAAAAAAACCTCACTCCGATACTTAAGACTTGTGGTAGAAAAAGTTACTTTTACTTCAAATGAAATATAAAATTATATGTTTTCATTTTGATGGTTTAGTTACATTCAATTGGAACACATGTTTCCCCAATTCCTAGCAGTTTAACCTTCTATATGCTAAAGTGGATACCTTAAATTTTTAGAATTACATTCCCAGTTGAATAATAACTCCCAAGATTCGGGAAACTCAAAAATTAAGATGATAAATTTAACTTAACTACCCTTAACTATCGTCGTTCTTCATTACACTCCCTTACAGGTTTTTATAACCGCAAATTCCTGTAAATCTTTTTTAACAGAGAGTTCTTTTTCACTAAAATATGCTTAAATTAGCTATTTAAGCATATTTTACTTGCTAAAACTTCAAGGTAACTAGAAATGCTCATAGTTAAGGGTAGTTTAGTGAAATTTAGCCAAATTAATATTGCTGGCATTTTGAGGTGGATATCATGGTATAATATGCATTAAGATAGTATTAGGAAGGGAAACCTCCTTGGAATTCCTTGCGTAGAGGATGCTGATCAGCTTTGGAATGAGAAATTAAATGAGCATGTACTATGATACAAATGCATTATATAAAACTGAACCAACTGTTGACTATTGAGTCAGGGGGCAAGATATGTGATTTCTTACTGATATTTCTAGTATGGTTCACAATCTTGGCCGATCCGATTTCTGAGACCTAGATTTCGGACCTTGGTATTGGTTGATTATTGGGGATTAATTATTAAGTAATATATTAATGTTAATTAAGTGCTTGTAGTTTATATGACATTATTTATTGGAACAGAACATCAAAAGGTTAGTAGTTTTCTTTACGACATATTTAAAACAGCTCTCTAACAATCATTATCTACTAAAATATGTAACATTATTTATAGTAATTTGTAATACTATTTATAATTTATAATAATTATTAGAAAGCTTTTAACCAAATGATAAAATTCCGTATCCCGATACAAAATGACGATACAGTTGAGAATTGAGATGGCCAATTTTGATGCAAAAAAGACATTCTGATACCAATCCTGTTATCTTAAACCTTTTATTTAATATAAAATCAGTACAATCACTGAAGTTAGGACATAATTTCTTAGTCTTCAATAAGCAAGGACTGGAAAATGACAATTCCAAAAATTGAGGACATTATCTACTCTAATTTATGAAATGTAGTAGTTGTAATGCTAATTTTTTTTTGCAATTTAATACATCATTTCCAGATTCTAGTTAAAATGCTGCTAACCAAATTTCGAAAAATGAATTATTATTTTTTTGAGCGGCAAAGCCTTCATGTAACTCCATTCCATAACAGGCATATAACTCCTAAATAAAAACCTTCATGAGCTAACATGCAAGTTCTAGCCCATTCTTACTTTCCGCGGAAACGAAAATCGTTGATTGCTTATTGGCTTTGCCAAGTTTACTTCCAAGCAACAATAACAGTTCTTCATTGTAGGTTCTGCATATTAAATTGATGCCAATGTCACATGAAGCTGAAGCCCTTTAAACTATTCAATTTCCTTGTTTAGTGTTTTATTATTTCAAGAATTAATTTGTACAATTATACAGCTGGAATAATATGTGCAATGCTGCAATTTTCATTCCCCTTGTCCATATAGCATTTCATTTTAACTTCATCCTAAAAGTTGTTAGGTGTAGCTATTTAAATGTCTCTTGTTCGCAAGTATTAAAGTATTTCCAAAATTAAAGTGAATTTAATTCGGTATAATGTGTGGAATAAATGATGAACTCAAAAGTAAATATTAAATAAGAGCACTGCTGCGTAACTATGACTTTGTAATTGGTATTTGGCACGAATGTGAGTAATTGTAACATCAGTTACCAATCTAGAAGTACTGAATTGTTTTCATTTAGAAAGTAAATGACCGAATAATTATAATAGGCTCTAGTCTCAGATGTAGGGAATAATTCCATTCTTAGCATTAAATAAGTTCAACATTGCTTCCATATAAATAACTAAGATAAATGAATCCTACATTATTGAGATGTTATACTTGACTAAATGCTCGTACTTTCCTTTTTAAGTAGGGGCAGCTTTGGGATACTAAAGTGCCTTCAAGTAGGTTCTTCATGCACCCGCAATGCTATAACATGTGAGTATGTTAGATATGTTCAAAAAAGAAGATAAAAGTTGCTTCAAATTAAATCACGTTTTTCAGTAAATATTATTTACACATGTTAGTTTTATTGCGAACATGTTATTTGCATTTAGAATATTCAGCATTGGTTTTGCGGCACACAAATTCCTCTAATTTATTGCACTATCCCCCACCAGTTAATTAAATTAATACATAACCGCTCATACTATATCATTATGATAAGAAATATCTGTAGAAAACTCACTTTTAAAGAATATTTTCTAACATATATCATGCAGTAATATATCTGGCCAAATCAGTTGCAGATGATGATCATGTCAAAGACATGATTTGAATTAAAATCATTTTATCAGACAATAGTCATATGAGCCCAATTATATCTCCCTCAATAATCTTGCTATTCCTATTTGAATTCAGTGTGTAGACTGCAATTTTTTTTAAATTTTGTATAATTTGCAAATTTTCATTATTAATATTAAAATAGCTTGTGTTAAGGAGAAATTTTAGTAAATTTCTCTAAAATTAAGTTCTTACATTACTTAAATGTGGCTTTTTTCCCTTTGTTCCTTTGTGATTCAATCTCAGTAGGAGATTCTTCATTGGCCATTAACTGTGGAGGCCAAGAGGTAGTTTCATCATCAGGGATTGATTTCTCGTATGACTTTGAAGCTCTTGGGGCAGCATCCTTCTACATGAGCACCAAAAAGCAATGGGTTATCACCAACAATGGTTTCGCTCTCTCAAATCCTTCTGGTCCTCACTATATAGCAACAACAGATTCGCAAATTCTCGGAACCCTAGATTCTGAACTCTACAAAACAGCAAGGATATCTCCAAGCTCTTTAAGGTACTATCTCCTTGGTTTCGATAATGGCATGTACAATGTTGATCTCCATTTTGCCGAGATAGTAATGGATGATGCTTCGCTTTCTTGGAAAGGCCTAGGAAGGCGTTTATTTGATATTTACATTCAGGTATATATTAGTTTTCTTGTAATTAAATATATAAGGGAAATTAATTGCATATAACACATACATTATACCTAATCCTTGAATAAAAATCTGGCTTAATTTCACTGAACTAGCTACCAAAAACTATACACATTTTTCACTAAACACTGGTATGTCGGTTTAGTTGGGGAAAAAAACCAAGTTGCTTTAACATGAAAGTCATTTGTAGTGACTCAAAATATAAAAGTTTTTGGTAGTTTTGAGGGTATAGTTGTTTGTTTTTCAGTGAATTTAAGTCTAAAAATTCAGGTAAATTACATAAAACGCCATTGAACTTTTCCAGATTTTCAAAGAACACAAATGAACTATGAACACCATCACAGGCGTGGTGTGCTATGCTACTTTGAGTGGGATTAGATGTAATTTTCTATGAGATTGATGTTCCTATGAAATAGCATAGGAATCTCCTACAACTTCTTATTAAAAAAAACAACTATCCACCAATTTTTGGAGATACTTTTTACTCTTTCAACGAGTGGTTGCAAAATTAAAGGTTTACAACAATAAAATATTTGACAATCCTAGAATAATGGGAAAAAGATCATGATATAAAATTTTAAAAAATGGAGCATCCATGCTTTAGAGCATGAAGATTCATTCCAAAAATTGATAAGTTGGTTTATTAAGAAGTTGCATCGAAAAATTTTCTATTCAATTTCATAGGAACATCTCTGCATTTTAATACATTTTCTAACTCTCCAAGGGTGTTTAATGCAATTTTTGAAGTTAATGGTGTCTATGCAAAACGGCAAAAATTCATTGGTGTTTTATGTAATTTAAAACCCTATAAATTAGACACAATATACATGATGGATAATATATGGAATTAAACCATGAATAAAAATAGGTGGATTTAGAATTAAGTCAGATGAATTGACGATCCAATTTGATTCAACTTCAGGGCAAGAGAGTGGTGGAAGACTTCAATATTAAAGATGAAGCTAAGGGAGCTAAGAGAGCTGTTGTAAAAACTTTCCAAGTAAATGTTACCAACAATATCCTGGATTTGCATTTCTTTTGGGCTGGAAGAGGGACATGTTGCATTCCGCTTCAGTCAACCTACGGCCCCCTGGTGTCTGCAATACAAGTTTCTCAAGGTTAAAATCTTTTTCGTTTGGCAAATTGAATGAAACCCCTTTTTTTGCCTATATAACAGGACACTACTCTAATGTTTAATAACCCCAAATTTACATGTTCTGTCGCTTATTATTATCAATATGTTTCTGCCACTTCTTTTCCTTATAAAAAAATAGTTTTAGGTAATGAAAGAGATTAGGATTAATAGTGATATAATTAGAGGCTGAATTGAGGTCTCTAATAGCACACCAAACGGGTGGAAAAATGGTAAAGTATAGGAATTGTAACAAGGAGGTCACAGCTTATAGGTTCGAGGAATCCTTAAGGAAAGATAGGAGGGATTAATTAACCCACCTACGTTCTCTAAAAGAAGAAATGAGGTCTAATTTGGGAAGGCAAAAGTTATCAGAAACAAATACCAATGCTTGGTAAAATTGGGGGTAAAGAGCAATATTTCAGAAGTTAAGGATGCAGGGAGCATTCGTTTCATCTTCTTTTGCCTTTTCATTTGGCTATTTTTCTTATTTATTTCATCATATTAAAAAAAGGCTAATTAGCAGGAAATACCCGTAACATTTTACCCCAATAGCAGAAAATGCCCCTGACTTTCTAAAACTAGCACTGTGCCCCCTTCCACTTTAATTGATTCCCAAAATACCCTTAACTTAAATATTTATATCAAGGGCTTTTTGAAATACCCCAAAAAATTCTATCCAAATTTGATGTACCTCTATTATTCTTCGATAGTATCTATACCTTACAAAATTCTTTAAATTTTTTTAAAATACAACATCATTCATTACATGATGGTAATTTTGACAAAAATCGGTTAAAAAAATGTAAATATCTCACAATCCTTTCTTAATCCTTACCTGCTTTCAAATTCCCAAAACAAAAATTGCTTGATCGAGTTAGGTTTTTTTTATAAGATTTAATTGATTTAGGTGTTTTATTTTTTAAGTATTGATTTTTTTATATTAGGATTTGCACTAGTCTAGATTTCTTTTCGGTTAAAATTTTCTAAAATTTAGGTTTTTTTATAGGCTTACTTCCAAAAAAATCAAACATTTTAGCTAAAATACAATAAACCCCAAAATAGTTTCAAAATTACGAGAAACTTCAATGGTATGCAGTTTTATGCTATGTATTGCTGACGTGGCACCTGAATTTTTGGGGTTTCTCGTAGTTTTTGAAAGTTTTTGTTGTAGTTTCTTGTCTATTTTGACAGTTTTGTGGTAGTTTCTTATGTATTTTAAAACTTTTTGGGGTTTCTCGTATTTTAATTAAAAGATTTGAGAGTTTTTTGAAATTAAGCCTTTTTTATATTAGGGTTTCTTAATTTGGAAGTAAATAGAGAAGACAAAAAGAAAGAGAAAAGAATTAGAATTAATGGGACTAAGGAATGAGAAGAAAGAAGATGAAGGTTGGGTTTTCTCGGTTTGTTATGAAAAGGATGATGATGACGATGATGATGAAAGCAAATTTGGTATTTGAAAAGTAAATTAAATTGAAAAAATAAACTTAACAGCCACCTAATAAATGGAGGTATTTAAAAAACTTAAATAATTTTGAAAGGCGTGAATAATATCGAAAAATAATGACGGTATATAAGAAAGACAGAAAGACAGAAAGACAGAAAGACAGAAAAAAATTGTTTTTAATTAAATAATTGTATTAAGGGCATTTTGGGAATCAAATAAAGTCGAAAGGGGAAATTGTTAATTTTGGAAAGATAGGTGTATTTCCTGCTATTGGGGTAAATGTTGGGGGTATTTCCTGCCATTTAGCCTTAAAAAAAACCCAATCTAGTGTGCCATTCTAGGAAATTTCCCATGATGGCAGTCGAAAACATCAAGTATTGATCGCTCTCTTAGATGATGAGCGTAGTTCATCTTGATATTCATGTTCTAAAACTTATTTGCACTAATTATCATGTGATTTAGATTTTTTCCCCCCATGATCCAGAGGTATCAAATGTTCAATTATATGGAAACTGTGAATTTTGCTATCATCTCACAACTTTAAATCAATAAGCGAAGAGTATCGAAATCATATAAAAGAAATAGTTTAAACCATGTTGATCAAAATGAATGTTAAGATCTGCTAGAAGGCGGTTTAAGGTTTCACATTTTGACCGCCACTATAAAAGTCCCCTAAGTGACATTATGTATTCCTTATGGACCATGGCCCTTTGTTATAATGACCGACTTTATCTTTCATCAAAAGTGGCTCAACATTATTTTACTTATATCATGAATTCAGCTGGTGTCGAGCCAACAAGGAGCCATGGTGATAAAAAACTTGGAGCAATCGTGGGAATTGCAGTTGGGTGCGCGGCTGCGATATTAATATTATCGTCTCTTATTTATTTATGGTGGAAAAAAAAGACCATAAATCATTCCCTATTGCATACAGATTCTTCAACAAAAGTGGTGACATTCTAGATGTGGTTTGTGGTCCTTTTAAGAAGGAATCGGGGGTGTTGTAAGACAATCTTGTTAATGTTGTAATGCCTTGTATGTTAGCTTGTGTTTCTTGTTCATATATTTGCAATGTCCTAGAAGAATTTATCTCATGAAGTATAAGAATAAAATGCTGCACTGTTTGTTCTTCTTGAAGAGTTGATATAATGCAACTATAAGAATGATATGCTGCTTGATTATACTATAGCAGAATTGGAAAGTTAACTCTTTTATTGCTTGAGACCTTTGGTACAGTAGATAACTGACTATCTAGAATAAGGGGAGCTCAAATATGAGGACAAAAGGTGAAAGGTTTATTGCACCAAAAACCTCTTGTTGAGAGCCGTAAACTTCAGCTGTTATCTAGGAACCCCTTGAATTTAAAATTTGTTACCTCCCTACCTCCTAGCCGTTAAATTTCAATTTTAAGTTGTCATGTGACTGGTTTTTGGGTTTTTCTTTCCAATTTACCCTTCTTCCTATATTAACACCCTTGGAACCCGTTTTCTTGTAAATCATGAGATTTTAACTCAATTTGGGTGGGTTTAGCTTTCCTCATCTAAAGATGGCAAGATATGTTGCTCGGAGCTCCTTTGGGAGTTGAGAGCTCATATATATAGAAGGTTCTTTGAATGCTTCTACTATCCTAAGAGGGGTGAATTCTTTAAGAGGTTGTTGATATACCTCTAACTCTAAGAGGAGTGGAGTATGCTTTTAAAGTGCAGAGGAGAGATAATTTATTATAAGTTGGTGTCTTGCATTTGGAGGAAAATTGAGCATGTCTCTAACAAATAGAGAAGCGCAGACACCAGAGTTGAAACTTCTCTAGGTTCAAAGGCTAATCAAGCCTGGTTGATAATGGTGCTGCTTTTATCGGTTCTAATTTTGGTGTTTGTTCATGTATTTAAGCAGATAAGCAAGTTAATTTAAGTTGTAATATGTATTAGATGAAAGTTTTAAATGAAAGTAATTTAGTTTTAGTTGCGGCAAATCTATGTTAAGGAACGATAGTGTGTGAGGTGTTTGTGTAAATGATCAAATGAACATATTTGAAATCTCTTTTTTTAGTTGTTTGAATGTTGGTGGTTGGAATATGTTTGTGTAAATGCATGATTGCTTGAATGATGGTGTTTCGAATGTGTTTGTTTAAATAGTGATCATCTTTGCCATGCATAACACTAATGTTTTATTGGAACATGATGCTTGCATAAATGCTTGAGTGAAAAAATTTGATATCGCAAATTCGGATTCTTAATTAGATGGTAAAATTTTGATAGAGAAGGAGAAAGCATCTCCACTGCAACCCTAACTCCTACGAAGCTCTTAAAAATGAAAATCGTTTTCCATTATTGATGATGCTAACAAGTGGTGTCTCCTCAGATTACGACACGTGGCGGATGACGTGTCTTGAGAGCTACGGAGGGGGAGAGGGAGGGGGGAGGGATAAATGAGTTGCCTCAGGGACATTCCTCGGAATAATCTTCTCGAGACATGTATCCGACCTTTCGGAAGACCTCCCTGAATACATTCCACCTTCGCCTAGGAAACTACCAACAGCTCGTCTCCGAGCTTTCTCAGTCTCCTTGCTCGTCTCCGAGGCTTCTGACGCGCCGAGCTCCCTCAGCCTCCCAGCTCGTCTCCGAGCCGTCTGACGTGCCAAGCTTCCTCGGCTCTCCCGATCAACCGAGAACGCGGATCCCAAGCGTCTCCGCGACGGCTCCGCGTATCTCGCCAAAGTGAGATATCCGCCGCCCCACGCTCCGCGTCCCACGCAGGCTCGCTCCCCCATTAATGAGCGGATCCCGCCATTAACACGGGCGTAACGTAAGGGCGTAACTGATGACGAAGATCTCGCACCGACTCGCTCTTTGCGATCATTATAAAAACCCCACTTCCAGACGACTCAGGTAACTCAAATTCATTCCAATAAGCCACCACTCTGTCAATATTCCTCGGCTCTAACTTGATCGTTGGAGGGTCCTACGGTGGTCACCCACCCTGTCACGACCCGAAAGTACGGAACGTGACCGGCACTTAGATTACGAAACGTCTAGAGGCGCAACGTAACCTAAGTAAGCCGAAGCCCAGAAATCTAAACCATAAAAAGAAGAAGACGTAAAGGAAAACATGTAGAAAACAAGTTTAAAAGCAACATCCAATTTTCTCAAAAATTTCGGTATAGTCTCCTTTGTAAAAACCGGCCCCAAACGGGTACAAACAAGAATAATATATATACAAACAATAAAAAGCATCCCCAAACGGGAGCTAGCTCTACGCCAAAAGGCGGAAACAACCACATCAAAGCACAATAGTATACAACGCCAAAGGGCGAGGCTCAAAACTCAAAAGAAAACAAAACCACCAAATATCATAATAATACAAGCGCGGCTCTAAGGTCGAAATAAACAACTGATCCAGTAAACTATCAAGTAATACAAGTTTGGTTGATGGAGCTTTCTAGATACAAATGAAATAATAAAAGTACAATGGCGGTCCAGATACAAGTGAACCAACCTACCGTACAAATCACCCTGAGTGAAAAGATGTGCCAGCAAACAGCCAGGAAAACCTATACATCGAACTTGTAATAAAATTTAGCACAACGGGGGTGAGTTGCCAACTCATGAGTAGAAAATATCTGCGAAAAGAAATCGAATGCACGACATTGTCCTATATCATAATAATATACTAATATACTACTAGGCATCAAGTAAAGACATAATAATAAGCTACGTGCAAGTGCAAATGCTCCGTGCTCGTATCAGTGTCTCATATAGAACTATGTCATGTGAATGAGTATGCATGCACCATGAATGTGAAATAACCAATCCTGAAATCTAGATATATTTGTATAAGAAATCTTTAACTTTTATCATGGTAAAATGTGTATAGAAATCTGAAATATCAACGATGAAATCCATGGAAATCCGTGTCAAGCATCGACACAAATCATGTAAATCTCAAGTCTCAATACCTCAATACCTCATAATCTCAATGTCTCAATATCTCGGGCCCTGTCAGTCCGGATTGGCCCATATCATCAAATCTCACGACAACGGTCGGTATCATCCGGATATCTGCCGCGCCAGACATCACCGGTAGGTAGTCCTCCCCTGCCAGGCTCATCGTCTACAACTCGATCTTCTTGCTCCGGGATACCATACCGGGCCCACCATGTATCCGAGACGGTTCATCCACTCCTCGAATCGGGTCTCGAAATCCAACAGAAAACATGAAATTTCATGGTGGACGACACATACATCACGAGAAAACCGCATCTTATGTTTTAAAAAGAGAGGAGGAGAAAGAGAGAGAGAAGTTTTTACATATTCTTTCGGTTTTCCCCAAAAATCCAGAAATCTCATAGAAATCCAAAATCCCAAAATCATGAGTAAGTATATGATAAGTGTCGGCATATGCCCATAATACTGCATGATAACATGAAAATGCGAATGCACGAAATGTCTAAGTAATAAATATCATGTCTATACTAACACCAGAGAGTAATCATAATATTATATCGATCTAGCTGTTAGCTGATTGTATCAATAAAAGATAATATGATCTAAAGTGTACGCGACATAGCAATTACCGATGATGATGTGTGTGAGCCGGCAAATAAGTGTGCGTGGAATATGCGCATCATCGGTAATGGTGCTGGTGTCCTAACAGGCAAAGTTTTATTCTGATTATAGAAACATATGAATGAACATGCACCATTATGATTACGGTATGAATGTAAAGACGGATGTGTAATAACCACTCATCTGTAATATACAAGTATAACTACAACTATATGACTCGAGCCTAAACTAGTGTCCATCTAACCTCCTAATGAACTAAACCTAAGAAACTAGTCAATAAGAAATAAGAGTCCACCTAAGGTCTGAATCCATATCTCTAATAGTCGGCGATCCAGCCTCAATAGCGTCACGTACGTAGTATGGCTTCCTCGAATCAAGAGTGCGGATCAATCATCATATCTATGTCTCGTACGGTAAAATCCATCGTACGGCATCCCAATATCGGGGTACGGGTCAAGTATCACCTACGTGTCTTATCATTCGTATAATATCATCATCAACACATGTCAAGATCAAGGTGCTATACTGTAATCGCATACATCAATCATATATCATTGCCAGCATAAATATACATCGTTAATTTATCCTCATAAATATCATGTATATGCATCATATTGTGATTAAGTCACACTTAAATCATATTGTAATCAAGTCACATCTATATGATATCGTAATCAAGTTACACACACACATATATATATATCATATCGAAATCAAGTCACACCTATATGATGTCGTAATCATGTCACACATATATCATATCAGAATTTTAGGCACAGGTTACGGTCCGGGTTCTATTTTAGAGTCCCATATACTTCAATATCATCACCATCCTTTATTATTGTTCATGTATACAAATCCATTATCTCATTTCCTAATGATCCGCTAACATCATAACACGACCGTAAAGCCAAGAATCACGGCATCAAGCCCAGTTATATTGTTTCATCCCCGTGTATTATATCACATCCTTGTATCACATATACGTATTGTGTATATATATATACCTACACCAAGTCCTATATATATATACACATACACGTATACACCACGTCGAGTCTCAGTATGTGCGTGTGTGTATCTACCTGAAACCTACGAATCTCCTCCAAGATATTCATCCTCGGTAAGGTCTTTCTAAATCAATCTAGTCCAACCTAAGGTCCTACTCACCGAAATTCTAAGGTCATGTCTGGCTTCTTAATGACAATAAGTACTATCTCTATTCTACGTTTGCGGGGGTGCTAAACGCCATCCATCCGACTTCCCCCCGTAGATATACATCTACTCACCTGGTCCTTGTCTGCCGAAGACGGTGTCGCCATCCTCTTCTTCATCGCCCGCAGTCCACATAAGGGGTACCTATACGCAAACACATATAATATCGTAAACTGAATCATGGACAACATCAAAACGACTCACGAAACGCGCATAGGTTAAAACCTATGTCCCGCTCATGCAAAAGAACCAAATATCGCTCGATATCGGCGTACAAACGCCGATTGATCGAGATAAGCATCAACAAACAACTCATAGTTATAAAACTCATTACTTATAATATAAAACATGATTTAATTCATCGAAACCCTAAAAATCAATCAAATCGTCCAATTTCGAAAAACCCGAAAATGCCAATTTACCGTTTTACTTCAAAACTTGACATTTAAATGAAACTAATGGTCATAAAACTCATTAAATAGCATAACTAGATTATACAACCCATTACTATATTTTTAACGCCCCAATTGTATTAATTGGAAAATTCTAGTTTGCTAACTTTCCCGATTTCGATATTTTTAAGCAAAATTTCACAATATCACAACTAAACTTGATTTTGCATGAATTAATACATTAAACTACAATTCATGATGATAATAATATAATGAAATCATAATTTAGATTTTAAATTTCATTTATTTAAGAATTTCCAAAATCTAGTTAGCAAAAATAGCATTTTTATTAGTATTTTTCAATTATCAATAGAAACTAGTAACCAATTTAAGTTTTTCATTCCACAAACAAGTTAATATCCTCATTAAAACCATAATCTAGTGTTACAAACATTAATTGGAATTTTATCTCACCAATATATACAATATATAGAAATCTAGTTTGCAAAATTGATTAATTTAAACAATTTTGGATAAACAATTTACAATATATCATCAATACAAGATTTTCCACTTCTAAAAATGTTAAACTAGTTATTATAACCCTACTTAATTAATAAAAATCATAACTTAATTTTATAAACCCTAACTTGAATTTTAAAACTTATAGATAGAAATTATTTATTAAATCTAATTATGCTTAAATGAAATATCTAATAACAATAAATCAAAAAAAGAAGATTTATACCTCCACAACATGAAATCCAAACATGAAAATAAGCCTCCAAAATAAATGCTTTCTATCTCCAAAATCCATGTAAAGATGAGCAAAGAATAGAGGGTAGGAATTAATTAGGATTTTGTGGGTTTTTTATTGAATTTTTGATGAATTTTGATGATTTTTAATACAAAAATGATGGGGGAAATTTTTTTGGGGCTGCCCGTGGTGGTGAGGCCGGCCATGAGGTGAGGAAAAGAGAGGAGAGTGAGAAAAGATGAAGAAAAGTGTAGAAGGTTTCAAAAAAATATCACACAATTAAGTCTTTTCATGAATTTATTTAAAAATTCTTTATTTTCTTCACTCCATTTGACCTAGAATGGTCTAGAACCATTGTAAAATTTTGAAAATAAATTTTGCATGAAACACACTTGATTCTAATATATAATGGTTCAATTTTGCTAATTAAACCCATTCAAATTTGTAATTTACACTAATTTAGTGTAAAAATAAAGCTTATGTTAATATTTAAAATAATTAATTTAAGAAAAATATTTAATTAAACTAAAAATTTATAAGTGGCTAAATAAACATCATTTACTAGTAATAACATAATTAAAATAGGTATTTTTAAATTTATAGTGAAAAATAATTACGGTTTAGTTTTATGAAAACTACGTTTTACTTTACCGAAAATTATAAAATTCACTTAAACGATTTTATTTATTTAATTAATTATTTAATTATTTTTAAAATGTTACAATCTTCCCTCCTTTAAGAAATTCGGTCCCCGAATTTAAATTAAAACTCCCCCCAATTACTAAAACATTTAGCCAAAACACTCAAATCGTCGGGGCTCCGAAATCATCAATACATAACTAAAATCAACTCCGTCAAGCATAACACAATCATCGGAGGGCGAAAATAAAATACCAAAACCCAATACAAAAACCAACATAATATACATCAAAATTACAACTTATATATTGTGCGCATCATAGTAAAATCGTCCAAACATCTGGATAAAGAAGCATGCAAGAACCCCTTTTGAAAATCGCTATGTGATGCACGTGCCACGGCATAAGTAGCGGACGTTTATTTTAAAAAAAATATCTATATATATATATATATATATCTTTTATTTAACATACACGTCCCGCCTGGTTACCAAATCAATAGTAATGATTATAAAAACATACTGATCAAACTGAAATCAATCCCAATCACATCATAAAAATATCATGTGCGTCCGGTGCGCACTGAAATCGAAACCAAATACAGATGCCATGAATTCACACAAAAACAAAACTGAGTGCAACAAGTGTGCACCAAAAACATCTGTCAAGTGCAACGGGCGTACACGACTCTAATATCAGGTGCATCTAATCTGCACGAAACCACGATTTAGTGCATCTGGTGTGCACAAATCGTATCAGGTGCACCGAATGTGCGCAAGAATCTCAATCAGGTGCACATGGTGCACGAAAACATACACCGAATATCAAAATCGAAATTACAGTACGAAAATGCATGAAAACTAGGTCGAAGCATATGTCAAAATCATGTGTAACCCATATGCACGAAATCAAATCAAAATCTCAAAATGTATAAAACCAAATCGAGTGTACTGGGTATGTACAAAACAACATCAATACAACTGATATATGAAGCACGAATAGAATGTAATGAATACACACATAACCAATCGTAGAACAAAATCCTCAAAATACCCAAAAAAAAATCCAATCAACGGAAATATGAAATTCAAATCACCAAATCACAATCGTAAACACTATCGTCAATGTGCGCCTTTTTCCCCCTTTCCTCTGGTGTCGACTGCTTCGAACTTGTCTGTTCATAGGTGTGCTGACTGCGCTACCAACGGCAATACTCATAACTAAAGTCTCCCACGTAGTCGATCCCTTCACCTGATATCCGTACTACATTAAACTTTTCGATCGATCCATCAAGATCCCATAATTCGCCGAGAGCTCAACACTCAAGTACAGTTTAAAAATATCCGGTACATACCCCAGCATCGATGGTTCAGCCATAGAAGGGCAAACCCAAGCCTCACTAATGGCACCGCGGAACTGCCGTAAATCCTAAGGTTCAAGGGCGTTCTCGTGGTCATTATGTCGAGTTAGGGTTTCATTCTTCTAGAGGGTCTATTGAAATACCAGCATGTTCTTCCGAATACCTTAAACTTGGAAAAATGGGTTTTCTGATAATCGTTCGAACCCTTTAACTTCGCCTGGACAGCATGTGAATACCCTTCGTCCGCACGCTAAACAATACTTCAATCCTCAAGAATAACCGATACCCTAATGGTTATCGCATTCGAGCCGCAGCTCCTTCTGCCCGTACGCCCATGGTAACAGAAACCACCATCCGATATCGACGAAGATAGATCAAAGGAACGAATGAAATGCGGTACAAAGAAATGTACATCCTAAGGCTACTTAAGAAGAGTAGCGTATCGTAAGTATGCCGTGGACCATACCCACGGTACGTCACTCAACCTAAGTTACCTACTCCATCAACCAAGGGTCACCCTAGACTTATACAAGGTTAAACCTAGCGCTCTGATACCAACTTTGTCACGACCCGAAAGTACGGAACGTGACCGGCACTTAGATTACGAAGCGTCTAGAGGCGCAACGTAACCTAAGTAAGCCGAAGCCCAGAAATCTAAACCATAAAAAGAAGAAGAAGTAAAGGAAAACATGTAGAAAACAAGTTTAAAAGCAACATCCAATTTTCTCAAAAATTTCGGTATAGTCTCTTTTGTAAAAACTGGCCCCAAACAGGTACAAACAAGAATAATATATATACAAACAATAAAAAGCATCCCCAAATGGGAGCTAGCTCTACGCCAAAAGACGGAAACAACCACATCAATGCACAATAGTATACAACGCCAAAGGGCGAGGCTCAAAACTCAAAAGAAAACAAAACCACCAAATATCATAATAATACAAGCGCGGCTCTAAGGTCGAAATAAACAACTGATCCAGTAAACTATCAAGTAATACAAGTTTGGTTGATGGAGCTTTCTAGATACAAATGAAATAATAAAAGTACAATGGCGGTCCAGATACAAGTGAACCAACCTACCGTGCAAATCACCCTGAGTGAAAAGATGTGCCAGCAAGCTGCCAGGAAAATCTGTACATCGAACCTGTAATAAAATTTAGCACAACGGGGGTGAGTTGCCAACTCGTGAGTAGAAGATATCTGCGAAAATAAATCGAATGCACGACGCTGTCCTAGGTCATAATAATATACTAATATACTACTAGTCATCAAGTAAAGACAGGATAATAAGCTACGTGTAAGTGCAAATGCTCCGTGCTCGTATCAGTGCCTCATATAGAACTATGTCATGTGAATGAGTATGCATGCACCATGAATGTGAAATAACCAATCCTGAAATCTAGATATATCTGTATAAGAAATCTTTAACTTTTATCATGGTAAAATGTGTATAGAAATCTGAAATATCAACGATGAAATCCATGGAAATCCGTGTCAAGTATAGACACAAAACATGTAAATCTCAAGTCTCAATACCTCATAATCTCAATGTCTCATAGTCTCAATATCTCGGGCTCCGTAAGTCCGGATCGGCCCATATCATCAAATCTCACGACAACGGTCGGTATCCTCCGGATATCCGCCGCGCCAGACATCATCGGTAGGTAGTCCTCCCCTGCCAGGCTCATCGTCTACAACTCGATCTTCTTGCCCCGGGGTACCATACCGGGCCCACCATGTACCCGAGACGGTTCATCCACTCCTCGAATCGGGTCTCAAAATCCAACAGAAAACATGAAATCTCATGGTGGACGACACATACATCACGAGAAAACCGCATCTTATGTTTTAAAAAGAGAGGAGGAGAGAGAGAGAGAGAGAAGTTTTTACTATTCTTTCGGTTTTCCCCAAAAATCCAGAAATCTCATAGAAATCCAAAATCCCAAAATCATGAGTAAGTATATGATAAGTGTCGGCATATGCCCATAATACTGCATGATAACATGAAAATGCGAATGCATGAAATGTTTAAATAATAAATACCATGTCTATACTAACACCAGAGAGTAATCACAATATTATATCGATCTAGCTGTTAGCTGATTGTATCAATAAAAGATAATATGATCTAAAGTGTACGTGACATAGCAATTACCGATGATGATGTGTGTGAGCCGGCAAATAAGTGTGCGTGGAATATGCGCATCATCGGTAATGGTGCTGGTGTCCTAACAAGCAAAGTTTTATTCTGATTATAGAAACATATGAATGAACATGCACCATTATGATTACGGTATGAATGTAAAGACGGATGTGTAATAACCACTCATCTGTGATATATAAGTATAACTATAACTATATGACTCGAGCCTAAACTAGTGTCCATCTAACCTCCTAAGGAACTAAACCTAAGAAACTAGTCAATAAGAAATAAGAGTCCACCTAAGGTCTGAATCCATATCTCTAATAGTCGGCGATCCAGCCTCAATAGCGTCACGTACGTAGTACGGCTTTCTCGAATCAAGAGTGCGGATCAATCATCATATCTATACCTCGTACGGTAAAATCCATCGTACGACATCCCAATATCGGTATACGGGTCAAGTATCACCTACGTGTCTCATCATTCGTATAATATCATCATCAACACATGTCAAGATCAAGGTGCTATACTGTAATCGCATACATCAATCATATATCATTGCCAGCATAAATATACATCGTTAATTTATCCTCATAAATATCATGTATATGCATCATATTGTGATTAAGTCACACTTAAATCATATCGTAATCAAGTCACATCTATATGATATCGTAATCAAGTTACACACACACACATATATATATATATATCATATCGAAATCAAGTCACACCTATATGATGTCGTAATCAGGTCACACATATATCATATCAGAATTTCAGGCACAGGTTACGGTCCGGGTTCTATTTTAGAGTCCCATATACTTCAATATCATCACCATCCTTTATTATTGTTCATGTATACAAATCCATTATATCATTTCCTAATGATCCGCTAACATCATAACACGACCGTAAAGCCAAGAATCATGGCATCAAGCCCAGTTATATTGTTTCATTCCCGTGTATCATATCACATTCTTGTATCACATATACGTATTGTGTATATATATATATACCTACACCTAGTCCTATATATATACACATACACGTATACACCACGTCGAGTCTCAGTATGTGCATGTGTGTATCTACCTGAAACCTACGAATCTCCTCCAAGATATTCATCCTCGGTAAAGTCTTTCTAAATCAATCTAGTCCAACCTAAGGTCACTACTAGGGTCCTACTCACCGAAATTCTAAGGTCACGTCTGGCTTCCTAATGACAATAAGTACTATCTCTATTCTACGTTTGCGGGGGTGCTAAACGCCATCCGCCCGACTTCCCCCCGTAGATATACATCTACTCACCTGGTCCTTGTCTGCCGAAGACGGTGTCGCCATCCTCTTCTTCATCGCCCGCAGTCCACGTGAGGGGTACCTATACGCAAACACATATAATATCGTAAACTGAATCACGGACAACATCAAAACGACGCACGAAACGCGCATAGCTTTAAACCTATGTCCCGCTCATGCAAAAGAACCAAATATCGCTCGATATCGGCGTACAAACGCCGATTGATCGAGATAAGCATCAGCAAACAACTCATAGTTATAAAACTCATTACTTATAATATAAAACATGATTTAATTCATCGAAACCCTAAAAATCAATCAAATCGTCCGATTTCGAAAAACCCGAAAACGCCAATTTACCGTTTTACTTCAAAACTTGATATTTAAATGAAACTAATGGTCATAAAACTCATTAAATAGCATAACTAGATTATACAACCCATTACTATATTTTTAACGCCTCAATTGTATTAATTGGAAAATTCTAGTTTGCAAACTTGCCCGATTTCGATATTTTTAAGCAAAATTTCACAATATCACAACTAAACTTGATTTTGCATGAATTAATGCATTAAACAACAATTCATGATGATAATAATATAATGAAATCATAATTTAGATTTTAAAGCTCATTTATTTAAGAATTTCCAAAATCTAATTAGCAAAAATAGCATTTTTATTAGTATTTTTCAATTATCAATAGAAACTAGTAAGCAATTTAAGTTTTTCATTCCACTAACAAATTAATATCCTCATTAAAACCACAATCTAGTGTTACAAATATTAATTGGAATTTTATCTCACCAATATATACAATATATAGAAATCTAGTTTGCAAAATGGATTAATTTAAACAATTTTGGATAAACAATTTACAATATATCATCCATACAAGATTTTCCACTTCTAAAAATGTTAAACTACTTATTATAACCCTACTTAATTAATAAAAACCATAACTTAATTTTATAAACCCTAACTTGAATTTTAAAACTTGTAGATAGAAATTATTTATTAAATCTAATTATGCTTAAATGAAACATCTAATAACAATAAATCAAAAGAAGAAGACTTATACCTCCACAACATGAAATCCAAACATGAAAATAAGCCTCCAAAATGAATGCTTTCCATCTCCAAAATCCTTGTAAAGATGAGCAAAGAATAGAGGGTAGGAATTAATTAGGATTTTGTGGGTTTTTTATTGAATTTTTGATGAATTTTGATGATTTTTAATCCAAAAATGATGGGGGAAAAATTTTGGGGCTGCCAATGGTGGTGAGGCCGTCCATGAGGTGAGGAAAAGAGAGGAGAGTGAGAAAAGGTGAAGAAAAGTGTAGAAGGTTTCACAAAAATATCACACAATTAAGTCTTTTCATGAATTTATTTAAAAATTCTTTATTTTCTTCACTCCATTTGACCTAGAATGGTCTAGAACTATTGTAAAATTTTGAAAATAAATTTTGCATGAAACACACTTGATTCTAATATGTAATGGTTCACTTTTGCTAATTAAACCCATTCAAATTTGTAATTTACACTAATTTAGTGTAAAAATAAAGCTTATGTTAATATTTAAAATAATTAATTTAAGAAAAATATTTAATTAAACTAAAAATTTATAAGTGGCTAAATAAACACCATTTACTAGTAATAACATAATTAAAATAGGTATTTTTAAATTTATAGTGAAAAATAATTACGGTTTAGTTTTATGAAAACTACGTTTTACTTTACCGAAAATTATAAAATTCACTTAAACGATTTTATTTATTTAATTAATTATTTAATTATTTTTAAAATGTTACAATCTTCCTCCCTTTAAGAAATTCGGTCCCCGAATTTAAATTAAACCCCCCCCAATTACTAAAACATTCAGCCAAAACACTCAAATCGTCGGGGCTCCGAAATCATCAATACATAACTAAAATCAACTCCGTCAAGCATAACACAATCATCGGAGTTATGGCGAAAATAAAATACCAAAACCCAATATGAAAACCAACATAATATACATCAAAACTACAACTTATATATTGTGCGCATCATAGTAAAATCGTCCAAACATCTGGATAAAGAAACTTGCAAGAACCCCTTTTGAAAATCGCCGTGTGATGCACGTGCCACGGCATAAGTAGCGGACGTTTATTTTAAAAAAAATAGCTATATATATATATCTTTTATTTAACATACACGTCCCGCCTGGTTACCAAATCAATAGTAATGATTATAAAAACATACTGATCAAACTGAAATCAATCCCAATCACATCAAAAAAATATCATGTGCGTCCGGTGCGCACTGAAATCGAAACCAAATACAGATGCCATGAATTCACACAAAAACAAAACTGAGTGCAACAGGTGTGCACCAAAAACATCTGTCAAGTGCAACGGGCGTACACGACTCTAATATCAGGTGCATCTAATCTGCACGAAACCACGATTTAGTGTATCTGGTGTGCACAAATCGTATCAGGTGCACCGAATGTGCGCAAGAATCTCAATCAGGTGCACATGGTGCACGAAAACATACACCGAATATCAAAATCGAAATTACAGTACGAAAATGCATGAAAACTAGGTCGAAGCATATGTCAAAATCATATGTAACCCATATGCACGAAATCAAATCAAAATCTCAAAATGTATAAAACCAAATCGAGTGTACTGGGTATGTACAAAACAACATCAATACAACTGATATATGAAGCACGAATAGAATGTAATGAATGCACACATAACCAATCGTAGAACAAAATCCTTAAAATACCAAAAAAAAAAAAATCCAATCAACGGAAATATGAAATTCAAATCACCAAATCACAATCGTAAACACTATCGTCAATGTGCGCCTCTTGTTAGTTGTGTGTATGCCCTAGAGGCCAATATTGTACAGATTATGTATATTATATTGGATGCTTGGACATATATAGAGATGACTTTCTTGCTCGACATGATAGTATGCTATCTGGTTACTCTTTATCTTAACATGTACACTAGTCTCTTTATACTGTCTTGTAGTTACATGTTGGTAAAGCCCTTAGGATGTGTACTTGACTACCTGGACTATGATGCAGATCATACTAGTGGGGACATGGTAGTCCATAAGTACATCCTTCAAGGTCCCTAGTCATGGGTGTATCGAGACGGGGCATCGATATACCAGAGTAGACTAGCGTATATACTTCTCGACCCATGTGATGGGCGATGGATGATCCCACATCCATTGGTGTTTGACATCAGAGATGGTATACGGGTGCTCAGTGGAGACTGGGTACACTGGACGGACTCGCCGAGAACTCCCAGATGGTATTATACCTCACGTCAGATGGCAGTTCTCAGGTGACACTTGTACAGGTTAGTCTGTAGACCCGAGATCGTCATAGAGTCTTGTGTGATTCCCACTGTGCTTTGATCTCCACCTTACCACGTCCATGAGGGCATGCAAAACAGTGGTCTTTGGGCACAGTCCCGAGTCACATGGAGGCAATGAGCGATAGGAGGGGTTTCGTCTCTCCCGGTATTGGGGGTTGATGTTGCGCTGTGCTCGATTGGCCGTAACAGGGAAGTCCCTGGCCAGGGCTGATCAGAGATTTGCTGGTAAGTGTTACCAGTAGTTTCTCGACCCGTTACGAGCCTCACATCGGCATGACTTATCGGGTTATTGGGGTCTGACGTTTACCACCCCTAGACTTGATATGCGACGTATCAGACGAAGAGACCGGACTGTATGGTAAGTGTTACTGGTCGGATTCGCAGGAGTGTGAGCGGGCTAGCTCGTCGATCTTCTGATCGCTCAATACCCGGGTGGCTGTTACGTTTAGCAGACCGCTTGCGGCTTGTGGGTGCTTGATATGATCATCATCTGCTACCGGCGTATTGACGAGTCTTTAGAGTCCTACACAGAGGTTTCCTGGCTCAAGCGAAACGAAATAGGAGCGCATATGAGATATGTGCGGGACCGAGAATAATGCGTGTATGTGATACCGCATTTCATTCTCGCGATATATGTTTCGATTGGTCATATTCGATATGACCTAGTTATCGAATCATTGATTCGATAAATCGATACATTGGATTCTAGTCGGTTATGTGCGACATGACCGGATCATTGAATCAAATGTTGATTTAATGATTTAATGCATAATTATATATTTGATATATTGCATTGCATTAACTAGTATTGGTTCACTTTAAACGGATTTTTCTCACTTGATGCACATTATATATGTGATATGCTTTAGTGCACTACTTTGTATCATGTTTGATGATACTTGATCATATAGTTAAGTTTATAGAATTAATCCATGGTTAATTTGATAATTAGGGTTTTGCATATTCATTTATTTATTTATTTGTTTATTTATTTATTTGAAATGGATTAAGATAAGAATGGTGGCTTTATTTGTTTTATATTGAAGCTTCATGAAGCTTTGACTTTGCTAACCATCCTTATCTTCATGCTTAACCCTAACCCATCCAAGTGACCATGGTTAATTCTCTACACTTAACCCTAGTTCAAGTTATGATAAGTATTTGATTTAAATTTATTTTTATCACAAGACTTATCATATTCTTTTCTTGAGCTCCATCTTCTTCTTCTTCTTCAAGCTTGCTACTCTAATGGCAACTTGAGATTTAGTGAGAGAAATCCAAATCTAAAGTGAACCCACCTCCTATTTGTTCATCCTCTACCTCTTGCCAAGTTGTTTTGGGTGTTTACTTCACAAGTTTCACAAGTTTGTGAAGTCGGAGCTTGAGTTTGTGCAACCTCGACGTAGATCGTCTTTGACACGAAGCCGACGACCTATTCCGCACGTTTCTCCGATGAAGCCGTCACGAGAGTTCAAGCTTCAAGATGGACAGCGAGAGGACGCCCTTGCGGAGCCGTGGAGGTGGATATCCGGATCTACAAAGGTTGTAATTTCCGTATCCCAGTAGTTAAGTGTTAACTAAGTTTTCATTTCGCCTAAACATCTAGTTTAAGATCCGTAGTCTAGGGTTTCTCGGCACCAAAAATTTTAAATTGGCATGTTCGATGCCTTGTGAGACCACTATAGGGTGCCTAGGAACCTTTCACTGGTATCAAAGCCTAGCTAGAGCCTTAGGCGAAGCGTAGACGGAATTTGAAGTCCGAACGACCCAAAACCGAAACCCAAAATATGCTCTCTGTACTTTTTTGAAAACAGTGGATTTTTCCAAATTAAAAATTGCTAAAAAATTCAGCAGGAAAAAATAAGAATTACGGTGCAAAAAGTTTCTGGTGAACAGTGTTTTTCGCGGCGGATCAGCGGCAGAAGCATGGCTTCTGCGGCTGATCAGCGGCCAATTGGTGACGTCAGCCCACTTTGTTTGCACAGTAACTCCTGATAAATTCTGCTGAGTTTTCTGGGAATTTTTAATATTGATTCAAGAGTTGAATTTTCTGCAATTTTTTTGGGGATTCGGTGTTTCGATCGGGGTATCAAATTTTGTCTATTTGGCTTTCCGGATAAATTTTAGAATATGTTAAAAAGTTCGACCGGATATAAATACCCAATTTTTCCCCTGTCGGGAAATTTCCAAGTGTTGGATTTTTCCGTAGTTTAACGACGTTCTAAGTAGTGCAAGTAACTCGATGGTCCCTCTAGAAGACAACAAACCTTAACTCGATTATGTGACCGTCTTGAACTGCCCTTTGAACCTTCGGGTTTGGGGCAGTACGGCGTGCCACATGTGAGGCGTTGGCTTGACCCTTCTACGGCTGGACCGTTGGTACTGAGGTACGAACTGAATGTTGTTAGACTTATTTCATGTGTTGATCTGTATTGGGAAAACTTGGGTGTTCGATTGTTCGATCGGAAAGTTTAACATTTTCTGTTTATCTGGAATGTGATACAATAATTGGAATTCACAAGTAGTTATGAGATAACTGAATGAATGTTATAAATCTAGCAATTTAGTCCCATATGATATTGAAAAGAGTTTTCGATAATGAGACTAAAATGCGGGATTTATATCTGATTAGGCATGTGATGTCTAAAACCGTTGCGGATTCCAATTGTTGTAGTTTTACACTTTCTTTTCTGTGACCGTAAGTGTAGTATGTTCATATCGCCGGTTTCGTTGCTATACGTCAACGACAATTGGGGTATGCATACTTACTTACGTTGATGACATGTGATGTTATGTGTTGCTGGATATGTTATGTTGGATCGTCGTGTTTGAATAGCCGGGGGTTTTTATGTGAGATGAGTGTTTTTTCATTTTCATTCATGTAAAAACTTGTATGTAATATTCTTTCATTTGGGGCGCTTCCAGGTAGCGGAAGTTGTCACCCGTTGTATATTATTTACTTTTCCGCATTAGGATAGACCCAAGGAGGGGAGCATAAGTAACCGGGTTCTGGGGTCCAGTGGGAGACCAACTCGAGGAGTCGAGTCCGGGTCTCCTAACCCTAGAATTGGCAGGGTTGCTTGCCGCTCTCGTAGGGGTCTAGGGGTGTGGGATTGGCTATTCATCACGACCGTGGAATCCGTGTTTAATACTGGCTCGTATTGAAAACACGGACGTCCTAGTATATCCAATATTTCATATGTTTATTCTGCTGCGATATCTGTGATGTGATTCTGTGATGGATATAGTATATAGTATATATGATATATTATATAGACGTTACTTATGTTTTACACCCGCGCTAGCCCTGCCCTGCTCTGTCGTTAGTTACCTAACCTAACGGTGCACGAGGGGACATCGAGGCGAATGCGGATGGCATAAGTGTACGTTATATCTATCTGTGATGTTTAGTTATTTAAATGATGGGACTTCATTAATGTGATTAATGAAAGATAAGAAACCTAAGATGTTGTAGAATCGAATTTTAAAATAAAACAGGTAGCTACAGTTCTTGCTTTGCATAGCGGTATATATGATATACCCCGCACCTTATTCGATGAGGAAAGGACCGAGATCCCTTCACCGGGAGTGACTCCTTTAGCAATAACTGGCAGATGCTACACACTCGGTTTGCTTTTGACTGCTTTTGCGTTTTTGCTTTGCACAGCGATATATATGATATATCCCGCACCTCATTCGACCAGGAAAGGACCGAGATCCCTTCACCGGGAGTGACTCCTTTAGCAAAACTAGAAAATCCTCAAAATCACTCCATTTTTAAAAAACTTCATTCGATTCTACAACGATATCAAGTTCATTACGCAATAGGTTTTCAGAAAAACCTGTCGTAGCCCTCCGTCATTTCAGATATGTACTATTTAGTATTCGTGCTGCGGTTGTTTGGCATGCGTCAAGGCGTAGTGTACGGTAGCTAACTAGTATTTATCTGCTTATGCATATGATGCAGATTGGATTAGGGTATTCGCGCGGCGTTGTTTGGCATGCGTCAAGGGTCGTGCGGGTGGGTTTAATTCAATCAGGAAATGACGGGTTGAACTTGACTAGCGGACTATGGGTTGTTTGGCATGCGTCAAGGTCATAGCACGCTAGGGGCAAAAGATTATCGGGAATTTCAAGTGTTGAAATTTGCAATGAGATTGCATACCTTCTATGAGATAGTTGGATCCCGATACCCACTGCGAGTAAGAGTTACTCCTGGGAGAGTTTTACACATTGCAATTAGCTGATCAAGTAGGTGTCTAGAAAGGTGTTAACGGGGTTACGCCTCTGGGAAAACGAGGTTTACATTAATTAGGTTCGTGCGAAAGCACGGGGGACCTCCCTCAAAGTACCGACACTGGCCTGGCTGAAAGATTGGCGAACTTGTAGTGTGTAATTAATCCCGGCTAGTCTTTCCTTTTAGGGTTTGGAGGAAGATTTGATAAAAAGCAGTGGGAGCCATCCTGATTAGATAAGATAATAACCAATCTGATCTTGCACGAGCTTACGCTAAAGTGTTTTCTTCTCTCTCTCTCCAGGTAGCGACCAGTTCATGCCTTAATCAAGATAATAATATGGATGTATTGACCGAACCCGCATGTTATACTGTGCTGGGGAACGTTGGTTCCGTTCTTTCCTATAAGAGTTATAGGACTGAACAGGATATAGGGGAATACCAGGATTCCCATGCCACCCGAATGAAGAAAGTACATGTTGATGCATTTTCTTCGGGTGTGTTCGTTACTGAGAACTGTTTCTCCATTTGCTCTACGTCCTGGGTATTGGATACCGGGTCAGGATCCCATATATGTAATCAGTTACATGGGCTTAAGAAAGGTAGAGAACTTGGAGAAGGTGATAAAGACATTAGAGTTGGAAATGGTGCAATTGTTGCAGCTAAGACTGTCGGGGAATATCACCTTGAATTACCAACTGGTAATACATTGGTTCTGAACGAATGCTATTACATGCCGAACCTGATATGCAACATTATATCGGTTTCTTTATTAAGTAAAGAGGGATATAATTTTGTATTACAGGACAATGTTATGAACATTTTCCGTAACCAAAAGTTGGTTGGATCAGGCACGTTGTGCAATGGCATTTATGTTCTAAACCAATCAACAGTTTTGAGCATAACAAACACACACAAGAGGAAGAGTTCTGAACTGAACGAATCCTTCTTGTGGCATTGTAGACTGGGTCACATCAATACGACACGACTGGCTAAGTTGCATAAGGATGGATATTTAAATCCGTTTGAATTTTCATCCTATGACACTTGCCAGTCATGTCTCAAAGGCAAGATGACCAAAGCTCCGTTTACGGGACACGGAGAAAGAGTTACCGAACTCTTGGGACTGATACATAGTGATGTATGCGGTCCCATGTCTACACATGCCAGAGATGGTTCTTCGTACTTCATTACATTCACTGACGATCTCTCTAGATTCGGATATGTGTTCCTGATGAAACACAAATCAGAAGCTTTTGAGAAATTTAGAGAATATAAACAAGAAGTCGAGAACCAAACCGGAAAAAGTATTAAAATCCTACGATCTGATCGAGGAGGGGAATACTTGAGCAATGAATTCCTGGACTTCCTAAAAGAGAATGGGATTCTCTCTCAGCTGACTCCTCCTTATACACCACAGCACAACGGTGTATCTGAACGGAGAAACCGCACCCTATTAGATATGGTGCGCTCAATGATGAGTACAGCTGAGATACCTATTTCCTTCTGGGGACATGCGCTTGAGACAGCCATGGACCTATTGAATAGAGTTCCTACCAAATCAGTGCCTACCACTCCATATGAGATATGGAAAGGGAAGAGACCACATCTTAATTATATTAAGATATGGGGTTGTCCAGCCTATGTCAAAAGACAAAATCCGGACAAACTCGAGGCAAGATCTGTCTTATGTAAGTTTGTAGGATATCCCAAAAATTCACAAGGGTATATCTTCTACCACCCCGAGGAACAAAAGGTGTTTGTTTCTCGACATGCCACTTTCTTAGAAAAAGGTTTTCTTATGAAACAGATAAGTGGCATTGAGGTAGAACTGGAAGAGGTTCCAGCGACACAGACTACAACAGAAGATTTGGTTGAACCCGAGGATTCCGTAGTTCCCGATGAACCCCAGCCACTCCGCCGATCTAGTAGGGTTCCTCGCCAACCTGAGAGATACTACGGTTTTCTCATGGACGGTGGAAGCGAGGATTGCATCATGGAGGATGATGACCCAACTAGCTTCGAGCAGGCCATCACGAGTGGGGACTCAGTGAAATGGCTGGATGCTATGCGGTCTGAGATGGATTCCATGTACACCAACAAAGTATGGACTTTGGAAGTTTCTCCTGAAGGGGTAAAACCCATTGGGAGCAAGTGGATCTTCAAGAAGAAACTTGGTGTAGATGGGAAAGTGGAGACTTTCAAAGCTAGACTTGTAGCAAAGGGTTTTCGTCAAAGACCAGGTGTGGACTATGACGAGACCTTTTCTCCAGTAGCTATGCTTAAATCCATCCGGATCATGCTTGCCATCGCTGCTTATCATGATTACGAAATCTGGCAAATGGATGTTAAGACCGCCTTTCTAAATGGTGATTTAGAAGAGTGCGTGTACATGACTCAGCCAGAGGGCTTCGTAGACAGTGGGAGCAGCGGGAAGGTGTGCAAGTTGCTTAAATCCATTTATGGATTAAAGCAAGCATCGCGGAGTTGGAACATCTGCTTTGACGTCGTCATCAAAGAGTTTGATTTCGTCAAAAATCCAGATGAACCTTGTATCTACAAGAAGGTGGCAGAGAGTAAGGTTGTCTTCCTCGTATTATACGTGGACGACATACTCTTGATAGGAAATGATATTCCTATGCTGCAATCGGTCAAGCTCTTCTTATCACAAAGATTCTCAATGAAAGATCTTGGTGATGCCTCCTGCATATTGGGAATTAGGATCTATAGAGATAGATCCAAACGGATTTTGGGATTGTCCCAATCCAGGTACATTGACACCATACTAAAGAGGTTTAGTATGGAAGAGTCCAAGCGTAGGAACTTGCCCACGATCTCTGGAGTCACTCTCTCCAAAGAGATGTCTCCCAAGACTGATTTGGAGAGAGCTCGCATGCAAGGGATACCCTATGCTTCGGCAGTAGGCTCTATCATATATGCGATGCTGTGTACCAGACCCGATGTAGCATACTCACTAAGTGTAGTGAGCAGGTATCAAGCTGATCCTGGAGAGAGTCACTGGACAGCTGTGAAGAGCATTCTCAAGTACTTGCGAAGGACTAGAGATATGTTCTTGGTGTATGGTAACGGAGAACTCCAAGTGGAGTCCTTTACCGATTCGAGCTTCCAAAGTGATAAGGACGACTCTAAGTCACAGTCGGGCTTTGTCTTTACCCTTTACGGAGGGGCGGTTAGCTGGAAGAGTTCCAAGCAGGAAACCGTGGCAGACTCGACGATGGAGGCTGAATACATCGCTGCCAACGATGCTGCCAAAGAGGCTGTCTGGATCAAGAAGTTCATTACTGAACTTGGTGTGGTTCCATCCATTGAGCATCCAATACCTTTGTATTTCGATAACAATGGAGCAGTGGCTTTGGCCAAGGAACCCAGGTCCCATCAGCGATCCAGGCATATTCTGAGGCGGTATCACCTGATCCGGGAGATAGTTGATCGCCGGGAGATCGAGGTCAGGAGAGTTGACACGAAGAACAACACGGCGGATCCACTCACGAAGGCCATTCCCCAGATACAGTTTGAGAGACTCTTCGGGATGCTCGGTATGAGATACTACAGCAGCTGGCCCTAGTGCAAGTGGGAGATTGTTAGTTGTGTGTATGCCCTAGAGGCCAGTATTGTACAGATTATGTATATTATATTGGATGCTTGGACATATATAGAGATGACTTTCTTGCTCGACATGATAGTATGCTATCTGGTTACTCTTTATCTTAACATGTACACTAGTCTCTTTATACTGTCTTGTAGTTACATGTTGGTAAAGCCCTTAGGATGTGTACTTGACTACCTGGACTATGATGCAGATCATACTAGTGGGGACATGGTAGTCCATAAGTACATCCTTCAAGGTCCCTAGTCATGGGTGTATCGAGACGGGGCATCGATATACCAGAGTAGACTAGCGTATATACTTCTCGACCCATGTGATGGGCGATGGATGATCCCACATCCATTGGTGTTTGACATCAGAGATGGTATACGGGTGCTCAGTGGAGACTGGGTACACTGGACGGACTCGCCGAGAACTCCCAGATGGTATTATACCTCACGTCAGATGGCAGTTCTCAGGTGACACTTGTACAGGTTAGTCTGTAGACCCGAGATCGTCATAGAGTCTTGTGTGATTCCCACTGTGCTTTGATCTCCACCTTACCACGTCCATGAGGGCGTGCAAAACGGTGGTCTTTGGGCATAGTCCCGAGTCACATGGAGGCAATGAGCGATAGGAGGGGTTTCGTCTCTCCCGGTATTGGGGGTTGATGTTGCGCTGTGCTCGATTGGCCGTAACAGGGAAGTCCCTGGCCAGGGCTGATCAGAGATTTGCTGGTAAGTGTTACCAGTAATTTCTCGACCCGTTACGAGCCTCACATCGGCACGACTTATCGGGTTATTGGGGTCTGACGTTTACCACCCCTAGACTTGATATGCGACGTATCAGACGAAGAGACCGGACTGTATGGTAAGTTACTGGTCGGATTCGCAGGAGTGTGAGCGGGCTAGCTCGTCGATCTTCTGATCGCTCAATACCCGGGTGGCCGTTACGTTTAGCAGACCGCTTGCGGCTTGTGGGTGCTTGATATGATCATCATCTGCTACCGGCGTATTGACGAGTCTTTAGAGTCCTACACAGAGGTTTCCTGGCTCAAGCGAAACGAAATAGGAGCGCATATGAGATATGTGCGGGACCGAGAATAATGCGTGTATGTGATACCGCATTTCATTCTCGCGATATATATTTCGATTGGTCATATTCGATATGACCTAGTTATCGAATCATTGATTCGATAAATCGATACATTGGATTCTAGTAGGTTATGTGCGACATGACCGGATCATTGAATCAAATGTTGATTTAATGATTTAATGCATAATTATATATTTGATATATTGCATTGCATTAACTAGTATTGGTTCACTTTAAACGGATTTTTCTCACTTGATGCACATTGTATATGTGATATGCTTTAGTGCACTACTTTGTATCATGTTTGATGATACTTGATCATATAGTTAAGTTTATAGAATTAATCCATGGTTAATTTGATAATTAGGGTTTTGCATATTCATTTATTTATTTATTTGTTTATTTATTTATTTGAAATGGATTAAGATAAGAATGGTGGCTTTATTTGTTTTATATTGAAGCTTCATGAAGCTTTGACTTTGCTAACCATCCTTATCTTCATGCTTAACCCTAACCCACCCAAGTGACCATGGTTAATTCTCTACACTTAACCCTAGTTCAAGTTATGATAAGTATTTGATTTAAATTTATTTTTATCACAAGACTTATCATATTCTTTTCTTGAGCTCCATCTTCTTCTTCTTCTTCAAGCTTGCTACTCTAATGGCAACTTGAGATTTAGTGAGAGAAATCCAAATCTAAAGTGAACCCACCTCCTATTTCTTCATCCTCTACCTCTTGCCAAGTTGTTTTGGGTGTTTACTTCATAAGTTTCACAAGTTTGTGAAGTCGGTGCTTGAGTTTGTGCAACCTCGACGTAGATCGTCTTTGACACGAAGCCGACGACCTATTCCGCACGTTTCTCCGATGAAGCCGTCATGAGAGTTCAAGCTTCAAGATGGACAGCGAGAGGACGCCCTTGCGGAGCCGTGGAGGTGGATATCCGGATCTACAAAGGTTGTAATTTCCGTATCCCAGTAGTTAAGTGTTAACTAAGTTTTCATTTCGCCTAAACATCTAGTTTAAGATCCGTAGTCTAGGGTTTCTCGGCACCAAAAATTTTAAATTGGCATGTTCGATGCCTTGTGAGACCACTATAGGGTGCCTAGGAACCTTTCACCTCTTTCCCCCTTTACTCTGGTGTTGACTGCTTCGAACTTGTCTCTTCATAGGTGTGCTGACTGCGCTACCAATGGCAATACTCATAACTAAATTCTCCCACGTAGTCGATCCCTTCACCTGATATCCGGACTACATTAAACTTTTCGATCGATCCATCAAGATCCCATAATTCCCCGAGAGCTCAACACTCAAGTACAGTTTAAAAATATCCGGTACATACCCCAGCATCGATGGTTCAGCCGTAGAAGGGCAAACCCAAGCCTCACTAATGGCACCGCGGAACTGCCGTAAACCCTAAGGTTCAAGGGCGTTCTCATGGTCATTATGTCGAGTTAGGGTTTCATTCTTCTAGAGGGTCCATTGAAATACCTGCATGTTCTTCCGAATACCTTAAACTTGGGAAAATGGGTTTTCTGATATTCGTTCGAACCCTTTAACTTCGCCTGGACAGCATGTGAATACCCTTCGTCCGCACGCTAAACAATACTTCAATCCTCAAGAATAACCGATACCCTAATGGTTATCGCATTTGAGCCGCAGCTCCTTCTGCCCGTGCGCCCGTGGTAACAGAAACCACCATCCGATATCGACGAAGATAGATCAAAGGAACGAATGAAATGCGGTACAAAGAAATGTACATCCTAAGGCTACTTAAGAAGAGTAGCGTATCGTAAGTATGCTGCGGACCATACCCACGGTACGTCACTCAACCTAAGTCGCCTACTCCATCAACCAAGGGTCACCCTAGACTTATACAAGGTTAAACCTAGCGCTCTGATACCAACTTTGTCACGACCCTGAAAGGATTGCCTAGCACCCTATAATGAGTTTTGAAGCATCACATGTCCCAAAGTTTGAATTTTGATGGTGCTAAACAAGCATGCAAAGGAATCGATCCTAGAAAATTAGGGTTTCGAAACTTAAGACTTATAAAGTTAGGGTTTCGAGACTACAACCTTTGTAGCTCCCTTTTTCTGGACTCCTTGGTCTCTTGGGTGTTGAATGGAGGTCCTCTTGAAGTCCTCTCGCGTCCACGACGATCCACCCGGAGTTCACCGTCCAAGCTCGCAACTTCGAGAATCCAAGATGACACTCTAAACAAGTTGGCTAAACTTGTATAGAAAGAAGTTGTGGTTAAGATTCTCACTTCAAAAATCTATCTTTATGTGTATATTACTCACTAGAAGAAGCTAGAGAGCAAATATGAAGGAGGAAGAAGATGGTGGCAATATTTTAGCAAGAGATGAAAAATCATAACCATAAGAAAAGAAATGAAATATATCCTTTTATATTTTATTCCTTCTCACTTCAAACCATGGTTAAATATCTTGGTTGATATTTAATTAGGGTTTAAACCATGTAAGGAAAGGTTAATCTAAGGTTAAGGGTAGGTGAGAATGGTTAGGTTAAGGAAGAGTGTAGAAGCAAGTGAAGATTATCCTTTCCTTTTTCCATTTTGTTTTAAACCTTAAATCAAATAAAACACAAAAGATTTATCCATGGTGTGAGTCTCATATTGCCACCATTTCCATGTGTAAACAACCATGATAGATGGGTGTATGTATGTATGTATGTATGCACATCCATATGGGCATGAAACTAGCAAGAAAGAAAGAAAGAAAAACATACATGCATGCACACATCCATCATCAAAGAAAAGGTTTTAAGTGAGAAAACTAATGGTTAAATGATAAATCAACACTTGATTTATCAATCCGGCCATATCACATATGACCCTACCAAAAGCAAGCCGCCCGATCAATGTACGGTATCATATACGCGCATTTTAATTGGGTCCATGCGCATATCGCATACGCGCACCACAACGTTTCGCCTGGACTGGGTAACTCCTGTGTGGGACTCTAAGACTCGTCAATACGCCGGCAGAGGGTGATGATCATATCAGGTACCCTCAAGCCGCAAGCGGTCAGCTAAACGTAACGGCCACCCGGGTATTGAGCGATCAGAAAAAAACAAGCGAACCTGCTACAACTCCCGTCGAGCCATCCGGCAACACTGCCGTACAGTCCGGTCTCTTCGTCAGATATGCTGCATATTGAGCCTAGGGATGGTCACGTCGACCCTAATAACTCAATAAGTCGTGCCGGTGAATGGTCTATAACAGATCGAGAAACTACTGATAACACTTATCAGCAAATCTCAGCAGCCCTGGCTAGAGACTTACTGATATAACCAGTCGGGCACAGTTGTCACGTCCCAAAAGTACGGAACATGACCGGCACTTAAACTACGAAACGTCTCGAGACGTACGTAATCTAAGTAAACCGAAAACCCAGAAATCCAAACCAAGAAAAGAAGTAGAGTGAAGGAAAACCAATTTAAAACAAGTAGTTTTAATAGCATAAGCCGAATTATGCGGGTTTTAAGAACATCAAAATTTACTGAAAATTTCGGCAGTCTCCTTTGTAAATACTGGCTCCCAAACGGGATACAACATGAATAGTATACGAAATCAATAAAAAGGCATCCCCAAGCGGGAGCTAGCTCTTCGTCAATCGACGGTCACAACCACACAGGCAATATAATATACAACGCCAACGGTGAGGATCAAAATTCAAAAGGAAACTCAAATCCACAAGAAAACCGCAGAAAAATAACGCGCGACTCTAAGGTCGAAGGAATAACATCACTGGTCTCTATCTCAAAATAAATACATGTTTGGTTGATGGAATTTACTAGATACAACGGAATAATATTATACAAGGTAATATGATGGGTACGATACAAGAAAAACCCACCTACTAGCAAGTCACCCGAATGAAACTGAGCCCGCAAAGCCTTAATGAAACCTGTACGGCAAACCTGCAAGAAACTGGGGCACAACGGGGTGAGTTGCCAACTCGTGAATAGAAAAATATCTACGCACAGAAATCGCATAAATAACGCAACCTAGGTCAATGATCATAATATGTCCTCAAATATATGAATAACATGTAGCCTATAACAAGACTAGGGTAAATATCTAACCCGAGTGTAATCTCATGTGCCCGTGTCAGTGCCTCAGGTAGCAATATATCATATGAATGAGGTATGAATGCATGAAAAAGAGAATACATGTAAATGAAGAACTGTTTTCATAAATTAGTGAGATTTCCTTTGTATTTTTAAACTGATGTATCACAAATGAAATCAGTATCAACAGTGTCTAGCATCGACACAAAACATAAATCTCAATGTCTCGAAATATCAATGTCTCAATCTCAATATCTAGGGTGCCGTCAGTCCAGACCGGCCCCTACCATCCATCTCAAGACCACGACGGTATCCTCCGGATATCCGACGCGTCGGGTAATATCACCGGTCGGTAGTGCTCCCCTGTCGGGCTCAACGTCAACACCACATTCCTCTTGCCCCAGGGTACCGCACCGGGCCCACCATGTACCCGAAACGGTTCCTCCACTTCTCGAATCGGGTCTCGAAATCCATCAGCAAACTCATGGTGGACGACTCATACATCATAGGAAAACCGCACTTTTTATTTTAAAAGAGAGAAGATGTTTATTTATGTTTTTGCGGTTTTCCTCCAAATCCAGAAAATCTCATGGAAATCCGAATCCAAAACCTCAATAACACGTAAAATAGTGAATATATGCATGAGAATCCATGACTGTGGCATAACGATGAATAACAGTATGCATGAAGTGACAAGTAATAACTACAATATCTAAGCTGGCATATAAGGTAAGTACACTAATATTATGTCAAACTACTAGCTATCTAGCTAAGTTAAGCAATAATATTTTCTAAGGTGTACGTGACATGGCAATTACCGATGAAGATGTGTCTGAGCCGGCAATTAAGTGTACGTGGTACCTACGCATCATCGGTAATGGTGCTGGTGTCCTAACAGCATGATATCACTAATGGAGTATGAAACATAAAATAAGCATGCGATGCGAAGCGGACCACAAAAATGAGCGGGAGCTGAAAACTAGACGCAGCTATAACAATCTGCATTAATCTAATATAAGTCCTACAAATGGTGCCTTTTGAAATAACACGAATCATGGGTTTTGAAAATAGGGGCTACGGTGTTTTTATGAAAAGATACGTCTTTTGAAATATCCGTAGGATCCCTTGGGCTGTCTTTAAGAATGCCCACGATTCGTTGGTTTTTGAAATAGGTAAGAAGTCTAATCTAATCTAATAACTACACTAAATTATACGGCTGAACTAACAAGCTGAACTACAGGTAAGGGAACCGCCTATCATCTGAGTCGATACATATACATACCTGTATATGTATAGTCGGTGATCCCGCCTCAATAATACCATATCCGATACCATATCTATAATCAGGCATCCCAAGTCAAGAGTGCGGATCAATCATCAATATAGCTCGTACGTAAATCCGTCGTACGGCATCCCAATCTGGGTACGGGTCAATATCACATTCATCATACTATTCACCTGGTATCCTCTTTATCAATTATCATGATCGGGGTACTGATCTACGTCTAGTACCATACTGATACCGCCTACGTATGCATGGACGTGTGTGAAACACTACGTCAAGGATCCGCTACAACGTCATGTCGTATCTCAAATACGAACCCTGCTATATCACCGATCTCACGGCCTCAAATCAAATCTCATCGACTCAGCTCAATCCCAAGTATCATCCTCAAATCCGTATGTGAACACATAGTCCCATACCCATGTGAACCCATAACTATAAAGAATCCCATGAGCACATATCAATAGGAATGTATGCAAGTATGTATGTGTGTATGTGTAGTGCAACACTACCCTAGGGTTCGCAACACTAAGGTAATCCAACACACCAATAACCATCCTAAGCAACGTTATTAATCTCAAATAACATATAATAATTGTTGGTGTGTATACGCATTCGTATACACCACCACGGACTGCGGGGGTGCTATACGCCATCCACCCGACTTCTCCCCGTAGATAGAAATCTACTCACCTGGTCCTCGCTCGCCGGTGCCGACGTCGCCACGCGCTTGCTTGTCGTCTCGAAGTCCGCATGGGGTACCTACATATCATAACGCACCGTATCGCATTAAAACTAAATTCGAAATCGAAACGGCATACGAAAATCAAATCGGCACGCGTATCACGCATAGGTCCAAACCTATCGCCTACGCATGCAAGAATAGTCAAACCAACCCTCGATGTCGATGTACAAACGTCAAACCATCGAGAAAAATCCAATCACACTCATTTGCACATTCACGAACACTAATTTTAATATAAACTAGGTTAAAACTCACAAAAACCCCAACTTTACTTAAAAAGTCACTTTTCCGAAAATCTAGCAAGCATAATTCGCCGTTTTTGTACAAAACAGGATGTTTAAATGAATGTAGCGGCCAATATATTTATTAAATATCTTAAATAAGTCATAGAAACAATTTCCGGAATTTAATCTCATTAAATTCCAAAAACCCTAATATTCTAGTTTACAAAATACCCTTTTTTTTTTAACAATTTCATAGCAAAAATAATGCGCAAACTACAATTTAGGTTGGATTTCCATGAACTAAAGTGTTAAACTACACTTAATAAAGTTAATAATATGATATAAACCCTAACCATATTTTTAATCTCACATATAAATGCATTTCATAAAACCCTAGTTTGCACAAAAAAGCTTAATTTGGACATTTTTCAAGTAACAACTTGTAATATGCAACTAGATAAATTTTAACAATTTTTTCAAGATGTTAGCTCACATCACAAACCATGCACAAGTGATCACAACCCAATTTCAAAACAAAACCCTAACTAGAATTCCTTAATCATACAATTGAACCCACATAAAACCAAATTAACACTTAATTAAGCTAACTACAAGCAATTAACAACAATTTAAGCAAAAGGGTTAGAATTTACCCAAACAAATTGAAGATCCCACAAGCACACATAGCCCTCCAAAATGCTCCCTTGTCACCAAAATCCATGCTATACGGGCTAAACTAAAATGGGTAGGAGTCGGATTTTGATTTGGATTTTGCTTGATTTTTAGTGGATTTTTCTTTGGATTTTCTTTGATGGAACAAAGAGAGGAGAAGAGGAAAAGGGGGCTGTTGGGGGCTGCTGGTTTCGGCCAGATTGTGGGGGGGTTGGGTGAGGGAGGAGAGAGAGTGAGGTGGAGAAAGTTAGTTCAAGTCAAAGTCAACTCAAATTATATCATTTTCTACTCTTTTCTTTTCTTTTCTTTCATTTCATTTCCTTTGAAATCCAAGTGGGGACAAAAGAGGGGGCTGCTGAATTCTTCAAGGGGATAAGTGAATGGGGGTGTGTGGGTGTGGGTACGGATGTGGGGTGATGAAAAATGATAAATACAATACCCCAAACATCCATTTACGCTAAAAAAAAAGCCTTTTTTCTTCAATAATTTCTAAACCGTTTTGGCAAATGATTTCGTTCCAAAAACCACATGATTAAATTTTATTTAATGTTTTATGATGCACAAAATTTGTTTCAACTCATTCCAATTTGTAATTTTCCCTAATTAAATGTATTAGTGACGGCTTAAAATAATAATAAAATAATATTTTTTTCAGAAAATTTGAAATTTCACCAGCGGCTCAATAAACACCAAATAATAGCAATTACATAGCTAGAATATGTATATTTAATTTTTATAATAAGATATTTGTATTTTGACTTTTTACAGAAAACCCCCTTATTTTACCGATTTTTTCGAAATTTCACCGAAACGATGTTCAAAACGTTACAATCTTCCCCCCTTAGAGAAATTCGGTCCCCGAATTTAAATTCAAACTCCCTCAAATACTAAAATATCTAAGAAAACCCATCAAGTCGTCGGGGCTCCGAAATTGTAAATACATAAAACAAATCGTAGCGCAGCGCATGCGCTTGAAAAATGAGTATACAACTCAAATCAAAACTCCGTCAAGCATCCCGCAATCATCGGAGTCATGGTAAAGACACGAATGCCAAATCCAAAGTAAAACCAATATGATATAATTCAGAACTATACATGTAGATATCAAATCTATACATGTAAGTTTCTAAAGGAAATGCATGCCAAATCTTTTAAAGTCGTTGTGCAATGCGCATAACACTGCACAGTGGCGGACGTCTCTTATAAGAAAATAACCATATACATGTGTACCTTTTGTTTAATATGCACGTTCCGCCGTTTTGAAAACAATTTAGAAGGGTCTCCTTGTTTTAAACGTTTCGTGTCTTATCAGACGCGTACGTAAATACTGAGACTATAGCTCGCTTTTGGAAATCCCTTCGATAACTATCAATGCATGCAAAATATACTCAGGTACTGTCCTCTGACTAGTCCTGCTCAGTATAAAAACATATAGCAATCATCATAAAAACGTACTGCTCTATACGAAATCAATCCCTAAAATATGCACATGAATGCTACGTGCGTCTGGTGCGCACGGAAATCAAAATCCATGAATGTGCCATACATGCGCACAGAAACAACATCTAAGTGCATCGGGTGTGCACGAAACATCTGTCGTAGGCAACATGTGTGCCTGACAGCAAAATCAGGTGCATCTGACATGCACGAAAAATCTCGATTTAGTGCATCTGGTGTGCACCAAAATCGCATCTCAAGACATGCGCTCAACATGCGCGAAAATCCAAATCAGGTGCATCCATCGTGCACGAAATCATGAAATCCAATATCAAGCGCCGAACGTGCGCAAAATCAATCAGGTGCACAAGGTGCACAAAATAAATATCGAGTATCACAATCAAAATCGAAGTCCAGTGCACACTGCAAGCATATAATAACTATACAGAGTGCAGGAACCAATTCGTGTGTGTGCATACGCACAAAATCAACTCAAATGTCTAAAACCGTAAAATCACAAACTTGTGAAACCAAAGTACGAAAACGATATCAAGTGCAACACTGTGCAAAGATCGTAAATCATCAATCATCAAAATCAAATCATGCGAATAAATCACCCAAAACATCGAAATCAATAATGGCGGAATAGTACCGCTCAAGCGCATCCTCTAAGAATCTCGGGCCAACTGTCGCGGTCACTAGTGGGACGTCTCGTCGATGATCATGAACTCTGGCCTGCTGGTGTGCATAACAATGACCACTCCTGGGTCAAGGTCTTCACTGTGAATTACCAATCTCTCGGTCCATTGGCTCATCGGCCCTGTCAGGTGTGCTAACAAGGATGATCCCGTTCTGGCACATCTCTTGTCATCTTCCGGTCAATCATCGCGACCACTCGTAAGACAGCATATCAATGGCGTCGGCCTCTGGTTCTCTGAATGTACGTGACACATCTGATCCTGGGTGCAAGTATCATTGCAGCAGTGTCCTGAAAGGAATCCTGCTCACGGTCTCTTCCATGTCTCGTCTCTGCCAACTGTCCGGAAGTCATTGTCCTTTCCTATATCTGCATCTTGCTCTGGAACGACTGCATACTCATCGCGACTCCTTCTGGAAGGTAAGTCCAAGTACCATGCCTCGGCATGCGCATCGCCTCTCTGATGTCGGCGGAGTGGAACGTCATCTCATCTAGATCTGGTACGAACTTCTTACTCCACTTTTCTCTAATGTCGTCTGCTTTGGACTCGTCTCGTCGCGGCTGCATGGACTGAGCTCCAACAGCTATCCTCGTATCGGGAGTCTCCCAAGAAATGCATCTCACCACCTAGCATCCGAATTAAGTCGAACCATCCAATCGATTGTCAAAACCTCATAATCCCCCAAGGGCTCAACATCTTGGGTACAGTTTAATAGTATCGAGTACATACCACAGCATCGGTGGTCCAGCCGTAGAAGGGCAAACCCAAGCCTCACTAATGGTGCCGTAGAACTGCCGCAAACCCGAAGGTTCAAAGGCTTTCACACGGTCATTAAGTCGAGTTAGGGTTTCATTCTTCTAGAGGGACCATAGAATTGCCTGCATGTCTTTCCGACTACTTTAAACTTGGAATAATAGGTTTCCGACATTCGATCGTCTCTGTCGACCCTCACGTCTCTGCGTTAAGTCGTCTCTAGCTGGAATCAATCTATCTGATGTCCTCGCATCGGGGTAAGCGAACGAACCACCTGTCCTAGTGATTCATCATCGGGTGACTAGCGACCTTCTATCATCTCTTAGTACAACTTATACTGCAATAGCTCCAACATCTGGGGCGATATCTCGTCGTTCGCAGCAATAACTGGCTTACTCGTCTGCATGCTGAACCGTGCCTCAATCATCAGGAGTAAGCAACACACCAACGGTCATCAAAATCTGGCTGGCCTCCATCATTGGCTCAATTCTCTAGTGTCGATCAGCACCTCCGAGTAACCTCATACAGCGATCCATCCAACGCTCGTGGTGCAAAAACACAATCCAAAAGACACATCTCTACAATCGTGTGTCGCCCGAATCACGCCATGGTCAGTCCTCGTTCGTAACGAGCTCATGCTGACCGCAACTCTAGCCGTAGCTCTCCCTGCCGTAACCGTAGCAGTAAAACCAAACTGGTACCGATGAGGCTAGATCAGGAAGGAATATAATACTGAACAAGGAAATGTACATCCTAAGGCTTCATAAGTGGAGTGGCGTGTCGTAAATATGCCGCGGAACATATCAACGGTACGTCACTCTACTTTAGCCACCTATTCCATCAACCAAGGGTCATCCTACGCTCCGAAGGTTAAAACCTAACGCTCTGATACCAACTTTGTCACGTCCCGAAAGTACGGAACATGACCGGCACTTAAACTACGAAACGTCTCGAGGCGTATGTAATCTAAGTAAACCGAAAACCCAGAAATCCAAACCAAGAAAAAAAGTAGAGTGAAGGAAAACCAATTTAAAACAAGTAGTTTTAATAGCATAAGCCGAATTATGCGGTTTTTAAGAACTTAAAAATTAATGAAAATTTCGGCAGAGTCTCCTTTGTAAATACTGGCTCCCAAACGGGATACAACATTAATAGTATACGAAATCAATAAAAAGGCATCCCCAAGCGGGAGCTAGCTCTTCGTCAATCGACGGTCACAACCACACAAGCAATATAATATACAACGCCAACGGCGAGGATCAAAATTCAAAAGGAAACTCAAATCCACAAGAAAACCGCAGAAAAATAACGTGCGACTCTAAGGTCGAAGGAATAACATCACTGGTCTCTATCTCAAAATAAATACATGTTTGGTTGATGGAATTTACTAGATACAACGGAATAGTATTATACAAGGTAATATGATGGGTACGATACAAGAAAAACCCACCTACTAGCAAGTCACCCGAATGAAACTGAGCCCGCAAAGCCGTAATGAAACCTGTACGGCAAACCTGCAAGAAACTGGGGCACAACGGGGTGAGTTGCCAACTCATGAATAGAAAAATATCTACGCACAGAAATCGCATAAATAACGCAACCTAGGTCAATGATCATAATATGTCCTCAAATATATGAATAACACGTAGCCTATAACAAGGCTAGGGTAAATATCTAACCCGAGTGTAATCTCATGTGCCCGTGTCAGTGCTTCAGGTAGCAATATATCATATGAATGAGGTATGAATGCATGAAAAAGAGAATACATGTAAATGAAGAACTGTTTTCATAAATTAGTGAGATTTCCTTTGTATTTTTAAACTGAGGTATCACAAATGAAATCAGTATCAACAGTGTCTAGCATCGACACAAAACATAAATCTCAATGTCTCGAAATATCAATGTCTCAATCTCAATATCTAGGGCGCCGTCAGTCCAGACCGGCCCCTACCATCCATCTCAAGACCACGACGGTATCCTCCGGATATCCGACGCGTCGGGTAATATCACCGGTCGGTAGTGCTCCCCTGCCGGGCTCAACGTCAACACCACATTCCTCTTGCTCCGGGGTACCGCACCGGGCCCACCATGTACCCGAAACGGTTCCTCCACTCCTCGAATCGGGTCTCGAAATCCATCAGCAAACTCATGGTGGACGACTCATACATCATAGGAAAACCGCACTTTTTATTTTAAAAGAGAGAAGAGGTTTATTTATGTTTTTGCGGTTTTCCTCCAAATCCAGAAAATCTCATGGAAATCCGAATCCAAAACCTCAATAACACGTAAAATAGTGAATATATGCATGAGAATCCATGACTGCGGCATAACGATGAATAACAGTATGCATGAAGTGACAAGTAATAACTACAATATCTAAGCTGGCATATAAGGTAAGTACACTAATATTATGTCAAACTACTAGCTATCTAGCTAAGTTAAGCAATAATATTTTCTAAGGTGTACGTGACATGGCAATTACCGATGAAGATGTATGTGAGCCGGCAATTAAGTGTACGTGGTACCTACGCATCATCGGTAATGGTGCTGGTGTCCTAACAGCATGATATCACTAATGGAGTATGAAACATAAAATAAGCATGCGATGCGAAGCGGACCACAAAAATGAGCGGGAGCTGAAAACTAGACGCAACTATAACAATCTGCATTAATCTAATATAAGTCCTACAAATGGTGCCTTTTGAAATAACACGAATCATGGGTTTTGAAAATAGGGGCTACGGTGTTTTTATGAAAAAATACGTCTTTTGAAATATCCGTAGGATCCCTTGGGCTGTCTTTAAGAATGCCCACGATTCGTTGGTTTTTGAAATAGGTAAGAAGTCTAATCTAATCTAACAACTACACTAAACTATACGGCTGAACTAACAAGCTGAACTACAGGTAAGGGAACCGCCTATCATCTGAGTCGATACATATACATACCTGTATATGTATAGTCGGTGATCCCGCCTCAATAATATCATATCCGATACCATATCTATAATCAGGCATCCCAAGTCAAGAGTGCGGATCAATCATCAATATAGCTCGTACGTAAATCCGTCGTAAGGCATCCCAATCTGGGTACGGGTCAATATCACATTCATCATACTATTCACCTGGTATCCTCTTTATCAATTATCATGATTGGGGTACTGATCTACGTCTAGTACCATACTGATACCGCCTACGTATGCATGGACGTGTGTGAAACACTACGTCAAGGACCTGCTACAACGTCATGTCGTATCTCAAATACGAACCCTGCTATATCACCGATCTCACGGCCTCAAATCAAATCTCATCGACTCAGCTCAATCCCAAGTATCATCCTCAAATCCGTATGTGAACACATAGTCCCATACCCATGTGAACCCATAACTATAAAGAATCCCATGAGCACATATCAATAGGAATGTATGCAAGTATGTATGTGTGTATGTGTAGTGCAACACTACCCTAGGGTTCGCAACACTAAGGTAATCCAACACACCAATATCCATCCTAAGCAACGTTATTAATCCCAAATAACATATAATAATTGTTGGTGTGTATACGCATTCGTATACACCACCACGGACTGCGGGGGTGCTATACGCCATCCACCCGACTTCTCCCCGTAGATAGAAATCTACTCACCTGGTCCTCGCTCGCCGGTGCCGACGTCGCCACGCGCTTGCTTGTCATCTCGAAGTCCGCATGGGGTACCTACATATCATAACGCACCGTATCGCATTAAAACTAAATTCGAAATCGAAACGGCATACGAAAATCAAATCGGCACGCGTATCACGCATAGGTCCAAACCTATCGCCTACGCATGCGAGAATAGTCAAACCAACCCTCGATGTCGATGTACAAACGTCAAACCATCGAGAAAAATCCAATCACACTCATTTGCACATTCACGAACACTAATTTTAATATAAACTAGGTTAAAACTCACAAAAACCCCAACTTTACTTAAAAAGTCACTTTTCCGAAAATCTAGCAAGCACAATTCGCCGTTTTTGTACAAAACAGGATGTTTAAATGAATGTAGCGGCCAATATATTTATTAAATATCTTAAATAAGTCATAGAAACAATTTCTGGAATTTAATCTCATTAAATTCCAAAAACCCTAATATTCTAGTTTACAAAATACCCTTTTTTTTAACAATTTCATAGCAAAAATAATGCGCAAACTACAATTTAGGTTGGATTTCCATGAACTAAAGTGTTAAACTACACTTAATAAAGTTAATAATATGATAAAAACCCTAACCATATTTTTAATCTCACATATAAATGCATTTCATAAAACCCTAGTTTGCACAAAAAAGCTTAATTTGGACATTTTTCAAGTAACAACTTGTAATATGCAACAGGATAAATTTTAACAATTTTTTCAAGATGTTAGCTCACATCACAAACCATGTACAAGTGATCACAACCCAATTTCAAAACAAAACCCTAACTAGAATTCCTTAATCATACAATTGAACCCACATATAACCAAATTAACACTTAATTAAGCTAACTACAAGCAATTAACAACAATTTAAGCAAAAGGGTTAGAATTTACCCAAACAAATTGAAGATCCCACAAGCACACATAGCCTTCCAAAATGCTCCCTTGTCACCAAAATCCATGCTATACGGGCTAAGCTAAAATGGGTAGGAGTCGGATTTTGATTTGGATTTTTGCTTGATTTTTAGTGGATTTTTCTTTGGATTTTCTTTGATGGAACAAAGAGAGGAGAAGAGGAAAAGGGGGCTGTTGGGGGTTGCTGGTTTCGGCCAGATTGTGGGGGGGGGGGGGTTGGGTGAGGGAGGAGAGAGAGTGAGGTGGAGAAAGTTAGTTCAAGTCAAAGTCAACTCAAATTATATCATTTTCTACTCTTTTCTTTTCTTTTCTTTTCTTTCATTTCATTTCCTTTGAAATCCAAGTGGGGACAAAAGAGGGGGCTGCTGAATTCTTCAAGGGGATAAGTGAATGGGTGTGTGTGGGTGTGGGTACGGGTGTGGGGTGATGAAAAATGATAAATACAATACCCCAAACATCCATTTACGCTAAAAAAAAAGCCTTTTTTCTTCAATAATTTCTAAACCGTTTTGGTAAATGATTTTGTTCCAAAAACCCCATGATAAAATTTTATTTAATGTTTTATGATGCACAAAATTTGTTTCAACTCATTCCAATTTGTAATTTTCCCTAATTAAATGTATTAGTGACGGCTTAAAATAATAATAAAATAATATTTTTTTCAGAAAATTTGAAATTTCACCAGCGGCTCAATAAACACCAAATAATAGCAATTACATAGCTAGAATATGTATATTTAATTTTTATAATAAGATATTTGTATTTTGACTTTTTACAGAAAACCCCCTTATTTTACCGATTTTTTCGAAATTTCACCGAAACGATTTTCAAAACGTTACAACAGTACAGCATCAACTCCCAATACCGGGAGAGACGAAACACCTCCTATCGCTCATTGCCTTCGTGTGTCTCGGGACTGTACCCAACGGCCACCTGTTTGCACGACTCAGTAGAGCCGTGGTAGGGTGGCAATCAAAGTACAGTGGGAGAACACACAAGACTCCATGACGATCTCGGGTCTACAGACTAACCTGTACCAGTGTCACCTGAGAACTGCTATCCGACGATAGATATAATTCCATATAGGAGTTCTCAGTGAGTCCGTCCAGTGTACCCAGTCACCACTGAGCACCCGTATATGATCTTGATGTCAAACATCGATGAATGTGGGAACATCCATCGCCCATCGTATGGGTCTAGTATCATATACGCTAGTCTACTCTGGTATATCAATGCCTCGTCTCGATATACCTACGACTAGGGACTTTCCAGGATATGCTTATAGACTACAGATGTCCCACTAGTATGATCTCCATCATAATCAGAGCAGTCAAGCCAATATCCTCAGGGCTTTATCAGCATGTATGAGTGAATAATAAGCATGATCAAATCAACATGTCAGATAAAGAAGAACCAGATAGCATACTATCATGTCGAGCAAGAATGCATACTGAATATATATATACATGTACAAATACATCCACTATCATATAATGGCCTCTAGGGCATACATATATCCAACAATCTCCCACTTGCACTAAGGCCAGTTATTGGCGTATCTCATACCCAACATCTCAAAAAGTCGCTCATGCTGCGGCTGAGGGAGGGCCTTGGTGAATGGTGAAAGGTTCCTAGGCACCCTATAGTGGTCTCACAAAGCATCGAACATGCCAATTTAAAATTTTTGGTGCCGAGAAACCCTAGACTACGGATCTTAAACTAGATGTTTAGGCGAAACGGAAAACTAGTTAACTATTTAACTAAAGTTGAGATGCTACAACCTTTGTAGATCCGGATTTCCGCCTCCTTAGCTCTACGTGGTCATGTCCTCGCTGTCCATCATGAATTCTCGACTCGATCATCGGCTTCATCGGGAAAACAAGCGGAATAGGTCGTCGGCTTTGTGTCAAAGACGATCTACGTCGAGGTTGCACAAACTCAAGCTCCGACTTCACAAACTTGTGAAACTTGTGAAGTAAACACCCAAAACAACTTGGCAAGAGGTAGAGGGTGAAGAAATAGGAGGTGGGTTCACTTTAGAATTGGATTTATCTCACTAGATCTCAAGTTGCCATTGTTGTAGCAAGCTTGAAGAAGAAGAAGAAAATGAGCTAGTTATGATAAGTTATGATAAAAAGAAAATAGAAAATCAAATACTTATCATAACTAAACTAGGGTTAAGTGTAGAGAATAAACCATGGTCACTTTAGAGGGTTAGGGTTAAGCATGAAGATAAGGATGGTTACAAAAGTCAAAGCTTCATGAAGCTTCAACTTAAAACAAAAAGAGCCACCATTCTCATCATAATCCATTTCAAATAAATAAATAAACAAATAAATAAATAAATGAATATGCAAAACCCTAATTATCAAATTAACCATGGATTAATTCTATACACTTAACATAATGATCAAGTATCATCAAACATGATACAAAAAAGTGCACGAAAGCATATCACATATACAATGTGCATCAAGTGAGAAAAATCCGTTTAAAGTGAACCAATACTAGTTAATGCAAAGTAATATATCAAATATATAATTATACATTAAATCATTAAATCAACACTTGATTCAATGATCCGGTCATGTCGCACATAACCGACTAGTATTCAATGCATCGATTTATCGAATCAATGATTCGATAACTAGGTCATATCGAATATAACCATTCGAAACATATATCGCGAGAATGAAATGCGGTATCACATACACGCATTATTCTCGGTCCTGCACATATCTCATATGCGCTCCTATTTCGTTTCGCTTGAGCCAGGAAACCTCTGTGTAGGACTCTAAAGACTCGTCAATACGCCGGTAGCAGATGATGATCATATCAAGCACCCACAAGCCGCAAGCGGTCTGCTAAACGTAACGGCCACCCGGGTATTGAGCGATCAGAAGATCGACGAGCTAGCCCGCTCACACTCCAGCGAATCCGACCAGTAACACTTACCGTACAGTCCGGTCTCTTCATCTGATATGTCGCATATCAAGTCTAGGGGTGGTATACGTCAGACCCCAATAACCCGATAAGTCGTGCTGATGTGAGGCTCATAACGGGTCGAGAAACTACTGGTAACACTTACCAGCAAATCTCTGATCAGCCCTGGCCAGGGACTTCCCTGTTACGGCCAATCGAGCACAGCGCAACATCAACCCCCAATACCGGGAGAGACGAAACCCCTCCTATCGCTCATTGCCTCCATGTGACTCGGGACTGTGCCCAAAGACCACCGTTTTGCATGCCCTCATGGACGTGGTAAGGTGGAGATCAAAGCACAGTAGGAATCACACAAGACTCTATGACGATCTCGGGTCTACAGACTAACCTGTACAAGTGTCACCTGAGAACTGCCATCTGACGTGAGGTATAATACCATCTGGGAGTTCTCGGCGAGTCCGTCCAGTGTACCCAGTCTCCACTGAGCACCCGTATACCATCTTTGATGTCAAACACCAATGGATATGGGATCATCCATCGCCCATCACATGGGTCGAGAAGCGTATACGCTAGTCTACTCTGGTATATCGATGCCCCGTCTCGATACACCCACGACTAGGGACCTTGAAGGATGTACTTATGGACTACCATGTCCCCACTAGTATGATCTGCATCATAGTCCAGGTAGTCAAGTACATATCCTAAGGGCTTTACCAACATGTAACTATAAGACAGTATAAAGAGACTAGTGTACATGTTAAGATAAAGAGTAACCAGATAGCATACTATCATCTCGAGCAAGAAAGTCATCTCTATATATGTCCAAGCATCCAATATAATATACAACATCTGTACAATACTGGCCTCTAGGGCATACATACAACTAACAATCTCCCACTTGCACTAGGGCCAGCTGCTGTAGTATCGCATACCGAGCATCCCGAAGAGTCTCTCAAACTGTATCTGGGGAATGGCCTTCGTGAGTGGATCCGCCGTGTTGTTCTTCGTGTCAACTCTCCTGACCTCGATCTCCCGGCGATCAACTATCTCCCGGATCAGGTGATACCGCCTCAGAATATGTCTGGACCGCAGATGGGACCTGGGTTCCTTGGCCAAAGCCACCGCTCCATTGTTATCGCAATACAAAGGTATTGGATGCTCAATGGATGGAACCACTCCAAGTTCAGTAATGAACTTCTTGATCCAGACAGCCTCTTTGGCAGCATCGTTGGCAGCGATGTATTCAGCCTCCATCGTCGAGTCTGCCACGGTTTCCTTCTTGGAACTCTTCCAGCTAACCGCCCCTCCGTAAAGGGTAAAGACAAAGCCCGACTGCGACTTAGAGTCATCCTTATCACTCTGGAAGCTGGAATCGGTAAAGGACTCCACTTGGAGTTCTCCGTTACCATACACTAAGAACATATCTCTAGTCCTTCGCAAGTACTTGAGAATGCTCTTCACAGCTGTCCAGTGACTCTTTCCAGGATCAGCTTGATACCTGCTCACTATACTTAGTGAGTATGCTACATCGGGTCTGGTACATAGCATCGCATACATGATAGAGCATACTGCCGAAGCATAGGGTATCCCTTGCATGCGAGCTCTCTCCAAATCAGTCTTGGGAGACATCTCTTTGGAGAGAGTGACTCCAGAGATCGTGGGCAAGTTCCCACGCTTGGACTCTTCCATACTAAACCTCTTTAGTATGGTGTCAATGTACCTGGATTGGGACAATCCCAAAATCCGTTTGGATCTATCTCTATAGATCCTAATTCCCAATATGCAGGAGGCATCACCAAGATCTTTCATTGAGAATCTTTGTGATAAGAAGAGCTTGACCGACTGCAGCATAGGAATATCATTTCCTATCAAGAGTATGTCGTCCACGTACAATACGAGGAAGACAACCTTACTCTCTGCCACCTTCTTGTAGATACAAGGTTCATCTGGATTTTTGACGAAATCAAACTCTTTGATAACGACGTCAAAGCAGATGTTCCAACTCCGCGATGCTTTCTTTAATCCATAAATGGATTTAAGCAGCTTGCACACCTTCCCGCTGCTCCCACTGTCTACGAAGCCCTCTGGCTGAGTCATGTACACGCACTCTTCTAAATCACTATTTAGAAAGGCGGTCTTAACATCCATTTGCCAGATTTCGTAGTCATGAAAGGCAGCAATGGCAAGCATGATTCGGATGGATTTAAGCATAGCCACTGGAGAAAAGGTCTCGTCATAGTCCACACCTGGTCTTTGACGAAAACCCTTTGCTACAAGTCTAGCTTTGAAAGTCTCCACTTTCCCATCTACACCAAGTTTCTTCTTAAAGATCCACTTGCTCCCAATGGGTTTTACCCCTTCAGGAGCAACTTCCAAAGTCCATACTTTGTTGGTGTACATGGAATCCATCTCAGACCGCATAGCATCCAGCCATTTCACTGAGTCCCCACTCGTGATGGCCTGCTCGAAGCTAGTTGGGTCATCATCCTCCATGATGCAATCCTCGCTTCCACCGTCCATGAGAAAACCGTAGTATCTCTCAGGTTGGCGAGGAACCCTACTAGATCGGCGGAGTGGCTGGGGTTCATTGGGAGCTACTGAATCTTCTGGTTCCACTAAATCTTCAGTTATTGTTTGTGTATCTGGAACCTCTTCCAGCTCTACCACTTTGCCACTAATTTCTTTTTCAAGAAATTCCTTTTCTAAAAAGGTGGCATATTGAGAAACAAACACTTTTTGTTCTTCAGCATGGTAGAAAAAATATCCTTGGGAATTCTTAGGATATCCCACAAACTTGCAAAGAACTGACCGTGCCTCGAGTTTGTCTGGATTTTGTCTTTTGACATAGGCCAGACAACCCCATATTTTAACTCGTTTAAAATATGGTCTCTTCCCACTCCATATCTCATATGGTGTGGTAGGTACAGATTTAGATGGAACTTGATTCAATAGGTATGCTGCTGTCTCCAGCGCATATCCCCAGAAGGAAATAGGTAACTCAGCTGTGCTCATCATAGAGCGCACCATATCTAATAGGGTGTGGTTCCTCCGTTCAGATACACCGTTGTGCTGTGGTGTATATGGAGGAGTCAGCTGAGAGAGAATCCCATTCTCTTTTAGGAAGTCCAGGAATTCATTGCTCAAGTATTCACCTCCTCGATCAGATCGAAGGATTTTAATACTTTTTCCGGTTTGGTTCTCGACTTCTTGTTTATATTCTCTAAATTTCTCAAAAGCTTCTGATTTGTGTTTCATTAGGAACACATATCCGAATCTAGAGAGATCGTCAGTGAATGTAATGAAGTACGAAGAACCATCCCTGGCATGTGTAGACATGGGATCACATACATCACTATGTATCAGTCCCAAGAGTTCGGTAACTCTTTCTCCGTGTCCCGTAAACGGAGTCTTGGTCATCTTGCCTTTGAGACATGACTGGCAAGTGTCATAGGATGAAAATTCAAACGGATTTAAATATCCATCCTTATGCAACTTAGCTAGTCGTGTCGCATTGATGTGACCCAGTCTACAATGCCACAAGAAGGATTCGTTCAATTCTGAACTCTTCCTCTTGTGTGTGTTTGTTATACTCAGAACTGTTGATTGGTTTAGAACATAAATGCCATTGCATAACGTGCCTGATCCAACCAACTTTTGGTTATGGAAAATGTTCATAACATTGTCCTGTAATACAAAATTATATCCTTCTTTACTCAATAAAGAAACCGATATAATGTTGCATATCAGGTTCGGCATGTAATAGCATTCATTCAGAACCAATGTATCACCAGTTGGTAATACAAGGTGATATTCCCCGACAGTCTTAGCTGCAACAATTGCACCATTTCCAACTCTAATGTCTTTATCACCTTCTCCAAGTTCTCTACCTTTCCTTAGCCCATGTAACTGATTACATATATGGGATCCTGACCCGGTATCTAATACCCAGGACGTAGAGCATATAGAGAAACAGTTCTCAGTAACGAACACACTCGAAGAAAATGCATCAACATGTACTTTCTTCATTCGGGTGGCATGGGAATTCTGGTATTCCCCTATATCCTGTTCATTTCTATAACTCTTATAAGAATGAACGGAACCAACGTTCCCCAGCACAGTATAACATGCGGGTTCGGTCAATACATCCATATTATTATCTTTATTAAGGCATGAAATGGTCGCTACCTGGAGAGAGAGAGAAGAAAACACTTTAGCGTATGCTCGTGCAAGATCAGATTGGTTATTATCTTATCTAATCAGGATGGCTCCCACTGCTTTTTATCAAATCTTCCTCCAAACCCTAAAAGGAAAGACTAGCCGGGATTAATTACACACTACAAGTTCGCCAATCTTTCAGCCAGGCCAGTGTCGGTACTTTGAGGGAGGTCCCCCGTGCTTTCGCACGAACCTAATTACTGTAAACCTCGTTTTCCCAGAGGCGTAACCCCGTTGACACCTTTCTAGACACCTACTTGATCGGCTAATTGCAATGTGTAAAACTCTCCCAGGAGTAACTCTTACTCGCAGTGGGTATCGGGATCCAACTATCTCATAGAAGGTATGCAATCTCATTGCAAATTTCAACACTTGAAATTCCCGATAATCTTTTGCCCCTAGCAGCTATATGACCTTAACATAGTCAACAAATCATAAGTGCTAGTCAAGTTCAACCCGTCATTTCCCGATTGAATTAAACCCACCCGCACGACCCTTAACATAGTCAACAAAGTCGCACGACTACCCTAATCCAATCGCATCATATGCTTATACAGATAAGCACTAATTAGCTACCGCACACTACGCCTTAACATAGTCAACAAACGTAGCACGAATACTAACTAGTACTTATCTGAAATGACGGAGGGCTACGACAGGTTTTTCTGAAAACCTATTGCGTAATGAACTTGATATCGTTGTAGAATCAAATGAAGTTTTAAATGGAGTGATTTTGAGGCTTTTCTAGTTTTGCTAAAGGGGTCATTCCCGGTGAAGGGATCGTCGGCCCTTTCCTCGTCGAATGAGGTGCGGGATATATCATATATATCGCTGTGCAAAGCAAAAAACCCAAAAGCAGTCAAAAGCAAACCGAGTGTGTAGCATCTGCCAGTTATTGCTAAAGGAGTCACTCCCGGTGAAGGGATCTCGGTCCTTTCCTCGTCGAATGAGGTGCGGGGTATATCATATATACCGCTATGCAAAGCAAGAACTGTAGCTACCTGTTTTATTTAAAATCTGATTCTACAACATCTTAGGTTTCTTTCCTTTCATTAATCACATTAATGAAGTCCCATCATTTAAATACCTAAACATCACAGATAGATATGACGTACACTTATGCCATCCGCATTCGCCTCGATGTCCCCTCGTGCACCGTTAGGTTAGGTAACTAACGACAGAGCAGGGCAGGGCTAGCGCGGGTGTAAAACATAAGTAACGTCTATATAATATATCATATATACTATATACAATATCCATCACAGAAAAAGAACACAGATATCGCAGCAGAATAAACATATAAAATATTGGATATACTAGGACGTCCGTGTTTTCAATACGAGCCAGTATAAAACACGGATTCCACGGTCGTGATATAGCCAATCCCACTCCCCTAGACCCCTACGAGAGCGGCAAGCAACCCTGCCAATTCTAGGGTTAGGAGACCTGGACTCGACTCCTCGAGTTGGTCTCCCACTGGACCCCAGAACCCGGTTACTTGTGCTCCCCTCCTTGGGTCTATCCTAATGCGGAAAAGTAAATAATATACAAAGGGTGACAACTTCCGCTACCTGGAAGTGCCCCAAATAAAAGAATATTACACACAAGTTTTTACATGAATGAAAATGAAAAACACTCATCTCACATAAAAACCCCCGGCTATTCAAACATGACGATCCAATATAACATATCCAGCAACACATAACATCACATGTCATCAACGTAAGTAAATATGTCCATCCCAATTGTCGTTGACATATAGCAACGAAACCGGCGATACACATATTACACTTACGGTCACAGAAAAGAAAGTGTAAAACTACAACAGTTGGAATCCGCAACCTCTTTAGACATCACATGCCTAACAGTTACAAACCCCGCATTTTAGTCTCATTATCGAAAACTCTTTTCAATATCGTATGGGACTAAACTGCTAGATTTATAACATTCATCCAGTTATCTCATAACTGTTTGTGAATTCCAATTATTGTATCCAATTCCGGATAAATAGAATATATCAAACTTTCCGATCGAACATTCGAACACCCAAGTTTTCCCGACACCGATCAACACATGAAATAGGTTCAAAGACATTCACTTCATACCTCAGTACCAACGGTCCAGCCGTAGAAGGGTCAAGCCAACGCCTCACATGTGGCACGCCGTACTGCCCCAAACCCGAAGGTTCAAAGGGCAGTTCAAGACGGTCACATAATCGAGTTAAGGTTTGTTGTCTTCTAGAGGGACCATCGCGTTACTTGCACTACTCAGAACGTCTTTTAACCACAGAAAAATCCAACACTTGGAATTATTCCGGCAGGGGAAAACTTGGGTATTTATATCCGGTCGAACTCTTTAACATATTCTACAGTTATCTGGAAAAACACTAAAGACGAAATTTGATACCCCGATCGAATCACCGAAGCTCTAAAACAATCCCAGATTATTCAACACTTGAATAATTATTAAAAATTCCCAGAAATTCCAGCACTGCAAGGTAAGAATTACTGTGTGAAAAGTTTTGAACAGTGGATCCGTACGACCGCGGAACCGCCGCACGAGCCATGCTCGTGCCGCGGAACCGCGGCCGTTCAATTGAATTGTGCTATCGAACTTCACAGTAAATCTTACATTCTCCTGCTGATTTCTCTGAATATTTTTAATATGGAAAAAACCCCATTTTCGGAAAAAGTCCAGAGAGCTCATAAGGTTTAGAGTTTCGGGTTCGTTCGGGCTTCGAATTGCGTCTAGACTTCGCCTAAGTCTCTAGCTAGGCTCTGATACCAGTGAAAGGTTCCTAGGCACCCTATGGTGGTCTCACAAGGCATCGAACATGCCAATTTAAAATTTTTGGTGCCGAGAAACCCTAGACTACGGATCTTAAACTAGATGTTTAGGCGAAACGGAAAACTAGTTAACTATTTAACTAAAGTTGAGATGTTACAACCTTTGTAGATCCGGATTTCCGCCTCCTTAGCTCCACATGGTCATGTCCTCGCTGTCCATCATGAATCCTCGACTCGATCATCGGCTTCATCGGGAAAACAAGCGGAATAGGTCGTCGGCTTTGTGTCAAAGACGATCTACGTCGAGGTTGCACAAACTCAAGCTCCGACTTCACAAACTTGTGAAACTTGTGAAGTAAACACCCAAAACAACTTGGCAAGAGGTAGAGGGTGAATAAATAGGAGGTGGGTTCACTTTAGAATTGGATTTATCTCACTAGATCTCAAGTTGCCATTGTTGTAGCAAGCTTGAAGAAGAAGAAGAAAATGAGCTAGTTATGATAAGTTATGATAAAAAGAAAATAGAAAATCAAATACTTATCATAACTAAACTAGGGTTAAGTGTAGAGAATAAACCATGGTCACTTTAGAGGGTTAGGGTTAAGCATGAAGATAAGGATGGTTACAAAAGTCAAAGCTTCATGAAGCTTCAACTTAAAACAAAAAGAGCCACCATTCTCATCATAATCCATTTCAAATAAATAAATAAACAAATAAATAAATAAATGAATATGCAAAACCCTAATTATCAAATTAACTATGGATTAATTCTATACACTTAACATAATGATCAAGTATCATCAAACATGATACAAAAAAGTGCACGAAAGCATATCACATATACAATGTGCATCAAGTGAGAAAAATCCGTTTAAAGTGAACCCATACTAGTTAATGCAAAGTAATATATCAAATATATAATTATACATTAAATCATTAAATCAACACTTGATTCAATGATCCGGTCATGTCGCACATAACCGACTAGTATTCAATGCATCGATTTATCGAATCAATGATTCGATAACTAGGTCATATCGAATATAACCATTCGAAACATATATCACGAGAATGAAATGCGGTATCACATACATGCATTATTCTCGGTCCTGCACATATCTCATATGCGCTCCTATTTCGTTTCGCTTGAGCCAGGAAACCTCTGTGTAGGACTCTAAAGACTCGTCAATACGCCGGTAGCAGATGATGATCATATCAAGCACCCACAAGCCGCAAGCGGTCTGCTAAACGTAACGGCCACCCGGGTATTGAGCGATCAGAAGATCGACGAGCTAGCCCGCTCACACTCCTGTGAATCCGACCAGTAACACTTACCGTACAGTCCGGTCTCTTCGTCTGATATGTCGCATATCAAGTCTAGGGGTGGTATACGTCAGACCCCAATAACTCGATAAGTCGTGCTGATGTGAGGCTCATAACGGGTCGAGAAACTACTGGTAACACTTACCAGCAAATCTCTGATCAGCCCTGGCCAGGGACTTCCCTGTTACGGCCAATCGAGCACAGCGCAACATCAACCCCCAATACCGGGAGAGACGAAACCCCTCCTATCGCTCATTGCCTCCATGTGACTCGGGACTGTGCCCAAAGACCACCGTTTTGCACGCCCTCATGGACGTGGTAAGGTGGAGATCAAAGCACAGTGGGAATCACACAAGACTCTATGACGATCTCGGGTCTACAGACTAACCTGTACAAGTGTCACCTGAGAACTGCCATCTGACGTGAGGTATAATACCATCTGGGAGTTCTCGGCGAGTCCGTCCAGTGTACCCAGTCTCCACTGAGCACCCGTATACCATCTCTGATGTCAAACACCAATGGATATGGGATCATCCATCGCCCATCACATGGGTCGAGAAGCGTATACGCTAGTCTACTCTGGTATATCGATGCCCCGTCTCGATACACCCACGACTAGGGACCTTGAAGGATGTACTTATGGACTACCATGTCCCCACTAGTATGATCTGCATCATAGTCCAGGTAGTCAAGTACATATCCTAAGGGCTTTACCAACATGTAACTATAAGACAGTATAAAGAGACTAGTGTACATGTTAAGATAAAGAGTAACCAGATAGCATACTATCATCTCGAGCAAGAAAGTCATCTCTATATATGTCCAAGCATCCAATATAATATACAACATCTGTACAATACTGGCCTCTAGGGCATACATACAACTAACAAATGGATCCGCGGCGTTATTCTTTGTGTCTACTCTCCTAATCTCGATCTCGCGGCGATCTACAATCTCCCGGATCAAATGAAAACGCCTCAGGATGTGTCTGGACCGCTGATGGGATCTGGGCTCTTTGGCTAACGCCATAGCCCCATTATTATCACAATACAAAGGTATTGGATCAATAATGGTTGGAACCACTCCTAGCTCCGAGACGAACTTCTTCATCCAGACGGCTTCCTTGGCAGCATCATTTGCAGCAATGTACTCAGCTTCCATCGTAGAGTCTGCAACGGTATCTTGTTTGGAACTCTTCCAACTCACCGCCCCTCCATTGAGGGTAAATACAAACCCAGAGATAGATTTGCTGTCGTCCTTATTGCTCTGGAAGCTCGAATCGGTAAAGGCCTCCATTTGGAGATCTTCATTACCACACACCAAGAACAATTCTTTAGTCCTTCGCAAGTACTTAAGAATGTTCTTCACAGCTGTCCAGTGGTTCTCCCCTGGGTTGGATTGATACCTGCTTACAACACTAAGTGCATAAGCTACATCTGGGCGTGTACATAACATCGCATACATTATAGATCCTACTGCCGAAGCATAAGGTATAACGCTCATGCGAGCTCTCTCTTCATCGGTCTTTGGACAAGAATCCTTAGAGAGAGTGACCCCATGGCAAGCGGGTAAGGCACCCCGCTTGGAGTCTTCCATACTAAACCTTTTTAGGATGGTGTCAATGTACCTGGTTTGGGACAATCCCAATAACTTTTTGGATCTATCCCTATAGATCCTTATGCCCAGGATGTATGTGGCATCACCCAGGTCCTTCATGAAGAACCTTAGTGATAAGAAAGATTTGACCGACTGTAGCATAGGAATATCATTTCCTATCAGAAGAATGTCATCCACGTACAATACGAGGAATGTGACAGCTCTTCCTACAGCCTTCTTATAAACACAAGGTTCATCTGGATTTTTGATGAAATCAAACTCTTTGATAACATCATCGAAACAGATGTTCCAACTCCGAGATGCCTGCTTCAACCCATATATGGATTTAAGCAATCTATATGCTTTCCCGCTGCTCCCACTGTCAATGAAACCCTCTGGCTGATCCATATAAACGCATTCTTCTAAATCTCCATTTAGAAATGCTGTTTTAACGTCCATCTGCCAGATTTCATAGTCGTAGTGAGCAGCAATAGCAAGTAGGATCCGAATGGATTTAAGCATGGCTACGGGCGAAAAAGTTTCGTCATAGTCCAAACCTGGTCTTTGACGAAAACCTTTCGCCACAAGTCTTTCCTTATAGGTTTCTACCTGCCCATCTACACCAATCTTTCTTTTAAAGATCCATTTGTACCCCACAGGTTTTACCCCAGGGGGTACAACGTCCAAAGTCCATACTTTGTTGGTGTACATAGACTCCATTTCGGATCTCATGGCATCCAGCCACTTCACAGAGTCTCTACTCGTGATAGCTTGCTGAAAGCTGGTAGGATCATCATCATCCATGATACAGTCTTCTCTGTTACCATCAATGAGGAAACCGTAGTACCTCTCCGGTGGGCGAGAAGTCCTACCAGACCTACGGAGTGGCCGAGGTTCTTCAGTTTCTGTTGCAACAGCCGGTTCAACCAAATCGTCATTTATAGTTTGTGTCTCTAGAACCTCTTCTAGATCCACCATCTTGCCATCATCTTTATCGGTGAAAAACTCTTTTTCCAAGAATGTGGCATATTGAGAAACAAACACCTTTTGTTCCTCTTTGTGGTAGAATAGATATCCATAAGAATTCTTTGGATATCCCACAAAGTTACACATGACTGACCGTGTCTCGAGTTTGTCCGGATTCTGCTTTTTAACATAGGCCGGGCAACCCCAAATCTTAATTCTCTTAAGAGATGGTCTCTTCCCATGCCATATCTCATATGGCGTGCGTGGTAGACACGGCTTTGGTTGGAACCCTGTTTAGCAGAAATGCTGCAGTTTCTAATGCATGCCCCCAAAACGAGACTGGTAACTCAGCGTCACTCATCATGGACCGGACCATATCTAATAGGGTCCTATTCCGTCGTTCTGACACACCGTTGTGCTGTGGTGTGTAAGGAGGAGTGAGCTGAGAGAGAATCCCATTCTCTTTTAGGAAGTTTGCAAATTCTGTACTGAGATACTCACCACCTCGATCTGATCGAAGCATTTTGATACTCAAGCTGGTTTGTTTTTCTACTTCTTGTTTATATTCAATGAATTTCTCGAAAGCTTCGGACTTGTGCTTTAATAAAAATACATGACTGAGTCTTGAGAAATCGCCAGTGAATGTAATGAAGTATGAAAAACCGCCTCTAGCCTGTGTAGACATTGGCCCACATACATCACTATGTATGAGGCCTAGGAGCTGAGTAGCTCTTTCTCCGTGTCCGGTAAACGGAGTTTTGGTCATTTTACCCTTGATACAAGACTGGCAAGTCGCATAAGATTTATATTCAGAAGAGTTTAAATATCTATCTTTGTGTAACTTGTTTAGTCTTGTTTCGTTAATATGACCAAGTCTACAGTGCCAAAGAAAAGCTTCATTTAATTCTGAAAGTTTTCTTTTATTAGTGTGTAGTATACTGAAAACTGTGTGTTGATTTAGGACATATATTCCATTATTAAGCATACCAGACCCAACCAACATTTGATTCAGGTGAATGTTCATAACATTGTTCTGCAATACAAAATTATATCCTTCATTGTCCAACAAAGAAATGGATATTATATTACATAGCATACTTGGTACAAAATAACATGGATTCAAAACCAAAATACATCCAGATGGCAACCCCAAGTGATACTCTCCCACTGCGACTGTATGTACATTGGAACCATTTCCAACGCGGAGAGTATGGTCACCTGTCTTCAAAACCTTGCTATTTCTCAGCCCCTGCATAGAATTGCAAATATGAGAACCTGAACCGGTATCCAATACCCAGGAAGCAGAGTTTATTGAAAAACAGTTTTCTGTCACAAACGCACCTGAAGCAGAAGCATCACCATGCTTCTTTTTGAGACTTAAGTACTCCGTACAGTTGCGCTTCCAATGTCCTGTCTTGTGGCAATGAAAACATTCGCCCTTTCCCGAGTCTCCAGTCTTGGACTTTCCTTTTCCCTTCACCTTTTTAACTCCACCTTTAGGATTGGTGGGCTTCTTCTTTTTCTTTCCCTTGGCCTTAGCTTTCGGGCGAGAAGAAGAAGATTGTCCAATAGTCATAACGGGAGTTCTTGCTGACTTCATAGTGCTCTCTGCACTCCTTAACATATTAAGGAGTTCAGGGAGTTCCTTCTCCATGCCATGCATGTTGAAGTTCACTATGAACTGAGCAAAGGTGGAGGGAAGGGACTGCAGAATAATATCTATATATTGTTCATTGTCCATCGTCCATCCAAGGTCCTCAAGCTCTTCTATAAGAGCTATCATCTTCAGAACATGGTCTCCTACTGGTGTGCCATGGGCCATTCGCATCTGAAACAATTTCTTTGATGCTTCGTATCGTAATACGCGGGATTGCTCTCCATACAACTCCTTTGTATGAAGCAATATACCGTGAATGTCCATGTCCTCGTGCTGCTTTTGATGTGTGTTGTCCATCGATGCAAGCGCGAGGCATTTGGCCATGGCACAGTCAGCGTCCCATGTCTTGCGGACTTCAATGTCCGCAACAGAAGATTTTGGACCTGGGACGGGCGGGACTGAAGCCGTGAGGACATATGATACTTTATCATAAGTCAAGGCGATTTTCAGATTCCTCAGCCAGTCTTTATAGTTGGTCCCATTCAGTTTGTTTTTATCTAGTAAAAGCTTGAGCCCTGTCATGGGTATCTGCCATTAAGAGAGAGAAAAGAATACACTCAGCGAAAGCTCTTGCATAGATCAGATTGGTTATTATTATCTTGTCTAATCGATGTTTCCCACTGGTTTTATCGAGTTTTCCTTTCAAACCTTAAAAAGAAAAACTAGCCAGGATTAATTACAGTCTACAACTTCGCTAACCGTTCAGCCAGGCCAGTGTCGGTACTTGAGGGAGGTTCCCCGTGCTTTCGCGCGGACCTAATTAGAGTAAACCTCATTTTCCCAGAGGCGGAGCCCCGTTAACACCTTTCTAGACACCTAATGAGTTAGCTAATTGTAAACTGTAAAACTCTCCTAGGAGCAACTATTGCTCACAGTGGGATCGGGATCCAACCATCATATGGAAGGTATGCAATCTCATTGCAAATTTCAACTATTGAAATTCCCGATGTTGTTTTTACCTCTAGTGCTTATGACCTTAACTAAGGTCAACAAATCATAAGTACCAGTCAAGTTCTACCCGTCATTTCTTGATTAATTAGACCCACTCATATAACCCTTAACTATGGTCAACAAAGTCATAAAAATGTCCTAATTAATCTGCATCATATGCAATGTAGGAAGACATCACTTAGCTACCGTACACTACGCCTTAACTATAGTCAACAAACATAGCACGAATACTAAGTACTCTACTTCCTAAAATGACGGAGGGTTGCGGATGATTTTTAAGAAAATCTTTAACGTTTTGAACTTGATATCGTTGTAGAATCAAATGGTTTTCAAAAGGAGTGGTTTAAGCTTCGCAGTTTTGAAATATAGATTTTTCATAAATAGCCGAGTGGTTTTTAAATCCGATTCTACAACATCTTTTTAGGTTTATTTTCTTTACATTAATCACATTAATGTAATCCCATCATTTAAGTTCTTAAGCCAATCACAGAAAAGAAACGAAAATAACACGTACGCTTATGCCATCCGCATTCGCCACAATGTTCCGTTATGCACCGTTAGGTTACTTAACTAATGGCATACCGGGACGGGACTAGCGCGGGTGTAAAACATAAGCAACGTCTACTATATATCATATATATAATATGTCATTCGTCTCAGATATCACAGAACACAGGCAGCAGAAACATAGATATAAAGTGGGATATACTAGGACGTCCGTATTTAGTATTTAGCCAGAATAGAAAATACGGATTCCACAGTCGCGATGAATAGCCAAGCCCACACCCTGGACCCCTACGAGAGCGGCAAGTGACCCTACCAATTCTGGAGTTTAGGAGACCCAGTCTCGACTCCTCGAGATGGCCTCCCACTGAACCCCAGAACCCGGTCATCTATGCTCCCCTCCTTGGGTCCATCCTAATGCGGAAAAGTAAATAATATACAACCCTGGTGACACAACCTCAACCCGGAAGTGCCCCAAATAAAAGAATATTACATTACATTTGAATTTACATGAATAAAAATATAAAACTCTCATCTCACATAAAACCCCCCCGGCTATTCAATCGCGACAATCCTACACATCATATCTCAGCAACACATAATATCTCATATCATCAACATAAGTAAGTATGCATACCCCAATTGTCATTGATGTATAGCAACGAAACCGGCGATATCGTACATACTACACTTACGGTCACAAAAAAGAAAGTGTAAAACTACAATATTTGGAATCCACATTCTCTTTAGACATCATAAATGCGAAATATCACATATTTCGTATTTCATGCCTAAACTGTATGAATTCCACATATTGTATCAGAATCCAGATAAACAGACAGTATTAAAGTTTTCGAACGAACTATCAAGTACCCAAGATTCACTAAAGCTCAACACTTAAGCAGGGTTCAAAAATCCGAAGTGTGACACAGTAGTAGCGGTCCAGCCGTAGAAGGGTCAAGCCAACGCCTCACATGTGGCACGCCGTACTGCCCCAAACCCTAAGGTTCAAAGGGCAGTTCAAGACGGTCACATAATCGAGTTAAGGTTTGTTGTCTTCTAGAGGGTCCACCATAAAAAGACTTGCACGTATCTCCAAAGTATTTAAACCCCATGAATAGTGAGCAAATGACACTCGTTCAAACACTTCAATACTCTCTAATTTACAAGGATAAACAACGAAATGAAAATTCCGATCGAATCTACGCGTCAAAAACCATCTTCAGAAAATACAGTACTATATTCAGATTAAACATACCTAAAACAGTGTACAAGCAGCCTTAAGAATTACAGTGCAATTTTTATGGAATGATATTACTGTACGGCCGCGGAGCCGCGGCCTAAGCAAGGAATTGCCGCGGTTCCGCGGCCATATGAACAGTTCATTGCATCGTATTTCACCATAATTCTTAATTTTCCCTACTGTATTTTTTAAGTATTTTTAATTCTGAAAAAAGTCAGATTTTAGAATTTGTCCAGAGAGGGTCCAAAAACGTCGTATTTTTGTCCGATCGGGATTTTTACTTCGTAAAAGCGTCGCCTAATGTTCTAGGTTGGCTCTGATACCATTGAAAGGATTGCCTAGCACCCTATAATGAGTTTTGAAGCATCACATGTCCCAAAGTTTGAATTTTGATGGTGCTAAACAAGCATGCAAAGGAATCGATCCTAGAAAATTAGGGTTTCGAAACTTAAGACTCATAAAGTTAGGGTTTCGAGACTACAACCTTTGTAGCTCCCTTTTTCTGGACTCCTTGGTCTCTTGGGTGTTGAATGGAGGTCCTCTTGAAGTCCTCTCGCGTCCACGACGATCCACCCGGAGTTCACCGTCCAAGCTCGCAACTTCGAGAATCCAAGATGACACTCTAAACAAGTTGGCTAAACTTGTATAGAATGAAGTTGTGGTTAAGATTCTCACTTCAAAAACCTATCTTTATGTGTATATTACTCACTAGAAGAAGCTAGGGAGCAAATATGAAGGAGGAAGAAGATGGTGGCAATATTTTAGCAAGAGATGAAAAATCATAACCATAAGAAAAGAAATGAAATATATCCTTTTATATTTTATTCCTTCTCACTTCAAACCATGGTTAAATCTCTTGGTTGATATTTAATTAGGGTTTAAACCATGTAAGGAAAGGTTAATCTAAGGTTAAGGGTAGGTGAGAATGGTTAGGTTAAGGAAGAGTGTAGAAGCAAGTGAAGATTATCCTTTCCTTTTTCCATTTTGTTTTAAACCTTAAATCAAATAAAACACAAAATATTTATCCATGGTGTGAGTCTCATATTGCCACCATTTCCATGTGTAAACAACCATGATAGATGGGTGTATGTATGTATGTATGTATGTATGCACATCCATATGTGCATGAAACTAGCAAGAAAGAAAGAAAGAAAAACATACATGCATGCACACATCCATCATCCAAGAAAAGGTTTTAAGTGAGAAAACTAATAGTTAAATGATAAATCAACACTTGATTTATCAATCCGGCCATATCACATATGACCCTACCAAAAGCAAGCCGCCCGATCAATGTACGGTATCATATATGTGCATTTTAATCGGGTCCATGCGCATATCGCATACGCGCATCACAACATTTCGCCTGGACTGGGTAACTCCTGTGTGGGACTCTAAGACTCGTCAATACGCCGGCAGAGGGTGATGATCATATCAGGTACCCTCAAGCCGCAAGCGGTCAGCTAAACGTAACGGCCACCCGGGTATTGAGCCATCAGAAGAAAACAAGCGAACCTGCTACAACTCCCGTCGAGCCATCCGGCAACACTGCCGTACAGTCCGGTCTCTTCGTCAGATATGCTGCATATTGAGCCTAGGGATGGTCACGTCGACCCTAATAACTCAATAAGTCATGCCGGTGAATGGTCTATAACAGATCGAGAAACTACTGATAACACTTATCAGCAAATCTCAGCAGCCCTGGCCAGGGACTTACTGATATAACCAGTCGGGCACAGTACAGCATCAACTCCCAATACCGGGAGAGACGAAACCCCTCCTATCGCTCATTGCCTTCGTGTGTCTCGGGACTGTACCCAACGGCCACCTGTTTGCACGACTCAGTAGAGCCGTGGTAGGGTGGCAATCAAAGTACAGTAGGAGAACACACAAGACTCCATGACGATCTCGGGTCTACAGACTAACCTGTACCAGTGTCACCTGAGAACTGCTATCTGACGATAGATATAATTCCATATAGGAGTTCTCAGTGAGTCCGTCCAGTGTACCCAGTCACCACTGAGCACCCGTATATGATCTTGATGTCAAACATCGATGAATGTGGGAACATCCATCGCCCATCGTATGGGTCTAGTATCATATACGCTAGTCTACTCTGGTATATCAATGCCCCGTCTCGATATACCTACGACTAGGGACTTTCCAGTATATGCTTATAGACTACATATGTCCCACTAGTATGATCTCCATCATAATCAGAGCAGTCAAGCCAATATCCTCAGGGCTTTATCAGCATGTATGAGTGAATAATAAGCATGATCAAATCAACATGTCAGATAAAGAAGAACCAGATAGCATACTATCATGTCGAGCAAGAATGCATACTGAATATATATATATACATGTACAAATACATCCACTATCATATAATGGCCTCTAGGGCATACATATATCCAACAGACCCGAAAGTACGGAACGTGACCGGCATTTAGATTACGAAGCGTCTAGAGGCGCAACGTACCCTAAGTAAGCCGAAGCCCAGAAATCTAAACCATAAAAGAAGAAGAAGTAAAGGAAAACATGTAGAAAACAAGTTTAAAAGCAACATCCAATTTTCTCAAAAATTTTGGCATAGTCTCCTTTGTAAAAACTGGCCCCAAACGGGTACAAACAAGAATAATATATATACAAACAATAAAAAGCATCCCCAAATGGGAGCTAGCTCTACGCCAAAAGGCGGAAACAACCACATCAATGCACAATAGTATACAACGCCAAAGGGCGAGGCTCAAAACTCAAAAGAAAACAAAACCACCAAATATCATAATAATACAAGCGCGGCTCTAAGGTCGAAATAAACAACTGATCCAGTAAACTATCAAGTAATACAAGTTTGGTTGATGGAGCTTTCTAGATACAAATGAAATAATAAAAGTACAATGGCGGTCCAGATACAAGTGAACCAACCTACCGTGCAAATCACCCTGAGTGAAAAGATGTGCCAGCAAGCTGCCAGGAAAACCTGTACATCGAACCTGTAATAAAATTTGGCACAACGGGAGTGAGTTGCCAACTCGTGAGTAGAAGATATCTGCGAAAATAAATCGAATGCACGACGCTGTCCTAGGTCATAATAATATACTAATATACTACTAGTCATCAAGTAAAGACAGGATAATAAGCTACGTGTAAGTGCAAATGCTCCGTGCTCGTATCAGTGCCTCATATAGAACTATGTCAAGTGAATGAGTATGCATGCACCATGAATGTGAAATAACCAATCCTGAAATCTAGATATATCTGTATAAGAAATCTTTAACTTTTATCATGGTAAAATGTGTATAGAAATCTGAAATATCAACGATGAAATCCATGGAAATCCGTGTCAAGTATAGACACAAAACATGTAAATTTCAAGTCTCAATACCTCATAATCTCAATGTCTCATAGTCTCAATATCTCGGGCTCCGTCAGTCCGGATCGGCCCATATCATCAAATCTCACGACAACGGTCGGTATCCTCCGGATATCCGCCGCGCCAGACATCACCGGTAGGTAGTCCTCCCCTGCCAGGCTCATCGTCTACAACTCGATCTTCTTGCCCCGGGGTACCATACCAGGCCCACCATGTACCCGAGACGGTTCATCCACTCCTCGAATCGGGTCTCGAAATCCAACAGAAAACATGAAATCTCATGGTGGACGACACATACATCACGAGAAAACCGCATCTTATGTTTTAAAAAGAGAGGAGGAGAGAGAGAGAGAGAAGTTTTTACATATTCTTTCGGTTTTCCCCAAAAATCCAGAAATCTCATTGAAATCCAAAATCCCAAAATCATGAGTAAGTATATGATAAGTGTCGGCATATGCCCATAATACTGCATGATAACATGAAAATGCGAATGCATGAAATGTTTAAATAATAAATACCATGTCTATACTAACACCAGAGAGTAATCACAATATTATATCGATCTAGCTGTTAGCTGATTGTATCAATAAAAGATAATATGATCTAAAGTGTACGTGACATAGCAATTACCGATGATGATGTGTGTGAGCCGGCAAATAAGTGTGTGTGGAATATGCGCATCATCGGTAATGGTGCTGGTGTCCTAACAAGCAAAGTTTTATTCTGATTATAGAAACATATGAATGAACATGCACCATTATGATTACGGTATGAATGTAAAGAAGGATGTGTAATAACCACTCATCTGTGATATACAAGTATAACTACAACTATATGACTCGAGCCTAAACTAGTGTCCATCTAACCTCCTAAGGAACTAAACCTAAGAAACTAGTCAATAAGAAATAAGAGTCCACCTAAGGTCTGAATCCATATCTTTAATAGTCGGCGATCCAGCCTCAATAGCGTCACATACGTAGTACGGCTTTCTCGAATCAAGAGTGCGGATCAATCATCATATCTATGCCTCGTACGGTAAAATCCATCGTACGGCATCCCAATATCGGGGTACGGGTCAAGTATCACCTACGTGTCTCATCATTCGTATAATATCATCATCAACACATGTCAATATCAAGGTGCTATACTGTAATCGCATAAATCAATCATATATCATTGCCAGCATAAATATACATCGTTAATTTATCCTCATAAATATCATGTATATGCATCATATTGTGATTAAGTCACACTTAAATCATATCGTAATCAAGTCACATCTATATGATATCTTAATCAAGTTACACACACACACACATATATATATATATATATATATATATATATATCATATCGAAATCAAGTCACACCTATATGATGTCGTAATCAGGTCACACATATATCATATCAGAATTTCAGGCACAGGTTACGGTCCGGGTTCTATTTTAGAGTCCCATATACTTCAATATCATCACCATTATTGTTCATGTATACAAATCCATTATCTCATTTCCTAATGATCCGCTAACATCATAACACGACCGTAAAGCCAAGAATCACGGCATCAAGCCCAGTTATATTGTTTCATCCTCGTGTATCATATCACATCCTTGTATCACATATACGTATTGTGTATATATATATATATACCTACACCTAGTCCTATATATATACACATACACGTATACACCACATCGAGTCTCAGTATGTGCGTGTGTGTATCTACCTGAAACCTACGAATCTCCTCCAAGATATTCATCCTCGGTAAGGTCTTTCTAAATCAATCTAGTCCAACCTAAGGTCACTACTAGGGTCCTACTCACCGAAATTCTAAGGTCATGTCTGGCTTCCTAATGACAATAAGTACTATCCCTATTCTACGTTTGCGGGGGTGCTAAACGCCATCCACCCGACTTCCCCCCGTAGATATACATCTACTCACCTGGTCCTTGTCTGCCGAAGACGGTGTCGCCATCCTCTTCTTCATCGCCCGCAGTCCACGTGAGCGGTACCTATACGCAAACACATATAATATCATAAATTGAATCACGGACAATATCAAAACGACGCACGAAACGCGCATAGGTTAAAACCTATGTCCCGCTCATGCAAAAGAACCAAATATCGCTCGATATCGGCGTACAAACGCCGATTGATCGAGATAAGCATCAACAAACAACTCATAGTTATAAAACTCATTACTTATAATATAAAACATGATTTAATTCATCGAAACCCTAAAAATCAATCAAATCGTCCGATTTCGAAAAACCCGAAAACGCCAATTTACCATTTTACTTCAAAACTTGACATTTAAATAAAACTAATGGTCATAAAACTCATTAAATAGCATAACTAGATTATACAACCCATTACTATATTTTTAACGCCCCAATTGTATTAATTGGAAAATTCTAGTTTGCAAACTTGCCCGATTTCGATATTTTTAAGCAAAATTTCACAATATCACAACTAAACTTGATTTTGCATGAATTAATGCATTAAAATACAATTCATGATGATAATAATATAATGAAATCATAATTTAGATTTTAAACCTCATTTATTTAAGAATTTCCAAAATCTAGTTAGCAAAAATAGCATTTTTATTAGTATTTTTCAATTATCAATAGAAACTAGTAACCAATTTAAGTTTTTCATTCCACTAACAAATTAATATCCTCATTAAAACCACAATCTAGTGTTACAAACATTAATTGTAATTTTATCTCACCAATATATACAATATATAGAAATCTAGTTTGCAAAATGGATTAATTTAAACAATTTTGGATAAACAATTTACAATATATCATCCATACAAGATTTTCCACTTCTAAAAATATTAAACTAGTTATTATAACCCTACTTAATTAATAAAAACCATAACTTAATTTTATAAACCCTAACTTGAATTTTAAAACTTGTAGATAGAAATTATTTATTAAATCTAATTATGCTTAAATGAAACATCTAATAACAATAAATCAAAAGAAGAAGATTTATACCTCCACAACATGAAATCCAAACATGAAAATAAGCCTCCAAAATGAATGCTTTCCATCTCCAAAATCCATGTAAAGATGAGCAAAGAATAGAGGGTAGTAATTAATTAGGATTTTGTGGGTTTTTTATTGAATTTTTGATGAATTTTGATGATTTTTAATACAAAAATGATGGGGGAAAATTTTTGGGGCTGCCCATGGTGGTGAGGCCGGCCATGAGGTGAGGAAAAGAGAGGAGAGTGAGAAAAGATGAAGAAAAGTGTAGAAGGTTTCACAAAAATATCACACAATTAAGTTTTTTCATGAATTTATTTAAAAATTCTTTATTTTCTTCACACCATTTGACCTAGAATGGTCTAGAACCATTGTAAAATTTTGAAAATAAATTTTGCATGAAACACACTTTATTCTAATATGTAATGGTTCACTTTTGCTAGTTAAACCCATTTAAATTTGTAATTTACACTAATTTAGTGTAAAAATAAAGCTTATGTTAATATTTAAAATAATTAATTTAAGAAAAATATTTAATTAAACTAAAAATTTATAAGTGGCTAAATAAACACCATTTACTAGTAATAACATAATTAAAATAGGTATTTTTAAATTTATAGTGAAAAATAATTACGGTTTAGTTTTATGAAAACTACGTTTTACTTTACCGAAAATTATAAAATTCACTTAAACGATTTTATTTATTTAATTAATTATTTTTAAAATGTTACACACCCCAGGACTTACTTGCAGGTAGCTCGGTTTCTACCTCAAACCCAACCCATTGTAATCCACACACTCTAGGAGACAACCTTGAACTCAAATCTCAACCGTTCAACAACGCTCGGTACAGATCGACGGAGGACAGGATTTGAGGGTGATGGATCTCTGGATCTCCTTCAGATGTGTAATACCCCAGGTGGAGTTGGGGCTGAATACCACTGTAACGTTTTGAAAATCACTTAGGTGATATTTCCAATAATCAGTAAAATAACTGGTGTTTTCCGTAAAAACCAAGATATAATCATTTTTTCGATTTAGACTTAAATATACCTATTCTATCTATGTAATTGCTAGTATTTGGTATTTAATTGGCCACCTGTAAATTTCTAGTTTACTTAAATATTTTTCTTAATTAATTATTTTTAATATTATTTTAAGCTTTCATTAATAATTACAAATTGGAATGGGTTAATGCAAGTTTTTGTGCATCATGACACATTAAACTAAAAGGTAACATGTTGTATTTAAAATGAAATGGAATTGTTAAGAGGGTTATAGAAAATTGAAGAAAGGGTTTAAATGAAAAGAAAATGATTATAAATAGGAAATAGGTTAATGGGTGTAATAATTGGGGGCTTTTCTTGACTTGATCTCTCACACTCACACACACAACCCCATTTCTCCTCCTTGGCCGAATCTACCAGCAGCCGAAATGCCCCATGTCTCCACTTCTTTACTCTCATAGTTAAAAGAAAAAGAGAATTAAAAAGAAAAGAAACAATAAAGAAAGAGGTATGGTTTTGTTTGACTTGGGGGGGGGGGAGGGAATTCAACACACACATTTCACTCTCTCTCCCCCCACATTGTTTCAGCGAAGCCCTCTTCCCTAATCCAGCAGCAACCCCCCTTCTCATATTCTTCATTTTTCATAAAGAAACCTCACTCAAAAATCCAATAAAAACCATACAAACTCACACCAACTCCAAATCCAACCTTTACCCATTATTCCTTGGCCTATCTAGTATGGATCTTGGAGAAAAGTTGGCATTTTGGAGGCTATGATTTGAATGTTTGATCTCTTGATCTTGAGGTATAAATCTTCATCCAAATTTGTTACTTGTTAATTGTATGTTTAAATCTAATTAAATTTTTAATTAGATATTAATATAACCTTAATTGCAAAATGAAATTTTAAAGAGAAGGGTTAAGTTAAAGTTAGGGTTGTGATCATTTGTTCATGGTTGTGTGATGTATTTTAGCATCTTAAGATATGCAAAACTTAATCTTGTTGCTTATTGCTAATTGTAACATTTAAAATGTCCAAATTATGTAATTTTGCAAACTAGGGTTTTAGAGTTTATATAATTATGTGAGGGAAAAATCTAATTGGTATTGGTGTGGCCTAATTAAGCTAATTAGTGGGCATTATGGCCACTAGTTTGTTAGTTATATGTATTCCCTAGAGGCCATTACTATACATGAGATGTATATTCTAGTGAATGCTTGGACATATATAGGGAGGACTTTCTTGCTCGACATGATAGTATGCTATCTGGTTACTCTTTACCTTAACGTATACACTGATTGTCTCTCTGTTACATGTTGGTAAAGCCCTTAGGATGTGTACTTGACTACCTGGACTATGATGCGGATCATACTAGTGGGGACATGGTAGTCCATAAGTACATCCTTCAAGGTCCCTAGTCGTGTGTGTATTGAGACGGGGCATCGATATAGCAGAGTAAACTAGCGTATACCTTCTCGACCCATGTAGATGGGCGATGGATGATCCCATATCCATTGGTGTTTGACATCAGAGATGATATACGGGTGCTTAGTGGAGACTGGGTACACTGGACGGACTCGCCGAGAACTCCCAGTTGGTATTATACCTCATGTCAGATGGCAGTTATCTGGTGACACTGGTACAGGTTAGTCTGTAGACCCGAGATCGTCATAGAGTCTTGTGTGATTCCCACTGCGCTTTGATTTCCATCTTACCACGTCCAAGAGGGCGTGCAAAACGGTGGTTTTTGGGTACAGTCCCGAGTCACATGGAGGAAATGAGCGATAGGAGGGGTTTCGTCTCTCCCGGTATTGGGGGTTGATGTTGCGCTATGCTCGATTGGCCATAACAGGGAAGTCCCTGGTCAGGGCTGGTTTAGAGATTTACTGGTAAGTGTTACCAGTAGTTTCTCGACCTGTTATGAGCCTCATATCGGCATGACTTATCGGTTATTGGGGTCTGACGTTTACCACCCCTAGACTTGATATGTGACATATCAGATGAAGAGACCGGACTGTACGGTAGTGTCACTGTCAGGCATTTTGCAGGAGTTGGAGCGGGCTTGCTTGCTGATCTTCTGATCGCTCAATACCCGGGTAGCCGTTACGTCCAGCTAGTACCGCTGACGGCTTGTGGGTGCTTGATATGATCATCACCTACTGCCGGCATATTGACGAGTCTTTAGAGTCCTATATAGAGGTTTTACTGGCTCAGGCAAACCGAAATAGGAGCACATATGTGATATGTGCGGGACTGAGAATAATGCGAGTATGTGATACCGTATTCTATTCTCGCGATGTTTGTATCGATCGGTTATATGTGATATAACCAGGTTATCGAATCAAGGGTTGATTCGATAAGTCGATACATTGGATGTTAGTCGGTTATATGTGATATAACCGGATTATTAAGTCAAGTGTTGATGTCACGACCCGAAAGAGCACGTGACTGGCCCTTGAACCATATGAAGTCTATAGGACTCCATTTGATCCAAGTAAGCCAAAAGCCCAGAAATCTAAAACCATTTTAAGAGTAAATAAAGAAAACTGGTTTTAAAGAAGTGAAGGAAAACATGTTTGAAGTCAAGGTTTTTAAATAACTAAGCCGAATGTGCATTTTTAAAATGTAAAGTCTTTTCTAAAAATTCCGGCAGAGTTTCTTTTGTAAAAACTGGCCCCGAATGGGGTACAACAAGAATAACAATATATGCAATGATAAAAGGCATCCCCAAGCGGGAGCTAGCTCTTCGTCAATTGACGGCCACAACTACACAAGCAAAATAATATACAACGCCGAATGGCGAGGATCAAACTCAAAAGAAAGCTCCAAAAGCAAGAAAACCGCAATGCTACTAAGCGCGACTCTAAGGTCAAATAATACATCACTAATGTCTAAGTCTGAAACAATATACAAGTTTTGGTTGATGGAAATTCTAGATACAATGAATAATACAAGTACAATGGTGGTTCTTGATGCAAAAGAATCCACCTACCAAATGCAATTCACCCGCAAGGAAGCAATGTGTCGGAAATGCCGCTATGGAACCTGTACGGCAAAACCTGCAAGAACTGTGGCACAACGGGGGTGAGTTGCCAACTCGTGAATAGAAAATATCTACAAGCAGAAATTGGAAGCATGACATAAACCTAAGTCATAACGATCAGATATAATATAAACCTCAAATGAATAAGTTTGAAGCATAGTAAAGTGGCAATGTAACATCTGAACATAAGTGTAGTGCCAAGTACTCGTACCAGTGCCTCACGTAACAATATATCACAAATATGATGTATGTATGCGGTAAAATGAAAACAGGAGATATCGTGAATGAAATCATTAGAAAATCAACGTCGAGCAATGACACAAACTATATATCTCAATATCAAATGAAACCCATATATCATGTATCCGACATGTATGCAGCATTCATGAAGGTACTCTATCAGGTACTACTAATATGTGATGCAATGCATATACAATAAATGTGGGGTAGGGGAGATACAATATACCATCGACCGTAAAGGCCCCGAGCACATAGGCTCCTCTCAAATCGAGCTCATAGGCTCCGAGCACATAGGCTCCTCTCACATCGAGCTCATAGGCTCCGAGCACATAGGCTCCTCTCACATCGAGCTCATAGGCTCCGAGCATATAGGCTCCTCTCACACCGAGCTCATAGGCTCCGAGCACATAGGCTCCTCTCACATCGAGCTCATAGGCTCCGAGCACATAGGCTCCTCTCACATAATGCATATGTAAATTTGCATAGATCATCATGATGATATATTAAGTATGCGTATATATATATATATATCAGCGTCCCATACCACCAATATATATATACACTATGGGTATACATATATATTTCAGCATCCCATACCACTGATATATATACGCAGGAGTAAAACAATCCAGAATCATCATATGCAACCATATCACAGTGCGAAATCCATGGATTATAATACATGCAACAAGAACACTAATATAAGCATGCAACTATGTAAAGGCATATGCACAAGGAATATGAATCAAGAACATATGAGCATGCAATGCAATGCGAGCTGTAGAATAAATGGTAAATGAATAATAATGCAGCTTGCCATTTGAAATAAGACAAATCGGGGTTTTTGTAATGGGTAAGACTGGAGTCTAGTCTAACATCTATTATGAAAACCACAAATCTAAGAATCAAGTCAACCGGGAGGGGTATGGAATCCACCTAAATCTAAGTCGATATACATATATATACATATAATAGTCGGTGATCCCACCTCAATAGTATCGCGTACAATACAGTATATCATATGACAATCCTCAAGTCATGAGTGCGGATCTATCATCAATATAAAGCTCGTACGGTAAATCGTCGTACGGCATCCCAATAGCTGGATACGGTCAATATCACATTATCTCATCAAGTACATGACATTCTTATCATCATAACATATAATCGGGGATACTGAATCTAAGTCTAGTACAAATCGATACCATCTATATAATTATGAATACGGGGGTAAAACACATGCCCAAAGGCCCGCTAAGAATCATATATCGTATCCCAAATACGAATCATATCAAATCACCGATCTCACGGCACCAAGCCCAATATCATCGACTCATCTCCAAAGTCATCCAATATCATCATCAACACAGTGTAAGTATAGTGAATATGCAAGGGTGTGCTTGTGGGTGTAAACCTAATCTAAGGCTCGTGGCTATGAACTACACTAGTTTACTTCTAAACCTAAACTATCCATAAAACTCCTAACACAATATCCATGACACACTATAACTATCATATATAGTATATCAACTACGGACTGCGGGGGTGCTATACGTCATCCCCTGACTTCCCCCTGTAGATATAATCTACTCACCTTGCGTCTTCATTTGTCGACGTCGCCATGCGCTTTCTTGTCGTCCCGAAGTCTTCATGGGTACCTACATATCAAAGTATCGTATATTCGCATTAAAACCAAATCCAAGCTAGAACGGTACATGAAATCGAAAACGATACGATAAGGGGCTTATAGGTTGGAACCTATGGCACACCTTCAAAACCATCAATAAATCCTCTATATCGTCGTATAAACACCAATTAGTCGAGGCAAAACAAAATACGCCATTGCAGAATTAAAAATACGGAATACGGAAACACGAATCCAAAACAGCAACTTATGAAATATGTCCCAGATTTCATCCTAGGTCAATTTATACAATTCTATATATACCAGGGGTCTACCATGAACATGTAGGAGCTACAGAACCAATACGAGCCAAAATAGTGGGACCCAGGCCGCAATTGGCGGCCAAAGTGAATAAATTGGCGGCCTGGAAAGGGAATTGGGGGCTAGGGCTTTGGTGGTAGCTTCCTGGGTGCCTGCACATATCTCTGTAAACTCAATTTTATTTTCAGAGTCTCGGGGTAAAAGCAGATTCAATATACACTACACAGATTTCATAAATTCCCCGATATCGGTATCTAAAATCCGTATTCTATGTTTAAGTTTCAGGTTAGGGTCTCAATTCGTGCACTAGGGTGTTAGTACAACCTCTACTGAGCTCAATTTCACCATACAACACAAAGTTCCCACAAACCCTAACTTGGTTATCCTCAAGTCCATAATATCACACAATATCGATTCAATCTAAACATGGGGGTATAAGTAATGCTAAAATTAAGTTGATGATCCAAAAATTACCTCATTTGGCAACTTAAGAAAATTCTTGAGTTGCCCCTAGTGGCCAAAATCCTTGCTTCTTTAGCTCCAAGTGTAGATCTAGGGATTGTGCACACTTTTAATGAAACGAGTGTGTGGTTTTAGGGTTGTTTTAGAGGTGTTTTAAGGGGTTGAAGAGGGGAGGGAGATGAAGTGCAGGAGCAGCAGCAGTAGAAGGAGGGAGAGGGAGGGAAATGAGGGGAAAAATGGCTAAGGGTTTTGGTCAAATGAAGCCCATACCTCACTCTCTCACCTACCCTCAATTCTTTATTCCCTTCTCTTTTCTTTTCCTTATTTTCTTTTCTTTTAAAACTCTTCTCACTCAAATAGTAACCCCAAAACAACCATGGCAATAAAAATGTAACACAAGTGTGAAAAAGTGATATGTGCATGTTTTGCACAAAAATACTAAAACCCGATTAGCGATTTTTAATCACGATTAGCACTAAATTAGCATATAACAAATCAATTAGACTTAGAAATGGCATAATTCTCTAATTTACCCTATTTTAGAATTTTCCATAATTTTTCTAACATTTTTCCTATTTATTTGTATTTAATAATACCAAAATATTAAAATATTCAATAAAATAATATTAAATTATTAAAAATTCCCAAAAATTAATATTTTATCTTTTTGAAATGTTACAATATACCCCCCTTAAAGAAATTCGGTCCCCGAATTTAAATTTAATCCCCCAATTACAAAAACATTTCAGTAAAAATCCAATTTGTCGGGGCTCCGAAAACATCAATACATAGCGAATATCATAAAAATGTACCGCTCTACTAGAAATCAATCCCCAAAATGCATATATAAGAATATCCTGTGCGTCTGGTGCGCAAGAAAATCAAAATCCATATATGTGTCAAACAGGTGTACAAAACAACATCTAAGTGCAACTGGTGTGCACGAAACATCTGTCGTAGGTAACGTGTGTGCCTGACAGTAAAAAAAAAATTAGGTGCATGTGACATGCACGAAGAATCCCGATTTAGTGCATCTGGCATGCACTAATATCGTATATCAAAACACTAAAGGTGCATGAAAATTATGCTGGAAGTGTAAATCAAATCACTGTATAAGATAGGCGTGAAATCATAATCAATACCTCGAATGTAATAACTATGCGCAAAATATAAATATCTAATAGGTGCATGAAACAATATCATGAAACTCAGTCATCAAAACTAAATCATGCAATAAAACGCCTAAAACACCGAAATCCAAAATGACGGATACGTGATAATCGAATCACAAAATCACAAATCATAAATACCGTCGTCGGTAGTTCCTCCTTCAAGGTCGAGAAGGAGTCGGTGCATCCAATGCTAGCAGCGCAAGATATCTACTTGCCTCTTGCTCACGGTATGGCGTCCTCTGACTCCGGGTCATTATCTTCTCTGCGGATTACCTATCTCGCATTTAATCGGCTCATCGGCCCTGTCAGGCGTGCTAACGGGGACGATTCCGTTCTGGCACTTCTCTGGTCATCTCTCGGTCAATCCTCACGACCACTCGTAAGGCAGCATGTCACTGGCGTCGGCCTCTGGCTCTCTGAATGCACATCACACATCTGATCCTGGGTGCAAACATCATTGCAGCAATGTCCTGGAAGGAATCCTGCTCAAGGTCTCTTCCGATCTTACCTAAGCCGAACTGTACGAAGGCTGGTACTCTTGCATAATCTATTTTCGCTCAATGGACATCTGTGTCCTCAGCACAACATTTTCTCGGAAATTGGTCGCATCCCAACGCCTCTGTAAGCATATCAGGTCTCTAGTCTCGACGGGAAGTAATGACAGCTCGCCAGTGTCTCGCACGAACCTCTGGTTCCTCCTGTCTCTATTGTCGTCCACTATGGCGTCACGCCATGCTATCTACGCACTGCACTGTTCTCGGCCACAGTCAAACCGAAGTCTCTCGCACGGACTCGAAATCGCGTACTCTGTTGCTTCACCATTCTATATAAGATGTCTGGCCGAACCATTCCTCGGGAACGCGTCCCAACCATCGGAGGAATACTCAATACTCGTCCGTCCTTGATCAATTCGCAACACATCTGGGTAAGTTCCTTTATCCGAACCTGGTCAACTACCTCGTCGATGATGCCGAACTCTGGCCGGCTGGGTGTGCGCAATATGACCACTCCTGGGTCTAGGTCTCCTCGTATCGTTTTCCAGAAAGGTCCTATCGAGGTTTCTCTCTCAAATCTCATTCCTGCCGGATTGCCCGGAAGTTATCATCCATTGCTGAAGCAAATTCTTATTCCGGAACGGCTGCATACTTATCGCGCTTCTTTCTGGAAGATATATCCATAAACAACGCCTCTGGGTGCGTATCACATCTCTGATGTCAGCGGAGTGGGACGTCATCTCGTCGAAATCTCTTGCGAACTCTTTTCTTCACTCTGCTTCAATGTCGACTGATTCGGACTCGTCTCATCGTGGCTGCATGGACTGTGCTCCAACGGCTATACTCGTATCTGGAGTCTTCCAAGCAAAGCATCCCATCACATGATATCCGAATGATGTCGAAACATTCGATCGACTCGTTAGAACCTTATAATCCCCCAATAGATCAACATCTTGAGTACAGTTTAATAGTATCGAGTACCTGCCACAGCGTCGGTGGTCCAGCCGTAGAAGGGCAAACCCAAGCCTCACTAATGGCACCGCGGAACTGCCGCAAACCCTAAGGTTCAAAGGCTTTCACACGGTCATTAAGTCGAGTTAGGGTTTCATTCTTCTAGAGGGTCCATGGAATCGCCTGCATGTCTTTCCGTATACTTTAAACTTGGAGAATGGCTCCTGACATTCGATCGTCTCTATCGACTCTCAACGTCTCCGCGTGAAGTCGTCTCTAGCTGGAAACAATCTATCTGATAACCTCGCATCAGTGAACGAACCACATGTCCTAGTCATTCATCCTCAGGTGACTAGCGACCATCCATCATGTCTCTAAGTATATGCTCATGCTGCAGTAGCTCCAACCATCTGGGCGATATCTCTTCATTTGCAGCAACAACTGGCTCATTCGTCTGTATGCTGAACAGCGCCTCAATCCTCCAGGAAAGGCGATACATTGGCGGTCATCTCTGACTCGGTCGGCTCAAGATCTGAGTAAGACTCCCACACTGGAAATCTTCAACTCAACCGGGCCTGCTCCGGCGCATAAATCGGACGAATCACCTTCGTCTCTCAAACCGGGTAGACTAGCTATCATCTGTCTCATATCTGCCTGAAAGCTCCGGCAATCTCAGCTCGTAAGCTCCAAAAGCAACATCCTGTCAATCTCAGCAACAGCTGGTCCATCTGTCTGCACGGTAGGCGACATCATAATCTCTGAGGTATGCTGTACATCAACAGTCCTCTCTCAACTGGCAGCTCTAACAATGGCCCGATCATCCGGTGCAAAACCAAGCACTCGCCTCCGCTAGAGGTCACAGTCACCAATACTAACTCGAGACGTTCCCATGTCACCAGAAAACACAATGGTCGGCCCTCGTACCAGACGAGCTCGCACCGACCGTAATCCTAGCAGCAGCCCAAACTGCGCTCAAACATGGCGACAGAAAGCTCAATCGAGTATCGAAGAGAGCAGATCAATGGCAAGAAAGAGAACAACAGATCCAAAGTGGATACATGATCATAAGAAGGAACAGCATCAATGAAGGCATGATCATGAAACTAGTAGTATCGAGGATCATGAATGGCTGTATAATCATGGATATGAAGAGAATCACTGATCTCGAAAATATGAACATCCTAAGGTTCCTTAAGCGGAGTGGCGTGTCGTAAGTATGCCGCGGAACATACCCACGGTACGTCACTCTACTTTAGTCACCTATTCCACCAACCAAGGGTTATCCTACGCGACGAAAGTTCGGGTCTAATACCCCCTCGACTAAGTCTAAGTTCCATAAGGTCAAGCCTAAGTTCCGTATATATATAAACGCCCTAGGCTCCACATAGTTAAACTTAGACTCGAACCAAGGCCAACCTAGCGCTCTGATACCAACTTTGTCACGACCCGAAAGAGCACGTGACTGGCCCTTGAACCATATGAAGTCTATAGGACTCCATTTGATCCAAGTAAGCCAAAAGCCCAGAAATCTAAAACCATTTTAAGAGTAAATAAAGAAAACTGGTTTTAAAGAAGTGAAGGAAAACATGTTTGAAGTCAAGGTTTTTAAATAACTAAGTCGAATGTGCATTTTTAAAATGTAAAGTCTTTTCTAAAAATTCCGGCAGAGTTTCTTTTGTAAAAACTGGCCCCGAATGGGGTACAACAAGAATAACAATATATGCAATGATAAAAGGCATCCCCAAGCGGGAGATAGCTCTTCATCAATTGACGGCCACAACTACACAAGCAAAATAATATACAACGCCGAATGGCGAGGATCAAACTCAAAAGAAAGCTCCAAAAGCAAGAAAACCGCAATGCTACTAAGCGCGACTCTAAGGTCGAATAATACATCACTAATGTCTAAGTCTGAAACAATATACAAGTTTTGGTTGATGGAAATTCTAGATACAATGAATAATACAAGTACAATGGTGGTTCTTGATGCAAAAGAATCCACCTACCAAATGCAATTCACCCGCAAGGAAGCAATGTGCCGGAAATGCCGCTATGGAACCTGTACGGCAAAACCTGCAAGAACTGTGGCACAACGGGGGTGAGTTGCCAACTCGTGAATAGAAAATATCTACAAGCAGAAATTGGAAGCATGACATAAACCTAAGTCATAACGATCAGATATAATATAAACCTCAATTGAATAAGTTTGAAGCATAGTAAAGTGGCAATGTAACATCTGAACATAAGTGTAGTGCCAAGTACTCGTACCAGTGCCTCACGTAACAATATATCACAAATATGATGTATGTATGCGGTAAAATGAAAACAGGAGATATCGTGAATGAAATCATTAGAAAATCAACGTCGAGCATTGACACAAACTATATATCTCAATATCAAATGAAACCCATATATCATGTATCCGACATGTATGCAGCATTCATGAAGGTACTCTATCAGGTACTACTAATATGTGATGCAATGCATATACAATAAATATGGGGTAGGGGAGATATAATATACCATCGACCGTAAAGGCCCCGAGCACATAGGCTCCTCTCAAATCGAGCTCATAGGCTCCGAGCACATAGGCTCCTCTCACATCGAGCTCATAGGCTCCGAGCACATAGGCTCCTCTCACATCGAGCTCATAGGCTCCGAGCATTTAGGCTCCTCTCACACCGAGCTCATAGGCTCCGAGCACATAGGCTCCTCTCACATCGAGCTCATAGGCTCCGAGCACATAGGCTCCTCTCACATAATGCATATGTAAATTTACATAGATCATCATGATGATATATTAAGTATGCGTATATATATATATATATCAGCGTCCCATACCACCAATATATATATACACTATGGGTATACATATATATTTCAGCGTCCCATACCACTGATATATATACGCAGGAGTAAAACAATCCAGAATCATCATATGCAACCATATCACAGTGCGAAATCCATGGATTATAATACATGCAACAAGAACACTAATATAAGCATGCAACTATGTAAAGGCATATGCACAAGGAATATGAATCAAGAACATATGAGCATGCAATGCAATGCGAGCTGTAGAATAAATGGTAAATGAATAATAATGCAGCTTGCCATTTGAAAGAAGACAAATCGGGGTTTTTGTAATGGGTAAGACTGGAGTCTAGTCTAACATCTATTATGAAAACCACAAATCTAAGAATCAAGTCAACCGGGAGGGGTATGGAATCCACCTAAATCTAAGTCGATATACATATATATACATATAATAGTCGGTGATCCCGCCTCAATAGTATCGCGTACAATACAGTATATCATATGACAATCCTCAAGTCATGAGTGCGGATCTATCATCAATATAAAGCTCGTACGGTAAATCGTCGTACGGCATCCCAATAGCTGGGTACGGTCAATATCACATTATCTCATCAAGTACATGACATTCTTATCATCATAACATATAGTCGGGGATACTGAATCTAAGTCTAGTACAAATCGATACCATCTATATAATTATGAATACGGGGGTAAAACACATGCCCAAAGGCCCGCTAAGAATCACATATCGTATCCCAAATACGAATCATATCAAATCACCGATCTCACGGCACCAAGCCCAATATCATCGACTCATCTCCAAAGTCATCCAATATCATCATCAACACAGTGTAAGTACAGTGAATATGCAAGGGTGTGCTTGTGGGTGTAAACCTATTCTAAGGCTCGTGGCTATGAACTACACTAGTTTACTTCTAAGCCTAAACTATCCATAAAACACCTAACACAATATCCATGACACACTATAACTATCATATATAGTATATCAACTACGGACTGCGGGGGTGCTATACGTCATCCCCCGACTTCCCCCTGTAGATATAATCTACTCACCTTGCGTCTTCATTTGTCGACGTCGCCATGCGCTTTCTTGTCGTCCCGAAGTCTTCATGGGTACCTACATATCAAAGTATCGTATATTCGCATTAAAACCAAATCTAAGCTAGAACGGCACATGAAATCCAAAACGATACGATAAGGGGCTTATAGGTTGGAACCTATGGCACACCTTCAAAACCATCAATAAATCCTCTATATCGTCGTATAAACGCCAATCAGTCGAGGCGAAACAAAATACACCATTGCAGAATTAAAAATACGGAATACGGAAACACGAATCCAAAACAGCAACTTATGAAATATGTCTCAGATTTCATCCTAGGTCAATTTATACAATTCTATATATACCAGGGGTCTACCATGAACATGTAGGAGCTACAGAACCAATACGAGCCAAAATAGTGGGACCCAGGCCGCAATTGGCGGCCAAAGTGAATAAATTGGCGGCCTGGAAAGGGAATTGGGGGCTAGGGCTTTGGTGGTAGCTTCCTGGGTGCCTGCACATATCTCTGTAAACTCAATTTTATTTTCAGAGTCTCTGGGTAAAAGCAGATTCAATATACACTACACAGATTTCATAAATTCCCCGATATCGGTATCTAAAATCCGTATTCTATGTTTAAGTTTCAGGTTAGGGTCTCAATTCGTGCACTAGGGTGTTAGTACAACCTCTACTGAGCTCAATTTCACCATACAACACAAAGTTCCCACAAACCCTAACTTGGTTATCCTCAAGTCCATAATATCACACAATATCGATTCAATCTAAACATGGGGGTATAAGTAATGCTAAAATTAAGTTGATGATCCAGAAATTACCTCATTTGGCAACTCAAGAAAATTCTTGAGTTGCCCCTAGTGGCCAAAATCCTTGCTTCTTTAGCTCCAAGTGTAGATCTAGGGATTGTGCACACTTTTAATGAAACGAGTGTGTGGTTTTGGGGTTGTTTTAGAGGTGTTTTAAGGGGTTGAAGAGGGGAGGGAGATGAAGTGCAGGAGCAGCAGCAGTAGAAGGAGGGAGAGGGAGGGAAATGAGGGGAAAAATGGCTAAGGGTTTTGGTCAAATGAAGCCCATACCTCACTCTCTCACCTACCCTCAATTCTTTATTCCCTTCTCTTTTCTTTTCCTCATTTTCTTTTCTTTTAAAACTCTTCTCACTCAAATAGTAACCCCAAAACAACCATGGCAATAAAAATGTAACACAAGTGTGAAAAAGTGATATGTGCATGTTTTGCACAAAAATACTAAAACCCGATTAGCGATTTTTAATCACGATTAGCACTAAATTAGCATATAACAAATCAATTAGACTTAGAAATGGCATAATTCTCTAATTTACCCTATTTTAGAATTTTCCATAATTTTTCTAACATTTTTACTATTTTTTGTATTTAATAATACCAAAATATTAAAATATTCAATAAAATAATATTAAATTATTAAAAATTCCCAAAAATTAATATTTTATCTTTTTGAAATGTTACAGTTGATTTAATAATTTAGTGTATAATTGTATATGTGATATACTAATTTACATTAACTAACATTGGTTCACTTAAGCATTTGTTTTTCTCACTTGTGCACAACTTAATATATGTATGTGATATATATTTATTTGTGTTCATTTTGTATCATGGTTGTTGATACAACTTACATGGGTGTATAAGACATATACCATTATAATTATATTGGTGGGGTTTTAATATACAAAGTAAATACAAAATTAGTGGATAATTGTTCAAGTGCATGAAGCTTCATGAAGCTTGTGAGTGCATTGACCAAAGTCCACTAGTTTTGTTTTACTTAGGATATTTATAAACCTAACCACTATAATTAGCCATGGTTATGTCTCTACATGAGTTAGTATATGATACCCACTCACCCATGGTTAGCTCTCTCTCTCTCTCTTAATTAGTTTTCATTCTCATTTTTGAGCTCATCTTCTTCCTCCTTCAAATGCTTGCTAGGGTTTGAAAAGGAGAGAGAAATATAGTGAGAAAAGAAATTCTAAAGTGAACCCATTTCCTATTTCACCATCCTCTACTAGAATAGCAGTTTAGTTTAGGGTGTTTGCTTCACTAATTCTCTAGTTAGTGAAGTAGAAGCTTGAGTTCGTATTCCCTCGACGTAGATCATCTTCGGCCTCGAAGACTTCAAGCAATACCGTTGCTATCTTCTCATGGAGCCGTCCGAGAGTCCGGGAGCATGATGATCGCAGCGAAGGGACTACAACAAGGAGCTTTAGAAGTGAAGGACCGATCAAAAAAGGTTGTATTTCGTATTCACTTAGTCGTAAATGATATTATTTGCATGTGAAACCCTAATAATCTAGCAAAGATCTTGTTTAGGGTTGTTCGGCATGGCTAAAATTTAAATCAGGCATGGTTGATGCCTTGTAGAACCTTCTTAGAGTGCCTAATAACCCTACAGTGGTATCAGAGCCTAGCTAGAACTTAGGCGACTTGTTTATGAAGTTAAAACTCCGATCGAACCCCGAAACGTTGAAATAGACCCCTCTCTGGAAATTTTGTAAAAATGTGATTTTTTCTGCATTAAAAATACTCAAAAAAATCAGTAGGGAATTCTAAGAGTTACTGTAAAACACGACATCCCAATTCCACCAAAGCGCCGAGGAACCTCGGCAATACCTTGCTTGCGCGGCGGTTCCGCGGTGGAATAGTAGAATTAGGGTTAGTGTTTTGTGCAGTAATATCCGTAGGTACTTGTACATTCTTCTGGGTATTTTTAATCTGACTCAAGTGTTGAGTGTTCTGGGGATTATTTTGAATTCGTTGATTCGATCGGAAAGTTTAATTTCGTTCTGTTTTCCGGATAATTTAGAAAGTATTAAAATGTTCGAACGGATATCATTAACTCACTTTTTCCCGACACGAAAAACTTTCAAGTGTTGAATTTTTCTTGAGTTTAAATCTTTTGGAAAAACGTGCATGTAACGCGATAGACCCTCTAGAAGAACACAAACCTTAACTCGATTATGTGACCGTCTGAACCGCCTCTAAACCTTAGGGTTTGGGGCAGTATGGCGTGCCACATGTGAGGCGTTGGCTTGACCCTTCTACTGCTGGACCGTTGGTACTGTGACGTATTCTGGAATTTTTTGAACTCCGCTCAAGTGTTGAGCTATTTAGGAAATTTTGGGTATTTGATTATTCGATCGGAAAGTTTAATACTGTCTATTTATCTGGAATGTGATACAATTTATGGAATTCATATCGTTAGGCATGAAATGCGAAGTATGTGATATTTCGGATTTAAGATGTCTAAAGAGATTGTGGATTCCAAATGTTGTAGTTTTACACTTTCTTTTCTGCGACCGTAAGTGTAATATGTGATATCGCCAGTTTCGTTGCTATATGTTAACGACAATTGGGATGCGCATATTTATTTACGTTGATGACATGTGATGTTATGTGTTGCTGGATATGTTATATTGGATCGTCGTGTTCTGAATAGCCGGGGGTTTTATGTGAGATGAGGGTTTTTATTTTCATTCATGTAAAATTCATTGTATGTAATATTCTTTTATTGGGGCACTTCCGGGATGAGGATGATGTCACCATTGTATATTATTTACTTTTCCGCATTAGGTAGACCCAAGGAGGGGAGCATAAGTAGCCGGGTTCTAGGGTCCAGTAGGAGACCAACTTGAGGAGTCGAGTCAGGGTCTCCTAACTCTAGAATTGGTAGGGTTGCTTGCCGCTCTTGTAGGGGTCTAGGGTGTGGGTTTGGCTATTCATTGCGACCGTGGAATCCGTGTTTTATAGAGGTTCAAAATAAAACACGGACCTCCTAGTATATCCATTATTTCATATGATTCTTCTGCTGCGATATCTGTGATGTGATCATTTGATATGTTGAGATGGATACTGTATATAGTATATATGATATATTATATAGACGTTACTTATGTTTTACACTCGCGCTAGCCCTGCCCCGCTCTGCCGTTAGTTACCTAGCCTAACGGTGCATGAGGGGACATCGAGGCGAATGCGGATGGCATAAGTGTACGTCGTATTTATCTGTGATGTTTAGGTGACTTAAATGATGGGACTTCATTAGTATGATTAATGAAAAAAAAGAAACCTAAAAGATGTTGTAGAATAAAATTTTAAAAAAAGGGTAGCTACAGTTTTTTGCTTTGCATAGCGATATATATGATATATCCTGCACCTTATTCCATAAGGAAAGAGCCGAGATCCCTTCATCGGGAGTGACCTCTTTAGCAAAACTAATGAAAGCCTCAAAATCACTCCATTTCAAAATTCACTCGATTCTACAACTATATCAAGTTCATTACGCAATAGGTTTTCAGAAAAACTTGTCGTAGCCCTCCGTCATTTCAGATAAGTTGTATATCGTATTCGTGCTGCATTTGTTAGCTTTCGTCAAGGTGTAGTGTGCGGTAGCTATATGCTGCTTATCTGCTGCATAAGATGTGATTGGATTAGGGTAGTCGTACGGCTTTGTTGGCTTTCGTCAAGGGCCGTGCGGGTGGGTTTAATTCAGTCAAGAAATGTATGGGTTGAACTTGACTAGCGAGCTATAGTTTGTTGGCTTTCATCAAGATCATAGCACGTTAGGGGCAAAATATTATCGGGAATTTCAAGTGTTGAAATTTGCAATGAGATTGCATACCTTCTATGAGATAGTTGGATCCCGATACCCACTGCGAGTAATTGTTACTCCTGGGAGAGTTTTACACAAGACAATTAGCCGATCAAGTAGGTGTCTAGAAAGGTGTCAATAGGGTTACGCCTCTGGGAAAACGAAGTTTACTTTAATTAGGTCCGTGCGAAAGCACGGGGAACCTCCCTCAAAGTACCGACACTGGCCTGGCTGAAAGATTGGCGAAATTGTAGGGTGTAATTAATCCTGGCTAGTCTTTCCTTTTAGGGTTTGAAGGAAGATTTGATAAAAACAGTGGGAGCCATCCTGATTAGATAAAATTATAACCAATCTGATCTTGCAAGAGCGCACGCAGAGTGTTTTCTTCTCTCTCTCTCCAGGTAGCGACCATGTCACGCCTTAATCAAGATAATAATACGGATGTATTGACCGAACCCGCTTGTTATACTGTGCTGGGGAACGTTGGTCCCGCTCCAACTTATAATTGTTATAAGACCGAGCAGGAAATAGGGGATTACCAGAATTCCCGTGCCGCCCAAACAAAGAAAGTGCATGCTGATGCATCTTCTTCGGGTGTGTTCATTACAGAGAACTGTTTCTCAGTATCCTTTACGTCCTGGGTATGTGATACCGGATCAGGATCCCACATATGTAATTTGTTACATGGGCTACAGATAGGTAGAGAACTGAGAACGGGTGATAAGTTTCATGAGATAGAAACGGTGCAAGTGTTGCAGCTAAATCTGTTGGTAGTTATCACCCTGTATTACCAGAATACATTGATTCTGAACGAATGTTATTAGATACCGAATCTGATATACAACATCATATCAGTCTTTTTATTAGTAAAGAAAGGATATAATTTTGTATTGTTGGATAATGTTTTGAACATTTCCTATATCAAGAGTTGATCGGTTCAGGCACGTTATCTAAAAGCATAGACGTTCTAAATCAAACCACAGTTCTTAACGTACATAACACGCATAAGAGGAAGAGTTCAGAAATGAACGAATCCTTCTTGAGGCATTATAGACTAGGTCATATCAATGCGGCACGACTAGCTGAAGTTACATAAAGATGCATATTTAAATCAGTTTGAATTTACATCTTGTGAAACTTGCCAGTCATGTCACAAAGATAAGATGACCATAGCTCCGTTTAATGGAAACAGAGAAAGAGTTAGTGAACTCTTGGGATTGATACATGCTGATGTATGAAGGTCCCCTGTCTTCATATGCCAGGACCGGTTCTTTGTACTTCATTACATTCACTGATGATCTCTCAAGATTCAGACATATGTTCCTGTTGAAACACAAGTCCGAAACTTTTGAGATAATCACAGAATACAAGTTAGAAGTAGAGAACCAAAAACGGGTATAAGTATTATGTCCTTTGATGTGATCAGGGAGGAGAATACTTGAGCACGGGATTCCTGGACTATTCTAAAGGAGAATGAGATTCTCTCTCAGCATTACTCCTCCGTATACACCATAGCATGATGGTATATCGGGTCGGAGCAATAGCACCCTATATGATATGGTGTGCTCTATGATGAGTACTACTGAGTTTCCTATTTCCTTTTGGGAGTTGTGCACTTGAGAAGCTGCATACCTATTGAATAGGGTTCAAATCAAATCAGTTGCCTACCATTTCATATTTGATATGGAAAGGGAAGAGACCATATCTTAAGTTTGTTAAGATTTGGGGTTGTCCGGCCTATGTCTGAAAAGCAAAATCCGGACAAGCTCAAGGCAAAGTCAGCTATGTGAATGTTTGTTGGATATATTCGCATGGGAATATCTTCTACCTAACCGAGGAACAAAAGATGTTTTGTTTCTCAACATGCCACCTTTATGAAAGGGAATTTCTTGTGAAGAAATTAATAGTCATGAGGTAGAACTGGAAAGAGTTCCAGCTATACAAACTTTAGCTGATGATTTGGTAGAACCAAAGGATTCAATAGTTTCCAACGAACCTCAGCCTCTCCGCCGATCTAGTAGGGTTCCTCACCCACCTGAGAGATACTTTGGTTTCTCTATGACAATGGGAGCGAGGATTGCATCATGAGATGATGACCCAACTATTTTCGAGCTGGCCATCAGGAGTGGGAATCTGTAAGAATGGCTGGATGCTTAGCGATCTGAGATGGAATCCTTATACACCAACAAAGTATGGACTTTGGTTGCCTTATCTGAAGGGTTAAATCCCCATCAGGAGCAAGTATATCTTGAGAAGATTACTTGGTGTACATGGAAAAGTTGAGACTTTCAAAGCTATGCTTAAGTCCATCCAGATCCTACTTTCCACGGCTACATACCATGACTACGATATCTGGCGGTTGGGTGTCATGACTACTTTTCTAAATGATGATTTGGAATAGAGCGCCTATAAGTACACAGCCAGAGGGCTTCGTAGATAATGGGAGAAGCGGAAACGTGTGCAAGATGTTTTATGTGATAAAGCAGGTATCGCGGAGTTGGAACGTCTGTTTTGATATGGTAGTCAAAGAGTTTGACTTCATCAAAATGGTAGATGAACTTTGTATATATAAAAAGTTAGTAGGGAGTATGGTGGTGATCCTCGTAGAGTACGTGGATGACATACTCTTGATGGGGAAGGAGTTTCCTATGCTACGCTCGATCAATCTTCGCTTATCACAATGATTCTCCATATAGGATCAAAGTGATACCTACTAAATCCTGGGTTTTGGATCTATGAGATAGATCAAATTGGATGTTAGGATACTCACTAGCGGTAGTGATATGGTATCAATTGATCCTGGGGAGAATCACTGGAAAGGTTCCAGGGTGATAAGGACGACTGAATGTCAGTCGCAGGTATTGTCTTTACCCTCAGTGGAGGGACGGTATGTTGGAAGAGTTCCAAGCTAGATACCGTGACTTTCTAGACGATTAAAGGCGAGATACATTGTTACCAAAGATGCTACCAAAGAGGCAGTCTGGTTGTATATTAGTTCATGAGATGAACTTCGTTCCTACCATTGTGTCACAATGGAGTTGTGGCTTATGCCTAGGAACGCCCGTCCCATCAGTGATCCAGACATATTCTAAGGCAGTGTCACCTGATCATGGAGATGGTTGATCTTCAGGGGATCGAGGTCAGGAGAGTAGACTCAGAGGACAACACGGCGGATCCACTCACAAAGGCCTTCTCCCATAGAGACACTATTATGGGATGGTTGAGTATGAGATACTACAACCACTGTTGTCAGATGACCCTAGTGCAAGTGGGAGATTGTTAGTTATATGTATGCCCTAGAGGCCATTACTATACATGAGATGTATATTCTAGTGGATGCTTGGACATATATAGGGAGGACTTTCTTGCTCGACATGATAGTATGCTATCTGGTTACTTTTTACCTTAACGTGTACACTGATTGTCTCTCTGTTACATGTTGGTAAAGCCCTTAGGATGTGTACTTGATGTAAGTCCATGCTACCTCTCCCGGTACTTTCGGGCATGCGGAATTTGGTGAAAAACAATTTTCTTAGAGGTGGTAACATGGACTCAAAAACCGGATCTTTGTTAAACATCTAACTAATAACCTAACTACGAGTTGCTAACTACTCGGTTAGGGGGTTATACCTTTCTTTTTCTCGAACTCCTTCGTCTTCAAGCTTCGATGGTCGTCCGAATCGGCTTCTCCCCGTCGTCTCCTTGCGCCAAAGATAGATCCACCTGAAAGCTTCAACCTTTGGCTCCTTCTTCGAACTTTGAAGAAACTAGTTCACTCGGTTTGCTAAACCTTGTGAACTAGAGTGAGTAGAGAAGAGGTTGTATGGGATTTTATCTATGGTTCTTGGTTCTCAACTCATGAGACAAGTGAACCATAGAATCAAGAAAAGGGAGAGCAAGAGGAGGAAGATGAGAGCTCAAGAACAAGAGAGAGAATGAGCATGAAAGAATGAGAGAAGACTTTTCTCATTTGGCTCTCATAATCCAAAACCATCATCACAAAAATAATAATCAAGTATTGTGTAAAATGGTTCAAGTCAAAATGGCTAAATCATTTCATGCACTCATTTCTCACAAAAGAAACAAGCAAGTAAAAAGTCTTTGTCATGAAATGATAGCCATAGTCATCATGATGGTCAACTAGTCCAACCTAGTCAACCGGTCAACAAAGTCAACAAGTCAACAAAGTCAACCCCTCAACAACCATGTCACCACAATACTTAATTAATATAATTGTTAATCACATATCATATTCTCATTAGGGTTGACCAAAAAGTCAATAGTCAACAGTCAACGGTCAACAACCCTAATGAGAATCCTCTGCCTCTGTCTCTCCGTCAACTGTACATACATACCCGCATCCCCGTTCCGAGGAACACGAATACAAACTGGATAAATCCAATCCCAAAACGTACACTAGGATCTGGCTTAAACCAAAGCCCGCTAGTGATAACTGTCCGGACACTGTACGTGCATAAGTGCACGGATGTGACTGAACCCTGTCGCAAAACCATGCGACCTCTACTCTTTTGCCTAAAGGCTAATAGCTTTCTGTGTGGGACTCTAAAGACTCGACACTACGCTGGCAGTGGGTTTAACCACAGACCGCAAGCGGCACTAGCTGTGCGTAACGGTCCCCAGGTAGATGCCGACAAGAAGACTGACGAGGCGAAACCCATCTGAACTCCTACTGAGCCTGAATGTAACATTCTCCATACAGTCCGGTCTGTTCGTCTGATACATCGCATGGCGGGCCTAGGGGGCGGTAAACGTCAGTTCCCCAATAGCGGTACAAGTCGTGTCGGAGTGAAGCCCAAAACACCCTGAGATAACACTGGAAGCCTACAAGTATATCTCGTTTGCCCTGGCCAGGGACTACTCGTGTAATGGATCTCCTAGACACAGCGCGATGTCAACCCCCAATACCGGGAGAGACGAATCCTGTCTAACCGTCACTGCCTCCAAGTGCTTCGGGACTGCACCCAACTACCACCTGTTTGTTAGTTATATGTATGCCCAGAGGCCATTACTGTACATTGGATGTACATTGTAGTGGATGCTGGGATATATATAGGGAGGACTTTCTTGCTCGACATGATAGTATGCTATCTGGTTGCTCTTTACCTTAACGTGTACACTGATTGTCTCTCTGTTACATGTTGGTAAAGCCCTTAGGATGTGTACTTGACTACCTGGACTATGATGCGGATCATACTAGTGGGGACATGGTAGTCCATAAGTACATCCTTCAAAGTCCCTAGTCGTGGGTATATCGAGACGGGGCATCGATATACCAGAGTAGACTAGCGTATACCTTCTCGACCCATAAAGATGGGCGATGGATGATCCCATATCCATTGGTGTTTGACATCAGAGTTGATATACGGGTGCTCAGTGGAGACTGGGTACACTGGACGGACTCGCCGAGAACTCCCAGATGGTATTATACCTTACGTCAGATGGCAGTTCTCTGGTGACACTGGTACAGAGTAGTCTGTTGACCCGAGATCATCATAGAGTCTTGTGTGGTTCCCACTGTGCTTTGATTTCCACCTTACCATGTCCAAGAGGGCATGCAAAACGGTGGTTTTTGGGTACAGTCCCGAGTCACATGGAGGCAATGAGCGATAGGAGGGGATTCGTCTCTCCCGGTATAGGGAGTTGATGTTGCGCTGTGTTCGATTGGCTATAACCGGAAATCCCTGGCCAGGGTTGCTGAGATTTGCTGGTAAGTGTTACCAGTAGTTTCTCGAACTGTTATAGACCTCATATCGACACGACTTATCAAGCTATTGGGGTCTGACGTTTACCACCCCTAGGCGAGATATGCGACATATCAGACGATCAGACCGGACTGTGCGGTAAGTGTTACTGGTTGGATTCACAGGAGTATGAGCGGGCTTGCTCGTCGATCTTCTGATCGCTCAATACCCGGGTGGCCGTTACGTTTAGCAGACCGCTTGCGGCTTGTGGGTGTTTGATATGATCATCATCTGCTGCCGGCGTATTGACGAGTCTTTAGAGTCCTACACAGAGGTTTCCTGGCTCAAGCGAAACGAAATAGGAGCGCATATGAGATATGTGCGGGACCGAGAATAATGCGTGTATGTGATACCGTATTCTATTCTTGCGACGAATGTATCGAATGGTTGTATGCGATATAACCTAGTTATCGAATCGAGGATTGATTCGATAAATCGATACATTGGATATTAGTCGGTCATATGCGATATGACCGGATCGTTAAATCAAATGTTGATTTAATGATTTGATGCATAATTATATATTTGATATATTACTTTGCATTAACTAGTATTGGTTCATTTAAATTGGATTTTCTCACTTGGAGTGCACATTGTATATGTGATATACTTTTGTACACTAGTTTGTATCATGTTTGATGATACATGCTAACTTGAGTATGTGTAAAGACTAAACCATGGTTGTGTAATGGTTAGGGTTTTTCTTTTATTTATTTATTCATTTATTTGTTTATTTCTTTATAGAAAAGATAATGAAAGAAAATGGTGGCTTATTTTGTTTGATATTGAAGCTTCATGAAGCTTTGACTAAGTGACCATTTTGTCTCATGCTTAACCCTAACCATTCCACTTAACCCTAGTTCATTCTCTACACTTGACCATGGTTGGATTATGATAAGTATTGTTTTTATTTTCTTTTTGAGGAATACTTATCATATCATTATCATCTTCTTCTTCTTCTTCTTCTTCAAGAAGAAGCTTGCCTCCATCAATGGAAACTTGAGCAATTGAGTGAGAAATCCAATTCTAAAGTGAACCCAACTCCTATTTCTTCATCCTCTACCTCTTGCCAAGTAGTATAGGGTGTTTTCTTCACAAGTTTCACAACTTGGTGAAGTTGGAGCTTGAACTTGTGTTGCCTCGACGTAGATCATCTTCGGCACGAAGCCGACGACCTTGCCCGCCCATTTCTCCGATGAAGCCGACGCTAGAGCCCGGGATTCCATTTGGACAGCGAGGAGACTTCATTGCGGAGCTATGGAGGTGGAGGACCGGATCTACAAAGGTTGTATTTCCGTTCTTTTAGTTAAATTGTTAACTAGTTGCATGTGTTCGCCTAATATTCTAGTTAACGATCCGTATTAGGGTTTCTCGGCACCCGTAAAATTTGAAATTGGCATGGTTGATGCCTTGTGAGACCTCCTTAGTGTGCCTAGGAACCCTACAGTGGTATCAGAGCCTAGCTAGAGCCTTAGGCGATGCGTAGACGAAGTTTGAAACCCGATCGAACCCGAAACCCTAAAATTTCTTGCTCTCTGGACTTTTTCTGAAAAAGTGGTTTTTTCCAAATTAAAAATTCTTAAAAAATTCAGCAGGGAATTCTAAGGATTACGGTGCAAAAATTACCTTTTAATTCATCAAATGTGCGGCGGAACCGCGGCAGAAGCATGGCTTCTGCGGCGGTTCCGCGGCCAATTTATTAGATTATCCCATAATTTTTGCATAGTAATTCATGATTTCTTGTGCTGGATTTTCTGGGATTTTTTTTAATATTTATTCAAGAGTTGAATAATCTGGGATGTTTTGGGGGTTCGTAGATTTGATCTGATTATCAAGTTTTGTCTATGTGGCTTTCTGGATAAATTTTAGAATATGTTAAAAAGTTCGACCGGATATAAATACCCACCTTTTCCCCTGTCGGGAAATTTCCAAGTGTTGGATCTTTCCGTAGTTTAACGACGTTCTAAGTAGTGCAAGTAACGCGATGGTCCCTCTAGAAGATAACAAACCTTAACTCGATTATGTGACCGTCTTGAACTGCCCTTTGAACCTTCGGGTTTAGGGCAGTACGGCGTGCCACATGTGAGGCGTTGGCTTGACCCTTCTACGGCTGGACCGTTGGTACCGAGGCATGAAGTGAATGTCTTTGAACTTATTTCATGTGTTGATCTGTTTCGGGAAAACTTGGGTGTTCGATTGTTTGATCGGAAAGTTTAACATTTTCTATTTATCCGGAATGGGATACAATAATTGGAATTCACAATAAGTTATGAGATAACTGAATGAATGTTATAAACATAGCAGTTTAGTCTCACTTGATCGGTTGCTACGGAATTTTGATGCGATCAAAAGTTCGTCGCAATCACGTAGCGTACGCGGATACTCGCCGGGTAAACTTAATAGACAGCCTCGCTCCATAGCCCCGACCAAGTGACTGCAGGAGAACCCCGTCGCCGAAAGCATCCGTTCGGGTGCTCGCGGTAGCGGTGTTCCGCCTTGGTGCACTTCGTCGACGGTATCGGGGGTGCGGCCGTCTAGTAAAGTTTGCGACGAGCATTCGATCATGATGTCGGGAATCTTGTTGAATTGCCCGACTTGATATTGAAAAGTGTTTTCGATTTTGAGACTAAAATGCGGGGTTTATAATTGTTAGGCATGTGATGTCTAAGGAATTTTTAATCTGAAATCAAGAGTTGAGTATTTTGGGTTGTATTGGGAGTTCGTACATTCGATCGGATTGTCAAACTTTGTCTATGTGTTTTTCCGGATAATTTTAAAATATGTTAAAAAAGTTCGACCGGATATAAATACCCAATTTTTCCCTGCCGGAAAATTTCCAAGTGTTGGATTTTTCCGAGGTTTAAAGACATTCTAAGTAGTGCAAGTAACGCGATGGTCCCTCTAGAAGACAACAAACCTTAACTCGATTATGTGACCGTCTTGAACTGCCCTTTGAAGCTTCGGGTTTGGGGCAGTACGGCGTGCCACATGTGAGGCGTTGGCTTGACCCTTCTACGGCTGGACCGTTGGTACTGAGGCATGAAGTGAATGTCTTTGAACTTATTTCATGTGTTGAGCTGTTTCGGGAAAACTTGGGTGTTCGAATGTTCGATCGGAAAGTTTAACATTTTCTATTTATCTGGAAAGGGATACAATAATTGGAATTCACAAGTAGTTATGAGATAACTGAATGAATGTTATAAACATAGCAGTTTAGTCTCACTTGATCGGTTGTCATGGAATTTTTGATGTGATCAAAAGTCCGTCGCAATCACGTAGCGAACGCGGATACTCGCCGGGTAAACTTAATAGACAGCCTCGCTCCATAGCCCCGACCAAGTGACTATAGGAGAACCCCATCGCCGAAAGCATCCGTTCGGGTGCTTGCGGCAGCGGTGTTCCGCCTTGGTGCACTTTGTCGACGGCGTCGGGGGTCCGGCCGCCTACTGAAGTTTGCGACGAGCATTCGATCAATATGTCGGGAATCTTGTTGAATTGCCCGACTTGATATTGAAAAGAGTTTTCGATTTTGAGACTAAAATGCAGGGTTTATAATGGTTAGGCATGCGATGTCTAAGTAATTCATTTGATTAGGCATGCGATGTCTATGGAGATTGCGGATTCCAACTGTTGTAGTTTTACACTTTCTTTTCTGTGACCGTAAGTGTAATATGTGATATCGCCGGTTTCGTTGCTATATGTCAACGACAATTGGGATGCGCATATTTACTTACGTTGATGACATGTGATGTTATGTGTTGCTGGATATGTTATATTGGATTGTCGAGTTTGAATAGCCGGGGTTTTTTATGTGAGATGAGTGTTTTTCATTTTCATTCATGTAAAAACTTGTATGTAATATTCTTTTATTGGGGCACTTCCAGGTTGCGGAAGATGTCACCCTTTGTATATTATTTACTTTTCCGCACTAGGATAGACCCAAGGAGGAGGGCACAAGTAACCGGGTTCTAGGGTCCAGTAGGAGACCAACTCGAGGAGTCGAGTCCGGGTCTCCTAACTCTAGAATTGGTAGGGTTGCTTGCCGCTCTCGTAGGGGTCTAGGGGTGTGGGTTTGGCTATTCATTACGACCGTGGAATCCGTGTTTTATACTGGCTCGTATTGAAAACACGGACGTCCTAGTATATCCAATATTTCATATGATTCTTCTGCTGCGATATCTGTGATGTGATCATGTGATATGTTCTGTGATGGATACTATATATAGTATATATGATATATTATATAGGCGTTACTTATGTTTTACACCCGTGCTAGCCCTGCCCCGCTCTGTCGTTAGTTACCTAACCTAACGGTGCACGAGGGGACATCGAGGCGAATGCGGATGGCATAAGTGTACGTCGTATTTATCTGTGATATTTAGGTACTTAAATGATGGGACTTCATTAATGTGATTAATGAAAGTAAAAAGAAACCTAAGATGTTGTAGAATCAAATTTCAAAAATAAAACAGGTAGCTACAGTTCTTGCTTTGCATAGCGGTATATGAGATATATCCTGCACCTTATTCGATGAGGAAAGGACCGAGATCCCTTCACCGGGAGTGACTCCTTTAGCAATAACTGGCAGATTCTACACACTCGGTTTGTCTTTTGATTGCTTTTAAGAGTTTTTGCTTTGCACAGTGATATATATGATATATCCCGCACCTCATTTGTAGGGTTCCTAGGCACACAGTAGAGGTCTCACAAAGCATCAACCATGCCATTTTACAAAAAAATGGTGCCGAGAAACCCTAGTTAACGGATCGTCGGCTAGATTTTTAGGCGAAACGGTAAACTAGTTAACACTTTAACTAAAAGTTAGATGCTACAACCTTTGTAGATCCGGATATCCACTTCCTTAGCTCCACGCAGCCATCCTCTCGCTGTCCTTTTCGAATCCTAGACTCATTCGTCGGCTTCATCGGGAAAACGAGCGGAATAGGTCGTCGGCTTCGTGTCAAAGAAGATCTACGTCGAGGTTGCGCAAGTTCAACCTCCAACTTCACCAAGTTGTGAAACTTGTGAAGAAAACACCCAAACAACTTGGCAAGAGGTAGAGGGTGAAGAAATAGGAGGTGGGTTCACTTTAGAATTGGATTTCACTCACTTTTTCTCAAGTTGCCATTGATGGCATCTTGTTTTCTCTCTTGAAGAAGAAGGAAGAAGCAAATAGAATATGATAAGTATTATGAAAAAGAATAATAAAATCAAATACTTATCATGTTCTAACCTAGGTTAAGTGTAGAGAATAAACCATGGTCACTTTAGATGGGTTAGGGTTAAGCATGAAGATAAGGATGGTTGCAAAAGTCAAAGCTTCATGAAGCTTCAACTAATGACAAAGAAAGCCACCATTCTCATCTTTATCTTTTCCAAATAAATAAATAAACAAATAAATAAATAAATGAATATGCAAAACCCTAATTATCAAATTAACCATGGATTAATTCTATACACTTAACTAAATGATCAAGTATCATCAAACATGATACAAAAATGTGCACTAAAGCATATCACATATACAATGTGCATCAAGTGAGAAAATTCCGTTTAAAGTGAACCAATACTAGTCAATGCAATGCAATATATCAAATATATAATTATGCATTAAATCATTAAATCAAAATTTGATTCAATGATCCGGTCATGTCGCACATAACCGACTAGAATCCAATGTATCGATTTATCGAATCAATGATTCGATAACTAGGTCATATCGAATATAACCAATCGAAACATATATCGCGAGAATGAAATGCGGTATCACATACACGCATTATTCTTGGTCCTGCACATATCTCATATGCGCTCCTATTTCGTTTCGCTTGAACCAGGAAACCTCTGTGTAGGACTCTAAAGACTCGTCAATACGCCGGTAGCAGATGATGATCATATCAAACACCCACAAGCCGCAAGCGGTCTGCTAAACGTAACGGCCATCCGGGTATTGAGCGATCATAAGATCGATGAGCTAGCCCGCTCACACTCCTGCGAATCCGACCAGTAACACTTACCGTACAGTCCGGTCTCTTCGTCTGATATGTCGCATATCAAGTCTAGGGGTGGTATACGTCAGACCCCAATAACCGATAAGTCGTGCCGATGCGAGGCTCATAACGGGTCGAGAAACTACTGGTAACACTTACCAGCAAATCTCTGATCAGCCCTGGCCAGGGACTTCCCTGTTACGGCCAATCGAGCACAGCGCAACATCAACCCCCAATACCGGGAGAGACGAAACCCCTCCTATCGCTCATTGCCTCCATGTTTCTCGGGACTGTACCCAAAGACCACCGTTTTGCACGCCCTCATGGACGTGGTAAGGTGGAGATCAAAGCACAGTGGGAATCACACAAGACTCTATGACGATCTCGGGTCTACAGACTAACCTGTACAAGTGTCACCTGAGAACTGCCATCTGACGTGAGGTATAATACCATCTGGGAGTTCTCGGCGAGTCCGTCCAGTGTACCCAGTCTCCACTGAGCACCCGTACACTATCTCTGATGTCAAACACCAATGGATATGGGATCATCCATCGCCCATCTCATGGGTCGAGAAGCGTATACGCTAGTCTACACTGGTATATCGATGCCCCGTATCGATACACCCACGACTAGGGACCATGAAGGATGTACTTATGGACTACCATGTCCCCACTAGTATGATCTGCATCACAGTCCAGGTAGTCAAGTACATATCCTAAGGGCTTTACCAACATGTAACTATAAGACAGTATAAAGAGACTAGTGTACATGTTAAGATAAAGAGTAACCAGATAGCATACTATCATATCGAGCAAGAAAGTCATCTCTATATATGTCCAAGCATCCAATATAATATACATCATCTGTACAATACTGGCCTCTAGGGCATACATACAACTAACAATCTCCCACTTGCACTAGGGCCAGCTGCTGTAGTATCGCATACCGAGCATCCCGAAGAGTCTCTCAAACTGTATCTGGGGAATGGCCTTCGTGAGTGGATCCGCGGTGTTGTTCTTCGTGTCAACCCTCCTGACCTCGATCTCCCGGCGATCAACTATCTCCCGGATCAGGTGATACCGCCTCAGAATATGCCTGGATCGCTGATGGGACCTGGGTTCCTTGGCCAAAGCCACCGCTCCATTGTTATCGCAATACAAAGGTATTGGATGCTCAATGGATGGAACCACACCAAGTTCAGTAATGAACTTCTTGATCCAAACAGCTTCTTTAGCAGCATCGTTGGCAGCGATGTATTCAGCCTCCATCGTCGAGTCTGCCACGGTTTCCTGCTTGGAACTCTTCCAGCTAACCGCCCCTCCGTAAAGGGTAAAGACAAAGCCCGACTACGACTTAGAGTCGTCCTTATCACTCTGGAAGCTCGAATCGGTAAAGGACTCCACTTGGAGCTCTCCGTTACCATACACCAAGAACATATCTCTAGTCCTTCGTAAGTACTTGAGAATGCTCTTCACAGCTGTCCAGTGACTCTCTCCAGGATCAGCTTGATACCTGCTCACTACACTTAGTGAGTATGCAACATCGGGTCTGGTACATAGCATCGCATACATGATAGAGCCTACAGCCGAAGCATAGGATATCCCTTGCATGCGAGCTCTCTCCAAATCAGTCTTGGGAGACATCTCTTTGGAGAGAGTGACTCCAGAGATCGTGGGTAAGTTCCCACGCTTGGACTCTTCCATACTAAACCTCTTTAGTATGGTGTCAATGTACCTGGATTGGGACAATCCCAAAATCCGTTTGGATCTATCTCTATAGATCCTGATTCCCAATATGCAGGAGGCATCACCAAGATCTTTCATCGAGAATCTTTGTGATAAGAAGAGCTTGACCGATTGCAGCATAGGAATATCATTTCCTATCAAGAGTATGTCATCCACGTACAATACGAGGAAGACAATCTTACTCTCTGCCACCTTCTTGTAGATACAAGGTTCATCTGGATTTTTGACGAAATCAAACTCTTTGATAACGACATCAAAGCAGATGTTCCAACTCCGCGATGCTTGCTTTAATCCATAAATGGATTTAAGCAGCTTGCACACCTTCCCGCTGCTCCCACTGTCTACGAAGCCCTCTGGCTGAGTCATGTACACGCACTCTTCTAAATCACCATTTAGAAAGGCGGTCTTAACATCCATTTGCCAGATTTCGTAGTCATGAAAGGCAGCAATGGCAAGCAAGATCCGGATGGATTTAAGCATAGCTACTGGAGAAAAGGTTTCGTCATAGTCCACACCTGGTCTTTGACGAAAACCCTTTGCTACAAGTCTAGCTTTGAAAGTCTCCACTTTCCCATCTACACCAAATTTCTTCTTGAAGATCCACTTGCTCCCAATGGGTTTTACCCCTTCAGGAGCAACTTCCAAAGTCCATACTTTGTTGGTGTACATGGATTCCATCTCGGACCGCATAGCATCCAGCCATTTCACTGAGTCCCTACTCGTGATGGCCTGCTCGAAGCTAGTTGGGTCATCATCCTCCATGATGCAATCCTCGCTCCCACCGTCCATGAGAAAACCGTAGTATCTCTCAGGTTGGCGAGGAACCCTACTAGATCGGCGGAGTGGCTAGGGTTCATCGGGAACTATGGAATCCTCTGGTTCTACCAGATCTTCTGTTGTAGCTTCTGCAGCTGGAACCTCTTCCAGTTCTACTTCATGACCACTAATCTCTTTTTCAAGAAATTCCTTTTCTAAAAAGGTGGCATGCCGAGAAACAAATACTCTTTGTTCCTCAGGATGGTAGAAGATATACCCTTGAGAATTCTTAGGATATCCTACAAATTTGCATAGAACAGAACGTGCCTCGAGTTTGTCCGGATTTTGTCGTTTGACATAGGCTGGACAACCCCATATCTTAACATAGTTAAGACATGGTCTCTTCCCTTTCCATATCTCATATGGAGTGGTAGGCACAGATTTGGTGGGGACCATATTCAATAGATGTATGGCTGTCTCAAGCGCATACCCCCAGAAGGAAATAGGTAACTCAGCTGTGCTCATCATAGAGCGCACCATATCTAATAGGGTGCGGTTCCTCCGTTCTGATACACCGTTGTGCTGTGGTGTATATGGAGGTGTCAGCTGAGAGAGAATCCCATTCTCTTTTAGGAAGTCCAGGAATTCATTGCTCAAGTATTCACCTCCTCGATCAGATCGAAGGATTTTAATACTTTTTCCGGTTTGGTTTTCGACTTCTTGTTTATATTCTCTAAATTTCTCAAAAGCTTCAGACTTGTGTCTTATCAAGTACACATGTCCGTATCTTGAGAGATCGTCAGTGAATGTAATGAAGTACGAAGAACCATCCCTGGCATGTGTAGACATTGGACCGCATACATCACTATGTACTAGTCCTAAGAGTTCAGTAACTCTTTCTCCGTGTCCCGTAAACGGAGTTTTGGTCATCTTGCCTTTGAGACATGACTGGCAAGTGTCATAAGATGAAAATTCGAATGGTTTCAAATACCCATCCTTATGCAACTTAGCCAGTCGTGTCGCATTGATGTGACCCAGTCTACAATGCCACAAGAAGGATTTGTTCAGTTCAGAACTCTTCCTCTTGTGTGTGTTTGTTATGCTCAGAACTGTTGATTGGTTTAGAACATAAATGCCATTGCACAACGTGCCTGATCCAACCAACTTTTGATTACGGAAAATGTTCATAACATTGTCCTGTAATACAAAATTATATCCCTCTTTACTCAACAAAGAAACCGATATAATGTTGCATATCAGGTTCGGCATGTAATAGCATTCGTTCAGAACCAATGTATTACCTGTTGGTAATACTAGGTGATATTCCCCGACAGTCTTAGCTGCAACAATTGCACCATTTCCAACTCTAATGTCTTTATCACCTTCTCCAAGTTCTCTACCTTTCCTAAGCCCATGTAACTGATTACATATATGGGATCCTGACCCGGTATCTAATACCCAGGACGTAGAGCAAATGGAGAAACAGTTCTCAGTAATGAACACACCCGAAGAAAATGCATCAACATGTACTTTCTTCATTCGGGTGGCATGGGAATCCTGGTATTCCCCTATATCCTGTTCAGTCCTATAACTCTTATAGGAAAGAACGGAACCAACGTTCCCCAGCACAGTATAACATGCGGGTTCGGTCAATACATCCATATTATTATCTTTATTAAGGCATGAAATGGTCGCTACCTGGAGAGAGAGAAGAAAACACTTTAGCGTATGCTCGTGCAAGATCAGATTGGTTATTATCTTATCTAATCAGGATGGCTCCCACTGCTTTTTATCAAATCTTCCTTCAAACCCTAAAAGGAAAGACTAGCCGGGATTAATTACACACTACAAGTTCGCCAATCTTTCAGCCAGGCCAGTGTCGGTACTTTGAGGGAGGTCCCCCATGCTTTCGCACGAACCTAATTAATGTAAACCTCGGTTTCCCAGAGGCGTAACCTCGTTAACACCTTTCTAGACACCTACTTGATCGGCTAATTGTAATGTGTAAAACTCTCCCAGGAGTAACTCTTACTCGCAGTGGGTATCGGGATCCAACTATCTCATAGAAGGTATGCAATCTCATTGCAAATTTCAACACTTGAAATTCCCGATAATGCTTTTGCCCCTAGCGTGCTATGACCTTGACGAAAGCCAACAAACCACAGCCCGCTAGTCAAGTTCAACCCGTACATTTCTTGACTGAATTAAACCCACCCGCACGACCCTTGACGAAAGCCAACAAAGCCGTACGACTACCCTAATCCAGTCGCATCATATGCAGCAGATAAACAGCACATAGCTACCGCACACTACACCTTGACGAAAGCCAACAAATGTAGCACGAATACTATATGTAATTTATCTGAAATGACGGAGGGCTACGTTAGGTTTTCTGAAAACCTATTGCGTAATGAACTTGATATCGTTGTAGAATCAAATGAAGTTTTAAAATGGAATGATTTTGAGGCTTTTCCAGTTTTGCTAAAGGGGTCACTCCCGGTGAAGGGATCGTCGGCCCTTTCCTCGTCGAATGAGGTGCGGGATATATCATATATATCACTGTGCAAAGCAAAAACTCTTAAAAGCAATCAAAGCCAAACCGAGTGTGTAGCATCTTCCAGTTATTGCTAAAGGAGTCACTCCCGGTGAAGGGATCTCGGTCCTTTCCTCATCGAATAAGGTGCAGGGTATATCATATATACCGCTATGCAAAGCAAGAACTGTAGCTACCTGTTTTGTTTAAAATCTGATTCTACAACATCTTAGGTTTCTTTTCTTTCATTAATCACATTAATGAAGTCCCATCATTTAAATACCTAAACATCACAGATAGATATGACGTACACTTATGCCATCCGCATTCGCCTCGATGTCCCCTCGTGCACCGTTAGGTTAGGTAACTAACGACAGAGCAGGGCAGGGCTAGCGCGGGTGTAAAACATAAGTAACGTCTATATAATATATCATATATACTATATACTATATCCATCACAGAACATCTCATGATCACATCACAGATATCGCAGCAGAAGAAACATATGAAACATTGGATATACTAGGACGTCCGTGTTTTCAATACGAGCCAGTATAAAACACGGATTCCACGGTCGTGATGAATAGCCAATCCCACACCCCTAGAACCCTACGAGAGCGGCAAGCAACCCTGCCAATTCTAGGGTTAGGAGACCCGGACTCGACTCCTCGAGTTGGTCTCCCACTGGACCCCAGAACCCGGTTACTTGTGCTCCCCTCCTTGGGTCTATCCTAATGCGGAAAAGTAAATAATATACAAAAGGTGACAGCTTCCGCTACCTGGAAGTGCCCCAAATAAAAGAATATTACATACAAGTTTTTACATGAATGAAAATGAAAAACACTCATCTCACATAAAAACCCCCCGGCTATTCGAACACGACGATCCAATATAACATATCCAGCAACACATAACATCACATGTCATCAACGTAAGTAAGTATGCATACCCCAATTGTCGTTGACGTATAGCAACGAAACCGGCGATATGAACATACTACACTTACGGTCACAGAAAAGAAAGTGTAAAACTACAACAATTGGAATCCGCAACCTTTTTAGACATCGCATGCCTAATAGATATAAATCCCGCATTTTAGTCTCATTATCGAAAACTCTTTTCAATATCATATGGGACTAAATTGCTAGATTTATAACATTCATTCAGTTATCTCATAACTACTTGTGAATTCCAATTATTGTATCACATTCCAGAAAAACAGAAAATGTTAAACTTTCCGATCGAACAGTCGAATACCCAAGTTTTCCCGATACAACTCAACACATGAAATAAGTCTAACAACATTCAGTTCGTGCCTCAGTACCAACGGTCCAGCCGTAGAAGGGTCAAGCCAACGCCTCACATGTGGCACGCCGTACTGCCCCAAACCCGAAGGTTCAAAGGGCAGTTCAAGACGGTCACATAATCGAGTTAAGGTTTGTTGTCTTCTAGAGGGTCCATCGCGTTACTTGCACTACTTAGAACGTCGTTAAACTACGGAAAAATCCAACACTTGGAAATTTCCCGACAGGGGAAAAATTGGGTATTTATATCCGGTCGAACTTTTTAACATATTCTAAAAATTACCCGGAAATACACAAAGACGAAATTTGATACCCCGATCGAAACACCGAATCCCCAAAGCAACCCCAGAAAATTCAACTCTTGAATAATTATTAAAAATACCCAGGAAAATCACCACTGGAAAGTAAGGATTACCGTGTAAATTTATTTAAATAATTAGGCCGTACGACCGCGGATCCGCCGCATGAGCCATGCTCATGCCGCGGATCCGCTCTGGCATAGTGGAATTACACTCACGAATTTCACAGTAAACCTTATAATTTCCTGCTTATTTTTCTGCATATTTTTAATATCGAAAAATCCCAGATTTTAGAAAATGTACAGAGAGCATGTTTGGTTAAGGGTTTCGGGTTCGTTCGGGCTTCAAATCGCGTCTAGACTTCGCCTAAGGCTCTAGCTAGGCTCTGATACCACTGTAGGGTTCCTAGGCACACAGTAGAGGTCTCACAAGGCATCAACCATGCCATTTTACAAAAAAATGGTGCCGAGAAACCCTAGTTAACGGATCGTCGGCTAGATTTCTAGGCGAAACGGTAAACTAGTTAACACTTTAACTGAAAGTTAGATGCTACAACCTTTGTAGATCTGGATATCCACTTCCTTAGCTCCATGCAGCCATCCTCTCGCTGTCCTTTTCGAATCCTAGACTCATTCGTCGGCTTCATCGGGAAAACGAGCGGAATAGGTCGTCGGCTTCGTGTCAAAGACGATCTACGTCGAGGTTGCGCAAGTTCAAGCTCCAACTTCACCAAGTTGTGAAACTTGTGAAGAAAACACCCAAAACAACTTGGCAAGAGGTAGAGGGTGAAGAAATAGGAGGTGGGTTCACTTTAGAATTGGATTTCACTCACTTTTGCTCAAGTTGCCATTGATGGCATCTTGTTTTCTCTCTTGAAGAAGAAGGAAGAAGCAAATAGAATATGATAAGTATTATGAAAAAGAATAATAAAATCAAATACTTATCATGTTCTAACCTAGGTTAAGTGTAGAGAATAAACCATGGTCACTTTAGATGGGTTAGGGTTAAGCATGAAGATAAGGATGGTTGCAAAAGTCAAAGCTTCATGAAGCTTCAACTAATGACAAAGAAAGCCACCATTCTCATCTTTATCTTTTCCAAATAAATAAATAAACAAATAAATAAATAAATGAATATGCAAAACCCTAATTATCAAATTAACCATGGATTAATTCTATACACTTAACTAAATGATCAAGTATCATCAAACATGATACAAAAATGTGCACTAAAGCATATCACATATACAATGTGCATCAAGTGAGAAAAATCCGTTTAAAGTGAACCAATACTAGTCAATGCAATGCAATATATCAAATATATAATTATGCATTAAATCATTAAATCAACATTTGATTCAATGATCCGGTCATGTCGCACATAACCGACTAGAATCCAATGTATCGATTTATCGAATCAATGATTCGATAACTAGGTCATATCGAATATAACCAATCGAAACATATATCGCGAGAATGAAATGCGGTATCACATACACGCATTATTCTCGGTCCTGCACATATCTCATATGCGCTCCTATTTCGTTTCGCTTGAACCAGGAAACCTCTGTGTAGGACTCTAAAGACTCGTCAATACGCCGGTAGCAGATGATGATCATATCAAGCACCCACAAGCCGCAAGCGGTCTGCTAAACATAACGGCCATCCGGGTATTGAGCGATCAGAAGATCGACGAGCTAGCCCGCTCACACTCCTGCGAATCCGACCAGTAACACTTACCGTACAGTCCGGTCTCTTCGTCTGATATGTCGCATATCAAGTCTAGGGGTGGTATACGTCAGACCCCAATAACCGATAAGTCGTGCCGATGTGAGGCTCATAACGGGTCGAGAAACTACTGGTAACACTTACCAGCAAATCTCTGATCAGCCCTGGCCAGGGACTTCCCTGTTACGGCCAATCGAGCACAGCGCAACATCAACCCCCAATACCGAGAGAGACGAAACCCCTCCTATCGCTCATTGCCTCCATGTGACTCGGGACTGTACCCAAAGACCACCGTTTTGCACGCCCTCATGGACGTGGTAAGGTGGAGATCAAAGCACAGTGGGAATCACACAAGACTCTATGACGATCTCGGGTCTACAGACTAACCTGTACAAGTGTCACCTGAGAACTGCCATCTGACGTGAGGTATAATACCATCTGGGAGTTCTCGGCGAGTCCGTCCAGTGTACCCAGTCTCCACTGAGCACCCGTACACCATCTCTGATGTCAAACACCAATGGATATGGGATCATCCATCGCCCATCTCATGGGTCGAGAAGCGTATACGCTAGTCTACACTGGTATATCGATGCGCCGTCTCGATACACCCATGACTAGGGACCATGAAGGATGTACTTATGGACTACCATGTCCCCACTAGTATGATCTGCATCACAGTCCAGGTAGTCAAGTACATATCCTAAGGGCTTTACCAACATGTAACTATAAGACAGTATAAAGAGACTAGTGTACATGTTAAGATAAAGAGTAACCAGATAGCATACTATCATATCGAGCAAGAAAGTCATCTCTATATATGTCCAAGCATCCAATATAATATACATCATCTGTACAATACTGGCCTCTAGGGCATACAAACAACTAACAATTCGACGAGGAAAGGACCGACGATCCCTTCACCGGGAGTGACTCCTTTAGCAAAACTAGAAAAGCCTAAAAAACACTCCATTTTAAAATCATTTGATTCTACAACGATATCAAGTTCATTACGCAATAGGTTTTCAGAAAAACCTGTCGTAGCCCTCCGTCATTTCAGATAAGTAGTAGTTAGTATTCGTGCTGCGTTTGTTGGCCTTTGTCAAGGCGCAGTGTGCGGTAGCTAACTGGTGCTTATCTGCTTATGCATATGATGCAGATTGGATTAGGGTAGTCGTGCGACCTTGTTGGCCTTTGTCAAGGGCCGTGCGGGTGGGTTTAATTCAATCAGGAAATGACGGGTTGAACTTGAGTAGCATCCTATGGTTTGTTGGCCTTTGTCAAGGTCATAGGAGGTTAGGGGCAAAATATTATCGGGAATTTCAAGTGTTGAAATTTGCAATGAGATTGCATACCTTCTATGAGATAGTTGGATCCCGATACCCGCTGCGAGTAATTGTTACTCCTGGGAGAATTTTACACATTACAATTAGCCGATCAAGTAGGTGTCTAGAAAGGTGTTAATGAGGTTACGCCTCTGGGAAAACGAGGTTTACATTAATTAGGTTCGTGCGAAAGCACGGGGGACCTCCCTCAAAGTACCGACACTGGCCTGGCTGAAAGATTGGCGAACTTGTAGTGTGTAATTAATCCCGGCTAGTCTTTCCTTTTAGGGTTTGAAGGAAGATTTGATTAAAACAGTGGGAGCCATCCTGATTAGATAAAATATATAACCAATCTGTTCTTGCAAGAGCGCACGCTGAGTGTTTTCTTCTCTCTCTCTCCAGGTAGCGACCATATCACGCCTTAATCAAGATAATAATACGGATATTTGACCGAACCCGCTTGTTATACTGAGCTGGGGAACGTTGGTCCCGCTCCAACTTATAATTGTTATAAGACAGAGCAGGAAATTGGGGATTACCAGAATTCCCGTGCCGCCCAAACGAAGAGAGTGCATGCTGATGCATCATCTTCGGGTGTGTTCGTTACAGAGAACTGTTTCTCAGTATCCTTTACGTCCTGGGTATATGATACCGGATCAGGATCCCGCATATGTAATATGTTACATAGGGCTACAGAAAGATAGAGAACTGAGAAAGGGTGATAAGTTTCATGAGGCAGAAAACGGGGCAAGTGTTGCAGCCAAGTCTGTTGGTCACTGTCACCCTGTATTCCAAATACATTGATTCTGAACGAATGTTATTAGATACCGAACCTGATATACAAAATCATATCACTCTCTTTATTAGTAAAGAAATGATAAAATTTTGTATTGTTGGATAATGTTTTGAACATTTCCTATATCAAAAGTTGATCGGATCAGGCACGTTATCTAAAAGCATTGATGTTCTAAATCAAACTACAGTTCTTAGTATATGGAACACACACAAGAGGAAGAGTTCAGAAATGAACGAATCCTTCTTGAGGCATTGTAGACTAGGTCATATCAATGTGACCCGACTAGCTGAAGTTACATGAAGATGCATATTTAAATCAGTTTGAATCTACATCTTGTGAAACTTGCCAGTCATGTCACAAAGATATAATGACACCAGCTCTATTTATTGGAAACAGAGAAAGAGTTAATGAACTCTTGGGATGATATATGTTGATGTATAATAGGTCCCCTGTCTACATATGCCAGGACTGGTTCTTTGTACTTCGTTACATTCTCTGATAATCTCTCAAGATTCAGACATATGTTCCTGTTGAAACACAAGTCAGAACCTTTTGAGGTATTCACAGAATATAAGTTAGAAGTAGAGAACCAATAAGGGTATAAGTATTATGTCCTTTGATGAGATCAAGGAGGAGAATACTTGGGTGCGGAATTCCTGGACTATTCTAAAGGAGAATGAGATTCTCTCTCAGCATTACTCCTCCGTATACACCATAGCACGATGGTATATCGGGGCGGAGCATCTGCACCCTATGTGATAAGGTGTGCTCTATGATGAGTAATACTGAGTTACCTGTTTCCTATTTAGGGAGTTATGCGCTTGAGAAGCTGCATACCTATTGAATAGGGTTCGAATCAGATCACTGCCTACCAATCCATATGAGATATGGAATGGGAAGAGCCCATGCCTTAAGCTAGTTAAGATTTGGGGTTGTCCGGCCTATGTCTGAAAAGCAAAATCCGGACAAGCTCAAGGCAAGGTCTGTAATGTAGAACTGGAAAGGTTCCAGCTATACAAACAACAACAGATGATTTGACAGAACCAAAGGATTCAATAGTTACCAACGAACCTCAGCCTCTCCGCCGATCTAGTAGGGTTCCTCACCCACCTGAGAGATACTTCGGTTTCTCTATGACAGTGGGAGCGAGGATTGCATCATGAGATGATGACCCAACTAGTTTCGAGCAGGCCATCGAGAGTAAAGACTCTGTAAGAATGGCTGGATGCTTAGCGATCTGAGATGGAATCCATGTACACCAACAAAGTATGGACTTTGGTTGCTATATCTGAAGGGTTAAATCCCCATCAGGAGAAAGTATATCTTGAGAAGATTACTTGGTGTATATGGAAAAGTTAAGACTTTCAAAGCTAGACTTGTTAAAGCTTTTCGTCATCGACCAGGCGTGGATAATGATGAAACCTTTTCAAGTGGCTATGCTTAAGTCCATCCAGATCCTACTTGCCACGGCTACATACCATGACTACGATATCTGGCGGTTGGGTGTCATGACTGCTTTTCTAAATGATGTTTTAGAAGAGAAAGTCTATAAGTACACAGCCAGAGGGCTTCGTAGACAGTGGGAGCAGCGGAAACGTGTACAAGATGCTTTATAGGATAAAGGCGGTATCGCGGAGTTGGAACATCTGTTTTGATGTATTAGTTAAAGAGTTTGACATCATCAAAATGGGAGATGAACCTTGTATAAACAAAAAGGTAGTAGGGAGTATAGTAACGATCCTCGTAAAGTACGTGGATGACATACTCTAGATAGGGAAGGAGTTTCCTATGCTACTGTCACGACCCGAAAGTACGGAACGCGACTGGCACTTAGATTACGAGAAGTCTAAAGGCGTACCGTAACCGAAGTCAGCCAAAGCCCAGAAGAATCTAAACCAAAATCAAAAGAGAGTGAAGGAAAAACCTTAAATGAAAACGGTTTTTTAAATCAATTAAGTTTCATAGAATCCCTTTTAAAAAAAACATCAAAATTTCCCAAAAATTTCGGCAGAGTCTCCCCTGTATTTTCTATCCCCCAAAATGGGTACAACAAGATATATATAACCTGTAATCATAAATGGCATCCCCAAGCGGGAGCTAGCTCTTCGCCCAAGGCGGATCACAACCACATGCAATATATAAGTAATAAAAAAAAAGAGCATAAAAGAAACGCAAAATATCAGAAAAACACAACGCCGGCTCAAGTGAGCTCGACCCAAAAGAAACCACAAATATACAAATCTCTCAGTCTCATCACTAGGTCGCATATACAATATAAAGTGGTAGATGGAGAATACTAGATACAATGATAAAGGAAAAGAAATAAAGTGTGCTCGCAACCCACCTACGGGCGATGTCGCGAGTCTGAGCAAAAGGGACTGATGATAAGATAGCCGCTGCTACAAGACTGATGAGTCCGACCTGCAAGACACTGTGGCACAACGGGGGTGAGTTGCCAGCTCGTGAGTAAATATAACATCTAATAAGGCAATCGTAAGAATGCACGCAATGCACCACAACATGCATGTCCATATGTGATATAATAGCTCTAGTATGTATGCACATGTATGCAATGTCATTTCTAACTCTTTAAGTGCTTTAAATGCTAAGGGTACTGCGTTCTTAAGTTTAGAAAATGAATATCTGTATAATAGCTAAGTACCATCAAGAAATCATCTGAAAACCCGTGTCAAGCATCGACACCAAATAGGAATCATATCTGTCTCAATATCGGGCTCCGTCAGTCCGGATCGGCCCATATCATAAATCTCACGACAACGGTCGGTATCCTCCGGATATCCGCCGCGCCAGACAGCACCGGTAGGTAGTCTTCCCCTGCCAGGCTCATCGTCTACAACTCGATCTTCTTGCCCCGGGGTACCATACCGGGCCCACCATGTACCCGAGACGGTTCATCCACTCCTCGAATCGGGTCTCGAAATCCAACAGAAAACATGAAAACTCATGGTGGACGACACATACATCATGAGAAAACCGCAACTTTGTTTTAAAAATGATAAATATAAGCTTTTGTTAAATTCTTGCGGTTCTCCCCCAAAAATCCAGAAATCGCAGAAAAACTGAAATCCTCAAGAAAATCATAGTGTCCACATGTCATATGTGATAAATGTCTATGATATCAATGTATACGATGTGAATTTTGGCTAGAAGTCTATGTAAATATGATGGTAATGCGAGGTATATGCAAGCTATGCGATTTCATATATCATGTATGAATGCAAGTGGCGATACTAAGTTAAGCAGGTTCTATAGTGCACGTGGCATGGCAATTACCAAAGGCGTGTATGTTACATGAATAGTGCGCATGCAGCAGATGCCAATGTTAACGGTGTTCGTGTCCTACGAAGTGATATCGCATAAGTATAGATGAATGTCCATGCAATTTAATATACTGTTCGCTATAAGGGTATGCAGTGTACATGAATGGATAAGCTAGCTAACAAAACAAATCTTGCAAAAAGTAGGGTAATCCTAACTAGGGGAGCGCTTCGCGCCATTCAGACGATTCCCCCATAGATGAATACATCTACTCACCTGAAATCCCCGCTAATCCGATCCGGCCACCGCCTTGCCTTTTCGCGCCGTGTCCGATGTTTCCCCGACCGATCCTATATTTGTACAACACCATGCATAAGATTACAAAACCTAAAATGATGCAAGTCATAATATACAATTATCGACGCTCTCGAATTAAACATAACATGCACTCGGTGCGCGGGAAAACGCACGAAAATCGCTAATCTTTAACTAGAATCGACATTTCGGGGAAATCGACAAAACTACAACCCGACTAGACGAAACCCCGCGTTCATGCACTCTAATAGTCCTATACGAAGCTAATTATATCGCTAACATAACGCAATTTGATCGCATTCTAATTTTTGTAAAAATCTAGTAAGCAAATCCAATACCGATTCGATGCAAACATCGAAATCTATCGATTTAGCGAGCGTATCATTACACAATTAAACACTCTAATCAATTAGATAACCAAACCCTAGCTTAATCCAAACACCATGCTACAAACCCTAATTTTAAAATAAAATCCATCTCTTGATTTTTCCTAAACAAACATTTACTACTAAACTAATACTTCAAATTTGAATTCTAGCATATTTAAACTACAAGTTAACAAAAAGATTAGAATCTTCACCTCACAAGCTTGAACCCTAGCTTGATCAAGTCACCAAGAAGCCTCCTTTCATCAAGTTTTTGAACTAATTTGGGTGAGGAGAGAGTGGATTAGGGTTTAGCTTTGAATGGTTAATGAAATTGTGGAATTTTTATTGAATTTTAGCAAAGAATGAAGCAAGAAAGAGTGAGAAGTGAGGGAATTTCCAGCAGAATTGGGGTCGGCTGCAGCTAGGGAAGGAGGTGGGGAAATTTTGAAGAAGTTTCTAGGTCAACAAAACACCATATGTTCTCATTTAATGCATTTCAAATCAACTTTTTCCAAAAAACCCCTTTTTTCATCATTTTTTTCATAATTATCCCACCATAAAACTAAAAGTTTGCAAGTCATGATATAATTTTATTAACACCATATTTTAGCTTAAAAAGACTCCTAATTATGAAATTTACCTAATTAAATTTGTATTTATCACTAATTTAATTTATTTAAAAAGGCTTAAAATAATAAAAAAAATAATTAATTACGAATTTTTTTTTATTTAACTAGATAATTATAAGTGACATTTTAGTGACAAAATTATAGTAATATCTTATCTAAATTTTGTATAATTAGGTCTACAATGAAAAATACCTATTTTGACTTTTTACGGAAAAAGCCGAAAAATTAGCCGATTACCGAAAAACTGCCTAAACGATTTTCGAAGGGTTACAATCTTCCCCCCTTAAAGAAATTCGGTCCCCGAATTTAGAATTTAACTACGCGTACCTTCAAAAAGATGGGGATATCTCTTCCTCATCTCTACCTCGGTCTCCCAGGTGACCTCCTCACTGTTCGGGCCACGCCAAAGAACCTTGACGGACGGTATGACCTTCGACCTCAATTTCTTCACCTGCCAATCCAAAATGACCATCGGCTGCTCGGTGAAAGAAAGATCACGCTCTAGCTGGATCGTTTGGTGCTAAATCGCCTGGGAAGGATCTTGAAGGTACTTGCGAAGCATCGAGACATGGAATACGGGGTGAACATCGGGGAAGCTGGGCGAAAGAGCTAACCGATAAGCGATTGGACCAACACTCTCTAGGATCTCGAAAGAACCAATATATCTAGGACTCAGCTTCCCTTTCCGCCCAAATCTCATCACACCTTTCATCGGAGAGACCTTCAGGAAAACATGATTGCCAACAGCGAACTCGAGTCGGCGACGACGCTTGTCAGCATATAATTTCTGCCTGCTCTGTGCCGCTCTCATCCAGTCCCGAATCAGCTGTATCTTCTCGGTCGTCTCCTGTACGATCTGCGGCCCCAAAATACTGCTCTCCCTGAGCTCTGTCCAACATACAGGCGATCGACATCTCCTCCCATATAAAGCCTCAAAAGGTGCCATCTGAATCGTCTCCTGGAAGCTATTATTGTAGGAAAACTCGATCAAAGGCAAATGACGATCCCAGCTACCACCGAAATCTAAAACACAAGCTCTGAGCATATCTTCAAGATTCTGAATCGTACGCTCCGACTGACCGTCAGTCTGAGGATGAAAGGCTGTGCTAAAACTCAATCGGGTGCCCAAAGCTTCCTGTAGTTTCTGCCACAATCGGCTGGTAAACTGGGTGCCACGGTCGGACACAATGCAAGTCGGAACGCCATGCAGTCGCACTATCTCATCAATATAGACCTGGGCGTACTGAGAAAATCCAAAAGTGGTCTTCACTGGCAGAAAGTGAGCCGCTTTCGTCAGTCGATCCACAATCACCCAAATAGAGTCATCCCTCTACTAGTCCTGGGTAGACCGATAATGAAGTCCATGGAGACCTGCTCCCACTTCCACTCAGGGATGGGTAAAGGCTGTAACTCGCCGGCTGGCCTTTGGTGCTCGGCCTTGACTTGCTGACAAGTCATGCATCTCGACACAAAGTCTGTAATATCCTTCTTCATTCCGTCCCACCAGTAAACCTCTCTCAAATCATGGTACATCTTGGTGGAACCTGGGTGAACACTGTATACTGATCTATGAGCCTCCTCGAGAATATCACGCCTCAGTCCCTCTGAATCTGGCACACACATTCGAGTCCCAAATCGAAGTATCCCCTGATCATTAATCACGAACTCAGAAACTCTGCCCTGCCGAATCTGCTCAATAATCTCTAAGATACGGGCATCGCCGGACTGTGCCTCGCGGATACGGTCAAGTAACTGTGGGCGTGCTCTGAAATGGGCCAGCTGTCCCCCTGTAGGAGTAAACTCAAACTGCACTCTGCTATCACATAAAACCTGCCAATCCGCCGTCGACTGCATCTGCACTGCGCTCAAACACGATAAGCTACCTCCGGGCCTCCTACTCAAAGTATCTGCCACTACATTCGCCTTGCCCGGATGGTATAAAATCTCGCAGTCATAATCCTTCACCAACTCCATCCAACGGCGCTGTCTCAGGTTCAAATCTCGCTGCTGGAAGATATATTTCAAACTCTTGTGGTCAGTGAATATCTGGCACGACTCACCGTATAGGTAATGTCTCCAGATCTTAAGTGCAAATACCACTGCAGCCATCTCTTAATCATGGGTGGGGTAGTTCTGTTCGTGTTTCCTCAGCTGCCGAGAAGCATACGCGATAACTCTGTCGTGCTGCATCAACACACATCCCAGCCCCACTCTAGAAGCATCACAATATACCACGAACCCGCCTGATCCTGAAGGCAATGCTAACACTGGTGCAGTAGTCAGACGAGTCTTCAACTGATGGAAACTATCCTCACATGCCTGGGTCCAATCAAAAGGAACCCCCTTCCGGGTCAACCCGGTCAAAGGTGCAGCAATGCGGGAGAAATCCTGGACAAAACGTCGATAATAGCCGGCCAGACCTAGAAAGCTGCGAACCTCTGTAACTGATACTGGTCTAGGCCAACGCTGAACTGCCTCGATCTTCTTCGGGTCCACGCAGATACCGTCTCTCGTCACCACATGACCCAAGAAGTCAACACTGTCTAACCAGAATGCGCACTTGGAGAATTTGGCGAACAACTGATGCTCCCTCAAAGTCTGCAATGTGATACGTAAGTGCTGCTCATGCTCCTCCCGGCTCCGAGAATAAACCAAGATGTCGTCAATGAACACAATGATGAACTGATCGAGATACGGCCTGAATACGCGGTTCATCAAATCCATAAAAGCTGCCGGGGCATTGGTGAGCCCGAACGACATCACCAAGAACTCGTAATGACCATATCGAGTACGGAAGGCGGTCTTCGGAATATCCTCCTTCCGAACTCGCAACTGGTGATAACCTGACCGTAAATCAACCTTCGAGAAAAACCCTGCACCCTGGAGCTGATCAAATAAGTCATCAATGCGGGGTAGGGGATACCTGTTCCGCACAGTAACCCGGTTCAGCTGACGATAATCAATGCATAAACGCATACTTCCGTCCTTCTTCTTAACAAACAAGACGGGAGCACCCCAAGGTGACACACTCGGTCGGATAAGCCCTTTGTCCAGCAAGTCCTGTAACTGATCCTTTAGCTCTCTCAGCTCCGCCGGGGCCATCCGATAAGGCGGTATAGAGATAGGCCCCGTACCGGGGATCAAGTCAATACAGAACTCAATCTCACGCTCTGGTGGCAGACCAGGCAGCTCGTCAGGGAATACATCAGGAAACTCTCTCACAACAGGGACCTGGTCCAACGGAACCTCTGTGGAGCGAGTATCACAAATATAGGCTAAGAATCCCTGACACCCTTTCCTTAAGAGCTGACCAGCGCGAAGAGAAGAAATCAAGCTGGGAAGGGTAGCGCTACGATCTCCCTGAATAATAAGAACCGGCTCACCGGGAAAACTGAATCTGACTGCTTTTTCACGGCAGTCCACGGATGCATAACAGGTGGCTAGCCAGTCCATACCAAGAAGAACGTCAAAGTCTAGCATATCGAGGAGAATCAAATCAACTGAAGAATCTCTCTCCCCGATACGAACGGAACACGATCGGTACACAAAACGGGCAACAAAAGACTCGCCTACCGGGGTAATAACGACAAGCGGCTGATCTAACGGAGAAGACTCTCGGCCCAACCTCGGTGCAAAATACGTGGATACATAGGAATGTGTGGAGCCTGGATCAAATAATACCCGTGCATCAAAAGAACATACTGGCAGAGTACCTGTCACGACGACATTGGATGCCTGTGCATCCTGAGGAGTTAATGCGAACACTCAGGCCTGCCCACCACTAATAACTGGCTGTCCTCTGCCTCTACCTCGGCCTCTGCCTCTGCCTCTGTCGCCTCGTCCTCTCTGAACCGGACCGCCACGCCCACGGCCTTTAGAAGCATCTGGCTGGCGTGAAGCATCATCAGGAGTAGGAAGTAGAGCTCTCTGAGGAGGTGGTGAGGGTGGTAAAGTCACATGCGGGACTGTCGCCGCTCCCTGGCGTCCCATGGTACAGTCTCTGACACGGTGATACTGACTCCCACACCGAAAACATCCTGGAGACGACTGCTGGGTCTGTGGATATGAACCAAATAACTGACCTCGTCTCAATCCTCTGCCTCCACCATCTCCCGGAAATAATCTATCGCGGTGTCTGCCCATCTGCCGCTGAGCTGGCGTATCAGTACGGATCCTCTTCGGCCCAGAAACGACCGGAGTCTCAGAAATACGCTCCTCCAAAAGTAAGGCTGCATCCATCGCGGCTGCGTATGTATCAAAGTGCTGGGTGCCGATGGCAAGGAATAGCTGTGTATCAAGCCCTCGTACAAACCTCTTTATTCTCTTCTCCTCTGTGTCGACTAGGTACGGAGCATATCGAGACAACTGGGTAAACTGTATATCATACTCCGACACTGTCATCCCAGGAGTCTTGCGCAAAGACTCAAAACTACGGGCTCGAGCATCTCGGACACTCTCCGGAAGAAAACGGGCAAGAAATGCAGCTGTAAACTCATCCCAGGTCATAGAAGGTAGACCTGCAGCTCGGCCTCTCTCTACTGAATCGTACCATGTCTGGGCAAGACCCTCCAGACGAAAACTCGCAAACTCCACCAATCTATCATCAGAACACCTCAACGAACGGCAAATCCGAGCCATCCTATCAAGAAAAGCCTGTGGGTCCTCTGTCGCATCTGTACCGGTAAAAGCTGGAGGTCTCAATCTCATGAACTCCTGTAGTGAAACAGGGATAGTCTCCGTAGTAGCAGCAGGAGTGACCATCTGTGCAGCAGGTACGATCGTGGTCTGTGCGGTGGAAGGAACGTCCTCGGATCTCTGTGCCCGGCTGGACTCAACTAAAGATCCCATCATCTGCCGCAACTCTTGCATGCCGGCCTCTAATCTGGCAATACGGTCAGGATAAGGCGGATCAGTATGACCCTGAGGGGTAGGCGTATCCTCCCGCTCGATCCTCGCCTCAGACGGGCCCGCCCGAATCTCATCCCTAGCGGCAGCCCGCTGAGCTCTCGTAGTCTTTGGCGGCATCGAAGCTGGAATAAGAAACAGGACTGATAAGGACATTGCAATTGAATCAAGGAATGCAAGGAATCAAGAAAGGAAATACAAGCAATTATGTCCTAAGGTCACTTAGGCGGAGTACCGTATCGTAAGTATGCCGCGGATCATACCCACGCTACGCCACTCTGCTTAAGTCACCTACTCCATCTACCAAGGTCGTCCTACACTCAGAAAGGTAAAACCTACGCTCTGATACCAACTTTGTCACGACCCGGAAGTACGGAACGCGACTGGCACTTAGATTACGAGACGTCTAAAGGCGTACCGTAACCTAAGTCAGCCAAAGCCCAGAAGAATCTAAACCAAAATCAAAAGAGAGTGAAGGAAAAACCTTAAATGAAAACGGTTTTTAAATCAATTAAGTTGCATAGAATCCCTTTTAAAAAAAAACATCAAAATTTCCCAAAAATTTCGGCAGAGTCTCCCCTGTATTTTCTATCCCCCAAAATGGGTACAACAAGATATATATAACCTGTAATCATAAATGGCATCCCCAAGCGGGAGCTAGCTCTTCGCCCAAGGCGGATCACAACCACATGCAATATATAAGTAATAAAATAAAAGAGCACAAAAGAAACGCAAAATATCAGAAAAACACAACGCCGGCTCAAGTGAGCTCGACCCAAAAGAAACCACAAATATACAAATCTCTCAGTCTCATCACTAGGTCGCATATACAATATAAAGTGGTAGATGGAGAATACTAGATACAATGATAAAGGAAAAGAAATAAAGTGTGCTCGCAACCCACCTACGGGCGATGTCGCGAGTCTGAGCAAAAGGGACTGATGATAAGATAGCCGCTGCTACAAGACTGATGAGTCCGACCTGCAAGACACTGTGGCACAACGGGGGTGAGTTGCCAGCTCGTGAGTAAATATAACATCTAATAAGGAAATCGTAAGAATGCACGCAATGCACCACAACATGCATGTCCATATGTGATATAATAGCTCTAGTATGCATGCACATGTATGCAATGTCATTTCTAACTCTTTAAGTGCTTTAAATGCTAAGGGTACTGCGTTCTTAAGTTTAGAAAATGAATATCTGTATAATAGCTAAGTACCATCAAGAAATCATCTGAAAACCCGTGTCAAGCATCGACACCAAATAGGAATCATATCTGTCTCAATATCGGGCTCCGTCAGTCCGGATCGGCCCATATCATAAATCTCACGACAACGGTCGGTATCCTCCGGATATCCGCCGCTTCAGACATCACCGGTAGGTAGTCTTCCCCTGCCAGGCTCATCGTCTACAACTCGATCTTCTTGCCCCGGGGTACCATACCGGGCCCACCATGTACCCGAGACGGTTCATCCACTCCTCGAATCGGGTCTCGAAATCCAACAGAAAACATGAAAACTCATGGTGGACGACACATACATCACGAGAAAACCACAACTTTGTTTTAAAAATGATAAATATAAGCTTTTGTTAAATTCTTGTGGTTTTCCCCCAAAAATCCAGAAATCGCAGAAAAACTGAAATCCTCAAGAAAATCATAGTGTCCACATGTCATATGTGATAAATGTCTATGATATCAATGTATACGATGTGAATTTTGGCTAGAAGTCTATGTAAATATGATGGTAATGCGAGGTATATGCAAGCTATGCGATTTCATATATCATGTATGAATGCAAGTGGCGATACTAAGTTAAGCAGGTTCTATAGTGCACGTGGCATGGCAATTACCAAAGGCGTGTGTGTCACATGAATAGTGCGCGTGCAGCAGATGCCAATGGTAACGGTGTTCGTGTCCTACGAAGTGATATCGCATAAGTATAGATGAATGTCCATGCAATTTAATATACTGTTCGCTATAAGGGTATGCAGTGTACATGAATGGATAAGCTAGCTAACAAAACAAATCTTGCAAAAAGTAGGGTAATCTTAACTAGGGGGGCGCCTCGCGCCATTCAGACGATTCCCCCATAGATGAATACATCTACTCACCTGAAATCCCCGCTAATCCGATCCGGTCACCGCCTTGCCTTTTCGCGCCGTGTCCGATGTTTCCCCGACCGATCCTATATTTGTACAACACCATGCATAAGATTACAAAACCTAAAACGATGCAAGTCATAATATACAATTATCGACGCTCTCGAATTAAACATAACATGCACTCGGTGCGCGGGAAAACGCACGAAAATCGCTAATCTTTAACTAGAATCGACATTTCGGGGAAATCGACAAAACTACAACCCGACTAAACAAAACCCCGCGTTCGCACACTCTAATAGTCCTATACGAAGCTAATTATATCGCTAACATAACGCAATTTGATCGCATTCTAATTTTTGTAAAAATCTAGTAAGCAAATCCAATACCGATTCGATGCAAACATCGAAATCTATCGATTTAGCGAGCGTATCATTACACAATTAAACACTCTAATCAATTAGATAACCAAACCCTAACTTAATCCAACCACCATGCTACAAACCCTAATTTTAAAATCAAATCCATCTCTTGATTTTTCCTAAACAAACATTTACTACTAAACTAATACTTCAAATTTGAATTCTAGCATATTTAAACTACAAGTTAACAAAAAGATTAGAATCTTCACCTCACAAGCTTGAACCCTAGCTTGATCAAGTCACCAAGAAGCCTCCTTTCATCAAGTTTTTGAACTAATTTGGGTGGGGAGAGAGTGGATTAGGGTTTAGCTTTGAATGGTTAATGAAATTGTGGATTTTTTTATTGAATTTTAGCAAAGAATGAAGCAAGAAGGAGTGAGAAGTGAGGGGATTTACAGCAGAATTGGGGTCGGCTGCAGATAGGGAAGGAGGTGGGGAAATTTTGAAGAAGTTTCTAGGTCAACAAAACACCATATGTTCTCATTTAATGCATTTCAAATCAACTTTTTCCAAAAAACCCCTTTTTTTCATCATTTTTTTCATAATTATCCCACCATAAAACTAAAAGTTTGCAAGTCATGATATAATTTTATTAACACCATATTTTAGCTTATAAAGACACCTAATTATGAAATTTACCTAATTAAATTTTATTTATCACTAATTTAATGTATTTAAAAAGGCTTAAAATAATAAAAAAAATAATTAATTACGAATTTTTTTTTATTTAACTAGATAATTATAAGTGACATTTTAGTGAAAAAATTATAATAATATCTTATCTAAATTTTGTATAATTAGGTCTACAATGAAAAATACCTATTTTGACTTTTTACGGAAAAAGCCGAAAAATTAGCCGATTACCGAAAAACTGCCTAAACGATTTTCGAAGGGTTACAGCTACGCTCGGTCAATCTCCGCTTATCACAATGATTCTCCATATAGGATCAAAGTGATACCACCTAAATCCTGGATTTTGGATCTATGAGATAGATCTAATTGGATGTTAGGACTCTCACTAGTTGTAGTGAGATGGTATCAATCGATCCTGGGGAGAATCACTGGAAGGGTTCCAGAGTGATAAAGACGACTGAATGTCAGTCGCAGGCATTGTCTTTACCCTCAGTAAAGGGACGGTATGTTGGAAGAGTTCCAAGCTAGATACCGTGGCATACTAGACGATTAAGGTTGGATACATCGCTACTTAAGATGCTACCAAAGAGGATGTTTGGGTGTATATTGGTTCATGAGATGAACTATGTTCCTCCATTGTGTGACAATGGAGTTGTGGCTTATGCCAAGGAACGAAGGTCCCATCAGTGATCCAGACATATTCTAAGGCAGTGTCACCTGATCATGGAGATGGTTGATCTCCAGGGTGATCGAGGTTAGGAGAATAGACTCAGAGGACAACACGGCGGATCCACTCACAAAGGCCTTTTCCCAGAGAGAGACTTTTATGGGATGGTTGAGTATGAGATACTGCAACCACTGCTATCAGATGGCCCTAGTGCAAGTGGGAGATTGTTAGTTATATGTATGCCCTAGAGGCCATTACTGTACATTGGATGTACATTGTAGTGGATGCTGGGATATATATAGGGAGGAATTTCTTGCTCGACATGATAGTATGCTATCTGGTTGCTCTTTACCTTAACGTGTACACTGATTGTCTCTCTGTTACATGTTGGTAAAGCCCTTAGGATGTGTACTTGACTACCTGGACTATGATGCAGATCATACTAGTGGGGACATGGTAGTCCATAAGTACATCCTTCAAGGTCCCTAGTCGTGGGTATATCGAGACGGGGCATCGATATACCAGAGTAGACTAGCGTATACCTTCTCGACCCATACAGATGGGCGATGGATGATCCCATATCCATTGGTGTTTGACATCAGAGTTGATATACGGGTGCTCAGTGGAGTCTGGGTACACTGGACGGACTCGCCGAGAACTCCCAGATGGTATTATACCTTACGTCAGATGGCAGTTCTCTGGTGACACTGGTACAGAGTAGTCTGTTGACCCGAGATCGTCATAGAGTCTTGTGTGGTTCCCACTGTGCTTTGATTTCCACCTTACCACGTCCAAGAGGGCGTGCAAAACGGTGGTTTTTGGGTACAGTCCCGAGTCACATGGAGGCAATGAGCGATAGGAGGGGATTCGTCTCTCCCGGTATAGGGAGTTGATGTTGCGCTGTGTTCGATTGGCTATAACCAGAAATCCCTGGCCAGGGTTGCCGAGATTTGCTGGTAAGTGTTACCAGTAGTTTCTCAAACTGTTATAGACCTCATATCGACACGACTTATCAAGCTATTGGGGTCTGACGTTTACCACCCCTAGGCGAGATATGCGACATATCAGACGATCAGACCGGACTGTGCGGTAAGTGTTACTGGTTGGATTCACAGGAGTATGAGCGGGCTTGCTCGTCGATCTTCTGATCGCTCAATACCCGGGTGGCCGTTACGTTTAGCAGACCGCTTGCGGCTTGTAGGTGTTTGATATGATCATCATCTGCTGCCGGCGTATTGACGAGTCTTTAGAGTCCTACACAGAGGTTTCCTGGCTCAAGCGAAACGAAATAGGAGCGCATATGAGATATGTGCGGGACCGAGAATAATGCGTGTATGTGATACCGTATTCTATTCTCACGATGAATGTATCGAATGGTTGTATGCGATATAACCTAGTTATCGAATCGAGGATTGATTCGATAAATCGATACATTGGATATTAGTCGGTCATATGCGATATGACCGGATCGTTAAATCAAATGTTGATTTAATGATTTAATGCATAATTATATATTTGATATATTACTTTGCATTAACTAGTATTGGTTCATTTAAATTGGATTTTCTCACTTGGAGTGCACATTGTATATGTGATATACTTTTGTACACTAGTTTGTATCATGTTTGATGATACATGCTAACTTGAGTATGTGTAAAGACTAAACCATGGCTGTGTAATGGTTAGGGTTTTTCTTTTATTTATTTATTCATTTATTTGTTTATTTCTTTATGGAAAAGATAATGAAAGAAAATGGTGGCTTATTTTGTTTGATATTGAAGCTTCATGAAGCTTTGACTAAGTGACCATTTTGTCTCATGCTTAACCCTAACCATTCTACTTAACCCTAGTTCATTCTCTACACTTGACCATGGTTGGATTATGATAAGTATTGTTTTTATTTTCTTTTTGAGGAATACTTATCATAACATTATCATCATCATCATCTTCTTCTTCTTCAAGAAGAAGCTTGCCTCCAAAAATGGCAACTTGAGCAATTGAGCGAGAAATCCAATTCTAATGTGAACCCAACTCCTATTTCTTCATCCTCTACCTCTTGCCAAGTAGTATAGGGTGTTTTCTTCACAAGTTTCACAACTTGGTGAAGTTGGAGCTTGAACTTGTGTTGCCTCGACGTAGATCATCTTCGGCACGAAGCCGACGACCTTGCCCGCCCATTTCTCCGATGAAGCCGACGCTAGAGCCCGAGATTCCATTTGGACAGCGAGGAGACTTCATTGCGGAGCTATGGAGGTGGAGGACCAGATCTACAAAGGTTGTATTTCCGTTCTTTTAGTTAAATTGTTAACTAGTTGCATGTGTTCGCCTAATATTCTAGTTAACGATCCGTATTAGGGTTTCTCGGCACCCGTAAAATTTGAAATTGGCATGGTTGATGCCTTGTGAGACCTCCTTAGTGTGCCTAGGAACCCTACACTGTTTGCACGACTTCTTTGAGCCATGGTAGGGTAGTAATCAAAGTACAGTGGGAACACACTCGAGGCGAAGTGACAGTGTCAAGTCAGCGGACTAAGCTGTACTCATGTCACCTGGGAACTGATAACTGACGATAGGCATAATACCAACTAGTCAGTTCCCGACGAGTCCTGTCCAGTGTACTCGTAACCCAATGAGCACCCGCATACTATCTCAAGTACGACGTACCGACGGCTGTGGGACAGACCGTCTCCCACACTGGGATGAGAAGCGCATGCGCTAGTCTACTCCGGAGTATCGATGCCCTGTCTCGATAGTCCTGCGACCACGGACCTGCATAAGGATGTTCTTATAGATTACCCAGCCCCACTAGTGTGACTGCCACCACAACGCTGGTAATCAAGCAAAGATCCTAAGGGCTCCACTAATGTGTATAGGCGATATACTAAAATAAACATATGTACACATTGAAGTAGAAACAAACCAAGTAGCATACTACTATTTTGAGCAAGATTGTATATACACGGTGAATATCCCAAGCTTCCATTAAGTAATATACAAACTAGTATGATACAGTAATGGCCTCTAGGGCATATACACTAACAATCTCCCACTTGCACTAAGGCCATGTACTGGTGTATCGAAGACCTATCATCTCGATCAGCCGCTCGAACTGAGTCTGGGGCAAGGCCTTGGTGAATGGATCTGCAGTGTTATCTTCTGAAGCGACTCTCCGAACCTCGATCTCCTGGCGATCCACGATCTCCCTGATCAGGTGATACCGCCTCAAGATGTGTCTGGATCTCTGATGGGACCTGGGTTCCTTCGCTAAAGCTATGGCCCCGTTGTTGTCGCAATACAGTGGTATTGGATCAACAATGGACGGAACCACCTGAAGTTCTTTCAAGAACTTCCTCATCCAGACAGCTTCTTTTGCGGCATCAGATGCAGCGATGTATTCCGCTTCCATCATCGAGTCTACAACGGTTTCCTGTTTGGAACTCTTCGAACACACCGCCCCTCCATTGAGGGTAAAGACAAAACCCGACATGGACTTGGAATCATCCTTGTCACTCTGGAAGCTGGAGTCAGCAAATGCCTCGATCTGGAGGTCTTTTCCGCCATACACCAAGAACATCTCCTTAGTCCTTCTCAGGTACTTGAGAATGTTCTTTACCGCTATCCAGTGTTTCTCCCCAGGGTTTGACTGATACCGGCTTACCACACTCAGTGCATAAGCTACATCCGGTCTGGTACACAACATCGCATACATTATAGAGCCTATCGCAGAAGCGTAGGGTATAATAGACATGCGATCCCTCTCCAAATCAGTCTTGGGAAACATCTCTTTAGAGAGGGTGATCCCGTGACAAGCCGGTAGGTTACCGCGCTTGGAATCTTCCATACTGAATCTCTTCAGTATGGTGTCGATGTACCTGGACTGTGAAAGTCCTAATATCCTCTTGGATCTATCACGATGGATCCGGATCCCCAGGACGTATGAGGCATCACCCAGGTCTTTCATGGAGAACCAGTGTGACAAGAACCCCTTGACAGATTGTAGCATAGGAATGTCATTTCCTATTAAGAGAATGTCATCCACGTACAAAACGAGGAATACTACAGTTCTCGCTATAAATCTACTATAGATGCATGGTTCATCTGGATTTTTGATAAAGCTAAATTCCTTGACCATCTCATCAAAATAGATGTTCCAACTCCGCGATGCCTGCTTTAGTCCATAGATGGACTTAAGCAACTTGCACACCTTTCCGCTGCTCCCACTCTGAATGAAACCCTCTGGTTGGTCCATATAGACACACTCCTCTAAATTTCCATTTAGAAAAGCGGTCTTTACGTCCATTTGCCAGATCTCATAATCATGGAAAGCAGCAATGGCAAGAAGGATCCGAATGGATTTCAGCATAGCCACTGGAGAAAAGGTTTCGTCATAGTCCAAACCAGGTCTTTGACGAAAACCCTTCGCAACAAGTCTAGCTTTATAGGTCTCAACCTGTCCATCTACACCAATCTTCCTTTTGAAGATCCACTTGCATCCTACGGGTTTTACCCCGTCTGGAGCAATGTCCAACGTCCATACCTTGTTGGTGTACATGGACTCCATTTCGGTCCGCATTGCATCCAGCCATTTTACTGATTCAACGCTCTGAACGGCCTGCTGGAAGCTAGTAGGCTCATCATAATCTATGATGCAATCCTCTCTATCCCCGTCTATGAGAAAACCGTAGTATCTCTCGGGCGGATGAGACTGCCTACTACTCCTGCGGAGCGGCGTAGGAATGTCCTGTTCTTTTGAACCCTCTGGTTCCACTAAGCTTTCAGTAATAGTTTGTGGTTCTGGAATTTCTTCCAGTTCTATTGTGCTCCCACTTATCTGGGTTTCCAAAAACTCAGTTTCCAAGAAGCGGGCATGCTGAGAAACAAAAACATTTTGTTCCTCAGCGGAATAGAAAAGATACCCCCTGGAGTTCTTTGGGTACCCCACAAACTTACACTGTACTGAACGTGCCTCGAGCTTGTCCGCATGCTGCTTTTTTACAAAAGCTGGACATCCCCACACTTTAAGATACTTAAGACAGGGTTTCTTCCCAGTCCACATCTGATATGGGGTGGTAGGCACAGTCTTGGTGGGAGCCTTGTTCAAGAGATATGCAGCTGCTTCTAGTGCATATCCCCAGAATGATCGCGGTAACTCAGCGTTACTCATCATGGACCGTACCATATCTAATAGGGTCCGGTTCCATCTCTCCGATACACCGTTATGTTGCGGAGTGTATGGAGGAGTAAGCTGAGAGAGAATTCCATTCTCTTTTAAGTAATTCAGGAATTCGACACTTAAGTATTCTCCACTTCGATCCGATCTTAGAATCTTGATACTTTTGCCGGTTTGTTTTTCTACTTCATTCTTATATTCCTGGAATTTTCCAAAGGCTTCGGACTTATGTTTCATTAAGAAGACATAACTGTACCTTGAAAAGTCATCCGTAAAAGTAATGAAGTAAGAATAACCGCTTCGCGCATGTGTAGACATTGGACCGCACACGTCGCTGTGTATAAGTCCCAAGAGCTCGCTCGCTCTTACTCCATGTCCAGTAAACAGAGTCTTTGTCATCTTTCCTTTGAGACAGGATTGACAAGTGGCATACGATTGATATTCGAACGGATTCAAATATCCTTCTGTATGTAACTTAGTCAACCTTCTCTCATTGATGTGACCCAGTCTACAATGCCATAAGAAAGTCTGATTTATTTCCGGAGACTTTCTTTTGTGTGTGTTCTGGACATTGAAAATCTGTGGTTGGTTTAATACGTATATACCATTGCTCAATGTACCTGATCCAATCAGAACTTGATTAAGGTGAATGTTTACAACATTGCTTACAAACGCAAATTCATAACCTTCTTTAGAAACCAAAAATACAGAAATGATATTACAAGTTGCGTTGGGTACAAAAAAGCAGTTACGCAAAACCAAAACATGTCCATCTGACATTCCCAGGTGATAGTCCCCCACGGCTTTAGCATCCATGCTAGCTCCGTTCGCAACTCTGAGGGTCATGTCACCTGCTTTCAAAACACTACGGTTTCTCAACGCCTGCAAAGAATTACAGATATGAGATCCTGATCCGGTATCCAATATCCAGGAAGTAGAGTTTATTGAAAGACAGTTTTCAATAACATACACACCTGAAGCTGAAGCTGCAACCTGCTTCAATTCCTGTGTTCTGGCCTTCCAGGCCCTGCAATCATTCTTCCAGTTTCCTTTCTTATGACAATAGAAGCATTCTTCCTTATCCACAAGCTTCCCCGCTTTCTTTGTTGCTTTAGCTTTTCCCTTCGTATCCACTTTACTAACACCGCCTCTTGGTTTGGCGGGGGCTTTCTTCTTCTTTCCCTTGGCTTTCGCCTTGGACCTAGAAGAAGATGATCCTCCTACAAACAAAGTGGATGTTTCCCTACCTTTCTGTAGGGTGCCCTCTGCGCTCCTCAGCATGTTGAGGAGCTCTGAAAGTTCAACTTTTTTTCTTGTAAGTTGAAGTTCAGTATAAACTGGGCGTAAGTGGAAGGAAGGGACTGGAGAACTAAGTCCGTATAGAGCTCACTCTCCAATGTGGTCCCTAGGTCCGCGAGCTCCTCAATGTAGCTGATCATCTTAAGCACGTGTTCTGCTACTGATGATCCGACGGCCATCCTTGCCGAAAATAACTTTTTCGACGCTTCGTATCTTGCGATACGAGATTGCTCTCCATACAGTTCTTTTGTATGAAGAAATATGGATTCCAAGTCCATATTCTCGTGCCTCCTCTGATGTTCATTGTCCATAGAGGCAAGTACGAGGCACTTGGCCTTCGCGCTATCAATCTCCCAAGTCTTACGGATTTCCTTATCCACGACGCTGGAAGTGGGACCAGGGACAGGGGGAGCTTTGGTGGTAAGAAGATACCCCAGCTTGTCGTAAGTGATTGCCATCTTGACATTCCTGAGCCAATCTTTGTAGTTTGGCCCTGTCAGTATGTTTTTATCTAGAAGTAACTTAAGTCCAGTCATGTCGATTGGTCGCTACAATTAGGAGAGAGAAGAAACACTCAGCTTGATGCTCTTGCAAGTTTAGAGTGGTTTTTAGTTTGTCTAAACAGGATGGCTCCCACTGTTTCTCGAATCCCTCCTCAAACCATAAAGGAAGAATTAGTCGGGATCAATCCCACCGCACAATACTTGCTTAACCGTTCAGCCAGGCCAGTGTCGGTACTTCGAGGGAGGTTTTCCAACGCTTTCGCAAAGTTCCTTAATTCAAGAACCTCTTTTCCCTGGGGGCGTAGCCCCGCTAACACCTTTCTAGGTACCTACTAGGTTTATAGCATTGATCGTTTAGTGAAAAATTTCCCGAGGAGTAGCATATACTCACAGTAGGATCGGGATCCAAATATCATCGCGTGACGAAACTGAAGGAATCCTACCAGAATCATCACACTCCAAATGGTATGCAAGTCTAGCAAGTTTCAGTACTTATGAAACTCCCGATGTGGATTTTTGCCCCATGCTTTTATGACCTTGACGAAGGTCAACAAATCATAAGTCACATGTCAAGTTCTGCCCGTCATTATCCAGGTTAATTTGAATCCACCCGTATATACCCTTGACGAAGGTCAACAAGGTAATGCGAATGTCCCAAACCAACGCATCTATCTATGCTACATATGAACACCCAACAGCTACCAATCACTATACCTTGACGAAGGTCAACAAACATAGCTTGAATACTATTGAATATTCATACGAAACGACGGAGGGCTACGAATGGTTTTTGGCGAAACCGTGAACGTAGTGAACTTGATATAATCGATGGAACGAGATAGCTTTTAAAAGGAGTGGCTCAAGCTCCGCATTTAAAAGTTGGTTTTGAAAAGAACCGAGTGGTTTTTCGAAAGTGTTCCAACGACTTTAGCTTGGTTTATTATCTTGCATTAGTTCTTTTAATGCGTGATATTCTTGCATTAGTTCTTTTAATGCGTCCCATCATTTAATCCTACCATTGCAGAAAACAACCAAAATATGACGTACGCTTATGCCATTCGCATTCGCCACGGGGCTCCGTCATTACCCGTTAGGTTACTTAACTAACGACAGAGCGGGGGCTGGGCTAGCGCGGCTGTAAAACATAAGCAACGCCTAAATAATATCATATATAGATATATTGCAATGATAGCCATTTCAGATCACAGATGAACACATTGGATATACTAGGAATCCGCAATTCGTACGAGCCTGTAACGAAAAGCAGATTACACGGTCGCGGTGAATAGCCAATACCCCACCCAAGACCCCTATGGGTGCGGCAAACTACCCGCCAAGTACCCGAAGCGAAGCAACATCCCTCAACTCCGTGAGTGTTAGTTATATGTATGCCCTAGAGGCCATTACTGTACATAGGATGTATATTGTAGTGGATGCTGGGACATATATAGGGAGGACTTTCTTGCTCGACATGATAGTATGCTATCTGGTTGCTCTTTACCTTAACGTGTACTCAGATTGTCTCTCTATTACATGTTGGTAAAGCCCATAGGATGTGTACTTGATTACCTGGACTATGATGCGGATCATACTAATGGGGACATGGTAGTCCATAAGTACATCCTTCAAGGTCCCTAGTCGTGGGTGTATCGAGACGGGGCATCGATATACCAGAGTAGACTAGCGTATACCTTCTCGACCCATACAGATAGGCGATGGATGATCCCATATCCATTGGTGTTTGACATCGGAGATGATATACGGGTGCTCAGTAGAGACTAGGTACACTGGACGGACTCGCCGAGAACTCCCAGATGGTATTATACCTTACGTCAGATGGCAGTTCTATGGTGACACTGGTACAGAGTAGTCTGTTGACCCGAGATCGTCATAGAGTCTTGTGTGGTTCCCACTGTGCTTTGATTTCCATCTTACCACGTCCAAGAGGGCATGCAAAACGGTGGTTTTTGGGTACAGTCCCGAATCACATGGAGGCAATGAGCAATAGGAGGGGATTCGTCTCTCCCGGTATAGGGAGTTGATGTTGCGTTGTGTTCGATTGGCTATAACTGGAAATCCCTGGCCAGGGTTGCTGAGATTTACTGGTAAGTGTTACCAGTAGTTTCTCGAACTGTTATAGACCTCATATCGACACGACTTATCGAGCTATTGGGGTCTGACGTTTACCACCCCTAGGCAAGATATGCGACATATCAGACGATCAGACCGGACTGTACGGTAAGTGTTACTGGTTGGATTCACTGGAGTTTGAGCGGGCTTGCTCATCGATCTTCTGATCGCTCAATACCCGGGTGGCCGTTACGTTTAGCAGACCGCTTGCGGCTTGTAGGTGTTTGATATGATCATCACCTGCTGCCGGCGTATTGACGAGTCTTTAGAGTCCTACACAGAGGTTTCCTGGCTCAAGCGAAACGAAATAGGAGCGCATATGAGATATGTGCGGGACCGAGAATAATACCAGTATGTGATACTGTATTCGATTCTCACGATTTGTGACATTGATCGGTTATATGCGATATAGCCGGGATATCGGATCAAGTGTTGATTCGATAAGATGTTACTGTTGATATTAGTCGGTTATATGCAATATGATCGAATCATTAAATCAAGTGTTGATTTAATGATTTAATGCATAATTATATATTTGATATATTAGTTTGCATTAACTAGTATCGGTTTACTTAAGATGGATTTTCTCACTCGCATGTGCACATCGTATATGTGATATATTTTTGTGCACTTGATTATATCATGTTTGATGATGCAAGATTGCTAGGGTATGTGTAAAGAGTTAAACCTATGGTTAAGTAAATGGTTAGGGTTTTCTTTTATTCATTCATTTGTCTTTTTATTTGGATTAAAAGAAAAGAGAAAAGAAAAACAAAAGGGTTTCTTTCTTTCATGAAGCTTGTTGAAGCTTCATGAAGCTTTGACCAAAGTAACCCTTTTGTCTTCATCTCATTGACCCCAACCATTCATTTAACCTTAGTCAATTCTCTACACATAACCATGGTTAATATTATGATAAGGATGATTTTATTATTCTTTTCATAATACTTATCATAATATTCTTTCTTCTTCTTCTTCATCTTCTTCAATGAAGAAAGCTTCACTTCATCAATGGTGACTTGAAGAAATGAGTGAGAAATCCAATTCTAAAGTGAACCCACCTCCTATTTCTTCATCCTCTACCTCTTGCCAAGTAGTATAGGGTGTTTTCTTCACAAGTTTCATGACTTGGTGAAGTGGGAGCTTGATCTTGCGATGCCTCGACGTAGATCATCTTCGGCACGAAGCCGACGACCTTGCCCGCCCATTTCTCCGATGAAGCCGACGCTAGAGCCCGGGATTTGATATGGACAGCGAGGAGACTTTATTGCGGAGCTATGGAGGTGGAGGACCGGATCTACAAAGGTTGTATTTTCCGTCTACTCGTAGTTAAGTTGTTAACTAGTTTATTTTATCGCCTAAACTTCTAGCCAACGATCCGTATTAGGGTTTCTTGGCACCGTAGCTTTGAAATTGGCATGGTTGATGCCTTGTGAGACCTCTTGGGAGTGCCTAGGAACCCTACAGTGGTATCAGAGCCTAGCTAGAGCCTTAGGCGATGCGTAGACGGAGATTGAAGTCCGATCGAACCGAAAACCTATATCCAAAATGCTCTCTGGACATTTTTGAAATTCGGAGTTTTTTCAGAATTAAAAATATGCAGAAAAACCAGCAGGAATTTATAAGAATTACTGTGAAGTTCGATGACTTAATTCCATAAATGTGCGGCGGAACCGCGGCATTAGCGTGCTTATGCGGCGGTTCCGCGGCCCTTTTGTCTCTTCTCCCATTAAATTTTGCACAGTAATTCCTATTTGGCAGTGCTGGTTTTCCTGGGAATTTTTAACCTGAAATCAAGAGTTGAGTATTTTGGGTTGTATTGGGAGTTCGTACATTCGATCGGATTGTCAAATTTTGTCTATGTGTTTTTCCGGATAATTTTAAAATATGTTAAAAAAGTTCAACCGGATATAAATACCCAATTTTTCCCTGCCGGAAAATTTCCAAGTGTTGGATTTTTTCGAGGTTTAAAGACGTTCTAAGTAGTGCAAGTAACGCGATGGTCCCTCTAGAAGACAACAAACCTTAACTCGATTATGTGACCGTCTTGAACTGCCCTTTGAAGCTTCGGGTTTGGGGCAGTACGGCGTGCCACATGTGAGGCGTTGGCTTGACCCTTTTACGGCTGGACCGTTGGTACTGAGGCATGAAGTGAATGTCTTTGAACTTATTTCATGTGTTGAGCTGTTTCGGGAAAACTTGGGTGTTCGAATGTTCGATCGGAAAGTTTAACATTTTCTATTTATCTGGAAAGGGATACAATAATTGGAATTCACAAGTAGTTATGAGATAACTGAATGAATGTTATAAACATAGCAGTTTAGTCTCACTTGATCGGTTGTCATGGAATTTTTGATGTGATCAAAAGTCCGTCGCAATCACGTAGCGAACGCGGATACTCGCCGGGTAAACTTAATAGACAGCCTCGCTCCATAGCCCCGACCAAGTGACTATAGGAGAACCCCATCGCCGAAAGCATCCGTTCGGGTGCTTGCGGCAGCGGTGTTCCGCCTTGGTGCACTTTGTCGATGGCGTCGGGGGTGCGGCCGCCTACTGAAGTTTGCGACGAGCATTCGATCAATATGTCGGGAATCTTGTTGAATTGCCCGACTTGATATTGAAAAGAGTTTTCGATTTTGAGACTAAAATGCGGGGTTTATAATGGTTAGGCATGCGATGTCTAAGTAATTCATTTGATTAGGCAAGCGATGTCTATGGAGATTGCGGATTCCAACTGTTGTAGTTTTACACTTTCTTTTCTGTGACCGTAAGTGTAATATGTGATATCGCCGGTTTCGTTGCTATATGTCAACGACAATTGGGATACGCATGTTTACTTATGTTGATGACATGCGATGTTATGTGTTGCTGGATATGTTATATTGGATCGTCGTGTTTGAATAGCCGGGGGTTTTTATGTGAGATGAGTGTTTTTCATTTTCATTCATGTAAAAACTTGTATGTAATATTCTTTTATTGGGGCACTTCCAGGTTGCGGAAGATGTCACCCTTTGTATATTATTTACTTTTCCGCACTAGGATAGACCCAAGGAGGGGAGCACAAGTAACCGGGTTCTGGGGTCCAGTGGGAGACCAACTTGAGGAGTCGAGTCCGGGTCTCCTAACCCTAGAATTGGTAGGGTTGCTTGCCGCTCTCGTAGGGGTCTAGGGGTGTGGGTTTGGCTATTCATCGCGACCGTGGAATCCGTGTTTTATACTGGCTCGTATTGAAAACACAGACGTCCTAGTATATCCAATATTTCATATGTTTCTTCTGCTGCGATATCTATGATGAGATCATGTGATGTTCTGTGATAGATACCGTATATAGTATATATGATATATTATATAGACGTTACTTATGTTTTACACCCGCGCTAGCCCTGCCCCGCTCTGCCGTTAGTTACCTAACCTAACGGTACATGAGGGGACATAGAGGCGAATGCGGATGGCATAAGTGTACGTCGTATTTATCTATGATGTTTAGGTATTTAAATGATGGGACTTCATTAATGTGATTAATGAAAATAAAAGAAACCTAAAGATGTTGTAGAATCGAATTTCAAAATAAAATAGGGTAGCTACAGTTCTTGCTTTGCACAGAGGTATATGTGATATATCCTGCACCTTATTCGATGAGGAAAGGACCGAGATCCCTTCACCGGGAGTGACTCCTTTAGCAATAACTGGCAGATGCTACACACTCGGTTTGTCTTTTGATTGCTTTTAAGTGTTTCTGCTTTGCACAGTGATATATGTGATATATCCCGCACCTCATTCGATGAGGAAAGGACCGACGATCCCTTCAACGGGAGTGACTCCTTTAGCAAAACTAGAAAAGCCTAAAAAACACTCCATTTTAAAATCATTTGATTCTACAACGATATCAAGTTCATTACGCAATAGATTTTCAGAAAAACCTGTCGTAGCCCTCCGTCATTTCAGATAAGTTGTATATAGTATTCGTGCTGCATTTGTTGGCTTTCGTCAAGGTGCAGTGTGCGGTAGCTATATGCTGCTTATCTGCTGCATACAATGCGATTGGATTAGGGTAGTCGTGCGGCTTTGTTGGCTTTCGTCAAGGGTCGTGCGGGTGGGTTTAATTCAATCAAGAAATGTACGGGTTGAACTTGACTAGCGGGCTATGGTTTGTTGGCTTTCGTCAAGGTCATAGCACGTTAGGGGCAAAATATTATCGGGAATTTCAAGTGTTGAAATTTGCAATGAGATTGCATACCTTCTATGAGATAGTTGGATCCTGATACCCGCTGTGAGTAAGAGTTACTCCTGGAAGAGTTTTATACATTACAATTAGCCGATCAAGTAGGTGTCTAGAAAGGTGTCAACGGGGTTACGCCTCTGGGAAAACGAGATTTACATTAATTAGGTTCGTGCGAAAGCACGGGGGACCTCCCTCAAAGTACCGACACCGGCCTGGCTGAAAGATTAGCGAACTTGTAGTGTGTAATTAATCCCGGCTAGTCTTTCCTTTTAGGGTTTGAAGGAAGATTTGATAAAAAGCAGTGGGAGCCATCCTGATTAGATAAAATAATAACCAATCTATTCTTGTAAGAGCGCACGCTGAGTGTTTTCTTCTCTCTCTCTCCAGGTAGCGACCATATCACGCCTTAATCAAGATAATAATATGGATATTGACCGAACCCGCTTGTTATACTGAGCTGGGGAACGTTGGTCCCGCTCCAACTTATAATTGTTATAAGACAGAGCAGGAAATTGGGGAATACCAGATTTCCCGTGCCGCCCAAACGAAGAGAGTGCATGTTGATGCATCATCTTCGGGTGTGTTCATTGCAGAGAACTGTTTCTCAGTATCCTTTACGTCCTGGGTATGTGATACCAGATCAGGATCCCAGACATGTAATCTGTTACATAGGGCTACAGAAAGGTAGAGAACTGAGAACGAGTGATAAGTTTCATGAGGCAGAAAACAGGGCAAGTGTTTCAGCCAAGTCTGTTGGTCACTGTCACCCTGTATTCCAAATACATTGATTCTGAATGAATGTTATTAGATACCGATCCTGCTATACAAAATCATATCAATCTCTTTATTAGTAAAGAAAGGATATAATTTTGTGTTGATGGATAATGTTTTGAACATTTCCTATATCAAAAGTTGATCGGTTCAGGCATGTTATCTAAAAGCATTGATGTTCTAAATCAAACTACAGTTCTTAGTATACGGAACACACACAAGAGGAATAGTTCAGAAATGAACGAATCTTTCTTGAGGCATTGTAGACTAGGTCATATCAATGCGACCCGACCGGCTGAAGTTACATATAGATGCATATTTAAATCAGTTTGAATTTACATCTTGTGAAACTTGCCAGTCATGTCACAAAGATAAAATGACCTCAGCTCTGTTTATTGGAAACAGAGAAAGAGTTAGTGAACTCTTGGGATGATACATGTTGATGTATGTAAGGTCCCCTGTCTACATATGCCAAGACCGGTTCTTTATGCTTCATTACATTCTCTGATGATCTTTCGAGATTCAGATCTATGTTCCTGTTGAAACACAAGTCCGAACCTTTTGAGATATTCACAGAATATAAGTTAGAAGTAGAGAACCAAAATACGGGTATAAGTATTATGTCCTATGATGAGATCAGGGAGGAGAATACTTATGCATGGAATTCCTGGACTATTCTAAAGGAGAATGAGGTTCTCTCTCAGCATTACTCCTCCGTATACACCATAGCACGATGGTATATCGGGGCGGAGCAATCACACCCTATATGATAAGGTATGCTCTATGATGAGTACTACTGAGTTATCTATTTCCTTTTGGGAGTTATGCGCATGAGAAGCTGCATACCTATTGAATCGGGTTCGAATCAAATCAGTGCCTACCACTTCATATGTGATATGGAAAGGGAAGAGCCCATTTCTTAAGTTAGTTAAGATTTGGGGTTGTCTGGCCTATGTCTAAAAGCAAAATCTGGACAAGCTCGAGGCAAAGTCTGTAATGTAGAACTGGAAAGGTTCCAGCTATACAAACTACAGCAGATGATTTGGTGAACCAAAGGATTCAGTAGATTCCAACGAACCTCAGCCTCTCCGCCGATCTAGTAGGGTTCCTCACCCAACTGAGAGATACTTCTGTTTCTCTATGACAGTGGGTGCGAGGATTGCATCATGAGATGATGACCCAACTAGTTTCGAGTTGGCCATCAGGAGTGGGACTCTGTAAGAATGGCTGGATGCTTAGCGATCTGAGATGGAATCCTTATACACCAACAAAGTATGGACTTTGGTTGCTATATCTGAAGGGTTAAATCCCCATCAGGAGCAAGTAAATCTTGAGAAGATTACTTGGTGTAGATGGAAAAGTTGAGACTTTCAAAGCTAGACTTGTTAAAGCTTTTCGTCATCAACCAGGCGTGGATAATGATGAAACCTTTTCAAGTAGCTATGCTTAAGTCCATCTAGATCCTACTTGCCACGGCTACATACCATGACTACGATATCTGGCGGTTGGGTGCCATGACTGCTTTTCTAAATGATGTTTTAGAAGAGAGAGTCTATAAGTACACAGCCAGAGGGCTTCGTAGACCGTGGGAGCAGCGGAAACGTGCACAAGATACTTTATAAGATAAAGCAGGTATCGCGGAGTTGGAACATCTGTTTTGATGTAGTAGTCAAACAGTTTGGCATCATCAAAATGGTAGATGAACCTTGTATATACAAAAAGGGTAGTAGGGAGTATGGTGATGATCCTCGTAGAGTACGTGGATGACATACTCTTGATAAGAAAGGAGTTTCCTATGCTACGCTCGGTCAATCTCCGCTTATCACAATGATTCTCCATATAGGATCAAAGTGATACCTCCTAAATCCTGGGTTTTGGATCTATGAGATAGATCTAATTGGATGTTAGGATTCTCACTAGTTGTAGTGAGATGGTATCAACCGATCCTGGGGAGAATCACTGGAAGGGTTCCAGAGTGATAAAGACGACTGAATGTCAGTCGCAGGCATTGTCTTTACCCTCAGTAAAGGGACGGTATGTTGGAAGAGTTCCAAGCTAGATACCGTGGCATACTAGACGATTAAGGCTGGATACATCGCTACTTAAGATGCTACCAAAGAGGATGTTTGGTTGTATATTGGTTCATGAGATGAACTATGTTCCTCCCATTGTGTGACAATGGAGTTGTGGCTTATGCCAAGGAACGCTGGTCCCATCAGTGATCCAGACATATTCTAAGGCAGTGTCACCTGATCATGGAGATGGTTGATCTCCAGGGTGATCGAGGTTAGGAGAGTAGACTCAGAGGAAAACACGGCGGATCCACTCACAAAGGCCTTTTCCCAGAGAGACTTTTATGGGATGGTTGAGTATGAGATACTACAACCACTACTATCAGAGGGCCCTAGTGCAAGTGGGAGATTGTTAGTTATATGTATGCCCTAGAGGCCATTACTGTACATAGGATGTATATTGTAGTGGATGCTGGAACATATATAAGGAGGACTTTCTTGCTCGACATGATAGTATGCTATCTGGTTGCTCTTTACCTTAACTTGTACTCAGATTGTCTCTCTATTACATGTTGGTAAAGCCCTTAGGATGTGTACTTGATTACCTGGACTATGATGCGGATCATACTAGTGGGGACATGGTAGTCCATAAGTACATCCTTCAAGGTCCCTAGTCGTGGGTGTATCGAGACGGGGCATCGATATACCAGAGTTGACTAGCGTATACCTTCTTGACCTATACAGATGGGCGATGGATGATCCCATATCCATTGGTGTTTGACATCGGAGATGATATACGGGTGCTCAGTAGAGACTAGGTACACTGGACGGACTCGCCGAGAACTCCCAGATGGTATTATACCTTACGTCAGATGGCAGTTCTCTGGTGACACTGGTACAGAGTAGTCTGTTGACCCGAGATCGTCATAGAGTCTTGTGTGGTTCCCACTGTGCTTTGATTTCCATCTTACCACGTCCAAGAGGGCGTGCAAAACGGTGGTTTTTGGGTACAGTCCCGAATCACATGGAGGCAATGAGCGATAGGAGGGGATTCGTCTCTCCCGGTATAGGGAGTTGATGTTGTGCTGTGTTCGATTGTCTATAACCGGAAATCCCTGGCCAGGGTTGCTGATATTTACTGGTAAGTGTTACCAGTAGTTTCTTTTACTGTTATAGACCTCATATCGACACGACTTATCGAGCTATTGGGGTCTGACGTTTACCACCCCTAGGCAAGATATGCGACATATCAGACGATCAGACCGGACTGTACGGTAAGTGTTACTGGTTGAATTCACTGGAGTTTGAGCGGGCTTGCTCGTCGATCTTCTGATCGCTCAATACCCGGGTGGCCGTTACGTTTAGCAGACCGCTTGCGGCTTGTAGGTGTTTGATATGATCATTACCTGTTGCCGGCGTATTGACGAGTCTTTAGAGTCCTACACAGAGGTTTCCTGGCTCAAGCGAAACGAAATAGGAGCGCATATGAGATATGTGCGGGACCGAGAATAATACCAGTATGTGATACTGTATTCGATTCTCGCGATTTGTGACATTGATCGGTTATATGCGATATAGCCAGGATATCGGATCAAGTGTTGATTCGATAAGATGTTACTGTTGATATTAGTCGGTTATATGCAATATGATCGAATCATTAAATCAAGTGTTGACTTAATGATTTAATGCATAATTATATATTTGATATATTAGTTTGCATTAACTAGTATCGGTTTACTTAAGATGGATTTTCTCACTCGCATGTGCACATCGTATATGTGATATATTTTTGTGCACTTGATTGTATCATGTTTGATGATGCAAGATTGCTAGGGTATGTGTAAAGAGTTAAACCTATGGTTAAGTAAATGGTTAGGGTTTTCTTTTATTCATTCATTTGTCTTTTTATTTGGATTAAAAGAAAAGAGAAAAGAAAAACAAAAGGGTTTCTTTCTTTCATGAAGCTTGTTGAAGCTTCATGAAGCTTTGACCAAAGTAACCCTTTTGTCTTCATCTCATTGACCCCAACCATTCATTTAACCTTAGTCAATTCTCTACACATAACCATGGTTAATATTATGATAAGGATGATTTTATTATTCTTTTCATAATACTTATCATAATATTCTTTCTTCTTCTTCTTCATCTTCTTCAATGAAGAAAGCTTCACTTCATCAATGGTGACTTGAAAAAATGAGTGAGAAATCCAATTCTAAAGTGAACCCACCTCCTATTTCTTCATCCTCTACCTCTTGCCAAGTAGTATAGGGTGTTTTCTTCACAAGTTTCATGACTTGGTGAAGTGGGAGCTTGATCTTGCGATGCCTCGACGTAGATCATCTTCGGCACGAAGCCGACGACCTTGCCCGCCCATTTCTCCGATGAAGCCGACGCTAGAGCCCGGGATTTGATATGGACAGTGAGGATACTTCATTGCGGAGCTATGGAGGTGGAGGACCGGATCTACAAAGGTTGTATTTTCCGTCTACTCGTAGTTAAGTTGTTAACTAGTTTATTTTATCGCCTGAACTTCTAGCCAACGATCCGTATTAGGGTTTCTCGGCACCGTAGCTTTGAAATTGGCATGGTTGATGCCTTGTGAGATCTCTTGGGAGTGCCTAGGAACCCTACAGTGAGTAGGCCACTCGGCACTTCGGCATACCCGGTAGTTTGTGCACCCCCTCCATGGGTCTATCCTAGGAGCAAAAACAGTAAAAAGAAATTATACAATGACGGCTACAACCCCGACCCGGTTGTGCGGCCATACAAATAATTATTACATCAATTTACAAATTTACATGAATTGAAAGAAAAGAAAACTCTCGTCTCACAACCCCCGGCTATTCACCCGCGACAATCCAATGAATTCATATACACATTCCAATAACATTACAGATCACAGATTTGTATAACTCCCACTAATCGACATATAGCGATTAGCAGACGTTCAATACAAATATCACATCACAGAAAAACCCGTCAGCTAAAGTCTTTTAGAAGTTCGATCAAAAATACGGATTTTCAGGACCCCAAAAATAAAATTTTAGTTCTGGAAAATCTGGGCAGAAAATATATATTCCAAAAATCCCAAAACAACCCCAGAAAAACACTGCACCAAACTTGGACCTCGGCCGAGTCAACTCGGCCGCGGAACCGCGGCGGGAGCGTGCTCTCGCCGTGTTTCTGCGGCGCTTTGACTCGATCGTTGGACCAAATTTGGTGGGTGTTCACACAAAAGCCTGAGCCGATTTTTAAGATGAAAATTATCAACTTTTGAACAGAAAAAATTTCGGCAGAAACTTGACAGTTTTGGGTTCGTTTTGTGACTTTTCTTTGATCGATCTTCTAGCTACCTTGCTAACATGTTAGATAGAGTTTAACTTGGCTCTGATACCACTGTAAGTCCATGCTACCTCTCCCGGTACTTTCGGGCATGCGGAATTTGGTGAAAAACAATTTTCTTAGAGGTGGTAACATGGACTCAAAAACCGGATCTTTGTTAAACATCTAACTAACAACCTAACTACGAGTTGCTAACTACTCGGTTAGGGGGTTATACCTTTCTTTTTCTCGAACTCCTTTGTCTTCAAGCTTCGATGGTCGTCCGAATCGGCTTCTCCCCGTCGTCTTCTTCCGCCGAAGATAGATCCACCTGAAGGCTTCAACCTTTGGCTCCTTCTTCGAACTTTGAAGAAACTAGTTCACTCGGTTTGCTAAACCTTGTGAACTAGAGTGAGTAGAGAAGAGTTTGTATGGGATTTTATCTATGGTTCTTGGTTCTCAACTCATGAGACAAGTGAACCATAGAATCAAGAGAGGGAGAGCAAGAGGTGGAAGATGAGAGCTCAAGAACAAGAGAGAGAATGAGCATGAAAGAATGAGAGAAGACTTTTCTCATTTGGCTCTCATAATCCAAAACCATCATCACAAAAATAATAATCAAGTATTGTGTAAAATGGTTCAAGTCAAAATGGCTAAATCATTTCATGCACTCATTTCTCACAAAAGAAACAAGCAAGTAAAAAGTCTTTGCTATGAAATGATAGCCATAGTCATCATGATGGTCAACTAGTCCAACCTAGTCAACCGGTCAACAAAGTCAACAAGTCAACAAAGTCAACCCCTCAACAACCATGTCACCACAATACTTAATTAATATAATTGTTAATCACATATCATATTCTCATTAGGGTTGACCAAAAAGTCAATAGTCAACAGTCAACGGTCAACAACCCTAATGAGAATCCTCTGCCTCTGTCTCTCCGTCAACTGTGCATACACACCCGCATCCGCGTTCCGAGGAACACGAATACAAACTGGATAAATCCAATCCCAAAACGTATACTAGGATCTGGCTTAAACCAAAGCCCGCTAGTGATAACTGTCCGGACACTGTACGTGCATAAGTGCACGGATGTGACCGAACTCTGTCGTAAAACCATGCGACCTGCCGCAAAACCATGCGACCTCTACTCTTTTGCCTAAAGGCGAATAGCTTTCTGTGTGGGACTCTAAAGACTTGACACTACGCTGGCAGTGGGTTTAACCACAGACCGCAAGCGGCACTAGCTGTGCGTAACGGTCCCCAGGTAGATGCCGACAAGAAGACTGACGAGGCGAAACCCATCTGAACTCCTACTGAGCCTGAATGTGACATTCTCCGTACAGTCCGGTCTGTTCGTCTGATACATCGCATGGCGGGCCTAGGGGGCGGTAAACGTCAGTCCCCCAATAGCGGTACAAGTCGTGTCGGAGTGAAGCCCAAAACACCCTGAGATAACACTGGAAGCCTACCAGTATATCTCGTTTGCCCTGGGCAGGGACTACTCGTGTAATGGCTCTCCTAGACACAGCGCGATGTCAACCCCCAATACTGGGAGAGACGAATCCTGTCTAACCGTCACTGCCTCCAAGTGCTTCGGGACTGCACCCAACTACCACCTGTTTGCACGACTCCTTTGAGCCGTGGTAGGGTAGTAATCAAAGTACAGTGGGAATACACTCGAGGCGAAGTGACAGTGTCAAGTCAGCGGACTAAGCTGTACTCATGTCACCTGGGAACTGATAACTGATGATAGGCATAATACCAACTAGTCAGTTCCCGACGAGTCCTGTCCAGTGTACTCGTAACCCAACGAGCACCCGCATACTATCTCAAGTACGACGTACCGACGGCTGTGGGACAGACCGTCTCCCACACTGGGATGAGAAGCGCATGCGCTAGTCTACTCCGGAGTATCGATGCCCTGTCTCGATAGTCCTGCGACCAGGGACCTGCATAAGGATGTGCTTATAGATTACCCAGCCCCACTAGTGTGACTGCCACCACAACGCTGGTAATCAAGCAAAGATCCTAAGGGCTCCACTAATGTGTATAGGCGATATACTAAAATAAACACATGTACACATTGAAGTAGAAACAAACCAAGTAGCATACTACTATTTTGAGCAAGATTGTATATACAAGGTGAATATCCCAAGCTTCCATTAAGTAATATACAAACTAGTATGATACAGTAATGGCCTCTAGGGCATATACACTAACACTTGACTACCTGGACTATGATGCGGATCATACTAGTAGGGACATGGTAGTCCATAAGTACATCCTTCAAGGTCCCTAGTCGTGGGTGTATCGAGACGGGGCATCAATATACCAGAGTAGACTAGCGTATACCTTCTCGACCCATGTAGATGGGCGATGGATGATCCCATATCCATTGGTGTTTGACATCAGAGATGATATACGAGTGCTCAGTGGAGACTGGGTACACTGGACGGACTCACCGAGAACTTCCAGTTGGTATTATACCTCACGTCAGATGGCAGTTCTCTGGTGACACTGGTACAGGTTAGTCTGTAGACCCGAGATCGTCATAGAGTCTTGTGTGATTCCCACTGCGCTTTGATTTCCACCTTACCACGTCCAAGAGGGCGTGCAAAACGGTGGTTTTTGGGTACAGTCCCGAGTCACATGGAGGCAATGAGCGATAGGAGGGGTTTTGTCTCTCCCGGTATTGGGGGTTGATGTTGCGCTATGCTCGATTGGCCATAACAGGGAAGTCCCTGGTCAGGGCTGGTTTAGAGATTTACTGGTAAGTGTTACCAGTAGTTTCTCGACCTGTTATGAGCCTCATATCGGCATGACTTATCGGTTATTGGGGTCTGACGTTTACCACCCCTAGACTTGATATGCGACATATCAGACGAGGAGACCGGACTGTACGGTAGTGTCACTGTCAGGCATTTTGCAGGAGTTGGAGCGGGCTTGCTTGCTGATCTTCTGATCGCTCAATACCCGGGTAGCCGTTACGTCCAGCTAGTACCGCTGACGGCTTGTGGGTGCTTGATATGATCATCACCTACTACCGGCGTATTGACGAGTCTTTAGAGTCCTACATAGAGGTTTTACTGGCTCAGGCAAAACAAAATAGGAGCACATATGTGATATGTGCGGGACCGACAATAATGTGAGTATGTGATACCGTATTCTATTCTCGCGATATTTGTATCGATCGGTTATATGTGATATAACTAGGTTATCGAATTAAGGGTTGATTCGATAAATCGATACATTGGATGTTAGTCGGTTATATGTGATATAGCCGGATTATTAAGTCAAGTGTTGATTTAATAATTTAGTGTATAATTGTATATGTGATATACTAATTTACATTAACTAACATTGGTTCACTTAAGCATTTGTTTTTATCACTTGTGCACAACTTAATATATATATATGTGATATATATTTATTTGGGTTCATTTTGTATCATGGTTGTTGATACAACTTACATGGGTGTATAAGACATATCCATTATAATTATATTGGTGGGGTTTTAATATACAAAGTAAATACAAAATTAGTGGATAATTGTTCAAGTGCATGAAGCTTCATGAAGCTTGTGAGTGCATTGACCAAAGTCCACTAGTTTTGTTTTACTTAGGATATTTATAAACCTAACCACTATAATTAGCCATGGTTATGTTTCTACATGAGTTAGTATATGATACCCACTCACCCATGGTTAGCTCTCTCTCTCTTAATTAGTTTTCATTCTCATTTTTGAGCTCATCTTCTTCCTCCTTCAAATGCTTGCTAGGGTTTGAAAAGGAGAGAGAAATATAGTGAGAAAAGAAATTCTAAAGTGAACCCATTTTCTATTTCACCATCCTCTACTAGACTAGCACTTTAGTTTAGGGTGTTTGCTTTACTAATTCTCTAGTCAGTGAAGTAGAAGCTTGAGTTCGCATTCTCTCGACGTAGATCATCTTCGGCCTCGAAGACTTCAAGCAATACCGTTGCTATCTTCTCATGGAGCCATCTGAGAGTCCGGGAGCATGATGATCGCAGCGAAGGGACTACAACAAGGAGCTTTAGAAGTGAAGGACCGATCAACAAAGGTTGTATTTCGTATTCACTTAGTCGTAAATGATATTATTTGCATGTGAAACCCTAATAATCTAGCAAAGATCTTGTTTAGGGTTGTTCGGCACGGCTAAAATTTAAATCGGGCATGGTTGATGCCTTGTAGAACCTTCTTAGAGTGCCTAATAACCCTACATAGTTTTGTTAAAATATCAAGTTTTGTACTAAAACGGTTAAAAGATGCTTACTAGGTTTTTGGAATAAAACGATTTTAAATTAAGTTTAAAGTTTTTAGGATTTAAACCCTATTTCATATATATTTAGTGTGTTGTGAACGCGCGATTGGTGCAATTGGGTTCTTGGTTTGGTAGTTGCCAGGTATTGCGACCCTAGTTGTTGTTTGTGGCGTTGTCGCAGCGCGTTTTGTGCACCAAGTGCGTGCGCGTTTAGTTAGTGTGCGTGGTTGACTTGTTTTGGTTGTGTCCGCGACTGATTTTATATTCATTCTCTTGTTTGCTTGTGTATGATTCTATGATCGGGTGCAGAGGCATCGGACGTGGTGCGGAAATGACAGAGCTAAAGTCGAATCAGATTTGCCAAGGCGTCCAGGTGAGTAGATATATATCTATGGGAGAAGTCGGGTGGATGGCGTATAGCACCCTCGCAGTTTCGTAGTGTGGTATACAATACGTTATATATGTTTATATGTGTATTGTGATACGTGGATAATTATCAAGTTATGCTTTAGATGACGTTGGGTTGGATTTAGTGTAGTATGACGAAGGCGTTGTTAGTTTAGTTTATAGTCGCGAATCCTAGAGTATAGGTGCACACACTAAAGGGATCCTTGCAACGACAGCAAGGTTTTGGGGGGTATCGTGCATGCCGTTTTAAATTTTTTTATCATTACAAAGAACCCTACGCTCGAATCGTTAACTAGAGATTTAGTCGGAATAGAATGTAAACAACTTTTACATCTAAAAGGATTAAGAATACAACCTTTGTAGGCGGTCCTTCTCTTCAATATGCTCCATGTAATAGTCCCGCGACTCCACAAGGCTTCTCTTGAGACTTTGAACAAGCCTCCTTCGTTGCCTTCGCGCCAAAGATGATCCACCACGAAACTCCTACTAGTTCAAGCTACCACTACACTAAACTATTTAGTGTATGAAACACATCACACTAGTTTGCTAGAATGGTGTGAGATGATGAAGTAGGGGATGTTAAGAGCTCACTTATTTGTGCTCAAGCTTCATGATTCACATCACATGTGAGGGTTGAAGCTTGAGGCAAAGCAAGAGGAGGAAGAAGAAGCATGAGAGCAAGCATGAAAGAAAAATGGCTAAGTCTTTTGGAATGAACATAATGAAAATAATATCAAGACCCCTCACTCATTCAAGCATGGAATTATGCAATATTAAATTGCAACCATGCTTGAATAGTGAGTCAAGAATGAATAAAGAAGTATATAACCCATGCTTGCAACCATGCTACAACTTTACATCTCATTTCTATTTTCACAAAATAGAAAAGAAAATGCCATGCTTCATTTTAATATATATATATTTAATGAAGATTAATTAGTGAGCTAATGATATTAGTTAATATATAATTATATCACATATAATTTATATTACATTATTAAATCAACACTTGATCTAATAATACGGTTATATTATATACGACCGACTAATATCATTTATCTGTATATCACATTATCGAATCAACACTTGATTCGACAATTTGGTTATATCACGTATAACCGAACTGATAACAGATGACTGCCAGATTACAATACGGTATCACATACTCGTATTTAATCAGGCCCACACACATATCACATATGTGTCCTACTTCGTATCGCTTGAACCAGGGAACTTCTGTGTGGGACTCTAAAGACTCGTCAATACGTCGGCAGTAGGTGATGATCATATCAGTCACCTACAAGCCGTCAGCGGTACTAGCTGGACGTAACGGCTACCCGGGTATTTAGCGATATGAAGATCAATAAGCAAGCATGTCCACAGTCTCCCTGAAGCCTATCAGTAACACTACCGTACAGTCCGGTCTCTTCATCTGATACGTCGCATATCATGTCTAGGGGTGGAAATTGTCAGAATCCAGTAATGTGATAAGTCATGCCGATGTGAGGCTCATAACAGGTCGAGAAACTACTGATAACACTTATCAGTAGATCTCCATATCAGCCCTGGCCAGGGAATTCCAGTTATTGCCAATCGAGCATAGCGTAACATCAACCCCCAATACCGGGAGAGACGAAACGCCTCCTATCGCTCATTGCCTCCATACGACTCGGGACTGTACCCAAAATCCACCTGTTTGCACGACTCCTCTTGAGCGTGGTAGGGAGGAAATCAAAGCACAGTGGGAGCCGCACAAGACTCTATGACGATCTCGGGTCTACAGACTAACCTGTACCAGTGTCACCAGAGGACTGCTATCTGACGATAGGTATACTACCACATAGGAGTCCTCGGCGAGTCCTGTTCAGTGTACCCAGTTTCCACTGAGCACCCGTATACCATCTCTGATGTCAAACACTAATGGATGTGGGATCATCCATCGCCCATCATATGGGTCAAGAAGCGTATACGTTAGTCTACTCTGGAATATCGATGCCCTGTCTCGATATTCCCTCGACTAAGAACAATTGAAGGATGTACTTGTGAACTACCCTGGCCCCACTAGTATGATCTACATCATAGTCCTGGTAGTCAAGTACATATCCTAAGGGCTTTATCAACACGTGAGAGCATGACAATATCACAATACAAGTTTACATGTTAAGATAAAGGTAACCAGATAGCATACTATCATGTCGAGCAATAAAGTCCTCTCTCTATATATATCCAAGCATCCACTATAATAAACATCATATGTACAATAATGGCCTCTAGGGCATACACATAACTAACAATCTCCCACTTGCACTAAGGCCATGTGTTATAGTATCTCATACCCAACATCCTAAAAAGTCTCTCAAATTGCGTCTGAGGGAGGGCCTTCGTGAGTGGATCCGCTACGTTGTCCTTCGTGTCAACTCTCCTGACCTCGATCTCCCGATGATCTACTATCTCCCGGATCAGGTGATACCGTCTCAGAATATGTCTGGATCTCTGATGGGACCTGGGTTCCTTGGCCAAAGCCACCGCTCCATTGTTATTACAATACACGGGTATTGGATGATCAATGGATGGAACCATTCCAAGCTCATTTATGAACCTCTTCATCCAGACAGCTTCTTTGGCAGCATCGTTGACAGCGATGTATTCAGCCTCCATCGTCGAGTCTGCAACGGTGTCGTGCTTGGAACTCTTCCAGCACACCGCCCCTCCGTTGAGGGTAATGACAAAACCCGATACCGACTTACTGTCGTCCTTATCACTTTGGAAGCTCGAGTCGGTAAGGACTCCACTTGGAGTTCACCGTTACCGTACAGTAAGAATATCTCCTTAGTCCTTCTCAAGTACTTGAGAATGTTCTTAACAGCTGTCCAGTGATTCTCTCCTGGATCTGCTTGATATCTACTCACTACACTTAGTGAGTATGCTATATCGGGTTTGGTATATAACATCGCATACGTGATAGAGGCTACAGCCGAAGCATAGGGTATCCCTTGCATGCGAGTTCTCTCCAAATCAATCTTGGGAGACATCTCTTTGGAGAGAGTGAGTCCAAAGATCGTGGGTACATTCCGACGCTTGGACTCTTCCATACTAAACCTCTTTAGTACGGTGTCTATGTACCTGGATTGGGACAATCCCAGTATCCGTTTAGATCTATCTCTATAGATCTTAATCCCTAAGATGTAGGAGGCATCACTTAGATCTTTCATTGAGAATCTCTGTGATAAGAAAATCTTGACTGAGTGCAGCATAGGAACATCATTTCCTATCAAGAGTATGTCATCCATGTACAATATGAGGAAGACGACCTTACTCTCTGCAACCTTCTTATATATACAAGGTTCATCTATATTTTTGATGAAGTCAAACTCTTTGACTACCTCATCAAAACAGATGTTCCAACTCCGCGATGCCTGCTTTAACCCGTAGATGGATTTAAGAAGCTTGCACACCTTTCCACTGCTCCCACTGTCTATGAAGCCCTCCGGCTGAGTCATGTATACGCTCTCTTCTAAATCACCATTTAGAAAGGCGGTCTTAACATGCATTTGCCAGATTTCGTAGTCATGGTATGCAGCGATGGCAAGTAGGATCCGGATGGACTTAAGCATAGCCACTAGAGAAAAGGTTTCATCATAATCCACACCTGGTCGTTGACGAAAACCTTTTGCAACAAGTCTAGCTTTGAAAGTCTCAACTTTTCCATCTACACCAAGTTTCTTCTTAAAGATCCATTTGCTTCCAATGAGTTTTACCCCTTCGGGAGCAACTTCCAAAGTCCATACTTTGTTGGTGTACATGGATTCCATCTCAGATCTCATCGCATCTAGCCATTTCACAGAGTCCACACTCGTGATGGCCTGCTCGAAGCTAGTTGGATCATCATCTTCCATGATGCAATCCTCGCTCCCACCATCAACGAGAAAACCGTAGTATCTCTCAGGTGGATGAGGAACCCTACTAGATCTGCGGAGAGGTTGGGGTTCGTTGGGAACTACTGAATCCTCTGGTTCCACTAAATCTTCAGTTGTAGTTTGTTCTGCTAGAGCTTCTTCTAGCTCTACCTCTTCGCCACTAATTTCTTTTGCAAGAAATTCCTTTTCTAAAAAGGTGGCATGTTGAGCAACAAACACCTTTTGTTGTTCACTGTGGTAGCATAGATATCCATGTGAATGTTGTGGATATCCAACAAACTTACAAAGAACTGATCGTGCCTCGAGTTTGTCCGGATTTTACTTTTTGACATAGGCCGGACACCCCCATATCTTAACTCGTTTAAGACATGGTCTCTTCCCACTCCATATCTCATATAGTGTGGTAGGTACAGATTTTGATGGAACTTGATTCAATAGGTATGTGGCTGCTTCAAGCGCATAACCCCAAAAGGAAATAGGTAACTCAGCGGTGCTCATCATAGAGCGCACCATATCCAATAGGGTGCGATTCCTCCGCTCTGATACACCATTATGCTGTGGTGTATATGGAGGAGTAAGCTGAGAGAGAATCCCATTCTCTTTTAGATAGTCCACGAACTCCGTGCTCAAGTATTCACCTCCTCGATCAGATCGAAGGATTTTAATACTTTTACCCTTTTGGTTTTCGACTTCGGATTTATATTCTTTGAATTTCTCAAAAGCTTTAGACTTGTGTTTCAACAGGAACACATGACCGAATCTTGAGAGATCGTCAGTGAATGTAATGAAGTACGAGGAACCATTCCTGGCATGCGTAGACATGGGACCGCATACATCACTATGTATTAGTCCCAAGAGTTCAGTATCTCTTTCTCCGTGTCCTGTAAACGAGTTTTGGTCATCTTGCCTTTGAGACATGACTGGCAAGTGTCATAAGATGAAAATTCAAACGGATTCAAATATCCATCTTTATGCAACTTAGCTAGTCGTGTCGCATTGATATGATCTAGTCTACAATGCCATAAGAATGATTCGTTCATTTCTGAACTCTTCCTCTTGTGTATGTTTTGTACGTTAAGAACTGTGTTTTGATTCAGAACGTACAATCCGTTACATAACGCACCAAACCCAATCAACACTTGATTTAGGTAAATGTTCATAACAATTTTCTTTACTACAAAGTTATATCCTTCTTTATCTAATAAAGAGATTGATATTAAATTGCATATCATAGAGGGTACGTAGTAACAGTAGTTCAGGATCACTGTATTCCCAGTTAGAAATACAAGGTGATATTCGCCAACTGCTTTGGCTGCAACATTTGCACCATTCCCTACTTTTAGAGAATGATCACCTTTTCCCAGTTCTCTACCTTTCCTCAGCCCATGCAACATATTGCATATGTGGGATCCCGATCCGGTATCTAATACCCAGGACGTAGAGTGTACTGAGAAACAGTTCTCTGTAACTAACACACCTGAAGAAGATGCATCAACATGCTTATTCTTCGTTTGGGTGGCGTGGGAATCCGGATATGTCCCTATCACCTGCTCGGACTTATAACACTTATAAGTTGAAGCGGGACCAACGTTCGCCTGCTCAGTATAACAAGCGGGTTCGGTCAATACATCCATATTATTATCTTGATTAAGGCATGACATTGGTTGTTGCATGGAGAAAGATAGAAGGAAACACGTTTAGCGTGCGCTCTTTGCACGATTAGATTGGTTATTATCTTATCTAATCGGGACGTCTCCCACTGTTTTTATCAAATCTTCCTTCAAACCGTAAAGGGTAAGATTAGCCGGGATTAATTACACCTTACAAGTTCGCCAATCTTTCAGCCAGGCCAGTGTTGGTACTTTGAGGGAGGTTCCCCGTGCTTTCGCACGGACCTAATTAAAATAAACCTCATTTTCCCAGGGGTGTAACCCCGTTAACACCTTTCTAGACACCTACTTGATTGGCTAATTGTGATGTGTAAAACTCTCCCAGGAGTAACTCTTACTCGCAGTGGGTATCGGGATCCAACTATCTCATAGAAGGTACGCAATCTCATTGCAAATTTCAACACTTGAAATTCCCGATAATACTTTTACCCCAGCACACTATGACCTTGACAGAGGTCAACAAATCATAATGCAATAGTCAAGTTCAATCCGTCATTTCTGATTGAATCAAACCCACCTGCACGACCCTTGACAGAGGTCAACAAGGTCGTACGACTACCCTAATCCAATCGCATCACATGCTTTATAGATAAGCACTAATCAGCTACCGCACACTACGCCTTGACAGAGGTCAACAAACGCAACACGAATACTAAATAGTACCTATCTGAAATGACGGAGGGCTATGCATGTTTTTAGAAAAACCATGAGCGTAATGAACTTGATATCGTTGTAGAATTTAGTGATTTTGAAAAGGAGTGTTTTTGAGGCTTTTCTAGTTTCGCTTAAGAGGTCACTCCCGGTGAAGGGATCTCGGCTCTTTCCTTATCGAATAAGGTGCTGGAAATTCTACAAGGAATACCACTATGCAAAGCAAGAACTATAGAAGTAATCAAAAACTAAACCGAGTGAGTTGTAGCATTTGCTGGTTTCGCTAAAGAGGTCACTCCCGGTGAAGGGATCTCGGCTCTTTCCTTATCGAATAAGGTGCTGGATATTCTACAAGGAATACCGCTATGCAAAGCAAAAACTAGAGCTACCCTTTTTGAAAATTTGATTCTGCAACATCTTTAGGTCTCTTTTCTTTCATTAATCTCATTAATGAAGTCCCATCAATTAAGCTTCCTAAGCATCACAGAAGAAATGAAAATACAACGTACATATAAAGTGATCACATCACATAATATCAGCAGCAGAAGACAACATATGAAATATTGGATATACTAGGAATTCCGTGTTTTAATTTAAGCCAGTATAAAACACGGATTACACGGTCGCGATGAATAGCCAAACCCACACCCGTAGACCCCTATGATAGCGACAAGCAACCCTACCAATTCTAGAGTTAGGAGACCTGGACTCGACTCCTCGAGATGGTCTCCCACTGGACTCTAGAACCCGGTTACTTATGCTCCCCACCTTGGGTCTATCCTAATGCGGAAAAGTAAATAATATACAACAATGGTGACATCATCCTCAACCCGGAAGTGCCCCAATAAAAGAATATTTCATACAATGAATTTTACATGAATGAAAATAAAAACTCCCATCTCACATAAAACTGTAACGTTTTAGAAATCGTTATGCGAATTTTTCCGTTTTAGGGTTAAATTGTCGGTATTTTCCGTTTTGACCCGACTGTGTTCAAACGACCATATAGATTTGCCAGCACCTAATTTAGCTAAAATAAAGCTAGTGCGCAAGCTTTGGGGGTATATGGGACGTTTTGGTTCAATTAGAATTTTTTCTAATTTTAATACTATTTTAATGCGGTATTCACATTTTGGGAAAACTTCTCTTTTGTATCTTTTCAACATTTAAGTTTGGGTAAAACCAAAACCCTTCACTTTACCTAGATTCATTGTGTGGACTAGGGATTAAGTTTAAACTTAAAGAAAAGAAAAGAATTTAGGTGCATGCATGTATTTATGTATGTGTGAATGCATTAACTTTGCATTTATTGTTCGAAATGAGCTAGAACACTCCACAACTCCCCATCCACCTCACTTGGCCGAGATCCCTTCATCCCCTACTGCCCTTGATCATTCCTTTCCATTCTCGCATCATTCTAGCACAAAAAATTCTCCAAAATTTCAAATATATCACAAAATATACACCAAGTCTTGTTTTTGCCTTCTTGGATCACTTGGAGCTAGGGAAAGCTTGGATCTTGTGAGCAAGATTATTAGGTATAATCCCTACACTGTTAATTAGGAGTTTGTATGTTGTTTTTCTCGTTGGTTGTAGCGTAGAACGCTTTTTATATCGATTAGTGCGATATCGGGTTTTTAAATTCTTTTTAGAGCTTTTATATCTGCTGTGACTTGGAATATATAGTGAGTGACCAAACAAAATTTTAGTGATGTACTAGTGAACCTGAGACACCACCTGAGACACGAGGACCACCCCACCGGCCGGGGTCGGCGACCCCTATGGCGAATTCCGGCGACGCCGGTTTTGTATGAGGGTGTTGGGGTTTGGGTTCTGTGGGTAGTTGTCTGATGTTGGTTAGGGGTGTTTGGTACTGTTTACTTTTTTAGTAATTTCAGTATGCAAAATCTGGGATCATTTACCTATAGTATAGTGTTTTGAATCTGCGTGTTACGCGATCCGACACGAATTGTGATCTGCTGCTGCTGTACTCAGTTTGGTTTGGTAGTATCGTAATGCGCGTTAGCCACTAGACGTGCACTCGCGAGTTAGTTTAGTGTTGGTGCGTTATTTAATACGTAGTTTTACGTTATATTGGTCGATTTCTGAGATGTTTGCATTATTTCTTGTGTTTGTGAAAATATAGCGTCGTAAGCGGGGACTTCGGACGCTGCGGACAAGGCGAAGCAGGTGGTCGAATTTTCATAGCTGGAGACCATTTGTGAGTAGATTTAACATCTACGGGGAAATCGCCCGTATGGCGTTATGCGTCGGGGCGGATATGATATGATAGCTGCATGTATTTGCATATTAGTTAATTATATATGAATGTCATTGCATAGCATTATCTGCTGTACTTGACTCGTACCTTTAGATATAACACATTACTGACGGTTCATATTGCACGAGCACTAAATTATATGCTACACCCATATCATCAGTAATTGCCATGACACTCACAAACCACCTACATACGTGATACGGTAGTGGATAGGGATAGTTGTGGTAGTAGCCCTTATCCCATTGTGCATATGAGATATTGTTGACACTTACATACGTGACATTGCATTGGGCAGGAATAGTTGAGGTAGTGACCCTTATTCCATTTCACGTATATCTTACTATAGTTACTTGTACATCATGCATGCATATTGAAATGTACATCACATACTAGATTTCAGTTACTTGTACATCATGCATACATATTGACATGTACACCACATACTCGATTTCAGATACATGTACACCATGCACAGATACTGACATGTATACCGCATATGCTTGCTATAGTTGTATATACCCTAAGTGGTATGGTTTTGATATGTGATAATGAGTTGTCGATCATTGCGTTTATGAAATGCATCATACCCACTTGCTTACATGTAGATACTTAAACCTTGCTACACTTACATGTATACCGCATATGATGCTGCACTTGTTTCTCGGAGGATTTTAGGAACCGCAAGATATATTTTAAAGATGGATTCATTTAAAAGAGCGGATTTCCCTTGATATGCTCATATTGTTGTTTTATGTTGCATATATCAGTTTTTCATGGATTTACGCATTGAGATATGGATTTCATATGATTTATGGATTTGAGAACCGTGGGGGTATTTCAAGAAAACTATGTATTGTTTGAAAACCCGGTTTCTCTTGATATGATATTTCAGTGCGTCCACCATGTGATTTCTCGGTTCTGAGATTTAGCTTGTGATACCCGATTCGAGGAGTGGGAGGCACCGTCTGCGGGTACATGGTGGACCCAGTATGGTACCTCGGGGCGAGTGGTGATTTCGTGGTGTAGACCATAAGCCTGGCGGTGGGACCACTACCTACCGGTGATTGTATTTGGACTCGGCGGTTATCATGGGGATACCGACCGGAGTGATGTATTACATATCGTCAGGGCCAGTCATGGTGACAGCGCCTGAGTTATGAGGATTTACATGTCGATGTTAGACACGGGTTTCATGATGTTTCGAGTGTCGGTGTTAGACACTCAGGTTTCCATGATTTTTACGTATTGTCGGTGGACATACGTGGTTGATATCCTTATATATATATATATACTTACAGGTATATGTTTTCATGATGTTTCGGGTGTCGATGATAGACACTCAGGTTCCATGAGACTTACAGGATGTGAGGGCCGATCTGAGGATGCGGTGCCTGAGGATTTGGGATTTGATGTGTCAGTGAGGGACACTGGTGTTTTTCCATGCCGATGATTTGCATGAGATTTTATATTATATCATCCCATACTCAGGATTATGTTGATATGCATTGCTTCATGTAGTTGTAATACCCTGATGATGTACCTTTACATGATTGTTGCATATTCACTTATCATAGTTATGCTATCGGATTACATCTGATAGATAGATCGCTGTTCGTGCATACCTGTGATTACAGTATGATGTTAATTACTATTCACGAGTTGGCAACTCATCCCCGTTGTGCCACAGTGTTTTGCAGGACTTACCCTCAGAGTAGTCGCGGTAGGGCGTCTTATCATCTCTATTTTTGCGGATACCGCTACGTTAGGCAGTGAGGCCTTTGCTTTTAGGTGGGTTTGCGGTTATCTGCTTGTACATTGTATATCTTTTGTTGGATCTAGTATTCTCCATCTACCACCATTTGTATATGACTTAGAGACGACTTGTGAGGATTCTGTGTTGTATTATTGGTGACTTTGGGTGCCGTGCTCGTGGGAGCCGGTTATGTTGGAAAGTTTTACCTCTTTATACAGTTTCCTTTATATTCTTCGCTTCGGAGTCGTATTTATATGTTGTGCTGATTGTCTCCGCCGTTGGGCGTGATTTTGCTCCCATTTGGGATGCTTTATATATTATCTGTGTTGTACCCGTTTTCGGGGCTAGTTTTTACAAAGGAGGTGCTGCCGAAATTTTCTAAAAGGAAAACTAGAGTTAGAGATTTTACTTGTGATTTTCCAAATGTTAAAATTATGTTTTTCTCCGTTGATCCAGATTTGGGTGGTTTAGATTTCTGGGTTTTCGGCTTACTTGAGTTGTGTACGCCTGTAGACGTTACGTAGTTTAAGTGCCGGTTACGGGCCAAATTTTGGGTCGTGACAAAAACCCCCGGCTATTCAAAACGCAATGATCCAATATAACATATCCAAGCAACGCATAACATCACATGTTATCAAAAAGTTAGACGATATTAAACATTCCGATCGAATCAACAAACACCCACAATTATCCAGAAGTGCTCAACACTTGAGCAAAGTTAAAGTACCCAAAAACGTGCCACAGTACCTATGATCCAGCCGTAGAAGGGCCAAACCAACGCCTCACCTATGACACCGTGGAACTACGGCAAACCCTAAGGTTCAGTCGCGGTTCCGAGGGTATAGAATCGAGTTAAGGTTTTTGTTCTTCTAGAGGGTCCATAGAGTTACTTGCACGACTATCAAATATAATTAACTTAAGAAAATTCCAACACTTGGAAATTTTCAGCGAGGGTTAAAATTGGTATTTGATATCCGATCGAACTTTTTAATACCGCCAAAAAACCCCGAAAACAGTTAAAAGTACGGCTACGAAATACTCCGAGTTGTTGTTTTGGTAAATAAACATCACATACAAATTTAGCAAAAATTAACCACACCTGAAACACCAAAATACAGAGACCAGAACACACCATAAAACTCAAACCCAAACTCCTTGGGAAAACCGATGTCGCCGGAATTCGTGGCCTTATCGCCGGCCAAAAACCGATGGCTTGGGTTGAATTTTGTGCTGTGTTCATATACTGTCCCATACTACATTCTGCACTTGTTTAAATATTTTTTTGACAACTTTTAAAATTCGACAGAAACTGGAATTTTCGGGTTTCAAGTTTCGGAGTTTTTCGGTTTCGTAATTCTACGCAATCCGTCTAATTCTCTAGTTTGGCTCTGATACCACTGAAGGGATCCTTGCAACGACAGCAAGGTTTCGGGGGGCATCGTGCATGCCGTTTTAAAATTTTTTGTCGTTACAAAGAACCCTACGCCCGAATCGTTAACTAGAGATTTAGTCGGAATAGAATGTAAACAACTTTTACATCTAAAAGGATCAAGAATACAACTTTTGTAGACGGTCCTTTTCTTCAATATGCTCCATGTAGTAGTCCCGTGACTCCACAAGGCTTCTCTTGAGACTTTGAACAAGCTTCCTTCGTTGCCTTCGCGCCAAAGATGATCCACCATGAAGCTCCTACTAGTTCAAGCTACCACTACACTAAACTATTTAGTGTATGAAACATATGCTCCCTCATAAAATATCGGGAAACACCCCAATGGGGTATCACGTGCTCACACGTGACCAAGGGTCACGTGCTGACACGTGATGGGTTCCTGTAATCTCTAATTTATAGAGTTAAACTTGTAGGGTTCCTAGGCACACTAGTGAAGGTTCATATAGCATCAAACATGCCCGGATAAAAATTTAGACGTGCCGAACAACCCAAAGACAGGATCTTTGTTAGATAATTAGGGTTAAGCATACAAGATTACACCTTTTAAGCTAAGTGTGAGGGATTACAACCTTTGTAGTCCGCTCCTTCGCTTCATAAGCTCCGAGTAGAAGTCCCTTCGCCGCGATCCATGATCTCCCGGACTCAAGAGAGGCTCCACGACTCGAACGATCCATGCTAGCTTGAAGTGTTCCAAATCTCCGATGATCTACGTCGAAATATCAATAACTCAAGCTTTCTCACTCTAAAGAGATGAACACACTAATCTCATGGGCTAGATGAGATGAGGATGAGAGAGTAGTATTTATGCTTTCTTTTTAATTCACTTTCTCACAATTTATCATCACAAATGGAATTTCTAGTGAGCTCAAAATCAAGAGAGAAGAAGATGATCATAGAAAAATGATAATTCCTTTTGTGATGAATAGAAATAAAAGTATATGATTGATGTATCAACCATGGTCAAGGATGAGTGGCTAATAGTTTGTAGAGAATAAACTAGAGTTAGGGTTTGGTTGGGTTAGCAATGAGTCATCAACAAATATCTTAACCATGACAAAAGAAAAAGCTTCTAGAAAGTGCAAGAAGCAACTAACCCTAATCAAACCCTAACCTCATTTAATCATCCTTAAACATGTTTAATAATAAATCATATCATGTCACAATAATATATATCACATATATATTATATATTTGCAACAAAAGAAAATAATACAATTAACATATATCGCATATATATCAATGTATCATCCAGTGAGAAAATGAAATAATAAAGCAAGCCAATATTAGATAATGTAATAATATATCATATATATTATTATACATTAAATCATCGAATCAACACTTGATCCGACGATCCGGCTATATCGAATATAACCGACTAATATATCATGTACCGATTCATCGAATCAACACTTGATCCGATGTCCCGGTTCATATCTAAATATCGTGAGAATATAATACGGTATCTCATATCGCATTATCCTCGGTCCTGTACATATCACATATGTGCCTCTACTCCGTTTCGCTTGAGCCAAGAAACCTCTGTGTAGGACTCTAAAGAATCGTCAATACGCCGGTAGCAGGTGATGATCATATCAAAACACCCACAAGCTGCAAGCAGTCAGCTAAACGTAACAGCCACCCAGGTATTGAGCGATCAGAAGATCAACAAGCTAGCCTGTGCGTTCTCCTGTGAATCCAATCAGTAACACTCCCGTACAGTCTGGTCTGTTCGTCTGATATGTCGCATATCAAGTCTAGGGGTGGTAAACGTCAGACCCCAGTAATCGATAAGTCGTGTCGATGTGTGGCTCATAATGGGTCGAGAAACTACTAGTAACACTTACCAGTAAATCTCTATATCAGCCCTGGCCAGGAACTTCCAGTTATAGCCAATCGAACACAGCACAACATCAACTCCCTATACCGGGAGAGACGAATCCCCTCCTATCGCTCATTGCCTCCATGTGATTCGGGACTGTACCCAAAAGCCACCGTTTTGCATGCCCTCTTGGACGTGGTAAGGTGGAAATCAAAGCACAGTGGGAATCACACAAGACACTATGACGATCTCGGGTCTTCAGACTACCCTGTACCAGTGTCACCGGAGAACTGCCATCTGACGTGTGGTATATCACCATCTGGGAGTTCTCGGCGAGTCCGTCCTGTGTACCCAGTCTCCACTGAGCACCCGTACACCATCTCTGATGTCAAACACCGATGGATATGGGATCATCCATCGCCCATCATATGGGTCAAGATGCGTATACGCTAGTCTACTCTGGTGTATCGATGCCCTGTCTCGATATACCCTCGACTAGGAACAGTTATAGGATGTACTCATCGACTACCGTGGCCCTACTAGTATGATCTCATCATAGTCCCAGTAGTCGAGTACAGATCCTAAGGGCTTTATCAACATGTGAGAGAAAAACAGTAAACCAATACAAGTCAACATGTTAAGATAAAGTGAAACCAAATAGCATACTATCATGACGAGCAAGAAAGTCATCTCTATATATATCCAAGCATCCATTATAATATACATCATATGTACAACAATGGCCTCTAGGACATATACTTAACTAACAATCTCCCACTTGCACTAAGGCCAGCTGCTGTAGTATCTCATACCTAGCATCCCGAATAATCTCTCAAACTGTATCTGGGGAATAGCCTTCGTGAATGGATCCGCAGTGTTGTTCTTCGTATCTACTCTCCTGACCTCGATCTCCCGGCGATCAACTATCTCCCTGATCAGGTGATACCGCCTCAGAATATGTCTGGACTTTTGATGGGATCTGGGTTCCTTGGCTAAAGCCACAGCTCCATTGTTATCGCAATACAGAGGTATTGGATGCTCAATGGATGGAACCACACCAAGTTCACTAATGAACTTCTTTATCCAGACAGCCTCCTTGGCAGCATCGTTGGCAGCGATGTATTCAGCCTCCATCGTCGAGTCTGCAACGGTATCCTGTTTGGAACTCTTCCAACATACCGCCCCTCCATTGAGGGTAAAGACAAATCCCGAGTGCGACTTAGAGTCGTTCTTATCACTTTGGAAGCTGGAATCGGTAAAGGACTCCACCTGGAGTTCTCCGTTACCATACACCAAGAACATCTCCTTAGTCCTTCGCAAGTACTTGAGAATGTTCTTCACAGCTGTCCAGTGACTCTCTCCAGGATCTGCTTGATACCGACTCACTACACTTAGTGAGTATGCTACATCGGGTCTGGTACATAGCATCGCATACATGATAGAGCCTACTGCCGAAATATAGGGTATCCCTTGCATGCGAGCTCTCTCCAAATCAGTCTTGGGAGACATCCCTTTGGAGAGAGTGAGTCCAGAGATCGTGGGTAGGTTCCCACGCTTGGATTCTTCCATACTAAACCTCTTTAGTATGGTGTCAATGTACCTGGATTGGGACAATCCCAGTATCCGTTTAGATCTATCTCTATAGATCATGATTCCCAATATGCAGGAGGCATCTCCTAGATCTTTCATTGAGAATCTCTGTGATAAGAAGAGCTTGACTGATTGCAGCATAGGAATATCATTTCCTATCAAGAGTATATCATCCACGTATAATACGAGGAAGACAACCTTACCCTCTGCTACCTTCTTATAGATATAAGGTTCATCTATATTTTTGATGAAGTCAAACTCTTTGACTACAACATCAAAACAGATGTTCCAACTCCGCGATGCTTGCTTTAACCCATAAATGGATTTAAGCAGCTTGCACACCTTTCCGCTGCTCCCACTATCTACGAAGCTCTCTGGCTGAGTCATGTACACGCACTCTTCTAAATCACCGTTTAGAAAGGCGGTCTTAACACTATTTGCCAGATTTCGTAGTCATGGTATGCAGCAATGGCAAGTAAGATCCGGATGGACTTAAGCATAGCCACTGGAGAAAAGGTTTCGTCATAATCCACACCTGGTCGTTGACGAAAACCCTTTGCTACAAGTCTAGCTTTGAAAGTCTCAACTTTTCCATCTACACCAAATTTCTTTTTAAAAATCCACTTGCTCCCAATGGGTTTTACCCCTTCAGGAGCATTTTCCAAAATCCATACTTTATTGGTGTACATGGACTCCATCTCAGATCGCATTGCATCCAGCCATTTCACAGAGTCAGTACTTATGATGGCCTGCTCGAAACTAGTCGGGTCATCATCTTCCATGATGCAATCCTCACTTCCACCATCAATGAGAAAACCGTAGTATCTCTCAGGAGGATGAGAAACCCTGCTAGATCGACGGAGAGGCTGGGGTTCGTGGGGTACTATTGAATCCTCTGGTTCCACTAAATCTTCAGTTGTAGTTTGTGTTGCTAGAACCTCTTCCAGCTCTACCTCATCGCCACTAATTTCTTTTGCAAGAAATTCCTTTTCTAAAAAGGTGGCATGTTAAGCAACAAACACCTTTTATTGTTCACTGTGGTAGAATAGATATCCATACGATATGCTTGGATATCCTACAAACTTACAAAGAACTGATCGTGCCTCGAGTTTGTCCGGATTTTGCTTTTTAACATAGGCCGGACAACCCCATATCTTAACTCTTCTAAGAGATGGTCTCTTCCCATTCCATATCTCATATGGAGTGGTAGGCACTGATTTAGTTGGAACTCTATTCAATAGGTATATGGCTGTCTCCAGCGCATACCCCCAAAAGGAAATAGGTAACTCAGCTGTACTCATCATAGAGCGCACCATATCTAATAGGGTGCGATTCCTCCGCTCCGATACACCATTGTGCTGTGGTGTATAAGGAGGAGTAAGCTGAGAGAGAATCCCATTCTCTTTTAGATAATCTAGGAACTCACTGCTTAAGTATTCACCTCCTCGATCAGATCGAAGAATCTTAATACTTTTGCCCGTTTGGTTCTCTACTTCATGCTTATATTCTCTGAATTTCTCAAAAGCTTCAGACTTGTGTTTCATCAGAAACACATGTCCGTATCTAGAGAGATCGTCAATGAATGTAATGAAGTAGGATGAACCGTTCCTGGCATGCGTAGACATGGGATCGCATACATCACTATGTATTAGTCCTAAGAGTTCAGTAACTCTTTCTCCGTGTCCGCTAAACGGAGCTTTGGTCATTTTTCCTTTGAGACATGAATGGCAAGTATCATAAGATGATAATTCGAACGGATTCAAATAACCATCCTTATGTAACTTGGCCAGTCGTGTCGCATTGATATGACCAAGTCTACAATGCCACAAGTAGGATTCGTTCATATCTGAACTTTTCCTCTTGTGTGTGTTTTGTATATTCAGGACTGTATTCTGATTGAGAATGAATATGCCATTATGTAACGAGCCTGATGCAATCAACTTTTGATCTAGGAATATGTTCATAATATTATCCTTTACTACAAAATTATATCCTTCTTTACTTAATAAAGAAACTGATATAATATTGCACATCATGTTCGGTATATAATAGCACTCATTTAGAATTAGTGTATTACGACCTGGTAATACAAGGTGATATTCGCCAACTGCTTTAGCTACAATACTTGCACCGTTCCCTACTTGAACGGAATGATCACCTTTTCCCAGTTCTCTACCTTTTCGTAGCCCATGTAACAATTTACATATATGGGATCCTGATCCGGTATCCAATACCCAGGACGTAGGGTGAACTGAGAAACAGTTCTCAATAACTAACACACCTGAAGAAGATGCATCAACATGCATGTTCTTTTGGGCGGTGTGAGAATCCAAATATTCTCCTGTTTCCTGTTCAGTCTTATAACTCTTATAAGAAAGAACGGGTCCAACGTTCCTTTGCTCAGTACAATAATCAGGTTCAGTCAATACATCCATATTATTATCTTGATTATGGCCTGACATGGTCGCTACCTGGAGAGAGAGAGAAGAAAACACTTTAGCGTATGCTCTTCCAAGATTAGATTGGTTATTATCTTATCTAATCAGGATGTCTCCCACTATTTTTATCAAATCTACCTTCAAACCCTAAAAGGTAAGATTAGCCGGGATTAATTACACCCTACAATTTCGTTAATCTTTCAGCCAGATCAGTGTCGGTACTTTGAGGGAGGTTCCCCGTGCTTTCGCACGGACCTAATTAAAGTAAACCTCATTTTCCCAGAGGCGTAACCCCGTTAACACTTTTCTAGACACCTACTTGATCGGCTAATTTGTCCTGTGTAAAACTCTCCTAGGAGTAACTCTTACTCGCAGTGGGTATCGGGATCCAGCTATCTCATAGGAGGTATGCAATCTCATTGTAAATTTCAACACTTGAAATTCCCGATAATATTTTTACCCCTAGTATCTTATGACCTTGGCTAAGGTCAACAAATCATAAGTGCTAGTCAAGTTCAACCCGTCATTTCCTGATTGAATTAAACCCACCCGTACGACCCTTGGCTAAGGTCAACAAAGTCGTACGACTACCCTAACTCAATCACATCTCATGTTTTTAGCAGATAAATACTAATTAGCTACCGTACACCACGCCTTGGCTAAGGTCAACAAACGCAGCACGAATACTAACTAGTCTCTATCTGAAACGACGGAGGGATACGCAGGTTTTTCAGAAAACCCTGAGCGTAATGAACTTGATATCGTCGTAGAATCGAGTGATTTTGAAAAGGAGTGTTTTTTTAGGCTTCTAGTTTTGCTAAAGAGGTCACTCCCGGTGAAGGGATCTCGGCTCTTTCCCCATCGAATAAGGTGCAGGATATATCATATATACCGCTGTGCAAAGCAAGAACTATATAAGCTGTCAAAACTAAACCGCGAGTTTGTAGCATCTGCCAGTTTCGCTAAAGAGGTCACTCCCGGTGAAGGGATCTCGGCTCTTTCCTTATCGAATAAGGTGCAGGGCATATCATATATACCGCTGTGCAAAGCAAAAACTGTAGCTACCCTTTTTATAAAGTTTTGATTCTACAACATCTTTAGGTTTCTTTTCTTTTTATTAATCTCATTAATAAAATCCCATCAGCTTATGCTTCCTAAACATCACAGAAGGAACGAAAGCAGTAATATTTATATATCAGCATATATATATAGTATAAGCATTCTTCTCAGGCAGTAATATGATCTCATCACAGAACATTGCAACAGAAGAACATATATGAAATATTGGATATTCTAGGACGTCCGTGTTTTCAATACGAGCCTGTATAAAATACGGATTCCACGGTCGCGACGAATAGCTAAACCCACATCCCAAGACCCCTACGAGAGCGGCAAATAACACTGCCAATTCTAGGGTTAGGAGACCCGGTCTCGACTCCTCGAGATGGCCTCCTACTGGACCCTAGAACCCGGTTACTTGTGCTCCCCTCCTTGGGTCTACCTAATGCGGAAAAGTAAATAATATACAACGGTGACATCATCCGCAACCTGGAAGTGCCCCAATATAAAAGAATATTACATTACAAATGAATTTTACATGAATGAAAATAAAACCCTCATCTCACATAAAACCCCCGGCTATTCAGAATGCGACGATCCAATATAACATATCACAGCAACACATAATATCACATATCATCAACGTAAGTAAATATGCACATCCCAATTTTCGTTGACATATAGCAACGAAACCGGCGATATCACATGTTACACTTACGGTCACAGAAAAGAAAGTGTAAAACTACAACATTTGGAATCTACAATCATTTTAGACATCGTAAATCCGAAATATCACATACTTCGCATTTCATGCCTAACTCTATGAATTCCACATATTGTATCACATTCCAGATAAATAGACAGTATTAAACTTTTCGAACAGATAATCAAATGCCCAAAATTTCCTAAAGTGCTCAACACTTGAGCGAAGTTCAAATAATCCCAGAATATGTCACAGTACCAGTGATCCAGCCGTAGAAGGGTCAAGCCAACGCCTCACATGTGGCACGCCGTACTGCCCCAAACCCGAAGGTTCAAAAGGCAGTTCAAGACGGTCACATAATCGAGTTAAGGTTTGTGGTCTTCTAGAGGGTCCACCGCTTAACTTGTACAATTTCTCCGAAAGATTTAAACCCGATAAAAATTCAACACTTGAAAGTTTGCCGTGCCGGGATAAAGTGGGTTAATGATATCCGTTCAAATAGTTTAACAGTTTCTAAATATCCGGAAATAACAACGAATTTAAATATTCCGATTGAATCTACAATTACAAAGCAAACCCCAGAATATTCAACACTTGAATCACTTTAAAAATACCCAGAAGCATCAACCAGCACCTACGGATATTACCATGAAATCCACGTGTCCTAATTCCAAAATTCCGCCGCGGAACCGCCGCGAAAAGCATGTTTTCGCCGCGGTTCCGCCGCGGTTTAGTAGAGTTGTGGGCCCGTGTTTCATGGTAATTCTTAGAATTCCCTGCTGATTTTTTTAGGTATTTTTAATTCAGAAAAATCCCAGATTTTGAAAAATTTCCAGAGAGGGGGTTATTTTCGTCGGTTCGGGTTCGATCGGAGTTTTAACTTCGTAAACACATCGCCTAATGCTCTAGCTAGGCTCTGATACCACTGTAGGGTTCCTAGGCACACTAGTGAAGGTTCATATAGCATCAAACATGCCCGGATAAAAATTTAGACGTGCCGAACAACCCAAAGACATGATCTTTGCTAGATAATTAGGGTTAAGCATACAAGATTACACCTTTTAAGCTAAGTGTGAGGGATTACAACCTTTGTAGTCCGCTCCTTCGCTTCATAAGCTCCGAGTAGAAGTCCCTTCGCCGCGATCCATGATCTCCCGGACTCAAGAGAGGCTCCACGACTCGAACGATCCATGCTAGCTTGAAGTGTTCCAAATCTCCGATGATCTACGTCGAAGTATCAATAACTCAAGCTTTCTCACTCTAAAGAGATGAACACACTAATCTCATGGGCTAGATGAGATGAGAATGAGAGAGTAGTATTTATGCTTTCTTTTTAATTCACTTTCTCACAATTTATCATCACAAATGGAATTTCTAGTGAGCTCAAAATCAACAGAGAAGAAGATGATCATAGAAAAATGATAATTCCTTTTGTGATGAATAGAAATAAAAGTATATGATTGATGTATCAACCATGGTCAAGGATGAGTGGCTAATAGTTTGTAGAGAATAAACTAGAGTTAGGGTTTGGTTGGGTTAGCAATGAGTCATCAACAAATATCTTAACCATGACAAAAGAAAAAGCTTCTAGAAAGTGCAAGAAGCAACTAACCCTAATCAAACCCTAACCTCATTTAATCATCCTTAAACATGTTTAATAATAAATCATATCATGTCACAATAGTATATATCACATATATATTATATATTTGCAACAAAAGAAAATAATACAATTAACATATATCGCATATATATCAATGTATCATCCAGTGAGAAAATGAAATAATAAAGCAAGCCAATATTAGATAATGTAATAATATATCATATATATTATTATACATTAAATCATCGAATCAACACTTGATCCGACGATCCGGCTATATCGAATATAACCGACTAATATATCATGTACCGATTCATCGAATCAACACTTGATCCGATGTCCCGGTTCATATCTAAATATCACGAGAATATAATACGGTATCTCATATCGCATTATCCTCGGTCCTGCACATATCACATATGTGCCTCTACTTCGTTTCGCCTGAGCCAAGAAACCTCTGTGTAGGACTCTAAAGAATCGTCAATACGCCGGTAGCAGGTGATGATCATATCAAAACACCCACAAGCTGCAAGCGGTCAGCTAAACGTAACAGCCACCCAGGTATTGAGCGATCAGAAGATCAACAAGATAGCCTGTGCGTTCTCCTGTGAATCCAATCAGTAACACTCCCGTACAGTCCGGTCTGTTCGTCTGATATGTCGCATATCAAGTCTAGGGGTGGTAAACGTCAGACCCCAGTAACCGATAAGTCGTGTCGATGTGTGGCTCATAACGGGTCGAGAAACTACTAGTAACACTTACCAGTAAATCTCTATATCAGCCCTGGCCAGGGACTTCCAGTTATAGCCAATCGAACACAGCACAACATCAACTCCCTATACTGGGAGAGACGAATACCCTCCTATCGCTCATTGCCTCCATGTGATTCGGGACTGTACCCAAAAGCCACCGTTTTGCATGCCCTCTTGGACATGGTAAGGTGGAAATCAAAGCACAGTGGGAATCACACAAGACACTATGACGATCTCGGGTCTATAGACCACCCTGTACCAGTGTCACCGGAGAACTGCCATCTGACGTGTGGTATATCACCATCTGGGAGTTCTCGGCGAGTCCGTCCAGTGTACCCACTGAGCACCCGTACACCATCTCTGATGTCAAACACCGATGGATATGGGATCATCCATCGCCCATCATATGGGTCAAGATGCGTATACGCTAGTCTACTCTGGTGTATCGATGCCTTGTCTCGATATACCCTCGACTAGGAACAGTTATAGGATGTACTCATCAACTACCGTGGCCCTACTAGTATGATCTCATCATAGTCCCAGTAGTCGAGTACAGATCCTAAGGGCTTTATCAACATGTGAGAGAAAAACAGTAAACCAATACAAGTCAACATGTTAAGATAAAGTGAAACCAAATAGCATACTATCATGACGAGCAAGAAAGTCATCTCTATATATATCCAAGCATCCATTATAATATACATCATATGTACAACAATGGCCTCTAGGGCATATACATAACTAACAAAACTCTAGTCAAACAATCAATCAGTGGAATCACGTGTCCACACGTAATGAGCCCTTCAACCCACTAAAAAGGAATTAAAAAATATAACAAAATATCAGGAAATACCCCAATGGGGTATCACGTGTTCACACGTGACCAAGGGTCACGTGCTGACATTTAATAGGTTCCTGTGATCTCTGCTCTATAGAATTAAATTCTAGTCAAACAAAAATATAACAACACAGCCAGGAAATACCCCAATGGGGTATCACGTGCTCACACATGACCAAGGGTCACATGCTGGCACGTGATGATTCCTTAGCTCTGTTAAAAGGCAAAATTAAATTCTGAATAAAATATTTAATCAAGAGGGTCACGTGCCAACACGTGACAGGTTCCTAAACTCTTTAATTGACAGAATTAAATTCTATTTAATAGTAAAATATAGGGGGTCACGTGCCAACACGTGATAGACTTTTAAAAGCCTTCTGAAATAATAGAATTAAATTCTAATTAAGGGAAATCGAAGACCCTAACTGGGAAAATATTTCTTTAAATCTTTCCAAACAAAAAAGATGGTGTTCTGTAAAATGGAGCACCGTTGAATTAAAAATCTAATGGAGATTAAAAATTACTAATTTATGGAAAGATTTTATATAAGGAAATATTTCCCTAAAATTCACCAAGAATAACAGAAAGAATATCTTTTGGATTAAAAATCCAATGGTGAATAAAATTCACTGAGTGATCTAAAAGATCATGTTGGTTACAAAAATAACCAAAAATCTTTCAATGAAAGATTCACTAAACAAATTGATTCTTTTCTTTCTCCTATAAATAGGAGCCAAGAAGAAAAGAGAAGGGATCTTGGAATTTGGATTTTCTGGAGAAAAACAACAACAGAGAGAAAAAGAGAGAGGAGAATTTAATTCTCAAGAGAGAAAAGAAGATCTTTTCAGAGAAAAGAAACCCTAGGTGAGAAAGGGGAGAGAGATCTAAGCTCCATAAAATAAAAGAGAATTTAATTCTCAAATTTAAGAGTTTAACTCTTCTGATTAAGAACTTAGTTCTTCCTTTGGTTGAAGATCTGCAGAAGCAGATCTCCCCACAAGTTGAGAATTTAATTCTCATCGGGGAGATTCTGCCATGCAGATCCAAAACTTAGAGGGAGAATTGAGTTTAGAGAATTTAATTCTCCCAAATTTATAGGAATTTAATTCCTCTACATGAAACTAGGGTTTAACTCTATATGAGAATTTAATTCTCCCAAATTCATAGGAATTTAATTCCTCCAAACAGAACTAGGGTTTAATCCTATATGAGAATTTAATTCTCCCAAATAAGAATTTAATTATTCCACATACATAGGAATTTAATTCCTCTAAAACAGAGTTAGGGTTTAACCCTATAAAGAATCTAATTCTTAAAATAAGAGACTTAAAGCTCTCCATGCATGTAAAGAACTTGGTTACGTGGTAACACGTGACCCCCATCCTCAATGATCAGAAAAGAAAGAACAAGACTGGGTCACGTGCCCCTACGTGACCCCTAAAACAGATCCCTCAAAATGAGAAAGAAAAACTCGGAGGCAATGCCCCACGTGCTCCCACGTGACCCTCAAAATAAAGGGAACAAAGCCAAAGGCAGAATCAAATTTGGGCGCCCTCACGTGTCCCCACGTGACCCCTTAATAAACACTTTAATAATCAATACATGGATACCCATCACGTGCCAACACGTGATGGCCTGAAGACCAAAAGTGTTTAATACTTATTTGCAGATTTGATGGTAAAATAAAAGAGGTTTATCCCAATTCTCAGGCGCCTCACGTGACCCCACGTGACCACCCCATTTTTAGTGTTTAACACTATTTCGAGCATTTTGTCCCCAGTGTTTAACACTGTTTTAAAGCGCATCACGTGGGAACACGTGATCGCCAAATATCTTTTAGTGTTTAACACTATTTTAAAACCAATCTATCCCAAATTGGCTAAGTCTTCCAGAGGCAAGACTTCCCTTTGAATGAGCTTCAAATATATCCTTGTCCTCCAAAATTGATCATCCCATATGGCATATGAATGCTTAGCACTCAATAAAAGATAAAGACAATAATATTGTCAGAACCCAGACTCATGCTTAGCATTGCTAAATATAGTGGGACTGAGCCCAGAACAAATGTTCAACATTTTAAACTTAAGTAGACTTAGCCCAAACTGGCCATAAGTCCTCAATTCAGATTTAACTAAGCCCATGTGCTCATAACCTAATTAATTGATCTTAGTCCCAAATTGGACTACAGATCTCCCAATCAACTTTGGTTCAAGGGTACATCTCTTCACTCCTTCGATATCTGCCGTTGTAATCCTTCAACGTCTTCAGAGAAGTGACGGGTCCTGATAACCATACACTTCATAGACTATGACGTCTTTAAACTAGACTGTGGGGTCCTTAAACCCATGGACTATGATGTCCTTAACCATGGACCGAGATGTCCTTAAACTAACATTTGACCACTATGTCCTTAAACTGGTAATGGACCGCAACGTCCCTAAACTAAACAACAGAGCCCAAATACTCTTTTGTTGGATCTAAACGATCCTGTTAAGTTGATCTTAGTCTAAAATTAGGCTAACGTATTCTTAACATACGTTTAAGTTGATCTTAGTCTCAAATAAGGCTAACGTATCCTTAAACCCAACCCCCAAACCCAAATCTAAGAAGATACGGATTTAGACTAATCCACGCCCTACGGGCGACAACATAAATTAGTCTCCGTATACAATCCACGGGCAACCAAAAACAAAAAAACACCTACGACACGAAGTGACCATCTGGAGAAGGAAAAAGTGGTTACCGCGATGCGGTAGCGTAATTAACTGCAGAGGCTTGCGCCTGCAGGAAAGAGCGTCCCCACAATCAAAAACCCCTCAAACGAGGGGGAATCTGACGAAGTCTGCTACATCGGCCGCATCCGCCTAAACCTCCAATACACGGTGCCATAAATCAACTTGGTATCTTCGGAGAGATGGACGGATAGCACCAAATAGCATCTGCCCCCGAATTCAGGCCCAGACGTCCCAACGTCCCGGTCACGTCTTCTGGAGGGGAACAGATTCTGGCATGCCCGGTGGGATCTTTTCCTCTTTCCACTTCACACTTCGTGTGTCGTGTTCGTGAACGAATCGCGGTTTGATATGGTTGCCCTTGGGATCGAGGTACTAAGATTTGGTGTCTTGCTCATGGCAGAAAACAGAAGATCAATGGCTTCAACCTGCACTAGCTACAACTGCAACTCTCGCTCCGTCCCGTCCGGAGGAGTGACTTATGGGCCCCAAGCGGCCTCCATCTTCGCTATGCCGGTGGAACAGGTCACTCAGGCCACCACTGGATTGTTCTTCGGGACCATGCTCCCGCCAACGAGCTTCGGCGCTCCTATACCATCACAGGAAGCTCCCAAAAAGTCGGTCTTTGATCGGCTTCCAACTACTGCGGCCCCTCTCAATGGGTCTCCTAACTCCACTGCCTCTAACAGACTGGGCAAGAGCTCCAACGGGCCTATGAAGAAGCCCGCAATACCAGAAAGGGTTATTCCAAAGAGGATAGCCATCCCTGCCCCAGAAGTCATCAAAGCGGTTTCTCCTGCCAAAGGGCCGATCTTCGCTCGACTGACTGTTCCGGCTTTTGCCACAAACGAAGTCGTCAAAACTTCTCCCCCTACGCGAAAGTCTTCTTTTGATAGGTTGGCTGTCCCCACTCAACAGACGTCGGTCTTCAAAAGGCTGGTACCGGAAGCGCCTGACCAGAACAAGGGGCATGACAAAGCCATCCCCATAGCCAAACCAACACCATCTGCGCGACATGCTCGCCGTTACCACTGGCGCCGAGTAAGGAAGGCTGGGGGTAGCTCTCCGTCTGGATTTACTCCACTAGCTCCAACGGTGGAGATTGATGCTGCTGTTCCAACCGGGAACAGCTTTGAGCTGCTTAACAGGGTGTGCAGGAATTCACACACCACCGTACTAAAAAGATCTCCTCCACCAGTGGAGAATGTTACAGAAATGGAGCCAGAGCAGCCCCTTCAGCGGCTGTCCTCCAAAATTTACAAAGTCTGGCATCAGGTCCAAGAATCGGTGATCGACCAGGACTTCTCTCGCTGGCCAAAGAAGCTCAAAGCTCAGTAAGAAAAGAGCCGTCTCGTGGTACCACAAAAGACATCATCCGTCTGGGTGCCCGCCGCAACGGCTCCCTCAACATTAACCGCTCAAAAAAGAAGGAGGCCAGAGAAAGCCCCCGTGACCATAGCAAACCGCAAGGACGTTGAATCTAAATGCCCTAAGTCCGGAGGCATGGTAGTGCATACCGTTTATATGGCTTCCGGAAAAGAGGAAAGCCGTGCTTCTATGGGTCATCGACCGCTTACCCGATCGATAACGAAGGCTCAGAAACAACAGCAGCAGAAACTTCAGGAGATGCTGACTGCAATGGCCGCACTCACTGGGCCAAAAGAAAATCTAGAAACCTCAGAGCAGCGTCGGGAACAAGAAACTGATACCGAGTTCTTCCGAAGAATGTGTAGGGTTCCTCGGCACTCTAATGGAGTCTCACAAGTGATCAAACATGCACAAATCAAATTTTACAAGTGCCTATAAACCCTAATACGGATCGTTAACTAGATAAATAGGCGAAGCATGCAAGTAAACGGAAATATAGCTAAAGGAAAGGGGCTACAACCTTTGTGGATCCGGTCCACCATTTCCTAAGCTCCACGATGATCTCCCTCCGCTGTCCAAATCGAACTCACGACTCTAGCATTGGCATCATCGAAGAATGGGCGGGCTTGATCGTCGGTTCGATGCCGAAGATGATCTACGTCGAAGCATCACAAGAACAAGCTCCAACTTCACCATGCTTTGAAAACTTGTGAAGTAAACACCCTATACAACTTGGCAAGAGGTAGAGGATGAAGAAATAGGAAGTGGGTAGACTTTATATTTGGATTTCTCACTCAATTTCACTAGTTGCCATTGATGGCCACTAGCTTTCTTCATGTTGAAGAAGATGAAGATGAAGAAAAAGAATATGATAAGTATTAAGTAAATGATAAATAAATCAATACTTATCATTTACTAACCCTTGGTTAGTTGTAGAGAATGGACCATGGTTAACTTGAATGGTTAGGGTTAAGGATGAGACAAGAATGGTGGACTAATTCAAAGCTTCAAGAATCTTCAACTAGCAAACAAAAATAGCAACCATTCTTTTCTCATCTTTTTCCAAAATAAATAAATAAATAAATAAGAAAAAAGAAAACCCTAATCATAATCTTAACCATGGTCTAATTCTTTACACTAACCCTAGCTTGCATGTATCATCAAACATGATACAATCATGTGCACAAAATATATCACATATGCAATGTGCACAAACCAAGTGAGTAAATCCATTTAAAGTGAACCAATACTAGTTAATGCAAAGTAATATATCAAATATATAATTATACATTAAATCATTAAATCAACACTTGATTCAATGATCCGGTCATGTCGCATATAACCGGCTAGTATCCAATATATCGGCTTATCGAATCAATCCTTGATTCGATAACTAGGTTATATCGCATACAACCATTCGACACATTCATCGCGAGAATGAAATACGGTACACATACACGCATTATTCTCGGTCCCGCACATATCTCATATGCGCTCCTATTTCGTTTCGCTTGAGCCAGGAAACCTCTGTGTAGGACTCTAAAGACTCGTCAATACGCCGGTAGCGGATGATGATCATATCAAGCACCCACAAGCCGCAAGCGGTCTGCTAAACGTAACGGCCACCCGGGTATTGAGCGATCAGAAGATCGACGAGCAAGCCCGCTCACACTCCTGTGAATCCAACCAGTAACACTTACCGTATAGTTCGGTCTGTTCGTTTGATATGTCGCATATCTCGCCTAGGGGTGGTAAACGTCAGACCCCAGTAGCTTGATAAGTCATGCCGACGTGAGGTCCATAACATTCGTGAAACTACTGATAACACTTACCAGTAGGTCACTGCAACCCTGGCCAGGGATTTCCTGTTATGGCCAGTCGAGCATAGCACAACATCAACCCCCAATACCGAGAGAGACGAATCCCCTCCTATCGCTCATTGCCTCCATGTGAATCGGGACTGTACCCAAAAACCACCTGTTTGCACGACTCAGTAGAGCCGTGGTAGGGTGGAAATCAAAGCACAGTGGGAGACACACAAGACTCTATGACGATCTCGGGTCAACAGACTAAGCTGTACCAGTGTCACCAGAGAACTGCCATCTGACGTGAGGTATAATACCATCTGGGAGTTCTCGGCGAGTCCGTTCAGTGTACCCAGTCTCCACTGAGCACCCGCATACCATATTCGATGTCAAACACCAATGGATATGGGATCATCCATCGCCCATCACATGGGTCGAGAAGATATACGCTAGTCTACTCTGGAATATCGATGCCCCGTCTCGATATTCCCACGACTAGGAACAATGAAGGATGTACTCATTGACTACCCAGGCCCCACTAGTATGATCTACATCATAGTCCTGGAAGTCGAGTACACATCCTAAGGGCTTTATCAACATGTAATCAGAGAGACAGAAAGTATACATGTTAAGATAAAGTGCAACCAGATAGCTTACTATCATGTCGAGCAAGAAAGTCCTTCCTATATATGTCCCAACATCCACTACAATATACATCCAATGTACAGTAATGGCCTCTAGGGCATACATATAACTAACAATCTCCCACTTGCACTAGGGCCATCTGTAGCAGTGGTTGCAGTATCACATACTCAACCATCCCCTAAAAGTCTCTCTTTGGGAAAAAGGCCTTCATGAGTGGATCCGCCGTGTTGTCCTCTGAGTCTTCTCTCCTAACCTCGATCACCCTGGAGATCAACTATCTCCATGATCAGGTGATGCTGCCTCAGAATTTGTCTGGGTCACTGATGGGACCAGGGTTCCAGGGCCAAAGCCACACTTCCATTGTCATACAATGGCAGGAACCTAGTTCATCTTATGAACCAATATACATCCAAACTTCCTCTTTGGTAGTATCTTTAATAGCGATGTTACCAGCCTTTATCGTCTAGTTTGTCACGGTATCTAGCTTGGAAACCATCCAACATACCGTCCCTTTACTAAGGGTAAAGACAACGCCTGTGACTGACATTCAGTCGTCTTTATCACCCTGGAACTCTTCCAGTGATTCTCCCCAGGATCGATTGATACCATCTCACTACAACTAGTGAGTATCCTAACATCCAATTAAATCTATCTCATAGATCCAAAGCTTAGGATTTAGTATGTATCACTTTGATCCTATATGGAAAATCATTGTGATAAGCGGAGATTGATCGAGCGTAGCATAGGAAACTCCTTCCCTAACAAGAGTATGTCATCCACGTACTCTACGAGGATCGACACCATACTCCCTACTACCTTTTTGTTTATACAAGGTTCATCTACCATTTTTATGATGTCAACTTCTTTGACTAATCCATCAAAACAGATGTTCCAACTCCGCGTTGCCTGCTTTATCCTATAAAGCATCTTGCACACGTTTCCGCTGCTCCCACTGTCTATGAGGAACTCTGGCTGTATTCTTATAGACGTTCTCTTCTAAATCAATATTTAGAAAAGTAGTCATGGCACCCAACCACCAGATATCGTAGTCATGGTATGTAGCCGTGGCAAGTAGGATCTGGATGGACTTAAGCATAGTCCCTGGAAAAGGTTTCATCATTATCCGTGCCTGGTCGATGACGAAAACCTTTAACAAGTCTAGCTTTGAAAGTCTCAACTTGTCCATCTACACCAAGTAATCTTCTCAAGATATACTTGCTCCTGATGGGGATTTAACCCTTCAGATATCGCAACCAAAGTCCATACTTTGTTGGTGTATATGGATTCCATCTCAGATTGCTAAGCATCCAGCCATTCTTACAGAGTCCCTACTCTTGATGGCCTGCTCGAATCTAGTTGGGTCATCATCTCATGATGCAATCCTTGCTCCCACTGTCATCGAGAAACCGAGGTATCTCTCAGGTGGGTGAGGAACCCTACTAGATCGGCGGAGAGGCTGAGGTTCGTCGGAAACTATTGAATCCTTTGGTTCTGTCAAATCATTAGCAGTTTTGTACAGCCGGAACCTTTCCAGTTCTACAGAACCGATCTTGCCTCGATCTTGTCCGGATTTTGCTTTTGACATAGGCCAGACAATCCCAAATCTTAACTTACTTAAGAGATAGGCTCTTCCCATACCATATCTCATATGGAATGGTGGGCACTGATTTGATTCGAACCTAATTCAATAGGTATGCAGCTTCTCAAGCGCATAACTCCCAAAAGGAAATAGGTAACTCAGTAATACTCATCATAGAGCACACGATATCTAATATTTTGTTCTCCGCCCCGATACACCGTTGTGCTGTGGTGTATTCAGAGGAGTAATACTGAGAGAGAATCTCATTTTCCTTTAGAATAGTCCAAGGATTCCATGCACAAGTATTCTCCTCCCTGATCTCATCATAGGACATAATACTTATACCCGTATTTTGGTTCTCTACTTCCTACTTATATTCTGTGAATACCTCAAAAGGTTCGGACTTATATTTCAACAGGAATATATGACTGAATCTTGAGAGATTATCAGAGAATATAATGAAGTATAAAGAACCAGTCCTGGCATGTGTAGACAGGAGACCTTACATACATCATCATGCATCAGTCCCAAGAGTTTACTAACTCTTTCTCAGTTTCCAGTAAACAGAGCTGGTGTCATTATATCTTTGTGACATGACTGGCAAGTTTCACAAGATGTAAATTCAAACTGATTTAAATATGCATCTAAATGTAACTTCAGCTAGTCGGGTCGCATTGATATGACCTAGTCTACAATACCTCAAGAAGAATTTGTTCATTTCTGAACTCTTCCTCTTGTGTGTGTTCAGTATACAAGGAACTGTAGTTTGATTTAGAATGTCAATGCTTTTAGATAACGTGCCTGAACCGATCAACTTTTGATATAGGAAATGTTCAAAACATTATCCATCAATACAAAATTATATCCTTTCTTTACTAATAAAGAGACTGATATGATTTTGTATATCAGGTTCGGTATCTAACAGCATTTGTTCAGAATCAATGTATTCGTAATACAGGGTGACAGTGACCAACAGACTTGGCTGCAACACTTGCCCCGTTTTCTGCCTCATGAAACTTATCACCCGTTCTCAGTTTTTCTACCTTTTTGTAGCCCTATGTAACAGATTACATATCTGGGATCCTGATCCGGTATCATATACCCAGGATGCAGAGGATACTGAGAAACAGTTCTTTGTAATGAACACACCCGAAGGAGATGCATCATATGCACTTTCTTCGTTTGGGCGGCATAGGAATTCTGGTATTCCCCTATTTCCTGCTCTGTCTTATAACAATTATAAGTTGGAGCGGGACCAACGTTCCCCAGCTCAGTATAACAAGCGGGTTCGGTCAATACATCTAATGTTATTATCTTGATTAAGGCGTGATATGGTCGCTACCTGGAGAGAGAGAGAAGAAAACACTCTGCGTGCGCTCTTGCAAGATCAGATTGGTTATATATTTTATCTAATCAGGATGGCTCCCACTGTTTTTATCAAATCTTCCTTCAAACCTTAAAAGGAAAGACTAGCCGGGATTAATTACACTCTACAAGTTCGCCAATCTTTCAGCCAGGCCAGTGTCGGTACTTTGAGGGAGGTTCCCCGTGCTTTCGCACGAACCTAATTATAGTAAACCTCGTTTTCCCAGAGGCGTAACCCCGTTGACACCTTTCTAGACACCTACTTGATCGGCTAATTGTAAAGTGCAAAACTCTCCCAGGAGTAACAATTACTCGCAGTGGGTATCGGGATCCAACTATCACATAGAAGGTATGCAATCTCATTGCAAATTTCAACACTTGAAACTCCCGATAAAGGTTTTTACCCCTAGCACCTATGACCTTAACTATGGTCAACAAATCACAAGTACTAGTCAAGTTCTACCCGTCATTTTGTGATTAATTAGACCCACCCACATGACCCTTAACTAAGGTCAACAAAGTCACGCGACTGTCCTAACTAATCGCATCATATGCGGTGTAGGAAGACATCACTTAGCTACCGTACACTGTGCCTTGACTATGGTCAACAAACACAGCACGAATACTAAGTACTCTACTTCCTAAAATGACGGAGGGTTGCTGCTGGTTTTTGTGAAAACCTTTAACGCTTTGAACTTGATCTCGTTGCGGAATCAAATGGTTTTTAAATGGAATGTTTTTGAGGCTTTTCTAGTTTTGCTAAAGGGGTCACTCCCGGTGAAGGGATCGTCGGCCCTTTCCTCGTCGAATGAGGTGCGGGATATATCATATATATCACTGTGCAAAGCAGAAACTATAGAAGCGATCAAAAGACAAACCGAGGGTTGTAGCATCTGCCAGTTATTGCTAAAGGAGTCACTCCCGGTGAAGGGATCTCGGTCCTTTCCTTATCGAATAAGGTGCAGGATGTTCTACAAGGAACACCACGATGCAAAGCAAGAACTGTAGCTACCTGTTTTATTTTGAAATTCGATTCCACAACATCAATTAGGTTTATTTTCTTTCATTAATCTCATTAATGAATATCCCATCAATTCAGTCCACCTAATCAACACAGATAAATATAACGTACGCTTATGCCATCCGCATTCGCCTCGATGTCCCGTCTGCACCGTTAGGTTAGGTAACTAACGCCAGAGCGAGGCAGGGCTAGCGCGGGTGTAAAACATAAGCAACGTCTATATAATATATCATATATACTATATATAATACCTGTCACAGAACATCACATGATCACAGATAAATCACAGCAGAAGAAACATATGAAATATTGGATATACTAGGACGTCCGTGTTTTCAATACGAGCCAGTATAAAACACGGATTCCACGGTCGTGATGAATAGCCAATCCCACACCCCTAGACCCCTACGAGAGCGGCAAGCAACCCTACCAATTCTAGGGTTAGGAGACCCGGACTCGACTCCTCGAGTTGGTCTCCCACTGGACCCCAGAACCCGGTTACTTGTGCTCCCCTCCTTGGGTCTATCCTAATGCAGAAAAGTAAATAATATACAAGTGGTGACAACATCCGCAACCTGGAAGTGCCCCAATAAAAGAATATTACATACAAGTTTTTACATGAATGAAAATGAAAAACACTCATCTCACGTAAAAACCCCCGGCTATTCAAACACGACGATCCAATATAACATATCCAGCAACACATAACATCACATGTCATCAACGTAAGTAAATATGCGCATCCCAATTGTCGTTGACATATAGCAACGAAACCGGCGATATCACATATTACACTTACGGTCACAGAAAAGAAAGTGTAAAACTACAACAGTTGGAATCCGCAACCTCCTCAGACATCGCATGCCTGACCAAATGAATTACTTAGACATCGCATGCCTAACAATTATAAACCCCGCATTTTAGTCTCAAAATCGAAAACACTTTTCAATATCAAGTCGGGCAATTCAACAGGATTCCCGACATTCTGATCGAATACTCGTCGCAAACTTTAGTAGATGGCCGCACCCCCGACGCCGTCGACAAAGTGCACCAAGGCGGAACACCGCTGCCGCGAGCACCCGAACGGATGCTTTCGGCGACGGGGTTCTCCTACAGTCACTTGGTCGGGGCTATGGAGTGAGGCTGTCTATTAAGTTTACCCGGCGAGTATCCGCGTACGCTACGTGATTGCGACGGACTTTTGATCGCATCAAAACTCCGTGGCAACCGATCAAGTGAGACTAAACTGCTATGTTTATAATATTCATTCCGTTATCTCATAACTATTTGTGAATTCCAATTATTGTATCACATTCCGGATAAACAGAAAATGCTAAACTTTTCGATCAAACAATCGAACACCCAAGTTTTCCCGATACTACTCAACACATGAAATAAGTCTAACAACATTCAGTTCGTGCCTCAGTACCAACGGTCCAGCCGTAGAAGGGTCAAGCCAACGCCTCACATGTGGCACGCCGTACTGCCCCAAACCCGAAGGTTCAAAGGGCAGTTCAAGACGGTCACATAATCGAGTTAAGGTTTGTTGTCTTCTAGAGGGTCCATCGCGTTACTTGCACTACTTAGAACGTCGTTAAACTACGGAAAAATCCAACAATTGGAAATTTCCCGGCAGGGGAAAAAGTGGGTATTTATATCCGGTCGAACTTTTTAACATATTCTAAAAATACCCGGAAAAGCACACCGACAAAATTAGACAGTCCGATCGAATACACCGAGTCCCCAATACAACTCAGAAAATGCAACTCTGGAAAAAATTATTAAAAATCCCCAGGAAAACCAGCACACACAACTAAGAATTACTGTGCAAAATTTGTTAGTTGTATGTATGCCCTAGAGGCCAGTATTGTACAGATTATGTATATTATATTGGATGCTTGGACATATATGAGATGACTTTCTTGCTCGACATGATAGTATGCTATCTGGTTGCTCTTTATCTTAACATGTACACTAGTCTCTTTATACTGTCTTATAGTTACATGTTGGTAAAGCCCTTAGGATTTGTACTTGACTACCTGGACTATGATGCAGATCATACTAGTGGGGACATGGTAGTCCATAAGTACATCCTTCAAGGTCCCTAGTCGTGGGTGTATCGAGACGGGGCATCGATATACCAGAGTAGACTAGCGTATACGCTTCTCGACCCATGTGATGGGCGATGGATGATCCCATATCCATTGGTGTTTGACATCAGAGATAGTATACGGGTGCTCAGTGGAGACTGGGTACACTGGACGGACTCGCCGAGAACTCCCAGATGGTATTATACCTCACGTCAGATGGCAGTTCTCAGGTGACACTTGTACAGGTTAGTCTGTAGACCCGAGATCGTCATAGAGTCTTGTATGATTCCCACTGTGCTTTGATCTCCACCTTACCACGTCCATGAGGGCGTGCAAAACGGTGGTCTTTGGGTACAGTCCCGAGTCACATGGAGGCAATGAGCGATAGGAGGGGTTTCGTCTCTCCCGGTATTGGGGGTTGTTGTTGCGCTGTGCTCGATTGGCCGTAACAGGGAAGTCCCTGGCCAGGGCTGATCAGAGATTTGCTGGTAAGTGTTACCAGTAGTTTCTCGACCCGTTACGAGCCTCACATCAGCACGACTTATCGGGTTATTGGGGTCTGACGTATACCACCCCTAGACTTGATATGCGACATATCAGACGAAGAGACTGGACTGTATGGTAAGTGTTACTGGTCGGATTCGCAGGAGTGTGAGCGGGCTAGCTCGTCGATCTTCTGATCGCTCAATACCCGGGTGGCCGTTACGTTTAGCAGACCGCTTGCGGCTTGTGGGTGCTTGATATGATCATCATCTGCTACCGGCGTATTGACGAGTCTTTAGAGTCTTACACAGAGGTTTCCTGGCTCAAGCGAAACGAAATAGGAGCGCATATGAGATATGTGCAGGACCTAGAATAATGCGTGTATGTGATACCGCATTTCATTCTCGCGATATATGTTTCGAATGGTTATATTCGATATGACCTAGTTATCGAATCATTGATTCGATAAATCGATGCATTGAATACTAGTCGGTTATGTGCGACATGACCGGATTATTGAATCAAGTGTTGATTTAATGATTTAATGTATAATTATATATTTGATATATTACTTTGCATTAACTAGTATTGGTTCACTTTAAACGGATTTTTCTCACTTGATGCACATTGTATATGTGATATGCTTTCGTGGACTTTTTTGTATCATGTTTGATGATACTTGATCATTTAGTTAAGTTTTTTGTATCATGTGTGATAATTAGGGTTTTGCATATTCATTTATTTATTTATTTGTTTATTTATTTATTTGAAATGAGTTATGATAAGAATGGTGGCTAAGTTCGTTTTATATTGAAGCTTCATGAAGCTTTGACTTTGCTAACCATCCTTATCTTCATGCTTAACCCTAACCCATCCAAGTGACCATGGTTAATTCTCTACACTTAACCCTAGTTCAAGTTATGATAAGTATTTGATTTAAAATTTATTTTTATCACAAGACTTATCATATTCTTTTCTTGAGCACATCTTCTTCTTCTTCTTCAAGCTTGCTACAACAATGGCAACTTGAGATCTAGTGAGATAAATCCAATTCTAAAGTGAACCCACCTCCTATTTCTTCACCCTCTACCTCTTGCCAAGTTGTTTTGGGTGTTTACTTCACAAGTTTCATAAGTTTGTGAAGTCGGAGCTTGAGTTTGTGCAACCTCGACGTAGATCGTCTTTGACACAAAGCCGACGATCTATTCCGCACGTTTCTCCGATGAAGCCGTCACGAGAGTCCAAGCTTCAAGATGGACAGCGAGAAGACTTCGTTGCGGAGCCGTGGAGGTGGATATCCGGATCTACAAAGGTTGTAATTTCCGTATCCTAGTAGTTAAGTGTTAACTAGCTTTTAGTTTCGCCTAGAATTCTAGCGACGATCCGTAGTCTAGGGTTTCTCGGCACCAAAAATTTTAAAATGGCATGTTCGATGCCTTGTGAGACCACTATAGGGTGCCTAGGAACCTTTCAAAATTGGATGCACAAAATGACAAAAGGGCCGCGGATCCGCCGCATGAGCCTCCTGTAAGGCCGCGGATCCGCGCCTCCTTTATGGAATCAAGCCCTCGAATTTTACAGTAACCCTTATATCTTCCTGCTGATTTTTCTGAATATTTTTAATTCACAAAAAACCACGAATTTCAAAAAAGTCCAGAGAGCATTTTTAGGTTTGGGTTTTGGGTCGATCGGACTTCTAATTCCGTCGGGACTTCGCCTAAGGCTCTAGCTAGGCTCTGATACCACTGTAGGTCAGGCAGCAACCCCATCCAATGGAGTCGCCGTGGCACCAACGGGTCCCTCAGCAGCTACTTTTTACGCATGCCCCCTCGCGAGGACTACAACCCGCCGGAACACCTTCCGGTCTCAGGACACCCTGGGGGTAAGAGCCTATGCTTCGCCACACTGTCACACAGTGAGAACCCCCCATAGGTCGACATCCAATGTCTAGTAGCTCTGATACCACTGTAGGGTTCCTAGGCACTCTAATGGACTCTCACAAGTGATCAAACATGCACAAATCAAATTTTACAAGTGCCTATAAACCCTAATACGGATCGCTAACTAGATAAATAGGCGAAGCAAGCAAGTAAACGGAAATATAGCTAAAGGAAATGGGCTACAACCTTTGTAGATCCGGTCCACCACTTCCTAAGCTCCACGATGATCTCCCTCCGCTGTCCAAATCGAACTCACGACTCTAGCATTGGCATCATCGAAGAATGGGCGGGCTTGATCGTCGGTTCGATGCCGAAGATGATCTACGTCGAAGCATCACAAGAACAAGCTCCAACTTCACCAAGCTTTGAAAACTTGTGAAGTAAACACCCTATACAACTTGGCAAGAGGTAGAGGATGAAGAAATAGGAAGTGGGTAGACTTTATATTTGGATTTCTCACTCAATTTCACTAGTTGCCATTGATGGCCACTAGCTTTCTTCATGTTGAAGAAGATGAAGATGAAGAAAAAGAATATGATAAGTATTAAGTAAATGATAAATAAATCAATACTTATCATTTACTAACCCTTGGTTAGTTGTAGAGAATGGACCATGGTTAACTTGAATGGTTAGGGTTAAGGATGAGACAAGAATGGTGGACTAATTCAAAGCTTCAAGAATCTTCAACTAGCAAACAAAAATAGCAACCATTCTTTTCTCATCTTTTTCCAAAATAAATAAATAAATAAATAAGAAAAAAGAAAACCCTAATCATAATCTTAACCATGGTCTAATTCTTTACACTAACCCTAGCTTGCATGTATCATCAAACATGATACAATCATGTGCACAAAATATATCACATATGCAATGTGCACAAACCAAGTGAGTAAATCCATTTAAAGTGAACCAATACTAGTTAATGCAAAGTAATATATCAAATATAAAATTATACATTAAATCATTAAATCAACACTTGATTCAATGATCCGGTCATGTCGCATATAACCGGTTAGTATCCAATGTATCGGCTTATCGAATCAATCCTTGATTCGATAACTAGGTTATATCGCATACAACCATTCGACACATTCATCGCGAGAATGAAATACGGTATCACATACACGCATTATTCTCGGTCCCGCACATATCTCATATGCGCTCCTATTTCGTTTCGCTTGAGCCAGGAAACCTCTGTGTAGGACTCTAAAGACTCGTCAATACGCCGGTAGCGGATGATGATCATATCAAGCACCCACAAGCCGCAAGCGGTCTGCTAAATGTAACGGCCACCCGGGTATTGAGCGATCAGAAAATCGACGAGCAAGCCCGCTCACACTCCTGTGAATCCAACCAGTAACACTTACCATATAGTCCGGTCTGTTCTTCTGATATGTCGCATATCTCGCCTAGGGGTGGTAAACGTCAGACCCCAGTAGCTTGATAAGTCATGCCGACGTGAGGTCCATAACATTCGTGAAACTACTGATAACACTTACCAGTAGGTCACTGCAACCCTGGCCAGGGATTTCCTGTTATGGCCAGTCGAGCATAGCACAACATCAACCCCCAATACCGGGAGAGACGAATCCCCTCCTATCGCTCATTGCCTCCATGTGAATCGGGACTGTACCCAAAAACCACCTGTTTGCACGACTCAGTAGAGCTGTGGTAGGGTGGAAATCAAAGCACAGTGGGAGACACACAAGACTCTATGACGATCTCGGGTCAACAGACTAAGCTGTACCAGTGTCACCAGAGAACTGCCATCTGACGTGAGGTATAATACCATTTGGGAGTTCTCGGCCAGTCCGTTCAGTGTACCCAGTCTCCACTGAGCACCCGCATACCATCTTCGATGTCAAACACCAATGGATATGGGATCATCCATCGCCCATCACATGGGTCGAGAAGATATACGCTAGTCTACTCTGGAATATCGATGCCCCGTCTCGATATTCCCATGACTAGGAACAATGAAGGATGTACTCATTGACTACCCAGGCCCCACTAGTATGATCTACATCATAGTCCTGGAAGTCGAGTACACATCCTAAGGGCTTTATCAACATGTAATCAGAGAGACAGAAAGTATACATGTTAAGATAAAGTGCAACCAGATAGCTTACTATCATGCCGAGCAAGAAAATCCTTCCTATATATGTCCCAGCATCCACTACAATATACATCCAATGTACAGTAATGGCCTCTAGGGCATACATATAACTAACAGAATGCTCGAGAGGAAAGAAAAAGAGGCTGTAGAGCATGCAGCCAATATAAAATGAATGGCTCTTTCGTTTCAAGACATGGCTGGCATGATGTTACAGCCGGAACCTCCAGCTGAAGACCCCCCGATCATCGTTGAAGACGACAGAGGGGAGACATCGAACCCTCCTCAGGCTCTTTCAGCAGCCAAAGAGGAGACCATCTCCAAGGCCGCTCTAGATGATTACATTGCTCAGCAAATACGAGCTCACCAGGCGAATGAAGCGGCTGGGCAGATCGTTAAAACTGGACGACCCTATCCAGGCTGGTATTACCAAATAAGCTATCCGCCGGGATATACGATCCCTAAATTTCATATATATAAGGGGACGGCAAATCCGCATCAGCACATCGCTCAATTCAGAGCCTTGTGCGGCAACACCGGGGGTGATGATAAACTTCTGCTTCGCCAATTCGTTGGCAGCTTGTCAGAGACAACGTTCGAATGGTACTCTGAACTTCCAAACGACTCTGTCAAGACATTTGCAGAGATGGAACTGCTGTTTACGCAGAGATTCGCGAGTGCTAGTGAACGCACCCCAATAACGACATTGATCAATGCCAGGGTGAAGCCAGGTGAAACGTGGGTGCAGTACGCAATACGGTGGCGAAATTTATGGTCAAAATGTGAGCAGCGCATCGAGGAAGCGCCGGCAGTGGGCATGTTCGTGGGCACTCTTGACCTTCAAGCAACTATTTCCCAATTCATGATCTTCAAGCCGACCACATTCCAGGCCTTGATCGACAAACTGGCCCAAATGGACCAAATGGGTCATAGACCGTCTCCTTCAAAGCCGGAGCCGCGGAGCGAAAATGGTAAAGGGAAAGTGACCTTCGTCGCGAATACTCAACAGCAACCCAGTAGCCCAAAAATAACTGATCGCCTAGAAGAGAGGCAGCAATTCTATAATGAGAAGATGAAGCGCCCTTATTCATTTCTCCGGGACAAGACGAAAAGATTGTTCGAGCTAGCGGTGCGCAACAGGCTCATCAATCTGCCGAATCCAAAACGACCGTTGCAACCCGGCGAGGCTAATAGTCCCAATTATTGCCCCTACCATCAAACGGTAAGCCATCCAATTAAAAATTGCTTCGTCTTCAAGGGCTGGATTGAAGACCAGTATCAACAGGGTAAATTTGCCCTGTCCGAGAATTGGAAGGTAAACCCACTACAGCCACACGCTCCCAAGAAGACGGACACACCGGGGGCATCATGCTCCTTCATAGAAGAAGCTCCATGGGAGGTCGCTGTAAGTGCACGGCGGCGCCCCGGCCGTCGATCCGACGCCGGAAACGCGGAAACGAAAAACTTTGTGAAACTTACAAACAGGCACCACCGCGCACTTTTAACCCGGATCGGGCCATTAACCTAGCTACTAGCAAACTAAAAGATGGGTGAAGAGATATACCAAGCGATCCGTGTCCTTCGGTCTTCGTCTCCACTCCGATCTCTCGCGGAATCTCCGTCCGTCACCTCCTCGTCGGAAAGGGCACCACGTAGCCGGGTTCGTTTACGGGCTCCCACCTCTGGACAGAGGCAACTCGGGCATGAAGTTGGCCAGCCGACGCGTCCAAGATTTGCTGTAGATGTAGTGTAGTAACTTGTCTCTTTAGGGTTTATGAAGTTGCCATGGATGTGGAGGTGGAGAAAGAAAAAGAGCTATGGAAGAATGGAGCTATCATTTTCTTGTAAAGAATGAGATGAAGGAAAAATACCACACCCCCTAAAATCAATCTCTCCCCATCTCCTAATGTGGCCGGCCCCTACAAGAAATGGGTGGTGGAAAAAATTGCAAGCAATGCAAGTGGAGAAAAGAATATGAATAATGATAAATATAAGTCACACCAACCTCTCATCCAAATCCAACTCAATACACATCTCATTAATGCAAAGGAAAAGATGGATAAAGCATCTCATGATTATGAAGCCACAAATGCAAGAAACCCTCCATAATAAGTAATTTGCACAATTGCAAATTACCCCCTCCATCGGAAAAGTCCGGCCGTGAAGGAAAAATAGAAAACTGGACGGAACGGAATGCAAATTGGCAACTTCAGAAAACTGATCCCGTAATAAATTACAGGAAAACCCCACGACTGCATATACATGCCCTCATTTATATTCCCACTGAATACAAATGCAAAGAGACAAAACTACACTGTCTAATACTAGGATCCGGCTTAAGCCAAAGCCGGCTAGTAAAAATCCGTCCAATCACGATCCGTGCAACACCGCACGTATCTGATCGAACCCTGCCATATCTCCATACGGCCTCTACAACATTTCGCCCGAAACCTGAGTAACTGTGTGTGGTGGACTCTAAAGACTCGTCAATACTATGGCTGTGGATTTAACCACTAGCACGTCAGAGGTATTAGCCATACGTGACGGGCCACCAGCTATTGACCAAAGGGACGTCGATGAGCGAACTCATCCTGACACCCTACTGAGCCTGTCAGTGACAATATCCGTACAGTCTGGTCCGTTCGTCTATGAGCATCGCATAGCGGGCCTAGGGGGTTGGTAAAAGTCAGACCCCCAACAGCGGTACAAGTCATGTCGGAGTGTAACCCAGAACACCCTGAGATACTACTGGAATACCTACCAGTAAATCTCCTGCCTCAGCCGAGGGCTTTGTGTAATGGCTCTCCTAGACAGAGCGTGACCTCACCCCCAATACCGGGAGAGACGAACCCCTGCAGATCCGCTCACTGCCTCCATGTGGCTCAGGACTGTACCCAACTAAAACTTGTTTGCACGTCTCCTTTGAGCGTGGTAGGGTAGTAATCTAAGTACAGTGGGAACTCATACGAGATAAATGACGATCTCAGGTCGATGAACTAACCTGTACACATGTCACCTGGGAACTGCTATCTGACGTCTGGTATAATCCCAACTACCAGGTTCCCGGCGAGTCCTGTCCGGTGTACTCATAACCCAATGAGCACCTGTATACATCTTAGGTGAACCAACTGACACCAGTGGCTTGTGAGACCGGCCACCGCCCCTCGTCGGGGTCTCGACTGTATACACTAGTCTACTCTGGAGAATCGATGCCCTGTCTCGAAACTCCCACGACTAGGGACCTTTTAAGGATTTGCTTATAGACTCCAGCTCCCACGTATATGATCGCCCTCATACTGCTGGTAGTCAAGCAAGAATCCTTGGGGCTCTATCAACGTGCAATAGTGACCTGTATGGTCACCTAAAGAGTACACGATGATAAAGATAAACCAGATAGCATACTATCATCTTGAGTAAGACTGTCCTACCGGCATAGGTCCTCCCTCAATCATTGCAATCACGTGCCTGTGATCCAATAATTGACTCTGAGGGCACTATATCCAACAATCTCCCACTTGCACTCAAGGCTAATTATTGCGATGTCGCATATTCACAGCCCGTGTGATACCGAACACCCAACTCCTCTACTAATCAGTCTCACAAAGCTCGTTTGTGAAACTATTGCGTTCAAGGAATAGCCTCACTGAGTGGATCCGCTTTGATGTTTCTTTCTATGTCTCTCTATATCCCATGTTCGCAGAGAAAGCCATCTCCCGAAATGAGCAATACCTGTCTTAGAATGTCTGGATGTCTGATGGGACCTAGTTCATAAATGAACTCCAAATCCAAACTTCTTAGACTGTATCGTCAACTGAACTTAATCAGTATCCTGCGCCATGCCTCCCTCAGTATCCGCCTAGACCACTTGTCCAAAATACTGCCCCTCGTCAGAGGGAAAACTATAACTCTGACAGCCACTCTGCCATCCAGGTCACCTTGGAAGCCTGGAATGATAACTGTCTCCTGAATGAGGCTGTCGTTATCATATCCCTAGAACACGCACTTATGTCCTAAAACTGCTTCCGATCGTTTCTCCAGGATTGGATTAATATCAACTTATTACATCTACTGCAAGAACAACATCTGGTGTGGTACTTGACATCTCATGTTTGACTCAATTGCCTAAGCAAGTGATCTGCCAATCATGCACATCCCTCTCTACTTTAGTCTATAAGACACCTTTAGAGAGGGTGACTCCATCACCTGCAGGTACACTACCATGCCAGGAGACGTCCATTCTAAATACTCATAGAATGCTGTCTAAGTACCCAGATTGGGAAACCACCTAAATCTAGATCTAAAACCATAGATCTAGTGACCAGAATGTCTTGACATTATATCCAAGTCCCATGTGGAGAAACCACTGTGTGACAACCAAAGTATAACCGACCATAGTATAGGAATATCACTTCCTACTCTGTGTATGTCATCCAAATACCAGGACATTACACCCTACTACCTTCTTAACAGATCCATCCCCTATTCTGATGAAGTCAAACCTATGACTGTCACATCAGAAATAGATGATCTATCTCCGCTATATCTGCTTTAGTCTATAAATAGACATAAGCCTCCTGTCCACCAATGCTTCCGCTGCTCCCACTGACTACGACAACCCTCTGGCAGAGTCATATAGACATACACTTCTAAAGCTAGTTCAGAACGACGCTATACTCATCCTCCTGCCAGGTCTCACAGTCTGGAACAACAGCAATGGCAAGTCTGGGTAAACAAGAACCTCCCTGTCACCGTCCTTGAGGCTACCGGAGTACCCCTCGAGTGCCTGAGGTTACCCACCATATCTGCGGAGTGGCCAATGGAATGTCAATCCAGATTGAATCTTTAGGTTCTTATCAAATCTTCAGTAATCGTTTGCGGTTCTGGAATCGCTTCCAGTTCTACCATACTCCCACTACAGTTTTCTGAAAAAATCCATTTCTTTTAAAATTGTGGCGAGTCAAGAACAATATCACTATTGATCTTCCAGATGGTAGAAAGTCAACCCTCGTCATAGCCTGGGTCAACCCACAAACAGCTATTACAGAAACGTGCCTTGAGTTATCCAGATTCTGGTTTTAAGCATAAGAAGGACAACTCCCCGTACCTTAACATCGTTAAGATATGAACTGTTCTATATCCAATATAGAAACAGAGGCACTGATTCAATTGAACCAGATTCAAATCATGCAACTGTCTCCAGTGCATGTCAACTAAATGGAAGGCGGCCGATCAGCGTTACTCAACTTAAGAATGCTTTCAATTATGAGTAACCTGAAAGAGAAGCAAGTTCTCTTAATCATTATTATCAACTGAATACCACGCACAAGTATCTACATCTTCGATCACCTTGAAGAATCCCGATACTTGCAACACCTGGTACTCTACTTTACTCTTATACCTATAACTTCTCAAAACTTAGACCCTGTGTTTCTACGAAACACTTATCTAAGAACCAGAGAAGTCATAAGTAAACAGAATATAGTACGAGGACCAACCCTTCTGTCCTAATGGACACTGGACAACATACAATACTCTGTATAAGTCCCGTGAGTCAAATAACTCATTCACTGTGTGTCGTAGGTTGAAAACTGTACTTATGGTTAAGAAGAATTACACGGTTGTTCAATACTCCTTACCTAAGTAAATGTCATAGACATAATTTCAAAAAGTTATATCTCACTCTATGAAAATAGACGTACAGATATATCAATTTGAAATTGGTGCATAACAGCGGATATTCAAAACCAAATACTTGCCGTCCGGCAAACAACCCAGGTGATTTCCTCAAATATCACCAATTACAACGAATTCCGATATAATGAGGATGATCACCTAATTCCCAATAACTTACTCCCACTCATCATCTGTAAAACCATACAGATGTGAGAATCAAACCTGGTAAATACATACCCTGGAGCAATTGTCTAATTGGGAAATCAGTTTTCTTTTAACAGTACACAGTGAAACTGAAACATTAAAATGTTTCGATGGGGTATTTGGGTATTCCTAGTAATGCCTCTTCCATTATCCAGATTCACAACTGTAACCGTATATTTCTTTGCCACATCTCCACATCCCTTCATATGTCTTTAGTCATTACCTTCTGCACACCCTTTTAGGCCAAATGGTTTTCTTCCTTCCCTACCGTTCGGCACCAGCCTATGGTTTGGAAGAAGACTATCCAATAAGCATAATGGGTGTACTGTCCTAATCCTAGGAGCACTCGCAATGCGAGAGAAGGTTAAGGTAAAAGACAACCGAATAAACCTTATTCCTATTTCTCTTGAACCAGAATCCATCCCCGAACTGGAACTTGTTCCTTTCGAGTTCGTATATAACCATACGATGGAATATCCAAAATAACTGTGGATCTTCGTAGTGATACGGAGTGTCCTGGAGAAATACAAAGGTGAAGTGGGAGTGGTAACGAAATACTTGGTTTGGTCGTGAATATCAGTCGCAATTTACTTTGCCCTCCTTCTAATCCCTTTCTTTGTCCTAACTTAATACCTTCTGTACACCGTTTAGGCTAATTGGTTTTCTTCATTCCCTACCGGTCCGCACCTGCCTATGGTTTGGAAGAAGACTATCCAATTTGCATAATAGGTGTACTGTCCTAATCTAAGGAGCACTCGCAACCTGAGAGAAGGTAAAAGGAAAAGACAACTGAATAGTCCTATTCGTTTTCTCCAGAACCAGAAACCATCCTCGAATAAATTCCTTCGAGTTCGTATATAACCATACGATGGTTTTGTCCAATGGAAGTGGACGTTCGGAGTAATACGGGGTGTCCTGGAGAAAAGGGTAAAAGTAGGAGTGGCAATGAGGTTTGCAACTCTGACAATCCAAAAGCCAGTGTTTAAAAAGGTTCGGTCAACTTGGTCACTGAGTCATAGTCTAGGGTCGGGTCAATGGTCGCTGCCAAAGAGAGAGAGAAAAGAAACACTCAGCGTGCACTCTAGCCTAGATCAGAATGGTTATCACTTTATCTAATCAGGAAACCTCCTACTGTAACGTCAAATTCTTCTCTAAACCTGAAAGAAGAATTAGCCGGGATCACCCGAGGAGTAAACCAACTCATCAGTGGGAATCGGGATCCAACTATCATCGCATGATGAAGTGATGGAATCCGCTCACGTTATCACACTCTAGAAGGTATGCGCATATCTGGCAAGTTTCAGTTTCTTTAGAAACTCCCGATGTGGATTTTTGCCCCATGCTCTTATGACCTTGGCGAAGGTCAACAAATCATAAGTCACATGTCAAGTTCTACCCGTCATTGTACAGGTTAATTTGAACCCACCTGTACAAGCCCTTGACGAAGGTCAACAAGGTTATACGACTGTACCAAACCAACGCATCTATCTATGCAGCAGGAAGGTAACAAGCAGCTACCATACACTATGCCTTGACGAAGGTCAACAAACATAGCATGAATACTACGTGCTACCCGTCTGAAACGACGGAGGGCTATGAATGGTTTCTGGCGAAAACCTTTAACGTAATGAACTTGATATCATTGAAGGAACGGATAGCTTTTATAAAAATATAGTAACGAAAACCTTTGCTAAAGAGGTCACTCCCGGTGAAGGGATCTCGCCTCTTTCCCCGTAGCATGGGGTGCAGGATATTCCAACTGAATACCACGATGCAAAGCAAAAGTAATCGGCTATAGTGAAGTTATTGCCGTGATGCAAACTTCTGTCCAAGGGGTCACTCCCGGTGAAGGGATCTCGGCCCTTGCCTTGTCGACTGAGGAGCAGGATATTCCAACTGAATACCACGATGCAAAACAAAAGTGAACGCCCTTGCAATAACAGCTTTTTGAAAAATATTCCAACAACATCAGAATAGGTTTGTTTATCTTGCATTGATCTGAATCAATGCAGTTCCATCAATTGATCACACCAATAAAGAACGAAAATAATGACGTACGTATATGCCATCCGCATTCGCCACTGGGTCCCGTCATCACCCGTTAGGTTAGCTAACTAACGACAGAGCGGGGACTGGACTAGCGCGGATGCAAAACATATACAACATCTACTAGTATATATAATATATAATTTTCGCTCAAGGCGTGATAAAATGCAACATCACAGAACAATACAGATATCTGGGATCCCCGAGTTTCATAGAGCCGCTACTGAAACCCGACGTTCCCCTGGTCGTGTGGATAGCCTGTGCAATGAAATCCTAGACCCCTACGGGCGCGGCAAGTTACCCGCCAAAACCTGAAGCGAAGCAGCCCCCTTCAGCAACGTGAATGGACCACCCAGCACTTCACAGAATCCGGTAACTTGGGCACCCCTCCCGGGTCAACCTGTACCCCCTACGAGTGCGGCGAATAGCCCGCCAATTCTAGAGTGAAGCCCCCTCTGTCTCAACGCCATGATATGCGGGCCCGTTGCCCTCTAGAACCAGGCTATCCGTGCACCCCTCCGCGGGGTAATCCTAGTACAGAGAGTAAAATATACATACAACGGGTACATCGACCTCGACCCGGTCGTGCCCTAAAAGAATAATACAAACAGGCAGTGACGGCAGTCCACATGTCGGATGCTCGCCCCGCAATATCAAATATACATATAAAACAAAACTGTACTAATATTGCATCCAGGCTATCCCCCATGACCAATCCGCAATATCACAGCACAACAGAGAACATCAACGTGAATGTCACGTTCGCAAATCCGTCTAAAAGGGCTATAGCAGTTAGACAAGATTTACCGATCAAATGACATTCACGGTCGCAGATATAATGTAAATACTGTGAACTAACATGTTTAAAATTTTCGATCGATCAAATTTACCGAAGTGGGCCCCAAGCACTACTGTAGCACTCACAGAAAATCTGGGCCCAAAAAGAATATTCCAAAAGCCCCATGTTCAAGTCAGAGAACCACTGTAGAAATCTGGAGCAATGATGACACTTTTCGGCGGCGGAACAGCGGCCAAAAAGGGGTTAAGGCCGCGGTTCCGCGGCTATATAGTGGCATCACGTGACCAATTTTATACAGTGTTCTCTATATACCCTGCACACATTTCTGAAACATCCTGAAAAATTTTTAGAGCCCCAAAAAATTTCGACAGAAACTGTGCATGTGAAAATACAGTTTTTGGGATTTTTGATCAATCGAGTTTTAAACATACTAGATCAAGCTAGACTAGGTTAACGGCGTGGCTATGATACCATTGTAAGTGCACGGCGGCGCCCCGGCCGTCGATCCGACGCCGGAAACGCGGAAACGAAAAACTTTGCGAAACTTGCAAACCGGCACCACCGTGCACTTTTACCCCGGATTGGGCCATTAACCTAGCTACTAGCAAACTAAAAGATGGGTGAAGAGATATACCAAGCGATCCGTGTCCTTCGGTATTCTTCTCCACTCCGATCTCCCGCGGAATCTCCGTCCATCACCTCCTCGTCGGAAAGGGCACCACGTAGCCGGGTTCGTTTACGGGCTCCCACCTCTGGACCAAGGCAACTCGGGCGCGAAGTTGGCTAGCCGACGCGTCCAAGATTTGCTGTAGATGTAGTGTAGTAACTTGTCTCTTTAGGGTTTATGAAGTTTCCATGGATGTGGAGGTGGAGAAAGAAAAAGAGCTATGGAAGAATGGAGCTATCATTTTCTTGTAAAGAATGAGATGAAGGAAAAATGCCACACCCCCTAAAATCAATCTCTCCCCATCTCCTAATGTGGCTGGCCCCTACAAGAAATGGGTGGTGGAAAAAATTGCAAGCAATGCAAGTGGAGAAAAGAATATGAATAATGATAAATATAAGTCACACCAACCTCTCATCTAAATCCAACTCAATACACATCTCATTAAAGCAAAGGAAAAGATGGATAAAGCATCTCATGATTATGAAGCCACAAATGCAAGAAACCCCTCCACAATAAGTAATTTGCACAATTGCAAATTACCCCCACCATCGGAAAAGTCCGGCCGCGAAGGAACAACAGAAAACTGGCCGGAACGGAATGCAAACTGGCAACTTCAGAAAACTGATCCTGTAATAAATTACAGGAAAACCCCGCGACTGCATTTACATGCCCGCATTTTTATTCCCACTGAATACAAATGCAAAGAGACAAAACTACACTGTCTAATACTAGGATCCGGCTTAAGCCAAAGCAGGCTAGTAAAAATCCGTCCAATCACGATCCGTGCAACACCGCACGTATCTAATCGAACCCTGCCATATCTCCATACGGCCTCTACAGCGTTTCACCCGAAACCTGAGTAACTGTGGGTGGTGGACTCTAAAGACTCGTCAATACTATGGCTGTGGATTTAACCACTAGCACGTCAGAGGTATTAGCCATACGTGACGGGCCACCAGCTATTGACCAAAGGGACGTCGATGAGCGAACTCATCTCGACACCCTACTGAGCCTGTTAGTGACAATATCCGTACAGTCTGGTCCGTTCGTTTATGAGCATCGCATGGCGGGCCTAGGGAGTTGGTAAAAGTCAGACTCCCAATAGTTGTACAAGTCGTGTCGGAGTGTAGCCCAGAACACCCTGAGATACTACTGGAATACCTACCAGTAAATCTCCTGCCTCGGCCGAGGGCTTTGTGTAATGGCTCTCCTAGACACAGCGCGACCTCACCCCCAATACCGGGAGGGACGAACCCCTGCAGATCCGGTCACTGCCTCCATGTGGCTCGGGACTGTACCCAACTAAAACCTGTTTGCACGTCTCCTTTGAGCGTGGTAGGGTAGTAATCTAAGTACAGTGGGAACTCACACGAGACAAATGACGATCTCTGGTCGATGAACTAACCTGTACACATGTCACCTGGGAACTGATATCTGACGTCTGGTATAATCCCAACTAGCATATTCCCGGCGAGTCCTATCCGGTGTACTCATAACCTAATGAGCACTGTATACATCTTAGGTGAACCAACTGACACCAGTGGCTTGTGAAACCGGCCACCGCCCCTCGTCGGGGTCTCGACTGTATACACTAGTCTACTCTGGAGAATCGATGCCTTATCTCGAAACTCCCACGACTAGGGACCTTTTGAGGATTTGCTTATAGACTCCAGCTCCCACGTATATGATCGCCCTCATACTGCTGGTAGTCAAGCAAGAATCCTAGGGGCTCTATCAACGTGCAATAGTGACCTGTAAGGTCACCTAAAGCAGTACACGATGATAAAGATAAACCAGATAGTATACTATCATCTCGAGTAAGACTGTCCTACCGGCATAGGTCCTCCCTCAATCATTGCAATCACGTGCCTATGATCCAATAATTGACTCTGAGGGCACTATATCCAACAGTCGCTCTTTCAGCCAAGACGAAAAGAATGCTGAAGGATCTCCAAACATGCCCGGCGATCAGGTGGAAAAATCCACTGGAACCCGAGATCATCGAGGGAATGCTGATACCGCACCCAACTCCAAAGGTTGGTAGTGACAGCCAAAGCACTCACACCCAGCCGCCAAAGTTTCCGAAGAAAAAGTAGAAAGCTAAGAAGCCCGTGAAGCCCGGTGATAAGCGCACGGACCTGCAAAAAAAGATTGACGCGTTGGAAGAATATAATCAAAAAGCGCGGACTCCAGTCACACTCTAAGAATTTCTCAGCCACGTCCTTGAGGACGGAGATGATGACAATGGAGAAGACTCGTCGGATGAATCTGAAGATTACGTGGCAAGTTGCCATGTGATCTCTCACTCGTCGATAAATGATGAAGAAGCTCCTTACACAAAGAAACTAAGGACAGACCCTAAGCCTGAATTTCCAGGACCATCAGACGAAATGATTGATGCATTCCTAAACGAAGCTCTTTTGAAAAGCAAAGCTGATCGGGAGCGCGAGATGGCCATATTTGAAAAGACCAAATGCCAGCGACTGGACGAAAGGGTTGAAACACTCCCGCCAGATCAAAGTACATCCGCCGCAAGTAAAAGCAGCTTCAAAACGAGGAAAAGGTTCGCCAAAGCCCTATCGGTGTGAATGAAACTGCCACTCTCCGAAGGGAACACTCCTGATGGAGCGGATATACATCCTTGCTATTTCTTATATCATCAAAGGATTGTGCACCCGACTGAAGAGTGCAACACCTTTAAAAGCTGGTGGCAAGGATATGTTGCTCACCGATAACACTTCAAGCGAATGAAACGCAAAACTCGTCGGGAGCAAAGAAATACGACCGAGGAGAGCAAAAGAACTGCTGGCAACTGTCATCTGGTCGACGCTGGGGGATCGCAAGTTCTCACATTCGGGAGCGACTCTGACGAAGAAATGACTCTTGGCCCTCTCTTTAAAGAATCCGCCTCGGGAAAAGAGGAAGAACCGAAGACCTATGAAAATATTCAGCTGCGCAATCGAACGCTGCCCGAGAAGAATCTTGGGCCCGCGAATGGTGGGTCGAATAGAAAAGATAAGGGAAAAGAAAAGTCCCTGAGGACATCGCCTTAGATGATCAAGTCGTCAAAGAGCTTGCAGCCAAGGACCCGCCCAAGAAAAATAAGGTGGATTACAACGTTCTGGCACACTTAAGGAAGCTACCCTCACAGCTAAGCATTCTCGATGCCCTTCTGCTATCAAAAGAAGCGAGAGATTCTCTGATCAAAGCGTTACAAGAACCTGACCAGTTTCAAACTTTCCTCGCTGAAGAAAAGATGAAGGATGAGCTGGAAGAAGTGCACACAGCCGATATCACCTTCGGCGATGAAGATCTCCTCCTTGGGATGTGCGAGCATAACCGTCCCCTCTATGTCTCCGGATACTGTCATGACATCAAGATAGGAAAAATCCTGGTTGACAATGGGTTTTCCGTCAATCTCCTTAACGTAAGAGTGTTGAAGGAAATCTGCATGAGTGTTCAACACCTCGCTCGGGATAAGATCACTATCTTCGGGTTTGACTCCCAATCATCAAGGACACTCGGGTCCGTAATATTAACACTACGCTTTGGGCTGCTTGTCACGGACATTAAGTTTCATGTCATTGACGCCAAGACATGCTACAATGTTTTGCTCGGCAGGCCTTGGTTACATGAGTACAACATTATCCCTTCTACACAACATCAGTGTATGAAGTATTTTAAGGGTGGTCTTGAGTATACCGTAACAGGGGAGCTGAACCCATTCTCCGTGAACGAAGTCCGAAAATACGAAGATGCAAAATACTTCTTACCAGATTTTGAGGACACGGAAAGATGTCACAAACCGAAGAACAAAGCCTTCACTACTATTACGGTCTTCGGGAGTGATACCGAGGAGGAAGAAGAGATAGTTTATTCAGGTCTGCCCCAATACAATAAGCCGGGACCTTCCACCCCTATCCTGGTCTTCGGCAGCGATTCGGAAGATGAAGCTAATGCCGTATTCTCTGCTCGGCCATCGATACAAGCTTTCACTGATGAAGATCAAAGTTTGCGAGTTGCAATGGTTCCGCAAAACCATTACAAAGAGCTCGACGCACTTGATACTTATAGCGTGCAAGAACTACAGACATTATACATCCTTCCCAGACGTAGAGATGAAAAGACGATCCTATTCTACCGATCCACGGAAACCAAAGTGGAGAAAGAAATTTGGCATGTTGCGGATCCTACACTTGACAGGCTCCAGCCTATCCGTCTGCCTAGATATTACACGGAAGGCTTGAAAAGGCTATTGAAGTGCCAAGGGGTACCCTTTAGACAGACTACTCAACAAGCTTGATTCTACAACAGGATGTGGGACGTCCCTGGAACTCAGCGAAAGTTGCCCAACGGGAAAATGGAAATGGTCGGGCTTGGATATGTCCAATCCAAGAAACGGGAACGAGTTCATGGTAGCTACGTCATACATGACTTCGATGAAGAAGGAGACGCCCTGTTATAAGACGCTGACCCTGAACCAAAACGAGATCCTGCCATCAAAATGCCAAGTCCGTCGTTTGAGGAACGGATGGACATGTTAATAAGAGAAGCGGGTCAAAAGGTCCGTGATGACCATAACCGTGAAATGGCCATTTACGAGAAAGCCAGGATGCAGCACCTCCTTCAGGAGGCCGTGGAGAATAACAATGCTCCTCATCGCCAGCCCATTATACAAAAGACCCGGCGCAGAGGCAAAAGTAAACCAAAGAACGGGAAAAACGTTCGACAGCAGCCAAGCGGGTCTAAGAAGCCACGCGAGCAAGAGTCGAGCAGCCGGGATCCGTCCCTTGTAAGGAATATGGGTCGGGAATATTCTTTTCCTCAAGACAAGACAAAGAAAATATTCGATCTTGTCGTGAAATATCGGATGATAACACTCCTGGAGTCCAAGCATCCCGAGCAAGCGAACGAGGTCTCTCACCCAGACTATTGCTCCTATCATCGAGTAATAGAACATCCTTTCGAAGACTGCTTCACCTTCAAGAACTGGGTCGATGACCAATATCAACAAGGCAGGTTCGCTCTATCTAGTAGTTGAAGGGAAAGCCCGCCAAAGAAGCATGAACCGAAAGCGACGCGTATAGCGAGAGTAGAACCAGATCAACATCGGTCTTAGAAGCGATCTCGCACCTGTCACATGATAACGGTGTCAGGAAAAAGAATATGCGAAGATACGGCTGATCTCCCCTGGTGCTTCGAAAACAATGATGATGAGTTAATCTCAGAATTTCCACCGGCGCCAAAAGAGCTGGAAGATGGAATATATACTACTGCAGATGACCTTAGAAAAATTGACTTGGGAACGACAAACGACCCACGACCGACATTCGTCGGTGAGCTGTTGTCTGAAGAAAAGGTGGCTATGCTCAAGGACGTGCTCATGCAGTATAAAGACTGTTTCACATGGAACTATTCCGAAATGCTCGGATTAGATCCAGAAATAGCCGTCCACAAATTGGCGATATCTCCGGACATCAAGCCAGTAAAACAAGCACCGAGACGAATGCGGTTCGAGCTTGAGATGAGTATCAACGCTGAGGTCAAGAAGCTAATCGACTCGGGCTTTATCCAAGAGTTCAGTACCCTGATTAGATCGCCAACATCGTCCCAGTGATGAAGAAAAATGGGACGGTTCGCATATGCGTGGACTTTTGGGACCTCAACAAAGCTTGCCCAAAGGAAGACTTTCCCGTACCGGTCACCGAGCTGATGATAGATAATACGTCCACTCACGAAATCTTTTCCTTTATGGACGGCTCATCAGGATACAATCAAATAAAGATGCATCCAGAGGACCAGAAGCATACCGCTTTCCGGACCCCTTTGGGCATATTCTGCTACAAGGTGATGCCCTTCGGTTTAAAGAACGCCGGTGCCACCTATCAGAGGGCCATGACGAAGATCTTCGATGACCTCATACATGAAATTATCGAATGCTATATCGACGACCTTGTAGTTAAAAGCAAATCATACGAGGAACACTTAGAGCATCTGAAGATCGTGTTTCAACGCCTTCGGAAATACAACTTGAAGATGAACCCTCTCAAATGCGCGTTCGGAGTTTCCTCGGGCAAATTCCTAGGATTCATCGTCCGACACCGAGGCATCGAGATAGATCCGTCAAAGATCAAGGTGATTATAGAAATGCCTCTGCCAAGAACTCTCAAGCAACTGCGGTCTCTCCAAGGGAAGCTCGCGTATATCCGGCGATTCATAGCCAATCTCTCCGGTAAATGCCATCCTTATTGTCACCTAATGAAGAAGGGGATCCCTTTCGTCTGGGATCGCAAATGCCAAAGCGCACTGGACGAAATCAAGAAATACTTATAGAATCCGCCAGTACTGGCCGCTCCCGTTAAAGGAAAACCTCTCGTCCTGTACACAACAACCCTCGAAGGTTCCTTAGGCGCGCTGTGGGCACAAGAAAACGACCAAGAGAAAGAGAGAGCTCTCTACTACTTGAGTCGAATTCTACTAGGGGCAGAAAGCAATTACCCCCCATCGAAAAACACTGCTTGGCGTTGATCTTTGCGATAACGAAGCTCAGACACTACGCGTTGGCACATGAGATCCATCTCATATCGAAGGTAGATCCTCTCAAATATTTGATGTCAAAGGCTATATAAACAGGGCGACCCACTAAATGGGCCCTCCTCTTGATGGAGTTCTCGATAACTTATCATCCCCTCAAGGCAGTGAAAGGCCAAGCCATCGCTGACTTCCTCGCTGAACATCCTATACCCCCCGACTCACCCCTAAATTGCGAACTGCCAGACGAGCACGCGCTCGACGCAATTGACGGGGAGAAAGGAAGGAGTGATACCCGATGGGAACTCTACTTAGACGGAGCATCTTCCATGAAGAAATGCAAACAATGTACCCCCATAATCAAATCAGGGGTAGGCCTTGTAGGGTTCCTAGGCACTCTAATGAGGTCTCACAAGTGATCAAACAAGGACAATTCATATTTTTCTATGTGCCTACAAACCCTAATACGGATCGTTAACTAGATGTATAGGCGATGCAATGCAATGCAAGTTAACAACTTTAACTAAAAGGGAAGGGGATACAACCTTTCCGGTCCTCCACTTCCTTAGCTCCGCATAGATGTACCTCCACTGTACAAATCGAAATACTAGACTCTTGCGATGGTTTCATCGGAGAAAAGATCGGGCTAGGTCGCTGACTTCGATGCCGAAGATGATCTACGTCGAGGCAACACAAGATCAAGCTCCAACTTCACCAAGCCATGAAACTTGTGAAGAAAACACCCTATACTACTTGGCAAGTGGTAGAGGATGAAGAAATAGGAAGTGGGTTCACTTTAGAATTGGATTTCTCACTCTTTTTCTCAAGTTGCCATTAAAGGATGCAAGCTTTCTTCTTTGTTGAAGATGAAGAAGAAGAAGAAAGAATATGATCTCTCTCTTTAAAATAGAAAATAAATGATACTTATCATATAGCAACCATGATTAAGTGTAGAGATTAAACTAGGGTTAGGTTGAATGGTTAGGTTAAGGCAAACAAACAAAATGGTCAAAGCTTCAAAGATTCATGAAGTTTCAAGAAAGAAACAAAGCTAGCCACCATTTTATTCTTGCCAAAATAAATGAATAAATAAAATAAATAAATGAATAAGTAAATAAACAAAACCATAACCATTAACATAACCATGGTTTAATCATACACACAAACTTTCATGTATCATCAAACATGATACAATCAAGTGCACAAAAATATATCATATATACAATGTGCACACCAAGTGAGAAAATCCTTTTAAGTGAACAATATTAGTCAATGTAAAGTAATATATCTAATATATAATTATACATTAAATCATTAAATCAATACTTGATTTAACGATCCGGTCATATCACATATAACCGACTAATATCAATAGTAACAACTTATCGAATCAACACTTGATCCGATAACCCGGCTATATCGCATATAACCGATCAATGTCACAAATCGCGAGAATCGAATACAGTATCACATACTGGTATTATTCTCGGTCCCGCACATATCTCATATGTGCTCCTATTTCGTTTCGCTTGAGCCAGGAAACCTCTGTGTAGGACTCTAAAGACTCGTCAATACACCGGTAGCAGGTGATGATCATATCAAACACCCACAAGCCGCAAGCGGTCTGCAAAACGTAACGGACACCCGGGTATTGAGCGATCAGATGATCGATGAGCAAGCCCGCTCACACTCCTGTGAATCCAACCAGTAACACTTACCGTACAGTCCGGTCAGTTCGTCTGATATGTCGCATATCTCGCCTAAGGGTGGTAAACGTCAGACCCCAATAGCTCGATAAGTCATGTCGATATGAGGTCTATAACAGTTCGAGAAAGTACAGGTAACACTTACCAGTAAATCTTAGCAACCCTGGCCAGGGATTTCCGGTTATAGCCAATCGAACACAGCGCAACATCAACTCCCTATACCGGGAAAGATGAATCCCCTCCTATCGCTCATTGCCTCCATGTGATTCGGGACTATACCCAAAAACCACCGTTTTGCACGTCTTCTTGGACGTGGTAAGGTAGAAATCAAAGCACAGTGGGAATCACACAAGACTCTATGACGATCTCGGGTCTACAGACTAACCTGTACCAGTGTCACCAGAGAACTGCCATCTGACGTGAGGTATAATACCATCTGGGAGTTCTCGACGAGTCCGTCCAGTGTACCCAGTCTCCACTGAGCACTCGTATATCATCTTTGATGTCAAACACTAATGGATATGGGATCATCCATCGCCCATCTGTATGGGTCGAGAAGGTATACGCTAGTCTACTCTGGTATATCGATGCCCCGTCTCGATATACCCACGACTAGGGACCTTGAAGGATATACTTATGGACTACCATGTCCCCACTAGTATGATCCGCATCATAGTCCAGGTAGTCAAGTACACATCCTAAGGGCTTTACCAACATGTAACAGAGAGACAATCAGTGTACACGTTAAGGTAAAGCGTAACCAGATAGCATACTATCATGTCGAGCAAGAAAGTCCTCCCTATATATGTCCCAGCATCCACTACAATATACATCCTATGTACAGTAATGGCCTCTAGGGCATACATATAACTAACAATCTCCCACTTGCACTAGGGCCATCTGTAGCAGTTGTTGCAGTATCTCATACTCAACCATCGCATAAAAGTCTCTCTCTGGGAAAAGGCCTTTGTGAGTGGATCCGCCGTGTTGTCCTCCGAGTCTGCTCTCCAAACCTTGATCTCCTTGGAGATCAACCATCTCCATGATCAGGTGATACTTCCTTAGAATATGTCTGGATCACTGATGGGACGGACGTTCGTTGGCATAAGCCACAACTCCATTGTCACACAATGGGAGGAACTAAGTTCATCTCATGAACTAATATATACCCAGACAGCCTTTTTGGTAGCATCTTAAGTAGCGATGCATCCATCCTTTATCGTCTGGTATGCCACGGTATCTAGCTTGGAACTCTTCCAACATACCGTCCCTTTACTGAGGGTAAAGACAATGCCTGTGACTGAAATTCAGTCGTCTTTATCACCCTGGAACCTTTCCAGTGATTCTCCTCAAGATCGATTGATACCATCTCACTACTGCTAGTGAGAATCCTAGTATCCAATTACATCTATCTCATAGATGAAAACTCAGGATTTAGGAGGTATCACTTTGATCCTATATGGAGAATCCTTGTGATAAGCGGAGATTGATCGAGAGTAGCATAGGAAACTCCTTCCCTATCAAGAGTATGTCATCCACGTACTCTACGAGGATCGTCACCATACTCTCTACTAACTTTTTGTATATACAAGGTTCATCTACCATTTTGATGAAGTCAAACTATTTGACTACTGCATCAAAACAGATGTTCCAACTCCATGATGCCTGCTTTATCCAATAAAGCATCTTGTACACGTTTCCGCTGCTCCCACTGTTTACGAAGCCCTCTGACTGTGTACTTATAGACGCTTTCTTCTAAAACATCATTTAGAAAAGCAGTCATGACACCCAACCGCCAGATATCGCAGTCATGGTATGTAGCCATGGCAAGTAGGATCCGGATGGACTTAAGCATAGCCACTGGAAAAGGTTTCATCATTATCCACGCCTGGTCGATGACGAAAACCTTTAACAAGTCTAGCTTTGAAAGTCTCAACTTTTCCATCTACACCAAGTAATCTTCTCAAGATATACTTGCTCCTGATGGGGATTTAACCCTTCAGATATAGCAACCAAAGTCCTTACTTTGTTGGTGTATAAGGATTCCATCTCAGATCGCTAAGCATCCAGCCATTCTTACAGAGTCCCTACTCTTGATGGCCTGCTCGAAACTAGTTAGGCCATCATCTCATGATGCAACCTCGCTCCCACTGTCATCGAGAAACCGAAGTATCTCTCAGGTGGGTGAGGAACCCTACTAGATCGGCGGAGAGGCTGAGGTTCGTTGGTAACTATTGAATCATTTGGTTCTTTCAAATCATCAGCTGCAGTTTGTATAGCTGGAACATTTCCAGTTCTACATAACAGACCTTGCCTCGAGCTTGTCCGGATTTTGCTTTTAGACATAGCCCGGACAACCCCAAATCTTAACCAACTTAAGATATGGGCTCTTCCCTTTCCATATCACATATGAAGCGGTAGGCAACTGATTTGATTTGAACCCTATTCAATAGGTATGCAGCTTCTTAAGTGCATAACTCCCAAAAGGAAAATAGGAAACTCAGTAGTACTCATTATAGAGTGCACCTTATCATATAGGGTGTGATTGCTCTGCCCTGATATACCATCGTGCTATGGTGTATACGGAGGAGTAATGCTGAGAGAGAATCTCATTCTCCTTTAGAATCATCCAGGAATTCCGTGCTTAAGTATTCTCCTCCTTGATCACATCAAAGGACATAATACTTATACCCGTATTTTGGTTCTCTACTTCTAACTTATATTCTGTGAATATCTCAAAAGGTTCGGACTTGTGTTTCAACAGGAACATAGGTCTGAATCTCGAAAGATCATCAGAGAATTTAATGAAGTACAAAGAACCGGTCTTGGCATGTGTAGACAGGGGACCTTACATACATCAACATGTATCATCCCAAGAGTTCACTAACTCTTTCTCTGTTTTCAGTAGACAGAGCTATGGCCATCTTATCTTTGTGACATGACTGGCAAGTTTCACAAGATGTAAATTCAAACTCTTTTAAATATGCATCTAAATGTAACTTCAGCCAGTCGGGTCACATTGATATGACCAAGTCTACAATGCCTCAAGAAGGATCCGTTCATTTCTGAACTCTTCCTCTTGTGTGTGTTCTATATACTAGGAACTGTAGTTTGATTTAGAACGTTAATGCTTTTAGATAACGTGCCTGAACCGATCAACTTTTGAAATAGGAAATGTTCAAAACATTATCCAACAATACAAAATTATATCATTTCTTTACTAAATAAAGATATTGATATGATTTTGTATATCAGGTACGGTATCTAATAGCATTTGTTCAGAATCAATGTACAGGCAATACAGGGTGACAGTGACCAACAGACTTGGCTGCAACACTTGCCCCGTTTTCTGTCTCATGAAACTTGTCACCCGTTCTCAGTTCTCTACCTTTCTGTAGCCCATGTAACAGATTACATTTGCGGGACCCTGATCCGGTATCATATACCCAGGATGTAAAGGATACAGAGAAACAGTTCTATATAATGAACACACCCGAAGATGATGCATCAACATGCACTCTCTTCGTTTGGGCGGCACGGGAATTCTGGTATTCCCCTAATTTCCTGCTCTGTCTTATAACAATTATAATTTGGAGCGGGACCAACGTTCCCCAGCTCAGTATAACAAGCGGGTTCGGTCAATATTCCGTATTATTATCTTGATTAAGGCGTGACATGGTCGCTACCTGGAGAGAGAGAGAAGAAAACACTCAGCGTGTGCTCTTGCAAGAATAGATTGGTTATTATTTTATCTAATCAGGATGGCTCCCACTGTTTTTTATCAACTCTTCCTTCAAACCCTAAAAGGAAAGACTAGCCGGGATTAATTACACACTACAAGTTCGCCAATCTTTCTGCCAGGCCAGTGTCGGTACTTTGAGGGAGGTCCCCCGTGCTTTCGCACGAACCTAATTAATGTAAACCTCGTTTTCCCAGAGGCGTAACCTCGTTAACACCTTTCTAGACACCTACTTGATCGGCTAATTGTAATGTGTAAAACTCTCCCAGGAGTAACTCTTACTCGCAGCGGGTATCGGGATCCAACTATCTCATAGAAGGTATGCAATCTCATTGCAAATTTCAACACTTGAAATTCTCAATAATATTTTGCCCCTAGCAGCTATATGACCTTAACATAATCAACAAATCATAAGTGCTAGTCAAGTTCAACCCGTCATTTTCCGATTGAATTAAACCCACCCGCACGACCCTTAACATAGTCAAGAAAGTCGCACGACTACCCTAATTCAATCACATCATATGCTTATGCAGATAAGCACTAATTAGCTACCGCACACTACGCCTTAACATAGTCAACAAACGTAGCACGATTACTAACTAGTACTTATCTGAAATGACGGAGGGCTACGACAGGTTTTTCTGAAAACCTATTGCGTAATGAACTTGATATCGTTGTAGAATCAAATGATTTTGAAATGGAGTGTTTTCGAGGCTTTTCTAGTTTTGCTAAAGGGGCCACTCCCGGTGAAGGGATCGTCGGCCCTTTCCTCATCGAATAAGGTGCGGGATATATCATATATATCACCGTGCAAAGCAAAAACTCTTAAAAGCAATCAAAAGACAAACCGAGTGTGTAGCATCTGCCAGTTATTGCTAAAGGAGTCACTCCCGGTGAAGGGATCTCGGTCCTTACCTTATCGAATAAGGTGCAGGATATATCATATATACCACTGTGCAAAGCAAGAACTGTAGCTACCTGATTTTATTTTTGAAATTCGATTCCACAACATCTTAGGTTTATTTTTCTTTCATTAATCATATTAATGAAGTCCCATCATTTAAAGTACCTAAACATCACAGATAAATACGACGTACACTTATGCCATCCGTGTTCGCCTCGATGTCCCCTCGTGCACCGTTAGGTTAGGTAACTAACGGCAGAGCAGGGCAGGGCTAGCACGGGTGTAAAACATAAGTAACGTCTATATAATATATCATATATACTATATACAGTATCTATCACAGAACAAATCAAATGATCACATCACAGATATAGCAGCAGAAGAATCATATGAAACATTGGATATACTAGGACGTCCGTGTTTTCAATACGAGCCAGTATAAAACATGGATTCCACGGTCGCGATGAGTAGCCAAACCCACACCCCTAGACCCCTACAAGAGCGGCAAGCAACCCTACCAATTCTAGAGTTAGGAGACCCGGACTCGACTCCTCGAGTTGGTCTCCCACTGGACTCCAGAACCCGGTTACTTGTGCTCTCCTCCTTGGGTCTATCCTAGTGCGGAAAAGTAAATAATATACAAAAGGTGACATCTTCCGCAACCTGGAAGTGCCCCAATAAAAGAATATTACATACAAGTTTTTACATGAATGAACAGGAAAAACACTCATCTCACATAAAACCCCCCCGTCTATTCAAACACGACGATCCAATATAACATATCCAGCAACACATAACATCACATATCATCAACGTAAGTAAATATGCGCATCCCAATTGTCGTTGACATATAGCAACGAAACCGGCGATATCACACATTACACTTACGGTCACAGAAAAGAAAGTGTAAAACTACAACAGTTGGGATCCGCAACCTCTTTAGACATCACATGCCTAATCAAATGAAATACTTAGACATCGCATGCCTAACAATTATAAACCCCGCATTTTAGTCTCAAAATCGAAAACACTTTTCAATATAAAGTTGGGCAATTCAACAGGATTCTCGACATTCTGATCGAATGCTCGTCGCAAACTTTAGTAGATGGCCGCACCCCCAATACCGTCGACGAAGTGCACTAAGGCGAAACACCGCTGCCGCGAGCACCCGAACGGATGCTTTCGGCGACGGGGTTCTCCTACAGTCACTTGGTCGGGGCTATGGGGCGAGGCTGTCTATTAAGTTTACCCGGCGAGTATTCGTGTACACTACGTGATTGCGACAGACTTTTGATCGCATCAAAATTCCGTGGCAACCGATCAAGTGAGACTAAACTGCTATGTTTATAACATTCATTCAGTTATCTTATAACTACTTGTGGATTCCAAATATTGTATCACATTCCGGATAAATAGAAAATGTTAAACTTTCCGATCAAACAATCGAACACCCAAGTTTTCCCGATACAGCTCAACACATGATATAAGTTTAAAAACATTCAGTTCATGCCTCAGTACCAACGGTCCAGCCGTAGAAGGGTCAAGCCAACGCCTCACATGTGGCACGCCGTACTGCCCTAAACCCTAAGGTTCAAAGGGCAGTTCAAGACGGTCACATAATCGAGTTAAGGTTTGTTGTCTTCTAGAGGGACCATCGCGTTACTTGCACTACTTGGAACGTCATTAAACTATGGAAAAATCCAACAATTGGTAATTTCCCAGCAGGGGAAAAGTGGGTATTTATATCCGGTCGAACTTTTTAACATATTCTAAAATTACCCGGAAAAACACATGGACAAAGTTTGATAATCCGATCGAATTTACGAACTCCCAATACAACCCAGAATATTCAACTCTTGAATAAATATTAAAAAAATCCCAGAAAATCCAGAACCAAAATATAGGAATTACTGTGCAAAAATTATTGGGCAATGTGACCATACGGCCGCGGAACCACCGCAGAAGCCATGCTTCTGCCGCTGTTCCGCGGTGGTTTAGATGAATCAGGGGCTCGTTTTGCACCATAATTCTTATATCTTCCTGCTGAATTTTTTAAGAATTTTTAATCTGGAAAAAACCCAGTTTTTAAAAAATGTACAGAGAGCCGTTTTGAATTAGGGTTTCGGGTCGATCGGACTTCTAACTCCGTCAACGCATCGCGTAAGGCTCTAGCTAGGCTCTGATACCACTGTAGGGTTCCTAGGCACTCTAATGAGGTCTCACAACTGATCAAACATGGCCAATTCATATTTTTCCATGTGCCTACAAACCCTAATACGGATCGTTAACTAGATGTATAGGCGATGCAATGCAAGTTAACAACTTTAACTAAAAGGGAAGGGGCTACAACCTTTGTAGATCCGGTCCTCCACTTCCTTAGCTCCGCGTAGACGTCCCTCCACTATACAAATCGAAATACTAGACTCTTGCGATGGTTTCATCGGAGAAAAGATCGGGCTAGGTCGCCGACTTCGATGCCAAAGATGATCTACGTCGAGGCAACACAAGATCAAGCTCCAACTTCACCAAGCCATGAAACTTGTGAAGAAAACACCCTATACTACTTGGCAAGTGGTAGAGGATGAAGAAATAGGAAGTGGGTTCACTTTAGAATTGGATTTCTCACTCTTTTTCTCAAGTTGCCATTAAAGGATGCAAGCTTTCTTCTTTGTTGAAGATGAAGAAGAAGAAGAAAGAATATGATCTCTCTCTTTAAAATAGAAAATAAATGATACTTATCATATAGCAACCATGATTAAGTGTAGAGATTAAACTAGGGTTAGGTTGAATGGTTAGGTTAAGGCAAACAAACAAAATGGTCAAAGCTTCAAAGCTTCATGAAGTTTCAAGATAGAAACAAAGCTACCACCATTTTATTCTTGCCAAAATAAATGAATAAATAAAATAAATAAATGAATAAGTAAATAAACAAAACCATAACCATTAACATAACCATGGTTTAATCATACACACAAACTTTCATGTATCATCAAACATGATACAATCAAGTGCACAAAAATATATCATATATACAATGTGCACACCAAGTGAGAAAATCCTTTTAAGTGAACAATATTAGTCAATGTAAAGTAATATATCTAATATATAATTATACATTAAATCATTAAATCAATACTTGATTTAACGATCCGGTCATATCACATATAACCGACTAATATCAATAGTAACAACTTATCGAATCAACACTTGATCCGATAACCCGGCTATATCGCATATAACCGATCAATGTCACAAATCGCGAGAATCGAATACAGTATCACATACTGGTATTATTCTCGGTCCCGCACATATCTCATATGTGCTCCTATTTCGTTTCGCTTGAGCCAGGAAACCTCTGTGTAGGACTCTAAAGACTCGTCAATACGCCGGCAGCAGGTGATGATCAAATCAAACACCCATAAGCCGCAAGCGGTCTGCTAAACGTAACGGCCACCCGGGTATTGAGCGATCAGAAGATCGACGAGCAAGCCCGCTCATACTCCTGTGAATCCAACCAGTAACACATACCGTACAGTCCGGTCAGTTCGTCTGATATGTCGCATATCTCGCCTAGGGGTGGTAAACGTCAGACCCCAATAGCTCGATAAGTCGTGTCGATATGAGGTCTATAATAGTTCGAGAAACTACAGGTAACACTTACCAGTAAATCTCAGCAACCCTGGCCAGGGATTTCCGGTTATAGCCAATCGAACACAGCGCAACATCAACTCCCTATACCGGGAGAGACGAATCCCCTCCTATCGCTCATTACCTCCATGTGATTCGGGACTGTACCCAAAAACCACCGTTTTTCACGCCCTCTTGGACATGGTAAGGTGGAAATCAAAGCACAGTGGGAATCACACAAGACTCTATGACGATCTCGGGTCTACAGACTAACCTGTACCAGTGTCACCAGAGAACTGCCATCTGACGTGAGGTATAATACCATCTGGGAGTTCTCGACGAGTCCGTCCAGTGTACCCAGTCTCCACTGAGCACCCGTATATCATCTCTGATGTCAAACACCAATGTATATGGGATCATCCTATTGCGCCACGGCAGCGCCCCGGCCGTCTACTCGAGGCCAAAATGCGGAATCAACTATTTTCTTAACTTTAACCGGCGCTACCGTGGACAATCTACCCGGATCGTGACCATTAACCTAATCCTAGCTATCAAGAGAATGGGGTAGAAGCTATACCGAGAGATCCGTGTCCTCCGGTCTCCGTCTCCACTCCGATCTCCCGCGGAATCCTCGTCCGTCACCTCCTCGTCGAAAAGGGCACCACGTAGCCGAATACTTTTACGGGCTCCCACCTCTGGACCGAGGCAACTTGGGCGCGAAGTTGTCTAGCCGACGCGTCCAAGATTAGCTGTAGGTGTAGTGTAGAACTTGTCTCTTTTGGGGTTTAGTGTAGTTGCCATAATATGATGGAGGTATGAAGAACTTTGGAGAGAGCTAGAATTTGTGTAGCAAGAGAAAATGAGAGATGAATAATTTCCCTCATCCAAATGAACCTCTCTCATCCTCTCTCCTCAAAATGTGGCCGGCCCCTTTTGATCAAAATGGTGGAGGAATTAACAAAACATGAAGGGAGGTGATGGTAGGAAAAGCAAAGGGGTGACCATACCAAAAAACAGGATAACAAAGTCACACCCATTTCTAATCTCATCACATCCAAAACCATCACATGAAAAGCAAAGGAATGGACAATAAAAGCATCTCATGATGAAGAGGCCACAAATATGCAAGAAACTCCTCCACAAAATGTTATTTGCAAACTGGAAATAACACCCTCCAACGAAAAGTCCGGCCGCGAAAGAACAAAGGAAAACCGGCTGGAACGGAATGCAAACTGGAAACTTCAGAAAACTGATCGCGTAATCAATTACAGGAAAACCCCGTGACTTCATATACATGCCCGCATTTGTATTCCCACTGAATACAAATGCAAAGAGACAAAATCTACACTATCTAATACTAGGATCCGGCTTAAGCCAAAGCCGGCTAGTAAAAACCATCCGATCACGATCCGTGTAATACCGGACGTATCTGATCGAACCCTGCCATATCTCCACACGGCCTCTACAGCGTTTCGCCCGAAACTTGAGTAACTGAGTGTGGTGGACTCTAAAGACTCGTCAATACTATGGCTGTGGATTTAACCACTAGCACGTCAGAGGTATTAGCCATACGTGACGGGCTACCAGCTATTGACCAAAAGGGACGTCGATGAGCGAACTCATCCTGACACCCTACTGAGCCTGTCAGTGACAATATCCATACAGTCCGGTCCGTTCGTTTATGAGTATCGCATGGCGGGCCTAGGGGGTTGGTAAAAGTCAGGCCCCCAAAAGCGGTACAAGTCGTGTCGGAGTGTTGCCCAGAACACCCTGAGATACTACTGGAATACCTACCAGTAAATCTCCTGCCTCAGCCGAGGGCTTTGTGTAATGGCTCTCCTAGACACAGCACGACCTCACCCCCAATACCGGGAGAGACAAACCCCTGCAGATCCGCTCACTGCCTCCATGTGGCTCGGGACTGTACCCAACTAAAACCTGTTTGCACGACTCCTTTGAGCCATGGTAGGGTAGTAATCAAAGCACAATGGGAACTCACATGAGACAAATTACGATCTCAGGTCGATGAACTAACCTGTACACATGTCACCAGGGAACTGCTATCTGACGTCTGGTATAATCCCAACTAGCAGGTTCCCGGCGAGTCCTGTCTGGTGTACTCATAACCCAATGAGCACCTGTATACATCTTAGGTGAACCAACTGACACCAGTGGCTTGTGAGATCGGCCACCGCCCCTCGTCGGGGTCTTGACTGTATACACTAGTCTACTAATGGAGTATCGATGCCCAGTCTCGAAACTCCCACGACTAGAGACCTTTTAAGGATGTGCTTATAGACTCCAGCTCTCACGTATATGATCGCCTTCATATTGCTGGTAGTCAAGCAAGAATCCTAGGGGCTCTATCAACGTGTAATAGCGACTCGTAAGGTCACCTAAAGCAGTACACGATGATAAAGATAAACCAGATAGCATACTTTTATCTTGAGTAAGACTGTCCTACTGGGACAGGTCTTCCCTCAATCATTGCAATCACATGCCTGTGATCCAATAATTGACTCTGAGGGCACTATCTCCAACACATCCATCGCCCATCTGTATGGGTCGAGAAGGCATACGCTAGTCTACTCTGGTATATCGATGCCCCGTCTCGATATACCCACGACTAGGGACCTTGAAGGATATACTTATAGACTACCATGTCCCCACTAGTATGATCCGCATCATAGTCCAGGTAGTCAAGTACACATCCTAAGGGCTTTACCAACATGTAACAGAGAGACAATCAGTGTACACGTTAAGGTAAAGAGTAACCAGATAGCATACTATCATGTCGAGCAAGAAAGTCCTCCCTATATATGTCCCAGCATCCACTACAATATACATCCTATGTACAGTAATGGCCTCTAGGGCATACATATAACTAACAGGCCTCATTTTCGTGACTCCACAAGGAGGGATAATGCGCTTTGCCTTCTCCTTAACAGAGCCGAGGACAAACAATGAAGCCGAGTACGAAGCTTTGATAGCCGGTCTTGAGATCGCTATCGACATGGGAATTGAAAACCTTCTCATATACGGAGACTCCCAACTGGTCGTTTATCAAGTAAACGGCGACTATCAAACATGCAAGCCAAAGTTGGTAAAGTACGGCAAGAGAGTACAACAGCCATTGACTAAAATTCCCTCCTACATGCTGGAAAGTATACCGCGCGTGGATAATAGCAAGGTGGATGCACTAGCCATGCACGCTAAAGAATTGGCCGATGAGAATCTCGATGACGTGAGAATCGTCGTGCAAAGCCGTCGAGTTCTTGCACCAGCAGAAATATCTCCAGAGTAGCCCGAAGAAAAAGGAGCGACCGAGAAAACGGCCTTACAAACAAAAGACCAGGAAAAGACTATGGATTGGAGAGAAGTCTTTATAGATTACTTCAAATCCCGTCGAGCACCTGAGGATGCGTCGTCAAGACATCAACTCATGAAATGAGCTCTATCTTTTGCCTTCGTCAAAGATATTCTGTATAAGAGATCATTTGATTCTCTGTGGTTAAGATGCCTGGGGCTTGAAGAGGCAAGGAGGGTCGTCCAAGAAACTCACGACGGACTCTGTAGTTCTCACCAAGCCGGGCCGAAGATGAAGCTGAAGATCAAATAGATGGGTTACTATTGGCCCACGATGATCTAGGACTACCTCGAATACACGAAGCAATGCCACTCGTGCCAGATTCACGGGGACTTCATCCATCAGCATCCAAATCCACTACATCCGACGGTGGCTAGTTGGCCGTTCGAAATGTGGGGAACTGATATAATCGGCCCCATCGAACCAGCATCGTCCAGAGGACATCGGTTCATTTTGGTGACAACTGATTACTTCTCCAAATGGGCAGAAGCAGTACCGCTAAGGGAAGTAAAGTCGGAGAATATCCTCCATTTCTTCAAGACGTACGTCATTTATTGGTTTGGAACTCCATAACGGATCATCTCCGATAACGGGCCAGCCTACAGAAGCCATAAGATCAGCCGCTTCGCACAACAGCATAACATAGACTGGAGAAACTCTTCGGTCTATAATCCCCGAGCTAACGGTCTAGCTGAGACTTTTAACAAGACCTTGACGAAGATCGTGAAAAAGACGGTATCTCGAAATAAGAGGGATTGGTACGAGAGACTGCATGAGGCTCTTTGGGCGTATCGAACTACGTTCAAAACGGCCACGAACACAACACCATATGCATTGGTATTCGGTACGGAAGCGGTACTCCCCCTCGAGATAGAACTACCCTTTCTATGAGTGGCAGTTCATTATGAGCTAACAGACGAAGAAAATGCTTACCTTCGGCTTGAGGAGCTTGATGCCCTTGATGAAACCCGGCTCATGGCGCAACAAAATCTGGAGGCTTATAAAGCAAAGATGACGCGCTCATACGAGAGATTGACTAGGACAAGAACATTCCGCCAAGGTGAACTCGTACTAGTAGTCAAAAGACCTATGATCCCCAATCGTGCCAAACGGGGGAAGTTCGAGCCGAACTATGAAGGCCCGTATATCATAGACAAAGTCTACCAGGGTGGAGCATATCTACTCATGGACATGCATGGTGAAAGGCCATTCAGGCCAATAAACGGTCGCTTCCTAAAAAATACTACCCTTGACGAGTCATGGTCTAGGTCAATGATAGATGACGACACCTATGTCCGCTCGCTATCTTCCTAAGGCCAAACTCTATAAGTCGTATCAGACAATGGACCGAAACGTCCTTAAACTAATGATGGACCGAAATGTCCTAAAACTAACAACGGACCGAAACGTCTTTAAACTAACGATGGACCCCTATGTCCTAAAACTGGCTATTGACCGAGACGTCGATAAACTACTACGGATCGCATCATCCTAAGGCTGACACAAAAAAAATTAATAAAAAAATATATAATAAAAAAAGAGGAAGAAAACGGTATGTCCATAAGCAAAATGGGCACGGATGAAAACCCGTAAGGGCTCCGTGAGTAAAAATAGCAGGTCTACCGGCGAGTTTTGTGAAAACCCGAAAGGGCGCAATCTCGTTAAAAGACACTTGCAAGGTCCTCTCGACCCTGTAAGGAGAAACCACCTGCGTGAGATCCTTATGACTCACAAGGGAACAACGCACTTAGGAATCCCTACGATTCCTAAGGAGAAATTACACTTGCGAGATCTTCACGACTCGTAAGGAGAACCCTCTTATGAGACCCTCACAGCTCATAACATTCAAAAGTCTTAAGCTACAGGGATCTGAACCTATTCTTAAGCGGCCACCACAACCTCCAATGCTGCCCTACAAGAGGCTCAATGCTGACCCTTGTATACAATCCACGGGCGCGAACAAACATTTCCTTAACAAAGTTCCATCTGTGACTAGGGATATGTTTGCACAGTGAACCCCCCTTGTAAGCCCTCTCGACTTATAAATAGAAAGCACTCTTTTAAGATCCTTACGACTTATAAGAGACCATGCACTTAGGAATCCTTACGATCCCTAAGGAGAAAACGCACCTACGAGATCCTCACGACTCGTAGGGAGAAATTCTTTATGAGACCCTTACGGCTCATGAAGTCAAAAGCCTTAGTCGACAGGATCCTAACCCTGTCTACTAAGCCATCTTTGGTCGACGTCGACGAAAGCAAATGATGATTCGCTCCTGGCAATATCCCAGTTGTAGCGGTGCTGATGCCAAAATCGGTGTCTAATTCTAAGCTTGCTGCGAAAAGCCAGCGAGCCACACATGCATACGAAATAGACGAAATGATGGGGCAACTTGCAAACTGTTGGATATAGTGCCCTCAGAGTCAATTATTGTATCGCATGCACGTGATTGCAATGATTGAGGGAGGACCTATACCGGTAGGACAATCTTACTCAGGATGATTGTATACTATCTGGTTTGTCTCTATCATCGTGTACATGCTTTAGGTGACATTGTGGTTCACTATTACACGTTGATAGAGAATAGTATGCTACCATGGTTTGTCTTTATCATCGTGTACTGCTTTAGGTGACCTTACAGGTCGTATTACACGTTGATAGAGCCCTTAGGATCCTCGACGAAGGGAGGGAGATGCGGCGGGGTAAGGAAAACGCTTTCGGAGATCGATTTGCTTGACTACCAACAGTATGATGGCGATCATATACGTGAGAGTTGGGTAGTCCATAAGCACATCCTTAAAAGTGGTCCCTAGTCGTGGGAGTTTCGAGACTGGGCATCGATACTCCATTAGTAGACTAGTGTATACAGTCGAGACCCCGATGAGGGGCGGTGGCCGGTCTCACAAGCCATTGGTGTCAGTTAGATCACCTAAGATGTATACAGGTGCTCATTGGGTTATGAGTACACCGGACAAGACTCGCCAGGAACATGCTAGTTGGTATTATATCTGACGTCAGATAGCAGTTCCCTGGTGACATGTATACAGGTTAGTTCATCGACCTGAGGTCGCCATTTGTCTCGTGTGAGTTCCCACTGTGCTTTGATTACTACCTTACTACGGCTCAAAGGAGTCGTGACAACAGGTTTTAGTTGGGTACAGTCCCGAGCCATATGGAGGCAGTGAGCGGATCGGCAGGGGTTTCGTCTCTCCCGGTATTGGGGGTGAGATCGCGCTGTGTCTAGGAGAGCCATTACACAAAGTCCTCGGCCGAGGCAGGAGATTTACTGGTAGGTATTCCAGTAGTATCTCAGGGTGTTCTGGGCTACACCCCGACACGACTTGTACTGCTTTTGGGGGTCTGACTTTTACCAACCCCCTAGGCCCGACATGTGATGCTCATAGACGAACGGACCAGACTGTATGGATATTGTCACTGACAGGCTCAGTAGGGTGTCAGGATGAGTTTGCTCATCGATCTCCCTTTTGGTCAATACATGGTAGCCCGTTACGTACGGCTAGTACCTCTGACGTGCTAGTAGTTAAATCTATAGCCAATGTATTGACGAGTCTTTAGAGTCCCCTACAGACAGTTTCTCAAGTTTCAGGCGAAATGTTGTAGAGGCCGTATGATATATGGCAGAGTTCGATCATATACGTGCGGTATTGCACGGATCATGATCGGACGGATCATATTAGTGGGCTTTGGTTTAAGCCGGATCCTAGTATTTGATTTGTTGGATTACTTTAGTCTCATCGCATCCGCATTCAGTCGGAATGCGGATGCAGGTATGTATATATAGGTGAGGGGTATCCTTATGATCCGTCATGAGTTTACTTTAGATGTTGCCGTATCTTTTTATTCTTGCAAACATTTGGATTAATGTTTGCATATGGATATTATAAGCTAGAAATCATCATTTAGAGCATTCATGGTGACACATGCACAAGTGATGACTCATGATCTCTTTTCTTGTGCATGTGTCACATTATTTGATGGATTTGAGTGATGAATTGATAAGGAGAGAGAGGGGCTGCCATGAGATGGTTGCTAGCTCTTGTATTTTGATAATTCACGCTCACTCTCATTATCATTCCATCATAAGAAACACATAAGAAAAAAGTGAGCTCTTCTTCTTTCTCTCTTTTCTTCTCTTGAGCTCATTATCTCCATTAATGGCAACACCTTCAACATCCATCCAAGCAATGGATGCAAGAGACAAAGTGATCACAAACATTCTCTACAACACCTTGGACACGTCGGCTAGCACACTTCGTGCCCGAGTTGCTTCGGATGAAGCGTGATCCCGTAAAAAGAATCGATGCTGTGGTGCCCTTTCCGACGAGAAGATCGAGACCGGAGATGCCGTAAGGAGCTTGGGATGGTGGCCAAAGACCGAAGGACACGGATCGATCGGTATAGCTTTCCAACCCTCTCTCTAGATAGCTAGTTGTAGGTTAATGGTTCGATCCGGGTTTTAAGCATATGATAGCGCCAGTTTCTAGTTTAGAAAAATTTTCTTTTCCGCATTTTGGCCTCGGAAAGACCGCCGGGGCGCTACCGTAGTCTTACATGGTATCAGAGTTACGGCATTAACCTTTACTAGCTTGCTCTAACGTGTTTAGAACTTCGATCGGATGGAATTTCCAAAAACTGCATTTCCAATTTAACAGTTTCTGTCGAATTTTTTTTGTTGTCAAAAAATTATTTAGTGTATTGCAGAAAATCAGGCAGTCTGTTGTAAGAACACTGCAGAAAAATGGTTGCATGAAGTCACTGTAGAGCCGCGGAACCGCTGCCGTACCCCCCTTTTAGCCGCGGTTCCGACGCAGAACAGTATCTTCTCTGCACCATTTTTCCTACAGTGAATTCTGAGTTGGAAATGTGGTTTATGGTATTTTTTTGTTTGGGCCCAGATTTGTCTGAGTACTGGGAATTGTGCTTGGGGCCCACTACGGAAAATTTTGTCAATCGAAAATTTTAAACATGTTAGTTCACACTATTTACATTATATCTGCGACCGTGAATGTCATTTGATCTGTAAATCCTGTCTAATTGCTATAGCTCTTTTAGACGGATTTGCGAACATGACATTCACGTTGATGTTCTGTGTTGTGCTGTGATGTTGCGGATTTGTCGTGGTGGATAGCCGGATGCAATGGTAGTACAGTTTTGTTGTATTTTGTACATTTGATATTGCGGGGCGAGCGTCTGACATGTGGACTGCCGTCACTTCCTGTTTGTAAATTATTCTTTTGGGGCACGACCGGGCTGAGGTCGATGTACCCGTTGTATATATTTTACTTTCTGTACTAGGATTACCTCGCGGTGGGGTGCACGGGTAGCCGGGTTCTAGAGGGCAACGAGCCCGCATCTCATGGGTTTGAGACGGAGGGGGCTTCACTCTAGAATTGGCAGGCTATTCGCCGCACTCGTAGGGGGTACAGGTTGACCCAAGGAGGGGTGCCCAAGTTACCAGATTCCGTAAAGTGCTGGGTGGTCCATTCACGTTGTTGAAGGGGGCTGCCTCGCTTCAGGTTTTAGCGGGTAACTTGCCACGCCCGTAGGGGTCTAGGATTTCATTGCACAGGCTATCCACACGACCAGGGAAACTTCGGGTTTCAGTAGCGGCTCTATGAAACCCGAGGATCCCAGACTATCTGTATTGTTCTGTGATGCTTATTACATTTCTGTGATGTTGCATTTTATCATGCCTTGAGCGAATATTATATATTGATATATATACTAGTAGATGTTGTATATGTTTTACACCCGCACTAGTCCAGTCCCCGCTCTGTCGTTAGTTAAGTAACCTAACGGGTGATGACGCGACCCAGTGGCGAATGCGGATGGCATATACGTACATCGTATTTTCGTTCTTTTGTGGTGTGATTAATTGATGGGACTGCATTGATTCGGATCAATGCAAGCTAAACAAACCTAATATGATGTTGTTGGAACATTTTTCAAAAAAGCTGTTATTGCAAGGATGTTCTCTTTTGTTTTGCCCAGTGGTATTCGGTTATGAATATCTAGCACCTCAGTCGACGAGGCAAGGGCCGAGATCCCTTCACCGGGAGTGACTCCTTGGACAGAAGTTTGCGTCAGGGTAATAACTTCACTATAGCCGATTACTTTTTGCTTTGCATTGTGGTATTCAGTTGGAATATCCTGCACCTCATTCTACGGGGAAAGAGCCGAGATCCCTTCATCGGGAGTGACCTCTTTAGCAAATGTTTTCGCCACTATATTTTTATAAAAGCTATCCGGTTCCTTCAACGATATCAAGTTCATTACGTTAAAGATTTTTCGCCAAAAACCTGCCGTAGCCCTCCATCATTTCAGATTAGTATTGCTTAGTATTCGTGCTACGTATGTCATGCATTGCCAAGGCATAGTGTTCGGTAGCTCTGTAATGCTTTTCTGTCGCATGGATATGTGGATTGGTTAGGACAGTCGTACGGTTATGTTGGCATTGTCAAGGACTCGTACGGGTAGGTTTAATGCAATCAAGATAATGACGGGTTGAACTTGACTAGGACTCTTTGATATGTTGGCATTGTCAAGGTCACTTGGGTCCTAGGGGTAAAAACATACATCGGGAGTTTCTAAAGAAACTGAAACTTGCCAGGCATACGCACACCTTCTGGAGTGTGATAATGTGAGTGGATTCCATCACATTATCATGCGGTGATAGTTGGATCCTGATTCCCACTGATGAGCTGGTTTACTCCTCGGGTGATCCCGACTAATTCTTCTTTCAGGTTTGGAGGTGAATTTGAGGTTACAGTGGGAGGTATCCTGATTAGATAAATTGATAACCATTCTGATCTAGGTTAGAGTGCACGCTGAGTATTTCTTTTCTCTCTCTCTTTGGCAGCGACCGTGACCCGACCCTTGACTATGACTCAGTGGCCAAGTTAACCGAACCTTTTTAAAACACTGGCTTTTGGATTGTCAGACTTGCATACCTCATTGCCACTCCTATTTTTACCCTTTTCTCCAGAACACCCAGTATTACTACGAACATCCAATTCCATTGGATAAAACCATCGTACGGTTATATACGAACTCGAAGGAACTTGTTCCAGATTCGAGGATGGTTTCTGGTTCTGGAGAAAACGAATAGGACTATTTAGCTTTTTTTTCCTTTTACCTTCTCTCAGGTTGCGAGTGCTCCATGGATTAGGACGGTACACCTATTATGCTTATTGGATAGTCTTCTTCCAAACCATAGGCAGGTGCCGAACGGTAGGGAATGAAGAAAACTAATTAGCCTAACGAAGGTGTACAGAAAGTATTAAGTAAAGACATATAAAGGGATTAGTAAGAGGGCAAAGTAAACTGCGACTGCTATTCACGACCAAACCAAGTATTTCATCGCCACTCCTACATCACCTTTGCATTTTTCCAGAACACTCCGTATCACTACGAAGATCCACAGTTTATTGGATACTCCATCGTATGGTTATAGACGAACTCCAAGGAACTTGTTCCAGTTCGGGGATGAATTCTGGTTCAGGAGAAACAGGAATAAGGTTTTATTCAGTTGTCTTTTATCTTTATCTTCTCTTGGGTTGCGAGTGCTCCTAGGATTAGGGCAGTATACCTATTATGCTTATTGGATAGTCTTCTTCCAAACCATAGGCTGGTGCCGAACGGTAGGGAAGGAAGAAAACCATCTGGCCTAAAGGGGTGTACAGAAGGTAATGACTAAAGACATATAAAGGGATTTGGAGAGATGTCGAAGAAATATACGGTTATAGTTGTGAATCTGATAATGGAAGAGGCATTACTAAGAATACCCGGTGTCACGACCCGAGAATTTTGACTCGTGACCGGCACTTAACCATGCAACGTCTACAGGCGTAACGCGGCTAAGTAAGCCGAACCCAGAAATCAAAACCAATAAATATAGAGTGGTTTAAAACATTTCCGTAAAACAGTCATACATTTCCGAAAAACTTTTATTAATTTAGTAGAAATCCCTTTTAGTTCAAGAGTTATAATTTTATAATTTTGTCAACATTTCCTTTAAAAACATTTGTCCCGCAAGTCGGGTAAAAGCAAGGTGTCGCAAAATTAACAAGTGAAAAGAATAAAGCATCACAATATGATATACGACGCCGTAGCGAAGAATACACAGTAAAGCAAGGACAAATATCACGAGAGGTAAGACTGCATATAATAAAGTCGGCTCACATGCGAGCTCGACACCAGAGTATAAAATCATACACATCGTCCTCACAACTGTCTCTAAGTTAATACAGAAAGGTAGCTGGAGAATACTAGATACATCAATATACAACTGAAAGATAACAGATACCATACAAAAACCCACCTATCAGCAAAAAGGCTAACTCGCCTCAGAAAGGTATCTCTGCCAAAAGATGCAGTAAACAGCCAGCCGTGACTACTCCCAAGGGCAACCTGCAAATACTGTGGCACAACGGGGGTGAGTTGCCAACTCGGGAATAGAGATAACATATAAAAGTGATCGCGAGCATGCACATATAGCGTGGCTCTACTAATGCCAGCAGATGATATCAATGCATGCCAACAGTGGATGCAATAGTAATGCAAGTGCTCTATCAGGTAAATGCTACAGGATGAGATATATAGTAATCAATACTGAGCATGGGATAAATAACATCTTCATGGATATATCAACATGGAAAACAATAATCGGTGCCTCAGACTGCACCTAAATCCCAAATACACTCAGGCGCCGGCACACCCATCGGCCCTCAAATCCTGTATATCTCTGAGAAATCACGAGTGCCCAACATCGGCACCCAAAATATCATAAAATACTCGTGTCCAGCATCGACACGCAAATCCTTGTATATCGGGCTCCGTCAGTCCGGATCGGCCCACGCGGTCCGTCTGCGGTATCGGCCCTCGGCCCCGGCAGTACGGATCATCCCGCATCCATCTCTCGACTCTGGTCAGTATCCTCCGGACAACTGCCAGGTCCAACCAATCACCGGTAGGTAGTAGTCCCTCTTCCGGGCTCACCGTCTACTGCACAGCGAAACCGTTCTCGCCCCGGGGTACCATACCGGGTCCACCACGAACCCGCAAACGGATCATCCATCTTCTCGAATCGGGTCTCAAGCACACGTCTCAGCACCGAGAAAACGCGTGGTGGACGCACTAAAATATCATATCACGAGGTACCGGGTTTTTCAAAATGGTGCATCTTTTCTTAAATAATTCCACGGTCCTCAAAACCAGAAATCACATGAAATCCAACACCAATAAGTAAATCCAATGCGAGGTACAATGTAAATCAATCCATGGTATGAGCATAAGGGGAAAACCGCTTTTAAAAATAGTTTCCGTTTTTAAAGATGTCATGCGGCTCCAAATTTCCAGGAAATCACCACCAATCATGCAGGGTTCCTAGGCACGCTAGTGAGGTCTCCCAAGCCATCAACCATGGCAATTTCAAAAATTATGGTGCCTACAAACCCTAAAGTACGGATCGTTTGCTAGATGTCTAGGCGAACAAGAACTAGTTAACAGTTAACTAAGGGAATACGGAAATACAACCTTTGTAGATCCGGTCCTCCACCTCCACGGCTCCGCAACGAGGTCGTCTCCGCTGTCCAAATCAAATCCGGGCTCTAGAGTCGGCTTCGTCGGAGAATGGGCAAGCTAGGTCGTCGATGTCCATGCCGAAGATGATCTACGTCGAGGCATCGATGAATCAAGCTCCACCTTCACCAAACCGTGAAAAGTTGTGAAGGAAACACACTCTACTACTTGGCAAGAGGTAGAGGATGAAGAAATAGGAAGTGGGTAGACTTTAGAATTGGATTTCTCACTTGTTTCCATCACTTGCCATTGATGGGGCAAGCTTTCTTCACTTGAAGAAATGGAGGAAGAAGAAGAATGTTATGATAAGTCTTGAATTAAAAAATAAAACAAAAACAATACTTATCATACTTTTAACTCTAGTTAAGTGTAGAGAATTAACTTAGGTTAGTTGAATTGGTTAGGGTTAAGAATATGATAAGAATGAAGACTTAGTCAAAGTTTCAAGAAACTTCAACTAAATCCAAAATAAGCCACCATTTATCTTTCTTTTCCTTTTTCCAAAAAAGAATAAATAAGAAAGATAAATGAATAAATAAAAATCAAAACCCTAACCCATTCATTACCATGGTTCATTCTTTACACTTAACCAAGTTTGGCATGCATCATCAAACATGATACAAGCAAGTGCACAAAATCATATCGCATATGCAATGCGCACAAACCAAGTGAGAAAATCCGTCTAAAGTGAACCGATACTAGTTAATGCAAAGTAATATATCTAATATATAATTATACATTAAATCATTAAATCAACACTTGATTCAATGATCCGGTCATGCACACATAACCGACTGGTATCATTAGTAACATCTTATCGAATCAACACTTGATCCGATAACCCGGCTATATCGCATATAACCGATCAATGTCACATCGCGAGAATCGAATACAGTATCACATACTCGTATTATTCTCGGTCCCGCACATATCTCATATGCGCTCCTATTTCGTTTCGCTTGAACCAGGAAACCTCTGTGTAGGACTCTAAAGACTCGTCAATACGCCGGCAGCGGATGATGATCATATCAAACATCCACAAGCCGCAAGCGGTCTGCTAAACGTAACGGCCACCCGGGTATTGAGCGATCTGAAGATCGACGAGCAAGCCCGCTCACACTCCAGTGAATCCGACCAGTAACACTACCGTACAGTCCGGTCTGATCGTCTGATATGTCGCATATCTCGCCTAGGGGTGGTAAACGTCAGACCCCAATAGCTCAATAAGTCGTGTCGATATGAGGTCTATAACTGTTCGAGAAACTACTGGTAACACTTACCAGTAAATCTCAGCAACCCTGGCCAGGGATTTCCTGTTATAGCCAATCGAACACTGCGCAACATCAACCCCCTATACCGGGAGAGACGAATCCCCTCCTATCGCTCATTGCCTCCATGTGACTCGGGACTGTACCCAAAAACCACCGTTTTGCACGCCCTCTTGGACGTGGTAAGATGGAAATCAAAGCACAGTGGGAACCACACAAGACTCTATGACGATCTCGGGTCAACAGACTACTCTGTACCAGTGTCACCAGAGAACTGCCATCTGACGTGAGGTATAATACCATCTGGGAGTTCTCGGCGAGTCCGTCCAGTGTACCCAGTCTCTACTGAGCACCCGTATATCTCCTCTGATGTCAAACACCGATGGATATGGGATCATCCATCGCCCATCTGTATGGGTCGAGAAGGTACACGCTAGTCTACTCTGGTATATCGATGCCCCGTCTCGATACACCCTCGACTAGGGACTTTGAAGGATGTACTTATGGACTACCATGTCCCCACTAGTATGATCCGCATCATAGTCCAGGTAGTCAAGTACAGATCCTAAGGGCTTTACCAACATGTAACAGAGAGACAATCAGCATACACGTTAAGGTAAAGAGTAACCAGATAGCATACTATCATGTCGAGCAAGAAAGTCCTCCCTATATATGTCCCAGCATCCACTACAATATACATCCTATGTACAGTAATGGCCTCTAGGGCATACATATAACTAACAATCTCCCACTTGCACTAGGGCCATCTGTAGCAGTGGTTGCAGTATCTCATACTCAACCATCCCATAAAAGTCTCTCTCTGGGAACAGGCCTTTGTGAGTGGATCCGCTGTGTTGTCCTCTGAGTCTACTCTCCTAACCTCGATCACCCTGGAGATCAACCATCTCCATGATCAGGCGATGCTGCCTTAGAATAAGTCTGGATCACTGATGGGACCAGCGTTCCTTGGCATAAGCCACCACTCCATTGTCTCACAATGGTAGGAACATAGTTCATCTCATGAACCAATATACACCCAAACATCCTCTTTGGTAGCATCTTAAGTAGCGATGTATCCAGCCTTTATCGTCTAGTATGTCACGGTATCTATCTTGGAACTCTTCCAACATACTGTCCCTTTACTGAGGGTAAAGACAATGCCTGCGACTGACATTCAGTCGTCTTTATCACCCTGGAACCCTTCCAGTGATTCTCCCCAGGATCGATTGATACCATCTCACTACTACTAGTGAGATACCTAACATCCAATTAGATCTATCTCATAGATCCAAAATCCAGGATTTAGGAGGTATCATTTTGATCCTATATGGAGAATCATAGTGATACTCGGAGATTGATCGAGCGTAGCATAGGAAACTCCTTTCCTATCAAGAGTATGTCATCCACGTACTCTACGAGGATCGTCACCATACTCCCTACCACCTTCTTATTTATACAAGGTTCATCTACCATTTTGATGATGTCAAACTGTTTGACTAATTCATCAAAACAGATGTTCCAACTCCGTGATGCCTGCTTTAATCCTATAAAGCATCTTGCACACGTTTCCGCTGCTCCCACTGTTTACGAAGCCCTTTGGCTGTGTACTTATAGACGCACTCTTCTAAATCATCATTTAGAAAAGCAGTCAAGACACCCAACCGCCAGATATCGTAGTCATGGTATGAAGCCGTGGCAAGTAGGATCTGGATGGACTTAAGCATAGTCACTTGAAAAGGTTTCATCATGATCCACGCCTGGTCAATGACGAAAACCTTTAACAAGTCTAGCTTTGAAAGTCTCAACTTTTCCATTTACACCAAGTAATCTTCTCAAGATATACTTGCTCCTGATGGGGATTTAACCCTTCAGATATAGCAACCAAAGTCCATACTTTGTTGGTGTATAAGGATTCCATCTCAGATCGATAAACATCCAGCCATTCTTACAGAGTCTTACTCTCGATGGTCAGCTCGAAGCTAGTTGGGTCATCATCTCATGATGCAATCCTCGCTCCCACTGTCATAGAGAAATCGAAGTAACTCTCAGGTGGGTGAGGAACCCTACTAGATCGGCGGAGAGGCTGAGGTTCATTGGTATCTACTGAATACTTTGGTTCTATCAAATCATCAGCTGTAGTTTGCATAGCTGGAACATTTCTAGTTGTACATAACAGATCTTGCCTCGAGCTTGTCCGGATTTTGCTTTTAGACATAGGCCGGACAACCCCAAATCTTAACTAGCTTAAGACATGGGCTCTTCCCATACCATATCATATATGAGATGGTAGGCAACTGATTTGATTGTGACCCTATTCAATAGGTATGCAGCTTCTCAAGCGCATAACTCCCAAAAAGGAAATAGGTAACTCAGTAGTACTCTTCATAGAGCACACCTTATCACATAGGGTGTAACTGCTCCACCCCGATATACCATCGTGCTGTGGTGTATACGGAGGAGTAATGCCGAGAGAGAATCTCATTCTCCTTTAGAATAATCTAGGATTTTCGTGCTCAAGTATTCTCCTCCTTGATCACATCAAAGGACATAATACTTATACCCTTATTGGTTCTCTACTTCTAACTTATATTCTGTGAATATCTCAAAAGGTTCGGACTTGTGTTTCAACAAGAACATATGTCTGAATCTAAAGAGATCATCAGAGAACGTAATGAAGTATAAAGAACCGGTCTTGGCATGTGTAGACAGGGGACCTACATACATCAACATGTATCATCCCAAGAGTTTACTAACTCTTTCTCTGTTTCCATTAAACAGAGCTATGGTCATCTTATCTTTGTGACATGACTGGCGAGTTTCACAAGATGCAAATTCAAACTGATTTAAATATATATCTTTATGTAACTCTAGCCAGTCGGGTCGCATTGATCAGACCTAGTCTACAATACCTCAAGAAGGATTCGTTCATTTCTGAACTCTTCCTCTTGTGTGTGTTCCGTATACAAAAAACTGTAGTTTGATTTAGAACATTAATGCTTTTAGATAACGTGCCTGAACCGATCAACTTTTGATATAGGAAATGTTCAAAACATTATCCAACACTACAAAATTATATCCTTTCTTTACTAATAAAGAGACTGATATGATTTTGTATATCAGGTTCGGTATCTAATAACATTCGTTCAGAATCAATGTATTGTAATACAGGGTGACAGTGACCAACAGACCTGGCTGCAACTCTTGCCCCGTTTTCTGCCTCATGAAACTTATCACCCGTTCTCAGTTCTCTACCTTTCTGTAGCCCTATATAACAGATTACATATCTGGGATCCTGATCCGGTATCACATACCCAGGACGTAAAGGATACTGAGAAACAGTTCTTTGTAACGAACACACCCGAAGATGATGCATCAGCATGCACTCTCTTCGTTTGGGCGGCACGGGAATTCTGGTAATCCCCAATTTCCTGCTCTGTCTTATAACAATTATAAGTTGGAGCGGGACCAACGTTCCCCAGCTCAGTATAACAAGCGGGTTCGGTCAATAATCCGTATTATTATCTTGATTAAGGCGTGATATGGTCGCTACCAGGAGAGAGAGAGAAGAAAACACTCAGCGTGCGCTCTGTCAAGAATAGATTGGTTATTATTTTATCTAATCAGGATGGCTCCCACTGCTTTTTATCAAATCTTCCTTCAAACCCTAAAAGGAAAGACTAGCCGGGATTAATTACACACTACAAGTTCGCCAATCTTTCAGCCAGGCCAGTGTCGGTACTTTGAGGGAGGTCCCCCGTGCTTTCGCACGAACCTAATTAATGTAAACCTCGTTTTCCCAGAGGCATAACCTCGTTAACACCTTTCTAGACACCTACTTGATCGGCTAATTGTAATGTATAAAACTCTCCCAGGAGTAACTCTTACTCGCAGCGGGTATCGGGATCCAACTATCTCATAGAAGGTATGCAATCTCATTGCAAATTTCAACACTTGAAATTCCCGATAATATTTTGCCCCATGCGATCTATGACCTTGACTGAGTCAACAAACTATAGACCGCAAGTAAAGTTCAACCCGTCATTTCTCGATTGAATTAAACCCACCCGCACGACCCTTGACTGAGTCAACAAGGCCGCACGACTACCCTAATCCAATCGCATCATATGCTTTGCAGATAAGCAATAATCAGCTACCGCACACTACGCCTTGACTGAGTCAACAAACGCAGCACGAATACTAACTAGTACCTATCTGAAATGACGGAGGGCTACGACAGGTTTTTAAGAAAACCTTTTGCGTAATGAACTTTATATCGTTGTAGAATCAAATGAATTTTGAAATGGAGTGCTTTTGAGGCTTTTCTAGTTTTGCTAAAGGAGTCACTCCCGGTGAAGGGATCGTCGGTCCTTTCCTCGTCGAATGAGGTGCGGGATATATCATATATATCACTGTGCAAAGCAAAAAAGCTTAAAAGCAATCAAAAGACAAACCGAGTGTGTAGCATCTGCCAGTTATTGCTAAAGGAGTCACTCCCGGTGAAGGGATCTCGGTCCTTTCCTCATCGAATAAGGTGCAGGATATATCACATATACCGCTGTGCAAAGCAAGAACTGTAGCTACCTGTTTAATTTTGAAATTCGATTCTACAACATCTTAGGTTTCTTTTAATTTCATTAATCACATTAATGAAGTCCCATCATTTAATTACCTAAACATCACAGATAGATATGACGTACACTTATGCCATCCGCATTCGCCTCGATGTCCCCTCGTGCACCGTTAGGTTAGGTAACTAACGGCAGAGCAGGGCAGGGCTAGCGCGAGTGTAAAACATAAGTAACATCTATATAATATATCATATATACTATATACTATATCCATCACAGAAACATCACATGATCTCATCACAGATATCGCAGCAGAAGAATCATATGAAATATTGGATATACTAGGACGTCCGTGTTTTCAATACGAGCCAGTATAAAACACGGATTCCACGGTCGTGATGAATAGCCAAACCCACACCCCTAGACCCCTACGAGAGCGGCAAGCAACCCTACCAATTCTGGAGTTAGGAGACCCGGACTCGACTCCTCGAGTTGGTCTCCCACTGGACTCCAGAACCCGGTTACTTGTGCCCTCCTCCTTGGGTCTATCCTAGTGCGGAAAAGTAAATAATATACAACAGGTGACAACTCCCGCAACCTGGAAGCGCCCCAATAAAAGAATATTACATACAAGTTTTTACATGAATGAAAATGAAAAACACTCATCTCACATAAAAAACCCCGGCTATTCAATCACGACGATCCAATATAACACATCCAGCAACACATAACATCACATGTCATCAACGTAAGTAAATATGCGCATCCCAATTGTCGTTGACATATAGCAACGAAACCGGCGATATAACATATTACACTTACGGTCACAGAAAAGAAAGTGTAAAACTACAACAGTTGGAATCCGCAACCTCCTCAGACATCGCATGCCTGACCAAATGAATTTCTTAGACATCGCATGCCTAACAATTATAAACCCCGCATTTTAGTCTCAAAATCGAAAACTCTTTTCAATACCAAGTCGGGCAATTTAACAAGATTCCCGACACCCTGATCGAATGCTCGTCGCAAACTTCAGTAGACGGCTGCACCCCTAATACCGTCGACGAAGTGCACCAAGGCGGAACACCGTTACCGGGAGCACCCGAACGGATGCTTTCGGCGACGGGGTTCTCCTACAGTCACTTGGTCGGGGCTATGGAGTGAAGCTGTCTATTAAGTTTATCCGGCGAGTATCCGCGTACGCTACGTGATTGCGACGGACTTTTGATCATATCAAAATTCCGTGGCAACCGATCAAGTGAGACTAAACTGCTACGTTTATAACATTCATTTAGTTATCACATAACTACTTGTGAATTCCAATTATTGTATCCCATTCCAGATAAATAGAAAATGCTAAACTTTTCGATCGAACAATCGAACACCCAAGTTTTCCCGAAACTGATCAACACATGAAACAAGTATAACAACATTCCGTTCATGCCTCAGTACCAACGATCCAGCCGTAGAAGGGTCAAGCCAACGCCTCACATGTGGCACGCCGTACTGCCCCAAACCCGAAGGTTCAAAGGGTAGTTCAAGACGGTCACATAATCGAGTTAAGGTTTGTGTCTTCTAGAGGGACCATCGCGTTACTTGCACTACTTAGAACATCGTCAAACTACGGAAAAATCCAACACTTGGAAATTTCCCGACAGGGGAAAAATTGGGTATTTATATCCGGTCGAACTTTTTAACATATTCTAAAATTTATCCGGAAAGCCACACAGACAAAATTTGATACCCGATCGAAATACCGAATCCCCAAATCAACTCAGATTATTCAACACTTGAATAAAATTTTAAAAATATCCAGAGAACTCAGCACAGTTAAATAGGAGTTACTGTGCAAAAAACCCCACATAAATCGACAAAACGGCCGCCCTTCCGCCGAACGAGGCAGGCTCGTGCCGCGGAAGCGCGGCGCTCTATGGGAATTAGGGCTACGGGTTGTACAGTTACTCTTATATTTTCCTGCATGTTTTTCTGAATATTTTTAATGTTGAAAAATCCCAGATTTTGAAAAATGTACAGAGAGCATGTTTTGGGTTTCGGTTTTGTGTCGTTCGGACTTCAAATTCCGTCTACGCTTCGCCTAAGGCTCTAGCTAGGCTCTGATACCACTGCAGGGTTCCTAGGCACGCTAGTGAGGTCTCCCAAGCCATCAACCATGGCAATTTCAAAAATTATGGTGCCTACAAACCCTAAAGTACGGATCGTTTGCTAGATGTCTAGGCGAACAAGAACTAGTTAACAGTTAACTAAGGGAATACGGAAATACAACCTTTGTAGATCCGGTCCTCCACCTCCACGGCTCCGCAACGAGGTCGTCTCCGCTGTCCAAATCAAATCCGGGCTCTAGAGTCGGCTTCGTCGGAGAATGGGCAAGCTAGGTCGTCGATGTCCATGCCGAAGATGATCTACGTCGAGGCATCGATGAATCAAGCTCCACCTTCACCAAACCATGAAAAGTTGTGAAGGAAACACACTCTACTACTTGGCAAGAGGTAGAGGATGAAGAAATAGGAAGTGGGTAGACTTTAGAATTGGATTTCTCACTTGTTTCCATCACTTGCCATTGATGGGGCAAGCTTTCTTCACTTGAAGAAATGGAGGAAGAAGAAGAATGTTATGATAAGTCTTGAATTAAAAAATAAAACAAAAACAATACTTATCATACTTTTAACTCTAGTTAAGTGTAGAGAATTAACTTAGGTTAGTTGAATTGGTTAGGGTTAAGAATATGATAAGAATGAAGACTTAGTCAAAGTTTCAAGAAACTTCAACTAAATCCAAAATAAGCCACCATTTATCTTTCTTTTCCTTTTTCCAAAAAAGAATAAATAAGAAAGATAAATGAATAAATAAAAATCAAAACCCTAACCCATTCATTACCATGGTTCATTCTTTACACTTAACCAAGTTTGGCATGCATCATCAAACATGATACAAGCAAGTGCACAAAATCATATCGCATATGCAATGCGCACAAACCAAGTGAGAAAATCCGTCTAAAGTGAACCGATACTAGTTAATGCAAAGTAATATATCTAATATATAATTATACATTAAATCATTAAATCAACACTTGATTCAATGATCCGGTCATGCACACATAACCGACTGGTATCATTAGTAACATCTTATCGAATCAACACTTGATCCGATAACCCGGCTATATCGCATATAACCGATCAATGTCACATCGCGAGAATCGAATACAGTATCACATACTCGTATTATTCTCGGTCCCGCACATATCTCATATGCGCTCCTATTTCGTTTCGCTTGAACCAGGAAACCTCTGTGTAGGACTCTAAAGACTCGTCAATACGCCGGCAGCGGATGATGATCATATCAAACATCCACAAGCCGCAAGCGGTCTGCTAAACGTAACGGCCACCCGGGTATTGAGCGATCTGAAGATCGACGAGCAAGCCCGCTCACACTCCAGTGAATCCGACCAGTAACACTACCGTACAGTCCGGTCTGATCGTCTGATATGTCGCATATCTCGCCTAGGGGTGGTAAACGTCAGACCCCAATAGCTCAATAAGTCGTGTCGATATGAGGTCTATAACTGTTCGAGAAACTACTGGTAACACTTACCAGTAAATCTCAGCAACCCTGGCCAGGGATTTCCTGTTATAGCCAATCGAACACTGCGCAACATCAACCCCCTATACCGGGAGAGACGAATCCCCTCCTATCGCTCATTGCCTCCATGTGACTCGGGACTGTACCCAAAAACCACCGTTTTGCACGCCCTCTTGGACATGGTAAGATGGAAATCAAAGCACAGTGGGAACCACACAAGACTCTATGACGATCTCGGGTCAACAGACTACTCTGTACCAGTGTCACCAGAGAACTGCCATCTGACGTGAGGTATAATACCATCTGGGAGTTCTCGGCGAGTCCGTCCAGTGTACCCAGTCTCTACTGAGCACCCGTATATCTCCTCTGATGTCAAACACCGATGGATATGGGATCATCCATCGCCCATCTGTATGGGTCGAGAAGGTACACGCTAGTCTACTCTGGTATATCGATGCCCCGTCTCGATACACCCTCGACTAGGGACTTTGAAGGATGTACTTATGGACTACCATGTCCCCACTAGTATGATCCGCATCATAGTCCAGGTAGTCAAGTACAGATCCTAAGGGCTTTACCAACATGTAACAGAGAGACAATCAGCATACACGTTAAGGTAAAGAGTAACCAGATAGCATACTATCATGTCGAGCAAGAAAGTCCTCCCTATATATGTCCCAGCATCCACTACAATATACATCCTATGTACAAGAATGGCCTCTAGGGCATACATATAACTAACAATCTCCCACTTGCACTAGGGCCATCTGTAGCAGTGGTTGCAGTATCTCATACTCTACCATCCCATAAAAGTCTCTCTCTGGGAACAGGCCTTTGTGAGTGGATCCGCTGTGTTGTCCTCTGAGTCTACTCTCCTAACCTCGATCACCCTGGAGATCAACCATCTCCATGATCAGGCGATGCTGCCTTAGAATAAGTCTGGATCACTGATGGGACCAGCGTTCCTTGGCATAAGCCACCACTCCATTGTCTCACAATGGTAGGAACATAGTTCATCTCATGAACCAATATACACCCAAACATCCTCTTTGGTAGCATCTTAAGTAGCGATGTATCCAGCCTTTATCATCTAGTATGTCACGGTATCTATCTTGGAACTCTTCCAACATACTGTCCCTTTACTGAGGGTAAAGACAATGCCTGCGACTGACATTCAGTCGTCTTTATCACCCTGGAACCCTTCCAGTGATTCTCCCCAGGATCGATTGATACCATCTCACTACTACTAGTGAGATACCTAACATCCAATTAGATCTATCTCATAGATCCAAAATCCAGGATTTAGGAGGTATCATTTTGATCCTATATGGAGAATCATAGTGATACTCGGAGATTGATCGAGCGTAGCATAGGAAACTCCTTCCCTATCAAGAGTATGTCATCCACGTACTCTACGAGGATCGTCACCATACTCCCTACCACCTTCTTATTTATACAAGGTTCATCTACCATTTTGATGATGTCAAACTGTTTGACTAATTCATCAAAACAGATGTTCCAACTCCGCGATGCCTGCTTTAATCCTATAAAGCATCTTGCACACGTTTCCGCTGCTCCCACTGTTTACGAAGCCCTTTGGCTGTGTACTTATAGACGCACTCTTCTAAATCATCATTTAGAAAAGCAGTCAAGACACCCAACCGCCAGATATCGTAGTCATGGTATGAAGCCGTGGCAAGTAGGATCTGGATGGACTTAAGCATAGTCACTTGAAAAGGTTTCATCATGATCCACGCCTGGTCAATGACGAAAACCTTTAACAAGTCTAGCTTTGAAAGTCTCAACTTTTCCATTTACACCAAGTAATCTTCTCAAGATATACTTGCTCCTGATGGGGATTTAACCCTTCAGATATAGCAACCAAAGTCCATACTTTGTTGGTGTATAAGGATTCCATCTCAGATCGATAAACATCCAGCCATTCTTACAGAGTCTTACTCTCGATGGCCAGCTCGAAGCTAGTTGGGTCATCATCTCATGATGCAATCCTCGCTCCCACTGTCATAGAGAAATCGAAGTAACTCTCAGGTGGGTGAGGAACCCTACTAGATCGACGGAGAGGCTGAGGTTCATTGGTATCTACTGAATACTTTGGTTCTATCAAATCATCAGCTGTAGTTTGCATAGCTGGAACATTTCTAGTTGTACATAACAGATCTTGCCTCGAGCTTGTCCGGATTTTGCTTTTAGACATAGGCCGGACAACCCCAAATCTTAACTAGCTTAAGACATGGGCTCTTCCCATACCATATCATATATGAGATGGTAGGCAACTGATTTGATTGTGACCCTATTCAATAGGTATGCAGCTTCTCAAGCGCATAACTCCCAAAAAGGAAATAGGTAACTCAGTAGTACTCTTCATAGAGCACACCTTATCACATAGGGTGTAACTGCTCCACCCCGATATACCATCGTGCTGTGGTGTATACGGAGGAGTAATGCCGAGAGAGAATCTCATTCTCCTTTAGAATAATCCAGGATTTTCGTGCTCAAGTATTCTCCTCCTTGATCACATCAAAGGACATAATACTTATACCCTTATTGGTTCTCTACTTCTAACTTATATTCTGTGAATATCTCAAAAGGTTCGGACTTGTGTTTCAACAAGAACATATGTCTGAATCTAAAGAGATCATCAGAGAACGTAATGAAGTATAAAGAACCGGTCTTGGCATGTGTAGACAGGGGACCTACATACATCAACATGTATCATCCCAAGAGTTTACTAACTCTTTCTCTGTTTCCATTAAACAGAGCTATGGTCATCTTATCTTTGTGACATGACTGGCGAGTTTCACAAGATGCAAATTCAAACTGATTTAAATATATATCTTTATGTAACTCTAGCCAGTCGGGTCGCATTGATCAGACCTAGTCTACAATACCTCAAGAAGGATTCGTTCATTTCTGAACTCTTCCTCTTGTGTGTGTTCCGTATACAAAAAACTGTAGTTTGATTTAGAACATTAATGCTTTTAGATAACGTGCCTGAACCGATCAACTTTTGATATAGGAAATGTTCAAAACATTATCCAACACTACAAAATTATATCCTTTCTTTACTAATAAAGAGACTGATATGATTTTGTATATCAGGTTCGGTATCTAATAACATTCGTTCAGAATCAATGTATTGTAATACAGGGTGACAGTGACCAACAGACCTGGCTGCAACTCTTACCCCGTTTTTTGCCTCATGAAACTTATCACCCGTTCTCAGTTCTCTACCTTTCTGTAGCCCTATGTAACAGATTACATATCTGGGATCCTGATCCTGTATCACATACCCAGGACGTAAAGGATACTGAGAAACAGTTCTTTGTAACGAACACACCCGAAGATGATGCATCAGCATGCACTCTCTTCGTTTGGGCGGCACGGGAATTCTGGTAATCCCCAATTTCCTGCTCTGTCTTATAACAATTATAAGTTGGAGCGGGACCAACGTTCCCCAGCTCAGTATAACAAGCGGGTTCGGTCAATAATCCGTATTATTATCTTGATTAAGGCGTGATATGGTCGCTACCAGGAGAGAGAGAGAAGAAAACACTCAGCGTGCGCTCTGTCAAGAATAGATTGGTTATTATTTTATCTAATCAGGATGGCTCCCACTGCTTTTTATCAAATCTTCCTTCAAACCCTAAAAGGAAAGACTAGCCGGGATTAATTACACACTACAAGTTCGCCAATCTTTCAGCCAGGCCAGTGTCGGTACTTTGAGGGAGGTCCCCCGTGCTTTCGCACGAACCTAATTAATGTAAACCTCGTTTTCCCAGAGGCATAACCTCGTTAACACCTTTCTAGACACCTACTTGATCGGCTAATTGTAATGTATAAAACTCTCCCAGGAGTAACTCTTACTCGCAGCGGGTATCGGGATCCAACTATCTCATAGAAGGTATGCAATCTCATTGCAAATTTCAACACTTGAAATTCCCGATAATATTTTGCCCCATGCGATCTATGACCTTGACTGAGTCAACAAACCATAGACCGCAAGTAAAGTTCAACCCGTCATTTCTCGATTGAATTAAACCCACCCGCACGACCCTTGACTGAGTCAACAAGGCCGCACGACTACCCTAATCCAATCGCATCATATGCTTTGCAGATAAGCAATAATCAGCTACCGCACACTACGCCTTGACTGAGTCAACAAACGCAGCACGAATACTAACTAGTACCTATCTGAAATGACGGAGGGCTACGACAGGTTTTTAAGAAAACCTTTTGCGTAATGAACTTTATATCGTTGTAGAATCAAATGAATTTTGAAATGGAGTGCTTTTGAGGCTTTTCTAGTTTTGCTAAAGGAGTCACTCCCGGTGAAGGGATCGTCGGTCCTTTCCTCGTCGAATGAGGTGCGGGATATATCATATATATCACTGTGCAAAGCAAAAAAGCTTAAAAGCAATCAAAAGACAAACCGAGTGTGTAGCATCTGCCAGTTATTGCTAAAGGAGTCACTCCCGGTGAAGGGATCTCGGTCCTTTCCTCATCGAATAAGGTGCAGGATATATCACATATACCGCTGTGCAAAGCAAGAACTGTAGCTACCTGTTTAATTTTGAAATTCGATTCTACAACATCTTAGGTTTCTTTTAATTTCATTAATCACATTAATGAAGTCCCATCATTTAATTACCTAAACATCACAGATAGATATGACGTACACTTATGCCATCCGCATTCGCCTCGATGTCCCCTCGTGCACCGTTAGGTTAGGTAACTAACGGCAGAGCAGGGCAGGGCTAGCGCGAGTGTAAAACATAAGTAACATCTATATAATATATCATATATACTATATACTATATCCATCACAGAAACATCACATGATCTCATCACAGATATCGCAGCAGAAGAATCATATGAAATATTGGATATACTAGGACGTCCGTGTTTTCAATACGAGCCAGTATAAAACACGGATTCCACGGTCGTGATGAATAGCCAAACCCACACCCCTAGACCCCTACGAGAGCGGCAAGCAACCCTACCAATTCTGGAGTTAGGAGACCCGGACTCGACTCCTCGAGTTGGTCTCCCACTGGACTCCAGAACCCGGTTACTTGTGCCCTCCTCCTTGGGTCTATCCTAGTGCGGAAAAGTAAATAATATACAACAGGTGACAACTCCCGCAACCTGGAAGCGCCCCAATAAAAGAATATTACATACAAGTTTTTACATGAATGAAAATGAAAAACACTCATCTCACATAAAAAACCCCGGCTATTCAATCACGACGATCCAATATAACACATCCAGCAACACATAACATCACATGTCATCAACGTAAGTAAATATGCGCATCCCAATTGTCGTTGACATATAGCAACGAAACCGGCGATATAACATATTACACTTACGGTCACAGAAAAGAAAGTGTAAAACTACAACAGTTGGAATCCGCAACCTCCTCAGACATCGCATGCCTGACCAAATGAATTTCTTAGACATCGCATGCCTAACAATTATAAACCCCACATTTTAGTCTCAAAATCGAAAACTCTTTTCAATACCAAGTCGGGCAATTCAACAAGATTCCCGACACCCTGATCGAATGCTCGTCGCAAATTTCAGTAGACGGCTGCACCCCTAATACCGTCGACGAATGCAATATGCGATATGCGATGACAGTCTATGGGGTACATGCAACATATAATAATAAAGTCCTATCAGCCCTGACGCATAACACCATGCGGGCGATATCCCCGTAGATGTGAAATCTACTCATCGAGTCTCGCGCTAAGTGTAGCCGACGACTTGCTTGCCCTTCTTCGCAGCGTCCGTCTCACTGGACTGCGAAGCTAGAATCACACAACATATATCACACATAAGCTCAATTTCATAGAAACGCGACATTATGGTCCAACTAAAAACCCGTGTCGCAAACCAATCGCGCGTGTGCGCGATACGCTAAAACGTGTGATCACGCGCCTGAAACTACCCCGACGCGTCGCGATACGCAAAAGCCCTAAACCTACTCACGTATCACGCGTGTCGCGAAGGTTTAGAAAAACGGCAAAACAGGTATTTGGTCCCAGATTTCTATACAGAACTAAACTTACAAAAATATATATATCACAGCACTCTACACACCAGCAGACACCTACAGGACCAAACCCTACCCATCTAGCCGTAATTGGCGGCCAGAATGAAATAATTGGCGGCCAAAGGAAGGAATTAGGGGGTCGGGTTCTATCTATGGTATCAGCACCTCATTACTATACTGTAGTATCCTCAATTTCATCCTGAACCCATCGGGTCAATAGCAGTTTCCAGAAAACTCAGTTTTGCTTAAAAACGACGGATTTGCATCAATTTGGTAAACTGGTGGTATTTTAGTGCAATTGGGGTTAGGCTAAGTTAACATGGTCTCAATAACCCACTACCTACTGAAACCAATCCACACCACATTAGCACAAGATTCCCACTAAACACCTCATATCGCACCAAAACGCACTAAAAACCACTAACCGATGCAAAATTACACTAACCAAGCAAACTAGGGAATAAGTTTAGGAAATATACCTCATACTTAGCCCTAGGGAGCTGGAGGAAGAAGAAGGAGGTGCAGGGAAGAGGCTGTGGTTGCTGCTGTGAGTGCTTGCTGCTCACTATTGCTGCTGCTACTTCTCTCTGCTGCTGCTGTTGCTCCTAGCTCCTGCTGCTGCTGTTGCTTCAGTTGCTGCTGTGGAGTTTGCTGGTGCTGCTGCTGCTTCTGGCTTCAGCTGATGGAGTGTGAAGAGGTAAGTGTGTGTGTGTGTGAGTGTGTGTGTCTATGAGACTTGAGAGAAAAACAAAAAGAGTTGAGAGCAAAACAAATCATCACCCAATTGTCAACCCTTCACTCTCTCTCTCTTCATTAATGGCAAGCATGGGCTAAGCCATGATGCCCACTCCCTCTCTCTCACAAGTCAACACTCAAAAACAAATTCAAATTAAAGTAATTACTACCTACTAATTAAACCCACTTAAAAACCCATAAGACTTAATCCCATGATTAACCCACCATGGTTAATAATCATGGTAATAAATCATTTTAAAAACCTAGTTTACATGCACATGTGTGTGTAAGCCTAGGAAAATTTTGGAAAAATATTTATTAAATTAGGAAAAATATTTAAAACAAAATTTGGTAAACTTTTTGTTAAAAACCCAATATTTAAATATAATTAGTCACTAACACATCCTAAGGTGTTACAATCTCTCCCCCTTAAAGAAATTCGTCCTCGAATTTCAAAAATCTAACTACACGTACCTTCAAAAAGATGGGGATACGTCTTCATCATCTCGCTTTCGGTCTCCCAAGTGACCTCCTCACGGTTCTGGCCACGCCAAAGTACCTTGACTGATGGAATGTCCTTTGATCTCAATTTCTTCACTTGTCGATCCAAGATCATCACCGGCTGTTCTGTATAGGAAAGGTCACGCTCCAGCTGGATCGTCGGATGCTGAATCGCATGCGAAGGGTCATGAAGATATCTGCAGAGCATCGAAACGCGGAATACCGGGTGCACGTATGGAAAACTGGGCGGAAGGGCTAAACGGTACGCTACTGTACCAACACGCTCGAGGATCTCGAAGGGGCCCACAAACCTGGGACTGAGCTTCCCCTTCTTCCCAAACCTCATCACACCTTTCATTGGGGAGACCCTCAAGAAAACATGATCACCAACAGAAAACTCGAGTCTGCGCCGCCGACGGTCCGCATAAGATCTCTGCCTATTCTGGGCTGCTCTCATCCTATCGCGAATCAACTGGATCTTCGCTGTCGTCTCCTCAACGATCTGTGGCCCTAAAATACTGCTCTCACTGAGCTCTGTCCAACAAGTGGGCGACCTGCATCTCCTCCCATAAAGAGCCTCAAATGGTGCCATCTGAATGGTCTCCTGGTAGCTGTTATTGTAGGAGAACTCTACTAAGGGCAAATGATGATCCCAGCTACCTCCGAAATCCAATACACAAGCTCTGAGCATGTCCTCGAGAGTCTGAATGGTCCGCTCTGACTGTCCATCGGTCTGCGGATGAAATGCTGTGCTGAAACTCAAGCGAGTGCCCAAAGCCTCCTGAAGCCTCTGCCATAGTCGACTGGTAAACTGGGTGCCTCTGTCGGACACAATGCATGTCGGGACTCCGTGTAGTCGTACTATCTCGTCAATGTAGATATGGGCATACTGGGTAAACCCGAAAGTCGTCTTCACCGGTAGGAAGTGAGCCGCTTTCGTCAAACGATCCATGATCACCCAGATGGAGTCATACCCCCGACTAGTCCTGGGTAGACCCACTACGAAATCCATCGAAATCTATTCCCATTTCCACTCCGGAATGGGTAACGGCTGTAGCTCTCCCGCGGGCCTCTGGTGCTCAGCCTTGACTTGCTGACAAGTCAGGCATCTCGATACAAAATCTGCGATGTCCCTCTTCATTCCGTCCTACCAGTAAACACCTCTCATATCATGATACATCTTGGTGGAACCAGGATGGACGCTATATACCGATCGATGTGCCTCCTCAAGAATCTCGCGCCTCAGTCCCTCAGCATCAGGTACGCACAGTCTGACTCTAAATCGTAGTAACCCCTGATCATCGATCACGAATTCGGAAAATCTGTCCTGTCCAATCTGTGCCATGATCTCTGAACATCGGTCGTCACTGAGCTGTGCCTCACGTATACGATCGATCAACTGTGGTCGTGCATGGACATGCGCTATCTGTCCTCCAATCGGCATGAACTCGAACTGTATCCGGCTATCGCATAATATCTGCCAATCTGCCGACGACTGTCCCCGTACCGCGCTCAAGTAAGATAGACTACCCCCGGGCCTCCTACTCAAAGCATCCGCCACCACATTTGCCTTGCCCGGGTGATATAAGATCTCGCAGTCGTAATCCTTCACTAACTCCATCCATCGGAGCTGTCGAAGGTTCAGATCCCGCTGCTGGAATATGTATTTCAGACTTTTGTGATCCGTGAATATCTGGCACGACTCGCCGTATAGGTAATGTCGCCAGATCTTAAGTGCGAAGACCACTGCAGCCATCTCCAAGTCGTGAGTGGGGTAGTTCTGCTCATGTTTCTTCAATTGTCGTGAAGCATACGCGATCACCCTATCGTGCTGCATCAGAACACACCCTAGCCCCACTAGAGAAGCGTCAAAGTATACCACAAATCCGCCTGATCCGGAAGGTAAGGATAACACCGGTGCCGTCGTTAGCCGAGTCCGTTACTGCTGGAAACTGTGCTCGCACTCCTCCGTCCAATCGAAAGGAACTCCCTTCCGGGTCAACCCGGTCAATGGTGTAACAATACGGGAGAAGTCCTGCACAAAACGTCTGTAGTAACCGGCCAACCCCAAAAAGCTGCGAATCTCCATCACCGATGTAGGTCTGGGCCAACGCTGAACGGCCTCGATCTTCCTCGGGTCTACACATATACCGTCTCATGAGATCACGTGTCCCAAGAAGTCTACGCTGTCCAGCTAAAAAACACACTTGGAAAATTTCGCATAAAGCTGGTGCTCCCTCAAGGTCTGCAATGTAATCCGCAGGTGCTGCTCGTGCTCCTCACTACTCCGGGAATACACCAAGATATCGTCAATGAAGACTATGATGAACAGATCCAAATATGGCCGGAAAATACGGTTCATCAAGTCCATGAAGGCTGCTGGCGCATTGGTGAGTCCGAACGACATCACCAAAAACTCGTAATGGCCGTAACGCGTACGGAAAGCTGTCCTGGGAATGTCCTCCTGTCGAACCCGCAGCTGATGATAGCCCGATCGTAAATCGATCCTCGAAAAGTACCCTGCCCCCCGAAGCTGGTCGAACAAATCGTCGATGCGCGGCAAAGGATACCTGTTCCGCACTGTCACCCTGTTCAGCTGGCGGTAGTCGATACATAAATGTAAACTGCCGTCCTTCTTCTTGACGAACAGGACTGGAGCACCCCAAGGAGAAACACTGGGTCGAATAAGTCCCTTGTCCGGCAAATCTTGCAACTGACCCTTCAATTCTCTAAGTTCCACCGGGGCCATTCGATAAGGCGGTATGGAAATAGGCCCCGAGCCAGGAACCAAATCAATACAAAAAGAAATGTCGCGCTCGGGAGGTAACCCCGGAAGCTCGGCAGGGAACACATCAGGAAACTCGCTAACTGTAAGTCCACGTTGCGACCCCCGGTTCTTACGGGGAGGCGGAAACGGTATAAAAATCAAATTTTTAGCGCAAGGGGCAACATGGACTAAGCAAAGTCGGGATCTTTAACTAAACTAAAACTAGCAAACTTTGCTAAAGAGAGTTAGCTACTCGGATGGAGATGGTTATACCTAAACTTGTCTTGAACTCCTTCGTATTCAAAGCGCCGATGGTGGTCCGATGGCTTCTTCTCGTCGTCTCCGTACGCCGAAGATAGATCCACCTGAAAGCTCCAACCTTTAGCTCCTTCTTCGTTCTTTGAAGAAACTAGTTCACTTGGTTTGCTAAACCTAGTGAACTAGAATGAGTAGAGAAGAAATAGAATGGGATTTTATCTATGGTTCTTGATTCTCAACTCATGAGACAAGAGAACCATAGATCAAGAGAGGGAGCAAGAGGTTGAGGGTGAGAGCAAGAGGAGAGCTCAAGAACAAGAGAGAGAATGAGCAAGAAAGAATGAGGCTCTCTTTTGTCTCTCACCCTCTCATAATCCAATGTAATCATAACTCATCATATCAATAAAAGTCTTATGTGATGGTTGAAGCAACCATAACCTTATCATGTCATGCACTCATTTTACTCAAATGAACAAGCAAGTAAAAGTCTTTGGCATGAAATGATAACCATGGTTATCATGATGGTCAACTAGTCAAGCCTAGTCAACCGGTCAACAAAGTCAACAAGTCAACAAAAGTCAACAAGTCAACAAAGTCAACAAAAGTCAACAACCAAGTCACCATAATACTTAATTAATATAATAGTTAATCACATATCATATTCTCATTAGGGTTGAGCAAAAAGTCAAATAGTCAACGGTCAACTGTCAACAACCCTAATGAGAATCCGCTGTCTGTGCCTCCCTGTCAACTGTGCATACACACCCGCATCCGCGTTCCGAGGAACACGAATGCAAACTGGATAAATCCAATCCCATAAGGTACACTAGGATCTGGCTTAAACCAAAGCCCGCTAGTGTAAACTGTCCGGACACTGTACGTGCACAAGTGCACGGATGTGACCGAACCCTGTCGCAAAACCATGCGACCTGTCGCAATACCATGCGACCTCTACTCTTTTGCCTAAAGGCGAAAAGCTTTCTGTGTGGGACTCTAAAGACTCGACACTACGCTGGCAGTGGGTTTAACCACAGACCGCAAGCGGCACTAGCTGTGCGTAACGGTCCCCAGGTAATGCCGACAAGAAGACCGACGAGGCGAAACCCATCTGAACTCCTACTGAGCCTGAGTGTGACATTCTCCGTACAGTCCGGTCTGTTCGTCTGATACATCGCATGGCGGGCCTAGGGGGCGGTAAACGTCAGTCCCCCAATAGCGGTACAAGTCGTGCCGGAGCGAAGCCCAAAACACCCTGAGATAACACTGGAAACCTACCAGTATATCTCGTTTGCCCTGGCCAGGGACTTCTCGTGTAATGGCTCTCCTAGACACAGCGCGATGTCAACCCCCAATACCGGGAGAGACGAATCCTGTCTAACCGTCACTGCCTCCAAGTGCTTCGGGACTGCACCCAACCACCACCTGTTTGCATGACTCCTTTGAGCCGTGGTAGGGTAGTGATCAAAGTACAGTGGGAACACACCCGAGGCGAAGTTACAGTGTCAAGTCAGCGGACTAAGCTGTACTCATGTCACCTGGGAACTGATAACTGACGATAGGTATAATACCAACTAGTCAGTTCCCGACGAGTCCTGTCCAGTGTACCCGTAACCTAACGAGCACCCACATACTATCTCAAGTACGACGTACTGACGGCTGTGGGACAGACCGTATCCCACACTGGGATGAGAAGCGCATGCGCTGGTCTACTCCGGAGTATCGATGCCCTGTCTCGATAGTCCTGCGACCAGAGACCTGCATAAGGATGTGCTTATAGATTACCCAGCCCCACTAGTGTGACGGCCATCACATCGCTGGTAATCAAGCAAAGATCCTAAGGGCTCTACTAATGTGTATAGGCGATATACAAAAATAAACACATGTACACATTGAAGTAGAAACAAACCAAGTAGCATACTACTATTTTGAGCAAGATTGTATATACAAGGTGAATATCCCAAGCATCCATTAAGTAATATACAAACTAGTATGATACAGTAATGGCCTCTAGGGCATATACACTAACAATCTCCCACTTGCACTAAGGCCATGTACTGGCGTATCGAAGACCTATCATCTCGATCAGCCGCTCGAATTGAGTCTGGGGCAGGGCCTTGGTGAATGGATCAGCAGTGTTATCTTCTGAAGCGACTCTCCGAACCTCGATCTCCTGGCGATCTACGATCTCCCTGATCAGGTGATACCGCCTCAAGATGTGCCTGGATCTCTGATGGGACCTGGGTTCCTTCGCTAAAGCTATAGCCCCGTTGTTGTCGCAATACAGAGGTATTGGATCAACAATGGACGGAACCAACTGAAGTTCTTTCAAGAACTTCCTCATCCAGACAGCTTCTTTTGCGGCATCAGATGCAGCGATGTATTCCGCTTCCATCGTCGAGTCTGCAACGGTTTCCTGTTTGGAACTCTTCCAACACACCGCCCCTCCATTGAGGGTAAAGACAAAACCCGACATGGACTTGGAATCATCCTTGTCACTCTGGAAGCTGGAGTCAGCAAAGGCCTCGATCTGGAGGTCTTTTCCGCCATACACCAAGAACATCTCCTTAGTCCTTCTCAGGTACTTGAGAATGTTCTTTACCGCTATCCAGTGTTTCTCCCCAGGGTTAGACTGATACCGGCTTACCACACTCAGTGCTTAAGCTACATCCGGTCTGGTACACAACATCGCATACATTATAGAGCCTACCGCAGAAGCGTAGGGTATAAAAGACATGCGATCCCTCTCCAAATCAGTCTTGGGAGACATCTCTTTAGAGAGGGTGATCCCGTGACAAGCCGGTAGGTTACCGCGCTTGGAATCTTCCATACTGAACCTCTTCAGTATGGTGTCGATGTACCTGGACTGTGAAAGTCCTAATATCCTCTTGGATCTGTCACGGTAGATCCGGATACCCAGAATGTATGAGGCATCACCCAGGTCTTTCATGGAGAACCTGTGTGACAAGAACCCCTTGACAGATTGTAGCATAAGAATGTCATTTCCTATTAAGAGAATGTCATCCACGTATAAAACGAGGAATACTACAGTTCTCGCTACAAATCTACTATAGATGCATGGTTCATCTGGATTTTTGATAAAGCCAAATTCTTTGACCGTCTCATCAAAGCAGATGTTCCAACTCCGCGATGCCTGCTTTAGTCCATAGATGGACTTAAGCAACTTGCACACCTTTCCGCTGCTCCCACTCTGAATGAAACCCTCTGGTTGGTCCATATAGACACACTCCTCTAAATTTCCATTTAGAAAAGCTGTCTTTACGTCCATTTGCCAGATCTCATAATCATGGAAGGCAGCAATGGCAAGAAGGATCCGAATGGATTTCAGCATGGCTACTGGAGAAAAGGTTTCGTCATAGTCCAAGCCAGGTCTTTGACGAAAACCCTTTGCTACCAGCCTAGCTTTATAGGTCTCAACCTGTCCATCTACACCAATCTTCCTTTTGAAGATCCACTTGCATCCTACGGGTTTTACCCCGTCTGGAGCAATGTCCAACGTCCATACCTTGTTGGTGTACATGGACTCCATTTCGGTCCGCATTGCATCCAGCCATTTCACTGAGTCAACGCTCTGAACGGCCTGCTGGAAGCTAGTAGGCTTATCATAATCTATGATGCAATCCTCTCTATCCCCGTCTATGAGAAAACCGTAGTATCTCTCGGGCGGATGAGACTGCCTACTACTCCTGCGGAGTGGCGCAGGAATGTCCTGTTCTGTTGAACCCTCTGGTTCCACTAAGCTTTCAGTAACAGTCTGTGGTTCTGGAACTTCTTCCAGTTCTATTGTGTTCCCACTTATCTGGGTTTCTAAAAACTCAGTTTCCAAGAAGCGGGCATGCTGAGAAACAAAGACCTTTTGCTCCTCAGCGGAATAGAAAAGATACCCCCTGGAGTTCCTTGGGTATCCCACAAACTTACACTGTGCTGAACGTGCCTCAAGTTTGTCCGCATGCTGCTTTTTTACAAAAGCTGGACATCCCCATACCTTAAGATACTTAAGACAGGGTTTCTTCCCAGTCCACATCTCATATGGGGTGGTAGGCACAGTCTTGGTGGGAGCCTTGTTCAAGAGATACGCAGCTGCTTCTAGTGCATATCCCCAGAATGATCGCGGTAACTCAGCGTTACTCATCATGGACCGAACCATATCCAATAGGGTTCGGTTCCGTCTCTCCGATACACCGTTATGTTGCGGAGTGTATGGAGGAGTAAGCTGAGAGAGAATACCATTCTCTTTTAAGTAATTCAGGAATTCGGCACTTAAGTATTCTCCACCTCGATCCGATCTTAGAATCTTAATACTTTTGCCGGTCTGTTTCTCTACTTCATTCTTATACTCCTGGAACTTTCCAAAGGCCTCGGACTTATGTTTCATTAAGAAGACATAACCGTACCTTGAGAAGTCATCCGTAAAAGTAATGAAGTAAGAATGTCCGCTTCGGGCATGTGTAGACATTGGACCGCACACGTCACTGTGTACGAGTCCCAAGAGCTCGCTCGCTCTTACTCCATGTCCAGTAAACGGAGTCTTTGTCATCTTTCCTTTGAGACAGGATTGACAAGTGGCATACGACTGATATTCGAACGCATTCAAATACCCTTCTGTATGTAACTTCGTCAACCTTCTCTCATTGATGTGACCCAATCTACAATGCCATAAGAAAGTCTGATTTATTTCTGGAGACTTTCTCTTGTGTGTATTCTGGACATTAAAAATCTGTGGTTGGTTTAACACGTATATACCATCACTTAATGTACCTGACCCAATCAAAACTTGATTAAGGTGAATGTTTACAACATTACTTACATACGCAAATTCATAACCTTCTTTAGAAACTAAAGATACAGAAATGATATTACAAGTTGCGTTGGGTACAAAAAAGCAATTACGCAAAACCAAAACATGTCCATCTGACATTCCCAGGTGATAGTCCCCCACGGCTTTAGCATCCATGCTAGCTCCGTTCGCAACTCTGAGGGTCATGTCACCTGCCTTCAAAACCCTACGGTTTCTCAACGCCTGCAAAGAATTACAGATATGAGATCCTGATCCGGTATCCAATACCCAGGAAGTAGAGTTTATTGAAAGACAGTTTTCAATAACACACACACCTGAAGCTGAAGCTGCAACCTGCTTCAATTCCTGTGTTCTGGCCTTCCAGGCCCTGCAATCATTCTTCCAGTGTCCTTTCTTATGACAATAGAAGCATTCTTCCTTATCCACAAGCTTCCCCGCTATCTTTGTTGCTTTACCTTTTCCCTTCGTATCCACTTTACTAACACCGCCCCTTGGTTTGGCGGGGGCCTTCTTCTTCTTTCCCTTGGCTTTCGCCTTGGACCTAGAAGAAGATGATCCTCCTACAAACAAAGTGGATGTATCCCTACCTTTCTGTAGGGTGCCCTCTGCGCTCCTCAGCATGTTGAGGAGCTCTGAAAGTTCAACCTCTTTTTCTTGTAAGTTGAAGTTCAGTATAAACTGGGCGTAAGTGGAAGGAAGGGACTGGAGAACTATATCCGTATATAGCTCACTCTCTAATGTGATCCCTAGGTCAGCGAGCTCCTCAATGTAGCCGATCATCTTTAGCACGTGCTCGGCTACTGATGATCCGACGGCCATTCTTGTCGAAAATAACTTTTTCGACGCTTCGTATCTTGCGATACGTGATTGCTCTCCATACAGTTCTTTTGTATGGAGCAATATGGACTCCATGTCCATATTCTCATGCCTCCTCTGATGTTCGTTGTCCATCGAGGCAAGCAGGAGGCACTTGGCCTTCGCGCTATCAATCTCCCAAGTCTTGCGGATTTCCTTATCCGCGACACTGGAAGTTGGACCAGGGACAGGGGGAGCTTTGGTGGTAAGAAGATACCCCAGCTTGTCATAAGTGATTGCTATCTTGACATTCCTGAGCCAATCTTTGTAGTTTGGCCCTGTCAGTTTGTTTTTATCTAGGAGTAGCTTAAGTCCAGTCATGTTGATTGGTCGCTGCAATTAGGAGAGAGAAGAAGAAACACTCAGCATGATGCTCTTGCAAGTTTAGAGTGGTTTTTAGTTTGTCTAAACAGGATGGCTCCCACTGTTTCTCGAATCCCTCCTCAAACCATAAAGGAAGAATTAGCCGGGATCAATCCCACCGCACAATACTTGCTTAACCGTTCAGCCAGGCCGGTGTCGGTACTTCGAGGGAGGTTTTCCAACGCTTTCGCGAAGTTCCTTAATTAAAGAACCTCTTTTCCCTGGGGGCATAGCCCCGCTAACACCTTTCTAGGCACCTACTAGGTTTATAGCATTGATCGTTAAGTGAGAAATTTCCCGAGGAGTAGCATATACTCACAGTAGGATCGGGATCCAAATATCATTGCGTGACGAAACTGAAGGAATTCTACCAGAATCATCACACTCCAAATGGTATGCAAATCTAGCAAGTTTCAGTACTTATGAAACTCCCGATGTGGATTTTTGCCCCATGCTCTTATGACCTTGACGAAGGTCAACAAATCATAAGTCACATGTCAAGTTCTGCCCGTCATTATCCAGGTTAATTTAAATCCACCCGTATATACCCTTGACGAAGGTCAACAAGGTAATGCGAATGTCCCAAACCAACGCATCTATCTATGCTACATATGAATACCCAATAGCTACCAATCACTGTGCCTTGACGAAGGTCAACAAACACAGCTTGAATACTATTGAATATTCATACGAAACGACGGAGGGCTACGAATGGTTTTGGCAAAACCGTGAACGTAGTGAACTTGATTTGGTCGATGGAACGAGATAGCTTTTAAAAGGAGTGGCTCAAGCTCCGCATTTAAAAGTTGTTTTGAAAAGAACCGAGTGGTTTTTCGAAAGTGTTCCAACGACTTTAACTTGGTTTATTATCTTGCATTAGTTCTTTTAATGCGTGATATTCTTGCATTAGTTCTTTTAATGCGTCCCATCATTTAATCCTACCATTGCAGAAAACAACCAAAATATGACGTACGCTTATGCCATTCGCATTCGCCACTGGGCCCCGTCATTACCCGTTAGGTTACTTAACTAACGACAGAGCGGGGGCTGGGCTAGCGCGTCTGTAAAACATAAGCAACGCCTAAATAATATCATATATAGATATACTGCAATGATAAACATTTCAGATCACAGATAAATACATTGGATATACTAGGAATCTGTAATTTGTACGAGCCTGTAACAAGAACAGATTACACGGTCGCGGTGAATAGCCAAAACCCCACCCAAGACCCCTACGGGTGCGGCAAACTACCCGCCAAGTACCCGAAGCGTAGCAACCTCCCTCATCTCCATGAGTAGGCCACTCGACACTTCGGCATACCCGTTAGTTTGTGCACCCCTCCATGGGTCTATCCTAGGAGCAAAAACAGTAAAAAGAAATTATACAATGACGGCTACAACCCCGACCCGGTTGTGCGGCCATACAAATAATTATTACATCAATTTACAAATTTACATGAATTGCAAGAAAAGAAAACTCTCGTCTCACAACCCCCGGCTATTCACCCGCGACAATCCAACATATTTATATACACATTCCAGCATCAAACACAGATCATGTATAACCCCGACCAATCGACTTATAGCGATTAGCCGACGTTCAATACATGCAAACATCACAGATATAACCATCATAGTCAAAGTGCAGTGAAGTTCGGAAAAAAATACGGAATTATAGGACCCCAAAAGGAAATTTCTTTTCTGGAAAATCTGGGGACATATAATATATTTCAAAAATCCCAAAACCAACACAGACACACACTGCACGAAAAATGATGCACAGAAGACGACAAACCGCGGCGCTTCCGCGGCACATGCCTACCTCGTGCGGCGGAAGCGCGGCGGTTTGAACGAAACAGTGGACTGTGTTTCATGGGTGTTCACACAAAACCCTGAGCCGAATTTAGGAGTATAAAGTATTTCATTTTGACCAGAAAAAATTTCAACAGAAACTCAGGTTTTGTAAAAGTTTGGTTTTTTTGATTTTCCCGGTTCCGAACTTCGTTACACTTCACTACCAAGCTAGTTTAAGTTTAGTTAGGCTCTGATACCACTGTAAGTCCACGTTGCGACCCCCGGTTCTTACGGGGAGGCGGAAACGGTATAAAAATCAAATTTTTAGCGCAAGGGGCAACATGGACTAAGCAAAGTCGGGATCTTTAACTAAACTAAAACTAGCAAACTTTGCTAAAGAGAGTTAGCTACTCGGATGGAGATGGTTATACCTAAACTTGTCTTGAACTCCTTCGTCTTCAAAGCTCCGATGGTGGTCCGATGGCTTCTTCTCGTCGTCTCCGTACGCCGAAGATAGATCCACCTGAAAGCTCCAACCTTTAGCTCCTTCTTCGTTCTTTGAAGAAACTAGTTCACTTGGTTTGCTAAACCTAGTGAACTAGAATGAGTAGAGAAGAAATAGAATGGGATTTTATCTATGGTTCTTGATTCTCAACTCATGAGACAAGAGAACCATAGATCAAGAGAGGGAGCAAGAGGTTGAGGGTGAGAGCAAGAGGAGAGCTCAAGAACAAGAGAGAGAATGAGCAAGAAAGAATGAGGCTCTCTTTTGTCTCTCACCCTCTCATAATCCAATGTAATCATAACTCATCATATCAATAAAAGTCTTATGTGATGGTTGAAGCAACCATAACCTTATCATGTCATGCACTCATTTTACTCAAATGAACAAGCAAGTAAAAGTCTTTGGCATGAAATGATAACCATGGTTATCATGATGGTCAACTAGTCAAGCCTAGTCAACCGGTCAACAAAGTCAACAAGTCAACAAAAGTCAACAAGTCAACAAAAGTCAACAACCAAGTCACCATAATACTTAATTAATATAATAGTTAATCACATATCATATTCTCATTAGGGTTGAGCAAAAAGTCAAATAGTCAACGGTCAACTGTCAACAACCCTAATGAGAATCCGCTGTCTGTGCCTCCCTGTCAACTGTGCATACACACCCGCATCCGCGTTCCGAGGAACACGAATGCAAACTGGATAAATCCAATCCCATAAGGTACACTAGGATCTGGCTTAAACCAAAGCCCACTAGTGTAAACTGTCCGGACACTGTACGTGCACAAGTGCACGGATGTGACCGAACCCTGTCGCAAAACCATGCGACCTGTCGCAATACCATGCGACCTCTACTCTTTTGCCTAAAGGCGAAAAGCTTTCTGTGTGGGACTCTAAAGACTCGACACTACGCTGGCAGTGGGTTTAACCACAGACCGCAAGCGGCACTAGCTGTGCGTAACGGTCCCCAGGTAATGCCGACAAGAAGACCGACGAGGCGAAACCCATCTGAACTCCTACTGAGCCTGAGTGTGACATTCTCCGTACAGTCCGGTCTGTTCGTCTGATACATCGCATGGCGGGCCTAGGGGGCGGTAAACGTCAGTCCCCCAATAGCGGTACAAGTCGTGCCGGAGCGAAGCCCAAAACACCCTGAGATAACACTGGAAACCTACCAGTATATCTCGTTTGCCCTGGCCAGGGACTACTCGTGTAATGGCTCTCCTAGACACAGCGCGATGTCAACCCCCAATACCGGGAGAGACGAATCCTGTCTAACCGTCACTGCCTCCAAGTGCTTCGGGACTGCACCCAACCACCACCTGTTTGCACGACTCCTTTGAGCCGTGGTAGGGTAGTGATCAAAGTACAGTGGGAACACACCCGAGGCGAAGTGACAGTGTCAAGTCAGCGGACTAAGCTGTACTCATGTCACCTGGGAACTGATAACTGACGATAGGTATAATACCAACTAGTCAGTTCCCGACGAGTCCTGTCCAGTGTACCCGTAACCTAACGAGCACCCACATACTATCTCAAGTACGACGTACTGACGGCTGTGGGACAGACCGTTTCCCACACTGGGATGAGAAGCGCATGCGCTGGTCTACTCCGGAGTATCGATGCCCTGTCTCGATAGTCCTGCGACCAGGGACCTGCATAAGGATGTGCTTATAGATTACCCAGCCCCACTAGTGTGACGGCCATCACATCGCTGGTAATCAAGCAAAGATCCTAAGGGCTCTACTAATGTGTATAGGCGATATACAAAAATAAACACATGTACACATTGAAGTAGAAACAAACCAAGTAGCATACTACTATTTTGAGCAAGATTGTATATACAAGGTGAATATCCCAAGCATCCATTAAGTAATATACAAACTAGTATGATACAGTAATGGCCTCTAGGGCATATACACTAACACTAACAACCGGAACCTGATCCAATGGAACCTCTGTAGCGCGAGCATCGCAAACATAGGCGAGAAATCCCTGACATCCCTTCCTCAAAAGCTGTCCAGCGCGAAAAGAAGAAATCACACTATGAGGGGCGGCACCACGGTCCCCCAACACAACAAAAACCGACTCACCGGGAAAACAAAATCTAACTGTCTTCTCACGGCAGTCCACAGAAGCATAGCACGTGGCTAACCAATCCATGCCCAAAAGAAAGTTGAAGTCCAACATCTCTAGAAGGATCAAGTCGACAGGCAACTCTCTCTCGCCAATACAGACGATACAGGATCGGAACATGTGCCTAGCAACAAACGACTGTCCCACAGGAGTGGTCACCACAAGCGGCTGATCAAGCAAGCCGGACTCTCTACCCAAACTCGGCACAAAGTGTGTGGATACGTACGAGTGCGTGGATCCGGGATCGAACAATACATGTGCATCAACTGAACATACAGGAAGGATACCTGAAACCACTGCATTGGATGCCTGCGCGTCCTGATGCGTCAAAGCAAAGACCCGTGCCTGTCCACCACCTGTAACTGACTGCCCTCTGCCTCGGTCATCTCGTCCTCTCCGAGCAACTCCTCCACGCCCATGACCTCTCTGTGTGTGAGTCTGGCACGGAGCAACGGTAGGTACAACAGGCAACGCCCTCTGGGATGGTGAAGGCGGTAAGGTAACATGCGGTGCTGCCGCCTCCCTCCGATGTGTCTCGGGACAATCTCGCACATGATGATAAGAACTCCCGCAACGGAAACATCCCGATAATGGCCGCTGACCCTCCTGGGGATAAGAGCTGAACAATCGGGCTCGCCTCGAATCTCTGCCACCTGCTAGGTGTCTGTCACGGCGTCGAAAAGGCTGTCTCTGCACCGATGTACCTACACGAACTCTCTTCGGCTCTGGGGCTGCCGAAGTCTCAGCAAGGCGCTCCTCTACCAATAAGGCTGCATCTACAGCTGGTGCGTAGGTCTCGTAGTGCTGTGCGCTGATCGTAAGGAACAGTGGTGTAAGCAGGCCTCGAATAAATCTCTTGACTCGCAACTCCTCGGTAGCCACTAAATATAGGGCATAGGCTGCCAACTCTATAAACAGCACGTCATACTCGGCCACTGTCATCTCTGGCGTCTGGCGCAAGGACTCAAATCTGCGTGCTCGGGCATCCCTAACACTCTGGGGAAGGAAACAGGCTAGAAATATGGTCACGAACTCCGTCCAGGTCATAGGAGGAAGACCTGCTGCTCTGCCCTTCTCAACTGAATCGCACCACTTCTGCGCAAGACCTTCTAGGCGAAAGCTCGCAAACTCGACCTATCTCGTATCTGCGCATCTGAGGGAACGGCATATATGGGCCATCTTGTCAATGAAGGACTGGGGGTCCTCGGCTGCATCAGTGCCTGTGAAGACCGGAGGCTTCAGCCTCACGAACTCTGATAGCGATACTGTAATCACCTCCGTGGCTGCAGGGGAAACTGGCTTTACGGTAGGTACCATCGCGGTCGCTGGAACAGGTGGAGCTACCTCTGGTCGCTGGGCTCGAAGCGTCTCAACTAGCGATCCTATCATCTGGCGCATCTCCTGCATGCTAGATCCCACCGTCTGGCGCATCTCCTGCATACCAGCCCCTAGCGTGGCGATCTGGTCTGTCACAGGAGGAACAGTCTGCTCGGGTACAACGGGTGCACTGCCCGGATCAGTCCTCATCTCGGACGAGTCAACACAAATCTCGGCCCTCGCGGCCGCTCTCTGTGCCCTTGTAGTCTTAAGCGGCATAATGGCTGAAAGAAAATTAGGATTCGATAAGAACACGGAAATCGAATCGCAAGAATGCATGTATTCAGGAAGGAATTTAAATTAACAAGTCCTAAGGTCGCGTAGGCGGAGTACCGTGTCGTGAGTATGCCGCGGAACATACACACGCTATGCTACCCTGCTGCAGCTACCTACTCCATCGTACCAGGGTCATCCTACACTCCGAAGGTAAAACCTACGCTCTGATACCAACTTTGTCACGACCCGAGAATTTCGACTCGTGACCGGCACTTAACCACGCAACGTCTACAGGCGTAACGCGGCTAAGTAAGCCGAACCCAGAAATCAAAACCAATAAATATAGAGTGGTTTAAAACATTTCCGTAAAACAGTCATACATGTCCGAAAAACTTTTATTAATTTAGTAGAAATCCCTTTTAGTTCAAGAGTTATAATTTTATAATTTTGTCAACATTTCCTTTAAAAACATTTGTCCCGCAAGTCGGGTAAAAGCAAGGTGTCATAGAATTAACAAGTGAAAAGAATAAAGCATCATAATATGATATACGACGCCGTAGCGAAGAATACACAGTAAAGCAAGGACAAATATCACGAGAGGTAAGACTGCATATAATAAAGTCGGCTCACATGCGAGCTCGACACCATAGTATAAAATCATACACATCGTCCTCACAACTGTCTCTAAGTTAATACAGAAAGGTAGATGGAGAATACTAGATACATCAATATACAACTGAAAGATAACAGATACCATACAAAAACCCACCTATCAGCAAAAAGGCTAACTCGCCTCAGAAAGGTATCTGTGCCAAAAGATGCGGTAAACAGCCAGCCGTGACTACTCCCAAGGGCAACCTGCAAATACTGTGGCACAACGGGGGTGAGTTGCCAACTCGTGAATAGAGATAACATATAAAGGTGATCGCGAGCATGCACATATAGCGTGGCTCTACTAATGCCAGCAGATGATATCAATGCATGCCAACAGTGGATGCAATAGTAATGCAAGTGCTCTATCAGGTAAATACTACAGGATGAGGTATATAGTAATCAATACTGAGCATGGGATAAATAACATCTACATGGATATGTCAACATGGAAAACAATAATCGGTGCCTCAGACTGCACCCAAATCCCAAATACACTCAGGCGCCGGCACACCCATCGGCCCTCAAATCCTGTATATCTCTGAGAAATCATGAGTGCCCAACATCGGCACCCAAAATATCATAAAATACTCGTGTCCAGCATCGACACACAAATCCTTGTATATCGGGCTCCGTCAGTCCGGATCGGCCCACGGGGTCCGTCTGCGGTATCGGCCCTCGGCCCCGGTAGTACGGATCATCCCGCATCCATCTCTCGACTCTGGTCAGTATCCTCCGGACAACTGCCAGGTCCAACCAATCACCGGTAGGTAGTAGTCCCTCTGCCGGGCTTACCGTCTACTGCACAGCGAAACCGTTCTCGCCCCGGGGTACCATACCGGGTCCACCACGAACCCGCAAACGGATCATCCATCTCCTCGAATCGGGTCTCAAGCACACGTCTCAGCACCGAGAAAACGCATGGTGGACGCACCAAAATATCATATCACGAGGTACCGGGTATTTCAAAATGGTGCATATTTTCTTAAATAATTCCACGGTCCTCAAAACCAGAAATCGCATGAAATCCAACACCAATAAGTAAATCCAATGCGAGGTACAATGTAAATCAATCCATGGTATGAGCATAAGGGGAAAACCGCTTTTAAAAATAATTTCCGTTTTTAAAGATGTCATGCGGCTCCCAATTTCCAGGAAATCTCCACCAATCATATGTAAGATAAACTACAGCAATATAATCATGGCAGCTCTACAGTGAGTGTGGCATGGCAATTACTAACGGTGTGTGTGTAGCATGCAAATAGTGCCCGTGCAACATAGACCGTTAGTAATAGTGCGGTGTTCTATCAGTTCTAAGCATATATATATTATATATATATATATGTAGCAGGGAATGCAATATGCGATGACAGTCTATGGGGCACATGCAACATATAATAATAAAGTCCTATCAGCCCTGACGCATAACGCCATGCGGGCGATATCCCCGTAGATGTGAAATCTACTCATCGAGTCTCGCGCTAAGTGTAGCCGACGACTTGCTTGCCCTTCTTCGCAGCGTCCGTCTCACTGGCCTGCGAACCTAGAATCACACAACATATATCACACATAAGCTCAATTTCACAGAAACGCGACATTATGGTCCAACTAAAAACCCGTGTCGCAAACCAATCGCGCGTGTGCGCGATACACTAAAACGTGTGATCACGCGCCTGAAACTACCCCGACGCGTCGCGATACGCAAAAGCCCTAAACCTACTCACGTATCACGCGTGTCGCGAAGGTTTAGAAAAACGGCAAAACAGGTATTTGGTCCCAGATTTCTATACAGAACTAAACTTACAAAAATATATATATCACAGCACTCTACACACCAGCAGACACCTACAGGACCAAACCCTAACCCAAACCCTACCCATCTGGCCGCAATTGGCGGCCAGAATGAAATAATTGGAGGCCAAAGGAAGGAATTAGGGGGTCGGGTTCTATCTATGGTATCAGCACCTCATTACTATACTGCTGTATCCTCAATTTCATCCTGAACCCATCGGGTCAATAGCAGTTTCCAGAAAACTCAGTTTTGCTTAAAAACGACGGATTTGCATCAATTTGGAAAACTGGTGGTATTTTAGTGCAATTAGGGTTAGGCTAAGTTAACATGGTCTCAATAACCCACTAACAACCTACTGAAACCAATCCACACCACATTAGCACAAGATTCCCACTAAACACCTCATATCGCACCAAAACGCACTAAAAACCACTAACCGATGCAAAATTACACTAACCAAGCAAACTAGGGAATAAGTTTAGGAAATATACCTCATACTTAGCCCTAGGGAGCTGGAGGAAGAAGAAGGAGGTGCAGGGAAGAGGCTGTGGTTGCTGCTGTGAGTGCTTGCTGCTCACTATTGCTGCTGCTACTTCTCTCTGCTGCTGCTGTTGCTCCTAGCTCCTGCTGCTGCTGTTGCTTCAGTTGCTGCTGTGGAGTTTGCTGGTGCTGCTGCTGCTTCTGGCTTCAGCTGATGGAGTGTGAAGAGGTAAGTGTGTGTGTGTGTGAGTGTGTGTGTCTATGAGACTTGAGAGAAAAACAAAAAGAGTTGAGAGCAAAACAAATCATTACCCAATTGTCAACCCTTCACTCTCTCTCTCTTCATTAATGGCAAGCATGGGCTAAGCCATGATGCCCACTCCCTCTCTCTCACAAGTCAACACTCAAAAACAAATTCAAATTAAAGTAATTACTACCTACTAATTAAACCCACTTAAAAACCCATAAGACTTAATCCCATGATTAACCCACCATGGTTAATAATCATGGTAATAAATCATTTTAAAAACCCTAGTTACATGCACATGTGTGTGCAGGCCTAGGAAAATTTTGGAAAAATATTTATTAAATTAGGAAAAATATTTAAAACACAATTTGGTAAACTTTTTGTTAAAAACCCAATATTTAAATATAATTAGTCACTAACACATCCTAAGGTGTTACACCCGGATACCCCTTCGAAACATTTACATGTTTCAGTTTCACTGTGTATTGTTAATAGAAAACTGATTTCCTAATTATACACTTGCTCCAAGGTATGTATTTACCAGGTTTGATTCTCACATCTGTATGGTCTTACAGATGATGAGTGGGAGTAAGTTATTGGGAATTGGGTGATCATCCTCATTATATCGGGATTCGTTGGAATTGGAGATATTTGAGGAAATCGCCTGGGTTGTTTGCCGGACGGCAAATATTTGGTTTTGAATATCCGTTGTAATGCACCAATTTCAAATTGATATATCTGTACGTTTATTTTCATAAAGTGAGATATAACTTTTTGAAATTATGTCGGTGACATTTAACTATATCAGTTGATGGTTAGGTAAGGAGCATTAAATAGCGTTGTAATTCTTCTTAACCATAAGTATAGTTTTCAACCTACGACACACAGGATTGAGTTATAAGACTCAGGGGACTTATACAGAGTATTGTATGTTGTCCAGTGTCCATGAGGATATAGGGGTTGGTACTCATACTATATTCTGTTTACTTGTGACTTCTCTAGTTCTTAGACATGTCTTTCGTAGAAATGCAAGGTCTAAGTTTTGAGAAGCTATAGGTATAAGAATAAAGTAGAGAACCAGGTGTTGCAAGTATCAAGATTCTTCAAGGTGATCGAAGATGTAGATACTTGTGTGTGGTATTCAGTTAATAGTAATGATTAAGAGAACATGCTTCTCTTTCAGATTACTCATAATTAGATGCACTCCTAAGTTGAGTAATGCTGATCGGCCTCTCTCCATTTAGTTGACATGCACTGGAGACAGCTGCATGATTTGAATCTGGTTCCAATTAAATCAGTGCCTCTGTTTCTATATTGGATATAGAATAGTTCATATCTTAACAATGTTAAGGTACGGGGAGTTGTCCAGCTTATGCTTAAAACCAGACTCTGGATAACTCAAGGCACATTTCTGTAATGGCTGTTTGTGGGTTGACCCGGGCTATGACGAGGGTTGACTTTCTACCATCTGGAAGATCAATAGTGATATTGTTCTTGACTCACCACAGTTTTAGTAAAATGGATTTTTTCAGAAAACAGTAGTGGGAGTATGGTAGAACTGGAAGTGATTCCAGAAACGCAAACGATTACTAAAAATTTGATAAGAACCTAAAGATTCGTTCTAAATTGACATTCCATTGGCCACTCCGCAGATATGGTTGGTAACCTCAGGCACTTGAGAGGTACTTCGGTATCCTCAAGGACGGTGAAAGGGAGGTTCTTCTTTGCCCAGATTTGACACTACTGTTGTTCCACGCTATGAGAACCGGCAGGAGGATGAGTATAGCGTCGTTCTAAGCTAGCTTTAGAAGTGCACGTGTATATGAATCTGCCAGAGAGTTGTCGTAGTCAGTGGGAGCAGCGGAAGCATAGTGGACAAGTAGCCTATGTCTATTTATGGACTAAAGCAGATATAGCGGAGATAGATCATCTATTTCTGATGTGACAGTCATAGGTTTGACTTCATCAGAATAGGGGATGGATCTGTTAAGAAGGTAGTAGGGTGTGATGTCCTGGTATTTGGATGACATACACAGAGTAGGAAGTGATATTCCTATACTACGATCGGTTATACTTTGGTTGTCACACAGTGGTTTCTCCACAAAGGATATAGATATAATATCTGACATTCTGGTTACTAGATCTATGGTTTTAGATCTAGATTTGGGTAGTTTCCCAATCTGGGTACTTAGACAGCATTCTAAAGGTGTTTTAGAATGGACGACTCCTGGCATGGTAGCGTACCTACAGGTGATGGAGTCACCCTCTCTGAAGGTGTCTTACAGACTAAAAGGGAGAGCGATGTGCATGATTGGCAGATCACTTGCTTAGGCAATTGAGTAAATCATGAGATGTCAAGTACCACACCAGATGTTGTTTTTGCAGTAGATGCAATAAGATATTGATCCATTCCTGGAGAAACATTCGGAAGCATTTTTAGAACATAAGTGGATGTTCTAGGGATATGATAACGGCAGCCTCCTTCGGGAGACAGTTATCATTCTAGGCTTCTAAAATGACCTGGATGACAGAGTGGCTGTCAGAGTTATAGTTTTCCCTCTGACGAGGGGCAGTATTTTGGACAGGTGGTCTAAGGGGATACTGAGTGAGGCATGGCGCAGGATACTGATTAAGTTCAGTTGTTGATACAGTCTAAGAAGTTTGGATTTGAAGTTCATTTATGAGCTAGGTCCCATCAGATATCCAGACATATTCTAAGACATGTATTGCTCATTTCGGGAGATGGCTTTCTCCGCGAACTTGAGATAAAGAGAGACATAGAAAGAAACATCAGAGCGGATCCACTAACTGAGGCTATTCCTCGAACGCAATAGTTTCATAAACGAGCTTTGTGAGACTGATCAGTAGAGGAGTTGGGTGTTCGGTATCATACGGGCTGTGAGTATGCGACATCGCAATAATTAGCCATGAGTGCAAGTGGGAGATTGTTGGATATAGTGCCCTCAGAGTCAATTATTGGATCGTAGGCACGTGATTGCAATGATTGAGGGATGACCTATGCCGGTAGGACAATCTTTCTCATGATGATTGTATACTATCTGGTTTGTCTCTATCATCGTGTACAAGCTTTAGGTGACATTGTGGTTCACTATTACATGTTGATAGAGAATAGTATGCTACCATGGTTTGTCTTTATCATCGTGTACTGCTTTAGGTGACCTTACAGGTCGCTATTACACGTTGATAGAGCCCTTAGGATCCTTTCTTGACTACCAACAGTATGATGGGGATCATATACGTGAGAGTTGGGTAGTCCATAAGCACATCCTTAAAAGTGATCCCTAGTCGTGGGAGTTTCGAGACTGGGCATCGATACTCCATTAGTAGACTAGTGTATACAGTCGAGACCCCGACGAGGGGCGGTGGCCGGTCTCACAAGCCATTAGTGTCAGTTGGATCACCTAAGATGTATACAGGTGCTCATTGGGTTATGAGTACACCGGACAGGACTCGCCAGGAACATTCTAGTTGGTATTATACCTGACGTCAGATAGCAGTTCCCTGGTGACATGTGTACAGGTTAGTTCATCGACCTGAGGTCGTCATTTGTCTCGTGTGAGTTCCCACTGTGCTTTGATTACTACCCTACCACGGCTCAAAGGAGTCGTGCAAACAGGTTTTAGTTGTGTACAGTCCCGAGCCATATGGAGGCTGTGAGCGGATCGGCAGGGGTTTCTTCTCTCCCGGTATTTGGGGTGAGATCGCGCTGTGTCTAGGAGAGCCATTACACAAAGCCCTCGGCCGAGGCAGGAGATTTACTGGTAGGTATTCCAGTAGTATCTCACGGTGTTCTGGGCTACACTCCGATACGACTTGTAACGCTTTTGGGGGTCTGACTTTTACCAACCCCCTAGGCCCGACATGCGATGCTCATAGACGAACGGACCGGACTGTACGGATATTGTCACTGACAGGCTCAGTAGGGTGTCAGGATGAGTTCGCTCATTGATATCCCTTTTGGTCAATACCTGGTAGCCCGTTACGTACGGCTAGTACCTCTGACATGCTAGTTGTTAAATCCACAGCCAATATATTGACGAGTCTTTAGAGTCCCCCACAGACAGTTTCTTAAGTTTCGGGCGAAACGTTGTAGAGGCCGTATGATATATGGCAGGGTTCGATCATATACGTGCGGTATTGCACTGATCATGATCGGACAGATCATACTAGTGGGCTTTGGTTTAAGCCGGATCCTAGTATTAGATTTGTTGGATTACTTTAGTCTCATCGCATTAGCATTCAGTCGGAATGCGGATGCAGGTATGTATATACAGGTGAGGGGTATCCTTGTGATCCGTCACGAGTTTACTTTAGATATTGCCGTATCTTTTTATTCTTGCAAACATTTGGATTAATGTTTGCATATGGATATTATAAGCTAGAAATCATCATTTAGAGCATTAATTGTGACACATGCACAAGTGATGACCCATGGTCTCTTTTCTTGTGCATGTGTCACATTATTTGATGGATTTGAGTGATGAATTGATAAGGAGAGAGAGAGGGGCTGCCATGAGATGGTTGCTAGCTCTTGTATTTTGATAATTCACTCTCACTCTCATTATCATTCCATCATAAGAAACACATAAGAAAAAAGAGAGCTCTTCTTCTTCCTCTCTTTTCTTCTTTTGAGCTCATTATCTCTATTAATGGCAACACCTTCAACCTCCATCCAAGCAATGGATGCAAGAGACAAAGTGATCTCAAACATTCTCTACAACACCTTGGACACGTCGGCTAGCACACTTCGTGCCCGAGTTGCTTCGGATGAAGTGAGAGCCCGTAAAAAGAATCGATGATGTGGTGCCCTTTCCGACGAGGAGATCGAGACCGGAGATGCCGCGAGGAGCTTGGGATGGTGGCCAAAGACCGAAGGACACGGATCGATCGGTATAGCTTTCCAACCTTCTATCTAGATAGCTAGTTATAGGTTAATGGTTCGATCCGGGTTTTAAGCATACGATAGCGCCGGTTTCTAGTTTAGAAAAATTTTTGTTTCCGCATTTTGGCCTCGGAAAGACGGTCGGGGCGCTACCGTAGTCTTACACAAACAAAATCAGCAAGTAAAAATATATGCATGCAAAATAGCTGAAATGATTGGGAAACTCGCAATAAAAAAGCAGCGAGTAAAAATAAAATAAATAGCAGAAATGATTGGGCACCGCGAAAAATAGCCGAAATGATTGGGCAATCACGACTTTCGCGATATAAAAGCTGAAATGATAGAGCATCGCGGAAAGAAATAAAGAAAAATGAAATTTATGCCCTACAGGTGAGATCATATCGATCCCTGTATACAATCCAGGGGTGCAAACAAAGAGGGAACCAAACTTTCCCACCAGGCTTGTCAGAAGGAGAGCCAAATCTCAACGGTTCACAGACAGCTTAGAGATCATCTCAACATTCTTCTTATTATAATAGATGCAACATCAAGCAAAGCGGAACCGCGGCAATTCCCAGTTCCATGACTCGGCGGTGCACATATGACCGAGAGTCAAACCCTGACTCCATGAAATGCGGATAAAGTCAACCCTTCCTGGTTACGTGGAACACGGCCTATGTCAATCCTGACCCTGTGGGAAGCATCCAGAGCTGAGCCTGGTCCTTGCAGAACACGGCTATAACCCCGTGGGAAGCATCGAGAGCAAATTCCTGGTTACGCAGAACATGGCTATGACCCCATGGGAAGCATCCGGAGCAGAGCCTGGTCCTCGCAGAATACGGCTATGACCCCGTAGGAAGCATTCAGAGAAAAATTCCTGGTCACGTGGAACACGGCTATGACCCTATGGGAAGCATCCAGAGCAAATTCCTGGTCACGCAGAACACGGCTATGACCCAATGGGAAGCATCCAGAGCGGAGCCTGGTCCTCGCAGAACACGGCTATGACCCCGTGGGAAGCATCCAGAGCAAAATTCCTGGTCACGTGGAACACGGCTTATGTCAATCCTGACCCCGTGGGAAATGTCCAGAGCAGATACTGGTGCTCGCAGAATACGGCTATGACCCCGTGGGAAGCATCCAGAGCAAATTCCTGGTCACGTGGAACGCGGCCTATGTCAATCCTGACCCCGTGGGAAACGTCCAGAGCGGAGCCTAGTACTCGCAGAACATGGCTATGACCCCGTGGGAAGCATCCAGAGCAAATTCCTGGTCACGTGAAACGCGGCCTATGTCAATCCTGACCTCGTGGGAAACGTCTAGAGCGGAGTTTGGTTCTCGCAAAACACGGCTATGACCCCGTGGGAAGCATCCAGAGCAAATTTCTGGTCACATGGAACGCGGCCTATGTCAATCCCGACCCCGTGGAAAACGTCCAGAACGGAGCCTGGTCCTCACAGAACACAGCTATGACCCTATGCGAAGCATCCAGAGCAAATTCCTGGTCACGTGGAACGCGGCTTATGTCAATCCTGACCCCGTAGAAAACGTCCAGAGCGGAGCATGGTCCTCGTAAAACACGGCTATTACCCCGTGGGAAGCATCTAGAGCAAATTCCTGGTCACGTGGAACGCGGCCTATGTCAATCCTGACCCCGTGGGAAACGTCCAGAGCAGATCTTGGTCCTCGTAGAACACAGCTATGACCCCGTGGGAAGCATCCAGAGCGGAGCCTGGTCCTCGCAGAACACGGCTATGACCCTGTAGGAAGCATCCAGAGCAAATTCCTGGTTACATGAAACACGGCCTATGTCAATCCTGACCCCGTGGAAAACGTCCAGAGCGGAGCCTGGTCCTCGCAGAACACGGCTATGACCCCGTGGGAAGCATTCAGAGCAAAATCTTGGTTTCGCAGAATACGGCTATGTCAATCCTGACCCCGTGGGAAGCATCCAGAGCGGAGCCTGGTCCTCGCAGAACACGACTATGTCAATCCTGACCCCGTGGGAAGCATCCAGAACAAATCCTGGTTTCGTGGAACACGGCTCAATTCAATCTTGACCCCGTGGGAAATGGCCAGAGCAACCCCTGACCCCGTGAAATGCGGATAATGTCAACCTTATCCATCACTTACGGGTCCTTTCGATGCGTAAAGAAGAAAACTCTTTTGGGAGATCCTTACGACTCTCAAAAGAAAACGCACTTAGGAATCCTCACGATTCCTAAGGAGAAATTACACCTACGGGATCCTCTCGACCTGTAGGGAGAAAATTCTTTATGAGACCCTCACGGCTTATAAAGTTAAAAAGTCTTAGGAGGCAGATTTTAACCCTGGATCCTAAGCCATCGCTGTCCTACAGAGAAATCAAAATAAATTATCCACAGAATGCACTTACAAAAAGAGACACACCATCATGAAGTAAAATATGTCTTTTATTCATGAATCAAAATGAATACAAAGTACAATTTATGAAAGAATAAAAGAAAATATACTCTCATTCAGGAGTATGTACAAAAGAAGAAAATATATATATATATATATATATATATATATATATATATATATATATATACAATTCTTCAAGCCGACAGACGATTCAGCAGATTTTCCAGTTCACCCCTTTTTCGCTGGGCTTCGGCTCCATGATTCATTATCGTCAAAAGACGGGCATCCGCTTGAGCCTGTTGGGCCTGGTATGAGGCAAGCCGGCCTTCAAGCTCTTTTTCAGTAACCTTTTGGGCTTCGACCGTTTCAAGAGTAAAAACGGCGGCCTTACCAATGGCTACCACCTCCTTGATAGCCTCTTGAAGCACCCGCCAAAGTTCATATGCCCTAGTGGTCTTGGCCGTATGATTAGCTTGAAGTTACCTCAGCGCTTTGGAAGCCAGCTCCCTCTCCGAAAACTTTCGGCTAAGCCTCTTCTCGCATGACAACATATTTGAGGCGCATCGTTCGATCATCCCCCGTAAGCTTGCCTTTGCAGCCACGACCTCTGAAGGAAGGCGTGTACATTTAAGAACATGCAAGCAAGCCTCCACCTGCCAAAAAAACTCAACCCAGACTTGCACCAATGTTTAACTATGGTAGGTGGCAAGAAATGGAAGAGAGCCGTTGGCTTCAACGGCGAACGCTTCGGCCGTGATCAGACTGCCAGTGCGAAGATCTTCAATTAGGGCTGACAGGGAGTGGAGGCTTAGCTTTGCCATCCGTTCCGAGGCACGTAGAGCATAGGGGCCGGGTGGCATGACGATGCGAGACTCCGGTGTGGTAAGAACTGGCAAAGCTGTTCAGATTTATAAACAATCAGCAAGACTTGTAAGCAAAGAGCAAATGGAACAACGTTGAGACTTTACTAACCCACAGTCATGCAAGAGGGGTCTGAAGGCTTCCCAGGCCCGTCAAGAATCTCAACCTCGTCATCAGCTTCCAGAACTGTAGACGGCATCAATGTCATTATATGAAATAATAATAACACCTTGAGGAGAGGGCAAACGACACTAACCTTGCCCGGAAGAGAGGACAATGCGTTGAGGAGATATCGCCTGCGGAGCGGCCATCTCCAACAGGCGCTGAAAAGACTTCCTGGGAGACAGATCAGCAATAGACGCCGCCAATCCGCGCAATTATGAAAAGACTGAAGGGTTCAGATAATGGAGAGATTATTAATGTAAAATATAGAAAGCTACCTTCGATGCTTCTTCCATTCTGGGCGGGAGGGATAGCAGCTTCGGCGGCCTCCTCTGTACCCCCAGGCACATCATCGGGGACATGGGCCAGTGTAATGACTTCCGAGCAAGAAGCAGTGGCTGCCACTGCAGGCTCCAGCGGAAGGACGGTTGCCTCGACTACCTGTCCCCTAATCTCCTGGCCGCCCCTAGAAACATCCATTGGATCGAAGACCAACAAAGATGCCTCTTCCTGGGGAGCAAGCACTTGGGGAGCGGGAATCACTGAGGGAAGCTCCATCGCAGGAGCAGCGGTTGCATCGACCCCCTCCACACTGATTAGTGTTTCATTGGGGATATTAGCTGAGTCTACAGTCAAAGCGTGACTCGAATTCAGATCCTCCTTCGCCGCCGAAGTCCCTGCAAAGTTTGTACGAGGATAAGGATATATTTATATGTATATGAACAATACAAAATATTACAAAGAGATACATGAACATACCGATGTGCAAAGGAGCCTCTAGTATGGATTTTTCGAGTCGACGCTCCTTCCTGAGGAGGTATGCTCACCGAGGCTCGAGGGTAGACTTGTGGCCACCGGTCCACAATGACAGTGCATCTTCGGCGTCGGCTGAGAAAGCCTGCTTAACGGCCTTCTCGCCCCATTCTTCCAAAGGACCTATGAATAGCCTCCGTATCGATGGAGGATCCTCATAGAAGATAACGGCGGGATAAGGCCTCTTCGGGATACTTACATTCTCAGTCTCGTCCTGAGAGCGTCTTATAGCCTCAGCTAATTGTGCAGCTTCCTCTGGAGATGAACCCGGGAAAAGTAGACCACCATCTGACTCCTGCATGGCTAGTGGTTCGTCTTGGAGGATAGGCTCTGATTCCACTAAAAAGTCGAGTAGATTGGTGACCGTCTTCTTTTACCTCTTAGATCCAGAACTAACTGCAGAAGACGATCGCCTCTTTCCCCTCGATGCTTTAGCACGACGTTAACCCTGTTTCCCCCAATCAGAGCAAAGCTCTGTTCAAATTCCAAGGCGGGAAATGAAGCAACGCTTCTGTTTCCCCCAATCAGAGCAAGGCTCTGTTTTAAAATTTAAACTTTAAAAATAAATAAATAAAGGAAGCAACGCTTCAGTTGACTTGCGCTCTGCGCTTTGCGCTAGCACAGTTGCGCTGCGTTCTGCGCTGCGGGACACGTGTCAGCGCAGTTGCGCTGCGCTCTGCGCTGCGCGACACGTGTCAAGCGCTGGTGCGCTTGCGCCAACTGTGCCAGAATTTAAACAATAAAATTTTGGAAAGATCTTTCTAATCTTGTTAAAAACAAAAAGATTACCTTCTGTAAAACAGAAGCCCTAGGATCAAAGATCCAACGGTGGGGAAACATCCCTAAATCACTCAGAGAAAGATCTCTTTAACTGATTTAACAAATCAATTGGCACTATATAAAGGCCCATGGACTCCAAGTCTAAAGGAGAGACATACATACAGAGAGATAGAGATACAGAGAGCTCTTCTAAAAACTTTGAGAAGAATTCAGAGAGAAAGAAAAAAGGTAAAACCTTTGAATAAAGGAAGAATTTCTTCTAAAAAGATCAATGATCTAAGAACAAGATCAAGATCTTTAATAAAAAATAATAATAAAGAAGTAATCTACTTCATGACTAGATCTTTTGATCTATATAAAGGCATTTCCTTTTTGATGAACCACTGGTTCTTGAATATTTAGGCAGAACCTCTCTGGAACAAGAAAAACTTGTTTTCTTTGATCTAAATTTGATCAAGATATTAAATAGTGCCTTGCACTTTTGAAATTTGCACTGTTGCGCTCCCTGGATTGGCGCAAGCCACCAGAGAGCGCCACGTGTCAATCACAGAACAACTGCGCCTTGCGCTTCTAAAAACAGAGCACTGCTCTCTTGGTTTGGCGCAAATCACTAGAGCGCGCCATGTGTCAGCAGCGCACTAGCCCAGCGCACTGGCATAGCGTACTGCGCTAACAGACTTGTGCTTACAAGCGCGTGACACGTGTCACCTCCACATGAATTTGCGCCTTGCGCTCCTCAATTAGCGCAAAGCGCCTGACAAGCCACGTGGGGCATTGTCAGAACATTTAATGCAGTGCATTATTAAAAAGGGCAGAGCCCAATTAAAAGGTCTATCAGACCAAATAAAAATGCAATGCATTATTAAAAAAGGGCAGAGCCCAATTAAAAGGTCTATAGGACCAATTAAACAAAATGCAGTGCATTATTAAAAAGGGAAGAGCCCAAATAAAGGCCTAACAGGCCAAACACAAATAAAATGTTAAACATTTTCAAATGGACTTAACCCAATTCTGGCCGTAAGTCCTCAAATTAAATTGAACTGAGCACAACTGCTCTCTCAAATCAATTTACATACGGTTCAAGGGTACATCTCCGAACTCCTCTGATATTTGTCGTTGTAATCCTTCAACGTCGTCAGAGAGGTGACGGGTCCCGACAACCACATATTGCTACGGACTGTGGGGTCCTTAAACTCATGGACTTATGCGTCCTTAAACCAATATTCGTCCCCAAAATGGGAATGCTGGACCACCATGTCCCTAAACAGGTAATACGGACTGTGGGGTCCTTAAAATCATGGACTTAAGCGTCCTTAAACCAATATTCGTCCCCAAAATGGGAATGCTGGACCACCCTGGCCCTAAACTGGTAATACGGACTGTGGGGTCCTTAAACTCATGGACTAATGCGTCCTTAAACCAATATTCGTCCCCAAAATGGGAAAGCTGGACCACCATGTCCCTAAACTGGTAATACGGACTGTGGGGTCGTTAAACTCATGGACTTATGCCTCCTTAAACCAATATTCATCCCCAAAATGGGAATGATGGACCACCATGTCCCTAAACTGGTAATACGGACTGTGGGGTCCTTAAACTCATGGACTAATGCGTCTTTAAACCAATATTCGTCCCCAAAATGGGAATGTTGGACCACCATGTCCCTAAACTGGAGATGGACCACCATGTCCCTAAACTGGCAATGGACCACCATGTCCCTAAACTGAACAATAGAGCCCAAATGCTCTCTTGTCGGATCTAAACAATCCCGTTAAGTTGATCTTAGTCTCAAATTAGACTAACATATCCTTAACAAACGTTTGAGTCGATCTTAGCCTCAAATATGGCTAACGTATCCTTAAACCCAAACCCCAAACCCAAATCTAAGAAAATACGGATTTGGACTAATCTACGTCCTACGAGCGACGGCATAAATTAGTCTCCGTATACAATCCTCGGGAAACCACAAACAAAACAAACACCCACGACATAAAGTGAAATTCTGGAGAAGGAGAAAGTTGTTACCGCGATGCGGTAGCGTAATTAACTGCAGGGGCTTGCGCCTGCAGGGAAGAGTGTCCCCACAATCAAAAATCCCTCAGATGAGGGGGAATCTGACGAAGTCTGCTACATCAGCCGCATCCGTCTAAACCTCTGATACACGGTGCCATAAATCAACTTGGCATCTTCGAAGAGGTGGACGGATAAAGCCAAATAGCATCTGCCTTGAATCTCAGGCAAGATGTTCACCGCATCTCCGCCGCGTCTTTCGGAGGGGAACAGATTCTGGCACGCCCGGTGGGACCTTTTCCTCTTTCCACTCCACACTTCGTGTGTCGTGTTTTTTTTCCCGTGATCAGATAATCGCGGTGTGTATGTTTGTGGTTGCCCTTGGGGGAGTGGATATTGAAGCCGGCATTTCGTCTCTATGAAGAATGGCATTTGCTCCCACCCTAGCAACTCAGGCTCTGTCTTATCCGGCGGAGTCAAGTATGGGTCACTTGCAGCCTCAAATCTCTGCAATCCGGCTATTCAAGAAATCAACGGGCTTCTTTTTGGGTCGATGCTCCCACCTCCCACCCTCGGCGCCTCAACGCCGATGGAGGAAGCCTAGAGGATGTCTGTCGTCCACAGGCAGGTTCCCCAAGCAGCAGCCTTGCCGACGGAATCGGTCCTCAAACAACTGGCACATGCCAAAGACCAAGGTCGACGCAGGGGAGAGAATATTCAAGCTCTTCAAGAAATCAATGGCTTCAAACTGCACTAACTGCAACAGCAACTCTCGCTCTGTCCTATCTGGAGGAGTAACCTACGGGCCCCAAGCGGCCTCCCTTTTCACTATGCCAGTGGAGAAGGTAACTCAAGCCACCACCGGGCTATTCTTCGGGACCGTGCTCCCGCCAAAGAGCTTCAGCGCTCCTGTACCATCGCAAGAAGCTCCCAAGAAATCATTTTTCAGCGCTCCTGTGCTTATTTACGCCCTACTTTGCATTATACTATATATAAGCACAAAAAAAAATTGTGATAATAAAAAAGTAGAAAGTGAAAAAAATATATTTAAAAGATAGGAATAGTTTAAGAAAAACAAGAAAGTTAGAAGTTTTCTTAAATGAAACTAGTTTAAGTAGTTATGAGCTGTTGTCCCAAGGGTTAGTAAGATGAAGGAAATTACTAATCTGAGAATAAAAATAAGCCTGAAAAATAGTTTCTATTCTGGAAGCCAAACATTTGAACGTTGATATCCTACTATACGCACTTACACACATCTTGAAACTCGGGATAGTAGAGGATACCTTGAAATGCTCTTGTCTAAAAGCCAAAGTATGAAGAAAATAAAAGTGGAGAATAAAAGATAAAATGGTGAAAGAAAAATGAACACTGGTTTTGTTATCACCGAGGCAGCAATAAAAAAATATAGCGAGGGTGCTTTATCACCTAGTGCCTTAGACCAGCTGGTTTGGGAGCCACTGCTAAGCTTTAGGTGTTGCAAGACGAGGAAAAACACTTAATTAGCAAGCACATGAGTAATCGGTCGGTTAGTACCTCAAGAAGTATTAACGGTCGCATGAAGAATGTGTGAGAAAATTCCATCTAAATATCTATTAAAAAGTACTAAGGTAGATGGACAAGAGTATGATTGCTTGAATTGAATTCTCTGAGTGTAGGGATGTCTAGTTCACACACGTAGGGGTATATGATTGATGTTTGGAAGAAAGGTAGGAATGAAAACTAAAGGCGATGTTTTATTGAGGGATAATGTGATTTCTAACATTTTTTCATGACCATTAAGATAGGGCTCATAGCAACTGAAAAGCTGGTATAGTTGAAAACTCTTATTTTCAAGTTCTTTCTTTTATAGTTCTTATCTTTATATAACTCTCACCATCTCTCTTTTATTATAAGATTTTGTGAGTGTAATCCACTGAAAACCCTCAGGAGACAACACTTCTCCTACTAGGGATATGCCACTGGCGCCGAGTAAGGAAGGCTGGGGGCAACTCTCCTTCTGGATTGACTCCCCCGGCTCCAGCGGTGGAAATTGATACTGCTTTTCCAACTGTGAACGGTTTTGAACCACTTAGGAGGGTGCGCAAAAACTCGCCAAGTGCTGTATTGAAAAGATCTCCTACACCTGTGGATAATGCCCCAAAGGTGAAGCTGGAGCAGCCCCCTCAACGGCTGTCATCTAAAATTTACAAGGTCTGGCGTCAAGTCCAAGACTCCGTACTGGATGAAGACTATCTCCGCCAACAGAAAAAGATGAAGGTTCGGCAGGAGAAGGACTACTCTGTCAAGCCAGAAAAAGCAGCAGCTACTTGGGTGCCTACTACAACGGCTCTCTCAATATCGACCGCTCACAAAAGAAGGAGGTCGGAGAAGATCCCTGCGTCTTTGGCAAATCGCAAAGGCACTGAATCTAAACGCCCCAAGTCTGGGGGCATGGTGGTGCACACCGTCTATATGGCGTCCGGAAAAGAGGACAGCCATATCTCCATAGGTCATCGACCGCTTACGCGATCTGTAACAAGGGCCCAAGAGCAACAGCAGAAGCTCTAGGAGATGCTGACTGCAATGGCCACGCTCACCGGACCAAAAGAAAGCCCGGAGGCGTCATCGGAGCAGCGTCGCGAACACGAAACCGATACTGAATTCCTTCGTAGAATGCTTGAAAAGAAGGACAAGGAGGCTGCAGAGCAAGCGGCCAATATAAAGCAGATGGCTCTCCTATTTCAAGACATGGTCGGGATGATGATCCAGCCAGATCCTCCAACCGAAGATCCTCCGATTATCCTTGAAGATGACAGAGGAGAAACGTCAAATCCACCGCCGGCTCTTTTAACAGCCAAGGCGGATACAATTTCCAAAGCTGCCCTGGATGACTATATAGCTCAGCAGATACGAGTTCATCAGGCGAATGAAGCAGCTGGGCAAATTGTTAGAACCGGACGACCCTATCCGGGCTGGTATGACCAAATCAGTTACCCACAGGGATATACGATCCCTAAGTTCCATGTATATAAAGGGACGGGGAATCCACATCAGCATGTCGCTCAATTCAGAGCCTTATGCGGCAACACTGGAGGCGACGACAAACTGTTGTTTCGCCAATTCGTCGGCAGCCTAGCAGAAACGGCCTTTGAATGGTATTCGGAGCTACCTAACGACTCAGTCAAAACATTTGCGGAGATGGAGTTATTGTTTACACAAAGATTTGGAAGCGCTAGTGAACGCACCCCGATAACGGCACTGATTAATGCCAGGATGAAGCCGGGTGAAACTTGGGTTCAATATGCAATCCGATGGCGGAACTTGTGGTCAAAATGCGAACAACGCATCGAAGAAGCGCCAGCGGTGGGCATGTTCGTAGGCACCCTAGATCCTCATGCAACTATTTCACAGTTCATGATGTTCTTTAAACCAACCACGTTCCAGGCCTTAATCGACAAATTAGCCTAAATGGACCAGATGGGCCATAGACCGTCTCCTCCAAAGCCGGACTCTCGAAATGAAAAGGGGAAAGGAAAAGCAACTTTCGTCGCCAATACTCAACAACAGCCGAGCAGCTTAAAGCCGGTTGTTCGCCAAAACAACGTGCATCCATGCCCATCCCTCGAGGAGAGACTAAGACGTCCTTACTCGTTTCCTCAGAATAAAACAAGGAGACTGTTCGAGCTAGCGGTGCGCAACAGATTTATCAATTTGCTGAGTCCAAAACGTCCGTTGCAGCCAGGCGATGTCAATGACCTTAATTACTGCTTTTACCACCAAGAGGTAAGCCATCCAATCGAGGATTGCTTCGTCTTTAAGGGATGGATCGAGGATCAGTACCAACAAGGCAAGTTCGCGCTATCCGAAAACTGGAAGGTGAATCCGCCACAGCCTCACACTCCTAAGAAGACAAACACACCGGGGGCAACGTGCTCTTTTGTTGAGGAAGCTCTATGGGAGGTGGCTTTTTCGGCCAAAACCAAAAGGATGCTGAATGATCTCAAGACATGCCCGGCGATCAGGTAGAAGAACCCGCTAGAACCCCAGATCATCGAAGGGATGCTGAAGCCGCGCCCAACTCCAAAGATCGGTGGTGATGGCCCAAGCACTTGTACCCAGCCGTCGAAATCTTCAAAGAAGAAGAAGAAAAGATCCAAGAAGCCTGTAGAGCCTGGCGACAAGCGTACGGACCTACAAAAGCATATTGACGCACTGGAAGAGTATAACCAGAAGGCACGGACCCCAGTCATACTCCAAGAATTTCTCAGCCACGTCCTTGAGGACGGAGATGATGACAATGGAGAAGACTCATCGGATGAATCTGAAGATTTTGTGGAAAGCTGCCATGTGATCTCTCACTCGTCAATAAATGACGAAGAAGCTCCTTACACAGAGAAGCTGGAGGCAGATCCTGAGCCAGAACTTCTAGGACCATCAGACAAAATGATTGATGCATTCATGAACGAAGCCCGTCTTAAAAGCAAAGCTGATCGAGAACGCGAGATGGCCATATTCGAGAAAGCCAAACGCCGACGACTAGATGAAAGGGTCTGTCACGACCCGAGAGTTTCGACTCGTGACCGGCACTTAACCACGCAACGTCTACAGGCGTAACGCAGCCAAGTAAGCCGAGCCCAGAAATCAAAACCAATAAATAAAAAGTGATTAAAACATTTTTGTAAAAACAGTCATACATGTCTGAAAAGCTTCTATTTATTTAGTAGAAATCCTTTTAAGTTCAAGAGTTATAACTTTTATAATTTTGGCAACATTTCCATTCTTAACATTTGTCCCGCAAGTCGGGTAAAAGCAAGGTGTGGCCGAAATAATAAGTGAAATGAATAAGCATCACAATATAATATACGACGCCGTAGCGAAGAGTACACAGTAAAGCAAGGACAATATCACAAATGGTAAGACTGCATAACATAAAGTCGTCTCACATGCGAGCTCGACACCAGAATATAAAATCATACATATCGTCCTCACAACTGTCTCTAAGTCAATACAGAAAGGTAGATGGAGAATACTAGATACATCAATATACAACTGAAAGATAACAGATACCGTACAAAACCCACCTATCAGCAAAAGGCTATCTCGCCTCAAAAGGGTATCTGTGCCAAAAGATGCGGTAAACAGCCAGCCGTGACTACTCCCAAGGGCAACCTGCAAATACTGTGGCACAACGGGGGTGAGTTGCCAACTCGTGAATAGAGATAACATATAAAGGTGATCGCGAGCATGCACATATAGAGTGGCTCTACTAATGCCAGCAGATGATGTCAATGCATGCCAAACAGTGGATGCAATAGTAATGCAAGTACTCTATCAGGTAAATGCTACAGGATGAGATATATAGTAGTCAATACTGAGTATGGGATAAATAACATTTACATGGACTGTGTCAACATGGAAATAATAAGCGATGCCTCAGACTGCACCCAATCCCAAATACACTCAGGCGCCGGCACACCCATCGGCCCTCAAATCCTGTATATCTCAGAGGTATCACGAGTGCCCAACATCGGCACCCAAAATATCATAAAATACTCGTGTCCAGCATCGACACGCAAATCCTCGTATCTCAGGCTCCGTCAGTCCGGGTCGGCCCTCGGGGTCCGTCTGCGGTATCGGCCCCCGGCCCCGGCAGTACGGATCATCCCGCATCCATCTCTCGACTCTGGTCAGTATCCTCCAGACAACTGCCAGGTCCAACCAATCACCGGTAGGTACTCGCCCGCCTCCAGGCTCAATCGGCAAAACCCATCGATCATCTCGCCGAGGGGAACCATACCGGGCCCACCACGAACCTGCAAACGGAACATCCACTCCTCGAATCGGGTTTCAAGCACATGTCTCAGCACCGAGAAAACGCATGGTGGACACACCAAAATATCATATCACGAAGTACCGGGTTTTTCAAAATAGTGCATCTTTTCTTAAATACTTCCACGGTCCTCAAAACCAGAAATCGCATGAAATCCAACACCAATAAGTAAATCCAATGCGAGGTACAATGTAAATCAATCCATGGTATGAGCATGAGGGGAAAACCGCTTTTAAAAATAGTTTCCGTTTTTAAAGATGTCATGCGGCTCCCAATTTCCAGGAAATCACCACCAATCATATGTAAGATAAACTACATCAATATAATCAGGGCTGTTCTACAGTGAGTGTGGCATGGCAATTACTAACGGTATGTGTGTAGCATGCAAATAGTGCCCGTGCAACATAGACCGTTAGTAATAGTGCGGTGTTCTATCAGTTCTAAGTATATATATATAAACACAGCAGGGAATGCAATATGCGATGACAGTCTATGGGGTACATGCAACATATAATAATAAAGTCCTATCAGCCCTGACGCATAACGCCATGCGGGCGATATCCCCGTAGATGTGAAATCTACTCACCATGTCTCGCGCTAAGTGTATCCAACCACTTGCTTGCCCTTCTTCGCAGCGTCCGTCTCACTGGCCTGCGAACCTAGAATCACATAACATATATCACACATAAGCTCAATTTCACAGAAACGCGACATTACGGTCCAACTAGAAACCCGTGTCGCAAACCAATCGCGCGTGTGCGCGATACGCTAAAACGTGTGATCACGCGCCTGAAACTACCCCGACGCGTCGCGATACGCAAAAACCCGAAACCTACTTACGTATCACGCGTGTCGCGAAGGTTTAGAAAAACGGCAAAATAGGTATTTGGTCCCAGATTTCTATACAGAACTATATTTACAAAACTATATATATAACAACACCCTACACACTAGCAGACACCTACAGGACCAAACATCACCCCAAACCCTACCCATCTGGCCGCAATTTGCGGCCAGAAAGAGAAAATCGGCGGCCTACTGTAGCAATTAGGGGGTCGGGTTCAAGCTATGGTATCAGCACATCTCCACTACACTGCAGTCTTCCCAATTTCACTCAGATCTCTTCGGGTCAAAAGCAGATCCAGAAAACCTCAAATTTGCTTAAAAACGACAATTTGCATCAAATAGGGAAACTGGTGGTATTTTAGTGTTATAGGGGTTAAGCTAAGCTAATAGGGTCTCAACAAACCTCAATTATCCTACTGAAACCAATTTACACCTCATTAGCACAAGGTTCCCACTAAACACTCCATATCACATTAAAACGCACTAAAAACCACTAACCGATGCAAAACGACACTAACCAAGCAAAATAGGGAAGCAAGTTAGGAAATATACCCCACAATTAACCCTAGGGAGCTGCAGGAAGATGAAGAGGTGAAGGGAAGGGGCTGCACTAGGTGCTGGTGCTGCTGCTGCTCACTGGCCTCAGGTGTTGCTGTTGCTGTGCTTGCTGCTGCTGCTGCTGCTACTGGGGGTTCTGGAGCTGAGGTAAGTGTGTGTGTGTGAGTGTGTGGGTGTTTGAGAGAAAAACAAAGAAATGAGAGGAAACACCCAAGGTCCAATTGTCAACCCTCCTCTCTCTCTCTCTTCATTAATGGCAAGCATGGCTTAAGCCATGATGCCCTCTCTCTCTCTCTCACAAGTCAACACCCACTACAATTTCAAATTAAAGTAACTTTTAATTAGCTAATTAAACCCTACTTAAAAACCCAAAAGACTTAATCCTATGATTAACCCACCATGGTTAATAATTATGGTAATAACTCATTTTAAAAACCCTAGTTTACATGCACATGTGTGTGCAAGCCTAGGAAAATTTTGGAAAAATATTTATTAAATTAGGAAAAATATTTAAAACACAATTTGGTAAACTTTTTGTTAAAAACCATTATTTAAATATAACTATTCACTAACCATTATCCTAAGGTGTTACAATCTCTCCCCCTTAAAGAAATTCGTCCCCGAATTTCAAAAATCTAACTACACGTACCTTCAAAAAGATGGGGATACGTCTTCATCATCTCGCTTTCGGTCTCCCAATTGACCTCCTCACGGTTCTGGCCACGCCAAAGTACCTTGACTGATGGAATGTCCTTCGATCTTAATTTCTTCACTTGCCGATCCAAGATCATCACCGGCTGCTCTGCATAGGAAAGGTCACGCTCAAGCTGGATCGTCGGATGCTGAATCGCATGCGAAGGATCATGAAGATATCTGCGGAGCATCGAGACATGAAATACGGGGTGCACGTCTGGAAAGCTGGGCGGAAGGGCTAAACGGTAGGCTACTGCACCAACACGCTCGAGGAACTCGAAGGGGCCCACATACCTGGGACTGAGCTTCCCCTTCTTCCCAAACCTCATCACACCTTTCATTGGGGAGACCCTCAAGAAAACATGATCACCAACCGAAAACTCAAGTCTGCGTCGCCGACGGTCCGCATAAGATCTCTGCCTACTCTGTGCCGCTCTCATCCTATCGCGAATCAACTGGATCTTCGCGTTCGTCTCCTCAACGATCTGTGGCCCTAAGATACTGCTCTCACTGAGCTCTGTCCAACAAGTGGGCGACCTGCATCTCCTTCCATAAAGAGCCTCAAATGGTGCCATCTGAATGGTCTCCTGGTAGCTGTTATTGTATGAGAACTCTACCAAGGGTAAGTGATGATCCCAGCTACCTCCGAAATCTAATACACACGCTCTGAGCATGTCCTCGAGAGTCTGAATCGTCCGCTCTGACTGTCCGTCGGTCTGCGGATGAAATGCTGTACTGAAACTCAAGCGAGTGCCCAAAGCCTCCTGAAGCCTCTGCCATAGTCTACTGGTAAACTGGGTGCCTCTGTCGGACACAATACATGTCGGGACTCCGTGTAGTCGCACTATCTCGTCAATGTAGATCTAGGCATACTGAGTAAATCCGAAAGTCGTCTTCACCGGTAGGAAGTGAGCCGCTTTCGTCAAACGATCCACGATCACCCAGATGGAGTCATACCCCCGACCAGTCCTGGGTAGTCCCACAATGAAGTCCATCGAAATCTGTTCCCATTTCCACTCCGGAATGGGTAACGGCTGTAGCTCTCCCGCGGGCCTCTGGTGTTCAGCCTTGACTTGCTGACAAGTCAGGCATCTCGACACAAAATCTGCGATGTCCCTCTTCATTCCGTCCCACCAGTAAACACCTCTCATATCATGATACATCTTGGTGGAACCAGGATGGACGCTATATACCGATCGATGTGCCTCCTCAAGAATCTCGCGCCTCAGTCCCTCAGCATCAGGTACGCACAGTCTGATTCCAAATCGTAGTAACCCCTGATCATCGATCACGAACTCGGAAAATCTGTCCTGTCCAATCTGTGCCATGATCTCTGAACATCGGTCATCACTGAGCTGTGCCTCATGTATACGATCGATCAACTGTGGGCGTGCACGGACATGCGCTATCTGTCCTCCAATCGGAGTGAACTCGAACTGTATCCGGCTGTCGCATAATATCTGCCAGTCCGCGGATGACTGCTCCTGTACTGCGCTCAAACAAGATAAACTACCCCCGGGCCTCCTACTCAAAGCATCCGCCACTACATTTGCCTTGCCCGGGTGATATAAGATCTCGCAGTCATAATCCTTCACTAACTCCATCCATCGGCGCTGTCGAAGGTTCAGATCCCGCTGCTGGAATAAGTATTTCAGACTTTTGTGATCCGTGAATATCTGGCACGACTCGCCGTATAGGTAATGTCGCCAGATCTTAAGTGCAAAGACCACTGCTGCCATCTCCAAATCGTGAGTGGGGTAGTTCTGCTCATGCTTCTTCAATTGTCGCGAGGTATACGCGATCACCTTATCATGCTGCATCAGTACGCACCCTAACCCTACTCGAGAAGCATCACAAAAGACCACAAATTCGCCCGATCCGGAAGGTAAAGATAACACCGGTGCCGTCGTCAGCCGTGTCCGTAACTGCTGGAAACTGTGCTCGCACTCCTCTGTCCAAACGAAAGGAACTCCCTTTCGGGTCAACCCGGTCAACGGTGTAGCAATACGGGAGAAGTCCTGCACAAAACGTCTATAGTAACCGGCCAACCCTAAAAAGCTGCGAATCTCCGTCACCGATGTGGGTCTGGGCCAACGCTGAACGGCCTCGATCTTCCTCGGGTCTACACATATACCGTCTCGTGAAATCACATGCCCCAAGAAATCTACGCTGTCCAGCCAAAAAGCACACTTGTAGAATTTCGTATAGAGCTGGTGCTCCCTCAAGGTCTGCAATGTGATCCGCAGGTGCTGCTCGTGCTCCTCACTACTCCGGGAATACACCAAGATATCATCAATGAAGACTATGATGAATAGATCCAAGTATGGCCGGAAAATACGGTTCATCAAGTCCATGAAGGCTGCTGGCGCATTGGTGAGTCCGAACGACATTACCAAAAACTCGTAATGGCCGTAGCGCGTACGGAAAGCTGTCCTGGGAATGTCCTCCTATCGAACCCGCAGCTGATAATAGCCCGATCGTAAATCGATCCTCGAAAAGTACCCTGCCCCCTGAAGCTGGTCGAACAAATCGTCGATACGCGGCAAAGGATACCTGTTCCGCACTGTCACCCTGTTCAGCTGGCGGTAGTCGATACACAGACGCAAACTGCCATCCTTCTTCTTGACGAACAGGACTGGAGCACCCCAAGGAGAAACACTGGGTCGAATAAGTCCCTTATCTAGCAAATCTTGCAACTGACCCTTCAATTCCCTAAGTTCCGCCGGGGCCATCCGATAAGGCGGTATGGAAATAGGCCCCGAGCCTGGAACCAAATCAATACAGAAAGAAATGTCGCGCTCGGGCGGCAACCCTGGAAGCTCGGCAGGGAACACATCAGGAAACTCGCTAACAACCGGAACCTGATCCAATGGAACCTCTGTAGCGCGAGCATCGCAAACATAGGCGAGAAATCCCAGACATCCCTTCCTCAAAAGCTGTCCAGCGCGAAAAGAAGAAATCACCCTGTGAGGGGCGGCACTACGGTCCCCCAACACAACAAAAACCGACTCGCCGGGGAAACAGAATCTAACTGTCTTCTCGCGGCAGTCCACAGAAGCATAGCACGTGGCTAACCAATCCATGCCCAAAAGAACGTCGAAGTCCAACATCTCCAGAAGGATCAAGTCGACAGGCAACTCTCTCTCGCCAATACAGACGATACAGGATCGGAACACGTGCCTAGCAACAAACGACTCTCCCACAGGAGTGGTCACCACAAGCGGCTGATCAAGCAAGCCGGACTCTCTACCCAAACTCGGCACAAAGTGTGTGGATACGTACGAGTGTGTGGATCCGGGATCGAACAACACGTGTGCATCAACTGAACATACAGGAAGGATACCTGAAACCACTGCATTGGACGCCTGCGCGTCCTGATGCGTCAAAGCAAAGACCCGTGCCTGTCCACCACCTGCAATTGACTTCCCTCTGCCTCGGTCATCTCGTCCTCTCTGAGCAACTCCTTCACGCCCACGACCTCTCTGTGCGTGAGTCTGGCGCGGAGCAACGGTAGGTATAACGGGCAACGCCCTCTGGGGTGGTGAAGGTGGTAAAGTAACATGCGGTGCTGCCGCCTCCCTCCGGTGTGTCTCTGGACAATCTCGAACGAGGTGAAGTAGGCTGCCACATCTGAAGCAACCCCGCGGTGACTGCTGACTTTCCTGGGGATACGAACTGGACATCCGGCCTCGTCCCGAATCTCTGCTACTCCTCGTACCAGAACGATACCTGTCGCGGCGTCTGTATGACTGCCTCCGTGCGGAAATACTGGTACGAACTCTCTTCGGCTCTGGAACTACCGAAGTCTCAGCAAGGTGCTCTTCCACTACTAGGGCTGCGTCTACAGCTGCTGCATAGGTCTCGTAGTGCTGCGCGCTAATCGCGAGGAACAGTGGTGTAAGCAAGCCTCGAACAAATCTCCTGACTCGCAACTCCTCGGTAGCCACTAAATATGGGGCGTAGACTGCTAGCTCTGTAAACAGCACGTCATACTCTGCCGCTGTCATCCCTGGCGTCTGGCGTAAGGACTCAAATCTGCGTCCTCGGGCATCCCTAACACTCTGGGGAAGGAAACGGGCTAGAAATATGGTCACGAACTCCGTCCAGGTCATAGGAGGAAGACCTGCTGCTCTGCCCTTCTCAACTGAATCACACCACTTCTGCGCAAGACCTTCCAGGCGAAAGCTCGCAAACTCGACCCATCTCGTATCTGCGCATCTGAAGGAACGGCATATACGGGCCATCCTGTCGATGAAAGACTGTGGGTCCTCGGCTGTATCGGTGCCTGTGAAGACCGGAGGCTTCAGCCTCATGAACTCTGATAGCGATACTGTAATCACCTCCGTGGCTGCAGGGGCAACTGGCTGCGCGGTAGGTACCATCGCGGTCGCTGGAACAGGTGGAGCTACCTCTGGTCGCTGCGCTCGAAGCGTCTCAACTAGCGATCCTATCATCTGGCGCATCTCCTGCATGCTACATCCCACCATCTGGCGCATCTCCTGCATACCAGCCCCTAGCGTGGCGATCTGATCTGTCACGGCAGGAATAGCCTGCTCGGGTACAACGGGTGCACTGCCCGGATCAGTCCTTGTCTCGGACGAGTCAACTCGAATCTCGGCCCTCGCGGCCGCTCTCTGTGCCCTCGTAGTCTTAGGCGGCATAATGGCTGAAAGAAAATTTAGATTCGATAAGAACACGGAAATCGAATCGCAAGAACATATGTAAACAAGGAGGAATTTAAATCAACAAGTCCTAAGGTCACGTAGGCGGAGTACCGTGTCGTGAGTATGCCGCGGAACATACACACGCTACGCTACCCTGCTGTAGCTACCTACTCCATCATACCAGGGTCATCCTACACTCCGAAGGTAAAACCTACGCTCTGATACCAACTTTGTCACGACCCGAGAGTTTCGACTCGTGACCGGCACTTAACCACGCAACGTCTACAGGCGTAACGCAGCCAAGTAAGCCGAGCCCAGAAATCAAAACCAATAAATAAAGAGTGATTAAAACATTTTTGTAAAAACAGTCATACATGTCTGAAAAGCTTCCATTTATTTAGTAGAAATCCTTTTAAGTTCAAGAGTTATAACTTTTATAATTTTGGCAACATTTCCATTCTTAACATTTGTCCCGCAAGTCGGGTAAAAGCAAGGTGTGGCCGAAATAATAAGTGAAATGAATAAGCATCACAATATAATATACGACGCCGTAGCGAAGAGTACACAGTAAAGCAAGGACAATATCACAAATGGTAAGACTGCATAACATAAAGTCGGCTCACATGCGAGCTCGACACCAGAATATAAAATCATACATATCGTCCTCACAACTGTCTCTAAGTCAATACAGAAAGGTAGATGGAGAATACTAGATACATCAATATACAACTGAAAGATAACAGATACCGTACAAAACCCACCTATCAGCAAAAGGCTATCTCGCCTCAAAAAGGTATCTGTGCCAAAAGATGCGGTAAACAGCCAGCCGTGACTACTCCCAAGGGCAACCTGGAAATACTGTGGCACAACGGGGGTGAGTTTCCAACTCGTGAATAGAGATAACATATAAAGGTGATCGCGAGCATGCACATATAGCGTGGCTCTACTAATGCCAGCAGATGATGTCAATGCATGCCAAACAGTGGATGCAATAGTAATGCAAGTACTCTATCAGGTAAACGCTACAGGATGAGATATATAGTAGTCAATACTGAGTATGGGATAAATAACATTTACATAGACTGTGTCAACATGGAAACAATAAGCGATGCCTCAGACTGCACCCAATCCCAAATACACTCAGGCGTCGGCACACCCATCGGCCCTCAAATCCTGTATATCTCAGAGGAATCACGAGTGCCCAACATCGGCACCCAAAATATCATAAAATACTCGTGTCCAGCATCGACACGCAAATCCTCGTATCTCGGGCTACGTCAGTCCGGGTCGGCCCACGGGGTCAGTCTGCGGTATCGGCCCCCGGCCCCGGCAGTACGGATCATCCCGCATCCATCTCTCGACTCTGGTCAGTATCCTCCGGACAACTGCCAGGTCCAACCAATCACCGGTAGGTACTCGCCCGCCTGCAGGCTCAATCGGCAAAACCCATCGATCATCTCGCCGAGGGGAACCATACCGGGCCCACCACGAACCCGCAAACGGAACATCCACTCCTCGAATCGGGTTTCAAGCACACGTCTCAGCACCGAGAAAACGCGTGGTGGACACACCAAAATATCATATCACGAGGTACCGGGTTTTTCAAAATAGTGCATCTTTTCTTAAATACTTCCACGGTCCTCAAAATCAGAAATCGCATGAAATCCAACACCAATAAGTAAATCCAATGCGAGGTACAATGTAAATCAATCCATGGTATGAGCATGAGGGGAAAACCGCTTTTAAAAATAGTTTCCGTTTTTAAAGATGTCATGCGGCTCCCAATTTCCAGGAAATCACCACCAATCATATGTAAGATAAACTACATCAATATAATCAGGGCTGTTCTACAGTGAGTGTGGCATGGCAATTACTAACGGTGTGTGTGTAGCATGCAAATAGTGCCCGTGCAACATAGACCGTTAGTAATAGTGCGGTGTTCTATCAGTTCTAAGTATATATATATAAACACAGCAGGGAATGCAATATGCGATGACAGTCTATGGGGTACATGCAACATATAATAATAAAGTCCTATCAGCCCTGACGCATAACGCCATGCGGGCGATATCCCCGTAGATGTGAAATCTACTCACCGTGTCTCGCGCTAAGTGTATCCAACCACTTGCTTGCCCTTCTTCGCAGCGTCCGTCTCACTGGCCTGCGAACCTAGAATCACATAACATATATCACACATAAGCTCAATTTCACAAAAACGCGACATTACGGTCCAACTAGAAACCCGTGTCGCAAACCAATCGCGCGTGTGCGCGATACGCTAAAACGTGTGATCACGCGTCTGAAACTACCCCGACGCGTCGCGATACGCAAAAACCCCAAACCTACTCACGTATCACGCGTGTCGCGAAGGTTTAGAAAAACGGCAAAATAGGTATTTGGTCCCAGATTTCTATACAGAACTATATTTACAAAACTATATATATAACAACACCCTACATACTAGCAGACACCTACAGGACCAAACACCACCCCAAACCCTACCCATCTGGCCGCAATTTGCGGCCAGAAAGAGAAAATCGGCGGCCTACTGTAGCAATTAGGGGGTCGGGTTCAAGCTATGGTATCAGCACATCTCCACTACACTGCAGTCTTCCCAATTTCACTCAGATCTCATCGGGTCAAAAGCAGATCCAGAAAACCTCAAATTTGCTTAAAAACGACAATTTGCATCAAATAGGGAAACTGGTGGTATTTTAGTGTAATAGGGGTTAAGCTAAGCTAATAGGGTCTCAACAAACCTCAATTATCCTACTGAAACCAATTTACACCTCATTAGCACAAGGTTCCCACTAAACACTCCATATCACACTAAAACGCACTAAAAACCACTAACCGATGCAAAACGACACTAACCAAGCAAACTAGGGAAGCAAGTTAGGAAATATACCCCACACTTAACCCTAGGGAGCTGCAGGAAGATGAAGAGGTGAAGGGAAGGGGCTGCACTAGGTGCTGGTGCTGCTGCTGCTCACTGGCCTCAGGTGTTGCTGTTGCTGTGCTTGCTGCTGCTGCTGCTACTGGGGGTTCTGGAGCTGAGGTAAGTGTGTGTGTGTGTGTGTGGGTGTTTAAGAGAAAAACAAAGAAATGAGAGGAAACACCCAAGGTCCAATTGTCAACCCTCCTCTCTCTCTCTTCATTAATGGCAAGCATGGCTTGAGCCATGATGCCCCCCCTCTCTCTCTCACAAGTCAACACCCACTACAATTTCAAATTAAAGTAACTTTTAATTAGCTAATTAAACCCTACTTAAAAACCCAAAATACTTAATCCTATGATTAACCCACCATGGTTAATAATTATGGTAATAACTCATTTTAAAAACCCTACTTTACATGCACATGTGTGTGCAAGCCTAGGAAAATTTTGGAAAAATATTTATTAAATTAGGAAAAATATTTAAAACACAATTTGGTAAACTTTTTGTTAAAAACCATTATTTAAATATAACTATTCACTAACCATTATCCTAAGGTGTTACAGGGTCGAAACACTCCCACCGGATCAAAGTACATCCGACGCAAATGAAAGCATGATCAAGACAAGGAAACGATTCGCCAAAGCCATATCGATGGGGATGAAGCTGCCCTCTTTCAGAGAAAATTCTCCTGGCGGTATACATCTTGATGAAGCGGACGTACATCCTAACTTCTGCTTATATCATCAGAAGATCGCACATCCTACTGAAGACTACAACTCCTTTAAGTGTTGGTGGCAAGGGTATGTCGCTCACAGGCAACACTTCAACAGGACAAAGCGTGAAGCTCGTAGACAGCGAAAAAATGCAACAGATGAGAGTAAAAGAATTGCCGGCGATTGTCATAAGGTTGATCCCGGGGGATCACGAGTTCTCACCTTTGGGAGCGACTCCGACGAAAAAGTAGCCCACGGTCCTTTCTTCAAGGAATCCATCTATAAAACGAAAGAATTGAGGAGTTGCGAGAACATTCAGCCGTGCAATCGCACGCTACCCGGAAAGAATCTCGGACCCGCAAACAAGGGATCGAACCGAAAGGATAAAGGGAAGGGAAGAACGGCCTTCGTCGCCAACGCTCAACAACAATCGAGTGGCTCTAGACCGGTTGTTCGCCCGAGCAACAAGTGGCAACCCTTTTATGAGAAGTTGAAACGTCCTTACTCATTTCCCCGAGATGAAACAAGGAGGCTGTTCGAACTAGCAGTGCGCAACAGGCTTATCACTCTACCAGAGCCGAAACACCAGCTGCAGTTGAATGATGTCAACAATCCTAATTACTGCCCTTACCACCATGTATTGGGCCATCCGATCGAAAACTACTACGTCTTCAAAAACTGGGTTGAAGACCAATACCAACAGGGCAAGTTCGCGCTGTCCGAAAACTGCAAGGTGAGCCCGCCACAACCACATGCCCCTAAAAAGATGGACATGCCGGGGGCATCGTGCTCATTCATAAGGAAAACCCCATCGACCGAAAAGTCAGTAAACTAGAGATTCGCCTCAAATACGGCGACATTGGACCACTATGTCCTAAAACTGGCAAAAGACCGAAACGTCGTTAAACTAACGATGGACCACTATGTCCTAAAACTGGCTGATGACCGAAACGTCCTTAAACTAATGACGGACTACTACGTCCTAAAACTAGCTGCTGACCGAGATGTCGATGAACTACGGTGGATCGCGACATCCCAAAGCTGAGACAAAAAAAAGAATAAAAAAAGAATAAAAATAAAAACGGTATGTCCATAAGCAAAAAAGGCACAGATGAAAACCCGAAAGGGCTCCGTGAGTAAAAATAGCAGGGCTACCGGCGAGTCTTGTGAAAACCTGAAAGGGCGCAACCTCGTTAGAAAAAAGAATAAAAAGAAAAAAAAAAGAGGCGGTATGTCCATAAGCAAAATGGGAACGGATGAAAACCCGAAAGGGCTCCGTGAGTAAAAACAGCAGGGCTACTGGCGAGTGTGTGAAAACCCGAAAGGGCGAAACCTCGTTAAAAGAAACTTACAGGGTCCTCTCGACCTTGTAAGGAGAAACCACCCGCGTGAGATCCTTACGACTCACAAGGGAGCAACACACTTAGGGATCCTCACGATTCCTAAGGAGAAATTACACTTGCGAGATCCTCACGACTCGTAAGGAGAACTCTCTTATGGGACCCTCACGGCTCATAAGATTTGAAAGTCTTGAGTTACAGAGACCTGAACCTGTTCTTAAGCAACCCTCACAAACTTCGATATTTCCCTACAAGAGGCTCATACTGACCCTTGTATACAATCCACGGGCGCGAATAAACATTTCCTTAACAAAGTCCCATTCGTGACTAGGGATATGCTCGTACAGCAAACAACACTTGTAAGTCCTCTCGACTTATAAAGAGAAAATCCTTTTGTAAGATCCTTACGACTTACAGAGGAATATGCACTTAGGAATCCCCACGATTCCTAAGGAGAAAACACACCTACGAGATCCTCACGACTTGTAGGGAGAAATACCTTTATGAGACCCTTACGGCTCATGAAGTCAAAAGCCCTAGTCGACGGGATCTTAACCCTGTTCGCTAAGCCACCTTTGTTCGACATCGACAAAGGCAAATGATGATTCGCACCTGGCAATATCCCAGTTGTAGCGATGCTGATGCCTAAATCGGTATCAAATTCCAAGTCCTTTCATGGCAAATGATGATTCGCTCCTGGCAATATTCCAGTCGTAGCGATGCTGATGCTAAGATTGGCATCAGATCCCAAATCCCATACTCGCGAAAAAAATCAGCGAGCCCAAAAAAAAGTGCATACGAAATAGCCGAAATGAAGGGGCAACTTGCAAACAAAATCAGCAAGTAAAAATAGCATACAAATAGCCGAAATGATTGGGCAACTCGCAATAAAAAGCAGCGAGTAAAAATAAAATAAATAGCCGAAATGATTGGGCAACTCGCAATAAAAAGCAGCGAGCAAAAATAATATAAATAGCCAAAATGATTGGGCACCGCGAAAAATAGCCGAAATGATTGGGCAATCGCGATTTTCGCGATATAAAAAGCTGAAATGATAGAGCATCGCGGAAAGAATTAAAAAAATGATGAAAGAATGAAACTTTTTGCCCTACAGGTGAGATCACATCGATCCCTGTATACAATGTAGGGGCACAAACAAAGAGGGAACCATACCTTCCTAACAGGCTCCACCAGAAAGTGAAGCCAAATCTCGACGGTTCATAGACAACCTAGAGACAACCTCGACATTTGTTGCAATATTGCAGACACAATGTCAGCAAACGAAGCAAAAGAAGATCCCTAGCTTCAAGGTCTCGACGTCGATATCGACAACTTAGATATCACTAACGGCGTTTCTCCTCACTCCGGCAGGATGCAGATGCAAAGTCAACGAAAGACCTCACGGTCAAAACAAGGCGAAGCGACGGCAAAATCCCAGCTTCAACTCAACATTCGTCTCGATACAGCAGACGAGATGTCAATAACGGCGTTCCTTCGCAGTCCAGTAGGATGTAAATCCAACGTCAACAAAAGACCCCATAGTCAGCAAAGCGGAGTGACGGAAAAATCCTAGCTCTACCCCAGCGTTTGTCTAGATACAGCAGACGCAACGCCAAAAGCAAATGAAACAAAGGCCAAATTCCTAGCTTCAGGGTCTTGACGGCAAGTCATATAAAGCATGAAAGACAATCGGAGATCATCTCGCACCAGCGAGGAGTGGTCACCACCTCGACGTTCGTCTCGATACAGCAGACGAGATGTCACCACAGCGTTCTTCCACCAACAGGATTCGGACGTGACAAAGCAAATGAAGCAAAGGCCAAATTCCTAGCTTCAGGGTCTTAACGGCAAGTCATATAAAGCCTGAAAGACAATCGGAGATCATCTCGCACCAGCGCGGAGTGGTCACCACCTCGACGTTCGTCTCGACACAGCAGACGCAACATCACCAAGAGGAGCCACGGCAAAATCCCTAGTTCCAAACCTCAACGGTTCACCAGCAACCTAGACACAACCGCGACATTTGTCTCGATATAGAGGACGCAATGCCAGCAAACGAAGCGAAGGCTAAATTCCTGGCTTCAGGGTCTTAACGGCAAGTCATATAAAGCCTGAAAGACAATCGGAGATCATCTCGCACCAGTGCGGAGTGGTCACTACCTCGACGTTCGTCTCGACACAGCAGACGCAATGCCAGCAAACGAAGCGAAGGCCAAATTCTTAGCTTCAGGGTCTTAACGGCAAGTCATATAAAGCCTGAAAGACAATCGGAGATCATCTCGCACCAGCGTGGAGTGGTCACCACCTCGACGTTCCTCTCGACACAGCAGACGCAACATCACCAAGAGGAGCCACGGAAAAATCCCTAGTTCCAAATTTCGACAGTTCACCAGCAACCTAGACACAACCGCGACATTCGTCTCGATATAGAGGACGCAATGCCAACAAACGAAGCAAAGGCCAAATTCCTAGCTTCAGAGTCTTAACGGCAAGTCATATAAAGCCTGAAAGACTATCGGAGATCATCCCACACCAGCGCGGAGTGGTTATGACTCATCGGGGCTCTCCAAAATGAGCCTAACCTCAAGTAAAAAGCGGCATGGAAAAATTCCTAACGCTTGCTCTTCCGACGGTCAAACTGCCTAGGAGGATTGCTTGAAGACATCTTGTCTAGCCCCCGAAGGGATCAAAGACACGACAGTCGCAAGGTTACTCGAACAGCAAGATTGCCTATTGAGGAATACATCAGCCAACGCAACGGTACGACGGACGAAACCCTAGTACCACAGACCCTAACGGACCTTTGTCATAAAGAGAAGAGGTTAACTGTGACGTTAGGATATTCTTGCGAGAAATGCTCGATTCGTCTCGACTCGTGAGGAAATTAGTGTCTTTGCAAGAAATGCTCGATTCGTCTCGACTCGTGAGGAAAAGCCTTAGGCAGCGGGGATTAAAAAACCTGTTTCCTAAGCATTGGGGCCCTGCAAGTCGTCCCAAAACGGACTCTTGCGTACTATTCCCAGGACACACTCTCCAAAGTCGAATCTCTATAAGGAGGGAAACAACCATTTACGAGTCCTCTCGACTTGTAAGAGGGAAAATTCTCTAGTGAGATCCTTACGACTCTTAAGAGAAAACACACTTAGGAGTCCTCACGACCCCTAAGGAGAAAATACACCTTCGAGATCCTCTCGACTCGTAGGGAGAAAAGTCTTTATGAGACCCTTACGGCTCATAAAGTTGAAAAGTCTTAGGAGACAGAACTTAACCCTGTTTTCTAAGCCATCGCCACTCTGCAGAAAGCATAAGATTGACAGTTACATACCATCGATGGATCGCACTTGCTAAAATCACATGGCAAACAACACAGCAAAGAGAAGAGAGCGACAGAAAGAACGTCCGATTTGCATCTGATTAAGTGTTTGAGACATACCCATTCATGCATGTGCAAAAAATTTAGTACGCGAAACAAGACAAGCTGAAATGAGAAATTTTCCATTCATATTGCAAAAGGTTCTTACAATTATGAAAAAATAAACAAAGACATTATCGAGATGGTTACAATGGAAAAACCTCAAATCCAGGACATGGATTGAAGAACTCAAAAGTGACCTTGTCCAGAACTTTCCAAGCCTGGCGAACCATCCTAGTGTGCTTTCTTTCGCGAGCACGGGCGTCGGGATCCCCACTGATGTCCTCCACCCTCCGATAGGCAGCAAGAATAGCGGACTGTTGAAAAGCCTGGTGCAAGAGATCGACAAGATTGTCTCGCCGTCTCTTCAAGATTAAGTTCATCAGATACACCGAGTGCACCTTATCCTCAGCGGCATCCAATGCACCAAGCGGCACGCCGGTACAGAATAAGGGGAGTGCTTCCCAGATCGCTCCCACGATAAGCTTCAGGAGAGAGGAACGCTGAGGAAGCAGTTGACCATTGTATGCGTCGAAGCGACTCATGATTTCAGCACAGTCGGCGTTGGTGAACTCTCGATTCTGAGAACGGCCGAATCGGCGGATGTCCCCGTAAGAGATAATTTCGTCGAGATCGTACATGTGGACGTCCATTACTCCTGCAAAAGAAAATCAACAAAATTATCAGACAGACTGATTAAGCAAGATGATATAATTCATCAAGACATAAAATACCATCTCTAACCTCCAAGATCCATGAAAAACTCTTAAGAGTTCTTCTATATGGTTTGGAAGAAGAAAAACTCCATTAATGAATTAAGAAAAAGCAAGAAAAATCCTTTTATAGAGCAAAGCTCTATTAATGGAACCCTAATAGGGTTTTCTTTAGTTCTCTTTAGATCCCTAGAGCAAAGCTTTTCTAGTGAAACCCTAAATGGGTTTTCTTTAGATCAGGGATCTATTAAGAGCAAGGCTCTTAAAATTAATTTAATTTAATTTAATTTAATTCTTACCTAAAAATTCTCTAGAATTCTAACTCTTAAAAGTTCTTGAAAACGAGAGCAAAGCTCTGGATAAAATTCTCAAGGAGGAGATGAAAATCATCTAAGGGACCAAAGGTCCTATTCATAGGCATTGAGAGCCGTTTCAACTTCCAAAAGTTGGCACACCGGTTGGAATTCTGCCAACGCTGCGTTCAGGTTTTGGGGCCACGTAAGTGCAACGGTGGGGGGGCATTTGTTTCCCCCAATCAGAGCAAAGCTCTGTTCAAATTCCAAGGCGGGAAATGAAGCAACGCTTCTGTTTCCCCCAATCAGAGCAAGGCTCTGTTTTAAAATTTAAACTTTAAAAATAAATAAATAAAGGAAGCAACGCTTCAGTTGACTTGCGCTCTGCGCTGCGCGACACGTGTCAGTGCAGTTATGCTAGCGCAGTTGCGTGCGCTTTGCGCTGCGTGCACGTGTCAGTGCAGTTGCGCTAGCGCAGTTGCGCTGCGCTGCGCGATACGTGCCAAGCGCAGGTGCGCTTGCGCCAACTGTGCCAGAATTTAAACAATAAAATTTTGGAAAGATCTTTCTAATCTTGTTAAAAACAAAAAGATTACCTTCTGTAAAACAGAAGCCCTAGGATCAAAGATCCAACGGTGGGGACATCCCTAAATCACTCAGAGAAAGATCTCTTTAACTGATTTAACAAATCAATTAGCACTATATAAAGGCCCCTGGACTCCAAGTCTAAAGGAGAGACAGACATACAGAGAGATAGAGATACAGAGAGCTCTTCTAAAAACTCTGAGAAGAATTCAGAGAGAAAGAAAAAAGGTAAAACCTTTGAATAAAAGAAGAATTTCTTCTAAAAAGATCAATGATCTAAGAACAAGATCAAGATCTTTAATAAAAAATAATAATAAAGAAGTAATCTACTTCATGACTAGATCTTTTGATCTATATAAAGGCATTGCCTTTTTGATGAACCACTGGTTCTTGAATATTGAGGTAGAACCTCTCTGGAACAAGAAAAACTTGTTTTCTTTGATCTAAATTTGATCAAGATATTAAACAGTGCCTTGCAGTTTTGTAATTTGCACTATTGCGCTCCCTGGATTGGCGCAAGCCACCAGAGAGCGCCACGTATCAATCACAGAACAACTGCGCCTTGCGCTTCTAAAAACAGAGCACTGCTCTCTTGGTTTGGCGCAAGTCACCAGAGCGCGCCACGTGTCAGCAGCGCACTAGCGCAGCGCAATGGCGCAGCGCACCGCGCTAACAGACTTGCGCTCACAAGCGCGTGACACGTGTCACCTCCACATGAATTTGCGCCTTGCGCTCCTCAATTGGCGCAAAGCGCCTGACAAGCCACGTGGGGCATTGTCAGAACATTTAATGCAGTGCATTATTAAAAAGGGCAGAGCCCAATTAAAATGACTATCAGACCAAACAAAAATGCAATGCATTATTAAAAAAGGGCAGAGCCCAATTAAAAGGTCTATCAGACCAAATAAAAAAAATGCAGTGCATTATTAAAAAGGGAAGAGCCAAAATAAATGCTTGACAGGCCAAACACAAATAAAATGTTAAACATTTTCAAATGGACTTAACCCAATTCTGGCCGTAAGTCCTCAAATTAAATTGAACTGAGCACAACTGCTCTCTCAAATCAATTTACATCCGGTTCAAGGGTACATCTACGAACTCCTCTGATATTTGTCGTTGTAATCCTTCAACGTCGTCAGAGAGGTGACGGGTCCCGACAACCACATATTGCTACGGACTGTAGGGTCCTTAAACTCATGGACTTATGCGTCCTTAAACCAATATTCGTTCCCAAAATAGGAATGCTGGACCACCATGTTCCTAAACTGGTAATACGGACTGTGGGGTCCTTAAACTCATGGACTTATGCGTCCTTAAACCAATATTCGTCCCCAAAATGGGAATGTTGGACCACCATGTCCCTAAACTGGTAATACGGACTGTGGGGTCCTTAAACTCATGGACTAATGCATCCTTAAACCAATATTCATCCCCAAAATGGGAATGCTGGACCACCATGTCCCTAAACAGGTAATACGGACTGTGGGGTCCTTAAACTCATTGACTAAGGCGTCCTTAAACCAATATTCGTCCCCAAAATGGGAATGATGGACCACCATGTCCCTAAACTGGTAATACGGACTGTGGGGTCCTTAAACTCATGGACTAATGCGTCCTTAAACCAATATTCGTCCCCAAAATGGGAATGTTGGACCACCATGTCCCTAAACTGGAGATGGACCACCATGTCCCTAAACTAGCAATGGACTACCATGTCCCTAAACTGAACAATGGAGCCCAAATGCTCTCTTGTCGGATCTAAACAATCCCGTTAAGTTGATCTTAGTCTCAAATTAGACTAACGTATCCTTAACAAACGTTTGAGTCGATCTTAGCCTCAAATTTGGCTAACGTATCCTTAAACCCAAACCCTAAACCCAAATCTAAGAAAATACGGATTTGGACTAATCCACGTCCTACGGGCGACGACATAAATTAGTCTCCGTATACAATCCATGGGCAACCACAAACAAAACAAACACCCACGACATGAAGTGAAATTCTGGAGAAGGAGAAAGTTGTTACCGCGATGCGGTAGCGTAATTAACTGCAGGGGCTTGCGCCTGCAGGGAAGAGCGTCCCCACAATCAAAAACCCCTCAGACGAGGGGGAATCTGACGAAGTCTGCTACATCGGCTGCATCTGTCTAAACCTCCGATACACGGTGCCATAAATCAACTTGGCACTTCGGAGAGGTGGACGGATAAAACCAAATAGCATCTGCCCCGAATCTCAGCCAAGACGTTCACCGCGTCTCCGCCGCGTCTTTCGGAGGGGAATAGACCCACCTCGCCTTCAATATCCTCACTCGGCGGTACTACCGACGACGATACCACCATTGCTGATGCCACAGCTGAAGATACTGCTACTGGCGCCCTATTGGCCCTTGATTGAGCTCTAGTTCACGGAGGCATACCAGCTGTGGGATTTAAATCCACTTCCGCCACTTCTGGAATAAGCACGACGCTAGTATCTCTCAAAGGAGGGCGAACCGCTGCACGCGATCGCGGCGGAACTTCTGTGGCTTGGATTGGAGTGGGAACCTTATATCCAAGAAGCATCCTCCTTTCCTCAGCAATAATGGGACCGACTCGGTGAAGGTACCAGCCCGTGAAAGACCTTACACATCGAGGAATATAGTCAGCTTCAGGAATCACGAAGCAAGAGCCAATGTTCATTTGCATGAAGTGATGAGCGACGTCACGAACGACTTCTGACGACGGGCTGGGCTCCACTGTAAATACTTCAAAAGGGACACCCTGGTCATATCCCAGTTGCCGAGCAAAGCGGTGTGGGTTGTACCGCATAAAAAGGGCTGCACCGTTCTGACGAAATACCAGATAACCTGGTCTGATCGAATAGGTGCATGGCTTCCCTGGGCTTCATAGAAGGTACCCCCTCTTTCGACGAGTCACAGAGCTGTTGAATCAGTCCTGAAGGAGTAGAGAGGACTCGATCGTTGAATACCATCCCACCCGTATTGGCATAGGGATTAATCAACACACGAATAGCTCCAAACAGAGTTGGGTCAGGGGCAGAAGCGTTCACCAGCCGCATAAGTCACGGAAAGGTGTAAGCGTCATAAAAGCTTGGTCTTTGGTGCGCAGCAAATGCCCCCAGTACATGCATCTCAATCCAAGACATAAAGTAATGAAGAGAGAAATTTACCACATTTACGCCTGGAGTTGAAGTATTAGCCGCAGCGCTTGCCCGTGATACAGATGCGCTAGCTTCGCAATGCCCACAGCTAGTCGCGTCCCTTCGGCAATACGATGGGTAGGGTGGATAACTGAGGCTCTTATAAAACGATGGTGCGTGGGAATGGCAAACCAACTGAGCCAAACACTGATGAAGCCCACGAAGAAAGTCTCCTCATCCATACCAGGAGCTGCGATCGACTCGAAAGACACGGCCGACACGATGGGAATGTAAAATATGGCAAGTCCTCTTCTTTAGCCGGCCGTTTATTTAAACCAAACCCGAAGGGGTCGTCGATATTCGTGAACTTCGGAGCCGTCTTTGACAGAACATCTTCGCGAAGGAAGCAGGCGATAAAGCTCTTAAAAGTGACGCCCTGCTCCTCTGACTCTGTGAATAGCTTCTTGAAAATGCTCAGAGTCCTGATCAAACTTGAGCGCTTGTGACGGTAGGCATTCTCTGTCGACAAGCCGTCAAGCATGGCAGGCTCAGTCTTGAAGACATACTCATCGGGAGGCAACAGTTCTTCATAGAGTGTCCCCCTAATCGGCAACCCTGAGATTTCGCGAAACTCTTCTAGAGAAATTGAAATTTCACGGTCCCCTAGAAAGAAGATATTGGTGGGAAAATTCCATTGGTTTAAGAAGGTCTTAACCCACCAGACATGGGGGGACTGGTAGTGGAAGAGAGACGCATATACCGCCTGATAGAGTCCGACTCTCTGCAGTCGCCTACGATGGGTAGACAGGATATAGCGGGCCCAGAGAAGGTAGCCCATGGGATGTCGAGGGGTAAGCCCTATTTTGTAAATCTGTCCCCATGGCTGGGCTTCGTCTTGGCAAATGCGGCGCCCTAAGATGTCTATAGCCGGCATGGGATGGTTCGAAATCCCAGTTGTTGATGGTTCGATCCGTCCCGTAGGGGTCCAATTCAGCATCTCCACAACAAAAACGGTCCATGGTTGATCCATCGGCAGAAATGGATAGGTAGGCTCTGTTCGTACCTCGGAAAGGAAGCTGCAACGACCGCAGATAATATGACCGTACCAGGTCCCCCATAATAGTAGATTAGTGCAATTCGGGTCATGAGCTCTTATCATCACCATCACATCTTCATCCGATGGTGATTGAGGAAAAGCCGCCTCCGAGTGAGTAAAAGGAAAGTACGGAAGAGAAGTCATTGTGCCTGAAATAAAAGAAGAGGAAGCTGTTAATGAAGCCCGTACATGTGTATATATATATGTTTATAAATGTATACATATAAAAAGGCAGTGGAAGAAAGCGACAAAGGAATTATTTTATGGGACCATTGGTTACAAAACACATGGGCCCTACAAAATCAAGTTGGCGGCTCACTAATAATGATGCCAAGTAATCATTATGAGGACAAAAGGAAAATTCTCAATAAATGAACAGTGGATTTCAAACAACTCTACATATTCCACAGAGAGAGAAGACCCATTGCAGAAACCTATGCAAATCACGGGGGGTCTTTCTGAATTTTTTTTTGCAAAGAACAACTCAGGGCAAGAAAACCCCAAGAAGTTATCTATGAAGAACTAAGTTCTTTAGAGGAATTAAATTCCTTTTGGATAGAGGAATTAAATTCCCAGAAAATATTTTTCAAAGCCAAAGCTATTTGAAATGGAATTAAATTCCAGAGAGAAGACAGGTGCCACCATTGATCCCTGAAGATTAGAGAAGCCCTAAGAGGTTTATTATTTAAAGATTGGGCATTATTTCAACTTAGAAAGATGGGTTTTTACTAAAGGGAAAAACCCTTGGTATGGATTTAAAATCCAAGAGAAAATTTCTACAAGGAGTTCCTCAGCCGTTCTAGATCATTACCTAAAAAGGAAATTTTTTTTAGCAGAGTTAAACTTTGGAAATTTTCAAAACAGAGAACTAAGCTCTGGGAAAGAGAATTAAATTCTCAAGGCAAGAATAAGCAAGGAAGAAGATGGAAATTGGAGGCGCTTCTGAAGGGACTCCTGCATTTATAGGATGTGATGGGAAACGGTTCATCTTCCCCTTTCCCTAGGCAGATCCAACGGCTGCAAAAGATGACAGCATTGCACTCACGTGCAAACACATGAGAACAACGCTGTGTGGGCATTTGTTCCCTCATAAAATATCGGGAAACACCCTAATGGGGTATCACGTGCTCACACGTGACCAAGGGTCACGTGCTGACACGTGATGGGTTCCTGTGATCTCTAATTTATAGAATTAAACTCTAGTCAAACAATCAATCAGTGGAATCGCGTGTCCGCACGTGATGGGCCCTTCAACCCACTAAAAAGGAATTAAAAAATATAACAAAATATCAGGAAATACCCCAATGGGGTATCGCGTGCTCACACGTGACCAAGGGTCACGTGCTGACACGTGATAGGTTCCTGTGATCTCTGCTCTATAGAATTAAATTCTAGTCAAACAAATATATAACAACATAGCCAGGAAATACCCCAATGGGGTATCACGTGCTCACATGTGACCAAGGGTCACGTGCTAACACGTGATGATTCCTTAGCTCTGTTAAAAGGCAGAATTAAATTCTGAATAAAATGTTTAATCAAGAGGGTCACGTGCCAACACGTGACAGGTTCCTAAAGTTTTTAATTGATAGAATTAAATTCTATTTAATAATAAAATAAAGGGGGTCACGTGCCAACACGTGATAGACTTTTAAAAGCCTTCTGAAATAATAGAATTAAATTCTAATTAAGGGAAATCGAAGACCCTAACTGGGAAAATATTTCTTTAAATCTTTCCAAACAAAAAAGATGGTGTTCTGTAAAATGGAGCACCGTTGGATTAAAAATCCAATGGTGATTAAAAATCACCAATTTATGGAAAGATTTTATATAAGGAAAGATTTCCCTAAAATTCACCAAGAATAACAGAAAGAATATCTTCTGGATTAAAATTCCAATGGTGAATAAAATTCACTGAGTGATCTAAAAGATCATGTTGGTTACAAAAACAACTGAAAATCTTTCAAAGAAAGATTCACTAAACAAATTGATTCTTTTCTTTCTCCTATAAATAGAAGCCAAGAAGAAAAGAGAAGGGATCTTGGAATTTGGATTTTCTGGAGAAAAACAACAACAGAGAGAAAAAGAGAGAGGAGAATTTAATTCTCAAGAGTGAAAAGAAGATCTTTTCAGAGAAAAGAAACCCTAGGTGAGAAAGGGGAGAGAGATCTAAGCTCCATAAAATAAAAGAGAATTTAATTCTCAAATTTAAGAGTTTAACTCTTCTGAATAAGAACTTAGTTCTTCCTTTGGTTGAAGATCTGCAGAAGCAGATCTCCCCACAAGTTGAGAATTTAATTCTCATTGGGGAGATTCTGCCATGCAGATCCAAAACTTAGAGGGAGAATTGAGTTTAGAGAATTTAATTTTCCCAAATTTATAGGAATTTAATTCCTCCACATGAAACTAGGGTTTAACCCTATATGAGAATTTAATTCTCCCAAATTCATAGGAATTTAATTCCTCCAAACAGAACTAGGGTTTAACCCTATATAAGAATTTAATTCTCCTAAATAAGAATTTAATTCTTCCACATACATAGGAATTTAATTTCTCTAAAACATAATTAGGGTTTAACCCTACAAAGAATCTAATTCTTAAAATAAGAGACTTAAAGCTCTCCATGCATGTAAAGAACTTGGTCACGTGGTAACACGTGACCCCCATCCTCAATGATCAGAAAATAAAGAACAAGACTAGGTCACGTGCCCCCCACATGACCCCTAAAACAGATCCCTCAAAATGAGAAAGAAAAACTCGGAGGCAATGCCCTACGTGCTCCAACGTGACCCTCAAAATAAAGGGAACAAAGCCAAAGGCAGAATCAAATTTGGGCGCCCTCACATGTCCCCACGTGACCCCTTAATAAACACTTTAATAATCAATACATGGATACCCATCACGTGCCAACACGTGATGGCCTGAAGACCAAAAGTGTTTAACACTTATTTGCAGATTTGATGGTAAAATAAAGGAGGTTTATCCTAATTCTCAGGCGCCTCACGTGACCCCACATGACCACCCCATTTTTAGTGTTTAACACTATTTAGAGCATTTTGTCCCTAGTGTTTAACACTGTTTTAAAGCGCATCACGTGGGAACACGTGATCGCCAAATATCTTTTAGTGTTTAACACTATTTTAAAACCAATCTATCCCAAATTGGCTAAGTCTTTCAGAGGCAAGACTTCCATTTGAATGAGCTTCAAATATATCCTTGTCCTCCAAAATTGATCATCCCATATGGCATATGAATGCTTAGCACTCAATAAAAGATAAAGACAATAATATTGTCAGAACCCAGACTAATGCTTAGCATTGCTAAATACAGTGGGACTGAGCCCAGAACAAACGTTCAACATTTTAAACTTAAGTGGACTTAGCCCAAGCAGGCCATAAGTCCTCAATTCAGATTTAACTGAGCCCATGTGCTCATAACCTAATTAATTGATCTTAGACCCAAATTGGACTACAGATCTCCCAATCAACTTTGGTTCAAGGGTACATCACTTCACTCCTCTGATATCTGCCGTTGTAATCCTTCAACGTCTTTAGAGAGGTGACGGGTCCCGATAACCATATACTTCATAGAGTATGACGTCTTTAAACTGGATCGTGGGGTCCTTAAACCTATGGACTATGATGTCCTTAACCTCGGACTGTAGGGTCCCTTTAAACCCATGGACTATAATGTCCTTAACCATGGACCGAGATGTCCTTAAACTAACATTGGACCACTATGTCCTTAACCTGGAAATGGACCGCAACGTCCCTAAACTAAACAACAGAGCCCAAATACTCTTTTGTTGGATCTAAACGATCCCGTTAAGTTGATCTTAGTCTAAAATTAGGCTAACGTATCCTTAACATACGTTTAAGTTGATCTTAGTCTCAAATAAGGCTAACGTATCCTTAAACCCAACCCCCAAACCCAAATCTAAGAAGATACGGATTTGGACTAATCCACGCCCTACGGACGACAACATAAATTAGTCTCCGTATACAATCCACGGGCAACCAAAAACAAAAAAAACACCCAGGACACAAAGTGACCATCTGGAGAAGGAGAAAGTGGTTACCGCGATGCGGTAGCATAATTAACTGCAGGGGCTTACGCCTGCAGGGAAGAGCATCCCTACAATCAAATACCCCTTAAACGAGGGGGAATTTGACGAAGTCTGCTACATCGGCCGCATCCGTCTAAACCTCCGATACACGGTGCCATAAATCAACTTGGTATCTTCGAAGAGGTGGACGGATAGAACCAAATTGCATCTGCCCCCGAATTCAGGCCCGGACATCCCAACGTCCCGGTCTTGTCTTCCGGAGGGGAACGACACATCACACTAGTTTGCTAGAATGGTGTGAGATGATGAAGTAGGGGATGTTAAGAGCTCACTTATTTGTGCTTAAGCTTCATGATTCACATCACATATGAGGGTTGAAGCTTGAGGCAAAGCAAGAGGAGGAAGAAGAAGCATGAGAGCAAGCATGAGAGAAAAATGGCTAAGTCTTTTGGAATGAACATAATGAAAATAATATCAAGACCCCTCACTCATTCAAGCATGGAATTATGCAATATTAAATTGCAACCATGCTTGAATAGTGAGTCAAGAATGAATAAAGAAGTATATAATCCATGCTTGCAACCATGCTACAACTTTACACCTCATTTCTATTTTCACAAAATAGAAAAGAAAATACCATGCTTCATTTTAATATATATATATATATATATATCATATATATATATATATATTTAATGAAGATTAATTAGTGAGCTAATAATATTAGTTAATATATAATTATATCACATATAATTATATTACATTATTAAATCAACACTTGATCTAATAATACGGTTATATTATATACGACCGACTAATATCATTTATCTGTATATCATATTATCGAATCAACACTTGATTCGACAATTTGGTTATATCACATATAACCGAACTGATAACAGATGACTGCCAGATTATAATACGGTATCACATACTCGTATTTAATCAGGCCCACACACATATCACATATGTGTCCTACTTCATTTCGCTTGAACCAGGGAACTTCTGTGTGGGACTCTAAAGACTCGTCAATACGCCGGCAGTAGGTGATGGTCATATCAGTCACCTACAAGCCGTCAGCGGTACTAGCTGGACTTAACGGCTACCCGGTATTGAGCGATATGAAGATCAACAAGCAAGCCTGTCCACAGTCTCCATGAAGCCTATCAGTAACACTACCGTACAGTCCGGTCTCTTCATCTGATACGCCGCATATCATGTCTAGGGGTGGAAATCATCAGAACCCAATAACGTGATAATGTTGGATATGTATGCCCTAGAGGCCATTATTGTATAGTACTAATATGTATAATACATTTTGGAAGCTTGGGATATATACATGGGTTTACGACAGTCTTGATCGATATAGTAGTATGCTACTTAGTTTGTATCTATCTTAATATGTGTATATGTTTCTTTTAACATATCGCTAAAAACATATTGATAGAGCCCTTAGGATCTTTGCTTGACTACCGGCGTTGTGATGACGATCACACTAGTGGGGGCTGGGTAGTCTATAAGCACATCCTTATTTTAGTCCCTGGTCATAGGATTATCGAGACAGGGTATCGATACTCCAGAGTAGACTGGTGCATACGCTTCTCGTCCCAGCAGGGGAGATGGTCTGTCCCACAGCCATCAGTACGTCGTACTGGAGATAGTATGCAGGTGCTCGTTAGGTTACGAGTACACTGGTGGATAGGACTCATCGGGAACTGTTGGTTGGTATTATACCTATCGTCAGTTAACAGTTCCTAGGTGACATGAGTACAGCTTAGTCCGTTGACTTGACACTGTCACTTCGCCTCAAGTGTGTTCCCACCGTTCTTAGATTACTACCCTACCACGGCTCTATTGAGTCGTGCAAACAGGTAGTAGTTGGGTGCAGTCCCGAAGCACTTGGAGGCAGTGACGGTTAGACAGGATTCGTCTCTCCCGGTATTGGGAGTTGATATCGCGCTGTGTCTAGAAGAGCCATTACATATAGTCGTCCCTGGCCAGGGCAAGTGAGACTTGCTGGTAGTGTTACTAGTAGATTCTCAGGGTGTTTTGGGCTACACTCCGACACGACTTGTACCGCTATTAGGGGACTGACGTTTACCGCCCCCTAGGCCCGCCATGCGATACTCTTAGACGAACAGACCGGACTATACGGAGATTGTCACATTTATAAGTCGATGTACAACACCCCAATACTTGTGGGGAGGTGGAATTTTCAAAAACGAACTTGTTTAGTGAACAAACATCGACTAACCGCTTGAATCGAAGCTAAACGATAACTAACTTAAAACATAGAGTTTCTATGCTACTATGTTTAGGGATTATACCTAATGAATCGTGTCCTTCGTCTTTGTGAACTCCACCTCCTCCTCGGCCTTCTCGAAGTAGTAGACGATCCACCCGAGAGCTTTACTCCAAGCTTAGCCTCTAAACTTGAGGCAACTAAACTTCTATAAGTGCTAATCAAAGAAGCTAGGTGAAATATAGAGAGGGTTATGGATTAAATAGTCTAACTAATCCTTGTACTCAACACATGAGAGGGGAGGATTAGGGTTTGAAGAGGGAGAGAGAAGGTGAGGATAATAATGAAGTGAGAAGAATGAGTTATGATAATATATATCAAGCATTTTTTTTATCAAGAAAAGAAAAGAAATGAATTTAACAACCATGCTTGATAATATCTAGTGATGATTCACATCCATGAGTCATTAAGCATTTATGATGCATTAATGACATGGATGAATCATCCATATGACTCACTAATCACATTCATTGTATATGCCACCTAAACCTCCTTAGTCACCATCTTCTAGAAGCTTCTCGCGCAATTACGAGAACGCCCCTCCTTTCCGCAAAAATACGGAAAAACTTTAGACTGTATAAATCCAATAACCGGATACCAGTAACTGGCTTAAACAAAAGCCGACTGGTAAAAACTGTCCGAAAGTCGTACGTGCGAAAACACACGTATGCGTCCGAACCCTTGTCGTAAAACCATACGACCTCTATATCGTTTCGCCTGGAGTAGGGAAACTCTCTGTGTGGGACTCTAGAGACTCGACTACTACGCTGGCAGTGGGTTTAACCACAGACCGCAAGCGGCACTAGCTGTACGTAACGGTCCCCAGGTAGATGTCGATAAGAAGGCCGATGAGGGAACCCATCCGAACTCCTACTGAGTCTGATGTGACAATCTCCGTACAGTCCGGTCCGTTCGTCTTAGATTATCACATATCGGGCCTAGGGGCGGCAAGCGTCAGTCCCCTAATAGCGGTATAAGTCGTGTCGGAGCGAAGCCCATTACATCCTGAGAAACTACTGGAACCTACCAGCAAATCTCGCTTGCCCTGGCCAGGGACTTTGCGTAATGGCTCTCTGACACAGCGCGATATCAACTCCCAATACCGGGAGAGACGAATCCTGTCTAACCGCCACTGCCTCCAAGTGCTCGGGACTGCACCCAACTGCTACCTGTTTGCACGACTCCTTTGAGCCGTGGTAGGGTAGCAATCTAAGAACAGTGGGACACACTCGAGGCGAAGTAGCAGTGTCAAGTCTGCGGACTATGCTGTACTCATGTCACCTGGGAACTGTTCACTGACGACTGGTATAAAACAAACCAACAGTCCCCGGTGAGTCCTGTCCGGTGTACCCGTAACCTAACGAGCACCTGCATACTATCTCCAGTATGACGTACTGACGGTTGTGGGACAGACCATCTCCCCAACTGGGATGAGAAGCGTACACACTAGTCTACTCCGGAGTATCGATGCTCTGTCTCGATAATCCAACGACCAGGGACTTGAATAAGGATGTGCTTGTAGACTACCCAGCCCCCACTAGTGTGACTGCCATCACAACGCTGGTAGTCAAGCAAGATCCTAAGAGCTCTATCAATACGTATACTCACATATTAAGATAGAAAAACCAAGTAGCATACTACCATGTTTAGCAAGACTGTTATATACATGTGAATATCCCAAGCTTCCATTAAGTAATATACAAACTAGTATGATACAGTAATGGCCTTCTAGGGTATAAACACTAACAATCTCCCACTTGCACTAGGGCCATGTACTGGCATATCGAAGACCAATGATCTCGAGTAGCCTCTCGAACTGAATCTGAGGTAGGGCCTTCGTGAATGGATCAGCAATGTTCTCTTCAGAAGCAACTCTCCGAACCTCGATCTCCTGACGATCAATGATCTCCCTTATCAGGTGATACCGCCTCAAGATGTGTCTGGACTTCTGATGGGACCTTGGTTCCTTCGCTAAAGCTATAGCTCCGTTGTTGTCGCAATACAGAGGTATTGGATCAACTATGGTAGGAACCACCTGAAGTTCTGTTAGGAACTTCTTCATCCAGACTGCTTCTTTTGCGGCATCGCAAGCAGCTATATACTGCGCTTCCATCGTCGAGTCAGCAACGGTGTCCTGCTTGGAGCTCTTCCAGCACACCGCCCCTCTATTGAGGGTAAAGACATAACCTGACATGGACTTGGAATCGTCCTTATCACTTTGGAAGCCGGAATCAGCAAAGGCCTCCAACCTGAGGTCTTTTCCGCCGTAAACCAAGAACATCTCCTTAGTCCTTCTCAGGTACTTGAGAATGTTCTTTACTGCTATCCAGTGCTTCTCCCCTGGGTCTGACTGATACCGTCTTACCACGCTCAGTGCGTAAGCAACATCTGGTCTGGTGCACAACATCGCATACATTATAGAGCCTACCGCAGAAGCGTAGGGTATAATAGACATGCGTTCCCTTTCCAAATCAGTCTTGGGAGACATCTCTTTGGAGAGGGTGATTCCGTGACAAGCCGGTAGATTACCGCACTTAGAATCTTCCATACTGAATCTTTTCAGTACAGTGTCGATATACCTGGACTGCGAAAGTCCCAACATCCTCTTGGATCTATCACGATAGATCCGGATCCCTAGAATGTAAGAGGCATCACCCAGGTCTTTCCTGGAGAACCTGTGTGACAAGAATCCTTTGACAGATTGTAGCATAGGAATATCATTTCCTATCAATAGAATGTCATCCACGTACAAGACGAGGAATACGACACTTCTGGCTACAACTTTACTATATATGCACGGTTCATCTGGATTTTTGATAAAGTCATATTCTTTGACTGTCTCATCAAAACAGATGTTCCAACTCCGCGATGCCTGCTTTAGTCCATAAATAGACTTAAGCAGCTTGCATACTTTCCCGCTGCTCCCACTCTGATTGAAACCCTCTGGCTGATCCATATAGACGCTCTCTTCTAAATTTCCATTCAGAAAAGCCGTCTTTACGTCCATCTGCCAGATTTCATAATCATGGAAGGCAACAATAGCAAGAAGGACCCGAATGGATTTGAGCATAGCCACTGTAGAAAAAGTTTCGTCATAGTCCAAACCAGGTCTTTGACGAAAACCCTTTGCAACAAGTCTAGCCTTATAGGTTTCCACCTGTCCATCTACACCAATCTTTTTTTTGAAGATCCATTTGCATCCTATGGGTTTTACCCTATCTGGAGCAAAGTCCAAAGTCCATACTTTGTTGGTGTACATGGACTCCATTTCGGTCCGCATTGCATCTAGCCATCGTACCGAGTCGCCGCTCTGGATGGCCTGCTGGAAGTCAGTAGGTTCATCATCGACTATGATGCAATCCTCTCTATCCCCATCTATGAGAAAACCGTAGTATCTCTCAGGCGGATAAGACGGCCTACTACTCCTGCGGAGGGGTGCGGGAATGTCCTGTACTTCTTGAACTTCCGGTTCTACCAAACTTTCAGTAGCAGTTTGTGGTTCTGGAATTTCTTCCAGTTCTACTACGCTCCCACTCTTCTGATTTTCTAAAAATTCAGTTTCTAAGAAGCGGGCATGACGAGAAACAAAAACCTTTTGTTCCTCTGCGTAATAGAAAAAATATCCCATAGAGTTCTTTGGATATCCCACAAACTTACACTCTACTGAGCGTGCCTCGAGCTTGTCCGGATGCTGCTTTTTTACAAAAGCTGGACATCCCCATGTCTTCAGGTACCGAAGATAGGGTTTCTTCCCACTCCATATCTGATATGGTGTGGTAGGCACAGTTTTGGTTGGAACTGTGTTCAAAAGATATGTCGCTGATTCTAGCGCATAACCCCAGAAAGATCGCGGTCACTCAGCATTACTCATCATGGATCGTACCATATCCAATAGGGTTCGATTCCGTCTCTCCGATACACCGTTGTGCTGTGGAGTGTATGGAGGAGTAAGCTGAGAGAGAATTCCTTTCTCTTTTAGGTAACCTAGGAACTCGGCACATAAGTATTCTCCACCTCGATCAGATCTCAGTGTCTTAATACTTTTGCCTGTTTGGTTTTCCGCTTCACTCTTGTATTCCTGGAATTTCTCAAAGGCCTCGGATTTATGCTTCATTAAGAAGACATGTCCAAACCTAGAGAAATCATCTGTAAAAGTAATGAAGTAGGAATAACCACCTCTCACATGTGTAGACATTGGACCACATACATCGCTGTGTATGAGTCCTAAGAGCTCGCTCGCTCTTACTCCTTGTCCAGTAAATGGAGTCTTTGTCATCTTTCCTCTGAGACAAGATTGACAAGTGTCATAAGTTTGATATTCGAACGAGTCCAAATATCCTTCTCTATGCAACTTAGTCAACCTTCTCTCATTGATGTGACCCAGCCTACAATGCCATAAGAAAGCTTTATTTAAACCTGGAGACTTTCTTTTTAGTGTGTTCTGGACATTGAAAATTTGGAGTTGGTTTAAAACATATATACCGTTATTTAGTGTACCAGACCCAATCAAACCATGATTAAGGTGGATGTTAACAACATCTCTTACAAACGTGAAATCATAACCTTTATTTGATAACAAGGAAACTGATATGATATTACACGTTAAGCTTGGTACAAAATAACAGTTATGTAAAACCAAAATGTGTCCACTCGTCAATCCTAGGTGATAATCCCCGACGGACGCAGCTCCCACGCTAGCTCCGTTAGCAACCTTTAGGGTCATATCACCTTCCTTCAGCACTCTACGGTTTCTCAGTGCCTGCAAAGAATTGCAAATATGAGATCCTGATCCGGTATCCAATACCCAGGAAGTAGAGTTGATTGACAGACAATTCTCAATTACAAACACACCTGAAGTCGAAGCCACAGCTTGCTTCGGTTCCTGGTTCTTGGCGTTCCACGCCTTGCAATCCTTCTTCCAGTGCCCTTTCCTGTGACAATGGAAGCACTCATCCTGGCCAACTACCGGTACCGCAAACTTTTTCTTTCCCTTCCCTCCCACCTTACTAACACCTCCTCTAGGTTTGTTGGCGGCCTTCTTCTTCCTTCCTTTGGCCCTAGCCTTGGACCCGGAAGAAGTTGCACCGCTAACAAACATAGCGGGTGTTTCCCTTGCTTTCTGCAAGGTGCCCTCTGCACTCCTTAACATGTTCAGGAGTTCCGGAAGTTCAACTTCTTTTCTTTGAAGGTTGAAGTTCAGGATAAACTGGGCGTAGGTGTGAGGAAGGGACTGGAGAATAAGGTCTGTATACAGCTCATTATCCAAAGTCGTCCCAAGGTCTGCGAGCTCTTCAATATAGCCGATCATCTTTAGGACATGTTCTCCTACTGATGACCCGACAGCCAACCTCGCTCGAAACAAGTTCTTAGAGGTCTCGTATCTTGCTATACGAGATTGCTCTCCATAAAGTTCCTTTGTATGGAGAAATATGCCATCTAGGGTCATATCCTCGTGCCTCCTCTGATGTTCATTGTTCATTGAGGCAAGCACGATGCACTTGGCTTTCGCGCAATCTAAATCCCAGGTTTTGCAGATTTCCTTATCCGCATTGCTGGATTTGGGACCAGGGACAGCAGGTGCCGTAGCGGTGAGGACGTACCCCAATTTGTCATAGGTCAAAGCCATTTTGACATTCCGCAGCCAATCTTTATAGTTTGGCCCTGTCAGTATATTTTTCTCTAAAAGTAACTTAAGTCCAGTCATTTTCAGGGTTGCTGCAATTAGGAGAGAGAGAAGAAAACTCTTTAGCATGATGCTCTTGCAAGTTTAGAGTGGTTTTTAGTTTATCTAAACTGGATGGCTCCCACTGTTTCTCAAATCCTTCCTCAAACCATAAAAGAAGAATTAGCCAGGACTATTTTCACCGTACAATTCTTGCTTAACCGTTCAGCCAGGCTAGTGTCGATACTTCGAGGGAGGTTTTCCAACGCTTTCGCGAAGTTCCTTAATTAAATAACCTCTTTTCTCTGGGGGCGTAACCCCGCTGACACTTTTCTGGACACCTACTTGGTTTATAGCATTGATCGTTAAGTGACGAATATCCTGATAAGTAGCATATACTCACAGTAGGATCGGGATCCAAATATCATCGTATGATAATGTTGAAGGAATCCTACCAACATTCATCAAACTCTAAATGGTATGCATCTCTTTGCAAATTTCAGTTTCTTTAGAAATTCCCGATATAAGTTTTTGCCCCATGCTCTTATGACCTTGACGTATGCCAACAAATCATAAGTCACATGTCAAGTTCTGCCCATCATTATCTTGTTAATTTGAACCCACCCGTATATACCCTTGACGTAAGCCAACAAGGTAATGCGACTGTCCCAAACCAACACATCTATCTATGCAACAAATGAATACCCCAGCAGCTACCAAACACTATGCCTTGATGTAAGCCAACAAGCATAGCTTGAATACTACAGACCATCCATAAGAAATGACGGAGGGCTACGACTGGTTTTGGCGAAACCGTGAACGTAGTGAACTTGATATAACCGAAGGAACCTGATAGCTTTTAAAAGGAGTGGTTAAGTCTCCGCATTTAAAAATATCTGTTTTAAAATTAACCGAGTGGTTTCTTTTAAATTGTTCCAACGATTTAAACTTTGGTTTGTTTTTCTTTGCATTATAGATAATGCGTCCCATCATTAACCTATCATTGCAGAAAACAACGAAAATACAACGTCCTCTTATGCCATCCGCATTCGCCACGGGGTCCCGTCATCACCCGTTAGGTTACTTAACTAACGACAGAGCGGGGGCTGGGCTAGCGCGGGTGTAAAACATAAGTGGCGTCTAAATAGCTATCATATATAGATATTGTACATTCGTCAGACGCAATAATAGGCATTCCAGATCACAGATGAACTTATTGGATTTGCAAGCAATCCGTGTTTGTTTTGAGCCTGCAACAAAAGACGGATTACACAGTTGTGATGAATAGCCATTACCCCACCCAAGACCCCAACGAGTACGGCAAACTACCCGCCCGGCAGTTTGTGCACCCCACCTTGGGTCTGTCCTAGGAGCAAAAACAGTAAAATGAAATAATACAACGGTGGCTACAACCGCAACCTGGATGTGCCCCGCAAAATAATATTACAACAAATTACATTTACATCAAATGAATTAAATAATAACCAATCACATAACCCCGGCTAATCATCACAACAGTCCAACACAGTTCATATCCACAAACAGTAAAAACCATTACAGAAATGTGCAACCCTCTGCCAACCGACATACTAGCAGTTAGGGGGGGTTTACGAACACATTATACAAACACAGATATAATCCAACAAGCAAATACTGTATAATTTCGATCGATTAAACACTTTTAATTTTGCTCCAATACTTCTCTGTAAATCTGAAACCTGAGCAAAAATAAAAACTTCCAGAAAATACCAAATATCACAGAGAAGCAACACAGGAAATTTGGGTTCCTGAATCGCCAACTCGGCGGCGGAGGCGCGGCGGATCGGTGCGATCCGCCGCGGTTCCGCGGCTCTTTAAGCGATTCAGGGGCCCAAATTTCTTGGGTGTTCTCCTACTGTCTTTTTAAGCTTTCTGAACCTCCCTGAAAAATTTTTGGACTTCATTTAAAAAACGACAGAAACTTGTGATTTCGGGTTTTTCCGGTTTCGTTTTTTCCGTTCGAAATTCATACAAATTTGCAAGTAAGTTATTTATTGTTTAGCGAGGCTCTGATACCACTGTAAGTCGATGTACAACACCCCAATACTTGTGGGGAGGCAGAATTTTCAAAAACGAACTTGTTTAGTGAACAAACATCGACTAACCGCTTGAATCGAAGCTAAACGATAACTAACTTAAAACATAGAGTTTCTATGCTACTATGTTTAGGGATTATACCTAACGAATCGTGTCCTTCGTCTTTGCGAACTCCACCTCCTCCTCGGCCTTCTCGAAGTAGTAGACGATCCACCCGAGTGCTTTACTCCAAGCTTAGCCTCTAAACTTGAGGCAACTAAACTTCTCTAAGTGCTAATCAAAGAAGCTAGGTGAAATATAGAGAGGGTTATGGATTAAGTAGTCTAACTAATCCTTATACTCAACACATGAGAGGGGAGGATTAGGGTTTGAAGAGGGAGAGCTTGAGGAGAGAGAAGGTGAGGATAATAATGAAGTGAGAAGAATGAGTTATGATAATATATATCAAGCATTTCTTTTATCAAGAAAAGAAAAGAAATGAATTTAACAACCATGCTTGATAATATCTAGTGATGATTCACATCGCTATAAAAAGATGTGAGAATGGTTGCATTATGAGAGCTCATTCTATTATATTCTTTCTCTCTCTTGAAAGAAAGCTCTCCCTCTTCCTCTCTCAAAGTTCAAGTGTTCCATGTGTTGGAAATCATGAACTTTTGAGACAAAACCACCATAACTCTTCTCTACTCATTCTATGGTTCTAGGTTTAGCAAACCAAGCACCTTAGTTATCTCTAGGTTTAGCAAACCAAGCACCTTAGTTATCTCAAGTTCGAGGCCCTCGGGTGGATGCATCTACGGCAAAGAGGAGACGACGAGGAGGTGCCGTTCAAACCACTATAAGAAGCAAGCAAGGAGGAGAACCACAAAAAGAAGAGAAGGAGTTCAAGACCTAGGTATAACCATTCTACATAGTAGCTAAAACTTATAGTTTATTTGTTAGTTTTTGTTTAGCAACGATCCTTCATGGATGGTCCATGTTACCTAGTGAGGAAAAATTTGATTTTTACCTATTCCGCCTCCCCGAAAGAACTGGGGTGGGTAACGTGGACCTAACAGTGGTATCAGAGCCTAGCTAAACAACAACTAACTGTTAGCAAAGTGTTTAGAACTTCGATCGGAAAAAATCCCGAAAACATGTCAAAAACCATACTTTCTGCCGATTTTTAAAACTGCTCCAAAAATTATTCCACATGCCTTAAAAATCGATGCAGGGTTTTCTAGGAATTGTCAAGAAATTTGAGCCCACGACTGTAAGGCCACATTGCTCATCCCGGTTCTTACGGGGAGGCGGAAACGACGAAAAACAATGATTTGGCGCAAGGCAACATGGACTTAAAGCACGGATCTTTGCTAAACTAGAACTAGTAAACTACATGAGCCTTTAACTACTATGCTGTAGAAAGTATACCTCACGAAACCGGTCCTTCGGGTCTTCATTCCGCTGTCCCGCTTGTCCATCCAAGCTCCAAGTGTCGATCCGGACCTTGGGCACCTCCGTGGCCTTCTTGAGTCGAAGACGATCCACCCGAGAGATGTACACCGGGCTCCACCTCGAGCCGAGATAACTAGGGCGACGAGATCGCTAGTCTAGAAGCTCTAGGTTGTGTAGAAGTGGTAGAGGGATGGTTTTGTCAAGTGGAATCCTTTTTCTCTCAACACATGAGATTAAAGAAAGAATCAAGGGGAGGAAGAAGGAGGAGCAACCATGGAACTCTTTCTCATTTCTTTTCTAAGAGAGAGAGAGTGAGAATGAAGAAATGAAAAAGCTTAACCATGAGAAAATCAACCATGGTTGCAATAATACTCAAATATCATCATTACTAATCCTATCATGATAAAGTTGATGGCACAAATGACTTGACCATTTTCATAACAAAAGAAAAAAGAAAACCAAAGAATACTTTAGACCTTTCAAGAAGATCCTAGTCAACTTTGGTCAAACGGTCAACAAAGTCAAGATGGTCAAAGCAATTAGCCATAACATAATTATCAATAAAAGGATTAGTAAATAATGTTCCCGGCTCATAATGGTTTTGACCGAACGAACTGTCAAAACCCTAATGAGGCACCTCCTCCTTCTCCACTCCGCAAATCTGTGCATACACACCCGCATCCGCATTCTGTAGAATGCGAATGCACAGAAGACAAAACAAATCCATCCGTGCAATACTAGGATCCGGCTTAAACCAAAGCCCACTAGTATTGCCCCCGAACAACATACGCACACAAGTGTACGCAAGTGATCGCAGCCCTGCCGTAAAACCATACGGCCTCTATACGTTTCGCTCAGTGCAGGGAAACTCTCTGTGTGGGACTCTAAAGACTCGACACTATGCTGGCAGTGGGTTTAACCACAGACCGCAAGCGGCACTAGCTGTACGTAACGGTCCCCAGGTAGATGTCGACAAGAAGGTCGATGAGATAAACCCATCCGAACTCCTACTGAACCTGTATGTGACAATCTCTGTACTGTCCGGTCTTTTCGTCTGATACATCGCATGGCGGGCCTAGGGGACGGTAAACGTCAGTCCCCTAATAGCGGTACAAGTCGTGTCGGAGTGAAGCCCAGAACACCCTGAGATAACACTGGAAACCTACCAGTATATCTCTCTTGCCCTGGCCAGGGACTACTCATGTAATGGCCCTCCTTGACACAGCGCGATGTCAACCCCCAATACCGGGAGAGACGAATCCTGTCTAGCCATCACTGCCTCCAAGTGCTTCGGGACTGCACCCAACTACTACCTGTTTGCACGACTCCTTTGAGCCGTGGTAGGGTAGTAATCAAAGTACAGTGGGAACACACTCGAGGCGAAGTGACAGTGTCAAGTCGGCGGACTAAGCTGTACTCATGTCACCTGGGAACTGATAACTGACGATAGGTATAATACCAACCAACAGTTCCCGACGAGTCCTGTCCAGTGTACTCGTAACCTAACGAGCACCCGCATACTATCTCCAGTACGACGTACTGATGGTTGTGGGACAGACCACCTCCCCTGCTGGGATGAGAAGCGCATACGCTAGTCTACTCCGGAGTATCGATTCCCTGTCTCGATAGTCCAATGACTAGGGACCTGTATAAGGATGTGCTTATAGATTACCCAGCCCCCACAAGTGTGACTGCCATCACAACGCTGGTAATCAAGCAAAGATCCTAAGGGCTCCACTAATATGTATAAGCGATATGCTAAAAGAAATAAATGCACATATTAAAGTAGAGACAAACCAAGTAGCATACTACCATTTTGAGCAAGATTGTCTATACAACTGTGAATATCCCAAGCTTCTATTAAGTAATATACAAGCTAGTATGATACAGTAATGGCCTCTAGGGCATAGACACTAACAATCTCCCACTTGCACTAAGGCCATGTACTGGCGTATCGAAGACCTATCATCTCGATCAGCCGCTCGAACTGAGTCTGGGGTAGGTCCTTCGTGAGTGGATCTGCAGTGTTGTTCTCCGTATTTACTCTCTTCACCTCGATCTCCCGGCGATCTACGATCTCCCTGATCAGGTGGTACCGCCTCAAAATGTGCCTGGACTTCTGATGGGACCTGGGTTCCTTCGCTAAAGCTATAGCGCCATTGGTGTCGCAATACAGCGGTATTGGATCAACAATGGTAGGAATCACCTGAAGCTCCGTGAGGAATTTCTTCATCCAGACTGCTTCCTTTGCGGCATCGCAAGCAGCTATGTACTCCGCTTCCATAGTTGAGTCTGCAACGGTCTCCTGCTTGGAACACTTCCAGCAAACCGCCCCTCCATTAAGGGTAAAGACATAACCCGACATGGACTTGGAGTCATCCTTATCACTCTGGAAGCTGGAGTCAGCAAAGGTCTCGAGCTGGAGGTCTTTTTCGCCATACACCAAGAACATCTCCTTAGTCCTTCTCAGGTACTTGAGAATGTTCTTTACCGCTATCCATTGTTTCTCCCCTGGGTTCGACTGATACCGGCTTACAACGCTCAATGCGTATGCTACATCTGGTCTGGTACATAATATCGCATACATTATAGAGTCTACCGCAGAAGCGTAGGGTATAATAGACATGCGATCCCTTTCCAAATCAGTCTTGGGAGACATCTCTTTGGAGAGGGTGATCCCGTGACAAGCCGGTAAATTACTGCTCTTGGAATCTTCCATACTGAACCTTTTCAGTATGGTGTCGATGTACCTTGACTGTGAAAGTCCCAACATCCTCTTAGATCTATCACGATAGATCTGGATCCCCAGAATGTAGTTGGCATCGCCCAGGTCCTTCATGGAGAACCTCTGCGACAAGAATCCTTTGACTGACTGTAACATAGGAATATCATTTCCTATTAGGAGAATGTCATCCACGTACAAGACGAGGAATACCACAGTTCTCCCTACAATCTTACTGTAAATGCATGGTTCATCTGGGTTTTTGATAAAATCGAATTCCTTGACAGTATCATCAAAGCAGATGTTCCAACTCCGCGATGCCTGCTTAAGTCCATAGATGGACTTTAGCAACTTGCACACTTTACCGCTGCTCCCACTCTGAATGAATCCCTCTGGCTGATCCATATAGACGCACTCTTCCAAATTTCCATTTAGGAAAGCCATCTTTACGTCCATCTGCCAGATTTCATAATCGTGGAAGGCAGCAATGGCAAGAAGGATTCGAATGGATTTCAGCATAGCCACTGGAGAAAAGGTCTCGTCATAGTCCAAACCAGGTCTTTGACGAAAACCCTTTGCAACAAGTCTAGCTTTATAGGTCTCAACCTGCCCATCTACACCAATCTTCTTTCTGAAGATCCATTTGCAGCTTACGGGTTTTACCCCTTCTGGAGCAAAGTCCAAAGTCCAAACTTTGTTGGTGTACATGGACTCCATCTCGGCCCGGATTGCATCCAGCCATTTTACCGAGTCGCCGCTCTGAATGGCTTGCTGGAAGCTAGTAGGCTCACCATAATCCATAGTGCAATCCTCTCTATCCCCGTCTATGAGAAAACCGTAGTATCTCTCGGGCGGATGAGATTGCCTACTACTCCTGCGGAGTAGCGCTGGGATGTCCGGTTCTCTTGAAACTTTTGGTTCCTTCAAGCTTTCAGTAAGAGTTTGTGGTTCTGGAATTTCTTCCAGTTCTATTGCGCTCCCACTTATCTGATTTTCTAAAAATTCAGTTTCCAAGAAGTGGGCATGCTGAGAAACAAAAACCTTTTGTTCCTCTGCGGAATAGAAAAGATACCCCCTGGAGTTCTTTGGGTATCCCACAAACTTACACAGTACTGAGCGTGCCTCGAGCTTGTCCGCATGTTGCTTTTTTACAAAAGCTGGACATCCCCATGTCTTAAGGTACTTGAGACAGGGTTTCTTCCCACTCCACATCTGATATGGGGTGGTAGGCACAGTCTTGGTTGGAGCCTTGTTCAAGAGATATACAGCTGTTTCTAGCGCATAACCCCAGAAAGATCATGGCAACTCAGCCTTACTCATCATGGAACGAACCATATCCAATAGGGTTCGATTCCGTCTTTCCGATACACCGTTGTGTTGTGGTGTGTATGGAGGAGTAAGCTGAGAGAGAATTCCATTCTCTTTTAAGTAGCCCAGAAACTTGGCACTCAAGTATTCACCACCTCTATCAGATCTCAGTGTCTTGATACTTTTGCCTGTTTGTTTTTAAACTTCATTCTTGTATTCCCGAAATTTCTCAAAGGCCTCGGATTTGTGCTTCATCAAGAAGACATGCCCATACCTAGAGAAATCATCTGTGAAAGTAATGAAGTATGAATAACCACTTCGCACATGTGTAGACATTGGACCACACACATCACTGTGTATGAGTCCCAAGAGCTCGCTCGCTCTTTCTCCTTGTCCAGTGAATGGAGTCTTTTTCATCTTTCCCATGAGACAAGATTCACAAGTGGCATAAGACTGATACTCGAACGGATTCAAGTATCCCTCTTTATGTAACTTTGTTAACCGTGTCTCATTAATGTGACCCAGTCTACAGTGCCATAAGAAAGCCTGATTTGTTTCCGAAGACTTTCTTTTAAGTGTGTTCTGGACACTGAAGATCTGAGCTTGATTCAATACGTATATTCCGTTTTGTAATGTACCTGACCCAATCAGAACTTGATTTAGGTGGATGTTGACTACATCGCTTACAAAAGTAAAATCATATCCTTCCTTAGAAATTAAGAATACAGATATGATATTACAAGTCGCACCTGGTACATAAAAACAGTTACGCAGAATCAATATCTGCCCAGTTGTCAGTCCTAGATGATATTCCCCTACGGATTCAGCATACATGCTCATTCCGTTAGCAACCCTGAGAGTCATATCACCTTTCCTGATAACCCTACGGTTTCTCAGAGCCTGTAACGAATTACAGATATGGGATCCTGATCCAGTATCCAATACCCAGGAAGTAGGGTTAACTGACATACAGTTCTCAATTACAAACACACCCGAAGCCGAAGCCACAACATGCTTCGAATTCTGGCTACTGGCTAAACTAGCCATGCAATCCTTCTGCCCATGTTCATTCCCGTAACAATAGGGACATTCCTCTTTTACTACATCCATTCCCGAAACTTCTGCCCTTCCCTTTCTTTCTACTTCTCTGGTTTCCTTTAGGGTAGTAGGTAGAGACTGTTGAACTAAGTCAGCATCTGACCCGTTCTTCAACGTGGTCTTCAGGTCCGAGAGCTCAAAAGAGCTGGTCTCTGTAAGGACGTTGCCCCATACAGATGACCCGATAACCAACCTCGCTGGAAGCAATTCATTCGAGGTCTCATATCTTGCGATACGAGATTGCTCTCCATATAAATATTTGTTATGGAAGAAGATAGAAACTAAGTCCATCTTCTCGTGCTGCCCATGGTATGCACCATCAACTGAGGCTAACACGAGGTACTTGGCTTTCGCACATTCCTTTTCCGATGTCCTACGGATATGAATATCCGTGACAGGGGAAGCTGGACCTGAGACAGCAGGGGTGGGATTAGTTAAGAGGTGTCCCAGCTTGTCATGGGCAATGGACATCTGGACAGACCTTTGCCAGTCATAGCAGTCAGATTCGGTCATTTTATTATCTAGATGTAACCTAGGTGCGGTCACTGGGTCGCTGCAATTAAGAGAGAGAGAAGAAAACACTTAGCATGATGCTCTTGCAAGTTTAGATTGGTTTTTAATTTATCTAAACAGGATGGCTCCCACTGTCTCTCGAATCCCTCCTCAAACCATAAAGGAAGAATTAGTCAGGATCAATCTCACCGTACAATACTTGCTTAACCGTTCAGCCAGGCCAGTGTAGGTACTTCGAGAGAGGTTTTCCAACGCTTTCGCGAAGTTCGTTAATTAAATAAGCTCTTTTCCCTGTGGGCGTAGCCCCGCTAACACCTTTCTAGACACCTACTTGGTTTATAGCATTGATCGTTAATTGAGAAAGTTCCCGAGGAGTAGCATATACTCACAGTAGGATCGGGATCCAAATATCATCACGTGACAAAACTGAAGGAATCCTACCAGAATCATCACACTCCAAATGGTATGCAGCGCTAGCAAGTTTTAGTACTTTTGAAACTCCCGTTGTGGATTTTTGCCCCATGCTCTTATGACTTTGACGAAGGTCAACAAATCATAAATCACATGTCAAGTTCTACCCGTCATTGTCCAGGTTAATTTGAACCCACCCGTACATACCCTTGATGAAGGTCAACATGGTAATACGACTGTCCCAAACCAACGCATCTATCTATGCTACATATGAACACCCAACAGCTACCAATCACTATGCCTTGACGAAGGTCAACAAACATAGCTTGAATACTATTGAATATCCATACGAAATGACAGAAGGCTGCAGGGTTCCTAGGCACTCCCAAGAGGTCTCACAAGGCATCAACCATGCCAATTTCAAATTTTATGAGTGCCGAGAAACTCTAATACGGATCGTTAACTAGAATTTTAGGCGAAAAGTTAAGCTAGTTAACATCTTAACTAGAAGTGAGAAGCTACAACCTTTGTAGATCCGGTTCTCCACTTCCTTAGCTCCACGTAGACGTCCTCTCGCTGTCCTAGTCGGATCTCGGACTCTAGCATCGGCTTCATCGGAGAAATGAGCGGACAAGTCGTCGGCTATGATGCCGAAGATGATCTACGTCGAGGTTACACAAGATCAAGCTCCAACTTCACCAAGTTATGAAACTTGTGAAGAAAACACCCTATACTACTTGGCAGGAGGTAGAGGGTGAAGAAATAAGAGGTGGGTTCACTTTAGAATTGGATTTCTCACACTTTTGCTCAAGATGCCATTGATGGAATCAAGCTTTCTTTCTTGATGAAGATGATGAAGAAGAAGAAAGAATATGATAAGTATCTCTTTTAAAATGAAAATAAAATCAATACTTATCATATGCTAACCATGGTAAAGTGTAGAGAATAGATCATGGTTAGTTAGAATGGTTAGGGTTAAGGATGAAGACAAAATGGTAACTAAGTCAAATCTTCATGAAGCTTCAACTAAATACAAAGTAAGCCACCATTTTTCTTCATAATCCTTTCCAAAATCAATAAATAAATAAATGAGTAATAAAAAGGAAACCCTAACCATTACACAACCATGGTTTAATCTTTACACAAAACACAAGTTAGCATGCAACATCAAACATGATACAATCAAGTGCACACAAAATATATCACATATACAATGTGTTTTTCAAGTGAGAAAATCCCTTTAAAGTGAACCAATACTAGTTAATGTAAAGTAATATATCAAATATATAATTATACATTAAATCATTAAATCAACACTTGATTCAATGATCCAGTCATGTCGTACATAACCGACTAGTATCCAATGTATCGATTTATCGAATTGATCTTCGATTCGATAACTAGGTTATATCGCATACAACCAATCGAAACATTAATCGCGAGAATGAAATACGGTATCACATACACGCATTATTCTCGGTCCCGCACACATCTCATGTGCGCTCCTATTTCGTTTCGCTTGAGCCAGGAAACCTCTGTGTAGGACTCTAAAGACTCGTCAATACGCCGGTAGCAGATGATGATCATATCAAGCACCCACAAGCCGCAAGCGGTCTGCTAAACGTAATGGCCATCCGAGTATTGAGCGATCAAAAGATCGACGAGCTAGCCCGCTCACACTCCTGTGAATCCAACCAGTAACACTTACCGTATAGTCCGGTCTGTTCGTCTGACATGTCGCATATCAAGTCTAGGGGTGGTAAACGTCAGACCCCAATAACCGATAAGTCGTGCCGATGTGAGGCTCATAACGGGTCGAGAAACTACTGGTAACACTTACCAGCAAATCTCTGATCAGCCCTGGCCAGGGACTTCCCTGTTACGGCCAATCGAGCACAGCGCAACATCAACCCCCAATACCGGGAGAGACGAAACCCCTCCTATCGCTCATTGCCTCCATGTGACTCGGGACTGTACCCAAAGACCACCGTTTTGCACGCCCTCATGGACGTGGTAAGGTGGAGATCAAAGCATAGTGGGAATCACACAAGACTCTATGACGATCTCGGGTCTACAGACTAACCTGCACAAGTGTCACCTGAGAACTGCCATCTGACGTGAGGTATAATACCATCTGGGAGTTCTCGGCGAGTCCGTCCAGTGTACCCAGTCTCTACTGAGCACCCGTATACCATCTCTGATGTCAAACACCAATGGATATGGGATCATCCATCGCCCATCTCATAGGTCGAGAAGCATATACGCTACTCTACACTGGTATATCGATGCCCCATCTCGATACACCCACGACTAGGGACCTTGAAGGATGTACCTATGGACTACCATGTCCCCACTAGTATGATCTGCATCACAGTCCAGGTAGTCAAGTACACATCCTAAGGGCTTTACCAACATGTAACTATAAGACAGTGCAAAGAGACAAGTGTACATGTTAAGATAAAGAGTAACCAGAAAGCATACTATCATATCGAGCAAGAAAGTCATCTCTATATATGTCCAAGCATCCAATATAAAATACATTATGTGTACAATACTGGCCTCTAGGGAATACATACAACTAACAATCTCCCACTTGCACTAGGGCCAGCTGCTGTAGTATCGCATACCGAGCATCCCGAAGAGTCTCTCAAACTGTATCTGGGGAATGGCCTTCGTGAGTGGATCCGCCGTGTTGTTCTTCGTGTCAACCCTCCGGACCTCGATCTCCCGGCGATCAACTATCTCCCAGATCAGGTGATATCGCCTCAGAATATGCCTGGATCGCTGATGGGACCTGGGTTCCTTGGCTAAAGCCACCGCTCCATTGTTATCGCAATACAAAGGTATTGGATGCTCAATGGATGGAACCACTTCAAGTTCAGCAATGAACTTCTTGATCCAGGCAGCTTCTTTAGCTGCATCGTTGGCAGCGATGTATTCAGCCTCCATCGTCGAGTCTGCCACGGTTTCCTGCTTGGAACTCTTCCAGCTAACCGCCCCTCCGTAAAGGGTAAAGACAAATCCCGACTGCGACTTAGAGTCGTCCTTATCACTCTGGAAGCTCGAATCGGTAAAGGACTCCACTTGGAGTTCTCCATTACCATACACCAAGAGCATCTCTTTAGTCCTTCGTAAGTACTTGAGAATGCTCTTCACAGCTGTCCAGTGACTCTCTCCAGGATCAGCTTGATACCTGCTCACTATACTTAGTGAGTATGCTACATCGGGTCTGGTACATAGCATCGCATACATGATAGAGCCTACAGCCGAAGCATAGGGTATCCCTTGCATGCGAACTCTCTCTAAATCAGTCTTGGGAGACATCTCTTTGGAGAGAGTGACTCCAGAGATCGTGGGCAAGTTCCCACGCTTGGATTCTTCCATACTACACCTCTTTAGTATGGTGTCAATGTACCTGGATTGGGACAATCCCAATATCCGTTTGGATCTATCTCTATAGATCCTTATTCCCAATATGCAGGAGGCATCACCAAGATCTTTCATTGAGAATCTTTGTGATAAGAAGAGCTTGACCGATTGCAGCATAGGAATATCATTTCCTATCAAGAGTATGTCATCCATGTACAATACGAGGAAGACAACCTTACTCTCTGCTACCTTCTTGTAGATACAAGGTTCATCTGGATTTTTGACGAAATCAAACTCTTTGATAACGTCGTCAAAGCAGATGTTCCAACTCCGCGAAACTTGCTTTAATCCATAAATGGATTTAAGCAGTTTGCACACCTTCGCACTGCTCCCACTATCTACGAAGCCCTCTGGCTGAGTCATGTACACGCACTCTTCTAAATCACCGTTTAGAAAGGCGGTCTTAACATCCATTTGCCAGATTTCGTAGTCATGATATGCAGCGATGGCAAGCATGATCCGGATGGATTTAAGCATAGCCACTGGAGAAAAGGTTTCGTCATAGTCTACACCTGGTCTTTGACGAAAACCCTTTGCAACAAGTCTAGCTTTGAAAGTCTCCACTTTCCCATCTACACCAAGTTTCTTCTTGAAGATCCACATGCTCCCAATGGGTTTTACCCCTTCAGGAGCAACTTCCAAAGTCCATACTTTGTTGGTGTACATGGATTCCATCTCGGACCGCATAGCATCCAGCCATTTCACTGAGTCCCTACTCGTGATGGCCTGCTCAAAGCTAGTTGGGTCATCATCCTCCATGATGCAATCCTCGCTTCCACCGTCAATGAGAAAACCGTAGTATCTCTCAGGTGGACGAGATACCCTACTAGATCGGCGGAGAGGCTGGGGTTCGTCGAGTTCTACTGAATCCTCTGGTTCTACCAAGTCTTCTGTTACAGTTTGTGTTGCTGGAACCTCTTCTAGTTCTACCTCAATGCTACTTGTCTGTTTCATAAGAAAACTCTTTTCTAAGAAAGTGGCATGTCGAGAAACAAATACTTTTTGTTCCTCGGAGTGGTAGAAGATATACCCTCGCGAATGTTTGGGATATCCAACAAACTTACATAGAACAGACCTTGCCTCGAGCTTGTCCGGATTTTGTGTTTTAACATAGGCCGGACAACCCCATATCTGAATAAAATTAAGACATAGTCTCTTGCCATTCCATATCTCATATGGAGTGGTAGGCACTGATTTGGTTAGAATTCTATTCAATAGGTATGCAGCAGTCTCCAGTGCATATCTCCAGAAGGAAATAGGTAACTCAGCTGCCCTCATCATAGAGCGCACCATATCTAATAGGGTGCGATTTCTCCGCTCCGATACACCGTTGTGCTGTGGTGTATAAGGAGGAGTAAGCTGAGAGAGAATCCCATTCTCTTTTAGATAATCTCTGAATTCGTTACTTAAGTATTCTCCTCCTCGATCAGATCGAAGGATCTTAATACTTTTGCCCGTTTGGTTCTCTACTTCTTGTTTATATTCTCTAAATTTCTCAAAAGCTTCTGATTTGTGTTTCATCAGGAACACATATCCGAATCTAGAGAGATCGTCAGTGAATGTAATGAAGTACGAAGAGCCATCCCTGGCATGTGTAGACATGGGACCGCATACATCACTATGTATTAGTCCCAAGAGTTCGGTAACTCTTTCTCCGTGTCCAGTAAACGGAGTTTTGGTCATCTTGCCTTTGAGACATGACTGGCAAGTGTCATAAGATGAAAATTCAAACGAATTTAAATATCCATCCTTATGCAACTTAGCTAGTCGTGTCGCATTGATGTGACCCAGTCTACAATGCCACAAGAAAGATTCGTCCAGTTCAGAACTCTTCCTCTTGTGTGTGTTTTGTAAATTGAGGACTGCATTTTGATTGAGAATGAATATGCCATTATATATCGAGCCTGATGCAATCAACTTTTGATCTAGGAATATGTTCATAACATTATCCTTTACTACAAAATTATATCCTTCTTTACTTAATAAAGAAACTGATATAATGTTGCACATCATGTTCGGTATATAATAGCATTCATTTAGAATCAGTATATCACCGCTTGGTAATACTAGGTGATATTCGCCAACTGCTTTGGCTGCAACATTTGCCCCATTCCCAACTTGAACGGAATGATCACCCTTTCCCTGTTCTCTACCTTTCCGCAGCCCATGTAACATCTTACATATGTGGGATCCTGATCCGGTATCTAATACCCAGGACGTAGGTTGAACTGAGAAACAGTTCTCAATGACAAACACACCCGAAGATGATGCATCAACATGCATGTTCTCCGTTTGGGCGGTGTGAGAATCCAGATATTCTCCTGTTTCCTGTTCATTCTTATAACACTTATAAGATAGAACGGGTTCAACGTTCCCCTGCACAGTATAACATGCGGGTTCGGTCAATACATCCATATTATTATCTTTATTAGGGCATGACATGGTCGCTACCTGGAGAGAGAGAGAAGAAAACACTTTAGCGTAAGCTCGTACAAGATCAGATTGGTTATTATCTTATCTAATCAGGATGGCTCCCACTGGTTTTTATCAAATCTTCCTTCAAACCCTAAAAGGAAAGACTAGCCGGGATTAATTACACACTACAAGTTCGCCAATCTTTCAGCCAGGCCAGTGTCGGTACTTTGAGGGAGGTCCCCCGTGCTTTCGCACGAACCTAATTAATGTAAACCTCATTTTCCCAGAGGCGTAACCCCGTTGACACCTTTCTAGACACCTACTCGATCAGCTAATTGCAATGTGTAAAACTCTCCCCGGAGTAACTCTTACTCGCAGTGGGTATCGGGATCCAACTATCTCATAGAAGGTATGCAATCTCATTGCAAATTTCAACACTTGAAATTCCCGATAATGCTTTTGCCCCTAGCGTCCTGTGACCTTGACGGAGGCCAAACTACCCACAGGGCGCTAGTCAAGTTCAACCCGTCATTTCTTGATCGAATTAAACCCACCCGTACGACCCTTGACGGAGGCCAATCTACGCCGTACGAATACCCTAATCCAATCGCATCATATGCTGGCAGATAAGCACTAGTTAGCTACCATACACTACGACTTGACGGAGGCCAAACTACCGCAGCATGAATACTAAGTAGTACTTATCTGAAATGACGGAGGGCTACGCAGGTTTTTTCTGAAAACCATGAGCGTAATGAACTTGATATCGTTGTAGAATCAAATGAAGTTTTGAAATGGAATGATTTTGAGGCTTTTCTAGTTTTGCTAAAGGGGTCACTCCCGGTGAAGGGATCGTCGGCCCTTTCTTCGTCGAATGAGGTGCGGGATATATCATATATATCACTGTGCAAAGCAGAAACTATAGAGGCAATCAAAAACAAACCGAGTGTGTAGCATCTGTCAGTTATTACTAAAGGAGTCACTCCCGGTGAAGGGATTTCGGTCCTTTCCTCATCGAATAAGGTGCAGGGTATATCATATATACTGCTATGCAAAGCAAGAACTGTAGCTACCTGTTTTATTTTGAAATTCGATTCTACAACAACTTTAGGTTTCTTTTATTTCATTAATCACATTAATGAAGTCCCATCATTTAAGTCACCTAAACATCACAGAGAAATACGACGTACACTTATGCCATCCGCATTCGCCTCGATGTCCCTTCGTGCACCGTTAGGTTAGGTAACTAACGACAGAGCAGGGCAGGGCTAGTGCGGGTGCAAAACATAAGTAACATCTATATAATATATCATATATACTATATAAAGTATCTATCACAGAACATCACATCACAGATATCGCAGCAGAAGAAACATATGAAACATTGGATATACTAGGACGTCCGTGTTTTCAATACGAGCCAGTATAAAACACGGATTCCATGGTCGTGATGAATAGCCAAACCCATACCCCTAGACCCCTACGAGAGCGGCAAGCAACCCTACCAATTCTAGGGTTAGGAGACCCGGACTCGACTCCTCGAGATGGTCTCCCACTGGACCCTAGAACCCGGTTACTTGTGCTCCCCTCCTTGGGTCTATCCTAATGCGGAAAAGTAAATAATATACAAAAGGTGACAGCTTCCGCAACCTGGAAGTGCCCCAAATAAAAGAATATTACATACAAGTTTTTACATGAATTAAAATGAAAAACACTCATCTCACATAAAAACCCCCGGCTATTCCGACACGACAATCCAATATAACATATCCAGCAACACATAGCATCACATGTCATCAACGTAAGTAAATATGCGCATCCCAATTGTCGTTGACATATAGCAACGAAACTGGCGATACAACATATTACGCTTACGGTCACAGAAAAGAAAGTGTAAAACTACAACAGTTGGAATTCGCAACCTCTTTAGACATCGCATGCCTAATCAAATGAAATACTTAGACATCACATGCCTAACAATTATAAACCCCGCATTTTAGTCCCATTATCGAAAACTCTTTTCAATATCAAGTGAGACTAAACCGCTAGATTTATAACATTCATCCAGTTATCTCATAACTGTTTGTGAATTCCAATTATTGTATCCCATTCCGGATAAATAGAAAATATTAAACTTTCCGATCGAACATTCGAACACCCAAGTTTTCCCGAAACCGTTCAACACATGAAATAAGTTCAAAGACATTCACTTCATGCCTCAGTACCAACGGTCCAGCCGTAGAAGGGTCAAGCCAACGCCTCACATGTGGCACGCCGTACTGCCCCAAACCCGAAGGTTCAAAGGGCAGTTCAAGACGGTCACATAATCGAGTTAAGGTTTGTTGTCTTCTAGAGGGACCATTGCGTTACTTGCACTACTTAGAACGTCTTTAAACCTCAGAAAAATCCAACACTTGTAAATTTTCCGGCAGGGGAAAGATTGGGTATTTACATCCGGTCGAACTTTTTAACATATTCCAAAATATCCGGAAAAACACATATACAGAGCTTGATAATCCGATCGAATCATCGATTTCCAATGCAACCCCAGAACACTCAACTCTTGAGTCAATTTAAAAATTCCCAGAAAACTCAGCATAATAAAATAGGAATTACTATGCAAACAGGGAAGGATGACGTCATGATCAGGCCGCGGAACAGCGGCAGAAGCCAGGCTTCTGCCGCTGTTCCGCCGCACTTTGGACTCTTCATTTTGAAAATTTTGCACCGTAATTCTTAGAATTCCCTGCTGAATTTTTTAAGCATTTTTAATCTGGAAAAAACCCAGTTTTTAGAAAAAGTCCAGAGAGCACTTAGGTTTTTAGGGTTTCGGTTCGATCGGGTTTCAAACGTCGTCTACACTTCGCCTAAGGCTCTAGCTAGGCTCTTATACCACTGTAGGGTTCCTAGGCACTCTCAAGAGGTCTCACAAGGCATCAACCATGCCAATTTCAAATTTTATGAGTGCCGAGAAACTCTAATACGGATCGTTAACTAGAATTTTAGGCGAAAAGTTAAGCTAGTTAACATCTTAACTAGAAGTGAGAAGCTACAACCTTTGTAGATCCGGTTCTCCACTTCCTTAGCTCCATGTAGACGTCCTCTCGCTGTCCTAGTCGGATCTCGGACTCTAGCATCGGCTTCATCGGAGAAATGAGCGGACAAGTCGTCGGCTATGATGCCGAAGATGATCTACGTCGAGGTTACACAAGATCAAGCTCCAACTTCACCAAGTTGTGAAACTTGTGAAGAAAACACCCTATACTACTTGGCAAGAGGTAGAGGGTGAAGAAATAGGAGGTGGGTTCACTTTAGAATTGGATTTCTCACACTTTTGCTCAAGATGCCATTGATGGAATCAAGCTTTCTTTCTTGATGAAGATGATGAAGAAGAAGAAAGAATATGATAAGTATCTCTTTTAAAATGAAAATAAAATCAATACTTATCATATGCTAACCATGGTAAAGTGTAGAGAATAGATCATGGTTAGTTAGAATGGTTAGGGTTAAGGATGAAGACAAAATGGTAACTAAGTCAAACCTTCATGAAGCTTCAACTAAATACAAAGTAAGCCACCATTTTTCTTCATAATCCTTTCCAAAATCAATAAATAAATAAATGAGTAATAAAAAGGAAACCCTAACCATTACACAACCATGGTTTAATCTTTACACAAAACACAAGTTAGCATGCAACATCAAACATGATACAATCAAGTGCACACAAAATATATCACATATACAATGTGTTTTTCAAGTGAGAAAATCCCTTTAAAGTGAACCAATACTAGTTAATGTAAAGTAATATATCAAATATATAATTATACATTAAATCAATAAATCAACACTTGATTCAATGATCCGGTCATGTCGTACATAACCGACTAGTATCCAATGTATCGATTTATCGAATCGATCTTCGATTCGATAACTAGGTTATATCGCATACAACCAATCGAAACATTAATCGCGAGAATGAAATACGGTATCACATACACGCATTATTCTCGGTCCCGCACACATCTCATGTGCGCTCCTATTTCGTTTCGCTTGAGCCAGGAAACCTCTGTGTTGGACTCTAAAGACTCGTCAATACGCCGGTAGCAGATGATGATCATATCAAGCACCCACAAGCCGCAAGCGGTCTGCTAAACGTAACGGCCATCCGGGTATTGAGCGATCAGAAGATCGACGAGCTAGCCCGCTCACACTCCTGTGAATCCAACTGGTAACACTTACCGTACAGTCCGGTCTGTTCGTCTGACATGTCGCATATCAAGTCTAGGGGTGGTAAACGTCAGACCCCAATAACCGATAAGTCGTGCCGATGTGAGGCTCATAACGGGTCGAGAAACTACTGGTAACACTTACCAGCAAATCTCTGATCAGCCATGGCCAGGGACTTCCCTGTTACGGCCAATCGAGCACAGCCCAACATCAACCCCCAATACCGGGAGAGACGAAACCCCTCCTATCGCTCATTGCCTCCATGTGACTCGGGACTGTACCTAAAGACAACCATTTTGCACGCCCTCATGGACGTGGTAAGGTGGAGATCAAAGCACAGTGGGAATCACACAAGACTCTATGACGATCTCGGGTCTACAGACTAACCTGCACAAGTGTCACCTGAGAACTGCCATCTGACGTGAGGTATAATACCATCTGGGAGTTCTCGGCGAGTCCGTCCAGTGTACCCAGTCTCCACTGAGCACCCGTATACCATCTCTGATGTCAAACACCAATGGATATGGGATCATCCATCGGCCATCTCATGGGTCGAGAAGCTTATACGCTAGTCTACACTGGTATATCGATGCCCCGTCTCGATACACCCACGACTAGGGACCTTGAAGGATGTACCTATGGACTACCATGTCCCCACTAGTATGATCTGCATCACAGTCCAGGTATTCAAGTACACATCCTAAGGGCTTTACCAACATGTAACTATAAGACAGTGCAAAGAGACAAGTGTACATGTTAAGATAAAGAGTAACCAGATAGCATACTATCATATCGAGCAAGAAAGTCATCTCTATATATGTCCAAGCATCCAATATAAAATACATCATGTGTACAATACTGGCCTCTAGGGCATACATACAACTAACAAAGGCTACGAATGGTTTTGGCGAAACCGTGAACGTAGTGAACTTGATATAATCGATGGAACGAGATAGCTTTTAAAAGGAGTGGTTCAAGCTCCGCGTTTAAAAAGCTTGTTTTTGAAAAGAACCGAGTTGTTTTGAAAGTGTTCCAACGACTGTTACTTGGTTTATTTTATTGCATTAATTCCAATGCGTCCCATCATTTAATCCTACCATTGCAGAAAACAACCAAAATATGGTGTATGCTTATGCCATCCGCATTCGCCACGGGGTCCCGTCATCACCCGTTAGGTTACTTAACTAACGACAGAGCGGGGGCTGGACTAGCGCGGATGAAAAACATAAGCAACACCTAAATAGATATCATATATAGATATATAGCAATGATAGCCATTCCAGATCACAGATGAACACTTTGGATATACTAGGAACCCGCGATTCGTTCGAGCCTGCAACGAAAGGCGGATTACACGGTCGCGATCAATAGCCAATACCCCACCCTAGACCCCTACGGGTGCGGCAAACTACCCGCCAAGTATCCGAAGCGAAGCAACCTCCCTCAACCCGTGAGTAGGCCACTCGGCACTTCGAGATACCCGATAGTTTGTGCACTCCACCTTGGGTCTATCCTAGGAGCAAAAATAGTAAAAAGAAATTATACAATGACGGCTACAACCTCGACCCGGTTGTGCAGCCATACAAATAATATTACATCAATTTACAAATTTTACATGAAGGAAAGAAAAAGAAACTCTCATCTCACATCTACCCCGGCTATTCATCCGCGACAATCCACTAAGTTCATATCCATAAACCATCAACATTACAGATCACAGATATGTATAACCCCCACTAATCGATGTATAGCGATTAGCAGACGTTCAATACATATATCACATCACAGATAATATCCATTAGCCAAAGTCTACGGAATATCGATCAAAATACGGATTTTTAACCACTCCAAAAGTCAATTTGCTCTCTGGAAAATCTGGGTTGAAAAAACATGTCTTAAAAATCCCAAAACAGCCAAACTAAAACACTGCACCAAACCCGATCCACTGCCGAGTTAAATAGGCTGCGGAACCGCGGCAATAAGCATGTTATTGCCGCTGAACCGCGGCGGTTTAATCGAATCACTGGATCATTTTTCTGCAGTGTTTTTACAAAATCCCAAGACGATTTTTCATATATTTTAAATCACTTTTTGAACAGTATAAAAATCGACAGAAACTTGAGGTTTTGCGGACGTGTTTTGCCACTTTTTTCCGATCGATATTCTAAACACTTTGCTAACTTACTAGTTTATGTTTAGCTAGGCTCTGATACCACTGTAAGTCCACGTTGCTCATCCCGGTTCTTACGGGGAGGCTGAAACGACGAAAAACAATGATTTGGCGCAAGGCAACATGGACTTAAAGCACTGATCTTTGCTAAACTAGAAACCAGTAAACTACAAGAGCCTTTAACTACTATGCTGTAGAAAGTATACCTCACGAAACCGGTTCTTCGGGTCTTCATTCCGCTGTGCCGCTCGTCCATCCAAGCTCCAAGTGTCGATCTGGACCTTGGGCACCTCCGCGGCCTTCTTGAGTCGAAGATGATCCACCCGAGAGATGTACACCGGGCTCCACCTCGAGCCGAGGCAACTAGGGTGACGAGATCGCTATTCAAGAAGCCCTAGGTTGTGTAGAAGTGGTAGAGGGATGGTTTTGTCAAGTGGAATCCTTTTTCTCTCAACACATGAGATTAAAGGAAGAATCAAGAGGAGGAAGAAGGAGGAGCAACCATGGAACCCTTTCTCATTTCTTTTCTAAGAGAGAGAGTGAGAATGAAGAAATGAAAAAGCTTAACCAAGAGAAAAACAACCATGGTTGCAATAATACTCAAATATCATCATTACTAATCCTATCATGATAAAGTTGATGGCACAAATGACTTGACCATTTTCATAACAAAAGAAAAAAGAAAACCAAAGAATACTTTAGACCTTTCAAGAAGATCCTAGTCAACTTTGGTCAAACGGTCAACAAAGTCAAGATGGTCAAATGGTCAAAGCAATTAGCCATAACATAATTATCAATAAAAGGATTAGTAAATAATGTTCCCGGCTCATAATGGTTTTGACCGAACCAACTGTTAAAACCCTAATGAGGCACCTCCTCCTTCTCCACTCCGCAAATCTGTGCATACACACCCGCATCCGCATTCTGTAGAATGCGAATGCACAGAAGACAAAACAAATCCATCCGTGCAATACTAGGATCCGGCTTAAACCAAAGCCCACTAGTATTGCCTGCCCGAACAACATACGTACACAAGTGTACGCAAGTGATCGTAGCCCTGCCGTAAAACCATACGGTCTCTACACGTTTCGCTCAGTGCAGGGAAACTCTCTGTGTGGGACTCTAAAGACTCGACACTACGCTGGCAGTGGGTTTAACCTCAGACCGTAAGCGGCACTAGTTGTACGTAACGGTCCCCAGGTAGATGTCGACAAGAAGGCCGATGAGATAAACCCATCCGAACTCTTACTGAGCCTGTATGTGACAATCTCCGTACAGTCCAGTCTGTTCGTCTGATACATCGCATGGCGGGCCTAGGGGGGCGGTAAACGTCAGTCCCCTAATAGCGGTACAAGTCGTGTCGGAGTGAAGCCCAGAACACCCTGAGATAACACTGGAAACCTACCAGTATATATCGCTTACCCTGGCCAGGGACTACTCATGTAATGGCTCTCCTAGACACAGCTCGATGTCAACCCCCAACACCGGGAGAGACGAATCCTGTTTAACCGTCACTGCCTCCAAGTGCTTCGGGACTGCACCCAACTACTACCTGTTTGCACGACTCCTTTGAGCCGTGGTAAGGTAGTAATCTAAGTACAGTGGGAACACACTCGAGGCGAAGTGACAGTGTCAAGTCGGCGGACTAAGCTGTACTCATGTCACCTGGGAACTGATAACTGACGATAGGTATAATACCAACCAACAGTTCCCGACGAGTCCTGTCCAGTGTACTCGTAACCTAACGAGCACCCGCATACTATCTCCAGTACGATGTACTGATGGCTGTGGGATAGACCACCTCCCCTGCTGGGATGAGAAGCGCATACGCTAGTCTACTCCGGAGTATCGATGCCCTGTCTCGATAGTCCAACAACTAGGGACCTGTATAAGGATGTGCTTATAGATTACCCAGCCCCCATAAGTGTGACTGCCATCACAACGCTGGTAATCAAGCAAAGATCCTAAGGGCTCCACTAATATGTATAAGCGATAAGCTAAAAGAAACACATGCACATATTGAAGTAGAAACAAACCAAGTAGCGTACTACCATTTTGAGCAAGATTGTCTATACAACTGTGAATATCCCAAGCTTCCATTAAGTAATATACAAGCTAGTATGATACAGTAATGGCCTCTAGGGCATAGACTCGTCCAACTCGCCGCGGAACCGCGGCTAAACCATGCGTTTCGCCGCGGATCCGCGGCCGAGTTGACTCGGCCGCGACTCCGATTTCCTGCAGTTTACTCAGTTTGCTGTTTTGGGAATTTTAAAATGTTTTGTTTCTGCCCAGTTTTTCCAGAGAACAATGTTGTGTTTGGGGGTTGTTACAAATTGGTATTTTGATCGAAGTTCTACAAACTCTTACTAAATGGTTATATCTATAATGTGATATATGCACTGAACGTCGGCTAATCGTGATATGTCGATTAGTGGGGGTTGTGCATATCTGTGATCTATAATGTTGTTGGATTGTGTATATGAACTTGTTGGATTGTCATGGATGAATAGCCGGGGGTTTTGAGAGATGAGAGCTTCTTTATTTTTTATTTGATATAATATGTAAATTGATGTAATATTATTTTTATGGCCGCACATCTGGGATGAGGTTGTAGCCGCCATTGTATATTATTTCTTTTACTATTTTTGCTCCTAGGATAGACCCAAGGTGGGGTACACAAACTACCGGGTACGTTGAAGTGCTGAGTGGCCTACTCGCGTTGTTGAGGGAGGCTGCTTCACTTCGGGTATTTGGCGGGTAGTTTGCCGCACCCGTAGGGGTCTAGGGTGGGGTTTTGGCAATTCATCGCGACCGTGTAATCCGTCTTTCGTTGCAGGCTCGAACGAAATGCGGATTCCTAGCATATCCAATGTGTTCATCTGTGATCTGGAATGGCTATCATTGCATCTGAAGAATGTGTATATCTATATATGATATCTAGTAGGCGTTGCTTATGTTTTGCATTAGCGCTAGTCCAGCCCCCCCTCTGTCGTTAGTTAAGTAACCTAACGGGTAATGACGGGGCCCCATGGCGAATGCGGATGGCATAAGCGTACGTCATATTTTCGTTGTTTTCTGCAATGGTAGGATTAATTGATGGGACGCATTATATTAATGCAAAGAAAATAAACCAAAAAGACGTTGTTGGAACAATTTTCAAAAAGCTGTTATTGCAAGGACGTTCTCTTTTGTTTTGCATAAAGGTATTCGGTTATGAATGCCCAGCACCTCATTCGACGAGGCAAGGGCCGAGATCCCTTCATCGGGAGTGACCCCTTGGACAAAAAGTTTGCGTCAGGGTAATAACTTCACTATAGTCGATTATTCTTGCTTTGCATCGAGGTATTCAGTTTGGAATATCCTGCAACTCATTCGACGAGGAAAGAGCCGAGATCCCTTCACAGGGAGTGACCTCTTTAGCAAATGTTTTCGCCACTATATTTTCGAAAAGGCAATCCTGTTCCTTCAACTATATCAAGTTCATTACGTTAACGGGTTTTTCGCCAAAAACCAAGCCGTTGCCCTCCGTCATTTAGGATTAGTATTATTTAGTATTCGTGCTGCGTTTGTTGACCTAGTCAAGGCGTAGTGAACGGTAGCTAAGTGATATTTTTTCTGTGCAATTCCAAATATGATTGGTTAGAACAGTCGTGCGGCCTTATTGACCTAGTCAAGGGCATGTACGGGTGGGTTTAATACAATCAAGATTATGACGGGTAGAACTTGACTGGCGGTTTATGATTTGTTGACCTAGTCAAGGTCATAAACCGTTAGGGGCAAAAACCACATTGGGAGTTTCTAAAGAAACTGAAACTTGCAGATTTAGCATACCTTCTAGAGTGTGGTGACTAGAGTGGATTCCATCTAAGTCATCGCACAATGATAGTTGGATCCCGATCCCACTGATGAGTTGGATTACTCTCGGGAGATTATTTCACTTAACAATCAATGCTATAAACCAAGTAGGTGTCTAGAACGGTGTTAGTAGGGCTACGCTGTTCATATCAGATTATTGCATTTTTATACCACCCAATTTTTATCATATTGCTTATCGGTAGGTACTCTTGAGCCGTGTTTGCTAGTCAATTGCAGGATACAGGTTCTCGGCTCTTAACAATAAAATTCATGGGAAAACACGACAAAATCCGGGTTCCTGCCAACCACAGATAAAACACGGATCTCCGCTCTTTATCCGTCTGTTGCCACACACCAGTTTAGGAGACAAATGGCAAATCAAATGTCATTTTCATGCAAAAGGCTCAATGGCAGCACAAGATCCAAGAAATCTATGCGGAGCTCGAGAAAATCATGACAAAAAGATCCATATCCAATCACCTTTTGACATGCTGCAAATCTGGAAGAAATGTGGAGAGATTCTGAGAAACAAAGTGTACCAAAATGATCCAAACATCAACACTAAGAATCACAGAAAAGACGAGAAGCCAATTCCCCCAAAACGCCGCGGTTCCGCGGCAATAGCAGGCTTAGGCCGCGGAACCGCGGCCGTACTGTGGCAACAGAGGCTGGGCTTTCAGGGGCAGATTGGTCTTTTCATATTTGTTCTGATTGTTGCCCTAAATTTCCTTCTCCCTGCCTATAAATAGCCCAGAACCTTGTGAAGCCAAGGGGGGCATAATCTTGTATTTTCTAGGTTTTAGAATACTTTTTCTTCTTCCTCTTCTCATCTCTTCTCCATTGAAAAACTTATAGTGAGCTTTTGTGAGTGAAGAATGATGAATAAAGAAGTTCATTTTATTATCATACTTGTCGTGCTCTTATGTTAAATGCTTGTAATTTTCATTTGTTAACTTAGTTGTTGTTATTTCTTGTTGTTTCTTTCTTTTCTCTTTTCCTTTATCCTTAAACAACCATGATTCTTACGCTTGATCCTTGCCAAGGTGAGGTCGCAAATAGCTAGTTGTTATCTTCTAATCTCTTTCTTTCTATCTTCCTCTTTTGTTTTATTTTCTTTTCGTTATGATGTGTGAGTAGTTTCCATACTTGTTAGGGTAGGATAAGGGAAGTTTGAGAGAAGGAAATCTCTCTCACTCTTTTCTTGCCCAACATCTTAAATCGACTCCCGTTAATTGAACCACAATCCGCTCCCTACGACACCCTATCCTACATGATAGCGGTGATTCCGTAGTGAGACCGGTTGTGGTTGAATTAACCGGAGGTTATGGCTAAGAGCCAAGAATGGATGGACAAGCACCAAAAGGAAGAACTTAAGCATTGGAAAGCCTAGCTTATACTCGCAAGTTCCTTCCTAGTCGTGCTAATCCCCGTTGTTGCCGATTACCGTAACACCGATATTAAGAGTGGCAACGAAAGAAGTGAGCGACTCCTAACTCAAACTAACCTAATCCTAACCCTAACAAGCTCTCTTTACATATCATTTTAACACTTAGTTAATCACAAACAAATCTGGACCTTCGGACTTAACTCGTTAAAACACATAGAAAAAGATTCCCATCTCCCTGCGGACGACCCGTACTCAACCGGCTAGCTACAAGCGAAACCGTCTTGATTGCGGTAATTAACTAAAATATGCAGAATCTCTACCAATCAAATGGCGTCGTTTCCGGGGAGACGGTAGTTTATTTCTTTGTGTAATTTCGGGTTAATTTGTGAATATAACCGAAAAAACAAAACAAAAAAAATATACTTTGTAAAAAATCATTTTGTTATTTTTGATTAGTTTTTGTGCAAGTGTGCAGGATAATACGGAATTCGAGTTCAGTGCCAAAGACGTGGGATATTCGAAATTCAAGTTCAGTGCCAAAGACGTGGGAAGATAGACCCACAGTTCGCGGCTACACCGCGACGGATCAAAACGAAGCAAACAGGCTATTGTAAATATCTGGAGCAGATACAGTGATCAAATCAAGATTCAGCAAATCCAGACAAGCAGAGGACACCCAGACGAGCCCACACCAGAAAACTGAAGGCCCAAGCCCATCATACCGCCGCGGAAACGCGGCATAAGGAGGCTTAGGCCGCCGAACCGCGGCCGTTTGGTGCCTTCGGGCTGCCAAAATCCCTGTAAGTGTTTCTCTCCTCTCTCCCACTCCTCTAGACTCCAATAAACTGTGTTTTCTGCAGCATTCTTTGCGCAAATTCTCTTTCCCCTTCCAATAAACTGTTCTTGTGCAGGATTCTTTGCGCCGCGCTAAAAATAAAAATTGTTTGCAGTTGATTTGTTACTGCTTTGCATTCATTAATACGGACTTAAGGGGCTTGAAACCAATTCAGATTGGGTGGGGATTTCATCACCCTTCCCAGGACCCCAGAAATCACAAAAAGCATATGCATTGACCATTATTAATTAAAAAATACTAGACTCAGCCCTAAGGACTTCGCGCTCAATAGGACAGAGGACTAGTTACAGGCATCGGCCGTTTATCCTATCCTGACTTTGCGGTGTCTAGGCTGTTGGAGATAGTGCCCTCAGAGTCAATTATTAGGTCACAGGTACGTGATTGTAATGATTGAGAGAGGACCTATCCCAGTAGGACAGTCTTGCTCGAGATGATAGTATGCTATCTGGTTTACCTTTATCATCGTGTACTGCTTTAGGTGACACGACACGTCGCTATTACACGTTGATAGAGCCCCTAGGATTCTTGCTTGACCACCAGCAGTATGAGGGCGATCATATAAGTGGGAGCTGGGGGTCTATAAGCTTATCCTTAAAAGGTCCCTAGTCGTGGGAGTTTCGAGACTGGGCATCGATACTCCATTAGTAGACTAGTGTATACAGTCGAGACCCCGACGAGGGGCGGTGGCCGGTCTCACAAGCCACTGGTGTCAGTTGGATCACCTAAGATGTATACAGGTGCTCATTGGGTTATGAGTACACCGGACAGGACTCGCCGGGAACATGCTAGTTGGTCATATACCAGACGTCAGATGGCAGTTCCCTGGTGACATGTGTGCAGGTTAGTTCATCGACCTGGGGATCGTCATTTGTCTCGTGTGAGTTCCCACTGTACTTTGATTACTACCCTACCACGGCTCAAAGGAGTCGTGCAAACAGGTTTTAGTTGGGTACAGTCCCGAGCCACATAGAGGCAGTGAGCGTATCTTCAGGGGTTCGTCTCTCCCGGTATTGGGGGTGAGGTCGTGCTGTGTCTAGGAGAGCCATTACACAAAGTCCTTGGCCAAGGCAAGGAGATTTACTGGTAGGTATTCCAGTAGTATCTCAGGGTGTTCTGGGCTACACTCCGACACGACTTGTACCGCTTTTGGGGGTCTGACTTTTACCAACCCCCTAGGCCCGCCATGCGATACTCATAGACGAACGGACCGGACTGCACGGATATTGTCACTGACAGGCTCAGTTGGGTGTCGGGGTGAGCTTCCTCATCGACGTCCCATTTGGTCAGTACCTGGTAGCCCGTCACGTATTGGCTTATACCTCTGACGTGCTAGTGGTTAAATCCACAACCAAGGTGTTGACGAGTCTTTAGAGTCCACCACATTTACAGTTACTCAGCTTTCGGGCGAAAGGTTGTAGAGGCCGTATGGAGATATGGCAAGGTCCGATCAGATACGTGCGGTATTGCACGGATCAGGATCGGACAGTTTGTACTATAGGCCGTATGGTTATATGGCAGGGTTCGATCAGATACGTGCGGTATTGCACGGATCAGGATCGAACAGATATTACTAGCCGGCTTTGGTTTAAGCCGGATCCTAGTATAGTACAGTGTAGACTTTGTCTCATTGCATTTGTATTTCGGTCGAAATACAGATGCGGGTGTGTATGCACAGTATCGGGGTTTTCCTGTAATTTATTACGGGAACAGTTTTCTGGAGTTTCCAGTTTGCTTTCCGTTTCGGCCAATTTCCATTGTTCCGTTCATTGGCCGAAGATTGGTGGAGGAGGGTTTATTTGCATTGTTGCAAATTTGTTTTTGTGGAGGGGGTCTTTGCTTCTTGTTTCATCATGATGGTTTTCATGATGAGCACCATACCTTGACCTTTTGACTTGATCACTTCATGATAGCTTGACTTTGGATGTCATCATGGTTGTTGTTGATTGGTTTGTGGAGTATGGATTTGGTTGTGATGATAATTTCTTTTCATCATTCTTTTTCTCTCATGATTATTGTAGTGGTTGAATCATCCATACACCACACATTCTCTCTCCAATCTTACTCCCTCTTTTGTTTGGCCGGCCATTCAAAATGGTGGGTGTGGATTCATTTTTTATGTGTGGCATTTTGTTTCTCATGCTCACTAGAAAAGCCCTCTAGTTTATTTCCAAAAGGTTCCTCTCTTTTCCTCCACAAAATGGCACAACTCCATAACCCCATATGAGACTTCCTCTACTACACATTCTACAGCGAACCTTGGGCACGTCGAGTAGCCGGCTTCGTGCCCGAGTTGCCTCGGCATTGAGGTGGGAGCCCGTAAACAAAGTAGGCGATGTGGTGCACTTCCGGCGACGAGGAGGAGACGGGACATTCCGCAGGAGATCGGGACGATGGCGAGAAGACTGGAGGACTTGGATCGTCGGTATATCTCTAACCCATCTTCTAGTTAGCTTAGACTAGTTAATGGTAACGATCCCGGGTAGTAGTGCGCGGTGGTGCCGGTTTGCAAAGTCCGCAAAATGTTAAGTTTTTCACCGCTTCCGCATTCCGGCGTCGGATTGACGGCCGGGGCGCCGCCGTGCACTTACAGTGGTATCAGAGCCTCGCCATTAACTTAGTCTAGCATTGTGTAATGTGTTTGCATTTCCGATCGATCAAAAAGTCCAAAAACCCGTATTTTGTCGCATCAGTTTTCTGTTGAAAATTTTTGGTCTCGAAAATTTTTTCAGGTTGTAAAATATTAATGTACTGGAGATTTCAAGGCTACTGAGAAAATTCGAGAGTGTCAGTCAACAGTACAAGCGCGGAAGCGCGGCCTGACCTTCCTTAAGCGCCGCCCTTCCGCTGCTTACTGTTCTGATCCCTGCATCAAATTTCTTCAGTAGTTTTCTGGGCTTAAAGTATGGGTTTTGGAATATTAAAATTGGGCCAATTATTTCTGTGACTGCTACAGTATTCTTTGTGGGCCCACTTGTTAAAGTTTGATCAATCGGATATTTTAAACACATTTTTCACAGTATTTACATTATATCTGCGACCGTGAATGTCACTCGATCGGTAAATCCGGTCTAACTGCTATAGCCCGGTTAGACGGATTTGCGAACGTGACTTTCACGTTGATATTCTATGTATTTGCTGTGATGTTGCGGATCGGTCGTGGGGGATAGCCTGGATGCAATGCTAGTACTGTGCTGTTGTATTATGTACATTTGATATTGCGGGGCGAGCGTCCGACATGTGGACTGCCGTCACTGCCGGATTGTATTATTATTTTGGGGCACGACCTGGTTGCGGTCGATGTACCCGGTGTATGTATATTTTACTTTCTGTACTAGGATTGCCCCGCGGAGGGGTGCACGGATAGCCGGGTTCTGGAGGGCAACAAGCCCGCATCTCATGGCATTGAGACGGAGGGGGCTTCGCTCTAGGATTGGCGGGCTATTCGCCGCACTCGTAGGGGGTACAGGTTGACCCAGGAGGGGTGCCCAAGTTGCCGGATTCCGTGAAGTGCTGGATGGTCCATTCACGGCGCTGAAGGGGGCTGCCTCGCTTCAGGTTTTGGCGGGTGACTTGCCGCGCCCGTAGGGGTCTAGGATTTCATTGCACAGGCTATCCACACGACCAGGGGAACGTCGGGTTTCAGCGGCTCTGTGAAACCCGGGGGTCCCAGATATCTGTATTGTTTCTGTGATGCTGTTCATTCTCTGTGATGTTGCATTTCTTTCACGCCTTGAGCGAAATATAATATATTGGTATATATATTAGTAGATGTCGTATATGTTTTGCATCCGCGCTAGTCCAGTCCCCGCTCTGTCGTTAGTAAGCTAACCTAACGGGTAATGACGGGACCCAGTGGCGAATGCGGATGGCATATACGTACATCAGTATATTTTCGTTCTTTTTGGTGTGATCAATTGATGGGACTGCATTGATTCGGATCAGTGCAAGTTAAAAACAAACCTAATCTGATGTTGTTGGAACACTTTTCAAAAAGCTGTTATTGCAAGGACGTTTACTTTTGTTTTGCATCGTGGTATTCATTAGAATATCCTGCTCCTCAGTCGACGAGGCAAGGGCCGAGATCCCTTCACCGGGAGTGACCCCTTGGACAGAAATTTGCGTCAGGGCATTGACTTCACTATAGCCGATTACTTTTGCTTTGCACCGTGGTATTCAGTTGGAATATCCTGCACCCCATTCTATGGGGAAAGAGCCGAGATCCCTTCACCGGGAGTGACCTCTTTAGCAACGGTTTTCGTCACTATATTTTCAAAAAGCTATCCGTTCCTTCAACGATATCAAGTTCATTACGTTAAAGGTTTTCGCCAGAAACCATTCGTAGCCCTCCGTCGTTTCATATGGGTAGTCAATAGTATTCAAGCTGTGTTTGTTGGCCTTAGTCAAGGCACAGTGTTTGGTAGCTATTGGGTATTCATATACTGCATAGATAGATGCGTTGGTTTGGGACAGTCGTATAGCCTTGTTGGCCTTAGTCAAGGGCTTGTACGGGTGGATTCAAATTAACCTGGACAATGACGGGTAGAACTTGACATGTGACTTATGATTTGTTGGCCTTAGTCAAGGTCATAAGAGCATGGGGCAGAAATCACATCGGGAGTTTCAAAAGAACTGAAACTTGCCAGATATGCGCATACCTTCTGGAGTGTGATACCGTGAGCGGATTCCGTCACGTTATCATGCGATGAGAGTTGGATCCCGATTCCCACTGATGAGTTGGTTTACTCCTCGGGTGACCCCGACTAATTCTTCTTTCTGGTTTGGAGGAGAATTTGAGGTACAGTGGGAGGATTCCAGATTAGATAAATTGGTAACCATTCTGATCTAGGTTAGAGTGCACGCTGAGTGTTTCTTTTCTCTCTCTCTTTGGCAGCGACCATTGACCCGACCCTAAGACTTTGACTCAGTGACCAAGTTGACCGAACCTTCTTAACACTGGCTTTTGGATTGTCAGAGTTGCAGACCTCATTGCCACTCCTACTTTTACCCTTTTCTCCAGGACACCCCGTATTACTGCGAACGTCCACTTCCATTGGACAAAACCATCGTATGGTTAGATACGAACTCGAAGGAATTCGAGGATGGTTTCCGGTTCTGGAGAAAACGGATAGGATTATTCAGTTGTCTTTTCTTTTCACCCTCTCTCAGGTTACGAGTACTCCTTGGTTTAGGGGTAGTACACCTATTACGCAAATTGGATTGTCTTCTTCCAAACCTTAGGCTGGTGCCGACCGGTAGGGAATGAAGAAAACCAATTAGCATAACGATGGTGTGCAGAAGGTATTAAGTTCAGAAAAAGCAAGGGATTAGTAAGAGGGCAAAGTAAATTGCAACAGATATTCACGACCAACCAAATATTTCGTTACCACTCCCACATCACCTTTGTATTTCTCCAGGACACTCCGTATCACTACGAAGATCCCATTTTATTGGATAATCCATCGTATGGTTATATACGAACTCGAAAGGAACTTGTTCCAGTTCGGGGATGGATCCTGGTTCAGGAGAAATAGGAATAAAGTACATTCAGATGTCTTTTATCTTCACCTTCTCTCGCGTTGCGAGTGCTCCTAGGATTAGGACAGTACACCCTTTATGCTTTTTGGATAGTCTTCTTCCAAACCATAGGCTGGTGCCGAACGGTAGGGAAGGTAGAAAACCAATTGGCCTAAAGGGGTGTACAGAAGGTAAAGACTAAAGACATATGAAGGGATTTAGAGAGGTGGCAAAGAATTATACGGTTACAGTTGTGAATTAGGATAATGGATGAGGCATTACTAGGAATACCAGGATACCCCAACGAAACATTTCAATGTTTCAGTTTCACTGTGTACTGTTAATGGAAAACTGATTTCCCGATTAGACACTTACTCCAGGGTATGTATTTACCAGGTATAATTCTCACATCTGTATAGTTTTACAGATGATGAGTGGGAGTAAGTTAGTGGGAATTGGGTGATCATCCTTATTATATCGGGATTCGTTGTAATCGGTGATATTTGAGGAGATCGCCTGGGTTGTTTGCCGGTCGGCAAATATTTGGTTTTGAATATCCGCTGTTGTGCACCAATTTCAAATTGATATATCTGTACGTCTATTTTCATAGAGTGAGATATACCTTTTGATATTATGTCGATGACATTTACCTATATCAGTGGATGGTTAGGTAAGGAGCATTAAACAGCGGTGTAATTCTTCTTAACCATAAGTACAGTTTTCAATCTACGACACACAGTGAATGAGTTGTTAGACTCAGCGGACTTATACAGAGTATTGTATATTGTCCAGTGTCCATTAGGACAGAGAGCTTGGTCCTCGTACTATATTCTGTTTACTTTTAACTTCTCTAGCCCTTAGACATGTGTTTCGTGGAAACACAGGGTCTAAGTTTTGAGGAGTTATAGGTATTTGAATAGAGTAGAGAACCAGGTATAGCAAGTATCGGGATTCTTCAAAGAGATCGAAGATGTAGATACTTGTGTATGGTATTCAGTTGATAGTAATGATAAAGAGATCTTGCTTCTCTTTCAGGTTACTCATAATTGGAAGTATTCCTAAGATTGAGTAACGCTGATCGGCCTCCTTCCATTTAGTTGACATGCGCTGGGGACAGCTGCATGATTTGAATCTGGTTCAATTAAATCAGTGCCTCTGTTTCTATATTGGATATAGAACAGTTCATATCTTAACGATGTTAAGGTACGGGGAGTTGTCCGGTTTATGATTAAAACCAGACACTGGACAACTCAAGGCACGTTTCTGTAATGGCTGTTTGTGGGTTGACCCAGGCTATGACGCGGGTTGATTTTCTACCATCTGGAAGATCAATAGCAATATTGTTCTTGACTCGCCACAGTTTTAAATTAAAAATGGATTTTTTCAGGAAAACAGTAGTGGGAGTATGGTAGAACTGGAAGTGATTCCAGAACCACAAACGATTACTGAAGATTTGATAAGGAACCTTAAGATTCAATCTGAATTGACATTCCATTGGCCACTCCGCAGATAAGGTGGGTAACTTCAGGCACCCGAGAGGTACTACGGTAGCCTCAAGGACGGTGACAGGGAAGTTCTTGTTTACCCACAATTACCATTGCTGTTGTTCCAGGGTGCGAGACCCGGCGGGAGGATGAGTATAGCGTCATTCTAAACTAGTTTTAGAAGTGCACGTCTATATGACTCTGCCAGAGGGTTGTCGTAGTCAGTGGGAGCAGCGGAAGCATTGGTGGACAGGTAGCTTATGTCTATTTACAGACTGAAGCACCAGTAGCGGAGATAGATCATCTATTTCTGACGTGACAGTCATGGGTTTGACTTCATCAGGATAGGGGATGGATCTGTTGAGAAGGTAGTAGGGTGTGATGTCATGGTATTTGGATGACATACACAAAGTAGGAAAAGAAACTCCTATACTACGATCGGTTATAGTTTGGTCGTCACACAGTTGTTTCTCCACAAAGGAAATGGATTTTATATCAGACATACTGGTTACTAGATCTATGGTCTTAGATCTAGATTTGGGTGGTTTCCCAATCAGGGTACTTGACAGCGTTCTAAGAGTATTTAGGATGGACGACTCCTGGCACGGTAGTGTACCTGCAGGTAATGGAGTCACCCTCTCCAAAGGTGTCTTACAGACTAAAGGGGAGAGGGACGGGCATGATTGGCAGATCACTTGCTCAGGCAATTGAGTCAACCGTGAGATGTCAAGTACCACACCAGATGTTGTTCTTGCACTAGATGCAATAAGTTGACATTAATCCAATCCTGGAGAAACAGTCGGAAGCAGTTTTAGAACATAAGTGGATGTTCTAGGGAGATGATAACGACAGCCTCATTCAGGAGACAGTTATCATTCCAGGCTTCCAAGGTGACATGGACGACAAGAAGGTTGTCAGAGTTATAGTTTTCCTTCTGATGAGGGGCAGTATTTTGGACAGGTGGTCCAAGGCAATACTGATGGAGGCATGGCGCGCAGGATACTGATTAAGTTCAGTTGACGATACAGTCTAAGAAGTTTGGATTTGAAGTTCATTTATGAGCTAGGTCCCATCAGACATCCAGACATATTCTGAGACAGGTATTGCTCTTTTCGGGAGATGGCTTTCTCCGCGAACTTGAGATTTTGAGAGAGACATAGAAAGAAACAACTAAGCGGATCCACTCACTGAGGCTATTCCTCGAACGCAATAGTTCCGCAAACGAGCTTTGTGAGACTGACTAGTAGAGGAGTTGGATGTTCGGTATCACACGGGCTGTGATTATGCGACATCGCAATAATTAGCCTTGAGTGCAAGTGGGAGATTGTTGGAGATAGTGCCCTCAGAGTCAATTATTAGGTCACAGGTACGTGATTGTAATGATTGAGAGAGGACCTATCCCAGTAGGACAGTCTTGCTCGAGATGATAGTATGCTATCTGGTTTACCTTTATCATCGTGTACTGCTTTAGGTGACACGACACGTCGCTATTACACGTTGATAGAGCCCCTAGGATTCTTGCTTGACCACCAGCAGTATGAGGGCGATCATATAAGTGGGAGCTGGGGGTCTATAAGCTTATCCTTAAAAGGTCCCTAGTCGTGGGAGTTTCGAGACTGGGCATCGATACTCCATTAGTAGACTAGTGTATACAGTCGAGACCCCGACGAGGGGCGGTGGCCGGTCTCACAAGCCACTGGTGTCAGTTGGATCACCTAAGATGTATACAGGTGCTCATTGGGTTATGAGTACACCGGACAGGACTCGCCGGGAACATGCTAGTTGGTCATATACCAGACGTCAGATGGCAGTTCCCTGGTGACATGTGTGCAGGTTAGTTCATCGACCTGGGGATCGTCATTTGTCTCGTGTGAGTTCCCACTGTACTTTGATTACTACCCTACCACGGCTCAAAGGAGTCGTGCAAACAGGTTTTAGTTGGGTACAGTCCCGAGCCACATGGAGGCAGTGAGCGTATCTTCAGGGGTTCGTCTCTCCCGGTATTGGGGGTGAGGTCGTGCTGTGTCTAGGAGAGCCATTACACAAAGTCCTTGGCCAAGGCAAGGAGATTTACTGGTAGGTATTCCAGTAGTATCTCAGGGTGTTCTGGGCTACACTCCGACACGACTTGTACCGCTTTTGGGGGTCTGACTTTTACCAACCCCCTAGGCCCGCCATGCGATACTCATAGACGAACGGACCGGACTGCACGGATATTGTCACTGACAGGCTCAGTTGGGTGTCGGGGTGAGCTTCCTCATCGACGTCCCATTTGGTCAGTACCTGGTAGCCCGTCACGTATTGGCTTATACCTCTGACGTGCTAGTGGTTAAATCCACAACCAAGGTGTTGACGAGTCTTTAGAGTCCACCACATTTACAGTTACTCAGCTTTCGGGCGAAAGGTTGTAGAGGCCGTATGGAGATATGGCAAGGTCCGATCAGATACGTGCGGTATTGCACGGATCAGGATCGGACAGTTTGTACTATAGGCCGTATGGTTATATGGCAGGGTTCGATCAGATACGTGCGGTATTGCACGGATCAGGATCGAACAGATATTACTAGCCGGCTTTGGTTTAAGCCGGATCCTAGTATAGTACAGTGTAGACTTTGTCTCATTGCATTTGTATTTCGGTCGAAATACAGATGCGGGTGTGTATGCACAGTATCTGGGTTTTCCTGTAATTTATTACGGGAACAGTTTTCTGGAGTTGCCAGTTTGCTTTCCGTTTCGGCCAATTTCCATTGTTCCGTTCATTGGCCGAAGATTGGTGGAGGAGGGTTTATTTGCATTGTTGCAAATTTGTTTTTGTGGAGGGGGTCTTTGCTTCTTGTTTCATCATGATGGTTTTCATGATGAGCACCATACCTTGACCTTTTGACTTGATCACTTCATGATAGCTTGACTTTGGATGTCATCATGGTTGTTGTTGATTGGTTTGTGGAGTATGGATTTGGTTGTGATGATAATTTCTTTTCATCATTCTTTTTCTCTCATGATTATTGTAGTGGTTGAATCATCCATACACCACACATTCTCTCTCCAATCTTACTCCCTCTTTTGTTTGGCCGGCCATTCAAAATGGTGGGTGTGGATTCATTTTTTATGTGTGGCATTTTGTTTCTCATGCTCACTAGAAAAGCCCTCTAGTTCATTTCCAAAAGGTTCCTCTCTTTTCCTCCACAAAATGGCACAACTCCATAACCCCATATGAGACTTCATCTACTACACATTCTACAGCGAACCTTGGGCACGTCGAGTAGCCGGCTTCGTGCCCGAGTTGCCTCGGCATTGAGGTGGGAGCCCGTAAACAAAGTAGGCGATGTGGTGCACTTCCGGCGACGAGGAGGAGACGGGACATTCCGCAGGAGATCGGGACGATGGCGAGAAGACCGGAGGACTTGGATCGTCGGTATATCTCTAACCCATCTTCTAGTTAGCTTAGACTAGTTAATGGTAACGATCCCGGGTAGTAGTGCGCGGTGGTGCCGGTTTGCAAAGTCCGCAAAATGTTAAGTTTTTCACCGCTTCCGCATTCCGGCGTCGGATTGACGGCCGGGGCGCCGCCTTGCACTTACATAGGCAAGTGTGTCGAAGGCAAGTGGTTATTTAATTAAGGAATTTCGCGAAAGCGTTGGACAACCTCCCACTTACCTGGCACTTATCTGGCCGCAATTGGCGGAGAAGAGGCGGTTTGAGGTCCTGTTTCTAGTTCTTTGGAACAGTTAGGAGCTGTCTAGCTGACCTAGGTGACCCTAGATCTAGGTGTGATTGTGCATATCTTGTTTGTGATTGCTTAAAGCCGTAAATCCGTACATATTTCTGTAAAGCTCTTCTTAAAAACAAAAAATAAAAATAAAAAGTAAAAAATCAAAAACCTTTATAAAAACTTGCCCTTTGTCGTCAGAATCCATTTTTTTTCACCCACCACCCATCGCCTTTCTCCATTGACGTTTTCTTACCCTCACCTTCTCCGCTTTGACTATACTAAACTCGTTTAGTGTATGTCCGCTTGGACTCGGGACACTAGCGCCCGCCTAGTCCGTATTACGTTAGTCGCTACCGACTATGCGATCGACTCAGACGTCGAAACTCCGTCCACTCCTTTTTCACCTTTACCTTTGCCGGCCAACTCCGACGTTGACCGGAATTCTGTTCATACATCTTCACCATCACCATCACCAACCTCTTCTTCCGCGATGTCAGGATTTAATCCGAACATCTCTTTGACTACCCCTGGATTGGCTCCACCTCCTACGGAGACCAATAACCCACCACCACCGCCTGTTGTAGCGCCGTAGCGAATCGCGCTCCAGGATCGTTTCTATCCCACCCGTTCTGCACTTCCCACCTGCCTTTCTCTTCCACCGGCCAATGGGGATAATTTTAAAATTAAGCCCCACTTCATCAACATGCTTACACGATTTCATGGGCTTGAATCTGAAGATGCCTATATCTTCATCAATAAATTTCAAAACGTTTGTGCCATGATGAAAACCACCCAACTGTCGGACGATGCTATACGTCTACGGGTCATTCCGTTCACTTTATGCGATCTTGCTAAAAAATGGTTGTATAGCACCGCTTCCCACTCTATAACCAGTTGGGACGAGTTTGTAAAAGCGTTTCTAAAGAAATTTTATCCGAATCATAAAACCGCAAGGATTCGCAATGAAATCAACCAATTCTCTCAGCTTCCTTCTGAACCCTTCTGGAAGTGCTTTGACCGGTACAAAGACCTTCTTGTTCAGTGTCCTCACCACGGTATAGAGAAATGGAAACTTTGCCAAACCTTATACGAGGGCCTGAACCCAGCAACGAAGCAGTTGTTGGAAACCATCTGTCAGGGCCACTTCCTATCCAAATCTGACGAGGAAGCGTGGCAATTCTTTAACGACCTTGCGGAGCAAACACTACAATGGGAGAGCACCAGACCGACTTCTTCTTCTTCTACCTCCACTTCTACCGGTCAGTCTAGGGTAGGAATTCACCAACTTGACGTCTCTATTGCGATGAAAGCTGAAATGGCTGCAATAACGAGAAAGCTTGAAGGGATAGAGAGCAAATTTTCTTCTCCTGCTCCTATCCCTGTTCTCCCCCTTCGTACCATCTGCGCTTGTTGTTTCGATCCTTCTCACTTAACCGAAGAGTGTCCTTACAATCCACCATCACAAAGACTGTAGGGTTCCTAGGCACACTAGTGAGGTCTCCCAAGCCATCAACCATGGCAATTTCAAAAATTATGGTGCCTACAAACCCTAAACTACGGATCGATAACTAGATGTCTAGGCGAACAAGAACTAGTTAACACTTAACTATTGGGAATACGGAAATACAACCTTTGTAGATCCGGTGCTCCACCTCCATAGCTCCGCAACGAGGTCCTCTCCGCTGTCCAAGTCAAATCCGGGCTCTAGGATCGGCTTCGTCGGAGAATGGGCAAGCTAGGTCGTCGATGTCCATGCTGAAGATGATCTACGTCGAGGCATCGCTAAATCAAGCTCCGACTTCACCAAGTCAAGAAACTTGTGAAGTAAACACACTCTACTACTTTGCAAGAGGTAGAGGATGAAGAAATAGGAGTTGGGTTAACTTTAGAATCGGATTTCTCACTCATTTCCATCACTTGCCATTGATGGGGCAAGCTTTCTTCACTTGAAGAAATGGAGGAAGAAGAAGAATGTTATGATAAGTCTTGAATTAAAAATAAAACAAAAACAATACTTATCATACTTTTAACTCTAGTTAAGTGTAGAGAATTAACTTAGGTTAGTTAAATTGGTTAGGGTTAAGAATATGATAAGAATGAAGACTTAGTCAAAGTTTCAAGAAACTTCAACTAAATCCAAAAAATGCCACCATTTATCTTTCTTTTCCTTTTTCCAAAAAAAAGAATAAATAAGAAAGATAAATGAATAAATAAAAATCAAAACCCTAACCCATTCATTACCATGGTTCATTCTTTACACTTAACCAAGTTAGGCATGCATCATCAAACATGATACAAGCAAGTGCACAAAATCATATCGCATATGCAATGCGCACACTCGAGTGAGAAAATCCATTTTAAAGTGAACCAATACTAGTTAATGCAAAGTAATATATCAAATATACAATTACGCATTAAATCATTAAATCAACACTTGATTCAATGATCCGGTCATGTCGCACACAACCGACTAGTATTCAATGTATCGGTTTATCGAATCAACGCTTGAATCGATAACTAGGTTATATCGCATACAACCTTTCGACACATTCATCGCGAGAATGGAATACGGTATCACATACACGCATTATTCTCGGTCCTGCACATATCTCATATGCGCTCCTATTTCGTTTCGCTTGAGCCAGGAAACCTCTGTGTAGGACTCTAAAGACTCGTCAATACGCCGGCAGCAGATGATGATCATATCAAGCATCCACAAGCCGCAAGCGGTCTGCTAAACGTAACGGCCACCCGGGTATTGAGCGATCTGAAGATCGACGAGCAAGCCCGCTCACACTCCAGTGAATCCGACCAGTAACACTACCGTACAGTCTGGTCTGATCGTCTGATATGTCGCATATCTCGCCTAGGGGTGGTAAATGTCAGACCCCAATAGCTCAATAAGTCGTGTCGATATGAGGTCTATAACTGTTCGAGAAACTACTGGTAACACTTACCAGTAAATCTCAGCAACCCTGGCCAGGGATTTCCTGTTATAGCCAATCGAACACAGCGCAACATCAACTCCCTATACCGGGAGAGACGAATCCCCTCCTATCGCTCATTGCCTCCATGTGACTCGGGACTGTACCCAAAAACCACCATTTTGCACGCCCTCTTAGACGTGGTAAGATGGAAATCAAAGCACAGTGGGAACCACACAAGACTCTATGACGATCTCGGGTCAACAGACTACTCTATACCAGTGTCACCAGAGAACTGCCATCTGACGTGAGGTATAATACCATCTGGGAGTTCTCGGCGAGTCCGTCCAGTGTACCCAGTCTCTACTGAGCACCCGTATATCATCTCTGATGTCAAACACCAATGGATATGGGATCATCCATCGCCCATCTGTATGGGTCGAGAAGGTATACGCTAGTCTACTCTGGTATATCGATGCCCCGTCTCGATACACCCACGACTAGGGACTTTGAAGGATGTACTTATGGACTACCATGTCCCCACTAGTATGATCCGCATCATAGTCCAGGTAGTCAAGTACAGATCCTAAGGGCTTTACCAACATGTAACAGAGAGACAATCAGTATACACGTTAAGGTAAAGTTCAACCAGATAGCATACTATCATGTCGAGCAAGAAAGTCCTCCCTATATATGTCCCAGCATCCACTACAATATACATCCTATGTACAGTAATGGCCTCTAGGGAATACATATAACTAACAATCTCCCACTTGCACTAGGGCCATCTGTAGCAGTGATTTGAAGTATCTCATACTCAACCATCCCATAAAAGTCTCTCTCTGGGAACAGGCCTTTGTGAGTGGATCCGCTGTGTTGTCCTCTGAGTCTACTCTCCAAACCTCGATCACCCTGGAGATCAACCATCTCCATGATCAAGTGATACTGCCTTAGAATATGTCTGGATCACTGATGGGACGGGCGTTCCTTGGCATAAGCCACAACTCCATTGTCATACAATGGAAGGAACATAGTTCATCTTATGAACCAATGTACACCCAAACAGCCTCTTTGGTAGCATCTTAAGTAGCGATGTATCCTGCCTTTATCGTCTAGTATGTCACGGTATCTAGCTTGGAACTCTTCCAACATATCGTCCCTTTACTGAGGGTAAAGACAATGCCTGCGACTGACATTCAGTCGTCTTTATCACCCTGGAACCCTTCCAGTGATTTTCCCTTGGATCGATTGATACCATCTCACTACTACTAGTGAGTATCCTAACATCCATTTAGATTTATCTCATAGATCCAAAATCCAGGATTTAGTAGGTATCACTTTAATCCTATATGGAGAATCTTTGTGATAAGCGGAGATTGACCGAGCGTAGCATATGAAACTACTTCCCTATCAAGAGTATGTCATCCACGTACTCTACGAGGATCGTCACCATACTCCCTACTACCCTTTTGTTTATACAAGGTTCATCTACCATTTTGATGATGTCAAACTGTTTGACTAACACATCAAAACAGATGTTCCAACTCCGCGACGCCTGCTTTATCCTATAAAGCATCTTGCACACGTTTCCGCTGCTCCCACTGTCTACGAAGCCCTCTGGCTGTGTACTTATAGACGCTCTCTTCTAAATCATTCTTTAGAAAAGCAGTCAAGACACCCAACCACCAGAGATCGTAGTCATGGTATGCAGCCGTGGTAAGTAGGATCCGAATGGACTTAAGCATAGCTACTTGAAAAAGGTTTCATCATTATCCACACCTGGTCAATGATGCACACTTTTAACAAGTCTAGCTTTGAAAGTCTCAACTTTTCCATGTACACCAAGTAATCTTCTCAAGATATACTTGCTCCTGATGGGGATTTAACCCTTCAGATATAGCAACCAAAGTCCATACTTTGTTGGTGTATAAGGATTCCATCTCAGATCGCTAAACATCCAGCCATTCTTACAGAGTCTTACTCCTGATGGCCAGCTCGAAACTAGTTGGGTCATCATCTCATGATGTAATCCTCGCTCCCACTTTCATAGAGAAAACGAAGTATCTCTCAAGTGGGTGAGGAACCCTACTAGATCGGCGGAGAGGCTGAGGTTCGTTGGTAACTACTGAATCCTTTGGTTCTGTCAAATCATCTTCTGTAGTTTGCATAGCTGGAACCTTTCCAGTTCTACATAACTAACCTTGCCTCGAGTTTGTCCGGATTTTGCTTTTAGACATATGCCGGACAACCCCAAATCTTAACTAACTTAAGACATGGGCTCTTCCCTTTCCACATCACATATGAAATGGTAGGCAACTAATTTGATTCGAACCCTATTCAATAGGTATGCAGCTTCTCAAGTGCATAACTCCCTAAAGGAAATAGGTAACTCAGTAGTACTCATCATAGAGCACACCATATCAAATAGGGTGTATCTGCTCCGCCCTGACATACCATCGTGCTATGGTGTATTCAGAGGAGTAATGCTGAGAGAGAATCTCATTCTCCTTTAGAATAGTCCTGGAATTCCGTGCTAAAGTATTCTCCTCCTTGATCACATCAAAGGACATAATACTTATACCCTTATTTTGGTTTTCTACTTCTAACTTATATTCTGTGAATATCTCAAAAGGTTCGGACTTGTGTTTCAACAAGAACATATGTCTGAATCTAAAGAGATCATCAGAGAACGTAATGAAGTATAAAGAACCAGTCCTGGCATGTGTAGACAGGGGACCTTACATACATCAACATGTATCATCCCAAGAGTTTATTAACTCTTTCTCTGTTTCCAATAAACGGAGCTATGGTCATCTTATCTTTGTGACATGACTGGCGAGTTTCACAAGATGTAAATTCAAACTGATTTAAATATGCATCTATATGTAACTCTAGCTAGTCGGGTCACATTGATCTGACCTAGTCTACAATGCCTCAAGAAGAATTCGTTCATATCTGAACTCTTTCTCTTGTGTGTGTTCCGTATACTAAGAACTGTAGTTTGATTTAGAACATCAACGCTTTTAGATAACATGCCTGAACCGATCAACTTTTGATATAGGAAATGTTCAAAACATTATCCATCTATACAAAATTTTATCATTTCTTTACAAATAAAGAGACTGATATGATTTTGTATATCAGGTTCGGTATCTAATAACATTCGTTCAGAATCAATGTATTGTAATACAGGGTGACAGTGACCAACAGACTTGGCTGCAACACTTGCCCCGTTTTCTGCCTCATGAAACTTATCACCCGTTCTCAGTTCTCTACCTTTCTGTAGCCCTATGTAACAGATTACATATCTGGGATCCTGATCTGGTATCACATACCCAGGACGCGGAGGATACTGAGAAACAGTTCTGTATAATGAACACACCCGAAGATGATGCATCAGCATGAACTCTCTTCGTTTGGGCGGCACGGGAAATCTGGTATTCCCCAATTTCCTGCTCTGTCTTATAACAATTATAAGTTGGAGCGGGACCAACGTTCCCCAGCTCAGTATAACAAGCGGGTTTGGTCAATAATCCGTATTATTATCTTGATTAAGGCGTGATATGGTCGCTACCTGGAGAGAGAGAGAAGAAAACACTCAGCGTGCGCTCTGTCAAGAATAGATTGGTTATTGTTTTATCTAATCAGGATGGCTCCCACTGCTTTTTATCAAATCTTCCTTCAAACCTTAAAAGGAAAGACTAGCCGGGATTAATTACACACTACAAGTTCGCCAATCTTTCAGCCAGGCCGGTGTCGGTACTTTGAGGGAGGTCCCCCGTGCTTTCGCACGAACCTAATTAATGTAAACCTCGTTTTCCCAGAGGCGTAACCCCGTTGACACCTTTCTAGACACCTACTTGATCGGCTAATTGTAATGTATAAAACTCTCCCAGGAGTAACACTTACTCGCAGCGGGTATCGGGATCCAACTATCTCATAGAAGGTATGCAATCTCATTGCAAATTTCAACACTTGAAATTCCCGATAATCTTTTGCCCCTAGCGTCCTATGACCTTGACGGAGGTCAACAAACCATAGGCTACTAGTCAAGTTCAACCCGTCATTTCTTGATCGAATTAAACCCACCCGCACGACCCTTGACGGAGGTCAACAAGGTCGCACGACTACCCTAACTCAATCTGCATCATATGCATAAGCAGATAAATACTGGTTAGCTACTGCACACTGCGCCTTGACGGAGGCCAACAAACGCAGCACGAATACTAAACAGCACTTATCTGAAATGACGGAGGGCTACGACAGGTTTTTCTGAAAACCTATTGCGTAATGAACTTGATATCGTTGTAGGATCGAATGATTTAAAAATGGAGTGTTTTGAGGCTTTTCCAGTTTTGCTAAGGAGTCACTCCCGGTGAAGGGATCGTCGGTCCTTTCCTCGTCGAATGAGGTGCGGGATATATCACATATATCGCTGTGCAAAGCAAAAACTCTTAAAAGCAATCAAAAGACAAACCGAGTGTGTAGCATCTGCCAGTTATTGCTAAAGGAGTCACTCCCGGTGAGGGATCTCGGTCCTTTCCTCATCGAATAAGGTGGCAGGATATATCACATATACCGCTATGCAAAGCAAGAACTGTAGCTACCTGTTTTATTTTGAAATTCGATTCTACAACATCTTAGGTTTCTTTTATTTCATTAATCACATTAATGAAGTCCCATCATTTATGTACCTAATCATCACAGATAAATACCGACGTACACTTATGCATCCGCATTCGCCTCGATGTCCCCTCGTGCACCGTTAGGTTAGGTAACTAACGACAGAGCAGGGCAGGGCTAGCACGGGTGTAAAACATAAGTAACGTCTATATAATATATCATATATACTATATACTGTATCTATCACAGAACATCACATGATCACATCACAGATATCGCAGCAGAAGAAACATATGAAATATTGGATATACTAGGACGTCCGTGTTTTCAATACGAGCCAGTATAAACACGGATTCCACGGTCGTGATGAAGAGCACTAAACCCACACCCCAAGACCCCTACAAGAGCGGCAAGCAACCCTACCAATTCTAGAGTTAGGAGACCCGGACTCGGCTCCTCGAGTTGGTCCTCCACTGGACTCCAGAACCCGGTTACTTGTGCCCTCCTCCTTGGGTCTATCCTAGTGCGGAAAAGTAAATAATATACAAACGGTGACTACTTCCGCTACCTGGGATAGTGTCCCAATAAAAGAATATTACATACAAGTTTTTACATGAATGAAAATGAAAAACACTCATCTCACATAAAAAACCCCGACTATTCAAACACGACGATCCAATATAACATATCCAGCAACACATAACATCACATGTCATCAACGTAAGTAAATATGTCCATCCCAATTGTCGTTGACATATAGCAACGAAACCGGCGATATCACATATTACACTTACGGTCACAGAAAAGAAAGTGTAAAACTACAACAGTTGGAATCCGCAACCACCTCAGACATCGCATGCCTGACCAATATGAATTCTTTAGACATCGCATGCCTACAATTATAAACCCGCATTCTAGTCTCAAAATCGAAACTCTTTTCAATATTTAGTCGGTCAATTCAACAAGATTCCCGACAGTCTGATCGAATGCTCGTCGCAAACTTCAGTAGGCGGCTGCACCCCCTTATACGTCGACCGAAGTGCACCAAGGCGGAACACCGCTACCGCGAGCACCCGGAGGGATGCTTTCGGCGACGGGTTCTCCTACAGTCACTTGGTCGGGGCTATGGAGTGAGGCTGTCTATTAAGTTTACCCGGCGAGTATCCGCGTACGCTACGTGATTGCGACGGACTTTTGATCACATCAAAATTCCGTGGCAACCGATCAAGTGAGACTAAATTGCTACGTTTATAACATTCATTCAGTTATCATATAACTTATTGTGAATTCCAATTATTGTATCCCATTCCAGATAAATAGAAAATGTTAAACTTTCCGATTGAACATTCTAACACCCAAGTTTTCCCGATACAGATCAACACATGAAACAAGTCTAACAACATTCAGTTCGTACCTCAGTACCAACGGTCCAGCCGTAGAAGGGTCAAGCCAACGCCTCACATGTGGCACGCCGTACTGCCCCAAACCCGAAGGTTCAAAGGGCAGTTCAAGACGGTCACATAATCGAGTTAAGGTTTGTGTCTTCTAGAGGGACCATCGCGTTACTTGCACTACTTAGAACGTCGTTAAACTACGGAAAAATCCAACACTTGGAAATTTCCCGACAGGGGAAAATTTGGGTATTTATATCCGGTCGAACTTTTTAACATATTCTAAAATTTATCCGGAAAGCCACACAGACAAAATTTGATACCCCGATCGAAACACCGAATCCCCAAAACAACACAGAAAATTCAACTCTGTAATAAATATTAAAAATTCCCAGAAAATCCAGCTCTAGAAAATAGGAATTACTTTGCAAAGAAAAGTCAACAAATGTACAGTCTCGCCGCGGAAGCGCCGCGCCACGTGGCTTTAGGCCGCGGTTCCGCGCCGTGATGACGGCGTTACAGCTCCGTTTTGCACAGTATTTCACAGTGAACCCTGCTTGATATTCTGGATATTTTTAATGTGGAAAAAGACCAGATTTTTAAAAATGGACAGAGAGCATGTTTGAATCGGGGTTTTGGGTTCGTTCCGACTTCATTTCCCGTCTATTCTTCGCCTAAGGCTCTAGCTAGCTCTGATACCATTGTAGGGTTCCTAGGCACACTAGTGAGGTCTCCCAAGCCATCAACCATGGCAATTTCAAAAATTATGGTGCCTACAAACCCTAAACTACGGATCGATAACTAGATGTCTAGGCGAACAAGAACTAGTTAACACTTAACTATTGGGAATACGGAAATACAACCTTTGTAGATCCGTGTGCTCCACCTCCATAGCTCCGCAATGAGGTCCTCTCCGCTGTCCAAGTCAAATCCGGGCTCTAGGATCGGCTTCGTCGGAGAATGGGCAAGCTAGGTCGTCGATGTCCATGCCGAAGATGATCTACGTCGAGGCATCGCTAATCAAGCTCCGACTTCACCAAGTCAAGAAACTTGTGAAGTAAACACACTCTACTACTTGGCAAGAGGTTAGAGGATGAAGAAATAGGAGTTGGGTTAACTTTAGAATCGGATTTCTCACTCATTTCCATCACTTGCCATTGATGGGGCAAGCTTTCTTCACTTGAAGAAATGGAGGAAGAAGAAGAATGTTATGATAAGTCTTGAATTAAAATAAAACAAAAACAATACTTATCATACTTTTAACTCTAGTTAAGTGAAGAGAATTAACTTAGGTTAGTTAAATTGGTTAGGGTTAAGAATATGATAAGAATGAAGACTTAGTCAAAGTTTCAAGAAACTTCAACTAAATCCAAAAAATGCCACCATTTATCTTTCTTTTCCTTTTTCCAAACAAAAGAATAAATAAGAAAGATAAATGAATAAATAAAAATCAAAACCCTAACCCATTCATTACCATGGTTCATTCTTTACACTTAACCAAGTTAGGCATGCATCATCAAACATGATACAAGCAAGTGCACAAAATCATATCGCATATGCAATGCGCACACTCGAGTGAGAAAATCCATTTTAAAGTGAACCAATACTAGTTAATGCAAAGTAATATATCAAATATACAATTACGCATTAAATCATTAAATCAACACTTGATTCAATGATCCGGTCATGTCGCACACAACCGACTAGTATTCAATGTATCGGTTTATCGAATCAACGCTTGAATCGATAACTAGGTTATATCGCATACAACCTTTCGACACATTCATCGCGAGAATGGAATACGGTATCACATACACGCATTATTCTCGGTCCCGCACATATCTCATATGCGCTCCTATTTCGTTTCGCTTGAGCCAGGAAACCTCTGTGTAGGACTCTAAAGACTCGTCAATACGCCGGCAGCAGATGATGATCATATCAAGCATCCACAAGCCGCAAGCGGTCTGCTAAACGTAACGGCCACCCGGGTATTGAGCGATCTGAAGATCGACGAGCAAGCCCGCTCACACTCCAGTGAATCCGACCAGTAACACTACCGTACAGTCCGGTCTGATCGTCTAATATGTCGCATATCTCGCCTAGGGGTGGTAAACGTCAGACCCCAATAGCTCAATAAGTCGTGTCGATATGAGGTCTATAACTGTTCGAGAAACTACTGGTAACACTTACCAGTAAATCTCAGCAACCCTGGCCAGGGATTTCCTGTTATAGCCAATCGAACACAGCGAAACATCAACTCCCTATACCGGGAAGAGACGAATCCCCTCCTATCGCTCATTGCCTCCATGTGACTCGGGACTGTACCCAAAAAACCACCGTTTTGCACGCCCTCTTAGACGTGGTAAGATGGAAATCAAAGCACAGTGGGAACCACACAAGACTCTATGACGATCTCGGGTCAACAGACTACTCTGTACCAGTGTCACCAGAGAACTGCCATCTGACGTGAGGTATAATACCATCTGGGAGTTCTCGGCGAGTCCGTCCAGTGTACCCAGTCTCTACTGAGCACCCGTATATCATCTCTGATGTCAAACACCAATGGATATGGGATCATCCATCGCCCATCTGTATGGGTTGAGAAGGTATACGCTAGTCTACTCTGGTATATCGATGCCCCGTCTCGATCCACGACTAGGGACTTTGAAGGATGTACTTATGGACTACCATGTCCCCACTAGTTTGATCCGCATCATAGTCCAGGTAGTCAAGTACAGATCCTGAGGGCTTTACCAACATGTAACAGAGAGACAATCAGTATACACGTTAAGGTAAAGTTCAACCAGATAGCATACTATCATGTCAGAGCAAGAAAGTCCTCCCTATATATGTCCAGCATCCACTACAATATACATCCTATATACAGTAATGGCCTCTAGGGCATACATATAACTAACAAAGACAAGATCAGGTTAATGCTGCATTCCAGCAAAGACCGGAGGAATGATCCATACTCTTCCACCTACAATCCCGGTTGGAGGAACCACCCAATTTTCGTCTGGAATCAGAATCAGAATCAATTCCAAGGCAACAATTTCCAAAGGCCCCCTCCGCCGCAATAACAAGCGCAACAACAAACTCAATTTCAGCAGCCCTTCCAACCCTAACCTTTTCAAAATCAGACGAACAACTTTGCACCCAACAATTGTTTTCCCCAAAACAACTTTGTTCCGTCAAACAACGATAAGGTTTCCTCGCTTAAACGAAGTCTGGAGGCGTTCGTCAAACAATCGACTCAATCCACCGCAAACATCCAGTCTTCCATTCAGTCCTTAGTACAACACACTGCGCTCACGGGCAAAGCATCAAAACCATCGAGGCCCAGATTGCACAACTGAATGCGGCCTTAAGCGAGCGAGAGAAGGGGAAGCTCCCGTCCCAACCACTCCCAAATCCCGGTCACCCACAGAATGTACATGTTGCTCTTGAACAACAGAATCATAATGTGAGTGCCGTGACCACATTGAGATCAGGAAAGATGCTACAAAACAACATCGGCACACGGATCAATGATGACACCCCGGCCGCTTCTTCTTCTACTACTTCTTCTTCTTCGTCTCCTGCTTCTTCGTCTTCTGAGCCTATTCTCCGTTCTTCACAAGGCTCTCCTTCCTCTTCTTCTGATTTGAATGGATCCACTTCTCACTCCACGAAAACACCTGTTCTGGGATCCGTTCCTACTCCACAATCTCCTCCACAAGCATTAGACTCAACCAATTTTAAAAACGTCCCATTTCCAAACCGGTTGAGGTCTAATAAACAAAATCCTCAAATGGAGAAGATTCTGGAGTTATTTAAGCAGGTTAACATTAACATTCCTCTTTTAGATTCCGTCCAACAAGTCCCATCCTACGCGAAAATCTTAAAGGACTTGTGCACGAAAAAGAAGAAGTCTCAGGTACCAAAGAAAGTTTTCTTGGCTAGTGCTGTGAGTGATGCTCTTACCCAATCTTTACCACAAAAACGGAAGGACCCTGGCTGTCCTACGATTTCTATTACCATTGGGGATAAGAACATCAACCACGCACTATTAGATCTTGGTGCCAGTGTTAACCTGCTTCCGTACTCAGTATACGAGCAATTAGGCGTAGGAGAGCTGAAACCCACACACTGTACTCTCCAAATGGCCCGACCGATCGATCACCCATCCTAGGGGTGAGCTAGAGGATGTGTTAATCAAAGTCGGGGACTTCATATTCCCCGTTGACTTCATTGTATTAAACACACAGCCTCTAGCTAACCCCCGGAATCAAATTCCGGTGACACTCGGTCGCCCATTCCTTGCAACCTCAAATGTTGTGATCAATTGTCGCAATGGTTCGATGAACCTCTCTTTTGGAAACATGACAATTGAACTCAACATTTTAGGTTGGGGAATCAGCCCTCCGAACCTAATGCTCATATACTGGACGTCTGCTCGATCCAGGAGATCACCCCTGAAGAGTGTGAATTCGAGGAGTTTCTGTTCGATCATGCTAACCTTAACGCCACTAGTGCGTTCCTCCTCGAACCTGCTGCTGTTTCTGCGCCCGACAACGACTATGAGTGTTTCACGTTCTTGAACGATCTTAGCAGCTCGCAACCCGAGTTTGAATCCTTCGAATTTCCGGATGAGTTACCTGAACCATCCGACTCGGTCACTTACACTCGTTTTGAACCTTTGCTGGAGTCCTTTGAGTTCGAGACCTCTGCACCAATCTTGCCTTCAATCGTTTCACCTCCGACGCTCGAACTCAAGCCTTTGCCGTCTCACCTTAAGTTCGCTTACTTAGGTGAGAACGAGACCCTCCCTGTCATCATCTCGGTTTCTCTAGCTCCAGAGCAAGAGAAAGCCCTTCTCACGGTCTTGCACAGCAACAGGCAAGCTTTTAGCTGGTCCATGGCGGACATCAAGGGGATTAGTCCCGTGATCATTGAGCATCACATTCATCTGATGGATGATGCCAAACCAGCCCGGGATCCACAAAGACGGCTCAATCCAGACATGAAAGAGGCTGTGAAGAAGGAGATCGTAAAATGTCTAGATAGTGGTATCATTTACCCTATCTCTGATAGCCAGTGGGTGAGCCCCATTCATGTTGTCCCCAAGAAGTCGGGCATCACGGTCATAACCAACGAGGCGAATGAGTTAATCCCTACTCGTACCCAAACTGGGTGGCGAGTATGCATTGATTACAGAAAACTCAACGCCGCAACGCGGAAAGACCACTTTCCGCTACCTTTCATTGACCAGATGCTTGAACGATTGGCCGGACACGAGTACTACTGCTTTCTTGATGGCTACTCCAGCTATAATCAAATTCCCATCGCCGAAAAAGACCAGGACAAGACCACTTTCACTTGTCCTTTCGGCACGTTTGCATATCGTCGCATGCCCTTTGGGTTATGCAATGCGCCCGCTACCTTCCAGCGGTGTATGATGGGAATCTTCTCAGACACGGTGGAAAAATTTCTGGAGATCTTCATGGATGATTTCTCCATCTTCGGCGATTCCTTCAACGAGTGTTTGCTGCATCTTGACGCTGTCCTTACCCGATGTAAGGATAAGAATCTCACTTTGAATTGGGAGAAGTGCCACTTCATAGTGCGCGAAGGTATTGTCTTAGGACATATCATCTCGCAAAATGGCATAAAGGTTGACAAAGCGAAGATTGAGGTCATTTCCAATCTCCCTCCTCCCCGATGCGTCAGAAATATCCGAGCCTTCCTTGGCCATGCCGGTTTCTATAGACGGTTCATCAAGGACTTTAGCAAGATTGCTAGGCCCTTGACTCTTTTACTGGCCAAGGATACGCCATTTGACTTCAACTCGAGCTGTGTGGCTGCATTCGAGTCATTGAAAAGCTCACTCACTTCTGCTCCCGTTCTTTCTTCGCCTGACTGGACGCACCCATTTGAGATTATGTGCGATGCATCCGACTTTGCCATTGGTGCTGTCCTTGGACAACACATAAACAAGATGCCGCACGTAATCTATTATGCGAGCCGAACCCTGAACGACGCCCAACTCAATTATACAACAACTGAGAAGGAATTCTTAGCTGTTGTATTTGCTTTAGAGAAGTTCAGGCCCTAACTCATCGGCTCTCCAGTCATTGTCTACACAGACCATTCTGCTCTGCGCCATCTTTTTGTGAAGAAAGATGCAAAATCTCGGTTAATACGTTGGATCCTCTTGCTTCAAGAGTTTGACCTTGTCATTAAGGACAAACGAGGATGTGAAAACGTAGTTGCCGACCATCTCTCACGACTTCCTTCTTCGCCTTCGCTTCCAATTCCGATCAATGACGTTTTCCCGGATGAACAGCTCTTGACAGTATCTTGCAAACCCTGGTTTGCAGATATTGTGAACTATTTGGCCACGGGAGTACTACCGACTGAATGGTCAAGTCAGGACAGACTTCGCTTCTTATCCCAAGTAAAACACTTTTACTGGGACGAACCCTATTTGTTCAAGTACTGTCCCGACCAGATTATTCGTCGGTGTGTCTCTGACGAGGAATTCAAGAGTGTGCTATCATTTTGCCACGATCAAGCGTGTGGCGGGCATTTTGGCCTCAGAAAGACAGCTGAGAAGATCTTGCAATGTGGTTTCTACTGGCCACAACTCTTCAAAGACGCTCATGACTATTGCAAGACTTGCTCCCGGTGCCAACACTTGGGCCGGATATCCCGGAGGAACGAGATGACCGATCTTGGTTGTGGAGATTTTCGATGTTTGGGGGATAGATTTCATGGGGCCGTTTCCCAGCTCTTTCGGGAACTTGTACATTCTTCTCGCTGTTGATTACGTCTCTAAATGGGTCGAGGCTGTGCCCAGCCGGACTAACGACAACAAGGTTGTCGTTAGGTTTCTTAAAGAAAACATTTTCTCCCGGTTTGGGCACCCCCGAGCGATCATTAGCGACAATGGAAGTCATTTCTGCAATAAGACTTTCGAGGCCTTGATGCGGAAATATTCCATTAATCATAAGCTCTCTACGCTCTACCACCCCCAAACCTGCGGGCAGGCCGAAGTTTCAAATCGGCAAATCAAGCAGATACTGGAGAAGACGGTTTCCAAGAACCGTAAGGATTGGTCGCTGAAACTCACTGATGCCCTTTGGGCATTTCGAACTGCTTATAAGACCGACCTTGGCATGTCTCCCTATCGGCTTGTGTACGGAAAAGCCTGCCACCTACCTGTCGAAATAGAGCATCGCGCATTTTGGGCGATAAAGGAGCTGAATCTATCTATCGAGGATGCGGGAAGCCATCGGAAGCTGCAGTTGAATGAATAGAGCGAGCTTAGGGATGAGGCTTACGATAACGCGGTTGTCGTTAAGAATCGAACGAAGGTGTTTCACGATAAACACCTTTTGCGCAAAACTTTCGTACCTGGTCAGCAGGTACTGCTTTACGACACCCGACTTCACTTCCATCCAGGAAAGCTCAGATCTCGCTGGAAAGGGCCGTATTTTGTGCGGAATGTGTATCCGCAGGGCGCTGTGGATTTGGAAAATCCAAAGGACGGTTCATTTTTCAAAGTGAACGGACACCGACTAAAACCGTACCTTAGCGCCGGACCAACAGAGGAGCTCCTGGTCTTACAGGAGCCGGTTTACCCTGCATAATCTTCCTCTGCCTACCTCCAAACTTCGGTTATCCAGCCAAGAACAGTGGACACTGTTCCAAATAAGTTTGGGGGTATGTATATACCATTTTGTACATTTTTGTGGATATTCTTTTTCTTTTTCTTTTTCTTAAAAACAAAATCAATAAACAAAAAAACAAAAAAAAATTGTATCGCTAACCGACAATTTTGACCCTGCAAATGATCTCTTCATGCAATGACAGTGAGGACACTGTCCAGTTTAAGTTTGGGGGTACGCTCGGTACGCATTTCTTACCTTCGCATTCATATGTATATTTTGCATCTGCATATTAAAATCCATAAAATCCATAAAAATCTGAAAAATTCCTAAAAACATAAAAACTTTTTTGTCAAGTTAGCTAGTAGGAGGACTCTGATTCAACATTTCGACGGTTTTGTTTGATAAGATAAGAATAACTAAATCTTATGTTTAGATTTTGAAAACCTGAAAGATAACTCTCCTTTGAAGTTAACTATAGCTGATATACGTCTTTACATCACACTACACGTGTCGTGAGTTTTGGAAATTAGATGACAAGTCTTTTTATGTCTAAAAACTTTTAAATGGATAAATGATTTTCTGAGGATCAAATAGGTTTGTTCGGAAATAAGTAATATCAAGAATAGTTTATGAAGTGAGTGAATATGAAGGAATGTTATTGATGCCTTAATTGGAACTAAGTCTGAAAAATACCCCATCTGGAACTTGATTGGAATGATTACACACCAAAACCCACTAAACACGTCTTTTATCCAAAAAAATAATTGAACTGCCGGCTATATCTCCGTTCGTATTAAATCATCATGATTTTCACGCCCAACTGTCTTTTGTTTGTGGACCTAGGTAACTTGAGTAATTAAGTCCGCTGGGGTGTTTCTACACCTAATGCCCTAAAGCCAACTGGTTTGGGTGCATTGGCCCAAAGCTCGCTAAGAAGCCTAGAAAGTCCAGATTAAAACAAAGTCAAGCAAGTGTTCTCTCCGAGTTAAAATTCCTAACGGTTCTTTGTGTGAGAATAATCTTGATAAAAGACAGGCTTTTATAAAAATTTTAGCGGAGATATGAAGGTCTTATTCTATGATAAAGACTATTGCACGTTCACAGAGGTGTGTATGAAATGAAAACAAGAAAAAGGTGGAGTGAAAAATAAGACCTAGTTTCCTGTTAGGGAAGATAGAAATTCTGAAGTTGAAACCTTACTGGAAAACGAAACTTGAAAAATGCTTAACTCTTTATAAAACTTATGTGATCCTTTCAAAATTCTTATCTAGGCTTTATTGTGTGATATGATGACTTTATTCGATCCTTCTGAAACTTAACGACACTATTTGCACTACACGTAAAGACATATAAAATCTGTAGTTAAATAAGAAGCGAGGTGTGAAAAATAAAGGTTCAATAGTCTAGACTTAGGATAATAGAATTGTTATTTTCTGAAACAAAACTTTAGGGTTTGAATCTTAGTTATTTTACAAAACTAACTTGACCGGATTTTGTGGGTGTAATCCGCTGAAAACCCTCAGGAGACAACACTCCTCCTACTAGGGACACCTAGAGGTTTAACGGCTTGTTGCACATGCTCAGTGCAATCGTGTTCCCTGCGAAAGTGAGGTTAGGAAATTTTTGTGAATAAATTGGCTTTGCTCGGGACGAGCAAATGATAAGTTTGGGGGTATTTGTTCATATCAGATTATTGCATTTTTATACCACCCAATTTTTATCATATTGCTTATCGGTAGGTACTCTTGAGCTGTGTTTGCTAGTCAATTGCAGGATACAGGTTCGCGGCTCTTAACAATAAAATTCATGGAAAAACACGACAAAATCCGGGTTCCTGCCAACCACAGATAAAACACGGATCTCCGCTCTTTATCCGTCTGTTGCCACACACCAGTTTAGGAGACAAAATGGTAAATCAAATGTCATTTTCATGCACAAGGCTCAATGGCAGCACAAGATCCAAGAAATCTACGCGGAGCTCAAGAAAATCATGACAAAAAGATCCATATCCAATCACCTTTTGACATGCTGCAAATCTGGAAGAAATGTGGAGAGATTCTGAGAAACAAAGTGTACCAAAATGATCCAAACATCAACACTAAGAATCACAGAAAATACGAGAAGCCAATTCCCCCAAAACGCCGCGGTTCCACGGCAATAGCAGGCTTAGGCCGCGGAACCGCGGCCGTACTGTGGCAACAGAAGCTGGGCTTTCAGGGGCAGATTGGTCTTTTCATATTTGTTCTGATTGTTGCCCTAGATTTCCTTCTCCCTGCCTATAAATTATCCAGAACCTTGTGAAGCCAAGCGGGGCATAATCTTGTATTTTCTAGGTTTTAGAATACTTGTTCTTCTTCCTCTTCTCATCTCTTCTCCATTGAAAAACTTGTAGTGAGCTTTTGTGAGTGAAGAATGATGAATAAAGAAGTTCATTTTATTATCATACTTGTCTTGCTCTTATGTTAAATGCTTGTAATTTTCATTTGTTAACTTAGTTGTTGTTATTTCTTGTTGTTTCTTTCTTTTCTCTTTTCCTTTATCCTTAAACAACCATGATGCTTACGCTTGATCCTTGCCAAGGTGAGGTCGCAAATAGCTAGTTGTTATCTTCTAATCTCTTTCTTTCTATCTTCCTCTTTTGTTTTATTTTCTTTTCGTTATGATGTGTGAGTAGTTTCCATACTTGTTAGGGTAGGATAAGGGAAGTTTGAGAGAAGGATATATCTCTCACTCTTTCCTTGCCCAACATCTTAAATCGACTCCCGTTAATTGAACCACAATCCGCTCCCTACGGCACCCTATCCTACATGATAGCGGTGATTCCGTAGTGAGACCGGTTGTGGTTGAATTAACCGGAGGTTATGGCTAAGAGCCAAGAACGGACGGACAAGCACCAAAAGGAAGAACTTAAGCGTTGGAAAGCCTAGCTTATACTCGCAAGTTCCTTCCTAGTCGTGCTAATCCCCGTTGTTGCCGATTACCGTAACACCGATATTAAGAGTGGCAACGAAAGAAGTGAGCGACTCCTAACTCAAACTAACCTAATCCTAACCCTAACAAGCTCTCTTTACATATCATTTTAACACTTAGTTAATCACAAACAAATCTGGACCTTCGGACTTAACTCGTTAAAACACATAGAAAAAGATTCCCATCTCCCTGCGGACGACCCGTACTCAACCGGCTAGCTACAAGCGAAACTGTCTTGATTGCGGTAATTAACTAAAACACGCAGAATCTCTCCCAATCATACGCCTCCAGGGAAAAGAGGTTGTTTAATTAAGGAACTTCGCGAAAGCGTTGGAAAATCTCCCTCGAAGTACCAACACCAGCCTGGCTGAAAGGTTAAGCAAGTATAGTGACGTGCGATTAATCCTGACTAGTTCTTCTTTTAGGGTTTGAAGAAGAATTTGACGAAACAGTGGGAGCCATCCTAGTTAGATAAATTAATAAACCAATCTAATCTTGCAAGAGCGCACACTGAGTGTTTCTTTTCTCTCTCTCCAGGTAGCAACCATTTCACGCCCTAATCAAGATAATAAAATGTATCGCTTGACAGATCCGAATTCTTATTCAGGGCTGGGGAACGTCGGTTCGGCTCTAACTTGTGACAACAGTCATAAGTATGAGCAAGAGAAAGAGGATTGTATGGATTCCAAGGATACCCAGTTGAAGAAGAAGCATAGTTTTGCATCTACTTCAGGTGTTCTTGTAATTGAGAACTGCTTTACGGTCAGCCCTACCTCCTGGGTACTTGATACCAGATCAGGATCTCATATCTGTAATATATTGCAGGGACTGAGAAAAAGTAGGAGAGTTGCACCTGGTGATATGTCGCTCAGGGTAGCGAACGGAGCACAAGTTAATGCTGCAGCCGTCGGTGAATATCACCTAGTGTTGCCAAATGGCAATACTATAATTTTGAACGATTGCTACTATGTACCTTCCATGGTTTGCAACATCATATCAGTTTCTTTACTCGATAAATATGGATATAACTTTGTTCTTGATAGAAATATCATGAACATTTACCTTCATAAGGTACTGGTTGCAGAAGGTACACTGTGTAATGGTATCTACGTTCTAAATCAGAATGCAGTTCTCAATATATAAAACACACGCAAGAGGAAGAATTCAGATACGAATGAATCCTACTTGTGGCATTGTAGACTTGGTCATATCGGAGAGAAAAGACTAAGTAAGTTGCATAAAGATGGACTCTTGAATACGTTCGAGTTTTCATCTAATGAAACTTGTCAGTCTTGTCTCAAAGGAAAGATGACCAAATCTCCGTTCACCGGACATGGAGAAAGGGCACCAGAGCTCTTGGGACTCATACACAATGATGAATGTGGTCCGATGTCTATACATGCAAGGGGTGGGTTCTCGTACTTCATCACATTCACTGACGATCTCTCTAGGTTCGGATACGTGTATCTGATGAAACATAAATCCGAAGCTTTTGAGAAATTCAAGGAATTCAGAAACGAAGTAAAGAACCAGACTGGCAAAAATATCAAGATCCACCGATCGGATAGGGGAGGGGAGTACTTAAGCACGGAATTCCTAGATTACTTTAAAGAGAATGGTATTCTCTCTCAGCTTACTCCTCCTTATACACCACAGCACAACGGTATATCGGAGCGGAGGAATCGTACCCTATTGGATATGGTTCGCTCCATGATGAGTAGTGCCGAGTTGCCTCTTTCATTTTGGGGACATGCGCTTTTGACAGCAGCATATCTATTGAATGATGTTCCATCTAAATCAGTGCCTAAGACTCCATTTGAGATATGGAATGGAAAAAGGCCATATCTTAAAAGATTTAAGATATGGGGTTGTCCGGCTTATGTTAAAACGCATAAACCAGATAAACTAGAGGCACGGTCAGTTTTATGTAAGTTTGTGGGATATCCAAAGAATGGTTATGGATATCTTTTCTACCACACCGAGGAACAGAAGGTGTTTTTTGCTCAGCATGCCGTTTTCTTAGAAATAGAGTTTCTTGCATAAGAAATTAGTGGGAGCACGATAAACTGGAAGAAATTCAGTGACCACAAAATGAAACTGAAGATTTGACAGAACCTCAGGATTCAATAACCCCGAACGAACCTCAGCCACTCCACAGATCTGGTAGGATTTCTTATCCGCCCGAGAGATACTACGGTTTTCTCATAGACGGGAATCGAGAGGATTGCATCTTGGAAGAAGATGACCCTGCCAGTTTCAGGTAGGCCATTATCAGTAGGGACTCTGATAAGTGGGTGGAAGCTATGCAATCCGAAATGGAGTCTATGTACACCAATAAAGTGTGGACCTTGGATATTGCTCCACCTGGGGTAAAACCCGTTGGATGCAAATGGATCTACAAAAGGAAACTTGGTGTAGATGGGCGGGTGGAAACCTATAAGGCTAGACTCGTTGCAAAAGGTTTTTGTCAAAGACCTGGTGTGGACTATGACAAAACTTTTTCTCCAGTGGCTATGCTCAAATCCATTCGGATCCTACTTGCCATTGCTTCCTTCCATGACTATGAAATCTGGCAGATGGATGTAAAAACGGCTTTTCTAAACGGCTGTTTGGAAGAGTGCGTTTACATGGATCAGCCAGAGGGTTTTGTAGATAGTGAGAGCAGCGGGAAGGTATGCAAGTTGCTTAAATCCATTTATGGATTAAAGCAGGCATCGCGGAGCTGGAACATCTGTTTTGATGAGGCAATCAAGGAATTTGATTTCATCAAGAACGAAGATGAACCTTGTATCTATTAGAAGATTGTAGGACGAACTGTCATGTTCCTAGTCTTGTATGTGGACGACATTCTTTGGATAGGAAATGACATTCCTATGCTACAATCGGTCAAGCTATTCTTGTCAAAACGGTTCTCCATGAAGGACCTGGGTGATGCCTCGTACATTCTGGGGATCAAGATCTACAGAGATAGATCCAAGAGACTACTAGGACTTTCGCAGTCCAGGTACATAGAGACCGTACTAAAGAGATTTAGTATGGAAGATTCCAAGCGCGGTAATATACCCGCATTGCACGGAATCACCCTCTCCAAGAAGATGTGTCCTAAGACTAACGAGGAGAGGGTTCGCATGAGCACTATACCCTACGCTTGGGCGGTAGGATCTATAATGTACGCGATGCTATGTACAAGACCAGATGTAGCTTACGCGCTGAGCGTGGTGAGCCGGTATCAGTCAGACCCAGGTAAGGACCACTGGACTGCAGTGAAGAACATTCTCAAGTACCTGAGAAGGACTAAGGAGATGTTCCTGGTTTACGGTAATGGAGACCTCAGGGTCGAGTCCTTTACCGATTCAAGCTTCCAGAGTGACAAAAATGACAGCAAGTCTGTCTCGGGTTTTGTGTTTACCCTTAACGGAGGGGCGGTGTCTTGGAAGAGTTCCAAACAGGATACCGTCACAGACTCGACGATGGAGGCTGAATACATTGCTGCAAGCGATGCCGCAAAAGAGGCGGTCTGGATGAAGAAGTTCATTAGTGAACTTTAGGTGGTTCCGTCCATTATTGACCCAATAGGTTTGTATTGTGATAACAATGGGGCTATAGCTTTAGCGAAGGAACCAAGGTCCCATCAGAAATCCAGACACATCTTACGGCGGTATCACCTGATCTGGGAGATCATTGATCGCCAAGAGATCCAGGTACGGAGAGTGGACACAAAAGACAACACGGCGGATCCATTCACAAAGGCCCTTTCTCAAACACAGTTCGAGCGACTTTTTGAGCTATTGGGTATGCGGTACGCCAGCAACTGGCCTTAGAGCAGACGTTGGGTATGCGGTACACCAATTACTGGCCTTTAGTGCAAGTGGGAGATTGTTGGATATGTATGCCTAGAGGACATTATTGTATAGTACTAGTATGTATAATACATTTTGGAAGCTTGGGATATATACACGGGTTTACGACAGTCTTTCTCGATATAGTAGTATGCTACTTGGTTTGTATCTATCTTAATATGTGTATATATTTCTTTTAACATATCGCTAAAAATATATTGATAGAGCCCTTAGGATCTTTGCTTGACTACCGGCGTTGTGATGGCGATCACACTAGTGGGGGCTGGATAGTCTATAAGCACATCCTTATTTTGGTCCCTGGTCGTAGGATTATCGAGACAGGGCATCGATACTCTAGAGTAGACTGGTGCATACGCTTCTCATCCCAGAAGGGGAGATGGTCTGTCCCACCGCCATCAGTATGTCGTACTGGAGATAATATGCAGGTGCTCGTAAGGTTACGAGTACACTGGACAGGACTCATCGGGAACTGTTGGTTGGTATGATACCTATCGTCAGTTAACAGTTCCCAGGTGACATGAGTAGAGCTTAGTCCATTGATTTGACACTGTCACTTCGCCTCAAGTGTGTTCCCACTATTCTTAGATTACTACCGTACCACGGCCCTATTGAGTCGTGCAAACTTGTAGTAGTTGGGTGCAGTCCCGAAGCACTTGGAGGCAATGACGGTTAGACAGGATTCGTCTCTCCCGGTATTGGGAGTTGATATCGCGCTGTGTCTAGGAGAGCCATTACACATAGTCGTCCCTGGCCAGGGCAAGCGAGACTTGCTGGTAGTGTTACCAGTAGATTCTCAGGGTGTTTTGGGCTACACTCCGACACGACTTGTACCGCTATTAGGGGACTGACGTTTACCGCCACCCTAGGCCCGCCATGCGATACTCTTAGACGAACAGATCGGACTGTACGGAGATTGTCACATTCAGGCTCAGTAGGAGTTCGGATGGGTTCACCTCATCAGTCTTCTTATCGGCATCTACCTGGGGACCGTTATGTACAGCTAGTACCGCTTGCGGCCTGTGGTTAAATCCACTGCCAGCGTAGTGTCATGCCTTTAGAGTCCCACACAGAGGGTTACTCGCCTTTGGCCAAAACAGAGTAGAGGTCGCATGGTTTTGCGATGGGGTTCGTTCACATCCGCGCACTTGTGCACGTTTGGTGTCCGGGCAGTTATTACTAGCGGGCTTTAGTTTAAGCCAGATCCTAGTATTTGTTTTGGGATTAGTTTTGTCTCAGTGTATTCGTGTTCCTCGGAACACGGATGCGGGTGTGTATGCATAGTTGACAGAGGCAGAGGCAGAGGATTCTCATTAGGGTTGTTGACCATTTAACTTTGATTGACTTGTTGACCATTTGATTTTGGTTGACTTGTTGACCGTTGACTTTTTCCAAACCCTAATGAGAATGAGGAATATGGTTAATAATATTAATTAAGGATAATTGTGCCATGGTTAGGGTTGTTGACAATTTGACTTTTGTTGACTTGTTGACTTTGTTGACTGGTTGACCATTGTGGTCTTGTTGACCATCATCATTTCATTTCAATGATACTTCTTGTTCTTTGCAAAATGCATTAAATGAAGGTAATGATAGTGGTCATTCATAAACTAACTATCACAATTCTTAATTATTATTATTGTCATCATTATTCCAAAAGATGTGAGCATGGTTGCATTATGAGAGCTCATTCTATCATATTATTTCTCTCTCTTGAAAGAAAGCTCTCCCTCTTCCTCTCTCAAAGTTCAAGTGTTCCAAGAGTTGTAAATCATGAACTTTTGAGACAAAACCACCATAACTCTTCTCTACTCATTCTAAGGTTCTAGGTTTAACAAACCAAGCACCTTAGTTATCTCTAGGTTGAGATAAGAGCTCAAGTTCGAGGCCCTCGGGTGGATCCATCTACGGCAAAGAGGAGACGACGAGGAGGAGCTGTTCAAACCACTACAAGAACCAAGCAAGGAGGAGAACCACAAAAAGAAGAGAAGGAGTTCAAGACCTAGGTATAACCATTTTACATAGTAGCTAAAACTTGTAGTTTATTTGTTAGTTTTTGTTTAGCAACGATCCTTCATGGATGGTCCATGTTACCTAGTGAGGAAAATTTTGATTTTTACCTATTCCGCCTCCCCGAAAGAACCGGGGTGGGTAACGTGGACCTAATAGATAATTCATGCCGATGTGAGACTCATAACAGGTCGAGAAACTACTGATAACACTTATTAGTAGATCTTCATATCAGCCCTGGCCAGGGACTTCCAGTTATCGCCAATCGAGCATAGCCCAACATCAACCCCCAATACCGGGAGAGACGAAACCCGTCCTATCACTCATTGCCTCCATACGACTCGGGACTGTACCCAAAATCCACCTGTTTGCATGACTCCTCTTGAGCATAGTAAGGAGGAAATCAAAGCACAGTGGGGGCCGCACAAGACTCTATGATGATCTCGGGTCTACAGACTAACCTGTACCAGTGTCACCAGAGGACTGCTATCTGACGATAGGTATACTACCACATAGGAGTCCTCGGCGAGTCCTGTTTAGTGTACCCAGTTTCCACTGAGCACCCGTATACCATCTCTGATGTCAAACACTAATGGATGTGAGATCATCCATCACCCATCATATGGGTCAAGAAGCGTATACGCTAGTCTATTCTGGAATATTGATGCCCTGTCTCGATATTCCCTCGACTAGGAACAATTGAAGGATGTACTTGTGAACTACCCTGACCCCACTAGTATGATCTACATCATAGTCCTGGTAGTCAAGTACATATCCTAAGGGCTTTATCAACACGTGAGAGCACGACAGTATCACAATGCAAGTCTACATGTTAAGATAAAGGTAACCAGATAGCATACTATCATGTCGAGCAAGAAAGTCCTCTCTATATATATCCAATCATCCACTATAATATACATCATATGTACAATAATGGCCTCTAGGGCATACAAATAACTAACACACACGCACATATGCACACACGGGATATGTTTGGGTGTATATGTTTATATGTATATATATGTGTGTGTGTGTGTGTGTGTGTGTGTATTGCATTGGTACGTATATATATATATATACATATACGTATACATGGGTGATGAGGATAGTATATGATACTTGGAGATGAGTCGATGTGATTGGGCATGATGCCGTGAGATCGCTGATGTGACTTGGGTCGTATTATGAGATACGACATGATATTTTAGCGGATCGTTGAGAGATGTGTTTCCATATACACGTGGATATATATTGTTAGTGATATGTATGCCTTAGAGGCCATTACTGTACATACGATGTATATTGTAGTGGATGCTTGGACATATATAGGGAGGACTTTCTTGCTCGACATGATAGTATGCTATCTGGTTGCTCTTTATCTTAACATGTGCTTTGATTGTCTCTATGTTACATGTTGATAAAGCCCTTAGGATGAGTACTTGACTACCAGGACTATGATGCAGATCATACTGATGGGGACAGAGTAGTCGCTAAGTACATCCTTCAAATGTTCCTAGTCCTAGGAGTACCAAGACAGGGCATCGATACTCCAGAGTAGACTAGCGTATGCGCTTCTTGACCCATATGATGGGCGATGGATGATCCCATATCCATTGGTGTTTGATATCAGAGAAGGTATACGGGTGCTTAGTAAAGACTGGGTACACTGGACAGACTCGCCGAGAATTCCCAAATGGTATTATAACTCACGTCAGATGGCAGTTCTCTGGGGACACTGGTACAGGTTAGTCTGTAGACCCGAGATCGTCATAGAGTCTTGTGTGATTCCAACTGTACTTTGATTTCTATCATACCACGTCTAAGAGGGCATGCAAAACGGTGGCTTTTGGGTATAGTCCCGAATCACATGGAGGCAATGAGCGATAGGAGGGGTTTCGTCTCTCCCGGTATAGGGAGTTGATGTTGCGCTGTGTTCGATTGGCTATAACTGGAAATCTCTGGCCAGGGTTGCTGAGATTTACTGATAAGTGTTATCAGTAGTTTCTCGAATAGTTATGGACCTCATATCGACATGACTTATCAAGCTACTGGGGTCTGACGTTTACCACCCTTAGGCGAGATATGCGACATATCAGATGAAGAGACCGGACTGTACGGGAGTGTTACTGATTGGATTCGCAGGAGAATGTACAGGCTTGCTTGTTGATCTTTTGATCGCTCAATACCTGGGTGGCTGTTACGTTTAGCTGACTGCTTGCAGCTTGTGGGTGTTTGATATGATCATCACCTACTGCCCGCGTATTGACGATTCTTTAGAGTCTTACACAGAGGTTTCCTGGCTCAGGCAAAAAGGAGTAGGAGCACATATGTGATATGTGTGGGACCGAGAATAATACGTGTATGTGATACCGAATTAGATTCTCGCGATATGTGATATCGGCCGGGTATATGTGATATAGCCGGGTCATCGGATCAAGTGTTGATTCGATGAACTGATATAAATTATATTAGTCGGTTATTTGTGAAATAGCCGGATTATCGGATCAAGTGTTGATTCGATAATTTAATGTATAATTATATATTTGATATATTATATTACATTAACTAATATTAGATAACTTAAGGATTCTTTTTCTCACTTGGATAATACATTGATATATATGTGATATATGTTAATTGTATTATTTTATTTTGTTACAATAAATATTGTATATGTGATATATAATATTGTAACATGTTATGGTTACAAATTCAACATGTTTTGTGGAGTTTAAATGTGGTTAGGGTTTGGATTAGGGTTAAGCTTGCATGCAGCTTTCAAGAAGCTTCTTGAAGCTTTGACTTTGACTATTGATATTTTGTGTAGATATTTCTTAACCCAACCCAAACCCTTTACCATTGTTAGTTCTCTACAAGGGTTAAGTCTTCATTCTTAACTCATGATTGCAATTCTAACCACACACAAGTTTTCTTTATTCATCACAAAGTAATTTCTTCTTCTTCTTCTTTTGAGAAAAGCTTTCTAGCTTTTTCTTATGTGATGATTTTGAGTGAGAAATTAAAAACAAATGAGAGCTAAATTCCTAGTTCATCATTCTCATCTATTCTAGCCACTTAGATTAGGGTGTTTGCTTTGCTATTAGTAAAGCAAGAGCTTGGGCTTGAGTTTTTTCAAGGTAGATCATCTTTGTTGTTGAAGATCGGAAGCAAGCTTGCATCTTTCTCTTCATGGAGCCTCTCTTGAGTCCGGATACTCGATGATCGCCGCGAAGGGACCTCAACACAGAGCTTTAGAAGTGAAGGAACGGACTACAAAGGTTGTAATCCCTAACTCTTAGATGTTAAAGTGTTTAACATGCTTGTTTGCTTAATTCTCTAGTTAAGATCTTGGTTAGGGTTTGTTTAGCACCCCAAAAATTTCAATATGGCATGTGTGATACCTTGCTAAACCTTTCTAAGGTGCTATGCTAACCCTACAGTGGTATCAGAGCCAAGCTAGAGCTTTAGGCGTTGTCTGGATGAAGTTTGAAGTCCGATCGAACCCTGAAACCCCGATACAAACCCCTTCTCTGGAATTTTTTTCAAAAGTTGAAAATTTTCATATTAAAATTACTCAAAAAATCATGCAGAGAATTCTAAGAATTACTGTGAAGTACGAAGCCATAACTCCATCAAGGGACCGCGGAACCGCGGCCAAACCATGCGTTTGGCAGCGGTTCCGCGGCCAACTTTAAGAGTTAAGGGCTAATACTTCAGGGCTTTATTCTTGGGTACTTTTTCATGCTTCTGGGAATTTTTAATTCTACTCAAGTGTTGAGCTTTCCGGGAAATATTGGGAACTCGTTGATTCGATCGGAAAGTTTAACTTCGTTTAAGTTTTTCCGGGTAATTTAGAACATGTTAAAAAGTTCGAACGGATATCAATAACTCACTTTTTCCCCTGCCGGAAAACTTTCAAGTGTTGGATTTTTCCACGAGTTTAAAACTTTCGGGAAATCATGCAAGCGTATCTGTGGACCCTCTAGAAGAACGTAACTTTAACTCGATTATGTGACCGTCAAAACCGCCACTAGAACCCTAGGGTTTGTGGTAGCTTAGCGTTGCCACATGTGAGGCGTTGGTTTAACCCTTCTACGGCTGGTTCATTGGGGCTGTGAGATGTTCTGGGATTTTTGAACTCTGCTCAAGTGTTAAGCTATTTGGGAATTCTTGGGTGTTTGATTATTCGATCGGAAAGTTTAACATTGTCTATTTATTTGAAATGTGATACAATATTTGGAATCCACAAGGAGTTATGAGATAACTAATTTTGAATGTTATAAATCTAGTAGTTTAGTCTCAGATGATCGGTTGCCATGGGATTTTGATGCGATCAAAAGTCCGTCGCAATCACGTAGCGTACGCGGATACTTGCCGAGTAAACTTAATAGATAGCCATGCCCTATAGCCCCGACCAAGTGACTGTAGGAGAACCCCGTCGCCAAAAGCATCCGATCGGGTGCTCGCGGCAGCGGTGTTCCGCCTTAGTGCACTTCGTCGATAGCATCGGGGGTGCGGCCGTCTACTAAAGTTTCCGACGAGCATTCAATCAGGATGTCGGGAATCTTGTTGAATTGCCCGACATGATATTGAAAAGAGTTTTCGATATTGAGACTAAAATGCGGGGTTTATAATTGTTAGGCATGCGATGTCTAAGGAATTCATTTGGTTAGGCATGAGATGACTAAGGTGGTTGCGGATTCCAACTGTTATAGTTTAACACTTTCTTTTCTGCGACCGTAAGCATTGTATTTGGGGTATTGCCGGCTTCGTTGCTATACATCAACGACAATCGGAATACGCATACATACTTATGTTGATGTTATGAGATATTATGTGTTGCTGTGATATGTTATATTGGATCGTCGTGTTTTGAATAGCCGGGGTTTTTTTGTGAGATGAGAGTTTTTCTTTTTCATTCATGTAAAATTCATTGTATGTAATATTCTTTTATTGAGGCACTTCCGGGTTGAGGATGATATCACCATTGTATATTATTTACTTTTCCGCATTAGGATAGACCTAAGGCAGGGAGCACAAGTAACCGGGTTCTAGGGTCCAGTAGGAGACCATCTCGAGGAGTCGAGACTGGGTCTCCTAACTCTAGAATTGGTAGGGTTGCTTGCCGCTCTCTTACGGGGTCTAGGGATGTGGGTTTGGCTATTCATCGCGACCGTGGAATCTGTGTTTTATACAGGCTCGTATTAAAACACGGACCTCCTAGTATATCCAATATTTCATATATGTTCTTCTGCTGCAATGTTCTGTGATGAGATCATATTACTGCCTGAGACAAATGTTTATATTATATATATGAGATATATATTATATATTGTTGCTTTCGTTTCATTTCTGATACTTGTGAAGCATAATAAAATGGGACTTCATTAATGAGATTAATGAAATAAAAGAATCCTAAGGATGTTGTAGAAACTTATTTAAAAACTGGTAGTTCTAGTTCTTGCTTTACATAGCGGTATTCCTTGTAGAATATCCAGCACCTTATTCGATAAGGAAAGAGCCGAGATCCCTTCACCGGGATGACCTCTTTAGTGAAAACTAGCAGATGCTACAAACACGGTTTGTCTTTTGATTGCTTTTATAGTTTTTGCTTTGCATAGTGGTATTTGTGAAATATCTTGCACCTTATTCGATAAGGAAAGAGCCGAGATCCCTTCACCGGAAGTGACCTCTTTAGCAAAACTAGTAAAAGCCTAAAAAACACTCCTTTTCAAAATTCGCTCGATTCAACAACGATATCAAGTTCATTATACAAAGGGTTTTCTTAAAAACCCGTCGTAGACCTCCGTCATTTCAGATAAGTCCTACTTAGTATTCATGCTACGTTTGTTGGCCTGCGTCAAGGCGTAGTGTGCGATAACTGACTAGTATTTATCTGTTTATGCATATGATGCAGATTGGATTAGGGTAGTCGTGCGACTTTGTTGGCCTGCGTCAAGGGTCGTGCGGGTGGGTTTAATTCAATCACGAAAGTACGGATTGAACTTGACTAGCGGACTATGGTTTGTTGGCCTGCGTCAAGGTCATAGGACGCCAGGGATAAAATATTATCGGGAATTTCAAGTATTGAAATTTGCAATGAGATTGCATACCTCTATGAGATAGTTGGATCCCGATACCCACTGCGAGTAAGAGTTACTCCTGGGAGAGTTTTACACATTACAATTAGCCGATCGAGTAGGTGTCTAGAAAGGTGTCAACGGGGTTATGCCTCTGGGAAAACGAGGTTTATTTTAATTAGGTTCGTGCGAAAGCACGGGGAACCTCCCTCAAAGTACCGGCACTGGCCTGGCTGAAAGATTGGCGAACTTGTAGGGTGTAATTAATCCCGGCTAGTCTTTCCTTTTAGGGTTTGAAGGAAGATTTGACTAAAACAGTGGGAGACATCTTGATTAGATATATTAATAACCAATCTATTCTTGCAAGAGCATACGCTGAGTGTTTTCTTCTCTCTCTCTCCAGGTAGCGACCATGTCACGCCTTAATCAAGATAATAATACGGATGTATTGACCGGACCCGCTTATTATACTGAGCTGGGGAACGTTGGTCCCGCTCCAACTTATAATTGTTATAAGACCGAGCAGGAAATAGGGAATTACCAGAATTCCCGTGCCGTCCAAATGAAGAAAGTACATGTTGGTGCATCTTCTTCGGGTGTGTTAATTACCGAGAACCGTTTCTCAGTATCCTTTACGTCCTGGGTATGAGATACCGGATTAGGATCCCGCAAATGTAATTTGTTACATGGGCTACAGAAAGGTAGAGAACTGAGAATGGGTGATAAGTTTCAAGAGTTGGAAATGATGCAAGTGTTGCAGCCAAGTCTGTTGGCAGTTATCACCCTGTATTACCAGAATACATTGATTCTGCACGAATGTTATTAGATACCGAACCTGATATACCACATCATATCAGTCTCTTTATTAGTAAAGAAGGATATAATTTTGTATTGTTGGATAATGTTTTGAACATTTCCTATATCAAGAGTTGATCGGTTCAGGCACGTTATCTAAAACCATAGACGTTCTAAATCAAACCACAGTTCTTAATGTACAGAACACAAACAAGAGGAAGAGTTCAGAAATGAACGAATTCTTCCTGAGGCATTGTAGACTAGGTCATATCAATGCGACCCGACTAGATGAAGTTTCATAAAGATGCATATTTAAATTAGTTTGGATTTACATCTTATAAAACTTGCCAGTCATGTCACAAAGATAAGATGACCACAGCTCCATTTATTGGAAACAGAGAAAGAGTTAGTGAACTCTTGGGATTGATATATGATGATATATGATAGTCCCATGTCTACATATGCCAGGATAGGTTCTTTGTACCTCATTACATTCACTGATGATCTCTAAAGATTCAGACATTCCGAACCTTTTGAGATAATCACAGAATATAAGTTAGAAGTAGAGAACCAAAAACAGGTATAAGTATTATGTCCTTTGATGAGATCAAGGAGGAGAATACTTGAGCACGGAATTCATGGACTATTCTAAAGGAGAATGAGATTCTCTCTCAGCATTACTCCTCCGAATACACCACAGCACGTCGGTGTATCGGGGCGGAGCAATTACACCGTATGTGATATGGTGTGCTCTATGATGAGTACTACTGAGTAGCCTATTTTCTTTAGGGTTATGCACTTGAGAAGTTGCAAACCTATTGAATAGGGTTCCAACCAAAACAGATGCCTACTACTCCATATGTGATATGGTGTGGGAAGAGCCCATCTCCTAAAGATGTTAAGATTTGGGGTTGTCCGGCCTATGTCAAAAGCAAAATCCGGACAAGCTCGAGGCAAGGTCAGTTCTGTGGAAGTTTGTTGGATATCCCAAGCATTAGCAAGGGAATATCTTCTACCACACTGAGGAACAAAAGAAGTTTTATTTCTCGGCATACCACTTTTTGAGAAAAAGGGAATTTCTTGTGAAGAAATTAGTGGTCATGAGGTAGAACTGGAAGGAGTTCCACCTATACAAACTGTAGCTGATGATTTGGTAAACCCGGAGGATTCAATAGTTTCCAACGAACCTCAGTCTCTCCGCCGATCTGGTAGGGTTCCTCATCCACCTGAGAGATACTTCGGTTTCTCTATGACAGTGCGAGAGAGGATTGCATCATGAGATGATGACCCAACTAGTTTCGAGTAGGCCATCAGGTGTAGGGGACTCTGTGAGAATGGCTGGATGCCTAGCGATCTGAGATGGAATCCTTATACACCAACAAAGTATGGACTTTGGTTGCTTTATCTGAAGGGTTAAATCCCCATCAGGAGCAAGTATATCTTGAGAAGACTACTTAGTGTACATGGAAAAGTTGAGACTTTCAAAGCTATGCTTAAGTCCATCCAGATCCTACTTGCCACTGCTACATACCATGACTACGATATCTGGCGGTTGGGTGTCAGGACTGCTTTTCTAAATATTGATTTGGAAGAGAGCGTCTATAAGTACACAGCCAGAGGGCTTCATAGACAGTGGGAGCAGCGGAAACGTATGCAAGTTGTTTTATGGGATAAATCAGGCATCGCGGAGTTGGAACATCTGTTTTGATGTAGTAGTCAAAGAGTTTGACCTCATCAAAATGGTAGATGAACCAAGTATATACAAAAAGGTAGCAGGGAGTATGGTGGTGATCCTCGTATAGTACGTGGATGACATACTCTTGATAGGGAAAAAGTTTCCTATGCTACACTCGGTCAATGTCCTCTTATCACAAAGATTCTTCATATAGGATCAAGGTGATACCTCCTAAATCCTGGGTTATTGATCTTTGAGATAGATCTAATTGGATGTTAGAATTCTCACTAGGTGTAGTGAGATGGTATCAATCGATCCTGGGGAGAATCACTGGAAAGGTTCCAGGGTGATAAGGACGACTGAATGTCAGTCCCAGGCATTGTCTTTACCCTCAGTGGAGGGATGGTATGTTCGAAGAGTTCCAAGCTAGATACCGTGACTTACTAGACGATTAAAGGCAAGATACATCGTTACCAAGGATGCTATCAAAGAGGCCGTCTGGATATATATGAGTTCATGAGATGAACTTTGTTCCTACCATTGTGTGACAATGGAGCTGTGGCTTATGCCTAGGAACCCCCGTCCCATCAGAGGTCCAGACATATTCTTAGGCAGTATTGCCTGATCATGGGGACGGTTGATCTCCAGGGGGATCGAGGTTAAGAGAGTAGACATAGAGGACAACAGCGTGGATCCACTCACAAAGGCCTATTTCCCAGAAGAGACTTTTATGGGATGGTTGAGTATGAGATACTTCAACCACATCTGATTCTTGCTCGACATGATAGTATGCTATCTGGTTGCTCTTTATCTTAACATGTGCTCTGATTGTCTCTATGTTACATGTTGATAAAGCCCTTAGGATGAGTACTTGACTACCAGGACTATAATGCAGATCATACTAGTGGGGACAGAGTAGTCGCTAAGTACATCCTTCAAATATTCCTAGTCGTGGGAGTACCGAGACAGGGCATCGATACTCCAGAGTAGACTAGCGTATGCGCTTCTTGACCCATACGATGGGCGAATGATCCCATATCTATTGGTGTTTGACATCAGAGAAGGTATACGGGTGCTCAGTGGAGACTGGGTACATTGGACGGACTCGCCGAGAACTCCTAGATGGTATTATACCTCACGCCAGATGGCAGTTCTCTGGTGACACTGGTACAGGTTAATCTGTAGACCCAAGATCGTCATAGAGTCTTGTGTGATTCCTACTCTGCTTTGATTTCCATCATACCACGTCTAAGAGGGCGTGCAAAACGGTGGCTTTTGGGTACAGTCCCGAATCACATAGAGGCAATGAGCGATAGGAGGGGTTTCGTCTCTCCTGGTATAGGGAGTTGATGTTGCTCTGTGTTCGATTGGCTATAACTGGAAATCCCTGTCCAGGGTTGCTGAGATTTACTGGTAAGTGTTATCAGTAGTTTCTTGAACTGTTTTGGACCTCATATCGACACGACTTATCAAGCTACTGGGGTCTGACGTTTACCACCCCTAGGCGAGATATGCGACATATCAGACGAAGAGACCGGACTGTACGGGAGTGTTACTGATTGGATTCGCAGGAGAATGTACAGGCTTGCTTGTTGATCTTCTGATCGCTCAATACCTGGTTGGCTGTTACATTTAGCTGACCGCTTGCAGCTTGTGGGTGTTTGATATGATCATCACCTACTGCCGGCGTATTGACGATTCTTTAGAGTCCTACACAGAGGTTTCCTAGCTCAGGCAAAAAGGAGTAGGAGCACATATGTGATATGTGCGGGACCGAGAATAATACGTGTATGTGATACCATATTAGATTCTCGCGATATGTGATATCGACCGGGTATATGTGATATAGCCGGGTCATCGGATCAAGTGTTGATTCGATGAGCTGATATAAATTATATTAGTCGGTTATTTGTGAAATAGTCGGATTATCGGATCAAGTGTTGATTCGATAATTTAATGTATAATTATTTATTTGATATATTACATTAACTAATATTAGCTCACTTAAGGATTCTTTTTCTCACTTGGATAATACATTGATATATATGTGATATATATTAATTGTATTATTTTATTTTGTTACAATAAATATTGTATATGTGATATGTAATATTGTAACATATTATGGTTACAAATGCAACATATTTTGTGGAGTTTAAATGTAGTTAGGGTTTGGATTAGGGTTAAGCTTGCATGAAATTTTCAAGAAGCTTCTTGAAGCTTTGACTTTGACCATTGATATTTTGTGTAGATATTTCTTAACCCAACCCAAACCATTTACCATAGTTAGTTCTCTACAAGGGTTAAGTCTTTATTCTTAACCCATGGTTGTAATTCTAACCACACACAAGTTTTCATTATTCATCACAAAGTAATTTCTTCTTCTTCTCCCTTTGAGAAAAGCTTTCTAGCTTTTTCTTATGTGATGATTTTGAGTGAGAAATTGAAAATAAATGAGAGCTAAATTCCTACTTCATCATTCTCATCTATTCTAGCCACTTAGATTAGGGTGTTTGCTTTGCTAATACTTGATTAGTAAAGCAAGAGCTTGGACTTGAGTTTCTTCAAGTTAGATCATCTTTGTTGTTGAAGATCGGAAGCAAGCTTGCATCTTTCTCTTCATGGAGCCTCTCTTGAGTCTGGATACTCGATGATCACAGCGAAGGGACCTCAACATGGAGCTTTAGAAATGAAGGAACGGACAACAAAGGTTGTAATCCCTAACTCTTAGATGTTAAAGTGTTTAACATGCTTGTTTGCTTAATTCTCTAGTTAAGATCTTGGTTAGGGTTTGTTTAGCACCCCAAAAATTTCAATATGGCATGTGTGATCCCTTGCTAAACCTTGCTAAGGTTCTATGCTAACCCTACATATATGTTGATGGTATCAGAATGTACTAGACTTTAGATCAGTACCCCCAATTCAGAATATGAAGATAATGATACCGGATAAATAATGTGCTATATATGATAATTGACCTGTGTTGGGCTAGCCTAGCACCATATGAAGGGTTTGGAAGCATCACATGAACCAAAAGTGGAGTCTTTAGGGTGCTAAGTTAACGAACAAAGAATCGTTCCTAGAATCAATTAGGGTTTCAAATTTTTCACATCATCATATGAAAGAAATGCTAGGGTTTAGAGAGTACAACCTTTGGAGCTCCCTACGCTAGACTCCTCGGCTACTTGGGGTTTGAAAAAGCTCCGCTTGAACTCCTCGAGGTCACCGATGATCTACCCGGAGTCCGCTTTGTCCAAGCTTGCAACTTTATCCGATCAAGTGAACGAAATCAAGCTAACACTCTAAACAAGTAGGCTAGACTTGTGTAGAATGGTATTGTGGTTCTCTTTCTCACTTCAAAATCCAATCTTGATGAGTATATTGCTCACTACAAAGAACTAGAGAGCAAAATGAGAAAGGAAGAAGAAGATGATGGCAATATGAGAAGATGATAAGTTCAACTCTAAAAAGAAAATAGAAAATATATCAATATATATTTTCCTCTTCTCATATCAAACCATGGTTAGGATATAATAGAACTTGAGTTAAAAACACAAAAGGAAAAGCAACCCATGGTCAAATGGTGGGTGAGAATGGTTAGGTCAAGAGAAGAGTGTAGAAACAAATCAATAATGACCATTTTGCTTTTTCCCTTTTGTTTTAAATCAAATGCAATTTAATCCATAAATAAAACCATGGTGTGAGTCTTATATTGCCACCATTTTCATGTATATACAACCATGAAAGATGTATGTATGTATGTATGTGTATATGTACATCCATATGTGCATGAATCAATAAAGAAACTATACATGCATGCATACATCCATCATACTCAAGAAAGGATTTCAAGTGAGAAGCTAATGGTTAAATGATAAATCAACACTTGATTTATCAATCCGGCCATATCACATATGACCCCTACCAGAAGCAAGCCACCCGACCAATATACGGTATCCCATACGCGCATTTTAATCGGGTCCATGCGCATATCGCATACGCGCACCACAACGTTTCGCCTGGACTAGGAAACTCCATTATGGGACTCTGAGACTCGTCAATACGCCGGCAGTGGGTGATGATCATATCAAGCACCCCCAAGCCGCAAGCGGTCAGCTAAACGTAACGGCCACCCGGGTATTGAGCGATCAGAAGAGAACAAGCGAACCTGCTACAACTCCCGTCGAGCCAACCGACAACACTTCCCGTACAGTCTGGTCTCATCGTCTGATATGTCGCATATCAAGTCTAGGGGTGGTAAACGTCAGACCCCAATAACCGATAAGTCGTGCCGATGTGAGACTCATAACGGGTTGAGAAACTACTGGTAACACTTACCAGCAAATCTCTGAATCAGCCCTGGCCAGGGACTTCCCTGTTACGGCCAATCGAGTACAGCGCAACATCAACCCCCAATACTGGGAGAGACGAAACCCCTCCTATCGCTCATTGCCTCCATGTGACTCGGGACTGTACCCAAAAACCACCATTTTGCACGCCCTCATGGACATGGTAAGGTGGAGATCAAAGCACAGTGGGAATCACACAAGTCTCTATGACGATCTCGGGTCTACAGACTAACCTGTACAAGTGTCACCTGAGAACTGCCATCTGACGTGAGGTATAATACCATCTGAGAGTTCTCGGTGAGTCCGTCCAATGTACCCAGTCTCCACTGAGCACCCATATACCATCTCTGATGTCAAACACCAATGGATATGGGATCATCCATCGTCCATCTCATAGGTCGAGAAGCGTATACGCTAGTCTACACTGGTATATCGATGCCCCGTCTCGATACACCCACGACTAGGGACCTTGAAGGATGTACTTATGGACTACCATGTCCCCACTAGTATGATCTGCATCATAGTCCAGGTAGTCATGTACACATCCTAAGGGCTTTACCAACATGTAACTATAAGACAGTTTAAAGAGACTAGTATACATGTTAAGATAAAGTGCAACCAGATAGCATACTATCATATCGAGCAAGAAAGTCATCTCTATATATGTCTAAGCATCCAATATAATATACATCATATGTACAATACTGGCCTCTAGGGCATACATACAACTAACAATCTCCCACTTGCACTAGGGCCATCTGCTGTAGTATCGCATACCGAGCATCCCGAAGAGTCTCTCAAACTGTATCTGGGGAATGGCCTTCGTGTGTAGATCCGCCGTGTTGTTCTTCGTGTCAACCCTCCTGACCTCGATCTCCCGGCGATCAACTATCTCCCGGATCAGGTGATACCGTCTCAGAATATGCCTGGATCGCTGATGGGACCAGGGTTCCTTGGCCAAAGCCACTGCTCCATTGTTATCGCAATACAAAGGTATTGGATGCTCAATGGATGGAACCACTACAAGTTCAGTAATGAACTTCTTGATCCAGACAGCCTCTTTAGCAGCATCGTTGGCAGCGATGTATTCAACCTCCATCATCGAGTCTGCCACGGTTTCCTGCTTGGAACTTTTCCAGCTAACCGCCCTTCCGTAAAGGGTAAAGACAAATCCCGACTGCGACTTAGAGTCATCCTTATCACTCTGGAAGCTCGAATCGGTAAAGGACTCCACTTGGAGTTCTCCATTACCATACACCAAGAGCATCTCTTTAGTCCTTCGCAAGTACTTGAGAATGCTCTTCACAGCTATCCAGTGACTCTCTCCAGGATCAGCTTGATACCTGCTCACTACACTTAGTGAGTATGCAACATCGGGTCTGGTATATAGAATCGCGTACATGATAGAGCCAACAGCCGAAGCATAGGGTATCCCTTGCATGCGAGCTCTCTCCAAATCAGTCTTGGGAGACATCTCCTTGGAGAGAGTGACTCCAGAGATCGTGGGTAAGTTCCCACGCTTGGATTCTTCCACACTAGACCTCTTTAGTATGGTGTCAATGTACCTGGACTGGGACAATCCCAATATCCGTTTGGATCTATCTCTATAGATCCTAATTTCCAATATACAGGAGGCATCACCAAGATCTTTCATTGAGAATCTTTGTGATAAGAAGATCTTGACCGATTGCAGCATAGGAATATCATTTCGTATCAAGATTATGTTGTCCACGTACAATACGAGGAAGACAACCTTACTCTCTGCCACCTTCTTGTAGATACAAAGTTCATCTGGGTTTTTGACGAAATCAAACTCTTTGATAACGACGTCAATGCAGATGTTCCAACTCCGCGATGCTTGCTTCAATCCATAAATGGATTTAAGCAGCTTGCACACCTTCCCGCTGCTTCCACTGTCTACGAAGCCCTCTGGCTGAGTCATGTACACGCACTCTTCTAAATCACCGTTTAGAAAGGAGGTCTTAACATCCATTTGCCAGATTTCGTAATCATGATATGCAGCGATGGCAAGCATGATCCGGATGGATTTAACCATAGCCACTGGAGAAAAGGTTTCGTCATAGTCCACACCTGGTCTTTGACGAAAACCCTTTGCAACAAGTCTAGCTTTGAAAGTCTCCAATTTCCCATCTACACCAAGTTTTTTCTTGAAGATCCACTTGCTCCCAATGGGTTTTACCCCTTCAGGAGCATTTTCCAAAGTCCACACTTTGTTGGTGTACATGGATTCCATCTCGGACCGCATTGCATCCAGCCATCTCACTGAGTCCCCACTCGTGATGGCCTGCTCGAAGCTAGTTGGGTCATCATCCTCCATGATGCAATCCTCGCTCCCACCGTCCATGAGAAAACCGTAGTATCTCTCAGGTTGGCGAGGAACCCTACTAGATCGGCGGAGAGACTGAGGTTCGTTGGGAGCTACTGAATCCTCTGGTTCCACTAAATCTTCAGTTTGAGTTTCTGTTCCTGGAACCTCTTCCAGCTCTACCACTTTGCCACTAATTTCTTTTGCAAGAAATTCCTTTTCCAAAAAGGTGGCATATTGAGAAACAAACACTTTTTGTTCTTCAGCTTGGTAGAAAAAATATCCTTGGGAATTCTTAGGATATCCCACAAACTTGCAAAGAACTGACCGTGCCTCGAGTTTGTCTGGATTTTGCCTTTTAACATAGGCCGGACAACCCCATATCTTAACTCGTTTAAAATATGGTCTCTTCCCACTCCATATCTCATATGGTGTGGTAGGTACAGATTTAGATGGAACTTGATTCAATAGGTTTGCTGCTGTTTCTAGTGCATATCCCCAGAAGGAAATAGGTAACTCAACTGTGTTCATCATAGAGCGCACCATATCTAATAGGGTGCGGTTCCTCCGTTCTGATACACCGTTGTGCTGTGATGTATATGGAGGAGTCAGCTGAGAGAGAATCCCATTCTCTTTTAGGAAGTCCAGGAATTCACTGCTCAAGTATTCACCTCCTCGATCAGATCGAAGGACTTTAATACTTTTTCCGGTTTGGTTCTCGACTTCTTGTTTATATTCTCTAAATTTCTCAAAAGCTTCTGATTTGTGTTTCATCAGGAACACATATCCGAATCTAGGGAGATCGTCATTGAATGTAATGAAGTACGAAGAACCATCCCTGGCATGTGTAGACATGGGATCGCATACATCACTATGTATCAGTCCCAAGAGTTCGGTAACTCTTTCTCCGTGTCCCGTAAACAGAGTTTTGGTCATTTTGCCTTTGAGACATGACTGGCAAGTGTCATAAGATGAAAATTCTAACGGTTTCAAGTATCCATCCTTATGCAACTTAGCTAGCCGTGTCGCATTTATATGACCGAGTCTACAATGCCACAAGAAGGATTCGTTCAGTTCTTAACTCTTCCTCTTGTGTGTGTTTTTTATGCTCAGAACTGTTGATTGATTTAGAACATAAATGCCATTGCATAACGTGCCTGATCCAACCAACTTTTGGTTACGGAAAATGTTCATAACATTATCCTGTAATACAAAATTATATCCCTCTTTACTCAACAAAGAAACCGATATAATGTTGCATATCGGGTTCGGCATGTAATAGCATTCGTTCAGAATCAATGTATTACCAGTCGGTAATGCAAGGTGATATTCCCCGACAGTCTTAGCTGCAACAATTGCACCATTTCCAACTCTTATGTCTTTATCACCTTCTCCAAGTTCTCTACCTTTTCTAAGCCCATGTAACTGATTACATATATGGGATCCTGACCCGGTATCTAATACCCAGGACGTAGGGCAAATGGAGAAACAGTTCTCTGTAACGAACACACCCGAAGAAAATGCATCAACATGCACTTTCTTCATTCGGGTGGCATGGGAATCTTGGTATTCCCCTATGTCCTGTTCAGTCCTATAACTCTTATAAGAAAGAACGGAACCAACGTTCCCCAGCACAGTATAACATGCGGGTTCGGTCAATACATCCATATTATTATCTTGATTAAGGCATGACATGGTCGCTACCTGGAGAGAGAGAGAAGAAAACACTTTAGCGTATGCTCTTGCAAGATTAGATTGGTTATTATCTTATCTAATCAGGATGTCTCCCACTGATTTTTATCAAATCTTCCTTCAAACCCTAAAAGGAAAGACTAGCCGGGATTAATTACACCCTACAAGTTTGCCGATCTTTCAGCCAGGCCAGTGTCGGTACTTTGAGGGAGGTTCCCCGTGCTTTCGCACGGACCTAATTAAAGTAAACCTCGTTTTCCCAGAGGCGTAACCCCGTTGACACCTTTCTAGACACCTACTTGATCGGCTAATTGTAATGTATAAAACTCTCTCAGGAGTAACTCTTACTCGCAGTGGGTATCGGGATCCAACTGTCTCATAGAATGTATGCAATCTCATTGGAAATTTCAACACTTGAAATTCCCGATAATATTTTGCCCCTAGCAGCTATATGACCTTAACATAGTCAACAAATCATAAGTGCTAGTCAAGTTCAACCCGTCATTTCCCGATTGAATTAAACCCACCCGCACGACCCTTAACATAGTCAACAAAGTCGCACGACTACCCTAATCCAATCGCATCATATGCATATACAGATAAGCACTAATCAGCTACCGCACACTACGTCTTAACATAGTCAACAAACGTAGCACGAATACTAACTAGTACTTATCTGAAATGACGGAGGGCTACGACAGGTTTTTCTGAAAACCTATTGCGTAATGAACTTGATATCGCTGTAGAATCAAATGAATTTTGAAATGGAGTGTTCTTGAGGCTTTTCTAGTTTTGCTAAAGGGGTCACTCCCGGTGAAGGGATCGTCAGCCCTTTCCTCGTCGAATGAGGTGCGGGATATATCATATATATCACGGTGCAAAGCAAAACTCCAAAAGCAATCAAAAGCAAACCGAGTGTTGTAGCATCTGCCAGTTTCGCTAAAGAGGTCACTCCCGGTGAAGGGATCTCGGCTCTTTCCTCATCGAATAAGGTGCAGGGTATATCATATATACCGGTATGCAAAGCAAAACTGCAGCTACCCTTTTTATTTGAAAATTTGATTCTACAACATCTTTTAGGTTTTTTTTCTTTCATTAATCACATTAATGAAGTCCCATCATTTAAGTCACCTATACATCATAGATAAATACGACGTACACTTATGCCATCCGCATTCGCTTCGATGTCCCCTCGTGCACCGTTAGGTTAGATAACTAACGACAGAGCAGGGCAGGGCTAGTGCGGGTGTAAAACATAAGTAACATCTATATAATATATCATATATACTCTATACTGTATCCATCACAACATATCAAATGATCACATCACAGATATCGCAGCAGAAACATAGATATAATGTGGGATATACTAGGACGTCCGTATTTAGTATTTAGCCAAAATAGAAAATACGGATTCCACAGTCGCGATGAATAGCCAAGCCCACACCCTGGACCCCTACGAGAGCGGCAAGCGACCCTACCAATTCTGGAGTTTAGGAAACCCGGTCTTGACTCTTTGAGATGGCCTCCTACTGAACCCCAGAACCCGGTCACCTGTGCTCCCCTCCTTGGGTCCATCCTAATGCGGAAAAGTAAATAATATACAACACAGGTGGCATCGACCTCAACCCGGAAGTGCCCCAAATAAAAGAATATTACATTACATTTGAATTTACATGAATGAAAATATAAAACTCTCATCTCACATAAAAAAACCCCGGCTATTCAATCGCGACAATCCTACACATCATATCTCAGCAACACATAATATCTCATATCATCAACGTAAGTAAGTATGCATACCCCAATTGTCGTTGATGTATAGCAACGAAACCGGCGATATCGACATACTACACTTACGGTCACAGAAAAGAAAGTGTAAAACTGCAATATCTGGAATCCACATTCTCTTTAGACATCATAAATGCGAAATATCACATACCTCGTATTTCGTGTCTTATAATATGAATTCCACACATTGCATCACATTCTAGATAATTAGACAGTATTAAAGTTTTCGAACGAACGATCAAATACCCAAGATTCACTAAAGCTCAACACTTGAGCGGAGTTCAAAAACCGGAGTGTGACACAGTAGTAGCGGTCCAGCCGTAGAAGGGTCAAGCCAACGCCTCACATGTGGCACGCCGTACTGCCCCAAACCCTATGGTTCAAAGGGCAGTTCAAGATGGTCACATAATCGAGTTAAGGTTTGTTGTCTTCTAGAGGGACCACCACAAAACTTGCACGTATCTCCAAAATATTTAAACCCCGTGAAAAGTGAGCAAATGATACTCGTTCAAACACTTCAATACTTTCTAGATTTACCCGGAAAAGCTACGAAATCAAAATTCCGATCGAACTGTCGAGTCCAAAACCATCTCCAGAATTTTCAGCACTAAATTCAGATTAAAAATATCCTAAAAAATATACAAGCAGAATCCAGCATTACTGTAAAAAAATTATTCAGTGAATGATATGTACGGCCGTGGAACCGCGGCCTAAGCAAGCTTAGGTCGCGTTTCCGCGGCAAGATTAACCGTTCATTAAAAAATTTTATACCGTAATTCTTATATTTTCCTGCTGAATTTTTTACATATTTTTAATTCTGAAAAACAGCAGTTTTTAAAAAATGTCCAGAGAGCACTTAAAAAACCGTATTTTCGGTTCGAACGGAGTTTTAACTTCGTTAAAGTGTCGCCTAATGTTTTAGGTCGGCTCTGATACCAATGTTGGGCTATCCTAGCACCATATGACGGGTTTGGAAGCATCACGTGAACCAAAAGTGGAGTCTTTAGGGTGCTAAGTTAACGAACAAAGAATCGTTCCTAGAATCAATTAGGGTTTCAAATTTTTCACATCATCATATGAAAGAAATGCTAGGGTTTAGAGAGTACAACCTTTGTAGCTCCCTATGCTAGACTCCTCGGCTACTTAGGGTTTGAAAAAGCTCCGCTTGAACTCCTCGAGATCACCAATGATCTACCCGGAGTCCGCTTTGTCCAAGCTTGCAACTTTATCCGATCAAGTGAACGAAATCAAGCTAACACTCTAAACAAGTGGGCTAGACTTGTGTAGAATGGTGTTGTGGTTCTCTTTCTCACTTCAAAATCCAATCTTGATGAGTATATTTCTCACTACAAAGAACTAGAGAGCAAAATGAGAGAGGAAGAAGAAGATGATGGCAATATGAGAAGATGATAAGTTCAACTCTAAAAAGAAAATAGAAAATATATCAATATATATTTTCCTCTTCTCATATCAAACCATGGTTAGGATATAAATGAACTTGAGTTAAAAACTCAAAAGGAAAAGCAACCCATGGTCAAATGGTGGGTGAGAATGGTTAGGTCAAGAGAAGAGTGTAGGAACAAATCAATAATGACCATTTTCCTTTTTCCCTTTTGTTTTAAATCAAATGCAATTTAATGCATAAATAAAACCATGGTGTGAGTCTTATATTGCCACCATTTTCATGTATATACAACCATGAAAGATGTATGTATGTATGTATGTGTATATGTACATCCATATGTGCATGTATCAATAAAGAAACTATACATGCATGCATACATCCATCATACTCAAGAAAGGATTTCAAGTGAGAAGCTAATGGTTAAATGATAAATCAACACTTGATTTATCAATCCGGCCATATCACATATGACCCCTACCAGAAGCAAGCCGCCCGACCAATATACGGTATCCCATACGCGCATTTTAATCGGGTCCATGCGTATATCGCATACGCGCACCACAACGTTTCGCCTGGACTAGGAAACTCCATTGTGGGAATCTGAGAGTCGTCAATACGCCGGCAGTGGGTGATGATCATATCAAGCACCCCCAAGCCGCAAGCGGTCAGCTAAACGTAACGGCCACCCGAGTATTGAGCGATCAGAAGAGAACAAGCAAACCTGCTACAACTCCCGTCGTGCCAACCGGCAACACTTCCTGTACAGTCCGGTCTCCTCGTCTGATATGTCGCATATCAAGTCTAGGGGTGGTAAACGTCAGACCCCAATAATCGATAAGTCGTGCCGATGTGAGGCTCATAACGGGTCGAGAAACTACTGGTAACACTTACCAGCAAATTTCTGAATCAACCCTGGCCAGGGACTTCCCTGTTACGGCCAATCGAGCACAGCGCAACATCAACCCCCAATACCGGGAGAGACGAAACCCCTCCTATCGCTCATTGCCTCCATGTGACTCGGGACTGTACCCAAAAACCACCGTTTTGCACGCCCTCATGGACGTGGTAAGGTGGAGATCAAAGCACAGTGGGAATCACACAAGACTATATGACGATCTCGGGTCTCCAGGCTAACCTGTACAAGTGTCACCTGAGAACTGCCATCTGACGTGAGGTATAATACCATCTGGGAGTTCTCGGTGAGTCCGTCCAGTGTACCCAGTCTCCACTGAGCACCCGTATACCATCTCTGATGTCAAACACCAATGGATATGGGATCATCCATCGCCCATCTCATGGGTCGAGAAGCGTATACGCTAGTCTACACTGGTATATCGATGCCCCGTCTCGATACACCCACGACTAGGGACCTTAAAGGATGTACTTATGGACTGCCATGTCCCCACTAGTATGATCTGCATCATAGTCCAGATAGTCAAGTACACATCCTGAGGGCTTTACCAACATGTAACTATAAGACAGTTTAAAGAGACTAGTATACATGTTTAGATAAAGTGCAACCAGATAGCATATTATCATATCGAGCAAGAATGTCATCTCTATATATGTCCAAGCATCCAATATAATATACATCATCTGTACAATACTGCCTCTAGGGCATACATACAACTAACAACCCGTACCCCGATTTGGGATGTCGTACGATAGATTTTACCGTACGAAGTATAAATATGATGATTGATCCGCACTCTTGACTCGAGGATGTCGTATTATATATTTTACCGTACGCGACGCTATTGAGGCGGGATCACCGAATATTAGATATATCGACTCGGACTTAGGTGGTTTTCCTTGCCGTTTGATTAATCTCTTAGCCTTGTCCTGTAGTTACTTAGTAGATGTTAGACTGGGCTCGAGTCATACTTATTTCTAAAACTAACGAATCGTGAGTATTTCAAAGACAGGCCGAGAGATACAACGGATATTTCAAAGGACGTACCTTTTCTTAAAAGCACCGTAGCCCCTATTTTCTAAAAACCACGATTCGTGCGATTTCAGACACCAAAAACTGTATGACTCGTATATAGGAATGTATATTTCTTTATTGCTTTGTTTACTATTCATTTTCTGTATATTTTTTCTGTTCGCATCGCATTGCATGCTTAAATGTGTTTCATTGTTATTATGAAACCATGCTGTCAGGACACCAGCACCATTACCGATGATGCGTATGCTCCACGTACACCTGCTTGCCGGCTCACACACATCATCATCGGTAATTTTCATGTCACGTACACAATAGAAAATACCACTTCATTAGTATAAATTGCAAGCTGATAGTTTCGATATAGTACTAGTGCGCTTGCTTTTATATGCTAGCTTAGACATTGCATTTATTACTGTGATACCTCATGCAAGTGTATATTCATTTGTCATGCAATATTATGGGGCTTTATGCCGGTATTCACTGTTTATTGACTTTTGATTATAGGATTCGGATTTTCCATGAGATTTATGGATTTGGAGAAACCGCGAGGATTTTATAAACTCATTATCAATTTCAAAAGATAGAAATTTCGGTTTTCTCGTGATATGATATTTGTGATGTCCACCATGATTTTTCTCGGTTCTCGAGTAGTATCGTACACCCGATTCGAGGTAAGGGGAGGGACCGTCTGCGGGTGCATGGTGGACCCGGTGCGGTACCCCGGGACAAGAAGATCGTATAGAAAGGCGTTGAGCCCGACAGGGGAGCACTACCGACTGGTGATTGTATGGAAACTTGACGGATATCCGGAGGATACCGTTCGGAGTTATGAGAGAGATGGATATGGGCTGATCCTGATCATGCGGATCCCGAGATTTGAGATATTTCGATATCTGTTGTGTCGATGCTTGACACGGATTCTATGTGATTTCGTTGATGATACATCGGTTTTTATACAGAAATCTCACTGAGAAAAGAAAACAGTTTTATTATTTAAGATGTATTCTGTTTTCATTCTTATTGCATTCATACATCAAATATGTGACATGTTGCTACCTGAGGCACTGACATGAGCACTTGATATTACACTTATGTGTAGATGTTTCAGGGTTATATATTGAGGATATATTATGGTATGACCTAGGATTCAGTCATACTTGCGATTTCTTCTCGGTGATGTTTTCTACTCAAGAGTTGGCAACTCACCCCCGTTGTGCCACAGTTTCTTGCAGGTTTTGCCGTACAGGTTTTCTTGGCGGCTTTGCTGGCACATCGCTTCTTTCCGAGTGATTGCTTTGGTATGTGGGTTCACTTGCATCGTGACCACCATTGTATTTTATTTATATTCAGTTGTATCTAGTAACTCCATCAACCAGACTTGTATATTTATTAGACTTAGAAGACCAGTGTATATTCTTTCGACCTTAGAGTCGCGTGCCTGTATTATTATGGTTTTCCTCCGGTTTTCTTGATGATGATGGTTTTCATTCTGAGTTTTGATCCTCGCCCTTTGGCGTTGTATATTATATTGATTGCGTGGTTGTGTCCGCCAATTGGCGAAGAGCTAGCTCCTGCTTGGGGATGACTTTATTCATTATGTATCCTGTTGTACCCGTTTGGGGACAGTTTTTACAATGGAGACTCTGCCGAAATTTTTGGGAAAATAGGATGTTGCTTTAAATGTTTAACCCCACTTCTTTTGTTAAAACCACTTGCTTTAAAACAAGTTTTATTCACTTCTTCTTTAAAATGGTTTAGATTTCTGGGAGCCTTGTCCTGTAGTTACTTAGTAGATGTTAGACTGGGCTCGAGTCATACTTATTTCCAAATCTAACGAATCGTGAGTATTTTAAAGACAGGCCGAGAGATACAACGGATATTTCAAAGGACGTACCTTTTTTTAAAAGCACCGTAGCCCCTATTTTCTAAAAACCATGATTCGTGAGATTTCAGACACCAAAAACTGTATGACTCGTATATAGGAATGTATATTTCTTTATTGCTTTGTTTACTATTCATTTTCTGTATATTCTTTCTGTTCGCATCGCATTGCATGCTTAAATGTGTTTCATTGTTATTATGAAACCATGCTGTCAGGACACCAGCATCATTACCGATGATCCGTATGCTCCACGTACACCTGCTTGCCGGCTCACACACATCATCATCGGTAATTTTCATGTCACGTACACAATAGAAAATACTACTTCATTAGTATAAATTGCTAGCTGATAGTTTCGACATAGTACTAGTGCGCTTGCTTTTATATGCTAGCTTAGACATTGCATTTATTACTGTGATACCTCATGCATGTGTATATTCATTTGTCATGCAATATTATGGGGCTTTATGCCGGTATTCACTGTTTATTGACTTTTGATTATGGGATTCGGATTTTCCATGAGATTTATGGATTTGGAGAAACCGCGAGGATTTTATAAACTCATTATCAATTTCAAAAGATAGAAATTTCGGTTTTCTCGTGATATGACATTTGTGATGTCCACCATGAGTTTTCTCGGTTCTCGAGTAGTATCGTACACCCGATTCGAGGTAAGGGGAGGGACCGTCTGCGGGTGCATGGTGGACCCGGTGCGGTACCCCGGGACAAGAAGATCGTATAGAAAGGCGTTGAGCCTGACAGGGGAGCACTACCGACCGGTGATTGTAGGGAAACTTGACGGATATCCGGAGGATACCGTTCGGAGTTATGAGAGAGTTGGATATGGGCCGATCCTGATCATGCGGAGCCCGAGATTTGAGATATTTGGATATCTGTTGTGTCGATGCTTGACACGGATTCTATGTGATTTCGTTGATGATACATCGGTTTTTATACAGGAATCTCACTGAGAAAAGAAAATAGTTTTATTATTTAAGATGTATTCTGTTTTCATTCTTATTGCATTCATACATCATATATGTGACATGTTGCTACCTGAGGCACTGACATGAGCACTTGATATTACACTTATGTGTAGATGTTTTTGGGTTATATATTGAGGATATATTATGGTATGACATAGGATTGAGTCATACATGCGATTTCTTCTCGGTGATGTTTTCTACTCAAGAGTTGGCAACTCACCCCCGTTGTGCCGCAATTTCTTGCAGGTTTTGCCGTACAGGTTTTCTTGGCGGCTTTGCTGGCACATCGCTTCTTTCCGAGTGATTGCTTTTGTAGGTGGGTTCACTTGCATCGTGACCACCATTGTATTTTATTTATATTCAGTTGTATCTAGTAACTCCATCAACCAGACTTGTATATTTGTTAGACTTAGAAGACCAGTGTATATTCTTTCGACCTTAGAGTCGCGCGCCTGTATTATTATGGTTTTCCTATGGTTTTCTTGATGATGATGGTTTTCATTCTGAGTTTTGATCCTCGCCTTTGGCGTTGTATATTATATTGCTTGCGTGGTTGTGTCTGCCAATTGGCGAAGAGCTAGCTCCCGCTTGGGGATGACTTTATTCATTATGTATCCTGTTGTACCCGTTTGGGGACAGTTTTTACAAAGGAGACTCTGCCGAAATTTTTGGGAAAATATGATGTTGCTTTAAATGTTTAACGCCACTTCTTTTATTAAAACCACTTGCTTTAAAACAAGTTTTATTCACTTCTTCTTTAAAATGGTTTAGATTTCTGGGCTTTTGGCTTACTTGAATTAGGTGGGGTCCTATAGACTTCACATGATTCAAGTGCCAGTCACGTGCTATTTCGGGTAGTGACAAAGTTGTTATCAGAGCGCTAGATTTAATCTTGGTTCGAGTCTAGGTTTAACTATGCGGAGTCTAGGGCGTATATTTATATTCGGAACCTAGGCTTGACCTTACGGAACTTAGACTTGGTCGAGAGGGTATTAGACCCGAACTTTCGTCGTATAGGTTGACCTTGGTTGATGTAGTAGGTGACTTAAGTAGAGTGACGTACCATGTGTATGGTCCGCGGCATACTTACGATACGCTACTCCGTTTAAGAAGCCTTAGGATGTACATTTCTTTGCACAGTATTATATGCATTCCTATGATCTATCCTCATCGATAACGGTTGGTGGTTTTTTACCACGATTGCATAGACAGAGAGAGCTGTGGCTAGAATTGCAGTCAGCATGAGCTCGTCTTGGACGAGGACTGACCAGGGTGAAATTCTGGTGACAGACGATTGCATAGATGTGTCGTTTTATTGTGTTTCTCGTGGACGCGAGCGTTTGATATCTACACCAGATGATCGGGCTACTGCTAGAGGCCGGCTAGAACGTGATGATCGTTGATGCACCGTTTATTCTTGATGATTGAGGCATTGTTTAGCGTGCGGATGAATGATCCAATTGTTGCTGCGACTGATAAGATATCGCCCCAGATGTTGAAGCTATTGCAGCACGAGTTGTACTTAGAGATGTGATAGAAGATCGCTAGTCACCCATGGATAAATGACTAGGACATGTGGTTCGTTTGCATACCCTGATGCGAGGTGTAGGGTTCCTATGAACGACAGTAAGGTTTCGGGACGCATGTTACATGCCATTTTCAAATTTTTGTCATTTTAACGAACCCTAAACTAGAATCGATAACTAGAGAATCATACGAAAACCAAAGTAAACTACTTTACTTCTAAGTGAACTAGAAATACAACCTTTGTAGATCGGTCCTTCACTTCATAAGCTCCTTGTAGTAGTCCCTTCGCTGCGTTGATGGAACTCCCAGACTCTTTCATGGCTTCTCAAGTCGAAAGGAACGTTCTTGCTTGAAGTCTTCGAGGCCGAAGACGATCTACGTCGAGGGGATACTAATTCAAGCGACTACTTCACCAATGAGAGATTAGTGAAGCAAACACCCTATACTAAAGTGCTAATCTAGTAGAGGATGAGAAAGTAGGAAGTGGGCTCACTTTATTTTTATTTTTCTCACAATATTTTCTCTCTATTAGAAAACCCTAGCAAGCTCTTTAGCTCAAGGAAGAAGAAGATGAGCTTAAGAGATGAGAATGAACTAATGAGGTGAGAGAAGGAACCATGGGTGAGTTTGTATCATATACTAACTCATGTAGAGACATAACCATGGCTACATTATAATGGTTAGGTTAATTAATATCTTAAGTAAAACAAAACTAGTTGACTAAGTCAATGCATCCACAAGCTTCATGAAGCTTCATGCATGTGAGCTCATTATCCACTAATTTTGGAATTACTTTAAATACTAAAACCTAAAATTATAATTAGTATGGTGTAAGTCTTATACACCCATGTAGTGTGTATCAACAATCATGATACAAAATAAAACACAATTAATATATATCACATATATATTAAGTGTGCACATGTGAGAATAATAAATGCTTAAGTGAGCTAATATTAATTAATGTAAATTAGTATATCAAATATACAATTATACACTAAATTATCAAATCAACACTTGATTTAATAATCCGGCCATATCACATATAACCGACTAATATAATCTTTATCAACTTATTGAATCAACACTTGATTCGATAACTCGGTTATATCACATATAACCGATCGATACGAAAATCGCGAGAATGAAATGCGGTATCACATACTCGCATTATTCTCGGTCCCGCACATAACACATATGTGTTCCTACTTCGATTTTCCTGAGCCAGTAAAACCTCTATGTAGGACTCTAAAGACTCGTCAATACACCGGCAGTAGGTGACGATCACATCAAGCACCCATAAGCCGTCAGCGGTACTAGCTGGACGTAACGGCTACCCGAGAATTGAGCAATCAGAAGATCAGCAAGCAAGCCCGCTCCAACTCCTGTAAAAGCCTGTCAGTAACACTACCGTACAGTCCGGTCTCCTCGTCTGATATGTCGCATATCAAGTTTAGGGGTGGTAAACGTCAGACCCCAATGACCGATAAGTCATGCCGATATGAGGCTCATAACGGGTCGAGAAACTACTGATAACACTTACCAGTAAATCTTTAAATCAGCCCTGGTCATGGACTTCCCTGTTATGGCCAATCGAGCACAGCGCAACATCAACCCCCAATACCGGGAGAGACGAAACCCCTCCTATCGCTCATTGCCTCCATGTGACTCGGGACTGTACCCAAAAACCACCATTTTGCACGTCCTCTTGAACATGGTAAGGTGGAAATCAAAGCACATTGGGAATCTGTCACGACCCGAAATTGGCACGTGACGGCCCTAATACTACGCAACGTCTACAGGCGTAACGTAGTAAAAGAATGCCAAAACCCAGCAATCTAAACCATCAAAAGTATCAAGAAAGTGATAATAGTATTTTCAAAACCATTAAAATCACAACCCAAATTCTTTAAAGTCTCACCTTTATTCCTTAAAATTTTGGCAGCACCCCCTTTGTAAAATAAGCCCCCAAAATGGGTACAACATAATATAAGTAAAAGCATCCCAAACGGAAGCAAAATCCACGCCCAACGGCGGAAAACAATCACCACAACAGATATACGACGCCGTAGCGAAGAAAGAGACGATATAAATAAAACTGCATACAAACCTCCAAGTCACAAAATGATATACAATATCGTCCTCACACCAAGTCTCTAAATCATACAAGATAATGGTAGATTGAGAGTACATGACATGAGACAACGAAATATAAAACAAGCGACTTTGGATAACCGCAAATCCTACCTAAGCAACACTGCACACTGTCAGGCGAAGCGGTATCCGCAGTAAAAGATGATACGATGGATGGAAAGAACTCTGCCTCTGACTATCCTGAGGAACACCTGCAAAACAATGTGGCACAACGGGGGTGAGTTGCCAACTCGAGAATAGTAAGTAACATATGCTGGTAATCGCGAGTATGCACATACAGCGCGAATCTAACATAAGAATTTAATAGAAATGAATAGTCATATGTAATGCATCAGTCATGAAAGGTACGCTAGCAGGTACTAGTAAACATGAAGTAATAATATGACAATCGGTATGTAATAATCATGTAAGGTACTCTATCAGGTATAATAATACATGAAACAATGCATATAATAGTATGTAAATGTAACAGTCATGGAAAGTACTCTGTCAGGTACAAATAATACATGAAGCAGTGCGTAAACAATAAATGTGGAGTATGGAATAAAACATGTCATTTCCACGGAAATCCTAACCTCGTGATAGGACCAAAATCCAACAAGACAATCCAAATCCCAATTTCCACAAATCAGCCACAAATTGGCTCTCATATCATGTGAATATCATATATCCTGAATGTCCAACATTAAGTAGATTTCACATATCATGTATGTAGAATATCAGTATGTCCCACATATCCTGTATGTACAATATCAGTATATCCCACATATCCTGTGTGTACAATATCAGTATATCCCACATATCCGGTGTGTACAATATCAGTATCAAGTAAGTTTCATATAAGGTGAGTGTCTAACATCGACACCCAAAACATCATGAAACAAGTGTCAAGCATCGACACAGAAATACTGATCTATCAGGTGCTGTCACCACGACTGGCTCCCTGATATCTACCTATCATACACTATATCGAACAGCCCGAGTGCCTAGCTCTGACCCTCCTCTCTCGACGTATCCATACATACATGACTCCCGTCGGTATCCCCACGATAACCGCCGAGTCAATAGTTACTGTCACCGGAGTGTATGGTTCCCCTGCCAGGCTCAATCGGCAAGGTCCATCAATTTTCTTGCCCCGGGGTACCTCCGGGCCCCACCATGTACCCGCAGACGGTGCCTACCGCTCCTCGAATCGGGTATATAATCAGAACCGATAAAACTCATGGTGGCTGCAGAAATATCATATCAAGAGGAACCGGGTTTTTCAAAAAATGCATAATTTCATGAAACAGCCACGGACCTCAAATCCAGAAAACATCAAATAGTGAATACGTATGAATGCATGAATCAATACACACATATTAGCGTCCCATTCCACTAATATTTGTGTATATGCATATATAACAACATCCCATTCCACTGTTATATATACATAGTAGTAAAAATATCAGAGAACATCATATGACATCTATGAATGTAGTATATGCAACATGAAACAGTAATATGAGCATATAGGAAAACAACTATTTAACTGCTACAATAAAGACAGGTGAACATGTAGCTATAACAAGGTATGCGTAACCATGTCGGTATAGCAAGATATGTCTCTATGCTTATCCATAATACCCTCCAGGTATATGTATGTATGTATGCCAGATATATATGTAGCTATGTCTCATATGTGTATATACCTATCACTAATGGTACACTACCCTATAGGTATATGGTTAACTAGCATGTAAGCATGCCAGGGCATATGTGTAAGCATGTAGGTATACAAGTATGCTATAAGTCACATGCATAAAAAAATATGAATCAATGTCTCAATGTCCCTAACCAAACAATATCATTTCTATATGTGTGTTGTGCGTGACATGGCAATTATTGACGGTGTGTGTGTCGTACAATCAGTGCTCGTGCAACATGAGCCGTCAATAATAGTGCGGTGACCTAAGGACACTAGTCCAAGCACAACACTTAATTATGCAGTAGGGTGAATGCGCAATTCTAAATATGAAATAGAATATGCGACAAGTCAAGTCATTTCTATCCCAGACGCATAACGCCATGCGGGCGATTCCCCTGTAGATGTTAAATCTACCCACAACGCTCCTGGCTAAGTGAAGCCAACCACTTGTTTTTCCTTCTTCGCTGTGTCCGAAGTCCCCGCCTACGAACCTAAAACAATCAAAACGATAACACAAGTGTATATTAGCAAACGACTAAAAATACGCACCAACTACGTTTTACCGACACACCAACTCTAAACCTACTCCAAAGTGTTCGTATTGTGGTTAACGTACGCAGCGACACAGCGAAACCAACTCAAGAGCAAAACCAGCACAAAGTGCACGGACCGTGTCGGATAACGTATCGCGTGTCATATCACTAAAAACTACCTAAGTGATCCCAGATTTTGCATACAGAGAAAACTCAACAACTAAATAAGACCAAACATACCTAAACCAAAGCAGAGAGCTACCCTAAAAAACCCAAACCCCAACTCAAACCGATGGCCGGGGTCACCGGATCCCCTTCGAGTCGTCGCCGGCCGAGTCCGAGCTCGTTTGGTTCATGCTTCAGGTGAAAGCCTATGGTCACAGGTACAACATAACTAAAATGTTTGGTTTTCTAGTATTTTCTCGGGGTCACAGCAGGTCACACCTATCGCAAATCGACACTAAAATACGATATGATGCACAAAACTTAGCTTTACACTATCTAAACTGAAACTAAAAGTCTACACAACACAAAAACTAAATAAAGAACAGATAGGGATCATTACCTATCCTCAAGAACTCAAAGATCCTAGCTCCAAGTGATCAAAGAGGCAAAAAAAACAAGACTTGAAGTATTTTTGTGATTTATTTAGGGAATTTTAGAGATTTATTGATTTGGAATGTTGCAAAAAGGAAAAGAATTGATCAAGGGCAGAAGAAAGAAAGAAAAAGTCGGCCAAGAGAGGAAGGTGAGGGATTTGTGTGGATTGTTCTAGTTAAAACATGCAATAAATGCACATAAATGCAAATGCATGCACCTCACTCATTCTTTCCTTTTCTTTTAAAACTTAAACCCCTAAGTCAACACAAAGATCTAGATATTATGTGGGGTTTTGGTTTTACTAAAACTTGATTAATTTGAAAAGATTCCAATTCTGGAGAAATTTCCCAAAATGTAAATACCGCATTAAAATAATATTAAAATTGGGAAAAATTCAAATTGAACCAAAACGTCCCATATACCCCCAAAGGTTGCGCACTAGCTTTATTTTACCTAAACTAGGTGATGGCAAGTCTATATGGCCGTTTGATTACAGTCGGGTTAAAAAAGAAAATACCAACAATTTTACCCTAAAACGGAAAAATTCGCAAAATGATTTCTAAAACGTTACAATCTCCCACCTTATAAAAATTCGTCCCCGAATTTAAAATTCTCACAAAGCGTACCTTCAAGAAAAGATTACTAAGTCTCCTATCTCGCTCGCAGCCTCCCAAGTGACCACCTCACCATATGGCTACATCCAAGAAAACTCTCCACAGATGGAAAGACCCTTGACCGAAGTTTCTCCACCTGTCGAGCCACTAAAATAATTGGCTGCCGGTGAACGAAAAGTTTGCGTTAAAGCTAATGGTCTGATGCTGAATCATGTGAGAAAGGTCATGAAGGTATTTGCAAAGTATCGACACAAGGAATACGGGGTGAAAACTCAATAATCTGGAGTGCCAATTTAAAGGCAACGAAACTATCTTGCTAAAAGGATCTCAAAAGGACATACAATCCTGGGATAAACTTCCCAAAACTCAACACGTCATTCATCGGAAAAATCCATAGGAATACATGATCTCGCACTGCGAACTCAAGTCTGCGACCACCATGGTCGGCATAAGACCTCTGTCTGTACTGGGCTATCCTCATCCTGACCTGAACCAACTGGATCATCTCCGAAGTCTCTAGACTAGCTGGGGTCCAAAAATCCTACTCGCGCAGAGTCAGAAAACAGAATGGCGATCGACACATCCTAACAACAAAACCTACAGGTTGCCAATTGGAGTGTCTCCTGATAACAGCTATCAAAGGAGAACTCTAACAATGGCAAGTGACGATCCCAACTGCCAACAAACACTTAGTACGTACGCACATGATATCGTCCAGAGTCTGTATAGTCCTCTCAACTGACCATCATCCCACAGATGGAAAAGCGGAGCTACAGCTCACCCAGTACCCAAGGTTTCCTGAAGCTCCTGCCAACTATGGCTAGCGAACAAGGTACCTCTATTGGATACAACGCATGAAGGAACTCCGTGCAACGCACAAACTTAATAAAGAACAACTGAGCAAACTGAGAATAACCGGACAACAAACACCCAAATGGAGTCACACCCTGACTAAACCTGGGTAGACACCACAACGAAAAATTCATAGAGATCTGCTCCTATTCCCTCTCCGGAACGTTTAAAGGTCGCAACTCTCCAGCCGGTCTCAAATGCTCAACCTTAGCACACAACAAGACAGACACCTTGAAACGAAACTCGAAACTTCTCTTTACATGCCTGCCCACCCGTAACTATCTCATAAGTCACGTCAATTTTTGGTGGAACTTAGATGAACACTGAGAGTGGACAGATGCGCCTGCTCTAGGATTTCACGTCTCTACCCATCAACACCAGGTACACACAAATGCGTCCTTAAACGTAGCACACCCTAGTCACAAATCAAGGACTCCGAATCTTTACCCTGCCGAGTATGCTCAAGAATCTCTGACGAACGAGCATCGGCGGGCTGTGCCTCACGAAAACGATTAAGTAAAAATGGTCGGGCGTCGACATGAGCAAGTTGTCCCCTCAGTAGAGGCGAACCTAGCTGTACTCAACGATCGCACAGGAACTGTAAATCTGCAGAAGACTATCTCAACAATCAAAACCCGCTGCAGGAAGATGTACATTAAGCTCTGGTGGTCCGTGAAAATCCGACACGACTCTCCGAACAGGTAGTGTTTCCAAATCTCCAATGCAAGACCACCGCGGCTATCTCCAGATCATGAGGGGGATATCCTGCTCGTGCTTCCTCCAACTGTCGGGAAGTAAAAGCGATAACTCTATAGTGTCACCTCAGTACACAATCGAGCCCCACTCACGAAACAGCACAGTTAAACAACAAAGTCACCCGAACCAGAAAGCAAAGAAGAACTGGTGCAGTTGTCAACCGAATCTCCAACTGCTAAAAACTCCACACGCATGCCTCAGTCCAAAGAGAAAGAAGCTCCTTCCCGGTCAGTTCAGCCTACGGTGCAGCGATAAACAAGCAATCCTGCACGAAACGGCGGTAAAAAACTGCTAAGCCCAAAAATCTGCGGACCTCCGTCCGTACATAATTCTGGGCCAAGCTATACGGTCTCGATCTTCCTCGGGACCATACGAAAACCGTCTCTCATAACTACAAGACCTAAGAGTCAACATAAGCAAGCCTGATGGAACACTCCGAGAATCTAGCAAACGGCTGACACTCTCCCAATGTCTGCAAAACAAATCCTCAAGTGCTACTCCTGTTCCTCACGACACCTTAGAATAGACCAGAATGTCATCAATGACACAACAATAACTGGTCGAGGAACGGCCTGCAGAAATCTGGTTCATCACCTCTACGAATGCTGCTAGGGCATTGGTGAGTCCAACGGCACCACCAAAACACATACTACTCGTAGCACGCACAAAAGCAGTCTTCAGAATGTCATCACTCCGAACCTGCAACCAATGATGACCTGATCCCAGAGAAAACTTAGAAAAATGTCTCGCACCCTGGAGCTGATCGATGAAATCGTCAATGCGAGGTAAATGATACCTATCCGCACCGTAAGCCGGCTCAATTGACGATCCATCAATACTCAACCTCAAACTGCCGCCCTTCTCTTGATGAACAGAATATGAGCTCCCCAAAGCGAAACACTTGGACGAATAAGTCCCTCGACAAAACAATTCTGCAGCTGATCCTCAAGCTCCCTAAGCTCCGCCGGCTCATCTGGAACAACGTCGACAACTCTCGCACGAAAGGAACCCGGTCTAACAACTCACTGTGGTTCCGGTATCGCGAATGAACGCCAAGAATCCACGACATCCTCTCCTCAAAAGCCGACTAGCGAAAAGGCTGAATTCAAGAGAGGCGGCTCCACTGTCCCTTTACACAACAAGAACTGACTCGCCGGGAAAACAAACCTGACGATTTTCTTGCGGCAGTCCACAGACGCCTAGCACGTAGATAACCAGTCCGTGCCCAGGAGAACGTCAAATCCAACATCTCTAGAAGGATCACAAGGACGGACGAATCTCTATCTCCTATCCGATTGGCACACGACCGAAAAACGTGTCGCGCAACAAAAGAATCGTTGACAGAAGTTAACACAATAAACGACTGATCTAGCATACACAACTCTCAGTCCAACCAAGGCACAAAGTGTGTAAAACAACAAGTGCATAAATCCTGAACAAAACCAACCAAATGAATCAAAAGAACATACACCACAGAAAACTCGAAAACTCTGCATTGGACGCTCGCACATCCTGATGAATAGAAGCAAACTCTCGTGTCTGCCTCCTACCCGAAACTGGCTGAACTCCTCCTCTACCAAACTTTCCTATCAGAGCGAACCATCCGCGCCCACGTCCTCTCTGAAATTGACCTTGACGCAGTGTTAGGGAACAACTCCTGATGTGGTGAAGAAGGCTCCCGCATCGAAAACATCCATACGATGGCTGTTGACCCTCCGGGGGATGAGAGCTGAACGACTGTCCTCGTCCCAAGCCTCTGCTACTCCTGCGATGGTCACAAACTCTGTCTCGATGCCTACGCCTCAGTCTCTGGGCTGGTACACCTGTACGAGCCCTCCTCTGTTCAGGAACTCCCAAAGTCTCAAAAAGACGCTCCTCGTAAAAACGGGCAGCGTCCACTGGTGCTGTAAGTAACACAAGGCTGAGTGCTGGCTGCAAGGATCAACTGGGTAACAGGGGTGACAACCTCCTGCCGCTGCGCTCGAATAGCCTGAACCAAAGAACTCATCGTTTGGCGCAAATCCTGCATCTCTGTCACAAGCCTATCAATATGATCTATCGAAAGCGGATCCATCTGCTCCGGTGCAACGAGCATGCCATCCTGGTCAGTCCTTGTCCTACACGAGTCAACTCTGACCTCGGCTCTCGCTGCATCACTCTGAGTCCCCATAGTCATCGGCGGCAAGGCTATAAATGGAGATAAGATTCGATAAGAACACGAAAATCGAATCACAAGAATATGCATCATCGAGAAAGAAATTTCAAGCAGTTGTACTTAGGTCACTTTAGGCGGAGTACCGCGTCGTGAGTATGCTACGGACATACACACACTACGTTACTCTGTTTTAAGCCACCTACTCCATCATACCAAGGTCATCCTACACTCCGAAAGGTAAAACCTAGCGCTCTGATACCAACTTTGTCACGACCCGAAATTGGCACGTGACGACCTTAATACTACGCAACGTCTACAGGCGTAACGTAGTAAAAGAAAGCCAAAACCCAGCAATCTAAACCATCAAAAGTATCAAGAAAGTGATAATAGTATTTTCAAAACCATTGAAATCACAACCCAAATTGTTTAATGTCTCACTTTTATTCCTTAAAATTTTGGCAGCACCCCCTTTGTAAAACAAGCCCCCAAAATGGGTACAACATAATATAAGTAAAAGCATCCCAAACGGGAACAAAATCCACGCCCAACGGAGGAAAACAATCACCACAACAGATATACGACGCCGTAGCGAAGCAAGAGACGATATAAATAAAACTGCATACAAACCTCCAAGTCACAAAATGATATACAATATCGTCCTCACACCAAGTTTCTAAATCATACAAGATAATGGTAGATGGAGAGTACATGATACAACGAAATATATAACAAGAGACTTTGGATAACCGCAAATCCTACCTAAGCAACACTGCACACTGTCAGGCGAAGCGGTATCCGCAGTAAAAGATAATACAATGGATGGAAATAACTCTGCCTCTGAGTATCCTGAGGAACACTTGCAAAACACTGTGGCACAACGGGGGTGAGTTGCCAACTCGTGAATAGTAAATAACATATGTAGGTAATCACGAGTATGCACGTACAGCGCGAATCTAACATAAGCATTTAATAGCAATGAATAGTCATATGTAATGCATCAGTCATGAAAGGTACGCTAGCAGGTACTACTAATACATGAAGTAATAATATGACAATTGGCATGTAATAATCATGTAAAGTACTCTATCAGGTACAATAATACATGAAACAATGCATATAATAGTATGTAAATGCAACAGCCATGGAAAGTACTCTGTCAGGTACAAATAATACATGAAGCAGTGCATAAACAATAAATGTGGAGTATGGAATAAAACATGTCAATTCCACGGAAATCCTAACCTCGTGGTAGGACCAAAATTCAACAAGACAATCCAATTCCTAATTTCCACAAATCAGCCCCCAAATTGGCTCTCATATCATGTAAATCTCATATATCCTGAATGTCCAACATCAAGTAGATTTCACATATCATGTATGTACAATATCAGTATATCCCACATATCCTGTGTGTACAATATCAGTATATCCCACATATCCTGTGTGTACAATATCAGTATCAAGTAAGTTTCATATAAGGTGAGTGTCTAACATCGACACCCAAAACATCATGAAACAAGTGTCAAGCATCGACACAGAAATACTGATCTATCAGGTGCTGTCACCACGACTGGCCCCCTGATAGGTACGTATCATATGCTATATCAAACAGTCCGAGTGCCTAGCTCTGACCCTTGTCTCTCGACATATCCATACGTACATGACTCCCGTCGGTATCCCCACGATAACCGCCGAGTCAATAGGTACTGTCACCGGAGTGTATGGTTCCCCTGCCAGGCTCAATCGGTAAGGTCCATCAATCTTCTTGCCCCGGGGTACATCCGGGCCCCACCATGTACCCGCAGACGGTGCCTACCGCTCCTCGAATCGGGTATATAATCAGAACCGATAAAACTCATGGTGGCTACAGAAATATCATATCAAGAGGAACCGGGTTTTTCAAAAAATGCATAATTTAATGAAACAACCACGGACCTCAAATCCAGAAAATATCAAGTAGTGAATACGTATGAATGCATGAATCAATAACACACATATTAGCGTCCCATTCCACTAATATTTGTGTATAGGCATATATAACAGCGTCACATTCCACTGTTATATATACATAGTAGTAAAAATATCACAGAACATCATATGACATCTATGAATGTAGTATATGCAACATGAAACAGTAATATGAGCATATACGAAAACAACTATTTAACTGCAACAATAAAGACAGGTGAACATGTAGCTATAACAAGGTATGCGTAACCATGTCGGTATAGCAAGATATGTATCTATGCTTATCTATAATACCCTCTAGGTATATGTATGTATGTGTTAGTGTATATGCCCTAGAGGCCATTACTGTATCATACTAGTTTGTATATTACTTAATGGAAGATTGGGATATTCACCTTGTATAAACAATCTTGCTCAATATAGTAGTATGCTACTTGGTTTGTTTCTACTTCAATGTGTACATGTGTTTATTTTAGTATGTCACCTATACGCATTAGTGGAGCCCTTAGGATCTTTGCTTGATTACCAGCGTTGTGATGGCAGTCACACTAATGGGGGCTGGGTAATCTATATGCACATCCTTATACAGGTCCCTAGTCGCAGGACTATCGAGACAGGGCATCGATACTCCGGAGTAGACTAGCGTATGCGCTTCTCATCCCAGTGTGGGAGATGGTCTGTCCCACAGCCATCAGTACGTCGTACTGGAGATAGTATACGGGTGCTCGTTGGGTTACGAGTACACTGGACAGGACTCGTCGGGAACTGACAGGTTGGTATTATACCTATCGTCGGTTATCAGTTCCCAGGTGACATGAGTACAGCTTAGTCCGCTGACTTGACACTGGCACTTCGCCTCGAGTGTGTTCCCACTGCATTTTGATCACTACCCTACCACGGCTCAAAGGAGTCGTGCAAACAGGTAATGGTTGGGTGCAGTCCCGAAGCACTTGGAGGCAGTGACGGTTAGACAGGATTCGTTTCTCCCGGTATTGGGGGTTGACATCGCGCTGTGTCTAGGAGAGCCATTACACGAGTAGTCCCTGGCCAGGGCAAGCGAGATATACTGGTAGGCTTCCAGTGTTATCTCAGGGTGTTTTGGGCTTCACTCCGACACGACTTGTACCGCTATTAGGGGACTGACGTTTACCGCCCCCTAGGCCCGACATGCGATGTATCAGACGAACAGACCAGACTGTACGGAGAATATCATATTCAGACTCAGTAGGAGTTCAGATGGGTTTTACCTCGTCAGTCTTCTTATCGGCATCTACCTCGGGACCGTTACGCACAGCTAGTGCCGCTTGCGGTCTGTGGTTAAACCCACTGCCAGCGTAGCGTCGAGTCTTTAGAGTCCCACACAGAGGGCTATTCGCCTCTGGGCAAAACTGAGTAGAGGTCGCATGGTTTTGCGGCAGGGTTCGTTCTCATCCGCGCACTTGTGCACTTTTGGAGTCCGGACGGATTATACTAGCAGGCTCTGGTTTGAGCCAGATACTGGTATATATTTTGGGGTTGCTTTTATCTCCCAGTATTCTTGTTCCTCGGAACGAGAATGCAGGTGTGTATGCACAGTTGTTTGAGGCGGAGGAAGAGGTCTTTCATTAGGGTTTCGGAACGGGTGCGTATGCACAGTTGACAGTCGTCTTTTTCCAAACCCTAATGGATTTATGAAATATCAATTAATAATAGTAATTAAATGAAATTGTGTCATGGTTGATTTTGTTGACTTGTTGACCATGGTTGACTTGTTGACCATGGTTGAATGTTTGACCATCATCATTGCTTTGCAAGGATACTCCTTGATTCTAGCTTACATTCATTTAATGAAGTGATGATAGTGGTCATTCCAAATACAACCATCAACTATTTCATTTTGAATTATGATTATTAATTAGATATATCTTTTTCTTTTTGTTATGGTTGCAAAAGGAAAATGAGCTCATTCTATCATATTGATTCTCTCTCCTCATTTCATCTTCTTCTTCCTCAAGCTCAAGGAGAATCCTTCTCATGTGTTGAGAATCCCTCTCCTTGAAAAGAAAACACCCCATAGATACTCTCTACTCTCTCTAGGGTTCAAGGTTTAGCAAGCCGGAGATCCTAGTTCACTCTAAGTTCGAGAAAGAGCCCGAAGGTTGAACCCTCAGGTGGATCCATCTTTGACGGAAGAAGGCGACGAGGAGAGAACCATCAACCTCTACTAGGTTTCAAGAAGAAGGAGTTCAAGTTAGGTATAACCTTTTATCCGAGTAGCTAACTCTCTTTAGCATGATAGCTAGTTTAGTTTAGAAAAGATCCCGATTTTGTTAGTCCATGTTGCCCCATGCGCTAAAAAATTTGTTTTTTATACCGTTTCCGCCTCCCCGTAAGAACCGGGGGTCGCAACGTGGACTTACAGTGGTATCAGAGCCTAACTAAACATAAACTAGCTAGGTAGTGAAGTGTAAACAAGTTCGGAACCGAAAAATCCAAAAACCAAACTTTTCAAAAACCCTAGTTTCTGTTAAATTTTTTTCTGGTCAAAACAAAATTTGTTATTCACCTAAAATCATCTCAGGGTTTTTTAAAGATAACCACCAAAAATGAGCCAGAGATCTGACCAAACGACCGCGTTTCCGCGGCAACAGCAAGTTATGTTGCCGCGGATCCGCTGCCGTCTTGTCTCCTCTCTGCCTCGATTTTGGTGCAGTGTATCTCTGGATTGGTTTTAGGATTTTTGAGATATATTATATGTGCCCAGATTTTCCAGAATAGAAATTTGTTTTTGGGGGCCTATAATTCCGTATTTTTTCCGAACTTCACTACATTTTGACTATGTTGGTTATATCTGTAATGTTTGTATGTATTGAACGTCGGCTAATCGCTATAAGTCGATTAGTCGTGGTTATACATCTCTGTGATCTGTGTTTGATATTGGAATGTGTATATGAATGTGTTGGACTGTCGCGGGTGAATAGCCGGGGTGGATGTGAGATGAGCTTTTGTTTTTCTTTCATTCATTTGTAATATGTAAATTGATGTAATAATATTATTTGTAAGGCCGCACAACCGGGTCGGGGTTGTAGCCGTCATTGTATAATTCTTTTTACTGTTTTTGCTCCTAGGATAGACCCATGGAGGGGTGCACAAACTACCGGGTACTTGGCGGGTAGTTTGCCGCACCCGTAGGGGTCTTGGGTGGGGTTTTGGCTATTCACCGCGACCGTGTAATCCGCTTTTCGTTGCAGGCTCGAACGGATTGCGGATTCCTAGTATATCCAATGTATTCATCTGTGATCTGTAATGTCTATCATTGCTATATTTATAACTATTTAGGCGTTGCTTATGTTTTACAGCCGCGCTAGCCCAGCCCCCGCTCTGTCGTTAGTTAAGTAACCTAACGGGTAATGACGGGGCCCCGTGGCGAATGCGAATGGCATAAGCGTACGTCATATTTTGGTTGTTTTCTGCAATGGTAGGATTAAATGATGGGACGCATTAAAAGAACTAATGCAAGAATATCACGCATTAAAAGAACTAATGCAAGATAATAAACCAAGTTAAAGTCCTTGGAACACTTTCGAAAAACCACTCGGTTCTTTTCAAAACTAACTTTTAAATGCGGAGCTTGAGCCACTCCTTCTAAAAGCTATCTCGTTCCATCGATTATATCAAGTTCACTACGTTCACGGTTTTACCAAAACCATTCGTAGCCCTCCGTCGTTTCGCATGAATAGGCAATAGTATTCAAGCTATGTATGTTGGCCAAAGTCAAGGCATAGTGATTGGTAGCTATTGGGTGTTCATGTGTAGCATAGATAGATGCGTTGGTTTGGGACAGTCGTACTGCCATTTTGGCCAAAGTCAAGGGTAGGTACGGGTGGATCCAAATTAACCTGGATAGTGACGGGTAGAACTTGACATGTGACTTATGATATTTTGGCCAAAGTCAAGGTCATAAGAGCATGGGGCAAAAATCCACATCGGGAGTTTCATAAGTACTGAAACTTGCTAGATTTGCATACCATTTGGAGTGTGATGATTCTGGTAGGATTCCTTCAGTTTCGTCACGCGATGATATTTGGATCCCGATCTTACTGTGAGTATATGCTACTCCTCGGGAAATTTCTCACCAAACGATCAATGCTATAAACCTAGTAGGTGCCTAGAAAGGTGTTAGCGGGGCTACGCCCCCAGGGAAAAGTGGTTCTTAAATTAAGGAACTTCGCAAAAGCGTTGGAAAACCTCCCTCGAAGTACCGACACTGGCCTGGCTGAACGGTTAAGCAAGTATTGTGCGGTGGGATTGATCCCGACTGATTCTTCCTTTATGGTTTGAGGAGGGATTCGAGAGACAGTGGGAGCCATCCTGTTTAGACAAATTAAAAACCACTCTAAACTTGTAAGAGCATCATGCTAAAGTGTTTCTTCTCTCTTCCCCTGCAGCGACCAAATCGAAATGACTGGACTTAAGTTACTTCTAGATAAAAACATACTGACAGGGCCAAACTACAAAGATTGGCTCAGGAATGTCAAAATGGCAATCACTTACGACAAGCTGGGGGATCTTCTTAGCACCAAAGCTCCCCCCGTCCCAGGTCCCACCTCCAGCGTCGCGGATAAGGAAATCCGTAAGACTTGGGAGATTGATTGCGCGAAGGCCAGGTGCCTCGTGCTTGCCTCTATGGACAACGAACATCAGAGGAGGCACGAGAATATGGACTTGGAATCCATATTTCTTCATACAAAAGAACTGTATGGAGAGCAGTCTCGTATCGCAAGATACGAAGTGTCGAAGAAGTTATTTTCGGCAAAGTTGGCCGTCGGATCATCGGTAGCGGACCACGTGATTAAGATGATTGGCTACATTGAGGAGCTCGCGGAACTTGGGACCACGTTGGAAAGTGAACTCTATACGGATTTAATTCTCCAGTCCCTTCCATCCACTTACGCCCAGTTTATACTGAACTTCAACTTACAAGAAAAGGAAGTTGAACTTTCAGAACTCCTCAACATGCTGAGGAGCGCAGAGGGCACCCTACAGAAAGGTAGGGAAACACCCGCTTTGTTTGTAGGAGGATCTTCTTCCTCTAGGTCCAAGGCGAAAGCCAAGGGAAAGAGAAAGAAAGCCCCCGCCAAACCAAGGGGCGGTGTTAGTAAAGTGGGTACGAAGGGAAAGGAAAAGGCAACAAAGATTGCGGGGAAGCTTATGGGAAAAGAAGAATGCTTCTATTGTCATAAGAGTGGACACTGGAAGAAAGATTGCAGGGCTTGGAAGGCCAGGACACAGGAACTGAAGCAGGTTGCGGCTTCAGCTTCAGGTGTGTTTGTTATTGAAAACTGTCTTTCTATAAACTATACTTCCTGGGTATTTGATACCGGATCAGGATCTCATATCTGTAATTCTTTGCAGGCGTTGAGAAACCGTAGGTTTTTGAAGGCAGGTGACATGACCCTCAGAGTTGCGAACGGAGCTAGCATGAATGCTAAAGCCGTGGGGGACTATCACCTGGGAATGACAGATGGGCATGTTTTGGTTTTGCGTAATTGCTTTTTTGTACCCAACGCAACTTGTAATATCATTTCTGTATCTTTGGTTTCTAAAGAAGGTTATGAATTTGCGTTTGTAAGTAATGTTGTAAACATTCACCTTAATCAAGTTCTGATTGGGTCAGGTACATTGAGCAATGGTATATACGTATTAAACCAATCACAGATTTTCAATGTCCAGAATACACACAAAAGAAAGTCTCCAGAAATCAATCAGACTTTCTTATGGCATTGAAGACTGGGTCACATCAATGAGAGAAAGTTGACTAAGTTACATACAGAAGGATATTTGGATCCGTTCGAATATCAATCATATGCCACTTGTCAATTCTGTCTCAAAGGAAAGATGACAAAGACTCCGTTCACTGGACACGAAATAAGAGCAAGCGAGCTCTTGGGGCTCATACACAGCGACGTGTGCGGTCCAATGTCTATACATGCGCGAAGCGGTTACTCTTACTTCATTACTTTTACGGATGATTTTTCAAGGTACGGTTATGTCTTCTTAATGAAACATAAGTCCGAAGCCTTTGAAAAGTTCCGGGAATATAAAAATGAAGTAGAAAAACAAACTGGCAAAAGTATTAAGATTCTAAGATCGGATCGAGGTGGAGAATACTTGAGTGCCGAGTTCCTGAATTATTTAAAAGTGAACGGAATTCTCTCTCAGCTTACTCCTCCATACACTCCGCAACACAACGGTGTATCGGAGAGACGGAACCGAACCCTATTGGATATGGTACGGTCCATGATGAGTAACGCTGAGTTACCGCGATCATTCTGGGGGTATGCGCTAGAATCAGCCGCGTACCTTTTGAACCGAGTTCCTACTAAGACTGTGCCTACTACACCATATGAGATGTGGTGTGGGAAGAGGCCCCATCTCAGTCACATTAAGACTTGGGGAAGTCCAGCTTTTGTTAAAAAGCAGCATACGGACAAGCTCGAGGCGCGCTCAGTACTGTGTAAGTTTGTGGGATATCCAAAGAATTCCAAGGGATATCTCTTCTACTACGAGGAGGAACAAAAAGTTCTTGTTTCTCGTTATGCCCACTTTCTAGAACACCAGTTCTTAGAAAAAGAATTAAGTGGGAGCGCAGTTGAACTGGAAGAAATTCCAGAACCACAAACTATTACTGAAAGCTTAGTGGAACCAGAGGGTTCAAATGAACAGGACATTCCTACGCCGCTCCGCAGGAGTAGTAGGCAGTCTCATCCGCCCGAGAGATACTACGGTTTTCTCATAGACGGGGATAGAGAGGATTGCATCATAGATTATAATGAGCCTACTAGCTTCCAGCAGGCCGTTCAGAGCGTTGACTCGGTAAAATGGCTGGATGCAATGCGGACCGAAATGGAGTCCATGTACACCAACAAAGTATGGACGTTGGATATTGCTCCAGACGGGGTAAAACCCGTAGGATGCAAGTGGATCTTCAAAAGGAAGATTGGTGTAGATGGACAGGTTGAGACCTATAAAGCTACACTTGTAGCAAAGGGTTTCCGTCAAAGACCTGGCTTGGACTATGACGAAACCTTTTCTCCAGTGGCTATGCTGAAATCCATTCGGATCCTTCTTGCCATTGCTGCCTTCCACGATTATGAGATTTGGCAGATGGACGTAAAAACCGCTTTTCTAAATGGAAATTTAGAGGAGTGTGTCTATATGGACCAGCCAGAGGGTTTCATTCAGAGTGGGAGCAGCGGAAAGGTGTGCAAGTTGCTTAAGTCCATCTATGGACTAAAGCAGGCATCGCGGAGTTGGAACATCTGCTTTGATGAGACGGTCAAAGAATTTGGCTTTATCAAAAATCCAGATGAACCATGCATCTATAGTAGATTTGTAGCGAGAACTGTAGTATTCCTCGTTTTATACGTGGATGACATTCTCTTAATAGGAAATGACATTCCTAAGCTACAATCTGTCAAGGGGTTCTTGTCACACAGGTTCTCCATGAAAGACCTGGGTGATGCCTCATACATCATGGGGATCCGGATCCATCGTGATAGATCCAAGAGGATATTAGGACTTTCACAGTCCAGGTACATCGACACCGTACCGAAAAGATTCAGTATGGAAGATTCCAAGCGCGGTAATCTACCGGCTTGTCACGGGATCACCCTCTCTAAAGAGATGTCCCCCAAGACTGATTTGGAGAGGGATCGCATGTCTATTATACCCTACGCTTCTGCGGTAGGCTCTATAATGTATGCGATGTTGTGTACCAGACCGGATGTAGCATATGCACTGAGTGTGGTAAGCAGGTATCAGTCAAACCCTGGGGAGAAACACTGGATAGCGGTAAAGAACATTCTCAAGTACCTGAGAAGGACTAAGGAGATGTTCTTGGTGTATGGCGGAAAAGACCTCCAGATCGAGGCCTTTGCTGACTCCAGCTTCCAGAGTGACAAGGATGATTCCAAGTCCATGTCGGGTTTTGTCTTTACCCTCAATGGAGGGGCGGTGTGTTGGAAGAGTTCCAAACAGGAAACCGTTGCAGACTCGAAGATGGAAGCGGAATACATCGCTGCATCTGATGCCGCAAAAGAAGCTGTCTGGATGAGGAAGTTCTTGAAAGAACTTCCGGTGGTTCCGTCCATTGTTGACCCAATACCTCTGTATTGCGACAACAACGGGGCTATAGCTTTAGCGAAGGAACCCAGGTCCCATTAGAGATCCAGGCACATCTTGAGGCGGTATCACCTGATCAGGGAGATCGTGGATCGCAAGGAGATCGAGGTTCGGAGGGTTGCTTCAGAAGAAAACACTGCAGATCCATTCACCAAGGCCCTGCCCCAGACTCAGTTCGAGCGGCTTATCGAGATGATAGGTCTTCGATACGCCAGTACATGGCCTTAGTGCAAGTGGGAGATTGTTAGTGTATATGCCCTAGAGGCCATTACTGTATCATACTAATTTGTATATTACTTAATGGAAGCTTGGGATATTCACCTTGTATAAACAATCTTGCTCAATATAGTAGTATGCTACTTGGTTTGTTTCTACTTCAATGTGTACATGTGTTTATTTTAGTATGTCACCTATACGCATTAGTGGAGCCCTTAGGATCTTTGCTTGATTACCAGCGTTGTGATGGCAGTCATACTAGTGGGGGCTGGGTAATCTATAAGCACATCCTTATATAGGTCCCTAGTCGCAGGACTATCGAGACAGGGCATCGATACTCCGGAGTAGACTAGCGTATGCGCTTCTCATCCCAGTGTGGGAGATGGTCTGTCCCACAGCCATCAGTACGTCGTACTGGAGATAGTATACAGGCGCTCGTTGGGTTACGAGTACACTGGACAGGACTCGTCGGGAACTGACAGGTTGGTATTATACCTATCGTCAGTTATCAGTTCCCAGGTGACATGAGTACAGCTTAGTCCGCTGACTTGACACTGGCACTTCGCCTCTAGTGTGTTCCCTCTGCATTTTGATCACTACCCTACCACGGCTCAAAGGAGTCGTGCAAACAGGTAATGGTTGGGTGCAGTCCCGAAGCACTTGGAGGCAGTGACGGTTAGACAGGATTCGTCTCTCCCGGTATTGGGGGTTGACATCGCGCTGTGTCTAGGAGAGCCATTACACGAGTAGTCCCTGGCCAGGGCAAGCGAGATATACTGGTAGGCTTCCAGTGTTATCTCAGGGTGTTTTGGGCTTCACTCCGACACGACTTGTACCGCTATTAGGGGACTGACGTTTACCGCCCCCTAGGCCCGACATGCAATGTATCAGACGAACAGACCGGACTGTACGGAGAATGTCACATTCAGACTCAGTAGGAGTTCAGATGGGTTTTACCTCGTCAGTCTTCTTATCGGCATCTACCTCGGGACCGTTACGCACAGCTAGTGCCGCTTGCGGTCTGTGGTTAAACCCACTGCCAGCGTAGCGTCGAGTCATTAGAGTCCCACACAGAGGGCTATTCGCCTCTGGGCAAAACTGAGTAGAGGTCGCATGGTTTTGCGGCAGGGTTCGTTCTCATCCGCGCACTTGTGCACTTTTGGAGTCCGGACGGATTATACTAGCAGGCTCTGGTTTGAGCCAGATACTGGTATATGTTTTGGGGTTGCTTTTATCTCTCAGTATTCTTGTTCCTCGGAACGAGAATGCAGGTGTGTATGCACAGTTGTTTGAGGCGGAGGAAAAGGTCTTTCATTAGGGTTTCGGAACGGGTGCGTATGCACAGTTGACAGTCGTCTTTTTCCAAACCCTAATGGATTTATGAAATATCAATTAATAATAGTAATTAAATGAAATTGTGTCATGGTTGATTTTGTTGACTTGTTGACCATGGTTAACTTGTTGACCATGGTTGAATGTTTGACCATCATCATTGCTTTGCAAGGATACTCCTTGATTCTAGCTTACATTCATTTAATGAAGTGATGATAGTGGTCATTCCAAATACAACCATCAACTATTTCATTTTGAATTATTATTATTAATTAGATATATCTTTTTCCTTTTGTTACGGTTGCAAAAGGAAAATGAGCTCATTCTATCATATTGATTCTCTCTCCTCATATCATCTTCTTCTTCCTCAAGCTCAAGGAGAATCCTTCTCATGTGTTGAGAATCCCTCTCCTTGAAAAGAAAACACCCCATAGATACTCTCTACTCTCTCTAGGGTTCAAGGTTTAGCAAGCCGGAGATCCTAGTTCACTCTAAGTTCGAGAAAGAGCCCGAAGGTTGAACCCTCAGGTGGATCCATCTTTGACGGAAGAAGGCGACGAGGAGAGAACCATCAACCTCTACTAGGTTTCAAGAAGAAGGAGTTCAAGTTAGGTATAACCTTTTATCCGAGTAGCTAACTCTCTTTAGCATGATAGCTAGTTTAGTTTAGAAAAGATCCCGACTTTGTTAGTCCATGTTGCCCCATGCGCTAAAAAATTTGTTTTTTATACCGTTTCCGCCTCCCCGTAAGAACCGGGGGTCGCAACGTGGACTTACAGTATGTATGGCAGATGTATATGTAGCTATGTCTCATATGTGTATATACCTATCACTAATGGTACACTACCCTATAGGTATATGGTTAACTAGCATGTATGCATGCCAGGGCATATATGTAAGCATGTAGGTATACAGATATGCTATAAGTCATATGCATAAATAAATATGAATCAATGTCTCAATGTCCCTAACCAAACAATATCATTTCTATATGTGGGTTGTGCGTGACATGGCAATTAATGACGGTGTGTGTGTCATACAATCAGTGCTCGTGCAACATGAGCCGTCAATAATAGTGCAGTGTCCTAAGGATACTAGTCCAAGCACAACACTTAACTAAGCAGTAGGGTGAATGCGCAATTCTAAATATGAAATAGAATATGCGATAAGTCAATTCATTTCTAGCCCAGACGCATAACGCCATGCGGGCGATTCTCCTGTAGATGTTAAATCTACTCACAATGCTCATGGCTAAGTGAAGCCAACCACTTGTTTTTCCTTCTTCGCAGTGTCCGAAGTGCCCGCCTGCGAACCTAAAACAATCAAAACGATAACACAAGTGTATATTAGCAAACGACTAAAAACACGTACCAACTACGTTTTACCGACACACCAACTCTAAACCTACTTCAAAGTGATCGTATTGTGGCTAACGTACGTAGCGACACGGCGAAACCAACTCAAGAGCAAAACCAGCACAAAGTGCACGGACCGTGTCGGATAACGTATCGCGCGTAGTCGTATCACTAAAAACTACCTAAGTGATCCCAGATTTTGCATACAGAGAAAACTCTACAACTAAACAAGACCAACCATACCTAAACCAAAGCAGAGAGCTACCCTAAAATCCACAAACCCCAACTCAAACCCACGGCCGGGGCCGCCGGATCCCCTTCGAGTCGTCGTCGGCCGATTCCGAGCTCCTTAGGTTCGTGCTCTAGGTGAAAGCCTATGGTCACAGGTACAACACAACTACAATGTTTGGTTTTCTAGTATTTTCTCGGGGTCACAGCAGGTCACAGCTATCGCAAATCGACACTAAAATACGATATGATGCACAAAACATAGCTTTACACTATCTAAACTGAAACTAAAGGTCTACACAACACAAAAACTAAATAAATAATAGATAGGGATCATTACCTATCCTCAAGAACTCAAAGATCCTAGCTCCAAGTGATCAAAGAGGCAAAAAAAACAAGACTTGAAGTATTTTTGTGATTTATTTAGGGAATTTTAGAGATTTATTGATTTGGAATGTTGCATAAAGGAAAACAATTGATCAAGGGAAGAAGAATGAAAGAAGAAGTCGGCCAAGAGAAGAAGGTGAGGGATTTGTATAGACTGTTCTAGTTAAAACATGCAATAAATCCACATAAATGCAAATGCATGCACCTCACTCATTCTTTCCTTTTCTTTTAAAACTTAAACCCCTAAGTCAACAAAAAGATCTAGATATTATGTGGGGTTTTGGTTTTACTAAAACTTGATTAATTTGAAAAGATTCCAATTCTGGAGAAATTTCCCAAAATGTAAATACCGCATTAAAATAATATTAAAATTGGGAAAAATTCAAATTGAAACAAAACTTCCCATATAAGCCCAAAGCTTGCGCACTAGGTTTATTTTAGCTAAACTAGGTGCTGGGAAGTCTATTGGCCGTTTGATCACAGTCGGGTTAAAACAGAAAATACCGACAATTTTACCCTAAAACGGAAATATTCGCAAAACGATTTCTAAAACGTTACAGAATCACACAAGACTCTATGATCATCTCGGTTCTACAGACTAACCTGTACCAGTGTCACCAGAGAACTGCCATCTGACGTGAGGTATAATACCATCTGGGTGTTCTCGGCGAGTCCGTACAGTGTACCCAGTCTCCACTGAGCACCCGTATACCATCTCTGATGTCAAACACCAATGGATATAGGATCATCCATTTCCATCTCATGGGTCGAGAAGCGTATACGCTAGTCTATACTGGTGTATCGATGCCCTGTCTCGATACACCCACGACTAGGAACATTAAAGGATGAACTTATGGACTATCACGGCCCCACTAGTATGATCTGCATCATAATCCTGGTAGTCAAGTACACATCCTAAGGGCTTTACCAACATGTAACCATAAGACGGTATCAAGAGATAAGTATACATGTTAAAATAAAGAGCAACCAGATAGCATACTATCATGTCGAGCAAGAAAGTCCCCTCTCTATATGTTCAAGCATCCAATATAATATACATCATATGTACAATAATGGCCTCTAGGGTATACATACAACTAACAATCTCCCACTTGCACTAGGGCCAGCTGCTGTAGTATCGCATACCCAGCATCCCGAAGAGTCTCTCGAACTGTATCTGGGGAATGGCCTTCGTGAGTGGATCCGCAATGTTATTCTTCGTGTCATCTCTCCTGACCTCGATCTCCCGGCGATCAACTATCTCCCGGATCAGGTGATACCGCCTCAGAATATGCCAGGATCGCTGATGGGACCTGGGTTCCTTGGCCAAAGCCACCGCTCCATTATCACAATACAAAGGTAATGGATGCTCAATGGATGGAACCACACCAAGTTCAGTTATGAACTTCTTCATCCAGACAGCCTCTTTGGCAGCATCGTTGGCAGCGATGTATTTAGCCTCCATCGTCGAGTCTGCAATGGTTTCCTGCTTGGAACTCTTCCAGCAAACCGCCCCTCCATTAAGGGGAAAGACAAATCCTGAGTGCGACTTAGAGTCGTCCTTATCACTCTGGAAGCTCGAATCGGTAAAGGACTCCACTTGGAGTTCTCTGTTACCATACACCAAGAGCATCTCTTTAGTCCTTCTCATGTACTTGAGAATGCTTTTCACAGCTGTCCAGTGACTCTCTCCAGGATCTGCTTGATACCTACTCACTACACTTAGTGAATGTTCTACATCGGGTCTGGTACATAGCATCGCGTACATGATAGAGCCTACTGCCGAAGCATAGGGTATCTCTTGCATGCGAGCTCTCTCCAAATCAGTCTTGGGAGACATCTCTTTGGAGGGAGTGAGTCCAGAGATCGTGGGTAAAAACCCACGCTTGGATTCTTCCATACTAAACCGCTTCAGTATGGTGTCAATGTACCTGAATTGGGACAATCCCAGTATCCGTTTAGATCTACCTCTATAGATCTTAATCCCCAAGATGTAGGAGGCATCCCCTAGATCTTTCATTGAGAATCTTTGTGATAAGAAGAGCTTGACCGATTGCAGCATAGGAATGTCATTTTCTATCAAGAGTATGTCATCCACGTACAATATGAGGAAGACAACCTTACTCTCTGCCACCTTCTTGTATATACAAGGTTCATCTACGTTTTTGACGAAATCAAACTCTTTGATAACGACATCAAAGCAGATGTTCCAACTCCGCGATGCTTGCTTTAATCCGTAGATGGATTTAAGCAGCATGCACACCTTTCCGCTGCTCCCACTGTCTATGAAGCCCTTTGGTTGAGTCATGTACACGCACTCTTCCAAATCACCATTTAGAAAGGCGGTCTTAACATCCATTTGCCAGATTTCATAGTCATGGTATGCAGCAATGGCAAGCATGATCCGAATGGACTTAAGCATAGCCACTGGAGAAAAGGTTTCATCATGATCGACACCTGGTCATTGACGAAAACCCTTTGCAACAAGTCTAGCTTTGAAAGTCTCAACTTTTCCATCTACACCAAGTTTCCTTTTAAAGATCCATTTGCTCCCAATGGGTTTTACCTCAGGAGCAACTTCCAAAGTCCTTACTTTGTTGGTGTACATAGATTCCATCTCAGATTGCATTGCATCCAGCCACTTCACAGAGTCTCCCCTCGTGATGGCCTGCTCGAAGCTAGTCGGGTCATCATCCTCCATGATGCAATCCTCGCTTCCACCATCAATGAGAAAACCGTAGTATCTCTCAGGTGGATGAGGAATCCTGCTAGATCGGCGGAGAGGCTGGGGTTCGTTCGGCACTATCGAATCCTCGGGTTCTACTAAATCTTCAGTTTCAGTTTGTGTAGCCGGAATTTCTTCCAGTTCTACCTGGTTGCCACTAATTTCCTTTGCAAGAAATTCCTTTTCTAAAAAGGTGGCATGTCGAGAAAAAAACATCTTTTGTTCCTCGCCATAGTAGAAAAGATATCCATGTGAATGTTTGGGATATCCCACAAACTTGCATAGAACTGACCGTGCCTCGAGTTTGTCCGTATTTTGCCTTTTGACATAAGCCAGACAACCCTATATCTTAACTTGTTTAAGACATGGTCTCTTCCTACTCCATATCTCATATGGTGTGGTAGGTACAGATTTAGATGGAACTTGATGTTGGATATGTATGCCCTAGAGGCCATTATTGTATAGTACTAGTTTGTATAATACATTTTGGAGGCTTGGGATATATATACGGGTTTACGACAGTCTTGCTCAATATAGTAGTATACTACTTGGTTTGTTTCTATCTTAATATGTGTATATGTTTCTTTTAACATATCGCTAATACATATTGCTGGAGCCCTTAGGATCATTGCTTGACTACTGGCGTTGTGATGGCGATCACACTAGTGGGGGCTGGGTAGTCTATAAGCACATCCTTATTTTGGTACCTAGTCGTAGGATTATCGAGACAGGGCATCGATACTCCAGAGCAGACTGGTGCATACGCTTCTCGTCCCAGCAGGGGAGATGGTCTGTCCCACAGCCATCAGTACATCGTACTGGAGATAGTATGCAGGTGCTCGTTAGGTTATGAGTACACTGGACAGGACTCATCGGGAACTGTTGGTTAGTATTATACCTATCATTAGTTAACAGTTCCCAGGTGACATGAGTACAGCTTAGTCCGTTGACTTGACACTGTCACTTCGCCTCAAGTGTGTTTCCACTGTTCTTAGATTACTACCCTACCATGGCTCTATTGAGTCGTGCAAACAGGTAGTAGTTGGGTGATGTCCCGAAGCACTTAGAGGCAGTGACGGTTAGACAGTGTTGGATATAGTGCCTTCAAAGTCAATTATTGGATCGCAGGCATGTGATTGCAATGATTGCAGAGGACCTATACCGATATAACAGTCTTACTCGAGATGATAGTATGCTATCTGGTCTGTCTTTATCATCATGTAGATGTTGATAGAGCCCATAGGATTCTTGCTTGACTACCAGCAGTATGATGGCGATCATATATGTGGGAGCTGGGGTCTATAAGCACATCCTTAAAGTGTCCCTAGTCATGGGAGTTTCGAGACAGGGCATCGATACTCCGGAGTAGACTAGTGTATACATTCGAGACCCCGACGAGGGGCAGTGGCCGGTCTCACAAGTCATTGGTGTTAGTTGGTTCACCTAAGATGTATACAGGTGCTCATTGGGTTATGAGTACACCGGACTGGACTCGCCGGGAACTTGCTGGTTGGTATTATACCTAGCGTCAAATAGCAGTTCCCTGGTGACATGTGTACAGGTTAGTTTATCGACCTGAGGTCGTCATTTGTCTCGTGTGAGTTCCCACTGTGCTTTGATTTATACCCTACCACGGGTCAGAGGAGTCACGACCCGAAAGTACGGAACATGACCGGCACTTAAACTACGAACGTCTCAAGGCGTACGTATTCTAAGTAAGCCGAAAACCCAGAAATCCAAACTAAGAAGAGTAGTAGAGAGTAGGAAAACCATTTTAAATCAACTAGTTTACAACATATGCCGAAGTATGCGTTTTAAAATCATAAGTCTTTTCCAAAAATTTCGGCAGAGTTTCCTTTGTAAAACTGACCCCAAACGGGTACAAAACCTGATAAAGCATATATATAAAGATTAAAGGCATCCCCAAGCGGGAGCTAGCTCTTCGTCAATCGACGGTCACAACCACGCAAGCAATAAAATATACAACGCCGAAAGGCGAGAATCACAACAGAAAAGGAAACTCAAAACAGCATGAAATCCGTTTAAATACAAAGCGCGACTCTAAGGTCGATAGAATAAACAACACTGGTCTCTATCTCTAAAATAAATACATGTTTAGTTGATGGAACTTCTAGATACAACTGAATAATAATATACAATGTATAATGATGGGTACGATACAAATAAACCCACCTACTAGCAAGTCACCCGAACGAAACTGTACCCGCAAAGCCGTAAAGAAACCTGTACGGCGAAACCTGCAAGAAACTGGGGCACAACGGGGGTGAGTTGCCAACTCGTGAATAGAAAAACATCTACGAAAAGAAATCGCATGTATGACGCAATTCTAGGTCATACGATCAATATATATATAATCCTCAAATAAAACCAGCAGTCAATAACAATGACTAGGGTAAATATCTAACCCGAGTGTAATCTCGTGTTCCCGTGTCAGTGCCTCAGGTAGCAATATATCATATGAATGAGGTATGAATGCATGAAAACAGAATACATGTAAATGAAGAACTGTTTTCATAATTTAGTGAGATTTCCTTTGTATTTTTAAAATGAGGTATCACAATGAAATCAGCATAAAACAGTGCCTAGCATCGGCACAAAACGAAATCCCAATATCTCGATATCTCTGTATCACGGTCTCTGTATCTCAATATCTCAAAATCCCAATGTCTCAATCACAATATCTAGGGCGCCGTCAGTCCAGACCGGCTCCTACCATCCATCTCAAGACCACGACGGTATCCTCCGGATATCCGACGCGTCGGGTAAAATCACCGGTAGGTAGTGCTCCCCTGCCAGGCTCACATCGTCATCATCACGCGCTTCTTGCCCCGGGGTACCTTTCCGGGTCCACCATGTACCCGTAACGGTTCATCCGTCTCCTCGAATCGGGTCTCGAAATCCATCAGCAAACTCATGGTGGACGACTCATACATCATGGGAAAAACCGCACTTTTTATTTAAAAAAAGAGAAATCAGTTTATATAAGTTTTGCGGTTTTCCCCCCTAAATCCAGAAAATTTCATGGAAATCCGAATCTAAATCATCAATAGCATGTAAAACCATGAATATAGACATAACAATGAATAACAGTATGCATGAACTGACAAGTAATAACTACAATGTTAATCTGGCATATAAGGCATGTACACTAATATCATGTCAAATTGCTAACTAACAAGCTAAGTCAAGCAATAATATTTTCTAAGGTGTACGTCAATTACCGATGAAGATGTGTGTGAGCCGGTAAGTAAGTGTACGTGGTACATACGCATCATCGGTAATGGTGCTGGTGTCCTAACAATATGATATCAATATTGCAATAAGAAATTATAACATAAGTATGCGATGCGAAGCGAACCACAATAATAAGCGGTAGCTGAATACTAGACGCAACTGCAACTAACCTGCATTAATCTAATATAAGTCCTACAATGGTGCCTTTTGAAATAACACGAATCATGTGGTTTTGAAAATAGGGGCTACGGTGTTTTTATGAAAAGATACGTCTTTTGAAATATCCGTAGGATCCCTTGGGCTGCCTTTTAAAATACCCATGATTCGTTAGTTTTTTTGAAATAGGTAAAAATCGAATCTAATCTAACAACTAAACTAAACTAAAGGGCTAAGCTAACAAGCTGGACTACAGGTAAGAAATCCGCCTAACATATGAGTCGATACATATATATACCTATATATGTATAGTCGGTGATCCCGCCTCAATAATATCATATCCGATACCATATCTATAATCAGACATCCCAAGTCAAGAGTGCGGATCAATCATCAATATATAGCTCGTACGTAAATCCGTCGTACGGCATCCCAATCTGGGTACGGGTCAAAGTCACATCAATCACACTATTCATCTGGTATCTTCTTTATCAAATATCATGTCCGGGATAATGACCTACGTCTAGTACAATATCGATACCAATTATGAATGCATGCAGGTGTAAGAATCATTACATCAAAAGACCCGCTAAAACATCATGTAGTATCTCAATACGAACCAAATCACATCACCGATCTCCTGGCCTCAAGCCCAATCTGGTCGACTCGTCTCAAATTCCAAATACCATTCTCAAATCCAGTATATGAACACATAGTCCCATACCTATGTGAACATATAAATATATATTCCCATACGCACATATGAAAGAGAGAATGTATGCAAGTATGTGTGTGCGTACGTGTGTGAGTGCGACCACTACTCTAGGGTTTCGCAACTACACTAAACCAATCCAAAAAAAATACTAAATATCCATCTTATCATCAATAATCTCAACAACATATAATCAATATCTATGTGTATACATATTCGTATACATCACCACGAACTGCGGGGGTGCTATACGCCATCCACCCGACTTCTCCCCGTAGATATAAATCTACTCACCTGCACTCAGTGTGTCGGTGTCGATGTCTCCATCATCTTCTGCATCATCTCGGAATCCACGTGAAGGTACCTACAATGATCAACCATAGCAATGCGTATGAAAATCAAGGCAGAAAACCGATACAGCGCACAGTGTGCTCATAGGTTTGAACCTATGGCCCAAACATGCAAATCCAACAAACAACCCCTGTTGTCGATGTACGAACACCCGACAACAAAATACAAATCCAAATATCAAGAAAGTGCATTTAAAAATACGGAAAACATCGCCTAAAACACACCAAAATGCTCCCAGATTTTCCCCAGATGACAATTAGCCAAAACTACATATAGGAGGGGTCTAATTTAGTGCTAAATGAGCCCTGGAACAAAAATGGACCGATTCCCCTCTACTCTGGCCGCAAATTGCGGCCAGAATGATTAAATTTGCGGCCGTAGGTTTGAGTTAGGGGCTCGGGTCTTGGTGGTAGCTTCCTAGGTGCCTGCACGACTCACTGTCAGCTCAATTTTATTTTTGGTGACCCCGGGTTGCTCCAGATTCCAGAACACCTTCACAGATCACACAAACCGACATGAAAAGTTCCGTAATTCCATATTTTTGGGTTTCAGGTTGTGTTAGGCCAGTGTTTTGGTCAATATCGGGTCTAAGGTCACCATTTAAGTCCAATTGCAAAGCAACATCTCAACTTTACCCTAACCCTCTCTAAGTTGGTCCAAAATACACCAAATTACACGATATCGATATGAAACTTGAATTGAAGCTTAAGCACAAGCAATAACACTCTAATTGTGAAGAAATTACCTCATAATACCCTCATGAATCCTCAACAGCGCCAAAATGACTACTTTCTTGGTCCAAAGGCATGCTTGTGAGCTTGTGTACAATTTTTGTGAAATGGGAGTGGGGTTTTGAGATGTTTATTGAGGTGTCTTGGGGGATTTTATGATGAGGGAGAGAGGGGCAGTAGCATCAGTAGAAATGGAGGAGGAAGAGAAGAGAGATGTGTAAATAATTGGAGAGGGATGGCTCAAGACCAAGTCAACAAAACCCTCACCTTTCTCTCTCTTCACCATACCTAATATTCTAATCCAAAACCTTTTCTTTTTCTTTTCAAATTCCATTTTCCTTCTCTCATCAATAGTAAACCCAAAGTAACATGGTTGAAATGCACAAGTGTAAAACAAAAATGATATGTGCTTATTTTGCACAAAAATGCTAAAAAACCGATTAACGATTTTTTTATCGCGATTAACACTAAATTAGCATATAAATGATCTTAAAAACTTTAAAATGGCATAATTCCATAAAATACCCTATTTTAGAATTTTCCATAATTTTTCCATAATTTTTCTCATTTATCGGTATTTAATTATAAATTTAATATTAAAATAATCAATAAAATAATATTAAAATAAAAAAATTCCCAAAAATAATATTTTATTATTTTGAAATGTTACAATCTTCCCCCCTTAAAGAAATTCGGTCCCGAATTTATATTTAAACCCCCAATTTCTAAAACATTTCAATAAGAAGTCTAAGTCGTCGGGGCTCCAAAATCATCAATACATAAAACGCATCATAGTGCAATGCATGCGCATGAGTAATGAGCAGATAACTCAAAAACAAAACTCCGTCAAGCATCCCGCAATCATCGGAGTTATGGTAAAGACACAATGCCAAATCAAATACGAAACCAATATGATATATATCAAAACTATACATGTAATTAGCTGAAGTAAATGCATGCCAAATCTTTTTAAGTTGCTGTGCGATGCGCATAACACTGCACAGTGGCGGACGTCTTTATCAGAAAATAGCCATATACTTATATATCTTTTGTTTAGTATGCACGATCCGCCGTTTTTGAAAACAATTTAGAAGGGTTCCCAGTTTTAAACGTTTTCGTGGCATATCAGACACGTATGTAAATAATGAGACTATAGTTCGCTTTTGGAAATCCCTTTGAAATCTATCAATGCATGCAAAATAAATCCTGGCACTGTCATCTGATCAGTCCTGCTCAGTACGAAAACCAATCGCAATATCATGAAAATGTACTGCTTCATAAGAAATCGGTCCCAAAAAGTGCATATGAAAACCCTGTGCGTCCTGTGCTCACGGAGATCAAAATCCATGAATGTGCACAAAACAGCATCAAGGTGCAACGGTTGTGCACACAACTTTGGTCATAGGCATCGTGTGTGCCTGACCGCAAAATCAGGTGCATCTGACATGCACGAAAATTCCGATTTAGTGCATCTGGTGTGCACCAAATCGCATCTCATAACAGGCGCCAAACATGCGCTAAAAGTCCAAACCCGGTGCATCCATCATGCATGAAATCATGAAATCCAATATCGAGTGTCGAACACGCGCAAAATCCAATCAGGTGCACAAGGTGCACAAAACAAACATCGAGTATCACAATCGAAATCGAAGTCCAGTGCATCTAAGTGCACAAAAGGCGTATCACTGCACTGCAAGCATATATAAACTATACAGAGTGCAGGAACCAAATCGTGTGCGTGCATACGCACAAAATCAACTCAAATGTCTAAAACCGTAAAATCACAAGCATGTGAAACCAAAGCATGAAAACGATATCAAGTGCAACACTGTGCAAAGATCGTAAATCCTCAATCATCAAAATCAAATCATGCGAATAAATCACCCAAAACATCGAAATCAATAATGGCGGAATAGTACCGCTCAAGCGCATCCTCCAAGAATCTCGAGCCAACTGTCGCGGTCACTAGTGGGACGTCTCGTCGATGATCATGAACTCTGGCCTGCTGGTGTGCGTAACAATGACCACTCCTGGGTCAAGGTCTTCACTGTGAATTACCAATCTCTCGGTCCATCGGCTCATCGGCCCTGTCAGGTGTGCTAACGGGGATGATCCCGTTCTGGCACTTCTCTGGTCATCTCTCGGTCAATCCTCACGACCACTCGTAAAGAAGCATGTCACTGGCGTCGGCCTCTGGCTCTCTGAATATACGTGACACATCTGATCCTGGGTGCAAGTATCATTACAGAAGTGTCCTGGAAGGAATCCTGCTCAAGGTCTCTTCCAATTCTCGTCTCTGCCTAACTGTCCGGAAGTCATCGTCCTTTACTATATCTGTTTCTTGTTCCGGAACAGCTGCATACTCACTGTGACTCCTTCTGGAAGGTATATCCAAGTAAAATGCCTCGGTATGCGTATCACATCTCTGATGTCGGCGGAGTGGAACGTCATCTCGTCTAGACCTGGTATGAACCTCTTACTCCACTTTTCTCTAATGTCGACTGCTTCGGACTCATCTCGTCATGGCTGCATAGACTGAGCTCCAACGGCTATCCTCGTATCTGGAGTCTCCCAAGAAATGCATCTCATCACCTAGCATCCGAATTAAGTCGAGCCATCCGATCGAGTCGTCAAAACCTCATAATCCCCCAAGAGCTCAACATCTTGGGTACAGCATAATAGTATCGAGTACATACCACAGCATCGGTGGTCCAGCCGTAGAAGGGCAAACCCAAGCCTCACTAATGGCGCCGAGGAACTGCCGTGAACCCTAAGGTTCAAAGGCTTTCACACGGTCATTAAGTCGAGTTAGGGTTTCATTCTTCTAGAGGGACCATAGAATTGCCTGCATGTCTTTCCGAGTACTTTAAACTTGGAATAATAGGTTCCTGACATTCGATCGTCTCTGTCGACTCTCAACGTCTCGGCGTGAAGTCGTCTCTAGCTGGAATCAATCTATCTGATGACCTCGCATCGGGGTAGCGAACGATCCACATGTCCTAGTCTTTTATCCTTGGTGACTAGCGACCTCCTATAATCTCTTAGTACAATCTCGTACTGCAATAGCTCCAACATCTGGGCGATATCCTGTCGTTTGCAGCAAAAACTGGCTCACTCGTCCGCACGCTGAACTGTGCCCCAATCATCATGAATGAGCAATACATCAACGATCATCGAAATCTGGCTGGCCTCCTTTAGTGGCTCCAACCTCTGGTGCTAATCCGCACGTCCGAGTAATCTCATACAACGATCCATCCAATGCTCGTGGCACAAAATACAATCAAAAGATACATCTCTACAATCGTGTGTCGCCGGGATCACGCCCTGGTCAGTCCTCGTTCGTAACGAGCTCATGCTGACCGCAATTCTAGCCGTAGCTCTCCTTGCCCGTAATCGTGGCGGCGAAACCATAACTGGTACTGATGAGGCTAGATCAGGAATGAATATGATACTGAACAAGAAATGTACATCCTAAGGCTTCTTAAGTGGAGTGGCGTGTCGTAAATATGCCGCGGAACATACCCACGGTACGTCACTCTACTTTAGTCACCTATTCCATCAACCAAGGGTCATCCTACGCTCCGAAGGTAAAACCTAACGCTCTGATACCAACTTTGTCACGACCCGAAAGTACGGAACATGACCGGCACTTAAACTACGAACGTCTCAAGGCGTACGTATTCTAAGTAAGCCGAAAACCCAGAAATCCAAACTAAGAAGAGTAGTAGAGAGTAGGAAAACCATTTTAAATCAACTAGTTTGCAACATATGCCGAAGTATGCGTTTTAAAATCATAAGTCTTTTCCAAAAATTTCGGCAGAGTTTCCTTTGTAAAACTGACCCCAAACGGGTACAAAACCTGATAAAGCATATATATAAAGATTAAAGGCATCCCCAAGCGGGAGCTAGCTCTTTGTCAATCGACGGTCACAACCACGCAAGCAATAAAATATACAACGCCGAAAGGCGAGGATCACAACAGAAAAGGAAACTCAAAACAGCATGAAATCCGTATAAATACAAAGCGCGACTCTAAGGTCGATAGAATAAACTACACTGGTCTCTATCTCTAAAATAAATACATGTTTGGTTGATGGAACTTCTAGATACAACTGAATAATAATATACAATGTATAATGATGGGTACGATACAAATAAACCCACCTACTAGCAAGTCACCCGAACGAAACTGTACCCGCAAAGCCGTAAAGAAACCTGTACGGCGAAACCTGCAAGAAACTGGGGCACAACGGGGGTGAGTTGCCAACTCGTGAATAGAAAAACATCTACGAAAAGAAATCGCATGTATGACGCAATCCTAGGTCATACGATCAATATATATATAATCCTCAAATAAAACCAGCAGTCAATAACAATGACTAGGGTAAATATCTAACCCGAGTGTAATCTCGTGTTCCCGTGTCAGTGCCTCAGGTAGCAATATATCATATGAATGAGGTATGAATGCATGAAAACAGAATACATGTAAATGAAGAACTGTTTTCATAATTTAGTGAGATTTCCTTTGTATTTTTAAAATGAGGTATCATAATGAAATCAGCATAAAACAGTGCCTAGCATCGGCACAAAACGAAATCCCAATATCTCGATATCTCTGTATCACGGTCTCTTTACCTCAATATCTCGAAATCTCAATGTCTCAATCACAATATCTAGGGCGCCGTCAGTCCAGACGGCCCCTACCATCCATCTCAAGACCACGACGGTATCCTCCGGATATCCGACGCGTTGGGTAAAATCACCGGTAGGTAGTGCTCCCCTGCCAGGCTCACATCGTCATCATCACGCACTTCTTGCCCCGGGGTACCTTACCGGGTCCACCATGTACCCGAAACGGTTCATCCGTCTCCTCGAATCGGGTCTCGAAATCCATCAGCAAACTCATGGTGGACGACTCATACATCATAGGAAAAACCGCACTTTTTATTTAAAAAAAGAGAAATCAGTTTATATAAGTTTTGCGGTTTTCCCCCCCAAATCCAGAAAATTTCATGGAAATCCGAATCCAAATCATCAATAGCATGTAAAACCATGAATATAGGCATAACAATGAATAACAGTATGCATGAAGTGACAAGTAATAACTACAATGTTAAGCTGGCATATAAGGCATGTACACTAATATCATGTCAAATTGCTAACTAACAAGCTAAGTCAAGCAATAATATTTTCTAAGGTGTACGTGACATGGCAATTACCGATGAAGATGTGTGTGAGCCGGCAAGTAAGTGTACGTGGTACATACGCATCATCGGTAATGGTGTTGGTGTCCTAACAATATGATATCAACATTGCAATAAGAAATTAAAACATAAGTATACGATGCGAAGCGAACCACAATAATAAGCAGTAGCTGAATACTAGACGCAACTGCAACTAACCTGCATTAATCTAATATAAGACCTACAATGGTGCCTTTTGAAATAACACGAATCATGTGGTTTTGAAAATAGGGGCTACGGTGTTTTTATGAAAAGATACGTCTTTTGAAATATCCGTAGGATCCCTTGGGCTGCCTTTTAAAATACCCACGATTCGTTAGTTTTTTTGAAATAGGTAAAAATCGAATCTAATCTAACAACTGAACTAAACTAAAGGGCTAAGCTAATAAGCTGGACTACAGGTAAGGAAACCGCCTAACATATGAGTCGATACATATATATACCTATATATGTATAGTCGGTGATCCCGCCTCAATAATATCATATCCGATACCATATCTATAATCAGACATCCCAAGTCAAGAGTGCGGATCAATCATCAATATATAGCTCGTACGTAAATCCGTCGTACGCCATCCCAATCTGGGTACGGGTCAAAGTCACATCAATCACACTATTCATTTGGTATCTTCTTTATCAAATATCATGATCCGGGATAATGACCTACGTCTAGTACAATATCGATACCAATTATGAATGCATGCAGGTGTAAGAATCATTACATAAAAAGACCCGCTAAAACATCATGTCGTATCTCAATACGAACCAAATCACATCACCGATCTCTTGGCCTCAAGCCCAATCTGGTTGACTCATCTCAAATTCCAAATACCATTCTCAAATCCAGTATATGAACACATAGTCCCATACCTATGTGAACACATAAATATATATTCCCATACGCACATATGAAAGAGAGAATGTATGCAAGTATGTGTATGCGTACGTGTGTGAGTGTGACCACTACTCTAGGGTTTCGCAACTACACTAAACCAATCCAAAAAAAATACCAAATATCCATCTTATCATCAATAATCTCAACAACATATAATCAATATCTATGTGTATACATATTCGTATACATCACCACGAACTGCGGGGGTGCTATACGCCATCCATCCGACTTCTCCCCATAGATATAAATCTACTCACCTTTACTCAGTGTGTCGGTGTCGATGTCTCCATCATCTTCTGCATCGTCTCGGAATCCATGTGAAGGTACCTACAATGATCAACCATAGCAATGCGTATGAAAATCAAGGCAGAAAACCGATACAGCGCACAGTGTGCTCATAGGTTTGAACCTATGGCCCAAACATGCAAATCCAACAAACAACCCCTGTTGTCCATGTACGAACACCCGAAAACAAAATAAAAATCCAAATATCAAGAAAGTGCATTTAAAAATACGGAAAACATCGCCTAAAACACACCAAAATGCTCCCAGATTTTCCCCAGATGACAATTAGCTAAAACTACATATAGGAGGGGTCTAATTTAGTGCTAAATGAGCCCTGGAACAAAAATGGACCGATTCCCCTCTACTCTGGCCGCAAATTGCGGCCAGAATGATTAAATTTGCGGCCGTAGGTTTGAGTTAGGGGCTCGGGTCTTGGTGGTAGCTTCCTAGGTGCCTGCACGACTCACTGTCAGCTCAATTTTATTTTTGGTGACCCCGGGTTGCTCCAGATTCCAGAACACCTTCACAGATCACACAAACCGACATGAAAAGTTCCGTAATTCCGTATTTTTGGGTTTCAGGTTGTGTTAGGCCAGTGTTTTGGTCAATATAGGGTCTAAGGTCACCATTTAAGTCCAATTGCAAAGCAACATCTCAACTTTACCCTAACCCTCTCTAAGTTGGTCCAAAATACACCAAATTACACGATATCGATATGAAACTTGAATTGAAGCTTAAGCACAAGCAATAACACTCTAATTGTGAAGAAATTACCTCATAATACCCTCATGAATCCTCAACAGCGCTAAAATGACTACTTTCTTGGTCCAAAGGCATGCTTGTGAGCTTGTGTACAATTTTTGTGAAATGGGAGTGGGGTTTTGAGATGTTTATTGAGGTGTCTTGGGGGATTTTATGATGAGGGAGAGAGGGGCAGCAGCATCAGTAGCAATGGAGGAGGAAGAGAAGAGAGATGTGTAAATAATTGGAGAGGGATGGCTCAAGACCAAGTCAACAAAACCCTCACCTTTCTCTCTCTTCACCATACCTAATATTCTAATCCAAAACCTTTTCCTTTTCTTTTCAAATTCCATTTTCCTTCTCTCATCAATAGTAAACCCAAAGTAACATGGTTGAAATGCACAAGTGTAAAACAAAAATGATATGTGCTTATTTTGCACAAAAATGCTAAAAAACCGATTAACGATTTTTTTATCGCGATTAACACTAAATTAGCATATAAATGATCATAAAAACTTTAGAATGGCATAATTCCATAAAATACCCTATTTTAGAATTTTCCATTATTTTTCCATAATTTTTCTCATTTATCGGTATTTAATTATAAATTTAATATTAAAATAATCAATAAAATAATATTAATTAAAAAAATTCCCAAAAATAATATTTTATTATTTTGAAATGTTACAAAAGGAGTCGTGCAAACAGGTATTTTTTTGGTACAGTCCCGAGCCACATGGAGGCAGTGTGCAGATCGTCGGGGATTCGTCTCTCCCGGTATTGGGGGTGAGATCGCGCTGTGTTTAGGAGAGCCATTACACGAAGTCCCTGTCCAGGGTAATCGAGATTTACTGGAAGGTATTCCAGTGGTATCTCAGGGTGTTCTGGGCTGCTCTCTGACACGACTTATACAGCTATTGGGGGTCTGACGTTTACCGGCCCCCTAGGCCCTATATACGATACTCATAGACGAATGGACCGAACTGTATGGATATTGTCACTATCCTCAGTAGGGTTTTTGGATGAGTTCGCTCGTCAGCTTCCCTTCCAATCAATACATAGGCAACCGTTACGTACAACTTGTACCTCTGACGTGCCAGTGTGTTGATGAGTTATTAGAGTCCCCCACAGACAGTTTTCCAAGTTCGGGCAAAATATTGTAGAGGCCGTATGATTTTATGGCTGGGTTCGGAAAATGCACGTGCGTTTTCGCACGGGTCAATTTTTCGGGCAGATAATACTGGTGGGCTTTGGTTTAAGCCGGATCCGAGTATTATACTGTGTAGATCTAATATCTTTGTCTCAGTTGTATTTGTATTTGGTCGTAATACAAATGCGGGTATGTTTATACTGTTACGGGGTTATCCTGAAATTCATTTTGGGATCGCTTTTGGAAGTTGCCAGTTTCCAGTTTTCTATCGGCGATATTAAACATTCGGTTAAATGCGGATTTATCTTTTCTTGGGTGAGTCATGGTTTTAGAAGGTTCTAGATTAGGTGACTCATGGTAAGCATTAATTGTAGTGGTGATGTGTTATGGTGACTCGTGTTTTGCATTAATTCTTGCATTTATTGTTTAGCAAGGTGTTCATTTGACTCATGCTTTTCATTTTGTGCTTATGGTAACCTCTTCCACTCCTACACTCACCTCCCTCCCTCTTAAAATAAGCCAACCCCTCTTTGTCAAGTGAGGATGGTTGTTGATTTGAAAAAGATGCATGTTTTGGTTCATAGAAATTAGATGTGATCAGTTTCTCATTTCACCCGATCCAAAAGGCAACTTTATTAACCTTTCGTCCATAGCTTTGGACGTAACGAGACAAAGTGTTCTACTCATTCTCTACATCAATCTTGGTCATCACTTTTGGCAAACTTGATGATCGAGTTGCCTCGGTTCAGAGGCGGGAGCCCGTTTAAAGATCCGTCGACGTGGTGCCACCTGGACGACGAAACTGGAGATCGAGCGAGTTCGGATCAGCTGCAACATAGCGTGGGATGATGGTTGAAGACCGAAGGACCCGGATCGTTCGGTATAACATTTCTACCCACTTTACAGTTTATTAGTTTAGCGTTAATGGCAGATCCTGGGAAATAGTATACGATAGCGCTAGTTGTAAAAGTTTTGTTCCGCATTTTGGCATCTGAAAGACGGCTAAGGTGCTACCGTGGACTTACATTGGTATCAAAGCCTCGCTATTAAGCTTTACTAACTTGTGCTAACACGTTTAAAATATCGATCGAACGGAATTTCGCAAAACTACAATTTTCTGTTCAAAGTTTCTGTCGATTTTTAATCTGGCCTAAAAATTATTTTGAGCATTCCAGAAAATTGTGCATGCAATTCTAAGCAAACTGGTGAAATTTGGTCACGTGATCCCACAGAACGGCCGCAGATCCGCGGCCCAAACTAGGGTTTGGCCGCTGATCCGCCGCGCTTTTGTAGGAACGGTGCACCAAATTTTTCCAGTGAGTTTGCTATGGGAAATTGTGGTTTTTGGTATTTGTCTTTCGGGCCCAAATTATGTTACTGTACACCAGATGTATGTGGGGCCCACTTCGGGAAGTTTTGTCGATCGAAATTTTAAACTTGTTAGTTTACAGTACTTATAATATATCTCCGACCGGGAATGTCATTTGATCGGTAAACCGCGTCTGATTGCTTGTAACGTTTTAAAAATAATTAAATGAATAAAATTGTTTAAGTGAATTTTATGATTTTCGGTAAAGCAAAATGTATTTTTCGTAAAATCAAACCGCAATTGTTTTTCATTATAAATTCAAAAATACCTATTTAATTATGTAATTACTAGTAAATAGTGTTTATTTAGCCACTTATAAATTTTTAGTTTAATTAAAAAAAAATTCTAAATTAATTATTTTAAATATTAACATAAGCTTTATTTTTACACTAAATTAGTGTAAATTACAAATTTAAATTGTTTTAATTTGTAAAAATGAACCATGGCATGTTAGAATTTAGTATGTATCATGCAAAAATTATTTGCAAATTTTTCCTATTTTCTAGAGCTTTCTTGAGTTGCTATAGTAAACAAATAAATAAATAATTAAATAAACCATGAAAAGACCTTTAAGTGATATTTCTCCTCTTGAAACTTCTACACTTTTCCTTAATCATTTCTTTCTCTCCCTCACTCCCTCAAGGCCGGCCACAACCCCCCCCCCCATGGCTGCCCCCCCCATTTCCCACCTCATTTTTGCACAAAAATCCATCAAATTACATCAAAAATTCAACAAAAAATACACAAAATCCTAATCTCTTCATACCCTTTATTCTCTCCCCTTTTTTATATGGATTTTGGAGTGGGAAAGCATGTATTTTGGAGGCTCATTTCTTGTTTGGATTTCACATTTTGGAGGTATAATTTTCTTTCTTTTGATTTATTGTTATTAGATGATCATTTAAGCTTAATTAGATTTAATGAATTAATTCTATGTTTTTTTTAAAAATGCAAGTTAGGGTTGTAAATTCAAGTTAGGGTTTTTAATAATTAATTAGGGTTATAATAGTTAGTTTAACACTTTTAGAATTGGAAAATATTGCATGGTTGTAAAATTGTAAAATTTTCATTTAAAATTGTTTTAAATAAGGTAATTAGCTAACTAGATTTTTCTAAAATGTGTTTGTGGGTAATATAAAATTCCAATTAAAGTTGCTATCATTAGATTGTAGTTTTAGTGAGAGTATTAGCATGTAAATAGAAAGAAAAACTTAGTTTGATCACTAGATTACTTTGAGAATTGGAAAATACTAAAAAAATGCTATTATTTTGTAAACTAGATTTTGAAAATTCCTAAATAAATGAGATTAAAAATATAATTTATGGTTTCATTAAATCATTATCATCATGAATTGTGGTTTAATACATTAATTCATGCAAAATCATGTTTTGTGGTGGAATTGTGGTATTTTGCTTGAAAAATGTTAAAATTGTTAAAAGTTGCAAACTAGAAATTTCAAATAAATGCAAAATTGTGTAATAAAAATATAGTAATGCTATTTAATGAGTTTTATGACCATTAGTTTCATTTAAATGTCAAGTTTTGATGAAAAACGGTAAATTGGCATTTTCGGGTTTTATGAAATTAGACGGTTTGATGGATTTTAGGGTTTCGATGGATTTAATCATGTTTTATAATATAAGTAATGTGCTTTAAAACTATGAGTTAATTGTTAATGTTTATCTCGATCCATCGGAGTTTGTACGCCGATATCTAGCGATATTCGGTTCTTTTGCGTGAACGGGACATAGGTTTTAACCTATGCTGGTTCCTTGCATCGTTTTGACTGTTGTATGTGATTCAGTTTACGATACTATTTATATGTTTGCGTTTAGGTACCCTCATGTAGACTGCGGGCGATGAAGAGGAGGATGGCGACACCGTCTTCGGCAGACATGGACCAGGTGAGTAGATGCATATCTACGGGGGGAAGTCGGGTGGATGGCGTTTAGCACCCCCGCAACGTAGAATAGGAATAGTACTTATTGACATTAGGAAACCCGATGTGACCCTAGATTCTTACTGAGCAGGACCCTAGTAATGACCCTGGGCGGGACTAGACTGATTTAGGAAAACCATACCTGAGGATGAGTACTTTGGGAGAGGTTCGTAGGTTTCTGATAGAAACACACACGCACACACTAAAACTTGACATGGCGTATACGTATATGTGTGTATATATATAAAACTAGGTATAGGTGTATATATATACACAACACGTATATGGGATTCGTTGATGTGATATGATATCTGAGGTATGATGAAACAGTATAACTGGGCTTGATGCCGTGATTCTTGACTATACAGTCATATTAAAGTGTTAGCGGATCCTTAGAGAAAGAGATAATGAACATGAATATATAAATTATGAAGGGTGGTGGTGATATTGAGGTACATGGGACGCTAAAATAGTACCTGGGCTGTAGCTTGTGACTTGATGACGATAAGATATCGGTATGACTTAATCACAATATGATACATATGACATGATATTTCTGAGGATAAACTAATGATGCTTATCATGATGGCAATGATATATGATTGATGTATGCGATCACAGTTTAGCACCGTGATCATGAGATGTGTTGATGATGACATTATACGAATGAGGAGACACCTAGGAGATACTTGACCGTACCCCGATATTGGGATGCCGTACGATGGATTTTACCGTACGAGGCTTAGATTTGATGATTGATCCGCACTCTTGATTCGAGGAAGCCGTACTACGTACGTGACGCTATTGAGGCGGGATCGCCGACTATTAGAGATTTGATTCAGACCTTAGATAGACTCTAGTTTCTTACTGACTAGTCTATTAGGTTTAGTTCCTTAGGATGTTAGATGGACACTAGTTTAGGTTCGACTCACATAGTGGTAGTTGTACTCGTATTTCGCAGAGGAGTGGATAATGCACATATGTATTTACATTCATACCGTAATCATCATGGTGCATGTTCTTACATAGGTTGCTATAATCAGTATAAACCTTACCTGTTAGGACACCAGCACCATTACCGATGATGCGCATATTCCACGCACACTTATTTGCCAGCTCACACACATCATCATCGGTAATTGCTATGTCACGTACACTTTAGATCATATTATCTTTTATTGATAGAATCAGTTAACGACTAAACCGATATAATATTGTGATTACTCTCTGATGTTAGTATAAGACATGATATTTCTTACTTAGACATCCATGCATTCATATTTTCATGTTATCACACAGTAGTATGGGCATATGCCGACACTTATCATATACTTACTCATGATTTTGAGATTTGGATTTCTATCAGATTTCTGGATTTTTGGGGAAAACCGCAAAAATATATAAAAACTTCTCTCTCTCTCCTCTTCTCTTTTTAAAATAAGATGCGGTTTTCTCGTGATGTATGTGTTGTCCACCATGAGTATTTCATGTTTTCTGTTGGATTTCGAGACCCGGTTCGAGGAGTGGATGAACCGTCTCAGGCACATGGTGGGCCCGGTATGGTACCCCGGGGCAAGAAGATCGAGTTGTAGACGATGAGCCTGGCAGGGGAAGGCTACCTACCGGTGATGTCTGGCGCGGCGGATATCCGGAGGATACCGACCGTTGTCGTGAGATTTGATGATATGGGCCGATCCGGACCGACGGAGCCCGAGGTATTGAGACTATGAGACTTGAGATTTACATGTTTGTGTCGATGCTTGACACGGATTTCCATGGATTTCATTGTTGAGATTTCAGATTCTTATACACATTTTACTATGATAACAGCCAAAGATTTCTTATACAGATATACCTGGATTTCAGGATTGCTTATTTTACATTCATGGTGCATGCATATCCATTCATATAACATAGTACTATATGAGGCACTGACACGAGCACGGAGTATCTGCACTTACACGTAGTATTACCCTGCTATTACTAAGGATTGAGATTAGTAGTGCATTATTATGACCTAGGATAGCGTCGTGCATTCGATTTCTTTTTGTAGATGTCTTCTACTCACGAGTTGGCAACTCACCCCCGTTGTGCCAAATTTTATTACAGGTTCGATGTACAGGTTTCCCTGGCAGCTTGCTGGCACATCTATTCTTTCAGGGTGATTTGCACGGTAGGTTGGTTCACTTGTATCCGAACCACCATTGTACTTTTATTCATTCATTTGTATCTAGTAAGCTCCATCAACCATATTTGTATTACTTGATTAGTTTATTGGACCAGTCTTTTATTTCGACCTTAGAGTCGCGCATGTATTATTCTGATCTGGTGGTTTTGTTTTCTTTGAGTTTTGAGCCTCGCCTTTTGGCGTTGTATATTGTTGTGCTTGTTGTGGTTGTTTCCGCCTGTTGGCGTTGAGCTAGCACCCGTTTGGGGATGCTTTTTATTGTTTATGTATATTATACTTGTGGTACCCGTTTGGGGGCCAGTTTTTATAGAGGAGGCTCTGCCGAAATTTTTGGTAAAATTTGCTGATGTTTTTTTTTTTTTGACTTGTTTTCTTTTTTCTTCTTCTTCTTTTATGGTTTAAATTTTGGGCTTCGGCTTACTTAGGTTACGTGGCGCCTCTAGACGCTTCGTAATCTAAGTGCCGGTCACGTTCCGTACATTCGGGTCGTGACAAAGTTGGTATCAGAGCGCTAGGTTTAACCCTGTATAAGTCTAGGTGACCCTTAGTTGATAGAGTAGGCGATTTAGGTAGAGTAACGTACCGTGGGTATGGTCCGCGGCATACTTACGATACGCTACTCTGCTTAAGGAGCCTTAGGATGTACATTTGTTTACACCGTATTTCATTCGTTCCTTGATCTATCTTCGTCGATGTCGGAGGGTGGTTCTGTTACCACGGGCGCACGGGCAGAGGAAACTGCGGCCCGAATGCGATAACCATTAGAGTATTGGTTATTCTTGAGAATTGAAGCATTGCTTAGCATGCGGACGAAGGGTATTCACATGCCGTCCGGATGAAGTTAAAGGGTTCGAACGATTATCAGAAAACCATTTTCCTAAGTTTAAAGTATTCGGAAGAACATGCAGGTATTTCGATGGACCCTCTAGAAGAATGAAACCCTAACTCGACATAATGACCACGAGAACGCCCTTGAACCTTAGGGTTTACGGCAGTTCCGCTGTGCCATTAGTGAGGCTTGGGTTTGCCCTTCTACGGCTGGGTCATCGATGCTGGGGTATGTACCGGATATTTTTAAACTGTACTTGAGTGTTGAGCTCTCGGGGAATTATGGGATTTTGATGGATCGATCGAAAAGTTTAATGTAGTCCGGATATCAGGTGAAGGGATCGACTACGTGGGAGACTCTAGATATGAGTATTGCCGTTGGTAGCGCAGTCAGCACAGCTACGAAGAGGCGAGTTCGAAGCAACCGACATCAGAGGAAAGAGGCGGACATTGACGATCGTGCTTACGATTGTGATTTAGTGATTTGAATTTCATATTTTCTGTTATTGGATTTTGGCATTTTGAGGAATTCGTTTTACGATTGGTATTTCCTGTGTGTACCTTCATTCTATCTGTGTTTCATATATCAGTTGTATTGATGTGGTTTAGTACGCACCCAGTACCCTTGATTTGGTTTTATATATTTTGAGATTTTTGATTTGATTTCGTGCATATGAGTTACACATGATTTTGATATATGCTTCAACCTAGTTTTTATCCATTTTCGTACTGTGATTCGAGTCTGATATTCGATGTATGTTTCCGTGCTCCATGTGCACCTGATTAGGATTCTTGCGCATACTTGGCGCACTTGATGCGATTTTGTGCACACCAGATGCACTAAATCGGGGTTTTGTGCAGATTAGATGCACCTGATTTTGAGTCGTGCACGCCCGTTGCACTTGACAGATGTTTTTGGTGCACACCTGTTGCACTTAGTTTTGTTTTGTGGGTATTCATGGTTTCTGCATTTGGTTTCGATTTCAGTGCGCACCGGACGCACATGACATTTTATTGATGTGATTGGGATTGATTTTAGTTTGAGCAGTATGTTTTCATAATCATTATTATTTGATTTAGTAACCAGGCGGGACGTGTATGTTAAATAAAAGATATATATATAGCTATTTTTTTTAATTAAACGTCCGCTACTTAGACCGTGACACGTGCATTGCACGGCGATTTTCAAGAAGGGGTTTTTGTATGCTTCTTTATTATGATGATTCGGCGATTTTACTAGGATGCGAACTATATATAAGTTATAGATTGATGTATATTATGATGGTTTTCACATTGGGTTATGATATTTTATTATCTCCATAACTCCGATGATTGCATCATGCTTGACGGAGTTGATTTTTGTTATATATTGATGATTTCGGAGCCCCGACGATTTGAGTGTTTTGCTAAATGTTTTAGTATTTGGAAGGGGAGTTTTAATTTAAATTCGGGGACCGAATTTCCTAAAGGGGGAAGATTGTAACGTTTTAAAAATAATTAAATAAATAATTAAATGAATAAAATTGTTTAAGTGAATTTTATGATTTTCGGTAAAAAAAAATGTATTTTTCGTAAAATCAAACCGCAATTGTTTTTCATTATAAATTCAAAAATACCTATTTAATTATGTAATTACTAGTAAATAGTGTTTATTTAGCCACTTATAAATTTTTAGTTTAATTAAAAAAATTTCCTAAATTAATTATTTTAAATATTAACATAAGCTTTATTTTTACACTAAATTAGTGTAAATTAAAAATTTAAATGGTTTTAATTTGTAAAAATGAACCATGGCATGTTAGAATTTAGTATGTATCATGCAATAATTATTTGCAAATTTTTCCTATTTTCTAGAGCTTTCTTGAGTTGCTATAGTAAACAAATAAATAAATAATTAAATAAACCATGAAAAGATCTTTAAATGATATTTCTCCTCTTGAAACTTCTTTTTTTCCTTAATCATTTCTTTCTCTCCCTCACTCCCTCAAGGCCTTCCACAACCCCCCCATGGCTGCCCCCACCCCTCATTTCCCACCTCATTTTTGCACAAAAATCCATCAAATTACATCAAAAATTCAACAAAAAATACACAAAATCCTAATCTCTTCATACCCTTTATTCTCTACCCTTTTTTATATGGATTTTGGAGTGGGAAAGCATGTATTTTGGAGGCTCATTTCTTGTTTGGATTTCACATTTTGGAGGTATAATTTTCTTTCTTTTGATTTATTGTTATTAGATGATCATTTAAGCTTAATTAGATTTAATGAATTAATTCTATATTTTTTTTAAAAATGCAAGTTAGGGTTGTAAATTCAAGTTAGGGTTTTTAATAATTAATTAGGGTTATAATAGTTAGTTTAACACTTTTAGAATTGGAAAATATTGCATGGTTTTTAAATTGTAAAATTTTCATTTAAAATTGTTTTAAATAAGGTAATTAGCTAACTAGATTTTTCTAAAATGTGTTTGTGGGTAATATAAAATTCCAATTAAAGTTGCTATCATTAGATTGTAGTTTTAGTGAGAGTATTAGCATATAAATGGAAAGAAAAACTTAGTTTGATCACTAGATTACTTTGAGAATTGGAAAATACTAATAAAATGCAATTATTTTGTAAACTAGATTTTGAAAATTCCTAAATAAATGAGATTAAAAATATAATTTATGGTTTCATTAAATCATTATCATCATGAATTGTGGTTTAATACATTAATTCATGCAAAATCATGTTTTGTGGTGGAATTGTGGTATTTTGCTTGAAAAGTGTTAAAATTGTTAAAAGTTGCAAACTAGAAATTTCAAATAAATGCAAAATTGTGTAATAAAAATATAGTAATGGTTTGTATAGTCTAGTAATGCTATTTAATGAGTTTTATGACCATTAGTTTCATTTAAATGTCAAGTTTTGATGAAAAACGGTAAATTGGCATTTTCGGGTTTTATGAAATTAGACGGTTTGATGGATTTTAGGGTTTCGATGGATTTAATCATGTTTTATAATATAAGTAATGTGCTTTAAAACTACGAGTTAATTGTTAATGTTTATCTCGATCCATCGGAGTTTGTACGCCGATATCTAGCGATATTCGGTTCTTTTGCGTGAACGGGACATAGGTTTTAACCTATGCTGGTTCCTTGCATCGTTTTGACTGTTGTATGTGATTCAGTTTACGATACTATTTATATGTTTGCGTTTAGGTACCCTCATGTAGACTGCGGGCGATGAAGAGGAGGATGGCGACACCGTCTTCGGCAGACATGGACCAGGTGAGTAGATGCATATCTACGGGGGGAAGTCGGGTGGATGGCGTTTAGCACCCCCGCAACGTAGAATAGGAATAGTACTTATTGACATTAGGAAACCCGATGTGACCCTAGATTCTTACTGAGCAGGACCCTAGTAATGACCCTAGGCCGGACTAGACTGATTTAGGAAAACCATACCTGAGGATGAGTACTTTGGGAGAGGTTCGTAGGTTTCTGATAGAAACACACACGCACACACTAAAACTTGACATGGCGTATACGTATATGTGTGTATATATATAAAACTAGGTATAGGTGTATATATATACACAACACGTATATAGGATTCGTTGATATGATATGATATCTGAGGTATGATGAAACAGTATAACTGGGCTTGATGCCGTGATTCTTGACTATCCAGTCGTATTAAAGTGTTAGCGGATCATTAGAGAAAGAGATAATGAACATGAATATATAAATTATGAAGGGTGGTGGTGATATTGAGGTACATGGGACGCTAAAATAGTACCTGGGCTGTAGCTTGTGACTTGATGACGATAAGATATCGGTACAATATGATACATATGACATGATATTTCTGAGGATAAACTAATGATGCTTATCATGATGGCAATGATATATGATTGATGTATGCGATCACAGTTTAGCACCTTGATCATGAGATGTGTTGATGATGACATTATACGAATGAGGAGACACCTAGGAGATACTTGACCGTACCCCGATATTGGGATGCCGTACGATGGATTTTACCGTACGAGGCTTAGATTTGATGATTGATCCGCACTCTTGATTCGAGGAAGCCGTACTACGTACGTGACGCTATTGAGGCGGGATCGCCGACTATTAGAGATATTGATTCAGACCTTAGGTAGACTCTAGTTTCTTACTGACTAGTCTATTAGGTTTAGTTCCTTAGGATGTTAGATGGACACTAGTTTAGGTTCGACTCACATAGTGGTAGTTGTACTCGTATTTCGCAGAGGAGTGGATAATGCACATCTGTATTTACATTGATACAGTAATCATCATGGTGCATGTTCTTACATAGGTTGCTATAATCAGTATAAACCTTACCTGTTAGGACACCAGCACCATTACCGATGATGCGCATATTCCACGCACACTTATTTGCCAGCTCACACACATCATCATCGGTAATTGCTATTTCACGTACACTTTAGATCATATTATCTTTTATTGATAGAATCAGTTAACAACTAAACTGATATAATATTGTGATTACTCTCTGTTGTTAGTATAAGACATGATATTTCTTACTTAGACATCCATGCATTCATATTTTCATGTTATCGCACAGTAGTATGGGCATATGCCGACACTTATCATATACTTACTCATGATTTTGAGATTTGGATTTCTATCAGATTTCTGGATTTTTGGGGAAAACCGCAAAAATATATAAAAACTTCTCTCTCTCTCCTCTTCTCTTTTTAAAATAAGATGCGGTTTTCTCGTGATGTATGTGTTGTCCACCATGAGTATTTCATGTTTTCTGTTGGATTTCGAGACCCGATTCGAGGAGTGGATGAACCGTCTCGGGTACATGGTGGGCCCGGTATGGTACCCCGGGGTAAGAAGATCGAGTTGTAGACGATGAGCCTGGCAGGGGAAGGCTACCTACCGGTGATGTCTGGCGCGGCGGATATCCGGAGGATACCGACCGTTGTCGTGAGATTTGATGATATGGGCCGATCCGGACCGACGGAGCCCGAGGTATTGAGACTATGAGACTTGAGATTTACATGTTTGTGTCGATGCTTGACACGGATTTCCATGGATTTCATTGTTGAGATTTCAGATTCTTATACACATTTTACTATGATAACAGCCAAAGATTTCTTATACAGATATACCTGGATTTCAGGATTGCTTATTTTACATTCATGGTGCATGCATATCCATTCATATAACATAGTACTATATGAGGCACTGACACGAGCACGGAGTATCTGCACTTACACGTAGTATTACCCTGCTATTACTAAGGATTGAGATTAGTAGTGCATTATTATGACCTAGGATAGCGTCGTGCATTCGATTTCTTTTTGTAGATGTCTTCTACTCACGAGTTGGCAACTCACCCCCGTTGTGCCAAATTTTATTACAGGTTCGATGTACAGGTTTCCCTGGCAGCTTGCTGGCACATCTATTCTTTCAGGGTGATTTGCACGGTAGGTTGGTTTACTTGTATCCGAACCACCATTGTACTTTTATTCATTCATTTGTATCTAGTAAGCTCCATCAACCATATTTGTATTACTTGATAAGTTTATTGGACCAGTCTTTTATTTCGACCTTAGAGTCGCGCATGTATTATTCTGATCTGGTGGTTTTGTTTTCTTTGAGTTTTGAGCCTCGCCTTTTGGCGTTGTATATTGTTGTGCTTGTTGTGGTTGTTTCCGCCTGTTGGCGTTGAGCTAGCACCCGTTTGGGGATGCTTTTTATTGTTTATGTATATTATACTTGTGGTACCCGTTTGGGGGCCAGTTTTTATAGAGGAGGCTCTGCCGAAATTTTTGGTAAAATTTGCTGATGTTTTTTTTTTGACTTGTTTTCTTTTTTCTTCTTCTTCTTTTATGGTTTAGATTCTGGGCTTCGGCTTACTTAGGTTACGTGGCGCCTCTAGACGCTTCGTAATCTAAGTGCCGGTCACGTTCCGTACATTCGGGTCGTGACATTGCTATAGTTCTTTTAGACGGGTTTGCGAACGTGACATTCGCGTTGATGTTCTGTGTTGTGCTGTGATGTTGCGGATATGTCGTGGTTGATAGCAGTGTGCAATGGTAGTGCTGTTTGGATTTATTTGTACATTTGATATTGCGGGGCGAGCGTCCAACATGTGGACTGCCGTCACTGCCTGTTTGTATATTATTCTATTGGGACACGACCGGGATGAGGTCGATGTACCCGTTGTATATTTTTTCATTTCTGTACTAGGTTTATCCCGCGACTGAGTGCATGGATAGCCGGGTTCTGGAGGGCAACGGGTCCGTATCTCATGGCTTTGAGAGGCAAAGGGGCCTCACTCTAGAATTGGCAGACTATTCACCGCACTTATAGGGGATACAGGTTGACCCAAGGAGGGGTGCTCAAGTCACCGGATTCCGTGAAGTGCTGGTGGTCTATTCACTTTGCTATAAGGGGCTGCCTTGCTTCAGGTTTTGGCGGGTAACTTGCCGCATTCGTAGGGGTCTAGGTTTCATTGCACAGGCTATCCACATGACCAGGGGAACGTCGGGTTTCAGCAGCGGCTCTGTGAAACTCGGGGATCCCAGATTATCTGTATTGTTCTGTGATGCTTATTACTTTTCTGTAATGTTGCATATTATCACGCCTGGAGCGATTATTGTATATTAGTATATATACTATTAGATGTTGTATATGTTTTACACCCGCGCTAGTCCAGTCCCCGCTCTGTCGTTAGTTAAGTAACCTAACGGGTGATGACGGGACCCAGTGATGAATGCGGATGGCATATACGTACATTTTATTTTCGTTCTTTTCTGGTGTGATTAAATGTTGGGACTGCATTGATTCTTATCAATGCAAGGATAAAACAAACCTATTTTTATGTTGTTGGAACAAATTTTAAAAAGGAGTTATTACAAAGACGTTTCCTTTTGTTTTGCATAGTGGTATTCAGTTAGAATATCCTGCACCTCATTCGACGAGGCAAGGGTTGAGATCCCTTCACCTGGAGTGACCCCTTAGGCAGAAGTTTACGTCAGGGTAATAACTTCAATATAGTCGATTACAAGTTGCTTTGTATCGCGGTATTCAGTTAGAATATCCTGCGCCTCATTCCACGAGGAAAGAGCCGAGATCCCTTCACCGGGAGTGACCTCTTTAGCAAAGGTTTTTGCCACTATATTTTTATAAAAAGCTATCAGGTTCCTTCAACGAGATCAAGTTCATTACGTTAAAAGTTTTTTGCCAAAAACCAGCCGTAGCCCTCCGTCATTTCTTATGGATGGTCAGTAGTATTCAAGTTATGTTTGTTGGCCTACGTCAAGGCATAGTGTTTGGTAGCTGCTGGGGTATTCATTTGTTGCATAGATAGATGCATTAGTTTAAGACAGACGTACAGCCTTGTTGGCCTACGTCAAGGGCATGTACGATGACCTAAATTAATCAGAACAACGACGGGTAGAACTTGACATGTGGTTATGATTTGTTGGCCTACGTCAAGGTCATAAGAGAATGGGATAAAAATTACATCGGGAGTTTCAAACATACAGGAAACTTGCAAAACTTGAGCATACCTTCTGGAGTGTGATAACGTGAGTGGATACCGTCACGTTATCATGCAATGAGAGTTGGATCCTGATTCCCATTGATGAGTTAGTTTACTCCTCGGGTGATTCCGACTAATTCTTCTTTCAGGTTTGGATGAGAATTTAAGATAACAGTGGGAGGTTTCCTGATTAGATAAAGTGATAACCATTCTGATCTAGGTTAGAGTGCACGCAGAGTGTTTCTTTTCTCTCTCTCTTTGGCAGTGACCTTTGACTGACCCTAAACTATGACTCAGTGACCAAGTTGACCGAACCTTCTTAAAGTTCTGGATTTTGGATTGTCTAAAGTTGCATAAGTCAATGCCGCTCCTTCTTTTACCTTTTGTATTTCTCTGAACACCCCGTATTACCACGGACATCCACTTCCATTAGATAGATCCATCGTATGGTTATATACGAACTCGAAGGGACTTCTTCGAGGATGGATCCAGGTTCAGGAGAAATAGAATTGGTTTATTCAGTTGTCTTATTATCACCTTCTCTCAGGTTGCGTGGGCTCCTTGGTTTAGGAGTGTACACCTATTACGCTTATTGGATAGTCTTCTTCTAAACCATAGGCAGGTGCCGAAAGGTAGGGAATGAAGATAACCAATTAGCCTAAGTAGGGTGTGCAGAAGGTAATATGTAAAGACAAGATAAAGGAATTAGAAAGAGGGCAAAGTAAATTGCGACTACTAACATTCACGACCAAACCACGTATTTCATCGCCACTCCTACTTCACCTTTAATTTCTCCAGAACAACCTGTATCACTACGAACATCCAATTCCATTGGATAAATCCATCGTATGGTTATAAACGAACTCGAAGGATATTTTTTCGAGGATGGATTCTGGTTCAGGAGAAATAGGAATAAGGTTTATTCAGTTGTCTTTTATCATCACCTTCTCTCAAGTTGCGAGTACTCCTAGGTTTAAGGAGGGTACACCTATTATGCTTACTGGATATTCTTCTTCGAAACCATAGGCTGGTGCCAAACGGTAGGGAAGGAAGAAAACAATTTTAGCCTAACGATGGTGTACAGAAGGTAACGACTAAAGACAAATAAAGGGAATTGGAGAGATGGCAGGGAAATATACGGTTATAGTCATGAATCTGAATAATGGAAAAGGCATTACTATGAATACCCGGATACCCTTTCGAAACATATTCATGTTTCATTTTCACTCTGTATTGTTAATAGAAAACTGATTTCTCAATTGGACACTTACTCCAGGGTATGTATTTACCAGGTTAGATTCTCACATCTTTATGGTTTTACAGATGATGAGAGGGAGTAAGTTATTGGGAATTAGGTGATCATCCTCATTATATCGGAATTCGTTGTAATTGGTGATATTTGAGGAAATCGCCTGAGTACAGTTTTCAACCTACGATACACAGGTTTTAAGTTATTCAACTCAACGGACTTATACAGAGTATTGTATATTGTCCAGTGTCCATCAGGACAAAGGGGTTGGTCCTCGTACTCTGTTCTATTTACTTGTGACTTCTCTAGCTTTTAGACAAGTGTTTCGTAGAAATACAATGTCTAAGTTTTGAGAAGTTATGGGTATAGGAATAAAGTAGAGAACCAGGTGTCGCAAGTATCGGGATTCTTCAAAGAAATCGAAGATGTAGATTCTTGTGATTGGTATTCAATTGATAGTAACAGTTTTGAGAAACTTGTTTCTCTTTCAGGTTACTCATAATTGGATAGATTCCTAAGTTGAGTAATGCTGATTAGCCTCTCTCCATTAAGTTGATATGCACTGGAGACAGTTGCATGATTTGAATCTGGTTCCGATTAAATAAGTGCCAAAGTTTCTATATTGGATATAGAATGCTTAATATCTTAACGATGTTAAGGTAAAGGGAGTTGTCCAACTTATGCTTAAAACCAGACACTGGATAACTCAAGGCACATTTCTGTAATGGCAGTTTGTGGGTTGACCCTGGCTTTGACGAGGGTTGATTTTCTACCATCTGGAAGATCAATAATGAAATTGTTCTAGACTCGCCACAGTTTTTAGTAAAATGGATTTTTTAAGAAAATAGTAGTGGGAGTATGGTAGAACTGGAAGTGATTCCAGAACCGCAAACGATTACGGAAGGTTTAATAGGACCTACATATTCAATCAGGTTTGACATTCCAATAGCCACTCCACAGATATGATGGGTAACCTCAGATACCGGAGAGGTACTCCGGTAGCCTCAAGGAAGGTGACAGGGAGGTTCTTGTTTACCCAGACTTGATACTGCTGTTGTTCCAGACTATGAGACCCGGCAGGAGGATAAGTATTGCGTCGTTCTAAACTAGTTTTAGAAGTGCACGTATATATATTATTCTGCCAGAGGGTTATCATAGTCATGGGAGCAGCGGAAGCATAGTGGACAAGTAGCTTATGTTTATTTATAGGCTTGAGCAAATATAGCGGAGATAAGATCATCTAATTTTTGATGTGACAAGTCATGGGTTTGACTTCATCGGAATAGGGAATGGATCTGTTAAGAAGGTAGTTGGGTGTAATGTCCTGGTAATTGGATGACATACATAGAGTAGGAAGTAAAATTCCTATACTACGATCAATTGTACTTTGGTCGTCACACAGTTGTTTCTCCACAAAGAATATAGATATAATATCTGACATTCTGGTTACTAGATCTATGGTTTTAGATCTAGATTTGGGTAGTTTTCCAATATGGGTACTTTGACAGTATTCTAATAGTATTTTAGAATAGATGACTCCTGGCATGGTGGTGTACCTGCAGGTGATGGAGTCACCCTCTCTAAAGGTGTCTTACAGACTAAAGGTGAGAGGGACGTGCATGATTGGCAGATCACTTGCTTAGGCAATTGAGTCAATCGTGAGATGTCAAGTACCACACCAGATGTCGTTTTTGCACTAAATGCGATAAGTTTATATTAATCCAATCCTGAAGAAATATACGGAAGCAGTTATAGAACATAAGTACATGTTCTACGGATTTGATGACGGCAGCCTCCTTCGGGAGACGGTTATTATTCCAGGCTTCACAGGTAACATGCATGACAAAGTGATTGTCAAAGTTATAGTTTTCCCTCTGATGAGGGACAATATTATGGACAGGTGGTCCAAGAGGATACTGTGGGAGGCATGGTGCAGGATACCGATTAGGTTCAGTTGACGATACAGTCTAAGAAGTTTGGATTTGGAGTTCATTTATGAACTAGGTCCCATCAGATATCCAGACATATTCTAAGACAGGTATTACTCAATTCGGGAGATGGCTTTCTCCGCGAACTTGAGATTAAGAGATACATAGAAAGAAACATCGGGGCGGATCCACTCACTGAGGCTATTTCTCGAACATAATAGTTTTACAAACGGGCTTTATGAAACTGATTAGTAGAGGAGTTGGATGTTCGGTGTCACACGGGCTGTGAGTATGCGACATCGCAATAATTAGCCTTAAGTGCAAGTAGGAGATTGTTGGATATAGTGCCCTCAAAGTCAATTATTGGATCGCAGGCACGTGATTGCAATGATTGCGGAGGACCTATACCGATATAACAGTCTTACTCGAGATGATAGTATGCTATCTGGTCTGTCTTTATCATCATGTAGATGTTGATAGAGCCCATAGGATTCTTGCTTGACTACCAGCAGTATGATGGCGATCATATATGTGGGAGCTGGGGTCTATAAGCACATCCTTAAAGTGTCCCTAGTCGTGGGAGTTTTGAGACAGGGCATCGATACTCCGGAGTAGACTAGTGTATACATTCGAGACCCCGACGAGGGGCGGTGGCCGGTCTTACAAGCCATTGGTGTTAGTTGGTTCACTTAAGATGTATTCAGGCGCTCATTGGGTTATGAGTGCACCGGACAGGACTCGCCGGGAACTTGCTGGTTAGTATTATACCTAGCGTCAGATAGCAGTTCCCTGGTGACATGTGTACAGGTTAGTTCATCGACCTGAGGTCGTCATTTGTCTCGTGTGAGTTCCTACTGTGCTTTGATTTATACCCTATCACGGGTCAAAGGAGTCGTGCAAACAGGTATTTTTTGGGTACAGTCCCGAGCCACATGGAGGCAGCGAGCAGATCGTCGGGGATTCGTCTCTCCCGGTATTGGGGGTGAGATCGCGCTGTGTTTAGGAGAGCCATTACACGAAGTCCCTGGCCAGGGTAATCGAGATTTACTGGAAGGTATTCCAGTAGTATCTCAGGGTGTTCTGGGCCACTCTCTGACACGACTTATACAGCTATTGTGGGTCTGACGTTTACCGGCCCCCTAGGCCCTATATGCGATACTCATAGACGAATGGACCGGACTGTATGGATATTGTCACTGTCAGACTCAGTAGGGTTTTTGTTAGTTGTATGTATGCCCTAGAGGCCAGTATTGTACAGATGTTGTATATTATATTGGATGCTTGGACATATATAGAGATGACTTTCTTGCTCGAGATGATAGTATGCTATCTGCTTACTCTTTATCTTAACATGTACACTAGTCTCTTTATACTGTCTTATAGTTACATGTTGGTAAAGCCCTTAGGATGTGTACTTGACTACCTGGACTATGATGCAGATCATACTAGTGGGGACATGGTAGTCCATAAGTACATCCTTCAAGGTCCCTAGTCGTGGGTGTATCGAGACGGGGCATCGATATACCAGTGTAGACTAGCGTATACGCTTCTCGACCCATGTGATGGGCGATGGATGATCCCATATCCATTGGTGTTTGACATCAGAGATGGTATACGGGTGCTCAGTGGAGACTGGGTACACTGGACGGACTCGCCGAGAACTCCCAGATGGTATTATACCTCACGTCAGATGGCAGTTCTCAGGTGACACTTGTACTGGTTAGTCTGTAGACCCGAGATCGTCATAGAGTCTTGTGTGATTCCCACTGTGCTTTGATCTCCACCTTACCACGTCCATGAGGGCGTGCAAAACGGTGGTCTTTGGGTACAGTCCCGAGTCACATGGAGGCAATGAGCGATAGGAGGGGTTTCGTCTCTCCCGGTATTGGGGGTTGATGTTGCGCTGTGCTCGATTGGCCGTAACAGGGAAGTCCCTGGCCAGGGCTGATCAGAGATTTGCTGGTAAGTGTTACCAGTAGCTTCTCGACCCGTTATGAGCCTCACATCGGCACGACTTATCGGGTTATTGGGGTCTGACGTTTACCACCCCTAGACTTGATATGCGACATATCAGACGAAGAGACCGGACTGTACGGTAAGTGTTACTGGTCGGATTCGCAGGAGTGTGAGCGGGCTAGCTCGTCGATCTTCTGATCGCTCAATACCTGGGTGGCCGTTACGTTTAGCAGACCGCTTGCGGCTTGTGGGTGTTTGATATGATCATCATCTGCTACCGGCGTATTGACGAGTCTTTAAAGTCCTACACAGAGGTTTCCTGGCTCAAGCGAAACGAAATAGGAGCGCATATGAGATATGTGCAAGACCGAGAATAATGCGTGTATGTGATACCGTATTTCATTCTCGCGATATATGTTTCGATTGGTTATATTCGATATGACCTAGTTATCGAATCATTGATTCGATAAGTCGATACATTGAACACTAGTCGGTCATGTGCGACATGACCGGATCATTGAATCAAGTGTTGATTTAATGATTTAATGTATAATTATATATTTGATATATTACTTTGCATTAACTAGTATTGGTTCATTTTAAACGGATTTTTCTCACTTGATGCACATTGTATATGTGATATGCTTTTGTGCACATGATTGTATCATGTTTGATGATGCATGTTGACTTGACTTTGTGTAAAAGAATTGAACCATGGTTATGAGAGTGGTTAGGGTTTATGATTTATTCACTTATTATTTAATCCATTCATTATTTAATAATTGGGTTTTATGAAAATAAAAAGGTTTCATTTATCATGAAGATTGGTGAAGCTTCATGAAGCATTTACTAATGATGCTATTTTGTCTTCATACTTAAGCCTAACCACTCCCACTAACCATGGTCAATTCTCTACACTTGACCATGGTTAGGATATGATAAATATCATTTTCTTTTCTATTTTGATTAAGTTATTTATCATATTCTATCATCTTCTTCATCTTCTTCTTAAAAAGAAAAGCTTGCTACTTTAATGGCAACTTGAGTTCTAGTGAGAGAAATCCAAATCTAATGTGAACCCACCTCCTATTTCTTCATCCTCTACCTCTTGCCAAGTGGTTTTGGGTGTTTTCTTCACAAGTTTCACTACTTGGTGAAGTCGAAGCTTGAACTAGTGCAACCTCGACGTAGATCGTCTTTGACACGAAGCCGACGACCTAGCTCGCCCGTTTTCCCGATGAAACCGACGAATGAGTCTAGGATTCATGATGTACAGCGAGAAGACTTCGTTGCGGAGCCGTGGAGGTGGATATCCGGATCTACAAAGGTTGTAATTTCCGTATCCTAGTAGTTAAGTGTTAACTAGTTTATCTTTTCGCCTAACCATCTAGTCTAAGATCCGTAGTCTAGGGTTTCTCGGCACCATTTTTTTTAAATTGGCATGTTCGATGCCTTGTGAGACCTCACTAAAGTGCCTAGGAAACTTTCAGTTTTTGGATGAGTTCGCTCGTTAGCTTCCCTTCCAATCAATACATAGGCAACCGTTACGTACAACTTGTACCTCTGACGTGCTAGTGGTTATACCCAGTGCCAGTGTGTTGATGAGTCATTAGAGTCCCCCACAGACAGTTTCCCAAGTTCGGGCAAAACGTTGTAGAGGCCGTATGATTTTATGGCAGGGTTCGGAAAATGCACGTGCGTTTTCGCACGTGTCATTTTTTCGGGCAGATAATACTGGTGGGCTTTGGTTTAAGCTGGATCCGAGTATTATACAGTGTAGATATAATATCTTTGTCTCAGTTGCATTTGTATTCGGTTGTAATACAAATGCGGGTATGTTTATACTGTTATGGGGTTATCCTGAAATTCGTTTTGGGATTGCTTTTGGAAGTTGCCAGTTTTCAGTTTTCTATCGGCCGTATTAAACATTCGGTTAAATGCGGATTTATCTTTTCTTGGGTGAGTCATGGTTCTAGAAGGTTCAAGATTAGGTGACTCATGGTAAGCATTAATTGTAGTGGTGATGTGTTATGGTGACTCGTGTTTTGCATTAATTCTTGCATTTATTGTTAAGCAAGGTGTTCATTTGACTCATGCTTTTCATTTTGTGCTTATGGTAACCTCTTCCACTCCTACTCTCACCTCCCTCCCTCTTAAAATAGGCCGGCCCCTCTTTGTGAAGTGAGGATGGTTGTTGATTTGAAAAAGATGCAAGTTTTGGTTCATAGAAATTAGATGTGATCAGTTTCTCATTTCACCCGATCCAAAAGGCAACTTCATTAACCGTTCGTCCATAGCTTTGGACGTAACGAGACAAAGTGTTCTACTCATTCTCTACATTAATCTTGGTCATCTCCTTTGGCAAACTTATTGATCGAGTTGCCTCGGTTCAGAGGCGCGAGCCCATTTAAAGATCCGTCGACGTGGTGCCACCTGGACGACGAGACCGGAGAACGAGCGAGTTCGGATCAGCTGCAACATAGCGTGGGATGATGGTTGAAGACCGAAGGACCCGGATCGTTCGATATAACATTTCTACCCACTTTACAGTTTGTTAGTTTAGCGTTAATGGAAGATCCTGGGAAATAGTATACGATAGCGCTAGTTGTAAAAGTATTGTTCCGCATTTTGGCGTCTGAAAGACGTCCAGGGCGATACCGTGGACTTACAGACAGGATTCGTCTCTCCCGGTATTGGGAGTTGATATCGCGCTGTGTCTAGGAAAGCCATTACACATGGTCGTCCCTGGCCAGGCCAAGCGATATTTGCTGGTAGTGTTACCAGTAGTTTCTCAGGGTGTTCTGGGCTACACTCCGACATGACTTGTACCACTATTAGGGGTCTGACGTTTACCGCCCCCTAGGCCCGACATGGGACACTCTCAGACGAACAGACCGGACTGTACGGAGATTGTCACGCTCAGGCTCAGTAGGAGTTCGGATGGGTTCACCTCGTCGGTCTTCTTATCGGCATCTACCTGGGGACCGTTACGTACAGCTAGTACCGCTTGCGGCCTGTGGTTAAACCCACTGCCAGCGTAGTGTCAAGCCTTTAGAGTCCCACACAGAGGGTTATTCTCCTTTGGGCAAAACAGAGTAGAGGTCGCATGGTTTTGCGACGGGGTTCGTTCACATCCGTGCACTTGTGCACGTTTGGTGTCCGGGCAGTTATTACTAGCGGGCTTTAGTTTAAGCCAGATCCTAGTATTTGTTTTGGGATTGGTTGTCTTATTATATTCGTGTTTCTCGGAACACGGATGCGGGTGTGTATGCACAGTTGACAGAGGCAGAGGATTCTCATTAGGGTTATTGACCGTTGACTTTTTCCAAACCCTAATGGGAATCAGAGATATGATTAATGATATTAATTAAGGATAATTGTGCCATGATTAGGTTGACCATTTGAATTTTGTTGACCATTTGACTTTGGTTGACCGGTTGACTATTGTTGACATTTTGACCATCATCATTTCACATGAAAGATGCTTCTTGATTCTTGCACATTCATTTAATGTGAAATGATAATGGTCGTTTCAAAACTAACCATCACATTTTCACTTTATTATTATTATTAGTTCTCTCATATGAGCATGGTTGTAGATTTCTACTCTTATTCTCTCTTGCTCTTTCTCTCTCATGTTCTTGAGCTCTCCCTCTTCCTCTCAAAGCATTAATCTTTCATGTGTTGAAAATCGAAAGCACTTGAGACAAAACCACAAAACATCTCTCTACTCTTTCTAGGGTTCTTTGTCTAGCAAACCAAGCACTCTAGTTACCTCTTGGTTGAGGTAGGAGCTCAAGGTAGAGGCCCTCGGGTGGATCTATCTTCGGCAAAGGGAAGACGACGAGGAGGTGCCGTCTACGCCACTACAAGGAGCAAGCAAGAAGGAGAACCACAACAAGAAGAGAAAGAGTTCAAGATCTAGGTATAATCATTCTACATAGTAGCTAGAACTTGTAGTTAGTGTGTTAGTTTTTGTTTAGCAAAGATGCTTCATGGATGGTCCATGTTACCATGTGAGAAAAATTTAATTTTTACCTATTCCGCCTCCCCGAAAGAACCGCGGTGGGTAACGTGGACTTAACAGTGGTATCAGAGCCTAGCTAAACAACAACTAACTGTTAGCAAAGTGTTTAGAACTTCGATCCGGAAAAAATCGCAAAATTCATCCAAAATCATGCACTTTCTGCCGATTTTTAAAATAGCTTTAAAAATAATTCCACATACCTTAAAAATCAGTGCAGGGTTTTTTAGAAACAGCCAGGAAAAATGAGCCCACGACTCGGTCAATGCGCCGCGGAAGCGCGGCGAAACCAGCGTTTCGCCGCGGATCCGCGGCCGAGTTGACTCGGCCGCAACTCAGGTTTCCTGCAGTTTGTTCAGTGTTGTGTTTTGGGATTTTTAAGATATTTTGTTTCTGCCCAAATTATCCAGAGAACAATGTTGTGTATGGGGTAGTTACAAATTGGTTTTTTGATCAAAGTTCTACAAACTTTTGCTAAATGGTTATGTCTGTAATGTGATATATGCACTGAACGTCGACTAATCGCTATATGTCGATTAGTGGGGGTTGTGCATATCTGTGATCTATAATGTTGTTGGATTGTGTATATGAACTTGTTGGATTGTCGTGGATGAATAGCCGGGGGTTGTGAGATGAGAGTTTTATTTATCTTTCATTTGATGTAATATGTAAATTGATGTAATATTATTTTATGGCCGCACATCCGGGATGAGGTTGTAGCCGCCATTGTATATTATTTCTTTTACTGTTTTTGCTCCTAGGATAGACCTAAGGTGGGGTGCACAAACTACCGGGTACTTTGAACTGCCGAGTGGCCTACTCACGTTGTTGAGGGAGGTTACTTCACTTCAGGTATTTGGCGGGTAGTTTTCCGCACCCGTAGAGGTCTAGGGTAGGATTTGTCTATTCATCGCGACCGTGTAATCCATCTTTCGTTGTAGGCTCGATCGAAACTCGGATTCCTAGTATATCCAATGTGTTCATCTGTGATCTGGAATGGCTATCATTGCATCTGACGAATGTATATATCTATATATGATATCTAGTAGCCGTTGCTTATGTTTTGCATCCGTGCTAGTCCAGCCCCCGCTCTGTCGTTAGTTAAGTAACCTAACGGGTGATGACGGGGCTCCGTGGCGAATGCGGATGGCATAAGCGTACGTCATATTTTCGTTGTTTTCTGCAATGGTAGGACTAATTGATGGGACACATTATATTAATGCAAAGAAAAAATAAACCTAAAAGATGTTGTTGGAACAATTTTCAAAAAGCAGTTATTGCAAGGACGTTCTCTTTTGTTTTGCACAGAGGTATTCGGTTATGAATGCCCAGCACCTCATTCGATGAGGCAAGGGCCGAGATCCCTTCATCGGGAATGACCCCTTGGACAAAAGTTTGCGTCAGGGCAATAACTTCACTATAGTCGATTATTCTTGCTTTGCATCGAGGTATTCAGTTTGGAATATCCTGCACCTCATTCGACGAGGAAAGAGCCGAAATCCCTTCACAGGGAGTGACCTCTTTAGCAAAAGTTTTCGCCACTATATTTTCAAAAAAAAGGCAATCATGTTCCTTCAACTATATCAAGTTCATTACGTTAACAGGTTTTTCGCCAAAACCCAGCCGTAGCCCTCCGTCATTTCGGATTGGTATTGCTTAGTATTCGTGCTACGTATTTCGTGCTCAGCCGAGGCGTAGTGAACGGTAGCTATGTAATATTTTCTATAGCATATAATATGATTGGTTGGGACAGTCGTGCGGTCATTTTGGCTCAGTCAAGGACTCGTACGGGGGGGGGGTTCTAATGCATTCAAGAAAATGATGGGTTGAACTTGACTAGGATCCTTTGATATGTTGGCTCAGTCAAGGTCACTTGGTCCCTAGGGGTAAAAACCACATCGGGAGTTTCTAAAGAAACTGAAACTTGCAGATTTACATACCTTCTGGAGTGTAGTGACTAGAGTGGATTCCATCTAGGTCATTACACGATGTTAGTTGGATCCCGATCCCACTGATGAGTTGGATTACCCTCGGGAGATTATTTCACTTAACAATCAATGCTATAAACCAAGTAGGTGTCTAGAACGGTGTTAGCGGGGCTACGCCTCCTGGGAAAAGAGGTTATTTAATTAAGGAACTTCGTGAAAGCGTTGGAAAACCTCCCTCGAAGTACCAACACTAGCCTGGCTGAAAGGTTAAGCAAGTATTGTGACGTGCAATTAATCCTGACTAGTTCTTCTTTTTAAAGGTTTGAAGAAGAATTTGAGGAAACAGTGGGAGCCATCCTGATTAGATAAATTAATAAACCAATCTAATCTTGCAAGAGCGCACGCTGAGTGTTTCTTTTCTCTCTCTCCAAGTAGCAACCATTTCACGCCCTAATCAAGATAATAAAATGTATCGCTTGACCGATCCGAATTCTTATTCGGGGCTGGGGAACGTCGGTTCGGCTCTAACTTATGACAACAGTCATAAGTATGAGCAAGGGAAAGAGGATTGTATGGATTCCAAAGATACCCAGTTGAAGAAGAAGCATAGTTTTGCATCTACTTCAGGTGTTCTTGTAATTGAGAACTGCTTTACGGTCAGCCCTGCCTCCTGGGTACTTGATACCGGATCAGGATCTCATATCTTTAATTTATTGCAGGGACTGAGAAAAAGTAGGAAAGTTTCACCTGGTGATATGTCGCTCAGGGTAGCGAACGGAGCACAAGTTAATGCTGCAGCCGTCGGTGAATATCACCTAGTGTTGCCAAATGGCAATACTATGATTTTGAACGATTGCTACTATATACCTTCCATGGTTTGCAACATCATATCAGTTTCTTTACTCAATAAAGATGGATATAACTTTGTTCTTGATAGAAATATCATGAACATTTACCTTCATAAGGTACTGGTTGCAGAAGGTACACTGTGTAATGGTATCTACGTTCTAAATCAGAATACAGTTCTCAATGTACAAAACACACGCAAGAGGAAGAGTTCAGATACAAACGAATCCTACTTATGGCATTGTAGACTTGGTCATATCGGAGAGAAAAGACTAAGTAAGTTGCATAAAGACGGACTCTTGGATACGTTCGAGTTTTCATCTTATGAAACTTGTCAGTCTTGTCTCAAAAGAAAGATGACCAAATCTCTGTTCACCGGACATGGAGAAAGAGCAACAGAGCTCTTGGGACTCATACACAGTGATGTATGTGGTCTAATGTCTATACATGCAAGGGGTGGGTTCTCATACTTCATCACATTCACTGACGATCTCTCTAGGTTCGGATATGTGTATTTGATAAAACACAAATATGAAGCTTTTGAGAAATTCAAGGAATTCAGAAACGAAGTGGAGAACTAGACTAGAAAAAGTATTAAGATCCTCCGGTCTGATAGAGGAGGGGAGTACTTAAGCACGGAATTCTTAGATTACTTAAAAGAGAATGGTATTCTCTTTCAGCTTACTCCCCCTTATACACCACAACACAATGGTGTATCGGAGTGGAGGAATCGTACCCTATTGGATATGGTTCGCTCCATGATGAGTAGTGCTGAGTTGTCTCTTTCATTTTGGTGATATGCACTTTTGACAGCGGCATATCTATTGAATGATGTTCCGTCTAAATCAGTACCTAAGACACCATTTGAGATATGGAATGGTAAAAGGCCGTATCTTAAACGTATTAAGATATGGGGTTGTCCGGCCTATGTAAAAGTACAAAATCCGGACAAACTTCAGGCACGTTCAGTTCTATGTAAATTTATGGGATATCCTAAAAACTCTACAGGATATCTGTTCTACCAAACCGAGGAGCAAAAGATGTTTGTATCTCGCCATACCACCTTTTTAGAGTGGCAATTTCCTGCAAAAGAAACTAGTAGGAGTTCGGTAGAACTGGAAGAAATTCAGTGACCACAAAATAAAACTGAAGATTTGGCAGAACCTCAAGATTCAATAACCCCAGACGATCCTCAGCCACTCCGCAGATCTGGTAGGATTTCTCATCCGCCTGAGAGATACTACGGTTTTCTCATAGACGGGGATCGAGAGGATTGCATCTTGGAAGAAGATGACCCTACCAGTTTCAGGCAGGTCATTATCAGTAGGGACTCTGATAAGTGGTTGGATGCTATGCAATCTGAAATGGAGTCCATGTACACCAATAAAGTGTAGACCTTGGATATTGCTCCACCTGGGGTAAAACCCGTTGGATGCAAGTAGATCTACAAAAGGAAACTTGGTGTAGATGGGCAGGTGGAAACCTATAAGGCTCGACTCGTTGCAAAAGGTTTTCGTCAAAGACCTGGTGTGGACTATGACGAAACTTTTTCTCCAGTGGCTATGCTCAAATCCATTCGGATCCTACTTGCCATTGCTGCCTTCCATGACTATGAAATCTGGCAGATGGACATAAAAACGACTTTTCTAAACGGCTGTTTGGAAGAATGCGTTTACATGGATCAGCCAGAGGGTTTTGTAAACAGTGGGAGCAGCGAGAAGGTGTGCAAGTTGCTTAAATCCATTTATGGATTAAAACAGGCATCACGGAGCTGGAACATCAGTTTTGATGAGGCAATCAAGGAATTTGATTTCATCAAGAACGAAGATGAACCTTATGTCTATAAGAAGATTGTAGGACGAACTGTCGTGTTCCTAGTATTGTACGTGGATGACATTCTTTTGATAGGAAATGACATTCCTATGCTACAATCGGTCAAGCTATTCTTGTCACAACGGTTCTCCATGAAGGACCTGGGTGATGCCTCATACATTCTGGGGATCAAGATCTACAGAGATAGATCCAAGAGACTACTGGGACTTTCGCAGTCCAGGTACATAGAGACCGTACTAAAGAGATTTAGTATGAAGATTCCAAGCGCGGTAATATACCAGCATTGCACGGAATCACCCTCTTCAAGAAGACGTCTCCTAAGACTGACGAGGAGAGGGTTCGCATGAGCACTATACCCTACGCTTCGGCTGTAGGATCTATAATGTATGTGATGCTATGCACAAGACCAGATGTAGCTTACGCACTGAGCATAGTGAGCCGGTATCAGTCAGACCCAGGTGAGAACTACTAGACGGCAGTGAAGAACATTCTCAAGTACCTGAGAAAGACTAAGGAGATGTTCCTGGTTTACGGTAATGGAGACCTCAGGGTTGAGTCCTTTACCGATTCAAGCTTCCAGAGTGACAAAGATGACAGCAAGTCTGTCTCGGGTTTTGTGTTTACCCTCAACGAAGGGGCGGTGCGTTGGAGGAGTTCCAAACAGGATACCGTCACAGACTCGACGATGGAGGCTGAATACATTGCTGCAAGCGATGCCGCAAAAGAGGCGGTCTGGATGAAGAAGTTCATTAGTGAACTTCAGGTGGTTCCATCCATTGTTGACCCAATACCTTTGTATTGCGATAACAATGGGGTTATAGCTTTAGCGAAGGAACCAAGGTCCCATCAGAAATCCAGACACATCTTAAGGCGGTATCACCTGATCAGGGAGATCATTGATCGCCAGGAGATCGAGGTACGGAGAGTGGACACAAAAGACAACACGGCGGATCCATTCACAAAGGCCCTCCCTCAAACACAGTTCGAGCGACTTTTTGAGCTATTGGGTATGCGGTACGCCAGCAGCTGGCCTTAGTGCAGACGTTGGGTATGCGGTACACCAATTACTGGCCTTTAGTGCAAGTGGGAGATTGTTGGATATGTATGCCCTAGAGGCCATTATTGTATAGTACTAGTTTGTATAATACATTTTGGAGGCTTGGGATATATATACGGGTTTACGACAGTCTTGCTCGATATAGTAGTATGCTACTTGGTTTGTTTCTGTCTTAATATGTGTATATGTTTCTTTTAACATATCGCTAATATATATTGCTGGAGCCCTCAGGATCTTTGCTTGACTACCGGCGTTGTGATGGCGATCACACTAGTGCGGGCTGGGTAGTCTATATGCACATCCTTATTTTGGTCCTTAGTCGTAGGATTATCGAGACAGGGCATCGATACTCCAGAGTAGACTGGTGCATACGCTTCTCGACCTAGCAGGGGAGATGGTCTGTCCCACAGCCATCAGTACATCGTACTGGAGATAGTATGCAGCTGCTCGTTAGGTTACGAGTACACTGGACATGACTCGTCGGGAACTGTTGGTTGGTATTATACCTATCGTAAGTTAATAGTTCCTAGATGATATGAGTATAGCTTAGTTCGTTGACTTGACACTGTCACTTCGCCTCAAGTGTGTTCCCATTGTTCTTAGATTACTACCCTACCACGGCTCTATTGAGTCGTGCAAACAGGTTGTAGTTGGGTGCAGTCTCGAAGCACTTGGAGGAAGTGACAGTTATACAGGATTCGTCTCTCCCGGTATTGGGAGATGATATCGCGCTGTGTCTAGGAGAGCCATTACACATAGTCGTCCCTGGCCAGGGCAAGCGAGATTTGCTGGTAGTGTTACCAGTAATTTCTCAGGGTGTTCTGGGCTACACTCCGACACGACTTGTACCTCTATTAGGGGTCTGACGTTTACCACCCCTAGGCCCGACATGCGATACTCTCAAACGAACAGGTCGGACTGTACGAAGATTGTCACGTTCAGGCTCAGTAGGAGTTCGGATGGGTTCACCTCGTCGGTCTTCTTATCGGCATCTACCTGGGGACCGTTATGTACAGCTAGTACCGCTTGCGGCCTGTGGTTAAACCCACTGCCAGCGTAGTTTCGAGCTTTTAGATTCCCACAAAGAGGGTTATTCGCCTTTGGGCAAAACAGAGTAGAGGTCGCATGGTTTTGTGACGGGGTTCGTTCACATCCGCGCACTTGTGCACGTTTGGTGTCTGGGCAGTTATTACTAGCGGGCTTTAGTTTAAGCCAGATCCTAGTATTTGTTTTGGGATTGGTTTTGTCTCAATGTATTCGTGTTCCTCGGAACACGGATGCGGGTGTGTATGCACAGTTGACAGAGGCAGATGATTCTCATTAGGGTTATTGACTGTTGACTTTTCCAAACCCTATTGAGAATGAGGGATATGATTAATGATATTAATTAAGGATAATTATGCCATGGTTATGTTGAACATTTGATTTTTGTTGACCTTTTGACTTTGGTTGACCGGTTGACTATTGTTGACATTTTGACCATCATCATTTTACATGAAAGATGCTTCTTGATTCTTGCACATTTCATTTAATGTGAAATGATAATGGTCATTTCAAAACTAACCATCACATTTTCACTTAATTATTATATTATTATTATTATTTCTCTCATATGAGCATGGTTGTAGATTTCTACTCTTATTCTCTCTTGCTCTTTCTCTCTCTTGTTCTTGAGCTCTCCCTCTTCCTCTCAAAGCTTTAATCTTTCATGTGTTGAAAATCAAAAGCTCTTGAGATAAAACCACAAAACATCTCTCTACTCTTTCTAGGGTTCTTTGTTTAGCAAACCAAGCACTCTAGTTACCTCTTGGTTGAGGTAGGAGCTCAAGGTAGAAGCCCTCGGGTGGATCTATCTGCGGGAAAGGGAAGACGACGAGGAGGAGCCGTCTACGCCACTACAAGGAGCAAGCAAGAAGGAGAACCACAATAAGAAGAGAAGGAGTTCAAGATCTAGGTATAACCATTCTACATAGTAGCTAGAACTTGTAGTTAGTGTGTTAGTTTTTGTTTAGCAAAGATCCTTCATGGATGGTCCATGTTACCATGTGAGAAAATTTTGATTTTTACCTATTCTGCCTCCCCGAAAGAACCGGGTGGGTAACGTGGACCTAACACTTGATTCAACAGGTATGCTGCTGTCTCAAGCGTATAACCCCAAAAGGAAATAAGTAACTCAGCGGTGCTCATCATAGAGCGCACCATATCTAATAGGGTGTTTGATTCCTCCGTTCCGATACACCATTGTGCTGTGGTGTATACGGAGGAGTAAGCTGAGAGAGAATCCCATTCTCTTTTAGAAAGTCCAGGAACTCTGTGCTCAAGTAGTCACCTCCTCGATCAGATCGTAGGATTTTAATACTTTTACCCGTTTGGTTTTTGACTTCGGATTTATATTCTTTGAATTTCTCAAAAGCTTCAGACTTGTGTTTCATCAAGAACACATGTCCGTATCTTGAGAGATCGTCAGTGAATGTAATGAAGTACGAAGAACCATTCCTGGCATATGTTGATATGAGACCGCATACATCACTATGTATCGGTCCCAAGCGTTCTGTAACTCTTTCTCCGTGTCCTACAAATGGAGTTTTGGTCATCTTACCTTTGAGACATGACTGACAAGTGTCATAAGATGAAAATTCGAACAGATTCAAATATCCATCCTTATGCAACTTAGCTAGCCGTATCGTATTGATATGACCTAGTCTACAATGCCATAAGAAGGATTCGTTCATTTCTGAACTCTTTCTCTTGTGTGTGTTTTGTATATCGAGAACTGTGGTTTGATCTAGAATGTATATGCCATTATTTAACGAGCCTGATCCAATTAACTTTTGATTCAGGAAAATGTTCATAACATTATCCTGTACTATAAAATTATATTCTTCTTTACTTAATAAAGAAACTGATATAAGATTGCATATCAGGGTCGGAATGTAATAGCATTCTTTCAGAATCAATGTGTTGCCACTTGGTAACACAAGGTGATATCCGCCAACTGATTTGGCTGCAACATTTGCCCCATTCCCCACTCTTAAGGAATGATCACCCATCCCAGTTCTCTACCTTTCCTAAGCCCATGTAACATATTACATATGTAGGATCCCGATCCGGTATCTAATACTCAGGACGTAGAGTGAACTGAGAAACAGTTCTCAATAACTAACACACCCGAAGAAGATGCATCAACATGTTTCTTCTTCGTTTGGGCGGCATGGGAATCCGGATATACCCCTATTCCCTGTTCAGTCTTATAACGATTATAAGAAAGAACGGAACCAACGTTCCCCAATACAGTATAACATGCGGGTTCGGGCAATACATCCATATTATTATCTTTATTAAGACGTGACATGGTCGCTATCTGGAGAGAGAGAGAAGAAAACATTTTAGCGTATGCTCTTACAAGATCAGATTGGTTATTATTTTGTCTAATCAGTATGGCTCCCACTGTTTTTATCAAATATTCCTTCAAACCCTAAAATGAAAGACTAGCCGGGATTAATTACACCCTACAATTTCGCCAATCTTTCAGCCAGGCCAGTGCCAGTACATTAAGGGAGGTTCCCCATGCTTTCGTACGGACCTAATTAAAATAAACATTGTTTTCCCATAGGCATAGCCCCGTTGACACCTTTTTAGACACCTACTTGATCGGCTAATTGTCCTGTGTAAAACTCTCCCAGGAGTAACTCTTACTCGCAGTGGGTATCAGGATCCAAGTATCTCATAGAAGGTATGCAATCTCATTGCAAATTTCAATACTTGAAATTCCCGATAACATTTTGCCCCTAACCCCTATGACCTTGACAAAGGCCAACAAATCATAGGATGGTGGTCAAGTTCAACCCGTCATTTCCTGATTGAATCAAACCTACCCGCACGACCCTTGACAAAGGACAATAAGGTCGTACGACTACCCTAATCCAATCTTCATCATATGCATAAGTGATAAACACCATTCAGCTACCACACACTACGCCTTCACAAAGGCCAACAAACGCAACATGAATACTAAACAGTCCTTATCTGAAATGACGGAGGGCTACGACAGGTTTTTCAGAAAACCTATTGCGTAATGAACTTGATATCGTTGTAGAATCAAGTGAATTTTGAAAATGAGTGTTTTTGAGGCTTTCACTAGTTTAGCTAAAGAGGTCACTCCCGGTGAAGGGATCTCGGCTCTTTCCTTATCGAATAAGGTTCAGGATATTTCATAAATATCACTGTGCAAAGCAGAAACTATAAAAGCAATCAAAAGACAAACCGAGTGTTGTAGCATCTGCCAGTTATTGCTAAAGAGGTCACTCCCGGTGAAGAGATCTCGACTCTTTCCTTATCGAATAAGGTGCAGGATATATCACATATTGTAAGTGCACGGCGGTGCCCCGGCCGTCAATCCGACGCCGGAATGCGGAAGCGGTGAATTACTTTAACTTTTAAAACCGGCACCACCGCGCACTAAAAACCCGGATCGTGCCATTAAACTAGTCCTAGCTAACAACAAGATGGGAAGAGAGATATACCGAGTGATCCGTGTCCTCCGGTCTTCTCATCGTCGTCCCGATCTCCCGCGGAATGTCCGGTCTCCACCTCCTCGCCAGAAGGGCACCACGTCGCCGGCTTCTTTTACGGGCTCCCGCCTCTGGTCCGAGGCAACTCGGGCACGAAGTTGGCGAGTCGACGTGCCCAAGGTTTGCTGTAGAATAAGTGTAGTGCGATGTCTCATTTGGGGTTACTAGAAGTTGCCTTTGGTAGAGGATAGGAGATGATAGAATTTTTGGAGATGAAGTTTGGGAATTTGCAAGCACAAGAGAGCCAAAAATTTCCATACAAAATAATGGGCAACGCCTTTCATTTGGCCGGCCATTCTTTTGTGAATGGAGAGAGAGAGCAAAGACAAGGAGGGGGGTGGAAAGCAAGTGATGATGAGAAAATCAAATGATCACAACAAAACCCAACACTCCAACAACAACCATCTCATCACAAAGTCAAGCAATCATGAACCAAAGGAGTCAACCTCAATCATGAAGCAACAAGATGCAAATAACACCCTCCACAAATGCTTATTTGCACAAATGCAAATAAGCCCTCCTCCACCAATCTTCGGCCAATGAAAGATACAAAGAAATATGGCCGAAACGGAAAACAAACTGGCAACTCCAAAAAACTGATCCCGTAATAAATTACAGGAAAACCCCGCTACTGTATATACATACCCGCATTTGTATTCCGACCGAATACAAATGCACTGAGACAAAATCTACACTGTACAATACTAGGATCCGGCTTAAACCAAAATCCGCTAGTATTAACCGTCCGATCCTGATCCGTGCAATACCGCACGTATCTGATCGAACCCTGCCATATCTCCATACGACCTCTACAGCGTTTCGCACGAAAACTTGAGCAACTGTCTGTGGGGGACTCTAAAGACTCGTCAATACTATGGCTGTGGATTTAACCACTAGCACGTCAGAGGTATTAGCCATACGTGACGGGCTACCAGCTATTGACTAAAAGGGATGTCGATGAGCGAACTCATGACATCCTACTGAGCCTGTCAGTGACAATATCTGTACAGTCCGGTCCGTTCATTTATGAGCATCGCATGGCGGGCCTAGGGGGTTGGTAAAAGTCAGACCCCCAAAAGCGGTACAAGTCGTGTCGGAGTGTAGCCCAGAACACCCTGAGATACTAATGGAATACCTACCAGTATATCTCCTGCTTTGGCCAAGGACTTTCATGTACTGGCTCTCCTAGACACAGCGCGACCTCACCCGCAATACCAGGAGAGACGAACCCCTGAAGATCCGCTCACTACCTCCATGTGGCTCGGGACTGTACCCAACTAAAACCTGTTTCATTCTCTTTTGAGCGTAGTAGGGTAGTAATCAAAGTACAGTGGGAACTCACACGAGACAAATGACGATCCTCAGGTCGATGAGCTAACCTATACATATGTTACCAGGGAACTGCTATCTGACGTCCGGTATAATACCAACGAGCATGTTCCAAGCGAGTCCTGTCCGGTGTACTCATAACCCAATGAGCACCTGTATACATCTTAGATGAACCAACTGACACCAGTGGCTTGTGAGACCGGCCACCGCCCCTCGTCGGGGTCTCGACTGTATACACTAGTCTACTCTGGAGTATCGATGCCTTGTCTCGATATGAAGGGTCAAGCCAACGCCTCGTCGGGGTCTCGACTGTATACACGAGACAAATGAAGGGTCAAGCCAACGCCTCACATGTGGCAACGCCGTACCGCCACAAACCCTAAAGTTTAGAGGCGGTTCAGACGGTCACATAATCGAGTTAAGGTTTGTTGTCTTCTAGAGGGTCCACCGCGTTACTTGCACGATTTTCCGAAAGTTTCAAACTTGAGATAAAAATCCAACTTTTGAAAATTTTCCGACATGGGAAAAAGTGAGTTATTGATATTCGTTCGAACTTTTTAACACGTTCTAAAATTACCCGGGAAAAAATAAACGAAGATAAACTTTCCGATCGAATCAACGAGTTCCCAATACAACCCAGAAAACTCAACACTTGAGTAAATTAAAAATTTCCCAGAAGAATCAGGAATTACATACGGACATTACTGTAGAAAACCGATCCCATAATCTTACTGTTAGGCCGCGGAACCGCCGCTCAAGCAAGGGTATTGTTTTGGTTCCGCGGCGCAATAAATGTATTGTGGGGTCGTTTTTTACAGTAACCCATAAAATCACCTGCAGAATTTTCTGAGCATTTTTAATATGAAAAAAATCAACTTTTTGAAAAATTTCCAGAAACTAGGGTTTTACGGGTATTCGGAGTTCGATCGGACTTTAAACTTCGCCTAGACTTCGCCTAAAGCTCTAGCTTGGCTCTGATACCACTGTTGGGTTACTAGGCACTCTCACAAGGGTCTATAAGGCATCAACCATACCCGATTTAAAATTTAAACGTGCCGAACAACCCTAACCAAGATCTTTAAACTAGAGATTAGGTGAAACAAAGCATGTTAAACACTTTAACATCTAAGAGTTTGGGATTACAACCTTTGTAGTCCGGTCCTTCACTTCTAAAGCTCCGTGTTGAGATCCCTTCGCTGCGATCATCAAGTTTCCGGACTCTAGAGAGGCTCCATGAAGAGAAGGATGCAAGCTTGCTTCCGATCTTCGATAACTAAGATGATCTACCTTGAAGTTTCTATAGCACAAGCTCTCACTCACTAAATGAAGTGAACACCCTAATCTAAAAGGCTAGGATAGATTAGGATGATGAAGTAGGATTTATGCTCTCATTTATTTGTAAGTCCATGTCACGCACCCCACGAACTTGCGGGGAGGCGGAATATATGAAAAACGATTATCAAAGCTTCGTAACACGGACTTGAGCGCATAAATCGTATCAAAACCTTGCTAACTATCTAGTTAAGGTTTAACTACTCGGATTCGAAGTTATACCTCACGTTACATGTCCTTCGGGTCTTCATCGCTGTCCTCCACTCCTCGTAGGTTCCTTGGAACATCGGCACCTCAACGGCCTCCTCGAGTCAAAGACGATCCACTCGAAAGCTCCTTCTCGAAGATTGATCTCTAAATTGAGATAACTAGGTTGCTTAAAGTGCTAATCTAAGCTACCTAGGGGATATAGAGTGAGGTTATGGATGTATTAGTCTAGCTAACCCTTGATCTCAACTCATGAGAGGTTAGGCTTAGGGTTTGAAGAATGAGAGAGCTTGAGGAGAGAGAAGGTGAAGATGAGAATGATAATGAGATAATGATCTATCATGATATATATGAAGCATTATTATTTATCAAATAAATAAATAAATGATTTAACAACCATGCTTCATAAATACATATGAGTGATTCATCTCCATGAGTCATTAAGCATTTATGACGTGGATAAATCACACAAATGAGTCACTAATCCCATTTAATGCAATGCCACCTTACCCCCCCAAGTCACCATGCTTCTAGAAGCTTCCCGACAAATTACGAGAACGCCCCTCCAATCCGTGAAAACACGGAAAATCTTTGTACTGTATAAATCCAATAACCCGATACTAGAATCTGGCTTAAACCAAAGCCGGCTAGTAAAAACTGTCCGAATGTCGTACGTGCGTAAACACACGTACGTGTCCGAACCCTTGTCGTAAAACCGTAGGACCTCTATATCGTTTCACCTGGAGCAGGGAAACTCTCTGTGTGGGACTCTAAAGACTCGACACTACGCTGGTAGTGGGTTTAACCACAGACCGCAAGCGGCACTAGCTGTACGTAACGGTCCTCAGGTAGATGTCGATAAGAAGGCCGATGAGGAAACTCATCGGAACTCCCACTGAGCCTGATGTGACAATCTCCGTACAGTCCGGTCTGTTCGTTTAAGACTATCACATATCGAGCCTAGGGGGCGGAAAGCGTCAGTCCCCTAATAGCGGTATAAGTCGTGTCGGAGTGAAGCCCATTATATCCTGAGAAACTACTAGAACCTACCAGTAAATCCCGCTTGCCCTGGCCAGGGACTTTGCGTAATGGCTCTCTGACACAGCACGATATCATCTCCCAATACCGGGAGAGACGAATCCTGTCTAACCACTACTGCCTCCAAGTGCTCGGGACTGCACCCAACTGCTACCTGTTTGCACGACTCCTTTGAGCCGTGGTAGGGTAGCAATCTAAGAACAGTGGGACACACTCGAGGCTAAGTAGCAGTGTCAAGTCTGCGGACTTTGCTGTACTCATGTCACCTGGGAACTGTTAACCGACGATGGGTATAATACCAACCAATCAGTTCCCCTGCGAGTCCTGTCCGGTCTACCCGTAACCTAACGAGCACCTGTATAGTATATCCAGTACGACGTACTGATGGCTGTGGGACAGACCATCTCCCCAACTGGGATGAGAAGCGTACACACTTAGTCTACTCCGGAATATCGATGCCCTATCTCGATAATCCAACGACCAGGGACCTGTATAGGATGTTGCTTACAGACTACCCAGCCCCACTAGTGTGATTGCCATCACAACGCTGGTAATCAAGTAAAGATCCTATGGGCTCTACTAATATGTATAAGTGATACGTTACAAGAAACATATGCACATATTAAAGTAGACACAAACCAAGTAGCATACTACCATTTTTAGCAAGACTGTATATACAACTGTGAATATCCCAAGCTTCCATTAAGTAATATACATACAAGTATGATACAATAATGGCCCGTAGGGCATATACACCAACAATCTCCCACTTGCACTAGGGCCATGAGCTGGCATATCGTAGACCTATCATCTCGAATAGCCTCTCCAACTGCGTCTGAGGAATGGCCCTTGTGAATGGATTAGCAATGTTATTCTCCGTCTCTACTCTTTTTACCTTGATCTCCCGGCGATCGACGATCTCCCTGATCAGGTGATACCGCCTTAAGATGTGTCTGGACTTCTGATAGGACCTGGGTTCCTTCCCTAAAACTATAGCGCCGTTGTTGTCACAATACAGAGGTATTGGATCAACACTGGTAGGAACCACCTGAAGTTCTGTGTGGAACTTCTTCATCCAGACAGCTTCTTTTGCGGCATCGCAAGCAGCTATGTACTCTGCTTCCATTGTTGAGTCAGCAACGGTCTCCTGCTTGGAACTCTTCCAACAGACCGCCCCTCCATTGAGGGTAAAGACCTAACCCGACATGGACTTGGAGTCATCCTTGTCACTCTGGAAGCCGGAGTCGGCAAAGGCCTCCATCTGGAGATCTTTTCCGCCATACATCAAGAACATCTCTTTAGTCCTCCTCAGGTACTTGAGAATGTTCTTTACGGCTATCCAGTGCTTCTTCCCTGGGTTTGCTTGATACCGGCTTACTACGCTCAATGCGTATGCTACATCTGGTCTGGTACATAAGATCGCATACATTATAGAGCCTACCGCAGAAGCGTAGGGTATAATCGACAAGCGATCCCTTTCTAAATCAGTCTTAGGAGACATCTCTTTGGAGAGGGTGATTCCGTGACAAGCCGGTAGGTTACCGCGCTTAGAATCATCCATACTGAATCTCTTCATTATGGTGTCTATGTACCTGGACTGTGAAAGTCCCAACATCCTTTTTGATCTATCACGATAGATCCGGATCCCCAGAATGTAGGTGGCATCACCCAGGTCCTTCATGGAGAATTTCTGTGATAAAATCCTTTGACTGACTGTAATATAGGAATATCATTTCCTATTAGGAGAATGTCATCCATGTACAAGACGAGGAATACTACAGCTCTCCCTACAATCTTACTGTATATGCATGGTTCATCTGGATTTTTGATAAAGTTGAATTCTTTGACAGCATCATCAAAACAGATGTTCTAACTCCGCAATGCCTGCTTTAGTCCATAAATGGACTTAAGCAGCTTGCATACTTTACCGCTGCTCCCACTCTGAATGAATCCCTCTGGCTGATCCATATAGACGCTTTCTTCCAAATTTCCATTTAGAAAGGCCGTCTTTACGTCCATTTGCCAGATTTCATAATCGTGGAAGGCAGCAATAGCAAGAAGGACCCTAATGGATTTGAGCATAGCCACTGGAGAAAAGGTTTCGTCATAGTCCAAACCAGGTCTTTGACGGAAACCCTTTGCAACAAGTCTAGCTTTATAGGTTTCAACCTGTCTATCTACACCAATCTTCTTTTTGAAGATCCATTTGCATCCTACGGGTTTTACCCCATCTGGAGCAATGTCCAAAGTCCATACTTTGTTAGTGTACATGGACTCCATTTCGGTCCGCATTGCATCCAGCCATTTTACTGAGTCACCACTCTGAATGGCTTGCTGGAAGCTAGTAGGCACATCATAGTCAATAGTGCAATCCTCTCTATCCCCGTCTATGAGAAAACCGTAGTATCTCTCGGGCGGATGAGACTGCCTACTACTCCTGCGGAGTGGCGTCGGGATGTCCCTTTCTTCTGAAACTTCTGGTTCTACCATACTTTCAGTTGTACTTTGTGGTTCAGGAATTTCTTCCAGTTCTATTTCGCTCCCACTTGTTTCCTTTTCTAAAAACTGATGTTCTAGAAAATGGGCATTACGAGAAACAAAAACCTTTTGTTCCTCTGCGTAATAGAAATAATATCCTTTGGAATTCTTCGGATATCCCACAAACTTACACTATACTGATCGTGCCTCGAGCTTGTCAACATGCTGCTTTTTAACAAAAGCTGGACATCCCCATATCTTCAGATGCTGAAGATGGGGTTTCTTTCCACTCCATATCTGATATGGCGTGGTAGGCACAGTCTTGGTAGGAGCCCTGTTTAGAAGATATGCCGCTGATTCTAGCGCATAACCCCAGAATGATCGCGGTAACTCAGCGTTACTCATCATGGAATGAACCATATCCAATAGGGTTCGATTCCTCCTTTCCGATACACCGTTATGTTGTGGCGTGTATGGAGGAGTAAGCTGAGAGAGAATTCCATTCTCTTTTAAGTAACCCAGGAACTCGGCACTTAAGTATTCACCACCTCGATCAGATCTCAGTGTCTTTATACCCTTGCCTGTTATTTTTCCACTTCATTCTTGTATTCTTGGAATTTCTCAAAGGCCTCAGATTTATGCTTCATTAAGAAGACATATCCATACCTAGAGAAATCATCCGTAAAGGTAATGAAGTAGGAATAACCACCTCTCGCATGTGTAGACACTGAACCGCACCCATCACTGTGTACGAGTCCCAAGAGCTCGCTTGCTCTTACTCCGTGTCTAGTGAACGGAGTCTTTGTCATCTTTCCTTGGAGACAGGATTGACAAGTTGCATATGTTTGATATTCGAACGGATCCAAATATCCTTCTTTATGTAACTTATTCAACCTTCTCTCATTGATGTGACCTAGTCTACAATGCCATAAGAAAGCCTGATTTAATTCCGGAGACTTTCTTTTAAGTGTGTTCTGGACATTGAAAACCTGAGCTTGACTCATTACGTATATGCCGTCATCTAATGTACCGGACCCAATCAAAACTTGATTTGGGTGGATGTGAACTACATCACTTGCGAATGTAAAATCATATCCCTCTCTTGAAAGTAAGGACACTGATATGATATTACAAGTCATACTAGGTACATACAGACAGTTACGTAGAATCAATATCTGCCTACTTGTCAAACCTAGGCGATATTCTCCCACGGATTCAGCGTCCACGCTCATTCCGTTTGCAACTCTGAGAGACAAATCACCTACCTTCATAACTCTACGGTTTCTCAAAGTATATAATGAATTACAGATATGAGATCCTGTTCCGGTATCTAGTACCCAGGAAGTAGAGTTAATTGACAAACAGTTCTCAATTACAAATACACTTGAGGCTGAACCCACAACATGCTTCATATCCTGGCTACAGGCTTCCGAAGCCCTGCAATCATTCTGCCAATGCCTAATCCCATAACAATAGGAATGTCCCTCTTTTACTACATTCAGTCCCGAAACTTTTGCCCTTCTCTTTCCTTCTACTTCCCTGGTTTCCTTCAGGGTAGAAGGCAGAGACTGTCAAGTCAGTATCTGACCTGTTTCCCAACGTGGTTTCCAGGTCCTGGAGCTCATCAATATAGCTAGTCATTGTAAGGACGTTGTCCCCTACAGATGACCCGACAACCATCCTCACTTGAATTAATTCGTTCGAGATCTCATATCTTGCGATATGAGATTGCTCTCCATATAAATCTTTGTTATGGAGAAAGATGGAAACTGAGTCCATCTTCTCATGCTGTTTCTGGTATACACCATCAACTGAAGCTAACACGAGGAACTTGGCTTTTGCTTTATCCTTTTCCCTTGTCTGGCGGATATCCATATCCGTGACGGTGGAAACTGGACCTGGGACGGTGGGATCTTGAGTAGTAATAGCGTAGTCTAGCTTGTCATTGGCAATGGACATCTGGACAGACCTTTGCCAGTCATATAAGTTAGATTCAGTCAATTTTTTATCTAGATGTAACCTATGAGTGGTCACAAGGTCGCTGCATTTAAGAGAGAGAGAAGAAAACATTTTAGCATGATGCTGTTGCAAGTTTAGATTGGTTTTAAGTTTATCTAAACATGATGTCTCCCACTGTTTCTTGAATCCTTCCTCAAACCATAAAAGATGAATTAGTCAGGACAATTCTCACCGTACAATACTTGCTTAACCGTTCAGCCAGGCCAGTGTCGATACTTCGAGGGAGGTTTTCCAACGCTTTCGCGAAGTTCCTTGATTAAATAACCTCTTTTCTCTGGGGGCATAGCCCTACTGACACGTTTCTTGACACCTACTTGGTTTATAGCATTGATCGTTAAGTGACGAATCTCCTGATAAGTAGCATGTACTCACAGTAGGATCGGGATCCAAAATATCATCGTATGATAATGTTGAAGGAATCCTACCAACATTCATCAAACTCCAAAATGGTATGCTCTCTCTGCAAATTTCAGTTTCTTTAGAAATTCCTGATATAAATTTTTTCCCCATGCTCTTATGACCTTGGCTTTGGTCAAAATGTCATAAGTCACATATCAAGTTCTACCCATCATTATCCAGGTTAATTTGAACCCATCCGTACATACCCCTGACTTTGGTCAAATGATAATATGACTGTCCCAAACTAACTCATCTAACTATGCAACAAATGAATACCCAGCAGCTATCAAACACCATGCCTTGACATTGGCCAAAATACATAGCTTGAATACTGCTGAATACCTAAATGAAATGACGGAGGGCTACGAATGGTTTTGGCAAAAACCGTGAACGTGGTGAACTTGATATAATCGAAGGAACCTGATAGCTTTTTAAAAGGAGTGGTTAAAGCCCCGCAATTAAAAATTTTGCTCTTTTAAAATAACGAGTGGTTTCTTTTAAATTTGTTCCAATGATTGAACTTTGGTTTATTTTCTTTGCATTATAATAATGCGTCCCATCATTTATCCTATCATTGCGGAAAACAACAAAAATACTACGTCCTTTTATGCCATCCGCATTCGCCACTGGGTCCCGTCATCACCCGTTAGGTTACTTAACTAACGACAGAGCGGGGGCTGGGCTAGCGCGGGTGTAAAATATAAGTGACGTCTAATAGCTATCATATATAGATATTATACATTCGTCAGACGCAATAATAAGCATTCCAGATCACAGATGAACTTTATTGGATTTACTAGCAATCCGCATTTGCTTTGAGCCTGCAATAAAAGACGGATTACACAGTTGTGATGAATAGCCATTACCCCACCCTAGACCCCTACGGGTACGGCAAACTACCTGTCAAGTACCCGAAGTGAAGCGGTCTCCCTCAACAACGTGAGTAGGCCACTAAACACTTTGACGTACCCGGTAGTTTGTGTACCCCATCTTGGGTCTATCCTAGGAACAAAAACAGTAAAAAGAAATAATACAACGGTGGCTACAACCGCAACCTGGATGTGCCCCGCAAAAGAATATTACATCATATTACATTTACATTGAATGAATGAATATTAAACACATCTCAAACCCCGGCTAATCATCACAACAGTCCAACATAGTTCATATACATAAACAGTAAACATTTCAGAAATGTGCAACCCCCTGCCAACTGACATACTAGCAGTTAGGGGAGGTTTACGAACACATTAAACATTACAGATAAAAACCCAATTAGCAAATATCTTAGAATATCTATCGATTAGCATATTCCATGTCTACCCCAAAAACAAACCTGAACTGAAGTAACCTGGGAAGAAAAAGAATATACAGGAAAACAAAACACTTTAAAATAAGAATTACTGCGCAAATCCGAGTAAACTCGGAGTTGACCCGGCGGCGGATCCGCGGCCGTCAAGTCGAGTTGTGTCCTCGTAAATTCCCAGTATTCTTATATTTCCCTGCTGTGAATTTTAAGGTATGTCAAATATTTTTTCAGACACTTTTAAAATTAACAGAAACTTGGAATATCCGGGGTTTTGTTTTCGTGTTTTCCGTCGATCGAACTTCTAATTAGTTGCTAACAAGCTAGTAATGGTTTAGTTGGCTCTGATACCACAGTAAGTCCATGTCACGCACCCCACGAACTTGCGGGGAGGCGGAATATATGAAAAACGATTATCAAAGCTCCGTAACACGGACTTGAGCGCATAAATCGTATCTAAACCATTGCTAACTATCTAGTTGAGGTTTAACTACTCGGATTCGAAGTTATACCTCACGTTACATGTCCTTCGGGTCTTCATCGCTGTCTTCCACTCCTCGTAGGTTCCTTGGAACATCGGCACCTCAACGGCCTCCTCGAGTCAAAGGCGATCCACCCGAAAGCTCCTTCTCCAAGCTTGATCTCTAAATTGAGATAACTAGGTTGCTTAAAGTGCTAATCTAAGCTACCTAGGCGATATAGAGTGAGGTTATGGATGTATTAGTCTAGCTAACCCTTGATCTCAACTCATGAGAGGTTAGGGTTAGGGTTTGAAGAATGAGAGAGTTTGAGGAGAGAGAAGGTGAAGATGAGAATGATAATGAGATAATGATCTATCATGATATATATGAAGCATTATTATTTATCAAATAAATAAATAAACGATTTAACAACCATGCTTCATAAATACATATGAGTGATTCATCTCCATGAGTCATTAAGCATTTATGATGCATTAATGACATGGATGAATCACACAAATGAGTCACTGATCCCATTTAATGCAATGCCACCTTACCCCCCCAAGTCACCATGCTTCTAGAAGCTTCCCGACAAATACGAGAACGCCCCTCCAATCCGTGAAAACACGGAAAATCTTTAGACTGTATAAATCCAATAACCCGATACTAGAATCTGGCTTAAACCAAAGCCGGCTAGTAAAAACTTTCCGAAAGTCGTACATGCGTAAACACACGTACGTGTCCGAACCCTTGTCGTAAAACCGTACGACCTCTATATCGTTTCTCCTGGAGCAGGGAAACTCTCTGTGTAGGACTCTAAAGACTCGACACTACGCTGGCAGTGGGTTTAACCACAGAATGCAACCGGCACTAGCTATACGTAACGGTCCCCAGGTAGATGTCGATAAGAAGGCCGATGAGGAAACTCATCCGAACTCCCACTGAGCCTGATGTGACAATCTCCGTACAGTCCGGTCTGTTCGTCTAAGACTATCGCATATCGAGCCTAGGGGGCGGCAAGCATCAGTCCCCTAATAGCGGTATAAGTCGTGTCGGAGCGAAACCCATTACACCCTGAGAAACTACTGGAACCTACCAGTAAATCCAGCTTGCCCTGGCCAGGGACTTTGCGTAATGGCTCACTGACACAGCGCGATATCATCTCCCAATACCGGGAGAGACGAATCCTGTCTAACCACTACTGCCTCCAAGTGCTCGGGACTGCACCCAACTGCTACCTGTTTGCACGACTCCTTTGAGCCATGTTAGGGTAGCAATCTATGAACAGTGGGACACACTTGAGGCAAAGTAGCAGTGTCAAGTCTGCGGACTATGCTGTACTCATGTCACCTGGGAACTGTTAACTGACGATGGGTATAATACCAACCAATCAGTTCCCCTGCGAGTCCTGTCCGGTGTACCCGTAACCAAACGAGCACTTGTATACTATCTCTAGTACGACGTACTGATGGCTGTGGGACAGACCATCTCCCCAACTGGGATGACAAGCGTACACACTTAGTCTACTCCGGAATATCGATGCCTTATCTCGATAATCCAACGACCAGGGACCTGTTTAGGATGTTGCTTACAGACTACCCAGCCCCCACTAGTGTGACTGCCATCACAACACTGGTAATCAAGCAAAGATCCTATGGGCTCTACTAATATGTATAAGTGATACGTTACAAGAAATATATGCACATATTAAAGTAGACACAAACCAAGTAGCATACTACCATTTTTAGCAAGACTGTATATACAACTGTGAATATCCCAAGCTTCCATTAAGTAATATACATACAAGTATGAAACAATAATGGCCCCTAGGGCATATACACTAACATTATTTTCTATTTCTCACACTAAATCATCACATAAAGAAAAACCTAGAAAGCTTTCTCAAAGCTCAAGGAAGAAGAAAAAGAAGGAAATTCCTTTTGTGATGAATAATGAAAATTATCATAATGATTAATAAAGCAACCATGGTTGAATATGAAGAGGCTAACCATTGAAGAGACTTAACCTAGGGTGAAGGGTTTGGGTTAGGTTAGAAATATCTAGCAAAAATATCAAACATAATATCTTTGCTAGAAACAAAGTAAAACCTTCTAGAAGCATCAAGAAAGAACTAACCCAAATCAAACCCTAACCTTGTTTAATCTCCACTAAACATGTTGCATTAGTAATCATAACATGTTACAATATTATATATCACATATACAATATTTATTATAAAAAAATAAAATAATACAATTAACATATATCGCATATATATCAATGTATTACCCGAGTGAGAAAAAGAATCTTTTAGTGAGCTTATATTAGTTAATGTAATTTAATATATCAAATATATAATTATACATTAAATTATCGAATCAACACTTGATCCTATAATCCGGCTATTTCATAAATAACCGACTAATATTATCTGTATCAGTTCATCGAATCAACACTTGATCCGATGACCCGGCTATATCACATATACCCGGCCGATATCTCATAACGCGAGAATCTAATACGGTATCACATACATGTATTGTTCTCGGTCCCGCACATATCACATATGTGCTCCTACTCCGTTTTGCCTGAGTCAAGAAACCTTTATGTAGGACTCTAAAGAATCGTCAATACGCCGGCAGTAGGTGATTATCATATCAAAAACCCACAAGCTGCAAGCTGTCAGCTAAACGTAACAGCCACCCAGGTATTGAGCGATCAGAAGATCAACAAGCAAGCATGTACTTACTCCCGTGAATCCAATCAGTAACACTCCCGTACGGTCCGGTCTCTTCGTCTGATATGTCGCATATCTCGCCTAGGGGTGGTAAACGTCAGACCCCAGTAGCTTGATAAGTCCTGTCGATATGAGGTCTATAACAGTTCGAGAAACTACTGATAACACATACCAATAGATCTCAGCAACCCTGGCCAGGGATTTCCAGTTATAGCCAATCGAACACAGCGCAACATCAACTCCCTATACCGGGAGAGACGAAACCCCTCCTATCACTCATTGCCTCCATGTGATTCAGGACTGTACCCAAAGCCACCTTTTTACACGCCCTCTTGGACATGGTATGATGGAAATCAAAGCACAGTGGGAATCACATAAGACTCTATGACTATCTCGGGTCTACAGACTAACCTGTACCAGTATCACCAGAGAACTGCCATCTGACGTGGTGTATAATACCATCTGGGAGTTCTCGGCGAGTCCTTCCAGTGTACCCAGTCTCCACTGAGCACCCGTACACCATCCTTGATGTCAAACACCGATGGATATGGGATCATCCATTGCCCATCATATGGGTCAAGATGCGTATACGCTAGTCTACTCTAGTGTATAGATGGCCTGTCTCGATACACCCTTGACTAGGAACAGTTATAGGATGTACTCGTCGACTACCGTGGCCCCACTAGTATGATCTCATCATAGTACCAGTAGTCGAGTACATATAAGGGCTTTATCAACATGTAACATAGAGACAATCGGAGTACATGTTAAGATAAAGAGCAACCAGATAGTGTACTATCATGTCGAGCAAGAAAGTCCTCCCTATATATGTCCAAGCATCCACTACAATATACATCGTATGTACAGTAATGGCCTCTACGGCATACATATAACTAACAACTTCAAAATTTCTAGTTTATTTAAATATTTTTCTTAATTAATTATTTTTAATATTATTTTAAGTTTTCACTAATACATTTAATTAGTGATAATTACAAATTGGAATGGGTTAATGCAAGTTTTTGTGCATCATGACACATTAAACTAAAAGTTAACATGTTGTATTTAAAATGAATTGGAATTGTTAAGAGGGTTATAGAAAATTGAAGAAAGGGTTTAAATGAAAAGAAAATGATTATAAATAAGAAATAGGTTAATGGGTGTAATAATTGTGGGCTTTTCTTGACTTGATCCCTCACACTCACACACACAACCCCATTTCTCCTCCTTGGCCGAATCTACCAGCAGTCCAAATGCCCCATGTCCCCACTTCTTTACTCTCAAAGTTAAAAGGAAAAGAGAATTAAAAAGAAAAGAAACAATAAAGAAAGAGGTATGGTTTGTTTGACTTGGGGGGGGGGGGGAATTCAATACACACATTTCACACTCTCTCTCCCCTCATTGTTTCAGCCGAGCCCTCTTCCCCAATCCAGCAGCAACCCCCCTTCTCATATTCTTCATTTTTCATGAAGAAACCTCACTCAAAAATCCAATAAAAACCATATAAACTCACACCAACTCCAAATCCAAGCTTTACCCATTATTCCTTGGCCTATCTAGTATGGATCTTGGAGAAAAGTTGGCATTTTGGAGGCTATGATTTGCATGTTTGATCTCTTGATCTTGAGGTATAAAGCTTCATCCAAATTTGTTACTTGTTAATTGTATGTTTAAATCTAATTAAATTTTTAATTAGATGTTAATATAACCTTAATTGCAAAATGAAATTTTAAAGAGAAGGGTTAAGTTAAAGTTAGGGTTGTGATCATTTGTTCATGGTTGTGTGATGTATTTTAGCATCTTAAGATATGCAAAACTTAATCTTGTTGCTTATTGCTAATTGTAACATTTAAAATGTCCAAATTATGTAATTTTGCAAACTAGGTTTTTAGAGTTTATATAATTATGTGAGGGAAAAATCTAATTGGTATTGGTGTGGCCTAATTAAGCTAATTAGTGGGCATTGTGGCCACTAGTTTTGTTAAAACATCAAGTTTTGTACTAAAACGGTTAAAAGATGCTTACTAGGTTTTTGGAATAAAATGATTTTAAATTAAGTTTAAAGTTTTTAGGATTTAAACCCTATTTCATATATATTTAGTGTGTTGTGAACGCGCGATTGGTGCGATTAGGTTTTTGGTTTGGTAGTTGCCACATATTGCGACCCTAGTTATAGTTTGTGGCGTTGTCGCGGCGCGTTTCGTGCACCAAGTGTGTGCGCGTTTCGTGCACCAAGTGTGTGCGCGTTTAGTTAGTGCGCGTGGTTGACTTGTTTTGGTTGTGTCCGCGACTAATTTTATATTCATTCTCTTGTTTGCTTGTGTACGATTCTAGGATCGGGTGCAGAGGCGTCGGACGTGGCGCGGAAATGATAGAGCCGAAGTTGGATCAGATTAGCTGAGGCGTCCAGGTGAGTAGATATATATATCTACGGGGGAAATAGGGTGGATGGCGTATAGCACCCCCCCAGTTTCGTAGTGTGGTATACAATACGTTGTATATGTTTATATATGTATTGTGATACGTGGAAGATTATCAAGTTATGCTTTAGATGGCGTTGGGTTGGATTTAGTGTAGTATGACGAAGGCAGTGTTAGTTTAGTTCGTAGTCGCGAATCCTAGAGTATAGGTGCACACACGCACATATGCACACACGGGATATGTTTGGGTGTATATGTTTATATGTATATATATATGTGGATTGCATTGGTACGTATATATATATATATATATATATATATATGCATACATGGGTGATGAGGATAGTATATGATACTTGGAGATGAGTCGATGTGATTGGGCATGATGCCGTGAGATCGGTGATGTGACTTGGGTCGTATTATGAGATACGACATGATATTTTAGCGGATCGTTGAGCGATGTGTTTCCATATACATGCAGATATATATGTTGATGGTATCGGAATGTACTAGACTTTAGATTAGTACCCCCAATTCAGAATATGATGATAATGATACCAGATAAATAATGCGCTATATATGATAATTGACCCATAGCCCGATTTGGGATGCCGTACGATAGATTTTATCGTACGAAGTATAAATATGATGATTGATCCGCACTCTTGACTCGAGGATGCCGTATTATATATTTTACCGTACATGACGCTATTGAGGCGGGATCACCGACTATTAGATATATCGGCTCGGACTTAGGTGTTTTCCTTACCCTTTGATTAGTCTCTTAGCCTTGTCCTGTAGTTACTTAGTACATGTTAGACTGGGCTCGAGTCATATTTATTTCGAAAACTAACGAATCGTGAGTATTTTAAAGACAGGCCGAGAGATACTATGGATATTTCAAAGGACGTACCTTTTCTTAAAAGCACCGTAGCCCCTATTTTCTAAAAACCACGATTCGTGCGATTTCAGACACCAAAAACTGTATGAATCGTATATAAGAATGTATATTTCTTTATTGTTGCGTTTACTATTCATTTTCCGTATATTCTTCCTGTTCGCATCACATCGCATGCTTAAATGCGTTTCATTGTTATTATGAAACCATGCTGTCAGGACACCAGTACCATTACCGATGATGCGTATGCTCCACGTACACCTGATTGCCGGCTCACACCCATCATCATCGGTAATTTTCATGTCACGTACACATTAGAAAATACTACTTCATTAGTATAAATTGCTAGCTGATAGTTTCGACATAGTACTAGTGCGCTTGCTTTTATATGCTAGCTTAGACATTGCATTTATTACTGTGATACCTCATGCTTGTGTATATTCATTTGTCATGCAATATTATAGGGCTTTATGCCGGTATTCTGTCACGACCCGAAATTGGCACGTGACGGCCCTTAAACTACGCAACGTTTACAGGCGTAACGCAATTTAAGTAAGCCGAAAACCCAGCAATCTGAACCATCAAAAGTAGTAAGAATTAATAGCATTTTAAAACCTTTGAAATCTCAACCCAAATTCTTTAAAAGTCCAACTTTATATCCTTTAAAAATTTTGCAGCACCTCCTTTGTAAAAACTAACCCCAAAAATGGGTACAACATAAATATAAGTAAAGCATCCCAAACGTGAGCAAATCTACGCCCAACGGCGGAAAACAACCACCACAACAGATATACGATACCGTAGCGAAGAAATAAAAGACGATATAAGTAAAATTACATAAAAGACATCCAAATCACCAAAATATACAATATCGTCCTCACATCAAGTCTCTAAGTAATACACATGAAAGTGGTAGATGGAGAGTACATGATACAATGTGTTGGGCTTTCCTTGCACCTAGTCTAGGCTTTGGTAGCATCACTCAGGCCATTTTAAAATTTAGAGAGGTGCAAAGTAAGCAAACATGAATCTTTACTAGAAATTTCCAGGGTAACAAGTTTGTATCACATACAAAGAACTACAGAGATTAGGATTACAACCTTAGTTGTCCGTTCCTTCGCTTCATAAGCTCCGTGTTGAGGTCCCTTCACTGCAATCATCAAGAACTCCGACTCTCGTAAGGCTCCAAGAGGTGAATGATGCATCTTGCTTGAAGTCTTCTTGATCTAAGATGATCTACCTTGAAGAATCTCTAACCCAAGCTTGCACTTCTCTAATCAAGTATTAGTGAAGTGAACACTCTAATCAAAGTGGCTAGAATAGATGAGGATGATGAAGTTGGAATTATGCTGTCTTTTGTTTTCAATTTCTCACACTTAATCATCACAACACAAAAAGCTAGCAAGCGTTTTTCAAGAGCAAGAAGAAGAAGAAACTAAACCTTTTGTGATGAATAATGAATTATTGTTGCGGTTACAATTGCAACCATGAGTTAAAGAATGAGAGTCTTAACTCTTGTAGAGAATAAACCATAGGTTAAGGGTTTGGGTTGGGTTAAAGAATATCTACACAAAATATCATGCTAGATGACAAAAGTCAAAGCTTCATGAAGCTTCATGAAAGCTTCATCCAAAAGCTAACCCAAAAGCTAACCCTAATCCAAAGCCTAACTTGGTTTAAACTCAACAACCATGTTGCATTTGTAACCCTAACATGTTACAATATTATATATCACATATATAATATATAATGTAAAAAAGAAATAATACAATTAACATATATTACATATATATCAATTTATTATCCGGTGAGAAAATGAATCAATAAAGTGAGCTTATATTAGTTAACGTAATGTAATATATCACATATATAATTATACATTAAATTATCGAATCAACACTTGATCTGATAATTCGGCTATATTGCATATAACCGACTAATATAACATGTACCATTTTATCGAATCAACACTTGATCCGATAACCCGGCTATATCACATATACCCGGTCGATATCTCATATCGTGAGAATAGAATACGGTATCTTATATCGTATTATTCTCGGTCCCGCACATATCACATATGTGCTCCTACTCCGTTTTGCCAGAGCCCGGAAACCTCTGTGTAAGACTCTAAAGAATCGTCAATACGCAGGCAGTAGGTAATGATCATATCAAACACCCACAAGCTGCAAGCGGTCAGCTAAACGTAACAGCCACCCAGGTATTGAGCGATCAGAAGATCAACGAGCAAGCCTGTACGTTCTCCTTTGAATCCAATCAGTAACACTACCGTACAGTCCGGTCTCTTCGTCTGATATGTCGCATATCCAGTCTAGGGGTAGTAAACGTCAGACCCCAGTTACTGATAAGTCGTGTCTATGTGAGGCTCATAATGGGTCGAGAAACTTCTGATAACTCTTACCAGTAGCACTCCATATCAGCCCTGGCCAGGGACTTCCAGTTATACCTAATCAAGCACAGCGCAACATGAACTCCCTATACCGAGAGAGACGAAACCCCTCCCATCGCTCATTGCCTCCATGTGATTCGGGACTGTACCCAAAAGCCACCGTTTTGCACGCCCTCTTGGACATGGTAAGGTAGAAATTAAAGCACAGTGGGAATCATACAAGACTCTATGACGATCTCGGGTCTACAGACTGACCTGTACCAGTGTCACCGGAGAACTGCTTTCTGATGATAGGTATAATACCATCTAGGAGTTCTCGGCTAGTCCGTTCAGTGTACCCAGTCTCCACTGAGCACCCGTACACCATCTTTGATGCCAAACACCGATGGATATGGGATCATCTATCGTCCATCATATGGGTCAAGATGCGTATACGCTAGTCTACTCTGGAGTATCGATGCCCTGTCTCGACACTCCCTCGACTTGGAATAGTTATAGGATGTACTCTTTGACTACCCTGGCCCCACTAGTATGATCTGCATCATAGTCCTAGTAGTCGAGTATATATCCTAAGGGCTTTATCAACATGTGAGAGTAAGACAGTAAACTAATACAAGTCAACATATTAAGACAAAGTGAAACCAAATAGCATACTATCATGTCGAGCAAGAAAGTCCTCTCTATATATAACCAAGAATCCACTATAATATACATCATATGTACAACAATGGCCTCTAGGGCATATATATAACTAACAATCTCCCACTTGCACTAAGGCCAGCTGTTGTAGTATCTCATACCCAACATCCTGAAGAGTCTCTCAAATTGTATCTGGGGAATGGCCTTCGTGAGTGGATCTGCAGTGTTGTCCTTCGTGTCAACTCTCCTGACCTCGATCTCCCGGCGATCAACTATCTCCCGGATCAGGTGATACCGCCTCAGAATATGTCTGGACTTCTAATGGGACCTGGGTTCCTTGGCCAAAGCCACAGCTTCATTGTTATCATAATACAAAGGTATTGGATGCTCAATGGACGGAACTACACCAAGTTCAGTGATGAACTTCTTCATCCAGACAGCCTCTTTGGCAGCATCATTGGCAGCGATGTATTCAGCCTCCATCGTCGAGTCCTCCACGGTTTCTTTCTTGGAACTCTTCCAACAAACCGCCCCTCCATTCAGGGTAAAGACAAATCCCAAGTGCGACTTAGAGTCGTCCTTATAACTTTGGAAGCTCGAATCGGTAAAGGACTCCACTTGGAGTTCTCCGTTACCATACACCAAGAACATCTCCTTAGTTCTTCTCAAGTACTTAAGAATGTTCTTCACAGCTGTCCAGTGACTCTCTCCTGGATATGCTTGATACCTACTCACTACACTTAGTGAGTATGCTACATCGGGTCTGGGACATAGCATCTCGTACATGAAAGAGCCTACTGCCGAAGCATAGGGTATCCCTTGCATGCGAGCTCTCTCCAAATCAGTCTTGGGAGACATCTCTTTAGAGAGAGTGAGTCCAGAGATCGTGGGTTGGTTCCCATGCTTGGATTCTTCCATACTAAACCTCTTTTGTATGGTGTCAATGCACCTGGATTAGGACAATTCCAGTATTCTTTTAGATCTATCTCTATAGATCTTAATCCCCAAAATGCAGGAGGCATCACCAAGATCTTTCATTGAGAATCTTTGTGATAAGAAAAGCTTGACTGAGTGCTGCATAGGAACATCATTTCCTATCAAGAGTATGTCATCCACATACAATACGAGGAAGATGACCTTACTCTCTGCAACCTTCTTATATATACAAGGTTCATCTACGTTCTTGATGAAGTCAAACTCTTTGACTACAACATCAAAACAGATGTTCCAACTCCGCGATGCCTGCTTTAACCCATAGATGGATTTAAGCAGCTTGCACACCTTTACGCTGCTTCCACTATCTACGAAGCCCTCTGGCTGAGTCATGTATACGCACTCCTCTAAATCACCATTTAGAATGGCGGTCCTAACACCCATTTGCCAGATTTCGTAGTCATGGTATGCAGCAATGACAAGTAAGATCCGGATGGACTTAACCATAGCTACTGGAGAAAAGGTTTCGTCATAATCCACACCGGGTCATTGACGAAAACCCTTTGCAACAAGTCTAGCTTTGTAAGTCTCAACTTTTCTATCTACACCAAGTTTCTTCTTAAAGAACCATTGGCTCCCAATGGGTTTTACCCCTTCAGGAGCAATTTCCAAAGTCCATACTTTGTTGGTGTACATGGATTCCATCTCAGATCGCATTGCATCCAGCTACTTCACAGAGTCCCCACTCGTGATGGTCTGCTCAAAGCTAGTTGGGTCATCATCTTCCATGATGCAATCCTCACTGCTACCGTCTATGAGAAAACCGTAGTATCACTCAGGTGGATGAGGAACCCTACTAGATCGGCGGAGAGGCTGGGGTTCGTCAGGAACTACTGAATCCTTTGGTTCCACTAAATCTTCAGTTGTAGTTTGTGGTGCTGGAACTTCTTCCAGCTCTACCCCTTCGCCACTAATTTCTTTTACAAGAAATTCCTTTTCTAAAAAGGTGGCGTATTGAGAAACAAAAACTTTTTGTTCCTCAGTGTGGTAGAAAATATATCCTTGGGAATTCTTAGGATATCCCATAAACTTGCAAAGAACTGATCGTGTCTCGAGTTTGTCCGGATTTTGCCTTTTGACATAGGCCGGACAACCCCATAGCTTAACTCGTTTAAGATAATGTCTCTTCCCACTCCATATCTCATATGGTGTGGTAGGTACAGATTTAATTGGAACTTGATTCAATAGGTATGCTGCTGTCTCAAGCGCAAAACCCCAGAAGGAAATAGGCAACTCAGTAGTGCTCATCATAGAGCGCACCATATCTAATAGGGCGCGATTCCTCCGCTCCGATACACCGTTGTACTATGGTGTATAGGGAGGAGTAAGCTGAGAGGGAATCCCATTCTCTTTTAGATAATCTAGGAACTCAGTGCTGAAGTATTCTCCTCCTCGATCAGATCGAAGGATCTTAATACTTTTGCTCGTTTGGTTCTCTACTTCGTTCTTATATTCTCTGAATTTCTCAAAAGCTTCAGACTTGTGTTTCAATAGGAACACATGTCCGTATCTTGAGAGATCGTCAGTGAATGTAATGAAGTAGGAATAACCGTTCCTGGCATGTGTGGGCATGGGACAACATACATCACTATATATCAGTCCCAAGAATTCTGTAACTCTTTCGCCGTGTCCACTAAACGGAGTTTTGGTGATCATGCCTTTGAGACATGACTGGAAAGTGTCATAAGATGAAAATTTGAACGGATTCAAATATTCATCCTTATGTAACTTAGCTAACCGTGTCGCATTGATATGACCTAGTCTACAATGCCACAAGAAGGATTCGTTCATTTCTGAACTCTTCCTCTTGTGTGTGTTTTGTATATTAAGTACCGTTGTTTGGTTGAGAACGTATATGCCATTATTTAACGATCCTGATCCAATCAACTTTTGATTAAGGAATATGTTCATAACATTATCCTGTACTACAAAATTATATCCTTCTTTGCTCGATAAAGAAACTGATATAAGATTGTATATCAGGGTCGGAATGTAATAGCATTCGTTCAGAACCAATGTATTACTCTTTGGTAACACAAGGTGATATTCGCCGACTGCTTTGGCTGCAACATTTGCACCATTCCCTACTCTTACGGAATGATCACCTTCTCCCAATTCCCTACCTTTACGTAGCTCATGTAACATATTACATATGTGGGATCCTGATCCGGTATCTAATACCCAGGACGTAGAGTGAACTGAGAAACGGTTCTCGATAACTAACACACCTGAAGAAGATGCATCAACATGCTCATTCTTCGTTTGGGTGGCGTGAGAATCCAGATATTCTCCTATTCCCTGCTCAGACTTATAACAGTAATAAGTGGGAGCGGGACCAACGTTCCCCTGCTCAGTATAAAAAGCGGGTTCAGTCAATACATCCATATTATTATCTTGATTAAGTCCTGACATGGTCGCTACCTGGAGAGAGAGAGAGAAGGAAACACTTTAGCGTATGCTCTTGCAAGATTAGATTGGTTATTATCTTATCTAATCAGGATGGCTCCCGCTTATTTTTATCAAATCTTCCTTAAAACCCTAAAAGGTAAGACTAGCCTGGATTAATTGCACTTTACAAGTTCGCCAATCTTTCAGCCAGGCCAGTGTTGGTACTTTGAGGGAGGTTCCCCGTGCTTTCGCATGGACCTAATTAGAATAAACTTCATTTTCCCAGAGGCATAACCCCATTAACACCTTTCTAGTCACCTACTTGATCGGCTAATTGTCCTGTGTAAAACTCTCCCAGGAGCAACTCTTACTCGCAGTGGGTATCATGATCCATCTATCTCATAGAATGTAAGCAATCTCATTGCAAATTTCAACTCTTGAAATTCCCGATAATACTTTTGCCCCTAACAACTTATGACCTTAACATAGTCAACAAATCATAATTGCTAGCCAAGTTCAACCCGTCATTTCCCGATTGAATTAAACCCACCTGCACGACCCTTAACATAGTCAACAAAGTCGTACAACTACCCTAATCCAATCACATCTCATGTTTTAACAGATAAGCACTAATTAGCTACCGCAGACTATGCCTTAACATAGTCAACAAACGTAGCACGAATATTATGTAGTACTTATCTGAAATGACGGAGGGCTACCCAGGTTTTTTCAGAAAACCATAAGCGTAATGAACTTGATATCCTTGTAGAAACAAGTGATTTTGAAAAGGAGTGTTTTTTGAGGCTTTTCTAGTTTCGCTAAAGAGGTCACTCCCGGTGAAGGAATCTCGGTTCTTTCCTTATCGAATAAGGTGCAGGATATTTCAAAAATACCGCTATGCAAAGCAAGAACTATAGAAGCAATCAAAAACTAAACCGTGAGTTTGTAGCATCTGCCAATTTTGCTAAAGAGGTCACTCCCGGTGAAGGGATCTTGGCTCTTTCCTCATCGAATAAGGTGCAGTGTATATCACATATACCGCGGTGCAAAGCAAGAACTATAGAAGCAATCAAAAACTAAATCATGAGTTTATAGCATGTGCCAGTTTTGCTAAAGAGGTCACTCCTGGTGAAGGGATCTCGGCTCTTTCCTCATCGAACAAGGTGCAGGATATATCGCATATACTGCGGTGCAAAGCAAAAAATGTAGCTACCTTTTTTGAAAATTTGATTCTACAACATCTTTTAGGTTTCTTTTCTTTTATTAATCTCATTAATAAATCCCATCATTTATTCTTCCTAAGCATCACAGAAGAAACGAAAATACAACGTATGCTTATACCATCCGCATTCGTCACAATGTTCCGTTATGCACCGTTAGGTTACTTAACTAACGGCATACCGGGACGGGACTAGCACGGGTGTAAAAAATAAGCAGCGTTTATTATATATCATATATACAAGAATAAAGCATTCGTCTCACGCATATAATATGATCACATCTCAGTATATCAGCAGCAGAAGAAACATATGAAATATTGGATATACTAGGAGGTCCGTGTTTTATTTCAATCCTGTATAAAACTCGGATTCCACGGTCGCGATGAATAGCCAAACCTACATCCCTAGACCCCTACGAGAGCGGAAAGTAACCCTGCCAATTCTAGGGTTAGAAGACCCGGTCTCGACTCCTCAAGGTGGCCTCCCACTGGACCCTAGAATCCGGTTACTTGTACTCCCCTCCTTGGGTCTACCTAATGCGGAAAAATAAATAATATACAATGGTGACATCAACCTCAACCCGGAAGTTCCCCAATAAAAGAATATTACATAAAATGAAGTTTACATGAATGAAAATAAAACCCCCATCTCACATAAAACCCCCGGCTATTCAGAACACGACAGTCCAATATAACATATCCCAGCAACACATAATATCTCATATCATCAACGTAAGCAAGTATGCGTATCCCGATTGTCGTTGATGTATAGCAACGAAGTCAGAAATACCCCACATACTACACTTACGGTCGCAGAAAAGAAAAGTGAAAAACTACAACATTTGGAATCCATAAACTCCTTAGACATCGTAAACCCGAAATATCACATATTACGGATTTCATGCCTAACTATATGAATTCCACATATTGTATCACAATCACAGAATATCATAACGATGATTAACGTTTCGATCGAATCAACATACACTCACAAATTACCCCCGTGAGCTCAACACTTGAGCAAAGTCAAAACACTCAAAAACCGTGCCACAGTGTCTATGGTCCAGCCGAAGAAGGAGTTAACCAACGCCTCACCTATGACACCACGGAACTACGGCAAACCCGAAGGTTCGAATGCGGTTCCGTGGGCATAGAATCGAGTTAAGGTTATTATAGTCTTCTACGGGGTCCATAAGGGTACTTGCACGATTTTATGAATATAATCAACTTCCGAAAATTACAACACTTGGAAATTTCAGCGGGGTACAAAATATGGTGTGCGAAGTTCGATCGAACTACTAAAAATAGTCAAGGTTACCAATACTGTATTAAAATATACGACTACGAAGCACTACAAATTATCCCCAGATCAAACAAATCATCACATGAAAATTGGGCTAAACAAACAATACTAGGAAACCCAAAATGGAGACATGAGAGCATAGGGGGAATACGGGGGGCACAGAAGCCCTTGTGGCCGGCCTGGCCGGAAATTTAGGCTTGGGGCTCGGCCAAAATCCAAGCCCCTCCCTTTGTATTCCTCCCATGTTCTTAGAATGTCCCAAATATCATTCTGCACCTGTTTGAAAATTTTTTAAAGGACTTTTTTGAAAATTTCCAGAGAGCAAAATGGGGGTTTCATAATATCGTATTTCGGAGTCGATTTCGTTTTCGTAATTGTTTTAACACCGTATCTAGAATTCTAGTTTGGATCTGATACCACTGTTGGGCTTTCCTTGCACATAGTCTAGGGTTTGGTAGCATCACTCATGCCATTTTAAAATTTAGAGAAGTGCAAAGCAAGCAAACATGAATCTTTACTAGAAATTTCTAGGGTAACAAGTTTGTATCACATACGAAGAACTAAAGAGATTAGGATTACAACCTTTGTAGTCTGTTCCTTCGCTTCATAAGCTCCGTGTTGAGGTCCCTTCGCTGCGATCATCAAGAACTCTGACTCTCGTGAGGCTCCAAGAGGTGAATGATACATCTTGCTTGAAGTTTTCTTGATCTAAGATGATCTACCTTGAAGAATCTCTAACCCAAGCTTGCAGTTCTCAAATCAAGTGTTAATGAAGTGAACACCCTAATCTAAGTGGCTAGAATAGATGAGGATGATGAAGTAGGAAATATGCTCTCTTTTGTTTTCAATTTCTCACACTTAATCATCACAACACAAAAAGCTAGCAAGCTTTTTTCAAGAGCAAGAAGAAGAAGAAGCTAAACCTTTTGTGATGAATAACGAATTATTGTTGTGGTTACAATTGCAACCATGAGTTAAGAATGAGAGTCTTAACTCTTGTAGAGAATAAACCATAGGTTAAGGGTTTGGGTTGGGTTAAAGAATATCTACACAAAATATCAAGCTAGATGACAAAAGTCAAACCTTCATGAAGCTTCATGAAAGCTTCATCCAAAAGCTAACCCAAAAGCTAACCCTAATCCAAAGCCTAACTTAGTTTAAACTCAACAACCATGTTGCATTTGTAACCCTAACATGTTACAATATTATATATCACATATATAATATATAATGTAACAAAAGAAAATAATACAATTAACATATATTGCATATATATCAATGTATTATCCAGTAAGAAAATGAATCAATAAAGCGAGCTTATATTAGTTAACGTAATGTAATATATCACACATATAATTATACATTAAATTATCGAATCAACACTTGATCCGATAATCCGGCTATATTGCATATAACCGACTAATATAACATGTACCATTTCATCGAATCAACACTTGATCCGATAACCCGGCTATATCACATATACCCGGCCGATATCTCATATCGTGAGAATAGAATACGGTATCTCATATCGTATTATTCTCGGTCCCGCACATATCACATATGTGCTCCTACTCCATTTTTCCTGAGCCAGGAAACCTCTGTATAGGACTCTAAAGAATCGTCAATACGCCGGCAGTAGGTGATGATCATATAAACACCCACAAGCTGCAAGCGGTCAGCTAAACGTAACAGCCACCCAGGTATTGAGTGATCAAAAGACCAACAAACAACCCTTTACATTCTCCTGTGAATCCAATCAGTAACACTACCTTACAGTCCGGTCTCTTCGTCTGATATGTCGCATATCCAGTCTAGGGGTGGTAAATGTCAGACCCCAGTAACTGATAAGTTATGTCAATGTGAGGCTCATATCGGGTCGAGAAACTACTGATAACTCTTACCAGTAGCACTCCATATCAGCCCTGGCCAGGGACTTCCAGTTATAGCCAATCGAACATAGCGCAACATCAACTCACTATACTGGGAGAGACGAAACCCCTCCTATCGCTCATTGCCTCCATGTGATTCGGGACTGTACCCAAAAGCCACCGTTTTACATGCCCTCTTGGATATGGTAAGGTGGAAATTAAAGCACAGTAGGAATCACACAAGACTCTACGACGATCTCGGATCTACAGACTAACCTGTACCAGTGTCACCGGAGAACTTCTATCTGACGATAGGTATAAAACCATCTAGGAGTTCTCGGCGAGTCCGTTCAGTGTACCCAGTCTCCACTGAGCACTCGTACACCATCTTTGATGTCAAACACCGATGGATATGGGATCATCCATCGCCCATCATATGGGTCAAGATGCGTATACGCTATTCTACTCTGGAGTATCGATGCCCTATCTCGACACTCCCTCGACTAGGAATAGTTATAGGATGCACTCTTGGACTAGCCTGGCCCCACTAGTATGATCTGCATCATAGTCCTAGTAGTCGAGTACATATCCTAAGGGCTTTATCAACATGTGAGAGTAAGACAGTAAACTAATACAAGTCAACATGTTAGGACAAAGTGAAACCAAATAGCATACTATCATGTCGAGCAAGAAAGTCCTCTCTATATATATATCCAAGCATCCACTATAATATACATCATATGTACAACAATGGCCTCTTGGGCATATATATAACTAACACAACGAATATACAATGAACATGAACGGATAACCACAAACCCACCTACAGCAAAACTGCAAGCGGTATCTGCAGCAAAAGATGATATGATAGATGAATAGCCTGCCTCGACTACTCTGGAGAACAACCTGCAAAACTCCGTGGCACAACGGTGGTGAGTTGCCAACTCGTGAATAGTAAATAACATATGCAGGTAATCACAAGTATGCACGTACAGCGCGAATCTAACATATGCAAACTAATAGCAATAATAGTCATATGTGTGCAATAGTCATGAAATGTACACTAGCAGGTACTACTAATACATGAAGCAATGATATGCCAATCTGTATGCAATAATCATGTAAGGTACTCTATGAGCTACTACTCATACATGAAGCAATGATATGACAATGCATATATGTAACAATCATGAAAGGTACTCTAACAGGTACAACTAATACATGAAACAAATGCATATATATAAAATAAAAGTATGTAAATGCAACAGTCATGGAAGGTACTCTATTAGGTACAATTAATACATGAAGCAGTGCATAAACAATAATTGCGGAGTATGGGATAAACCATGTCATTCCCACGGAATCCTGACCTCATGTTAGGACCAAAATCCATCAAGACAATCCAAATCCTAATTTCCTCAAATCATTCCCCAAATTGGCTCTCATTTCATGTAAGTCTCATAAATCCTGAATATACAATATCAAGTAAATTCCATATATCCTGAATGTACAAAATCAAGTAAATCCCATATATCCTGTATCCAATATCAAGTGAATCTCAAATAACCTAAGTATTTTTGCACAACTAATTATGATGATGTATATGAATTGATATGTATACATATATATTAGCGTCCTATTCCACTAATACATACATACATACATACATACATATATATATATATATATATATATATATATATATATATATATATAACTACGCCCCATTCCACTGTTATATATACTTAGGAGCAAAAATATCATGAAAACAAGTGTCTAGCATCGACACATAAAGGCTGATTTATCAGGTGCTGTCACCACGACGGGCACCCTAATAGGTACGTATCACACGCTATCCGAAAACCCGAGTGCCCAGCTTCGACCCTCGTCTTTCGACGTATCCATACATACATGACTCCCGTCGGTATCCCCACGATAACCGCCGAGTCCTAGGTAATGTCACCGGTAGGCATGGTTCCCCGATCAGGCTCAATCGGCAAGGTCTTTCAATCGTCTTGCCCCGGGTACCTCCGGGCCCCACCATGTAACCTCATACGGCCCACGACGCTCTTCGCATGGGGTATATATATCAGAACCGATAAATCTCATGGTGGCTGCTGAAATATCATATTAAGAGAAACCGGGTTTTTCGAATAATGCATAATTTCATGAAACTACCACGGTCCTCAAATCCAGAAAAAATCATGAAAAATCCATATCTCAATGCGAAAATCCATGAATATAATATATGCAACATAAAACTGAAATGCAAGCATATAAAGGAATAATCACTATTTAACTGCAACAAGTTAATATAAATAGCATGCGGTTCCTAATTTCTTCAAGTCTATATAAAATAAAATAAAGTTAAACATGCAGTTATAGCCAGATATATGTGTAAACATAAAGGTATAGCAAAAGTATCTACCTATCAGTAATGATGTAATATACCCTCCAGGTATAAGTGAAGTATGTATGCAAGGGATACATGTAGCTATGTCATTATGTGTGAAATATACCTATCACTAATGGTACAATTCCCTATAGGTATACAGGTAACTAGCATGTAAGAATGTCAAGGCATATGTGTAAGCATGTAGGTATACAAGTATGCTATATGTCATATGCATAAAGAATTATGAATCAATGTCACAATGTCCGTAACCAAACAATATCATATTTATATGTGTGTTGTGCGTGTCATGGCAATTATTGACGGTGTGTGTGGCATGCAATCAGTGCTCGTGCAACATGAGCCGTCAATAATAGTGCAGTGTCCTAACGGTACAAGTCCAAGCACAACAAGTAACTAAGGAATAAGGTGTATGCGCAACTCTATATATGAAATAGAATATACAACAATATTATAACATCTCTAGCCCAGACGCATAACGCCATGCGGACGATTCCCCTGTAGATGTTAAATCTACTCACTAACAATCCTGGCTAAGTAAAGCCAACTACTCGCTTTCCCCTGTTCGCAGCGCCCGAAGTCCCCGCCTGCGATCCTGAAAGCATATAACAATATAATAAGTATATATTAGCATTCGACCAATAACACATACCAACTACGTTTGACCGACGCACCAACTCCAAACAAACTCTCAAGTGTTCGTCAAGTGTCTAACGTGCGTAGCGACACTACGAAACCAACTCAAGAGCAAAAGCAACACAAAGACACGAATAATATCGGCATGACCCTAGCTAGGTACGCAAAGCGACACAACTATCAAGCCTAGACCCTGATCGTACCGATCGCGCATTCAAAATGCAATAATAAACGTGGAATCAAATATAAATAACGTCACAACGTCAAAAGAAACCCACGCAAAAACTTACCGAAATCTAGTAAGCAACATAATCATTTTAGCACAAAATTACAAGTTTTTTACCAAAACAAGAATTTACAAACATCACAATATAGCAAGGTTAAACCATCCAAACCACTACTATAATTTAAAATCTCACTTAATTAGGATTAGTAAAAGTTTAGTTTGCTAATTAGCTTAATTAACCAATTAGGAAAATATCATTTAACAAATTAACAACTTGGTTTAGTTTTCTTTTGTCTAAAATTATCAACTAACCACTTCACTAATCAAAACCCTAATTTAATTAACAAACCCTTACTAGAAATTCTAAATATGAAATTAAAAGATTAAATTAGACATCTAAATAAGCTAATTAAAATATTAAAACCACAAAAGAGATTAGGGTTAGGGTTTTATACCTCACGAGAACACCACTTGAAACAAGAATTGTTAGTTGTATGTATGCCCTAGAGGGCAGTATTGTACAGATGATGTATATTATATTGGATGCTTGGACATATATAGAGATGACTTTCTTGCTCGATATGATAGTATGCTATCTGGTTACTCTTTATCTTAACATGTACACTAGTCTCTTTATACTGTCTTATAGTTACATGTTGGTAAAGCCCTTAGGATGTGTACTTGACTACCTGGACTATGATGCAGATCATACTAGTGGGGACATGGTAGTCCATAAGTACATCCTTCATGGTCCCTAGTCGTGGGTGTATCGAGACGGGGCATCGATATACCAGTGTAGACTAGCGTATACGCTTCTCGTCCCATGAGATGGGCGATGGATGATCCCATATCCATTGGTGTTTGACATCAGAGATGGTATACGGGTGCTCAGTTGAGACTGGGTACACTGGACGGGCTCACCGAGAACTCCCAGATGGTATTATACCTCACGTCAGATGGCAGTTCTCAGGTGACACTTGTACAGGTTAGTCTGTAGACCCGAGATCGTCATAGAGTCTTGTGTGATTCCCACTGTGCTTTGATCTCCACCTTACCACGTCCATGAGGGCGTGCAAAACGGTGGTCTTTGGGTACAGTCCCGAGTCACATGGAGGCAATGAGCGATAGGAGGGGTTTCGTCTCTCCCGGTATTGGGGGTTGATGTTGCGCTGTGCTCGATTGGCCGTAACAGGGAAGTCCCTGGCCAGGGCTGATCAGAGATTTGCTGGTAAGTGTTACCAGTAGTTTCTCGACCCGTTACAAGCCTCACATCGGCATGACTTATCGGGTTATTGGGGTCTGACGTTTACCACCCCTAGACTTGATATGCGACATATCAGACGAAGAGACCGGACTGTACGTTAAGTGTTACTGGTCGGATTCGCAGGAGTGTGAGCGGGCTAGCATGTCGATCTTCTGATCGCTCAATACCCGGGTGGCCGTTACGTTTAGCAGACCGCTTGCGGCTTGTGGGTGCTTGATATGATCATCATCTGCTACCGGCGTATTGACGAGTCTTTAGAGTCCTACACAGAGGTTTCCTGGTTCAAGCGAAACGAAATAGGAGCGCATATGAGATATGTGCGGGACCGAGAATGATACGTGTATGTGATACCGTATTTAATTCTCGCGATTAATGTTTCGAATGGTTGTATGCGATATAACCTAGTTATCGAATCGAAGATCGATTCGATAAGCCGATACATTGAATACTAGTCGGTCGTGTGTGATATGACCGGATCATTGAATCAAGTGTTGATTTAATGATTTAATGTATAATTATATATTTGATATATTACTTTGCATTGACTAGTATTGGTTCACTTTAAACGGATTTTTCTCACTTGGATTGCACATTGTATATGTGATATACTTTTGTGCACATTTTTGTATCATGTTTGATGATACTTGATCATATGGTTAAGTGAATAGAATTAAACCATGGTTATTATGATAATTAGGGTTTTGCATATTTATTTGTTCATTTATTTGTTTATTCATTTATTTGGATAAGTTTAAATGAGAATGGTGGCATTTTTGTTTCTTATAAGATGCTTCATGAGCCCTTGACTTTTGCTACCATTCTTGTCATCATGCTTAACCCTAACCCACCCAACTAACCATGGTATATTCTCTACACTTAACCAAGGTTAAGTTATGATAAGTATTGATTTTCTATTTCATTTTAATGAAAACTTATCATAACAAGCTTCATCTTCTTCTTCTTCTTGAAATAGAAAAGCTTGCTACTTTAATGGCATCTTGAGATCCAAAGTGAGAAATCCAATTCTAAAGTGAACCCACCTCCTATTTCTTCACCCTCTACCTCTTGCCAAGTTGTTTTGGGTGTTTACTTCACAAGTTTCACAACTTTGTGAAGTCGGAGCTTGAACTTGTGATGCCTCGACGTAGATCGTCTTTGACACGAAGCCGACGACCTATTCCGCTCGCTTTCCCGATGAAACCGATGAACGAGTCTAAGATTGGAAAAGGACAGCGAGAGGAGCACTACGTGGAGCTAAGGAAGTGGATATCCGGATCTACAAAGGTTGTAGAATCTAACTTTTAGTTAAGTAGTTAACTAGATTATCTTTTCGCCTAAACATCTAGTCTAAGATCCGTAGTCTAGGGTTTCTCGGCACCATTTTTTTAAAATTGGCATGTTCGATGCCTTGTGAGACCTCACTAGAGTGCCTAGGAACCCTACAGTGGTATCAGAGCCTAGCTAGAACCTTAGGCGAAGTCTAGACGCAATTTGAAGCCCGAACGAACCCGAAACCCTAAACCAAATGAGCTCTGTGGACATTTTCCAAAAATGGGGTTTTTTCCATATTAAAAATTTGCAGAGAAATCAGCAGGAGAATGTAAGACTTACTGTGAAATTCGATGGCATAATTCAATTAAACTGCCGCGGTTCCGCGGCACGAGCATGGCTCGTGCGGCGGTTCCGCGGCCGTACGGCCCCACTGTTCAAAAATTTTCACACAGTAATTCTTACCTTGCAGTGCTGGATTTTCTGGGAATTTTTAATAATTATTCAAGAGCTGGATTTTCTGGAGTGTTTTAGAGCTTCGGTGTTTCGATCGGGGTATCAAATTTCGTCTTTGTGTTTTTCCGGATAATTTATAGAATATGATAAAAAGTTCGACCGGATATAAATACCCAACTTTTCTCCTGTCGGGAAATTTCCAAGTGTTGGATTTTTCCGTAGTTTAACGACGTTCTAAGTAGTGCAAGTAACGCGATGGACCCTCTAGAAGACAACAAACCTTAACTCGATTATGTGACCGTCTTGAACTGCCCTTTGAACCTTCGGGTTTGGGGCAGTACGGCGTGCCACATGTGAGGCGTTGGCTTGACCCTTCTACGGCTGGACCGTTGGTACTGAGGCACGAACTGAATGTTGCTAGACTTATTTCATGTGTTGGACTGTATCGGGAAAACTTGGGTGTTCGAATGTTCGATCAGAAAATTTAACATTTTCTGTTTATCTGGAATGTGATACAATAATTGGAATTCACAAACAGTTATGAGATAACTGAATGAATGTTATAAATTTAGCAGTTTAGTCCCATATGATATTGAAAAGAGTTTTCGATAATAAGACTAAAATGCGGGATTTATATCTGTTAGGCATGTGATGTCTAAGTATTTCATTTGATTAGGCATGCGATGTCTAAAGAAGTTGCGGATTCCAATTGTTGTAGTTTTACACTTTCTTTTCTGTGACCGTAAGTGTAGTATGTTTATATCGCCGGTTTCATTGCTATATGTCAAAGACAATTGGGGTATGCATACTTACTTACGTTGATGACATGTGATGTTATGTGTTGCTGGATATGTTATATTGGATCGTCGTATTCGAATAGCCGGGGGTTTTTATGTGAGATGAGTGTTTTTCATTTTCATTCATGTAAAAACTTGTATGTAATATTCTTTTATTTGGGGCACTTCCAGGTAGCGGAAGATGTCACCTTTTGTATATTATTTACTTTTCCGCATTAGGATAGACCCAAGGAGGGGAGCATAAGTAACCGGGTTCTGGGGTCCAGTGGGAGACCAACTCGAGGAGTCGAGTCCGGGTCTCCTAACCCTAGAATTGGCAGGGTTGCTTGCCGCTCTCGTAGGGGTCTAGGGGTGTGGGATTGGCTATTCATCACGACCGTGGAATCCGTGTTTTATACTGGCTCGTATTGAAAACACGGACGTCCTAGTATATCCAATATTTCATATGTTTATTCTGCTGCGATATCTGTGTTGTAACTCTGTGATGGATATAGTATATAGTATATATGATATATTATATAGACGTTACTTATGTTTTACACCCGCGCTAGCCCTGCCCTGCTCTGTCGTTAGTTACCTAACCTAACGGTGCACGAGGGGACATCGAGGCGAATGCGGATGGCATAAGTGTGCGTCATATCTATCTGTGATGTTTAGGTATTTAAATGATGGGACTTCATTAATGTGATTAATGAAAGATAAGAAACCTAAGATGTTGTGGAATCGAATTTTAAAATAAAACAGGTAGCTACAGTTCTTGCTTTGCACAGCGGTATATATGATATACCCTGCACCTTATTCGATGAGGAAAGGACCGAGATCCCTTCACCGGGAGTGACTCCTTTAGCAATAACTGGCAGATGCTACACACTCGGTTTGCTTTTGACTGCTTTTAGGTTTTTGCTTTGCACAGCGATATATATGATATATCCCACACCTCATTCGACGAGGAAAAGGCCGACGATCCCTTCATCGGGAGTGACCTCTTTAGCAAAACTAGAAAAGCCTCAAAATCACTCCATTTCAAAACTTCATTTGATTCTACAACGATATCAAGTTCATTACGCTCATGGTTTTTATGAAAAACCTGCGTAGCCCTCCGTCATTTCAGATAAGTATCAATTAGTATTCGTGCTGCGGTAGTTTGGCCTCCGTCAAGGCGCAGTGTACGGTAGCTAACTAGTGCTTATCTGCTAGCATCTGATGCGATTGGATTAGGGTATTCGTACGGCGTTGTTTGGCCTCCGTCAAGGGTCGTGCGGGTGGGTTTAATTCAATCAGGAAATGACGGGATGAACTTGACTAGCGGACTATGGGTTGTTTGGCCTCCGTCAAGGTCATAGGACGCTAGGGGCAAAACATTATCGGGAATTTCAAGTGTTGAAATTTGGAATGAGATTGCATACCTTCTATGAGATAGTTGGATCCCGATACCCGCTGCGAGTAAGAGTTACTCCTGGGAGAGTTTTACACATTACAATTAGCTGATCAAGTAGGTGTCTAGAAAGGTGTCAACGGGGTTACGCCTTTGGGAAAACGAGGTTTACATTAATTAGGTTCGTGCGAAAGCACGGGGGACCACCCTCAAAGTACCGACACTGGCCTGGCTGAAAGATTAGCGAACTTGTAGTGTGTAATTAATCCCGGCTAGTCTTTCCTTTTAGGGTTTGAAGGAAGATTTGATAAAAAGCAGTGGGAGCCATCCTGATTAGATAAGATAATAACCAATCTGATCTTGCACGAGCATACGCTAAAGTGTTTTCTTCTCTCTCTCTCCAGGTAGCGACCATTTCATGCCCTAATGAAGATAATAATATGGATGTATTGACCGAACCCGCATGTTATACTGTGCTGGGGAACGCTGGTTCCGTTCTTTCTTATAAGAGTTATAGGAATGAACAGGATATAGGGGAATACCTGTTAGTTATATATATGCCCTAGAGGCCATTACTGTACATAGGATGTATATTGTAGTGGATGCTGGGACATATATAGGGAGGACTTTCTTGCTCGACATGATAGTATGCTATCTGGTTGAACTTTACCTTAACGTGTATACTGATTGTCTCTCAATTACATGTTGATAAAGCCCTTAGGATCTGTACTTGACTACCTGGACTATGATGCGGATCATACTAGTGGGGACATGGTAGTCCATAAGTACATCCTTCAATGTCCCTAGTCGTGGGTGTATCGAGATGGGGCATCGATATACCAGAGTAGACTAGCGTGTACCTTCTCGACCCATACAGATGGGCGATGGATGATCCCATATCCATTGGTGTTTGACATCGGAGAAGATATACGGGTGCTCAGTAGAGACTGGGTACACTGGACGGACTCGCCGAGAACTCCCAGATGGTATTATACCTCACGTCAGATGCCAGTTCTCTGGTGACACTGGTACAGAGTAGTCTGTTGACCCGAGATCGTCATAGAGTCTTGTGTGGTTCCCACTGTGCTTTGATTTCAATCTTACCACGTCCAAGAGGGCGTGCAAAACGGTGGTTTTTGGGTACAGTCCGAGTCACATGGAGGCAATGAGCGATAGGAGGGGATTCGTCTCTCCCGGTATAGGGATTTGATGTTGTGCTGTGTTCGATTGGCTATAACAGGAAATCCTTGGCCAGGGTTGCTGAGATTTACTGGTAAGTGTTACCAGTAGTTTCTCGAATAGTTATAGACCTCATATCGACACGACTTATCGAGCTATTGGGGTCTGACGTTTACCACCCCTAGGCGAGATATGCGACATATCAGACGATCAGACCGGACTGTACGGTAGTGTTACTGGTCGGATTCACTGGAGTGTGATCGGGCTTGCTCGTCGATCTTCAGATCGCTCAATACCCGGGTGGCCGTTACGTTTAGCAGACCGCTTGCGGCTTGTGGGTGTTTGATATGATCATCACCTGCTGCCGGCGTATTGACGAGTCTTTAGAGTCCTACACAGAGGTTTCCTGGCTCAAGCGAAACGAAATAGGAGCGCATATGAGATATGTGCGGGACCGAGAATAATACGAGTATGTGATACCGTATTCGATTCTCGCGATGTGACATTGATCGGTTATATGTGATATAGCCGGGTTATCGGATCAAGTGTTGATTCGATAAGTTGTTACTAATGATACTAGCCGGTTATATGCGATATGACCGGATCGTTAAATCAAGTGTTGATTTAATGATTTGATGCATAATTATATATTTGATATATTACTTTGCATTAACCAGTATCGGTTCACTTTATAATGGATTTTCTCACTCGGATGTGCGCATTACATATCTGATATGATTTTGTGCACTAGATTGTATCATGTTTGATGATACATGCATTTTGGTTAAATGTAAAGAATTAAACCATGTTTTAAGTGGATAATTAGGGTTTTGATTTCCTTATTCATTTATTAATCTTTTTCTTTTTGGAAAAAGGAAAAAGGAAATGAGAAAATGGTTGCTATTTTGTTTGTATTCTTTGAAGCTTCATGAACTTTGACCATAGCAACCATTTTTGTCTTCTTATACAAACCCTAACCATTCATCTAACTTGAGTTAACTCTCTATAATTAACCATGGTCTTGTTATGATAAGTTTTGATTATTCATTTCATTTTTAATAAACTTATCATAACTTTTTCATCTTCTTCTTCTTCTTCTTCCTCACAAGAAGAAAGCTCTCTTCATCAATGGTGATTGATGTTTTTGAGTGAGAAATCCAAATCTAAAGTCTACCCACTTCCTATTTCTTCATCCTCTACCTCTTGCCAAGTAGTAGAGTGTGTTCTCTTCACAAGTTTTTGGACTTGGTGAAGTCGGAGCTTGATTTAGCGATGCCTCGACGTAGATCATCTTCGGCACGTCGTCGATGACCTAGCCCGCTTCTTCTCCGATGAAGCCGACGCAAGAGCCCGGATTTCGGATTTGTACAGCGGAGATGACTTCTTCATGGAGCTATGGAGGTGGACAAACGGATCTACAAAGGTTGTATATCCGTATCCCTTAGTTAACTGTTAACTAGATTACTTTTTCGCCTAGATATCTAGCAAACGATCCGTAGTTTAGGGTTTGTAGGCACCGTAAAATTTTATAATGGCATGTTCGATGCCTTGTGAGACCTCATTAGGGTGCCTAGGAACCCTACAGTGGTATCAGAGCCTAGCTAGAGCCTTAGGCGAAGTCTTGACGGAATTTGAAACCCGATCGAACCCGAAACACCAAATCAATCTTGCTCTCTGTACTTTTTTGAAAACAGTGAGTTTTTCCAAATTAAAAATTGCTAAAAAATTCAGCAGGGAAAAATAAGAATTACGGTGCAAAAAGTTTCTGGTGAACAGTAAATTTCGCGGCGGATCCGCGGCAGAAGCATGGCTTCTACGGCGGATCAGCGGCCCCTTGATGACGTCAGCCCTATATTTTTGCACAGTAATTCCTGATAAATTCTTCTGAGTTTTCTGGGAATTTTTAAAATTTATTCAAGAGTTGAATTATCTGGGATTCTTTTGGGGATTCGGTGTTTCGATCGGAGTATCAAATTTTGTCTGTGTGGCTTTCCGGATAAATTATAGAATATGTTAAAAAGTTCGACCGGATATAAATACCCAATTTTTCCCCTGTCGGGAAGTTTCCAAGTGTTGGATTTTTCCGTAGTTTAACGACGTTCTAAGTAGTGCAAGTAACACGATGGTCCCTCTAGAAGACAACAAACCTTAACTCGATTATGTGACCGTCTTGAACTGCCCTTTGAACCTTCGGGTTTGGGGCAGTACGGCGTGCCACATGTGAGGCGTTGGCTTGACCCTTCTACGGCTGGACCGTTGGTACTGAGGCACGAACGGAATGTTGTTAGACTTATTTCATGTGTTGAGCTGTATCGGGAAAAGTTGGGTGTTCGATTGTTCGATCGGAAAGTTTGACATTTTCTATTTATCCGGAATGGGATACAATAATTGGAATTCACAAGTAGTTATGTGATAACTAAATGAATGTTATAAACATAGCAGTTTAGTCTCACTTGATCGGTTGCCACGGAATTTTGATGTGATCAAAAGTCCGTCGCAATCACGTAGCGTACGCGGATACTCGCCGGGTAAACTTAATAGACAGCCTCGCTCCATAGCCCCAACCAAGTGACTGTAGGAGAACCCCGTCGCCGAAAGCATCCGTCCGGGTGCTCGCGGTAGCGGTGTTCCGCCTTGGTGCACTTCGTCGACGGTATCAGGGGTGCGGCCGTCTACTGAAGTTTGCGACGAGCATTCGATCAGGATGTCGGGAATCTTGTTGAATTGCCCGACTTGATATTGAAAAGTGTTTTCGATAATGAGACTAAAATGCGAGGTTTATAATTGTTAGGCATGCGATGTCTAAGAAATTCATTTGGTCAGGCATGCGATGTCTGAGATGGTTGCGGATTCCAACTGTTGTAGTTTTACACTTTCTTTTCTGTGACCGTAAGTGTAATATGTGATATCGCCGGTTTCGTTGCTATATGTCAACGACAATTGGGATGGACATATTTACTTACGTTGATGACATGTGATGTTATGTGTTGCTGGATATGTTATATTGGATCGTCGTGTTTGAATAGCCGGGGGTTTTTATGTGAGATGAGTGTTTTTCATTTTCATTCATGTAAAAACTTGTATGTAATATTCTTTTATTTGGGGCGCTTTCAGGTTGCGGAAGTTGTCACCGTTTGTATATTATTTACTTTCCGCACTAGGAAGACCCAAGGAGGGGAGCACAAGTAACCGGGTTCTGGGGTCCAGTGGGAGACCAACTCGAGGAGTCGAGTCCGGGTCTCCTAACTCCAGAATTGGTAGGGTTGCTTGCCGCTCTCGTAGGGATCTAGGGGTGTGGGTTTGGCTATTCATCGCGACCGTGGAATCCGTGTTTTATACTGGCTCGTATTGAAAACACGGACGTCCTAGTATATTCAATATTTCATATAATTCTTCTGCTGCGATATCTGTGATGTGATCATGTGATGTTCTGTGATAGATACAGTATATAGTATATATGATATATTATATAGACGTTACTTATGTTTTACACCCGTGCTAGCCCTGCCCCGCTCTGCCGTTAGTTACCTAACCTAACGGTGCACGAGGGGACATCGAGGCGAATGCGGATGGCATAAGTGTACGTCGTATTTATCTGTGATGTTTAGGTATTTAAATGATGGGACTTCATTAATGTGATTAATGAAATAAAAGAAACCTAAGATGTTGTAGAATCGAATTTCAAAATAAAACAGGTAGCTACAGTTCTTGCTTTGCATAGCGGTATATGTGATATATCCTGCACCTTATTCGATGAGGAAAGGACCGAGATCCCTTCACCGGGAGTGACTCCTTTAGCAATAACTGGCAGATGCTACACACTCGGTTTGTATTTTGATTGCTTTTAAGTGTTTTTGCTTTGCACAGTGATATATATGATATATCCCGCACCTCATTCGACGAGGAAAGGACCGACGATCCCTTCACCGGGAGTGACTCCTTTAGCAAAACTAGAAAAGCCTCAAAAACACTCCATTTCAAAATTCATTCGATCCTACAACGATATCAAGTTCATTACGCAATAGGTTTTCAGAAAAACCTGTCGTAGCCCTCCGTCATTTCAGATAAGTAGTAGTTAGTATTCGTGCTACGTTTGTTGGCCTGCGTCAAGGCGTAGTGTGCGGTAGCTAACTGGTGCTTATCTGCATAAGCATATGATGTGATTGGATTAGGGTAGTCGTGCGACTTTGTTGGCCTGCGTCAAGGGTCGTGCGGGTGGGTTTAATTCAATCAGGAAATGACGGGTTGAACTTGACTAGCGGACTATGGTTTGTTGGCCTGCGTCAAGGTCATAGGACGCTAGGGGCAAAATATTATCGGGAATTTCAAGTGTTGAAATTTGCAATGAGATTGCATACCTTCTATGAGATAGTTGGATCCCGATACCCGCTGCGAGTAAGAGTTACTCCTGGGAGAGTTTTATACATTACAATTAGCCGATCAAGTAGGTGCCTAGAAAGGTGTCAACGGGATTACGCCTCTGGGAAAACGAGGTTTACATTAATTAGGTTCGTGCGAAAGCACGGGGGACCTCCCTCAAAGTACCGACACTGGCCTGGCTGAAAGATTGGCGAACTTGTAGTGTGTAATTAATCCCGGCTAGTCTTTCCTTTTAGGGTTTGAAGGAAGATTTGATAAAAAGCAGTGGGAGCCATCCTGATTAGATAAAATAATAACCAATCTATTCTTAACAGAGCGCACGCTGAGTGTTTTCTTCTCTCTCTCTCCAGGTAGCGACCATATCACGCCTTAATCAAGATAATAATACGGAATTTTGACCGAACCCGCTTGTTATACTGAGCTGGGGAACGTTGGTCCCGCTCCAACTTATAATTGTTATAAGACAGAGAAGGAAATAGGGGATTACCAGAATTCCCGTGCCGCCCAAACGAAGAGAGTGCATATGATGCATCATCTTCGGGTGTGTTCGTTACAAAGAACTGTTTCTCAGTATCCTTTACGTCCTGGGTATGTGATACCAGATCAGGATCCCAGATATGTAATCTGTTACATAGGGCTACAGATAGGTAGAGAACTGAGAACGGATGATAAGTTTCATGAGGCAGAAAACGGGGCAAATGTTGCAGCCAAGTCTGTTGGTCACTGTCACCCTGTATTACCAATACATTGATTCTGAACGAATGTTATTAGATACCGAACCTGATATACAAAATCATATCAGTCTCTTTATTAGTAAAGAAATGATAAAATTTTGTATAGTTGGATAATGTTTTGAACATTTCCTATATCAAAAGTTGATCGGTTCAGACACGTTATCTAAAAGCATTGATGTTCTAAATCAAACTACAGTTCTTAGTATACAGAACACACACAAGAGGAAGAGTTCAGAAATGAACAAATCCTTCTTGAGGTATTGTAGACTAGGTCATATCAATGCGACCCGACTAGCTAAGTTCTACATAGATGCATATTTAAAACAGTTTGAATCTACATCTTATGAAACTTGCCAGTCATGTCACAAAGATAAGATGACCATAGCTCCGTTTATTGGAAACAGAGAAAGAGTTAGTGAACTCATGGGATGATACATGTTGATGTATGTAGGTCCCCAGTCTACACATGCCAAGACCGGTTCTTTGTACTTCATTACATTCTCTGATAATCTCTCGAGATTCAGACATATGTTCCTGTTGAAACATAAGTCCGAACCTTTTGAGATATTCACAGAATATAAGCGAGAAGTAGAGAACCAGAATACGGGTATAAGTATTATATCCTATGATGAGATCAAGGAGGAGAATACTTGAGCACGGAAATACTGGACTATTCTAAAGGAGAATGAGATTCTCTCTCAGCATTACTCCTCTGTATACACCATAGCACGATGGTATATCGGGGCGGAGCAGATACACCCTATTTGATATGGTGTGCTCTATGATGAGTAATACTGAGTTACCTTTTTCCTTTTGGGTGTTATGCACTTGAGAAGTTGCATACCTATTGAATAGGGTTCGAATCAAATCAATGCCTACCACTTCATATGTGATATGGAAAGGGAAGAGCCCATGTCTTAAGTTAGTTAAGATTTGGGGTTGTCCGGCCTATGTCTAAAAGCAAAATCCGGACAAACTCGAGGCAAGGTTAGTTATGTAGAACTGGAAAGGTTCCAGCTATGTAAACTACAGAAGATGATTTGACAGAACCAAAGGATTCAGTAGATACCAACGAACCTCAGCCTCTCCGCCGATCTAGTAGGGTTCCTCACCCACCTGAGAGATACTTCTGTTTCTCTATGACAGTGGGAGCGAGGATTACATCATAAGATGATGACCCAACTAGTTTCGAGCTGGCCATCAAGAGTGGGACTCTGTAAGAATGGCTGGATGCTTAGTGAACTGAGATGGAATCCATATACACCAACAAAGTATGGACTTTGGTTGCTATATCTGAAGGGTTAAATCCCCATCAGGAGCAAGTATATCTTGAGAAGATTACTTGGTGTACATGGAAAAGTTGAGACTTTCAAAGCTAGACTTGTTAAAGCTTTTCGTCATCGACCAGGCGTGGATAATGATGAAACTTTTTCAAGTGGCTATGCTTAAGTCCATCCAGATCCTACTTGCCACGGCTACATACCATGACTACGATATCTGGTGGTTGGGTGTCATGACAGCTTTTCTAAATGATGTTTTAGAAGAGAGCGTCTATAAGTACACAGCCAGAGGGCTTCGTAGACAGTGGGAGCAGCGAAAACGTGTGCAAGATGCTTTATAGGATAAAGCAGGCATCGCGGAGTTGGAACATCTGTTTTGATGGATTAGTCAAACAGTTTGACATCATCAAAATGGTAGATGAACCTTGTATATACAAAAAGGTAGTAGGGAGTATGGTGACGATCCTCGTAGAGTACGTGGATGACATACTCTTGATAGGGAAGGAGTTTCCTATGCTACGCTCGATCAATCTCCGATTATCACTATGATTCTCCATATAGGATCAAAATGATACCTACTAAATCCTGGGTTTTGGATCTATGAGATAGATCTAAATGGATGTTAGAATTCTCACTAGATGTAGTGAGACGGTATCAACCGATCCTGGGGAGAATCACTGGAAGGGTTCCAGGGTGATAAAGACGACTGAATGTCAGTCGCAGGCATTGTCTTTACCCTCAATCGAGGGGCGGTATGTTGGAAGAGTTCCAAGCTAGATACCGTGACATACTAGACGATAAAGGCAGGATAGCTCGCTACTTAAGATGCTACCAAAGAGGCTGTTTGGGTGTATATTGGTTCATGAGATGAACTATGTTCCTCCCATTGTGTGACAATGGAGTTGTGGCTTATGCCAAGGAACGCCGGTCCCATCAGTGATCCAGACATATTCTAAGGCAGTATCGCCTGATCATGGAGATGGTTGATCTCCAGGCAGATCGAGGTTAGGAGAGTAGACTCAGAGGACAACACAGCGGATCCACTCACAAAGGCCATTTCCCAGAGAGAGATTTTTATGGGATGGTTGAGTATGAGATACTACAACCACTGCTACAGATGGCCCTAGTGCAAGTGGGAGATTGTTAGTTATATGTATGCCCTAGAGGCCATTACTGTACATAGGATGTATATTGTAGTGGATGCTGGGACATATATAGGGAGGACTTTCTTTCTCGACATGATAGTATGCTATCTGGTTGAACTTTACCTTAACGTGTATACTGATTGTCTCTCAATTACATGTTGGTAAAGCCCTTAGGATCTGTACTTGACTACCTGGACTATGATGCGGATCATACTAGTGGGGACATGGTAGTCCATAAGTACATCCTTCAATGTCCCTAGTCGTGGGTGTATCGAGATGGGGCATCGATATACCAGAGTAGACTAGCGTGTACCTTCTCGACCCATACAGATGGGCGATGGATGATCCCATATCCATTGGTGTTTGACATCGGAGAAGATATACGGGTGCTCAGTAGAGACTGGGTACACTGGACGGACTCGCCGAGAACTCCCAGATGGTATTATACCTCACGTCAGATGGCAGTTCTCTGGTGACACTGGTACAGAGTAGTCTGTTGACCCGAGATCGTCATAGAGTCTTGTGTGGTTCCCACTGTGCTTTGATTTCCATCTTACCACGTCCAAGAGGGCGTGCAAAACGGTGGTTTTTGGGTACAGTCCCGAGTCACATGGAGGCAATGAGCGATAGGAGGGGATTCGTCTCTCCCGGTATAGGGAGTTGATGTTGTGCTGTGTTCGATTGGCTATAACAGGAAATCCCTGGCCAGGGTTGCTGAGATTTACTGGTAAGTGTTACCAGTAGTTTCTCGAACAGTTATAGACCTCATATCGACACGACTTATCGAGCTATTGGGGTCTGACGTTTACCACCCCTAGGCGAGATATGCGACATATCAGACGATCAGACCGGACTGTACGGTAGTGTTACTGGTCGGATTCACTGGAGTGTGAGCGGGCTTGCTCGTCGATCTTCAGATCGCTCAATACCCGGGTGGCCGTTACGTTTAGCAGACCGCTTGCGGCTTGTGGGTGTTTGATATGATCATCACCTGCTGCCGGCGTATTGACGAGTCTTTAGAGTCCTACACAGAGGTTTCCTGGCTCAAGCGAAACGAAATAGGAGCGCATATGAGATATGTGCGGGGCCGAGAATAATACGAGTATGTGATACCGTATTCGATTCTCGCGATGTGACATTGATCGGTTATATGTGATATAGCCGGGTTATCGGATCAAGTGTTGATTCGATAAGTTGTTACTAATGATACTAGCCGGTTATATGCGATATGACCGGATCGTTAAATCAAGTGTTGATTTAATGATTTGATGCATAATTATATATTTGATATATTACTTTGCATTAACCAGTATCGGTTCACTTTATAATGGATTTTCTCACTCGGATGTGCGCATTACATATCTGATATGATTTTGTGCACTAGATTGTATCATGTTTGATGATACATGCATTTTGGTTAAATGTAAAGAATTAAACCATGTTTTAAGTGGATAATTAGGGTTTTGATTTCCTTATTCATTTATTAATCTTTTTCTTTTTGGAAAAAGGAAAAAGGAAATGAGAAAATGGTTGCTATTTTGTTTGTATTCTTTGAAGCTTCATGAACTTTGACCATAGCAACCATTTTTGTCTTCTTATACAAACCCTAACCATTCATCTAACTTGAGTTAACTCTCTACAATTAACCATGGTCTTGTTATGATAAGTTTTGATTATTCATTTCATTTTTAATAAACTTATCATAACTTTTTCATCTTCTTCTTCTTCTCCTCACAAGAAGAAAGCTCTCTTCATCAATGGTGATTGATGTTTTTGAGTGAGAAATCCAAATCTAAAGTCTACCCACTTCCTATTTCTTCATCCTCTACCTCTTGCCAAGTAGTAGAGTGTGTTCTCTTCACAAGTTTTTGGACTTGGTGAAGTCGGAGCTTGATTTAGCGATGCCTCGACGTAGATCATCTTCGGCACGTCGTCGATGACCTAGCCCGCTTCTTCTCCGATGAAGCCGACGCAAGAGCCCGGATTTCGGATTTGTACAGCGGAGATGACTTCTTCATGGAGCTATGGAGGTGGACAAACAGATCTACAAAGGTTGTATATCCGTATCCCTTAGTTAACTGTTAACTAGATTACTTTTTCGCCTAGATATCTAGCAAACGATCCGTAGTTTAGGGTTTGTAGGAACCGTAAAATTTTATAATGGCATGTTCGATGCCTTGTGAGACCTCATTAGGGTGCCTAGGAACCCTACAATACCAGGATTCCCATGCCACCCGATTGAAGAAAGTACATGTTGATGCATTTTCTTCGGGTGTGTTCGTTACTGAGAACTGTTTCTCCATTTGCTCTACGTCCTGGGTATTGGATACCGGGTCAGGATCCCATATATGTAATCAGTTACATGGGCTTAGGAAAGGTAGAGAACTTGGAGAAGGTGATAAAGACATAAGAGTAGGAAATGGTGCAATTGTTGCAGCCAAGACTGTCGGGGAATATCACCTTGTATTACCAACTGGTAATACATTGGTTTTGAACGAATGCTATTACATGCCGAACCTGATATGCAACATTATATCGGTTTCTTTATTAAGTAAAGAGGGATATAATTTTGTATTACAGGACAATGTTATGAACATTTTCCGTAACCAAAAGTTGGTTGGATCAGGCACGTTATGCAATGGCATTTATGTTCTAAATCTATCAACAGTTCTGAGCATAACAAACGCACACAAGAGGAAGAGTTCTGAACTCAACGAATCCTTCTTGTGGCATTGTAGACTGGGCCACATCAATGCGACACGACTAGCTAAGTTGCATAAAGATGGATATTTAAATCCGTTTGAATTTTCATCTTATGACACTTGCCAGTCATGTCTCAAAGGCAAGATGACCAAAACTCTGTTTACGGGACACGGAGAAAGAGTTACCGAACTCTTGGGACTGATACATAGTGATGTATGCGGTCCCATGTCTACACATGCCAGGGATGGTTCTTCGTACTTCATTACATTCACTGACGATCTCTCTAGATTCGGATATGTGTTCCTGATGAAACACAAATCAGAAGCTTTTGAGAAATTTAGGGAATATAAACAAGAAGTTGAGAACCAAACCGGAAAAAGTATTAAAATCCTACGATCTGATCGAGGAGGTGAATACTTGAGCAATGAATTCCGGGACTTCCTAAAAGAGAATGGGATTCTCTCTCAGCTGACTCCTCCATATACACCACAGCACAACGGTGTATCGGAGCGGAGAAATCGCACCTATTAGATATGGTGCGCTCTATGATGAGTACAGCTGAGTTACCTATCTCCTTCTGGGGATATGCACTGGAGACTGCTGCATACCTACTGAATAGAGTTCCGACCAAATCAGTGCCTACCACTCCATATGAGATATGGAATGGCAAGAGACCATGTCTTAATTTTATTCAGATATGGGGTTGTCCGGCCTATGTTAAAACACAAAATCCGGACAAGCTCGAGGCAAGGTCTGTTCTATGTAAGTTTGTTGGATATCCCAAACATTCGCGAGGGTATATCTTCTACCACTTCGAGGAACAAAAAGTGTTTGTTTCTCGGCATGCCACTTTCTTAGAAAAAGGTTTTCTTATGAAACAGATAGGTGGCATTGAGGTAGAACTGGAAGAGGTTCCAGCAATACAGACTACAACAGAAGATTTGGTTGAACCAGAGGATTCCGTAGTTCCCGATGAACCCCAGCCTCTCCGCCGATCTAGTAGGGTTCCTCGCCAACCTGAGAGATACTACGGTTTTCTCATGGACGGTGGAAGCGAGGATTGCATCATGGAGGATGATGACCCAACTAGCTTCGAGCAGGCCATCACGAGTGGGGACTCTGTGAAATGGCTGGATGCTATGCGGTCCGAGATGGAATCCATGTACACCAACAAAGTATGGACTTTGGACGTTGCTCCTGAAGGGGTAAAACCCATTGGGAGCAAGTGGATCTTCAAGAAGAAACTTGGTGTAGATGGGAAAGTGGAGACTTTCAAAGCTAGACTTGTAGCAAAGGGTTTTCGTCAAAGACCAGGTGTGGACTATGACGAGACCTTTTCTCCAGTGGCTATGCTTAAATCCATCCGGATCATGCTTGCCATCGCTGCTTATAATGATTACGAAATCTGGCAAATGGATGTTAAGACCGCCTTTCTAAATGGTGATTTAGAAGAGTGCGTGTACATGACTCAGCCAGAGGGCTTCGTAGACAGTGGGAGCAGCGGGAAGGTGTGCAAGCTGCTTAAATCCATCTATGGATTAAAGCAAGCATCAAGGAGCTGGAACATCTGCTTTGACGTCGTTATCAAAGAGTTTGATTTCGTCAAAAATCCAGATGAACCTTGTATCTACAAGAAGGTGGCAGAGAGTAAGGTTGTCTTCCTCGTATTGTACGTGGACGACATACTCTTGATAGGAAATGATATTCCTATGCTGCAATCGGTCAAGCTCTTCTTATCACAAAGATTCTTAATGAAAGATCTTGGTGATGCCTCCTGCATATTGGGAATAAGGATTTATAGAGATAGATCCAAACGGATTTTGGGATTGTCCCAATCCAGGTACATTGACACCATACTAAAGAGGTTTAGTATGGAAGATTCCAAGCGTGGGAACATGCCCACGATCTCTGGAGTCACTCTCTCCAAAGAGATGTCTCCCAAGACTGATTTGGAGAGAGCTCGCATGCAAGGGATACCCTATGCTTCGGCAGTAGGCTCTATCATGTATGCAATGCTATGTACCAGACCCGATGTATCATACTCACTAAGTGTAGTGAGCAGGTATCAAGCTGATCCTGGAGAGAGTCACTGGACAGCTGTGAAGAGCATTCTCAAGTACTTGCGAAGGACTAGAGATATGTTCTTGGTGTATGGTAACGGAGAGCTCCAAGTGGAGTCCTTTACCGATTCGAGCTTCCAGAGTGATAAGGACGACTCTAAGTCGTAGTCGGGTTTTGTCTTTACCCTTTACGGAGGGGCGGTTAGCTGGAAGAGTTCCAAGCAGGAAACCGTGGCAGACTCGACGATGGAGGCTGAATACATCGCTGCCAACGATGCTGCCAAAGAGGCTGTCTGGATCAAGAAGTTCATTACTGAACTTGGAGTGGTTCCATCCACTGAGCGTCCAATACTTTTGTATTGCGATAACAATGGAGCGGTGGCTTTGGCCAAGGAACCCAGTTCCCATCAGCGATCCAGGCATATTCTGAGGCGGTATCACCTGATCCGGGAGATAGTTGATCGCCGGGAGATCGAGGTCAGGAGGGTTGACACGAAGAATAACACGGTGGATCCACTCACGAAGGCCATTCCCCAGATACAGTTTGAGAGACTCTTCGGGATGCTCGGTATGCGATACTACAGCAGCTGGCCCTAGTGCAAGTGGGAGATTGTTAGTTGTATGTATGCCCTAGAGGCCAGTATTATACAGATGATGTATATTATATTGGATGCTTGGACATATATAGAGATGACTTTCTTGCTCGATATGATAGTATGCTATCTGGTTACTCTTTATCTTAACATGTACACTAGTCTCTTTATACTGTCTTATAGTTACATGTTGGTAAAGCCCTTAGGATGTGTACTTGACTACCTGGACTATGATGCAGATCATACTAGTGGGGACATGGTAGTCCATAAGTACATCCTTCATGGTCCCTAGTCGTGGGTGTATCGAGACGGGGCATCGATATACCAGTGTAGACTAGCATATACGCTTCTCGTCCCATGAGATGGGCGATGGATGATCCCATATCCATTTGTGTTTGACATCAGAGATGGTATACGGGTGCTCAGTGGAGACTGGGTACACTGGACGGGCTCGCCGAGAACTCCCAGATGGTATTATACCTCACGTCAGATGGCAGTTCTCAGGTGACACTTGTACAGGTTAGTCTGTAGACCCGAGATCGTCATAGAGTCTTGTGTGATTCCCACTGTGCTTTGATCTCCACCTTACCACGTCCATGAGGGCGTGCAAAACGGTGGTCTTTGGGTACAGTCCCGAGTCACATGGAGGCAATGAGCGATAGGAGGGGTTTCGTCTCTCCCGGTATTGGGGGTTGATGTTGCGCTGTGCTCGATTGGCCGTAACAGGGAAGTCCCTGGCCAGGGCTGATCAGAGATTTGCTGGTAAGTGTTACCAGTAGTTTCTCGACCCGTTACAAGCCTCACATCGGCACGACTTATCGGGTTATTGGGGTCTGACGTTTACCACCCCTAGACTTGATATGCGACATATCAGACGAAGAGACCGGACTGTACATTAGGTGTTACTGGTCGGATTCGCAGGAGTGTGAGCGGGCTAGCTCGTCGATCTTCTGATCGCTCAATACCCGGGTGGCCGTTACGTTTAGCAGACCGCTTGCGGCTTGTGGGTGCTTGATATGATCATCATCTGCTACCGGCGTATTGACGAGTCTTTAGAGTCCTACACAGAGGTTTCCTGGTTCAAGCGAAACGAAATAGGAGCGCATATGAGATATGTGCGGGACCGAGAATGATGCGTGTATGTGATACCGTATTTAATTCTCGCGATTAATGTTTCGAATGGTTGTATGCGATATAACCTAGTTATCGAATCGAAGATCGATTCGATAAGCCGATACATTGAATACTAGTCGGTCGTGTGTGACATGACCGGATCATTGAATCAAGTGTTGATTTAATGATTTAATGTATAATTATATATTTGATATATTACTTTGCATTGACTAGTATTGGTTCACTTTAAACGGATTTTTCTCACTTGGATTGCACATTGTATATGTGATATACTTTTGTGCACATTTTTGTATCATGTTTGATGATACTTGATCATATGGTCAAGTGAATAGAATTAAACCATGGTTATTATGATAATTAGGGTTTTGCATATTTATTTGTTCATTTATTTGTTTATTCATTTATTTGGATAAGTTTAAATGAGAATGGTGGCATTTTTGTTTCTTATAAGATGCTTCATGAACCCTTGACTTTTGCTACCATTCTTGTCATCATGCTTAACCCTAACCCACCCAACTAACCATGGTATATTCTCTACACTTAACCAAGGTTAAGTTATGATAAGTATTGATTTTCTATTTCATTTTAATGAAAACTTATCATAACAAGCTTCATCTTCTTCTTCTTCTTGAAATAGAAAAGCTTGCTACTTTAATGGCATCTTGAGATCCAAAGTGAGAAATCCAATTCTAAAGTGAACCCACCTCCTATTTCTTCACCCTATACCTCTTGCCAAGTTGTTTTGGGTGTTTACTTCACAAGTTTCACAACTTTGTGAAGTCGGAGCTTGAACTTGTGATGCCTCGACGTAGATCGTCTTTGACACGAAGCCGACGACCTATTCCGCTCGCTTTCCCGATGAAACCGATGAACGAGTCTAAGATTGGAAAAGGACAGCGAGAGGAGCACTACGTGGAGCTAAGGAAGTGGATATCCGGATCTACAAAGGTTGTAGAATCTAACTTTTAGTTAAGTAGTTAACTAGATTATCTTTTCGCCTAAACATCTAGTCTAAGATCCGTAGTCTAGGGTTTCTCGGCACCATTTTTTTTAAATTGGGATGTTCGATGCCTTGTGAGACCTCACTAGAGTGCCTAGGAACCCTACAAGAAAGAAATCCAAACTTTAGCCTCCAAAATCCTCACTATAATGAAGATCCAAGCTAGTTTTGAGTTCAAGAATGAAGGGAAATGATTATATTTGAGTTTGTATGAATTTATTTGGATTTTTGATGATTTATTTGTGTTAGAAATTGATGAAATGAGGTAAGAAGATGAAGAGGACAGCAAGGAATTCAAGTGGCCGGCCAAGGGAAGAATGGGGGGAATTTTGGTGAAGTGTGTGGAATTTTCTAACTAAAAACACTAATTAATGCTAATAAATACAAATTCCACCTTTTCTTTTCTTTTCTTTTCTTTAAAATTTCATTTTGAACACAAAATATCTAGATATTATGGATGGATAGGATTAACAAAATATCTAGTGATTAGATTAGCAATGATTCAAATTAGAAGTAATTAACTCAATCCAAAATGTAATTACCACTAATAAAGTGCACAAAATAAAGCATTAAAATAATATTTAATTAGGGAAAAGTTCTATATGAACCAAAACTTCCAATTGACCCCCAAAGCCCGCGCACTAGTTTCATTCCAGCTAAACTAGGTGCCGACAAGTCTATACAGAAGTTTGATCACAATCGGTTTAAAACGGAAAACACCGACTATTTTACCCCAAAAACGGAAAATTCGCAAAACTATTTCTAAAACGTTACAATCTTCCCCTCTTAAAGAAATTCGATCCCCGAATTTAAAAATTCTCACTAAGCGTACCTTCAAAGAGATGAGTACAAAAACTCCCAAATCTCGCTCGCAGCCTCCCAAGTGATCGCCTCACTATTCAGCTACGCCAAAGAACCTTCACATATAGCAAGACCCTTGACCGAAGTCTCTCCACCTGTCGATCCACTAAAACTATCGGCTGCTGATGAACGAAAGATCGTGTCCAAAAGAATGGTCTGTTGCTGAATCATGTGAGAAGGTCATGAAGGTAATTGCGAAGTATCGACACAAGGAATACGGGATGAATACTCAATAATCTGGGCAGAAGTGCCAAATTATAGGCAACGGAACTAACTCGCTTGAGGATCTCAAAAGGACCTACAATCCTGGGATAAGCTTCCCAAAACACAACACGTTCTTTATCGGAAAAACCCGTAGGAATACATGATCTCCCACTGCGAACCTAAGTCTGCGACCACCACGTTCGGCATAAGACCTCTGTCTGCACTGGCAGTTCTCATCCTGACCTGAATCAACTGGATCTTCTCCGAAGTCTCTAGACTAGCTGGGGTCCAAAAATCCTACTCACGCAGAGTCAGAAAAACAGACTGGCGATCGACGCGACCTACCAAACAAAAACCTAAAGGTTGCCAATTGGAGTGTCTCCTGATAACAGCTATCGAGGGAGAACCCTAACAATGTCAAGTGACGATCCCAACTGCCAACATCAATTAGTACGCACGTACAAGCATATCCCCCAAAGTCTGTATACCCCGCTCTCACAAACCCTCGTCCTGTGGATGGAAAAGCGGAGCTAATGCTCAACCAGTACCCAAGGTTTCCTGAAGTTCTGCCCAAGACGGCAAGCGAACAGGGTGCCTCCATTGGATACAACGCATGAAGGAACTCCGTGCAAACGCACAAACTTAACAAAGAACAACTGAGCAAACTGAGCATAACCGGACAACAAACACCGAAATAGAGTCACACCCTGTCTAGACTGGGGTAGACACCACAAAGAAATTCATTGAGATCTACTCCCATTCCCACTCCGGAACGGTTAAAGGTTGCAACTCTCCAGCCGGTCTCAAATGCTCAACCTTAGCATGCAATAAGATAGACACCTCGAAACGAAATCCGAAACTTCACTCTTCATCCCTGCCCACCCGTAACTATCTCACAAGTTACGTCACATATTGGTGGAACTTGAATGAACACAGAAAGCTGACTGATGTGCCTGCTCTAGGATTTCACGTCTCTACCCATCAGTATCAGGTACATACAAACGCGTCCCTAAACATAGCACACCCTGGTCACAAATCAAGGACTCCGAATCTTTACCCTGCCGAACATGCTCAAGTATCACAGATAACGAGCATCGGTAGGCTGTGCCTCACGAAAATGATTAAGGAAAAGTGGTCAGGCGCGAACATGAGCAAGCTATTCCCCCTTTTAGAAGAGGCGAACTTAGCTGTACTCCACGATCACACAAGAACTGTAAATCTGCAGAAGACTGTCTATGAACTGCGCACAACTGGAACAAGCTACCCCCGGGTCTACGACTCAAAGCATCAGCTACCACAATGGTCTCGCCACGGGTAACGAGGATCTCACAAACACAATCCTTCACAAGCTTCATCCAACGGCGCTGTCTCAACAATCAAAAACCCGCTGCAGGAAGATGTACATTAAGCTCTGGTGGTCCGTGAAAATCTGACACGACTCTCCGAACAAGTAGTGTCTCCAAATCTCCAACGCACGACCACCGCGGCCATCTCCAGATCATGAGTGGGATATCCTGCTCGTACTTCCTCCAACTGTCGGGAAGCATAAGCGATAACTCTATAGTGCCACATCAGCGCAAAATCGAGCCCCACTCGCGAAACATCATAGTTAAACAACAAAGTCACCCGAACCAGAAAGCAAAGAAAAAAGCTGGTGCAGTTGTCAACCGAGTGTTCAACTGCTGAAAAATCTGCACGCATGCCACAGTCCAAAGAAAAGAACCACCTTTCCGGTCAGTCCAATCAACGGTGCAGCGATACACTAGCAATCCTGCATGAAACGGCGGTAAAAACCTGCTAAGCCTAAAGATCTGCGGACCTCCGTCCCGTACACAAGTCTGGGCCAAAGTTGTACGGCCTCGATCTTCCTCGGGACCATACGAAAACCATCTCCCGTAACTACAATACCTAGGAGTCAACACAATCAAGCCTGAAGGAATACTCCGATAATTTAGCTAACCGCTGGGGCTCTCCCAATGTCTGCAAAACAAATCCCCAAGTGCTGCTCACGTTCCTCACGACTCTTGGAAAAGACCAGAATGTCATCAATGACACAACAATAAACTAGTCGAGGAACGGCCTGAAGAAATCCGGTTCATCATATCCATGAATGCTTTTAGGGCATTGGTGAGTCCAACGACACCACCAAAACACATACTGCCCGTAGCACACACAAAAGCAGTCTTCGGAATGTCATCACTCCGAACCCGCAACCAATGATGACCTGATCCCAAACAAACTTAGAAAATGTCTCGCACTCTGGAGCTGATCGAAGAAATATTTAATGCGTGGTAAGGATACCTATCCACACTGTAACCCGGTTCGATTAACGATCAATCAATACACAACCTCAACTGTCGTCCTTCTCCTGAAGAACAGAATAGGAGCTCCTAAAAGCGAAACACTCAGATGCACAAGCCCCCCTATCTAGCAACTCTGCAGCAGATCCTTAAGCTCCCTAAGCTTCGCTGGCTCATCTGGAACAACATCGGAAAACTCTCGCACGAAAGGAACCCCGTCCAACAACCTACTATGGCTCCGATATCACGAATGAACGCCAAGAATCCTCGACATCGTCTCCTCAAAAGCCGACTAGCGAAAAAGGCTGAATTCAAGCTGTGACGGGCGGCACTACTGTCCCCCTGCACAACGAGAACTGACTCACCGGGAAAACAAAACCTGACTATTTTCTCACGGCAGTCCACAGACGCCTAGCACGTAGCTAACCAGTCCATGCCCAGGAGAACGTCAAATCCAACATCTCTAGGAGGATCAAAATGATGGACGAATCTCTATCTCCTATCCATTGGCACACGACCGAAATACGTGTCGCGCAACAAAAGAATCGCTGACAGAAGTTAACACAACAAACGACTGATCTAGCTAACACGACTCTCCTCGTCCTAAACCTCTGCTACTCCCGCGACGGTCACGAAATCTGTCTCGAAGACCACGCCTCTGTCTCTGGGCTGGTACACCGGTACGAGTCCTCTACTGTCTTCAAACTCCCAAAGTCTCTGGAAGACGTGCCTCGTCAACAGGGGCTGCATCCACTGGTGCTGTGTAAGTAACACTATGTTGTGTGCTGATCGCAAGGAACAACTGGGTAATAGGGGTGACAACCTCCTGTCGTGCTCTACTGGCCTCAACCAAAGACCTCATCGTCAGGCACAAGTCCTGCATCTCTGTCACAAGCTTAGCGATACGATCTGTCGAAGGCGGATCCATCTGCTCCTGTGCAACGAGCGTGCCATCCTGGTCAGTCCTTGTCCCATCCGAGTCAACTCTGACCTCAGCCCCGCTGCATCACTCTGAGTCCCCATAGTCATCGGCGACAAAGGCTATAAATGGAAAAAGGATTCGATATGAACACGGAAATCGAATCACAAGGATAAGTATCACCAAGGAAGGAATTTCAAGCAATTTGTACTTAGGTCACTTTAGGCGGAGTATCGCGTCGTCAGTATGCCGCGGACATACATACACTACGTTACTCTGCTTAAGCTACCTACTCCATCATACCAAGGTCATCCTACACTCCGAAAGGTAAAACCAAGCGCTCTGATACCAACTTTGTTACGACCCGAAATTGGCACGTGACGGCCCTTAAACTACGCAACGTCTACAGGCATAACGCAATTTAAGTAAGCCGAAAACCCAGCAATCTAAACCATCAAAAGTAGTAAGAATTAATAGCATTTTAAAACCTTTGAAATCTCAACCCAAATTCTTTAAAAGTCCAACTTTATTTCCTTTAATATTTTGGCAGCACCTCTTTTGTAAAAACTAACCCCAAAAATGGGTACAACATAAATATAAGTAAAGCATCCCAAACGGGAGCAAATTCACGCCCAACGGCAGAAAATAACCATCACAACAGATATACGACGCCGTAGCGAAGAAATAAAAGACGATATAAGTAAAATTGCATAAAAGACATCCAAGTCACCAAAATATACAATATCGTCCTCACATCAAGTCTCTAAGTCGTACACATGAAAGTGGTAGATGGAGAGTACAAGATACAACGAATATACAATGAACATGAACGGATAACCACAAACCCACCTACAGCAAAACTGCACACTGTGAGCCGAAGCGGTATCCGCAACAAAAGAAGATATGATAGATGAATAGCCTGCCTCGACTACTCTGGGGAACAACCTGCAAAACACTGTGGCACAACGGGGGTGAGTTGCCAACTCGTGAATAATAAATAACATATGTAGGTAATCACAAGTATGCACGTACAGCGCGAATCTAACATATGCAAACTAACAGCAATAATAGTCATATGAGTGCAATAGTCAGGAAAGGTACACTAGCAGGTACTACTAATACATGAAGCAATGATATGACAATCTGTATGCATTAATCATGTAAGGTACTCTATCGGGTACTACTAATACATGAAGCAATGATATGACAATGTATACATGCAACAATCATGAAAGGTACTCTAATAGGTACAATTAATACATGAAACAAATGCATATATATAAAATAAAAGTATGTAAATGCTACAGTTGTAGAAGGTACTCTATCAGGTACAACTAATACATGAAGCAGTGCATAAACAATAATTGCGGAGTATGGGATAAAACATGTCATTCCCACGGAATACTGACCTCGTGGTAGGACCGAAATCCATCAAGACAATCCAAATCCCAATTTCCTCAAATCAGCCCCCAAATTGGCTCTCATATCATGTAAGTCTCATAAATCCTGAATGTACAATATCAAGTAAATCTCATATATCCTGAATGTACAAAATCAAGTAAATCTCATATATCCTGTATCCAATATTAAGTGAATCTCAAATAACCTAAGTATATTTGCATGAAAAATTATGATGATGTATATGAATTGATATGTATACATATATATTAGCTTTCCATTCCACCAATATATATATATATATATATATATATATATATATATATATATATATGCATATATAACATCGCCCCATTCCACTGTTATATATACTTATGAGTAAAAATATCATGAAAACAAGTGTTTAGCATCGACACATAAAGGCTGATCTATCAGGTGCTTTCACCACGACCGGCACCCTGATAGGTACGTATCATACGCTATCCGATAACCCGAGTGCCCAGCTTCGACCCTCATCCTTCGACGTATCCATACGTACATGACTCCCGTCGGTATCCCAACGATAACCTCCGAGTTATAGGTAATGTCACCGGTAGGTATGTTTCCCCTGTCAGGCTCAATCGGCAAGGTCTTTCAATCGTCTTGCCCTGGGGTACCTCCGGGCCCCACCATGTACCCTCATACGGCCCACGACGCTCCTCGCATGGGGTATATATATCAGAACCGATAAATCTCATGGTGGCTGCTGAAATATCATATCAAGAGAAACCGGGTTTTTCAAATAATGCATAATTTCATGAAACTACCACGGTCCTCAAATCCAGAAAACATCATGAAAAATCCATATCTCAATGCGAAAATCCATGAATATTATACGCAACATAAAACTGAAATGCGAGCATATAAAGGAAAAACCGCTATTTAACTTCAACAAGTTAATATAAATAGTATGTGGTTCCTAATTTCTCAAAGTCTATATAATATCAAATAAAGGTAAACATGTAGTTATAGCCAGATATATGTGTAAACATAAAGGTATAGCAAAGTATAAGTATCTACCTATCAGTAATGATGTAATATACCCTCCAGGTATAAGTGAAGTATGTATGCAAGGCATACATTAGCTATGTCATTATGTGTGAAATATACCTATCACTAATGGTACAATACCCTATAGGTATACAGGTAACTAGCATGTAAGCATGTCAAGGCATATGTGTAAGCATGTAGGTATACATGTATGCTATATGTCATATGCATAAAGGAATATGAATCAATGTCACAATGTCCCTAACCAAACAATATCATATCTATATGTGTGTTGTGCGTGTCATGGCAATTATTGACGGTGTGTGTGGCATACAATCAGGTGCAACATGAGCCGTCAATAATAGTGCAGTTTCCTAAGGGTACAAGTCCAAGCACAACAAGTAACTAAACAATAAGGTGTATGCGCAACTCTATATATGAAATAGAATTTGCAACAATATTTTAACATCTCTAGCCCATACGCACAACACCATGCGGGCGATTCCCTTGTAGATGTTAAATCTACTCACTAACATTCCTGGCTAAGTAAAGCCAACTACTCGCTTTACCCTGTTCGCAGCGTCCGAAGTCCCCGCCTGCGATCCTGAAAGCATATAACAATATAACAAGTATATATTAGCAATCAACCAATAACACGTACCAACTACGTTTGACCGACGCACCAACTCCGAACATACTCTCAAGTGTTCGTCAAGTGGCTAACGCGCGTAGCGACACTACGAAACCAACTCAAGAGCAAAAGCTACACAAAGATACGAACGACATCAGCACGACCCTAGCTAGGAACACAAAGTGACACAACTACCAAGCCTAGACCCTGATCGTACTGATCACGCATTCAAAACACAATAATAAACGTGGAATCTAATATAAATAATATCGCAACTTCAAAAGAAACCCACGCAAAAACTTACCGAAATCTAGTAAGCAACATAATCATTTTAGCACAAAACTACAAGTTTTTTACCAAAACAAGAATTTACAAACATCACAATATAGTAAGGTTAAACCATCCAAACCACTACTATAATTTAAAATCTCACTTAATTAGGATTAGTAAAAGTTTAGTTTGCTAATTACCTTAATTAACAAATTAGGAAAATATCATTTAACAAATTAGCAACTTGGTTTAGTTTTCTTTTGTCTAAAATTATCAACTAACCATTTCACTAATTAAAACCCTAATTTAATTAACAAAACCCTTACTAGAAATTCTAAATATGAAATTAAAAGCTTAAATTAAACATCTAAATAAGCTAATTAAAGTATTAAAACCACAAAAGAGATTAGGGTTAGGGTTTTATACCTCACTAGAACACCACTTGAAACAAGAAAGAAATCCAAACTTTAACCTCCAAAATCCTCTCAAGAATGAAGATCCAAGCTAGTTTTGAGTTCAAGAATGAAGGGAAATGGTTATATTTGAGTTTGTATGAATTCATTTGGATTTTTGATGATTTATTTATGCTAGAAATTGATGAAATGAGGTAAGAAGATGAAGAGGACAGCAAGGAATTCAAGTGGCCGGCCAAGGGAAGAATGGGGGGAATTTTGGTGAACTGTGTGGAATTTTCTAGCTAAAAACACTAATTAATGCTAATAAATGCAAATGCCACCTTTTCTTTTCTTTTCTTTTCTTTAAAATTTCATTTTAAACACAAAATATCTAGATATTATGGATGGATAGGATTAATAAAATATCTAGTGATTAGATTAGCAATGATTCAAATTAGAAATAATTAACCCAACACAAAATGTAATTACCACTAATAAAGTGCACAAAATAAAGTATTAAAATAATATTTAATTAGGAAAAAAATTCTATGTGAACCAAAACTTCCAATTGACCCCCAAAGCCCGCGCACTAGCTTCATTCCAGCTAAACTAGGTGTCGACAAGTCTATACAGAAGTTTGATCACAATCGGTTTAAAACGGAAAACACCAACTATTTTACCCTAAAACCGGAAATTCGCAAAACGATTTCGAAAACGTTAAATATTCACTGTTTATTTACTTTTGATTATGGGATTCGGATTTTCCATGAGATTTATGGATTTGGAGAAACCGCCAGGAATTTATAAACTCATTACCAATTTCAAAAGATAGAAATTTCGGTTTTCTCGTGATATGATATTTGTGATGTCCACCATGGGTTTTCTCGGTTCTCGAGTATTATCATACACCCGATTCGAGGTAGGGGGAGGGACCTTCTGCGGGTGTATGGTGGACCCGGTGCGGTACCCCGGGACAAGAAGATCATATAGAAAGGCGTTGAGCCCGGCAGGGGAGCACTACCGACCGGTGATTATATGGAAACTCGACGGATATCTGGAGGATACCGTTCAGAGTTATGAGTGAGACGGATATGGGTCGATCCTGATCATGCGGAGCCCGAGATTTGAGATATTTGGATATCTGTTTTGTGTCGATACTTGACACGGATTCTATGTGATTTCATTGATGATACATCGGTTTTTATACAGGAATCTCACTGAGAAAAGAAAACAGTTTTCTTATTTAAGATGTATTATGTTTTCATTCTTATTGCATTCATACATCATATATGTGACATGTTACTACCTGAGGCTCTGACACGAGCACTTGATATTATACTTATATGTTGATGTTTCAAGGTTATATATTGAGGATATATTATGGTATGATCTAGGATTGAGTCATACATGCGATTTCTTCTCGGTGATGTTTTCTACTCACGAGTTGGCAACTCACCCCCGTTGTGCCACAGTTTCTTGTAGGATTTGCCGTACAGGTTTTCTTGGCGGCTTTGCTGGCATATCGTTTCTTTTCGGGCGATTGCTTCGGTAGGTGGGTTCACTTGCATCGTGATCACCATTGTATTTTATTTATGTTCAGTTGTATCTAGTAACTCCATCAACCAGACTTGTATATTTGTTAGACTTGGAAGACCAGTGTATATTCTTTCGACCTTAGAGTCGCGCGCCTGTATTATTATGGTTTTCCTCTGGTTTTCTTGATGATGATGATGGTTTTCATTCTGAGTTTTGATCCTCGCTCTTCGGCGTTGTATATTATATTGCTTGCGTGGTTGTGTCCGCCAATTGGCGAAGAGCTAGCTCTCGCTTGGGGATGCCTTTATTCATTATGTATATACTCCTGTTGTACCCGTTTGGGGCCAGTTTTTACAAAGGAGACTTTGCCGAAATTTTCGGGAAAATATGATGTTGGTTTAAATGTTTAACGCCACTTATTTTATTAAAACCACTTGCTTTAAAACAAGTTTTCTTCACTTCTTCTTTAAAATGGTTTAGATTTCTGGGCTTTTGGCTTACTTGAATTAGGTGGGGTCATATAGACTTCACATGATTCAAGTGCCAGTCACGTGCTATTTCGGATCGTGACAACCACCTAACCCGTGAGAAGTGAGATGTTATCCGGTATCGAGGTGGGGATGTAACCGATACGGATACACTCGGGAACCCACTGTAGAACAATGGGGAGTATCGAATTCCATTCTGAAAGAAGGCACGATCAGAACAATAAATGGAATGATACCACTCGTATAATACAGAGGCGCTTTTTGGATGAATCGGAACTCCAGAGTTTGAAAAACTTCGTAGTTAAGTGTGCTTGGGCCAGAGAAATTCTGGGATGGGTGACCTACTGGGAAGTAGCCCCGAGTTCATTCAAATGGGCAAAACCGTGCGGCTTCGGCCAGAGTGGACAATACCATCTGTGTTTGGGGGTGGGTCGTGACAAGATGTTACCTTCCGTTGATCCGCAGCGAGTGGTGACTAGTGGCTGAGATTGGATCTGAGGGTTTCCCTTTGGTGCTTGTGGATCTCAATGGGCTTGAAGTGGATGAAGCCAAGCTACCTGCAAGGAAGTCCCGGGTTGGTTGTGACACCGAGGACCCTCCGACGATAAAGTTAGACGGGCTAAATGGGCAGAGTAAAGGCCTATCGGGGTAAAATTTCCTTACCTGAGTCGTCTGAGAGAGGGTTTTATATAGTGGTAGCCGTGGGCTGGCGGGTGCGAGATTCACGCTTGCCGTTACGCCCCTAGCGTTACGCCTACGTGAAAGGCGGGATTTCACATTAATGACGAGATGTGCTAGTTAATGGGGGAACGAGATGTCGCGGAACGCGAGATCGTGGGCGGCGGATATCTCGCATCAGGCGATATTCGCGAAACCGTAGCGGAGACGCCTGTGATCGGTGCTATGAGTCGGTCCATTAGACAGAGGAAAAGAAGCTCGGCGGAAGGCTCGGATGCGAGGGGGAGGCCGAGGGAGCTTGGTTCTGTGATAGCTCGGAGGCGAGCTAAGAGGGCTGAGGGAGTTCAGCGTGTGGGAGGGCTCGGAGGTGAGCATTGTTTGGAAGACGAGCATAGCGGTGGTCCAAGAGGCCATCGAAAGTCGGGAACATCCTCGGGAGGAAGGCCCAGGGTATGCTTCCAATGTGCCCTTCTTGCTCTTCTCTCGTAAGCTTTAGGACACATCATCTGCCATATGTCATGATCTGGGGAGTCCTCAGTGTTAGTGTAAATACCCTAGGGGCCATTATTGTATCATACTATCTTGTATATTACTTAATAGAAGCTTGGGATATTCACAGTTATATTAACAGTCTTGCTAAACATGGTAGTATGCTACTTAGTTTATATCTATCTAAATATGTGTGTACGTATTGATAGATCCCTTAGGATCTTGCTTGACTACCAGCGTTGTGATGGCAGTCACACTAGTGGGGGCTGGGTAGTCTACAAGCACATCCTTTTTCAGGTCCCTAGTCGTAGGATTATCGAGACAGGGCATCGATACTCCGGAGTAGACTAGTGTGTACGCTTCTCATCCCAGTTGGGGAGATGGTCTGTCCCACATCCATCAGTACGTTGTACTGGAGATAGTATACAGGTGCTCGTTGGGTTACGGGTACACCGAAAAAGACTCGCAGGGAACTGTTGGTTGGTATTATACCCATCGTCAGTTAACAGTTCCTAGGTGACATGAGTACAGCATAGTCCGCAGACTTAACACTGCAGCTTCGCCTCGAGTGTGTTCCCACTGTTCTTAGATTGCTACCCTACCACGGCTCAAAGGAGTCGTGCAAATAGGTAGCAGTCGGGTGAAGTCCCGAAGCACTTGGAGGCAGTGGCGGTTAGACATGATTCGTCTCTTCCGGTATTGGGAGTTGATATCACGCTGTGTCTGGAGAGCCATTACACAAAGTCCCTGGCCAGGGAAAGCGAGATTTACTGGTAGGTTTTCCAGTAGCTTCTCAAAGTGTAATGGGCTTCACTCCGACACGACTTATACCGCTTTTAGGGGACTGACGCTTGCCGCCCCCTAGGCCCGATATGCGATAGTCCTAGACGAACAGACCGGACTGTATGGAGATTGTCACATCAGGCTCGGTAGGAGTTTGGATGGGTTTCCTCATCAGCCTTCTTATCGACATCTACTTGGGGACCGTTACGTACAGCTAGTGCCGCTTGCGGTCTGTGGTAAACCCACTACCAGCGTAGTAGTCGAGTCTTTAGAGTCCCACACAGAGAGTTTCCCTGCTTCGGGCGAAACGATATAGAGGTCGTATAGTTTTATGACAGGGTTCGGACACATACGTGTTTTTACGCACGTACGATATTCAGACAGTTTATACTAGCAGGCTTTGGTTTAAGCCAGATTCTAGTATTGGATTATTGGATTTATACAATCTCAGTATTTCTGTGATTTCACGGATAGGAGGGGCGTTCTCGAAATTACTCGAGAAGCTTCTAGAAGGTTGATGAGGTGGAGGGCTTATGTGGCATATGCATTAAATGGTTTTGTGACTCATGGAGATGATTCATCAAGAGAGTTAATGAAGCATTAATGCTTTTAATGACTCACTAGATGATTCATTATGTATTAAATAAAGCATGAAGATATTTGTGCAAAGATATTTTTGTGCAAGATATATTATGCTTCATATATATACACAAATGAGTCAATTTCCATTTCATAATTATTCTCACGTTCTCTCTCCTCAAGCTCTCTCTCTTCAAACCCTAACCCTAACCTCTCATGTATTGAGATCAAGGGTTAGCAAGACTATTTGATCCCTAATCCTATTCTATATCCTCTAGGTTGCTTTGATTAGCACTCTTAGTTACCTAGTTACCTCAAGTTAGAGGTCAAGCTTGGAGTAGTAGTTCTCGGGTGGATCTTCTATCACAAAGAGGAGGCCGTCGAGGAGGTGGTCAACGAGAACAAGAAGGACTTGGTTCATTAGGTATAATCTTCTTTCATAGTAGCTAATCCCTTCTATGATGTTGTTAGTTAGGGTTTGGCAAAGATCCGTAAGTTAGTCGATGTTTGTTTTAAACAAAATGATTGTTTTACCTATTCCGCCTCCCCGCAACTCGTGGGGTGTCTAACGTCGACTTACAGTGGTATCAGAGCCTCTCTAAACCATAACTAACTTGTTAGCAAAGTCGTTAGAAATTCGATCGCAAAACGAACCGGAAAAAACATCATTTTGGCCAAGTTTCTGTCGATTTTAAAACAGGGTCTAAAATTTTTTCAGGGACCCATAAAAATACAAGGAGGGAAATATAAGGTTACTGGAGAAATTTGGGGTCATAACTCGTCCAAACCGCCGCGGATCCACGGTCGATCCAAAGCGATCCGCCGTGGATCCGCGGCCGAGTTGGGGCCGAGTCAACCCAAAATTCCCCAGTAACTCCTCTGTGTTGATTTTGTTCTTTCTGGGATGTTTTGTTTCTACTCATGTTTCAGGTGCACAGAGAATTTTTGGGAGTTGAATCATTTGTGTTTGCTTGATCGAAATTCTAAGATGTTTGGCTAACTTGATTATATCTGTGATTTGTTTAATGTGTTCGTAAACCTCCTCTAACTGCTAGTATGTCGGTTGGCAGGGGGTTGCGCATTTCTGTAATGGTTTTTACTGTTTGTGTTTGTGTACTTGTTGGATTGTCATGAATGGATAGCCGGGGATGTGAGACGAGCGTTTCTTTCATTCAACTGTACTTTGTAAATTGTTGTAATATTCTTTTGCGGGGCACATCCGGGCTGAGGTTGTAGCCACCATTGTATTATTTCATTTACTGATTTTTGCTCCTACTAGGATAGACCCAAGGTGGGGTGCACAAACTACCGGGTACTTTGAAGTGTTTAGTGGGCCTACTCACGTTGTTGAGGGAGACCGCTTCACTTCGGGTAATTGGCGGGTAGTTTGCCGTACCCGTAGGGGTCTAGGGTGGGGTTTTGGCTATTCATCGCGACAGTGTAATCCGTCTTTCTTTGCAGGCTCAAAAGGAATGCGGATTCATAGAAAATCCAATATGTTCATCTGTGATCTGGAATGCCTATTATTGCGTCTGACGAATGTACAATATCTATATATGATAGCTATTAGGCATCGCTTATGTTTTGCACCCGCGCTAGCCCAGCCCCCGCTCCGTTGTTAGTTAAGTAACCTAACGGGTGAATGACGAGACCTAGTGGCGAATGCGGATGGCATAAGAGGACGTTGTATTTTCGTTGTTTTCTGCAATGATAGGTTAATTGATGGGACAGATTATAATAATGCAAAGAAAATAAACCAAAGTTGAATCGTTGGAACAATTTAAAAGAAACCGCTCGGTTATTTTAAAACAGAGGATATTTTTTAAAATTGCGGAGCTTTAACCACTCCTTTTAAAAAGATATCAGGTTCCTTCGATCATTTCAAGTTCACTACGTTCACGGTTTCGCCAAAACCATTCGTAGCCCTCCATCATTTTATTTGGGTATTCAGTAGTATTCAAGCTATGTATTTTGACCAACGCCAAGGCATAGTGTTTGGAAGCTGCTGGGTATTCATTTGTTGCATAGATAGATGAGTTAGTTTGGAACAGTCGTATTATTATTTGGCCAACGTCAGGGGTATGTACGGATGCGTTCAAATTAACAAGATAATGATTGGTAGAACTTGACATGTGACTTATGACATTTTGACCAACGCCAAGGTCATAAAACCATAGGGCAGAAATTTATATCGGGAATTTCTAAAGAAACTGAAATTTGCAAAGAGATGCATACAATTTGGAGTGTGATAATTTTGGTAGGATTCCTTCAGCTTTATCACACGATGATATTTGGATCCTGATCCTACTGTGAGTATCCGCTACTCATCAGGAGATTCGTCACTTAAACGATCAATGCTATAAACTAAGTAGGTGTCGAGAAAGGTGTTAGCAGGGCTACGCCCCCAGAGAAAAGAGATTATTTAATTAAGGAACTTTGCGAAAGCGTTGGAAAACCTCCCTCGAAGTACCGACACCGGCCTGGCTGAACGGTTAAGAAAGTATTGTACGGTGAGAATAGTCGTGGCTAGTTCTTCCTTTTTGGTTTGAGGAAGGATTCGAGAAACAGTGGGAGCCATCCAGTTTAGATAAATTAAAAACCAATCTAAACTTGCAAGAGCATCATGCTAAAGTGTTCCTTCTCTCTCTTATTGCAGCGACCCAGAACATGACAGGCTTTAAGTTACTATTAGAGAAAAATATATTGACAGGGCCAAACTATAAAGATTGGTTCTGGAATGTTAAGATGGCTTTGACTTATGACAAATTGGGGTATGTCCTTACTGCTAAGGCACCTGCTGTCCCTGGTCCAGATTCCAGTATTGCGGATAAGGAAATCCACAAAACCTGGGAGTTAGATTGCGCGAAGGCCAAATGCATCGTGCTTGCGTCTATGAATAATGAACATCAGAGGAGGCACGAGGATATGGATCTTGAATCCATATTTCTCCACATAAAGGATCTGTATGGAGAGCAATCGTATAGCAAGATACGAGACCTCGAAGAACTTGTTTCAGTCGAGGCTGGCCGTCGGATCATCTGTTGGAGAACTTTTCCTAAAGATGATTGGCTATATAGAAGAGCTCGCGGACCTCGGGACAACTTTAAAGAACGAGCTATATACAGACTTGGTTCTTCAGTCCCTTCATTCCACCTACGCCCAGTTTATTCTGAATTTCAACATTCAAGGAAAAGAAGTTGAACTTCTAGATCTCCTTAACATGTTGAGGAGTGCAGAGGGCACCTTGCAGAAAGCAAGGGATACACCCACTATGTTTGTTCGTGGTGCTTTCTCTTCCAGGTCCAAGGCAAGGGCCAAAGGAAGGAAGAAGAAGGCCGCTACCAAACCTAAAGGCGGTGTTAGTAAGGTGGGAGCTAAGGGAAAGACAAAGATTGCATTGCCAGTAGTGGAAAAGGACGAGTGCTTCCACTGTCGTAGAAAAGACCATTGGAAGAAAGATTGCAAAGCTTGGATTTCCAAGAACCAGGAACCGAAGCGGCTTCAACTTCAGGTGTGTTTGTAATTGAAAATTGTCTGTCAATCAACTCTACTTCCTGGGTATTGGATACCGGATCAGGATCTCATATATGCAATTCATTGCAGGCACTGAGAAACCGTAGAGTGCTGAAGGTTGGTGATATGACCCTCCAGGTTGCTAACGGAGCTAGCGTGGGTGCTGCGTCCGTAGGGGATTATCACCTTGGATTGACGAGTGGACATATTTTGGTTTTGCATAACTTTTTTTGTGTACCCAGTTTAACGTGTAATATCATATCGGTTTTGCTGTTATCAAAAGAAGGTTATGATTTCACGTTTGTAAGCTATATTGTTAACATCCACCTTAATCATGGTTTGACTGGGTCCGGTACACTAGATAACGGTACATATGTCTTAAACCAATTACAGATTTTCAATGTCCAGAACACACTAAAAAGAAAGTCTCCAGATATAAATCAGGCTTTCTTATGGCATTGTAGACTAGGTCACTGTTAGTTATATGTATGCCCTAGAGGCCATTACAGTACATGAGATGGATATTGTAGTGGATGCTGGGAAATATATAGGGAGGACTTTCTTGCTCGACATGATAGTACGCTATCTGGTTGCTCTTTATCTTAACATGTATACTTATTGTCTCTCTGTTACATGTTGATAAAGCCCTTAGGATGTGTACTCGACTTCCAGGACTATGATGCAGATCATAATAGTGGGGCCTGGGTAGTCCATGAGTACATCCTTCAATGTTCCTAGTCGTGGGAATATCGAGACGGGGCATCGATATTCCAGAGTAGACTAGCGTATATCTTCTCGACCCATGTGATGGGCGATGGATGATCCCATATCCATTGGTGTTTGACATCAGAGACGGTATGCGGGTGCTCAATGGAGACTGGGTACACTGAACGGACTCACCGAGAACTCCCAGATGGTATTATACCTCACGTCAGATGGCAGTTCTCTGGTGACACTGGTACAGCTTAGTCTGTTGACCCGAGATCGTCATAGAGTCTTATGTGTCTCCTACTGTGCTTTGATTTCCACCCTACCACGGCTCTACTGAGTCATGCAAACAGGTGGTTTTTGGGTACAGTCCTGATTCACATGGAGGCAATGAGCGATAGGAGGGAATTCGTCTCTCCCGGTATTGGGGTTGATGTTGCGCTATGCTCGATTGGCCATAACTGGAAATCCCTAGCCATGGTTGTAGTGATTTACTGGAAAGAGTTATCGGTAGTTTCACGCTTGTTATAGACCTTACATCGGCATAACTTATCAAGCTACTGGGGTCTGACGTTTACCACCCCAATGCGAGATATGCGACATATCAGACGAACAGACCGGATTGTGTGGTATGTGTTACTGATTGGATTGGCAGGAGTGTGAGCAGGCTTGGTCGTTGATCTTCTGATCGCTCAATACCCGGGTGGCCGTTACGTTTAGCAGACCGCTTGCGGCTTGTGGGTGATTGATATGATCACCACCTACTGCCGGCGTATTGACGAGTCTTTAGAGTCCTACACAGAGTTTTCCTGGCTCAAGCGAAACGAAATAGGAGCGCATATGAGATATGTGCGGGACCGAGAATAATACCAGTATGTGATACTGTATTCTATTCTCGCGATTTGTATCATCAGTCGATTATATGAGATATAGCCGGGTTGCCGAATCAAGTGTTGATTCGATATATTGATACACTAGATATTAGTCGGTTATATGCGATATGACCGAATCATTAAATCAAGTGTTGATTTAATGATTTAATGTATAATTATATATGTGATATATTACTTTACATTAACTAGTATTGGTTCACTTAAGATTGATTTTCTCACTTGATGTACACAAGTTGTATATGTGATATATGTTTGTGCACTAGTTTGTATCATGATTGATGATACATGCAAACTTGGGTGTGTGTATAACTTACACCATATTTAAGATAATGGTTTAGGTTTTTATTTATTTTGGTAAAACAAAATGGTGGTTTTCTTTGTCTTGGCTTGAAGCTTCATGAAGCTTTTAAGCATCTTTGACAAAGTCCACTCATTTTGTTTTGCATAAGATTTTCATTAACCAAACCATTACCTAAAACTATGGTTTAGTCTCTATAAAGGTAAACTCACCCATGGTTGCATTATGATAGACTTCACTTGATTATTCTTTTTAGATAATTCATTTTTTTTCTTATTCTTTTGATTCTTCATCTTCTTCTTCTTCAAGAAGAAGAAAAGCTTGCTAGAAATTTTCAAGTGAAGAAATAGAGTGAGAAATCCAAATCCAAAGTGAACCCACTTCCTATTTCATCATCCTCTACTACTTGCCATTTAGTTTAGGGTGTTCTCTTCACAAAGTTCATGACCTAGTGAAGATGGAGCTTGAGTTTGAGTCTCCTCGACGTAGATCATCTTCGGCCTCCAAGTCAACGACCTAGCCCGCTCATTTCTCCGAGGAAACCATCACTCGAGTCCGGGATCTTGATGATCGCAGCGAAGGGACGTCAACACGGAGCTTTAGAAGTGAAGGAACGGATCTACAAAGGTTGTAATTCCTTTCACTTAGTGTTAAAGTGTTTAACTTGCTAGTTTTCGCATAATCTCTAGTATACGATCTTGGTTAGGGTTGTTCGGCACGGCTAAATTTTTGAATCGGGCATGGTAGATGCCTTGTAGAACCTTGTTAGAGTGCCTAGGAACCCTACAGTGGTATCAAAGCCAAGCTAGAGCTTTAGGCAAAGTCTATACGAAGTTTAAAGTCCGATCGAACCCGAAAAACCCCGATTAAACCCTTCTCTGGACTTTTTTTTTGAAATCGTGATTTTTTCTGTATTAAAAATACCTAAAAAATTCAGCAGGGAAATATAAACATTGCAGTGAAAAACGAGGGCATAATCCGTACAAACCGCCGCGGAACCGTGGCCGTACCTCGCTTGGGCCGCGGATCCGCGGCAGTAAAGAGGATTTATACACTCGTTTTAGCACAGTAATGTCCGTAGGAAAAATTGCTAATTTCTGGGTATTTTTAATTATACTCAAGTGTTGGGTTTCCTGGGTTGTATTGGGGACTCATTGATTTGATTAGATAATTTAATTTCATTTAAGTTTTTTCGGGTAATTTTAGAAAGTGTTAAAAAGTTCGACCGGATATCAATAACTCACTTTTTCCCCGGCCGGAAAATTTCTAAGTGTTGGATTTTTCCGTAGTTTAAAAACGTTCTAAGTCGTGCAAGTAACGCGATGGACCCTCTAGAAGACAACAAAGCTTAACTCGATTATGTGATCGTCTTGAACTGCCTTTTGAATCTTAGGGTTTGGGGCAGTACGGCATGCCACATGTGAGGCGTTGGCTTGACCCTTCTACGGCTGGACCATTGGTACTGTGGCATGTGATGGATGTTTTTAAAATAATTTCAAGTGTTGAGAACTATTTGGGAAAACTTGGGTGTTTGATTATTCGATCGGAAAGTTTAACATTGTCTATTTATCTGGAATGTGATACAATATTTGGAACCCACATGTAGTTATCAGATAACTAAGTTGAATGTTATAAATCTAGCACTTTAGTCTCAAATGATCGGTTGCCACGGGATTTTGATGCGATCAAAAATCCGTCGCAATCACGCAGCGTACGCGGATACTCACCGGGTAAACTTAATAGATAGCCACGCCCCTTAGCCCTGACCAAGTGACTGTATGAGAACCCCGTCGCCAAAAGCATCCGTTCGGGTGCTCGCGGCAGCGGTGTTCCGCCTTAGTGCACTTCGTCGACGGCATCCAGGGGTGCGGCCGTCTACTAAAGTTTGCGATGAGCATTCGATCAGGATGTCGGGAATCTTGTTGAATTTCCCGACTTGATATTGAAAAGAGTTTTCGATGATTAGACTAAAATGCGGGGTTTATAATAGTTAGGCATGCGATGTCTAAGGAAATTGCGGATTCCAACTGTTGTAGTTTTACGCTTTCTTTTCTGCGACCGTAAGTGTAATATGTGGTGTATGCCGGTTTCATTGCTATACATCAACGACAATTGGGATACGCATATTTACTTACGTTGATGATATGTGATGTTATGTGTTGCTGGATATGTTATATTGGATCGTCGTGTTTGAATAGCTGGGGATTTTTTATTGGAGATGAGAGTTTTTCTTTTTCATTCATGTAAAATTCATTGTATGTAATATTCTTTTATTAGGGCACTTCCGGGCTGAGGATGATGTCACCATTGTATATTATTTACCTTTCCGCATTAGGATAGACCCAAGGCGGGGAGCACAAGTAACCGGGTTCTAGGGTCCAGTGGGAGACCATCTCGAGGAGTCGAGTCCGGGTCTCCTAACTCTAGAATTGGTAGGGTTGCTTGCCGCTCTCGTAGGGGTCTACGGGTGTGGGATTGGCTATTCATCACGACCATAGAATCGTTGTTTTATATAGGCTCAAAATAAAACACGGACATCCTAGTATATCCAATATTTCATATGATATTTTCTACTGCGTTATCTGTGATGTGATCATGTGATATGTTCAGATAGATATTGTATATAGTATATATGATATATTATATAGACGTTGCTTTTGTTTTACACCCGCGCTAGCCCTGCCCCGTTCTGCCGTTAGTTACCTAACCTAACGGTGTAGACGGGACATCGAGGCGAATGCGGATGGCATAAGTGTACGTTGTATTTATCTGTGATGTTTAGGTGGACTTAAATGATGGGACATTCATTAATGAGATTAATGAATCTGCAACTGCTGCTAACTTAACTATAGGTGAAGAAAATAAACCTAAAAGATGTTGTGGAATTGAATTTCAAAAATTAGGTAGCTCTAGTTGTTGCTTTGCATAGCGGTGTTCCTTGTAGAACATCCAGCACCTTATTCGATAAGGAAAGAGCCGAGATCCCTTCGCCGGGAGTGACCTCTTTAGCAATAACTAGCAGATGCTACAACCTTCGGTTTGTCTTTTGATTGCTTTTATAGTTCTTGCTTTGCATAGTGGTATTGTGAATATCCTGCACCTCATTCGACGAGGAAAGAGTCGAGATCCCTTCACCGGGAGTGACCTCTTTAGCGAAACTAGCAAAAGCCTCAAAAACACTCCATTTAAAACTATTTGATTCTGCAACGAGATCAAGTTCAAAGCGTTAAAGGTTTTCTTAAAAACCATCCGCAACCCTCCGTCATTTTAGGAAGTAGAGTACTTAGTAATCGTGCTGTGTTTGTTGACCATAGTCAAGGTACAGTGTACGATAGCTAAGTGATGTCTTCCTACACAGCATATGATGCGATTAGTTATGACAGTCATATGACTTTCTTGACCTTAGTTAAGGGTCATGTGGGTGGGTCTAATTAATCACGAAATGATGGGTAGAGCTTGACTAGTGCTTATGATTTGTTGACCATAGTTAAGGTCATAAGTGCTAGGGGTAAAAACCATTATCGGGAGTTTCAAGTGTTGAAATTTGCAATGAGATTGCATACCTTCTATGAGATAGTTGGATCCTGATACCCACTGCGAGTAATTGTTACTCCTGGGAGAGTTCTGCACTTTACAATTAGCCGATCAAGTAGGTGTCTAGAAAGGCGTCAACGGGGTTACGCCCTGGGAAAACGAGGTTTGTTTTAATTAGGTCCGTGCGAAAGCACGGGGAACCTCTCTCAAAGTACCGGCATTGGCCTGGCTGAAAGATTGGCGAACTTGTAGAGTGTAATTAATCCCGGCTAGTCTTTCCTTTTAGGGTTTGAAGGAAGATTTGATAGAAACAGTGGGAGCCATCCTGATTAGATAAAATATATAACCAATCTAATCTTGCAAGAGTGCACGCAGAGTGTTTTCTTCTCTCTCTCTCCAGGTAGCGACCATGTCACGCCTTAATCAAGATAAAAATATGGAAGTATTGACCGAACCCGCTTGTTAGACTGAGCTGGGGAACGTTGGTCCCACTCCAACTTATAATTATTATAAGTCCGAGCAGGAAATAGGGGAATGCCATGATTCCCATGCCGCCCAAATGAAGAAAGTGCATGATGATGCATCTTCTTCGGGTATGTTTATTACAAAGAACTGTTTCTCAGTATCCTTTACGTCCTGGGTTCGAGATACCGGATCGGGATCCTAAATATGTAATCTGTTACATGGGCTATAGGTAGGTAGAGAACTGAGAACGGGTGATAAATTTCAAGAGTTGGAAACAGTGCAATTGTTGCAGCCAAAGTGTTGGCAGTTATCACCCTGTATTACTAAATACACTGATTCTGAACGAATGTTATTAGATACCGAACCTGATATATAACATCATATCAGTCTCTTTATTTACTAAAGAGAGGATATAATTTTGTATTGTTGGATAATGATTTGAACATTTTCTATATCAAGAGTTGATCGGTTCAGGCACGTTATCTAAAAGCATATACATTCTAAATCAGACCACAGTTCTTAACGTACAGAACACACACAAGAGGAAGAGTTCAGAAATGAACGAATCCTTCTTAAAGCATTGTAGACTAGGTCATATCAATGCGACCAGAATAGCTAAGTTATATTTAGATGTATATTTAAATCAGTTTGAATTTACATCTTGTGAAACTTGCCAGTCATGTCACAAAGATAAGATAACTATAGCTCTGTTTACTGGAAACAGAGAAAGAGTTAGTGAACTCTTGGGACTGATACATGTGATGTATGAAGGTCCCCAGTTTACATATGCGAGGACTGGTTCTTTGTACTTCCTTACATTTACTGATGATCTCTCAAGATTCAGACACATGTTCGTGTTGAAACACATGTCTGAAACTTTAGAGAAATTCAAAAAACATAAGTCAGAAGTAGAGAACCAAAACGGGTATAAGTATTATGTCCTATGATGAGATCAGGGAGGAGAATACTTGTGCATGGAATTCTTGGACTATTCTAAAGGAGAATAAGATTCTTTCTCAGCATTACTCCTCCGTATACATCACAGCACAACGGTGTATCGGGGTGGAGCAATCGCACCCTATATGATATGGTGCGATCTATGATGAGTACTACTGAGTTACCTGTTTCCTTTTGGGGGTTATGCACTTAAGAAGCTGCATATCTATTGAATTAGGTTTGAATCAGATCACTGCCTACCACTCCATATGAGATATGGTATGGGAAGAGCCCATCTCTTAAGCAAGCTAAGATTTGGGGTTGTCCGGCCTATGTCAAAAGATAAATCCGGACAAGCTCAAGGCAAGGCCGGTTCTGTAGAACTGGAAGGAGTTCTAGCTATACAAACTACAGCTGATGATTTGGTAGAACCAATGGGTTCAATAGTCCCCGACGAACCTCAGCCTCTCCGCCGATCTAGCAGGGTTCCTCATCCGCCTGAGAGATACTTCGATTTCTCGATGACAGTGGGAGCGAGAATTGCATCATGAGATAATGACCCAACTAGTTTCGAGCAGGCCATCGAGAGTGAGGACTCTGTAAGAATGGCTGGATGCTTAGCGATCTGAGATGGAATCCATGTACACCAAAAAAGTATGGACTTTGGTTGCTATATCTGAAGGGTTAAATTCCCATCAGGAGCAAGTATATCTTGAAAAGATTACTTGGTGTAGATGGAAAAGTTGAGACTTTCAAAACTAGACTTGTTAAAGGTTTTCATCATCGACCAGGCGTGGATAATGATGAAACCTTTTCCAGTGGCTATGTTTAAGTCCATCCGGATCCTACTTGCCATTGCTGCATACCATGACTGCGATATCTGGTGGTTGGGTGTCATGACTGCTTTTCTAAATATTGATTTAGAAGAGAGCGTCTATAAGTACACAGCCAGAGGGCTTCGTAGACAGTGGGAGCAGCGAAAACGTGTGAAAGTTGCTTTACAGGATAAAGCAGGCATCATGGAGTTGGAACATCTGTTTTGATGTGGTAGTCAAAGAGTTTGACTTCATCAAAATAGTAGATGGACCTTGTACATACAAAAAGGTAGTAGAGAGTAAGGTGATGATCCTCGTAGAGTACGTGGATGACATACTCTTAATAGGGAAGGAGTTTCCTATGCTACGCTCGGTCAATCTCCTCTTATCATAAGGATTCTCCAAATAGGATCAAAGTGATACCTCCTAAATCCAGGGTTATGGATCTATGGGATAGATCTAAATGGATATTAGGATTCTCACTAGGTGTAGTGAGATGGTATCAATCGATCCTGGGGAGAATCACTGGAATAGTTCCAGGGTGATAAGGACGACTGAATGTCAGTCGCAGGCATTGTCTTTACCCTCAGTGGAGGGATGGTATGTTGGAAGAGTTCCAAGCTAAGATACCGTGGCAAACTAGACGATAAAGGCTGGTGACATTGCTATCAAAGATATTACCAAAGAGGCAGTTTGGGTGTATATTAGTTCATGAGATGAACTAGGTTCCTACCATTGTGTGACAATGGAAGTGTGGTTTTGACCCAGGAACTACAGTACCATCAGTGACCCAGACATATTCCAAGACAGTATCACCTGATCATGGAGATAGTTGATCTCCAGGAAGATCGAGGTTAGGAGAGTAGACTCAGAGGATAACACGGCGGATCCACTCACAAAGGCCTTTTCCCAGAGAGAGACTTTTATGGGATGGTTGAGTATGAGATACTACAACCACTGCTACAGATGGCCCTAGTGCTAGTGGGAGATTGTTAGTTATATGTATGCCCTAGATGCCATTACTGTACATGAGATGTATATTGTAGTGGATGCTGGGAAATATATAGGGAGGACTTTCTTGCTCGACATGATAGTACGCTATCTGGTTGCACTTTATCTTAACATGTATACTTATTGTCTCTCTATTACATGTTGATAAAGCCCTTAGGATGTGTACTCGACTTCCAGGACTATGATGCAGATCATACTAGTGGGGCCTAGGTAGTCCATGAGTACATCCTTCAATGTTCCTAGTCGTGGGAATATCGAGACGGGGCATCGATATTCAAGAGTAGACTAGCGTATATCTTCTCGACCCATGTGATGGGCGATGGATGATCCCATATCCATTGGTGTTTGACATCAGAGACGATATGCGGGTGCTCAGTGGAGACTGGGTACACTGAACGGACTCACCGAGAACTCCCAGATGGTATTATACCTCACGTCAGATGGCAGTTCTCTGGTGACACTGGTACAGCTTAGTCTGTTGACCCGAGATCGTCATAGAGTCTTATGTGTCTCCTACTGTGCTTTGATTTCCACCCTACCACGGCTCTACTGAGTCATACAAACAGGTGGTTTTTGGGTACAGTCCCGATTCATATGGAGGCAATGAGCGATAGGAGGGAATTCGTCTCTCCCGGTATTAGGGGTTGATGTTGCGCTATGCTCGACTGGCCATAACTGGAAATCCTTGGCCAGGTTTGCAGTGATTTACTGGTAAGAGTTATCAGTAGTTTCACGCTTGTTGTGGACCTTACATCTGTTGGAGATAGTGCCCTCAGAGTCAATTATTGGATCACAGGCACGTGATTGCAATGATTGAGGGAGGACCTATTCCGGTAGGACAGTCTTATTCAAGATGATAGTATGCTATCTGGTTTATCTTTATCATCGTGTACTGCTTTAGGTGACCTGACAGGTCGCTATTGCACGTTGATAGAGCCCCTAGGATTCTTGCTTGACTGCCAGCAGTATGAGGGCGATCATATACGTGGGAGCTGGTAGTCTATAAGCACATCCTTAAAAGGTCCCTAGTCGTAGGAGTTTCGAGACAGGGCATCGATACTCCAGAGTAGACTAGTGTATACAGTCGAGACCCCGACGAGGGGCGGTTGCCGGTCTCACAAGCCACTGGTGTCAGTTGGTTCACCTAAGATGTATACAGGAGCTCATTGGGTTATGAGTACACCGGACAGGACTCGCCGGGAATATGCTAGTTGGTCTTATACCTGACGTCAGATAGCTGTTCCCTGGTGACATGTGTACATGTTAATTCATCGACCTGAGATTGTCATTTGTCTCGTGTGAGTTCCCACTGTACTTTGATTACTACCCTACCACGCTCAAAGGAGACATGCAAACAGGTTTTAGTTGGGTACAGTATCGAGCCACATAGAGGCAGTGAGCGGATCAGCAGGGGTTCGTCTTTTCCGGTATTGGGGGTGATGTCACGCTGTGTCTAGGAGAGCCCTTACACGAAGTACTTGGCCAAGGCAGGAGATTTACTGGTAGATATTCCAGTAGTATCTCAGGGTGTTCTGGGCTACACTCCGACACGACTTGTACCGCTTTTGGGGGTCTGACTTTTACCAACCCCCTAGGCCCGCCATGTGATACTCATAGACGAACGGACCAGACTGTACGGATATTGTCACTGACAGGCTCAGTAGGGTGTCAGGATGAGTTCGCTCATCGACGTCCCTTTTGGTCAATACCTGGTAGCCCGTTACGTATGGCTAATACCTCTGACGTGCTAGTGGTTAAATCCACAACCAAGGTGTTGACGAGTCTTTAGAGTCCCCCACAGACAGTTGCTCAAGTTTCGGGCGAAACGCTGTAGAGGCCGTATGGAGATATGGCAGGGTTCGATCAGATACGTGCGGTATTGCACGGATCGTGATCGGACGGATTTTACTAGCGGGCTTTGGTTTAAGCCGGATCCTAGTATTAGACAGTGTAGATTTTGTCTCTTTGCATTTGTATTCGGTCGGAATACAAATGCGGTATGTACATACAGTCGTGGGGTTTTCCTGTAATTTATTACGGGATCATTTTTCTGAAGTTGCCAGTTTGATTTCCATTTCGGCCATTTTTCTTTGTATCTTTCATTGGCCGAAAAATGGTGGAGGAGGGCTTATTTGCATTTGTGCAAATAAGCATTTTGGAGGGTTGTCTTTGCGTATTATTGCATCATGATGGTGCACTTTCATTGACTCCATGACTTCATGATTGCTTGACTTTGTGGTGAGATGATTGGTTGATAGAGTGTTGGTTTTAGTCTGTGATCATGTTTCATTATGACCTTTTCCTCTCTCTTGCATTATGGGTGGCTCTCTCATTTTTGATACATCTACTCTCTCTCACTCCCTTGACCTTGTAATGGCCGGTGTAACGTGTTAAAAATGATTAAATAAATAATTAAATGAATAAAAGTGTTTAAGAGAATTTTAGGATTTTCGGTAAAGTAAAATGTATTTTTCGTAAAACCAAACCGTGATTTTTTTCATTATAATTTTTAAAATATCTATTTTAATTATGAAATTACTAGTAAATGGTGTTTATTTAGCCACTTATAAATTTTTAGTTTAATAAAATATTTTTCCTAAATTAATTATTTTAAATATTAACATAAGCTTTATTTTTACACTAAATTAGTGTAAATTACAAATTTAAATGTTTTTAATTTGTAAAAATGAACCATGGCATATTAGAAATTAGTGTGTATCATGCAAAATTTATTTGCAACTTTTTCCTATTTTCTAGAGCTTTCTTGAGTTGCTATAGTAAATAAATAAATAAATAAATAAATAAAGCATGAAAAGACTTTTAGTGTTGTTTCTCTTCTTGAAACTTCTACACAACATCACACTCTCATCTTTCTCTCCCTCACCTCCCTCTAGGCCGGCCACAAACCCCCCATGGCAGCCCCCCCTTTTCCCACCTCATTTTTATTCAAAATTCATTAAAAATACATCAAAAATTCCATTAAAATTCCACAAAATCCTATTTATTTCATACTCTTTATTCCTTGCTCATTTTTATATGAAATTTGGATATGGAAGGCATGCATTTTGGAGGCTCATTTCTTGTTTGGATTTCATATTTTGGGAGGTATAATTTCTTTCTTTTGATTTATTGTTTTAGATTTTCATTTAAGCTTAATTAGATTTAATGAATTAATTCTATGTTTTTAAAAAAAAATTCAAGTTAGGGTTTGTAAATTCAAGTTATGATTTTTGTTAATTATTTAGGGTTATAATAGTTAGTTTAACACTTTTAGAATTGGAAAATATTGCATGGTTGTTGAATTGTAAAATTTTCATTTAAAATTGTTTTAAATTAGGAATTTAGTTAAATAGGTTTTTGCAAAATGTGTTTGTGGTTAATATAAAATTCTAATTTGGGTTGTTATCATTGGATTATAGTTTTAGTGGAAATGTTAGCATGTTAATGAAAAGAAAAACTTAGTTTGATTGCTAGTTTCAATGGATAATTGATAAATTGTGATAAAAAAATTGCTAATTTTGTAAACTAGATTTTAGAAATTTCCAAATAAATGTGATTAAAAATATAATTTATGGTTTCATTAAATCATTATCATTATGAATTATGGTTTAATACATTAATTCATGAAAAATCACGTTTTGCGGTGGAATTGTGGTATTTTGCTTGAAAAATGTTAAAATTGTTAATAGTTGCAAACTCGAAATTTCAAATAAATGCAAAATTGTGTAATAAAAATAAAGTAAGGGGTCGTATAGTCTAGTTATGCTATTTAATGAGTTTTATAACCATTGGTTTCATTTAAATGTCAAGTTTTGATGAAAAACGGTAAATTGGCATTTTCGGGTTTTATGAAATTAGACGGTTTGATGGATTTTAGGGTTTCGATGGATTTAATCATGTTTTATAATATAAGTAATGTGTTTTAAAACTACGAGTTATTTGTTAATGTTTATCTCGATCCATCGGAGTTTGTACGCCGATATCGAGCGATATTCGGTTCTTTTGCGTGAACGGGACATAGGTTTTAACCTATGCTGGTTCCTTGCATCGTTTTGACTTTTGTATGTGATTCAGTTTACGATACTATTTATATGTTTGCGTTTAGGTACCCTCATGTGGACTGCGGGCGATGAAGAGGAGGATGGCGACACCGTCTTCGGCAGACATGGACCAGGTGAGTAGATGCATATCTACGGGGGGAAGTCGGGTGGATGGCGTTTAGCACCCCCGCAACGTAGAATAGGAATAGTACTTATTGACATTAGGAAACCCGATGTGACCCTAGATTCTTACTGAGCAGGACCCTAGTAATGACCCTAGGCGGGACTAGATTGATTTAGGAAAACCATACCTGAGGATGAATACTTTGGGAGAGGTTCGTAGGTTTCTGATAGAAACACACACGCACACACTAAAACTTGACATGGCGTATACGTATATGTGTGTATATATATAAAACTAGGTATAGGTGTATATATATACACAACACGTATATGGGATTCATTGATGTGATATGATATCTAACGTATGATGAAACAGTATAACTGGGCTTGATGCCGTGATTCTTGACTATACAGTCGTATTAAAGTGTTAGCGGATCATTAGAGAATGAGATAATGAACATGAATATATAAATTATAAAGGGTGGTGGTGATATGGAGGTACATGGGACGCTAAAATAGTACCTAGGCTGTAGCTTGTGACTGATCACGATATGATATATGTATGACTTAATCACAATATGACATATGTGACATGATATTTCTGAGGATAAACTAAGGATTATTCTATGATGGCAATGATATATGATTGATGTATGCGATTATAGTTTAGCACCTTGATCATGAGATGTGTTGATAATGACATTATACGAATGATGAGACGCCTAGGAGATACTTGACCCGTATCCCGATATTGGGATGCCGTACGATGGATTTTACCGTACGAGGCCTAGTTATGATGATTGATCCGCACTCTTGATTCGAGAAAGCCGTAATACGTACATGACGCTATTGAGGCGGGATCGCCGACTATTAGAGATATTGATTCAGACCTTAGGTAGACTCTAGTTTCTTACTAACTAGTTTCTTAGGTTAAGTTCCTTAGAAGGTTAGATAGACACTAGTTTAGGTTTGATTCATATAGTGGTAGTTGTACTCGTATATCAGAGGAGTGGATAATGCACATCTGTCTTGCATTCATACTGTAATCATCATGGTGCATGTCCTTTTATATGTTGCTATAATCAGTATAAACTTTACCTGTTAGGACACCAGCACTATTACCGATGATGCGCATATTCCACGCACACTTATTTGCCGGCTCACACACATCATCATCGGTAATTGCTATGTCACGTACACTTTAGATCATATTGTCTTTTATAGGAAGAATCAGTTAACAACTAGACCGATATAACATTGTGATTATTCTTTGACATTAGTACAGACATGATATTTATTACTTAGACATTCATACATTCATATTTTCATGTTATCCTGCAGTATTATGGGCATATGCCGACACTTATCATATACTTACTCATGATTTTAAGATTTGGATTTCTATGAGATTTCTGGATTTTTGGGGAAAACCGCAAGAAATTATAAAACCTTCTCTCTCTCTCTCCTCCTCTCTTTTTAAAATAAGATGCGGTTTTCTCGTGATGTATGTGTCGTCCACCATGAGATTTCATGTTTTCTGTTGGATTTCGAGACCCGATTCGAGGAGTGGATGAACCGTCTCGGGTACATGGTGGGCCCGGTATGGTACCCCGGGGCAAGAAGATCGAGTTGTAGATGATGAGCCTGGCAGGGGAAGACTACCTACCGGTGATGTCTGGCGCGGCGGATATCCGGAGGATACCGACCGTTGTCGTGAGATTTGATGATATGGGCCGATCCGGACTGACGGAGCCCGACATATTGAGACTTGAGATTACATGTGTTGTGTCGATGCTTGACACGGATTTCCATGGATTTTACTGTTGAGATTTCAGATGCTTATACACACTTTACTATGATAACAGTTAAAGAGTTCTTATACATATATATCTGGATTTCAGGATTTGTTACTTTACATTCATGGTGCATGCATTTCATTTCATATGACATAGTATTATATGAGGCACTGACACGAACACGGAGTATCTGCACTTACACGTAGTATTACCCTGCTATTACTAGATGTTTGGGATATAGTAGTGTATTATTATGACCTAAGATAGCGTCGTGCTTTCGATTTCTTTTCGTAGATGTCTTCTACTTACGAGTTGGCAACTCACCCCCGTTGTGCCAAATTTTATTATAGGTTCGATGTACAGGTTTCCCTGGCAGCTTGCTGGCACATCTATTCTTTCAGGGTGATTTGCACGGTAGGTTGGTTCACTTGTATCCAAACCACTATTGTACTTTTATTCTTTCATTTGTATCTAGTAAGCTCCATCAACCATATTTGTATTACTTGATAAGTTTATTGGACCAGTCTTTTATTTCGACCTTAGAGTCGCGCATGTATTATTCTGATCTGGTGGTTTTGTTTTCTTTTGAGTTTTGAGCCTCGCCTTTTGTCGTTGTATATTATTGTGCTTGTTGTGGTTGTGTCCTCCTGTTGGCGTTGATGCTAGCTCCCGTTTGGGGATGCTTTTTATTGTTTATTTATATTATACTTGTGGTACCCGTTTGGGGGCCAGTTTTTATAGAGGAGGCTCTGCCGAAATTTTTGAGAAAATTTGCTGATTCTTTTAAACTTGTTTTCTTTTTCCTCTTCTTCTTCTTCTATGGTTTACATTTCTGAGCTTCGGCTTACTTAGGTTACGTGGCGCCTCTAGACGCTTCGTAATCTAAGTGCCGGTCACGTTCCGTACTTTCGGGTCGTGACAAAGTTGGTATCAGAGCGCTAGGTTTAACCCTGTATAAGTCTAGGTGACCCTTGGTTGATGGAGTAGGCGATTTAGGTAGAGTAACGTACCGTGGGTATGGTCCGCGGCATACTTATGATACGCTACTCTGCTTAAGGAGCCTTAGGATGTACATTTGTTTGCACCGTATTTCATTCGTTCCTTTGATCTATCTTCGTCGATGTCGGAGGGTGGTTCTGTTACCACGGGCGCACTGGAAGAGGGAGCTGCGGCTCGAATCCGATAACCATTAGAGTATTGGTTATTCTCGAGGATTGAAGCATTGCTTAGCGTGCGGACGAAGGATATTCACATGCCGTCCGGATGAAGTTAAAGGGTTCGAACGATTATCAGAAAACCATTTTCTCAAGTTTAAGGTATTCGGAAGAACATGCAGGTATTTCGATAGACCCTCTAGAAGAATGAAACCCTACACTAGTAAAATAAGGGGTTGCCCCTACGGATATTGACATACGTAGGGGCAATTTAAGTTTGTCCCTACGGATTAATCCGTAGGGCTAAAAGGTTGCCCGTACGGGCATAGACGTCCAAGAATAAAAATATTAATTCTTAATTTGGTGTTTGCCCCTACGGAGCCGCAAACAAAGGACCTACGGGTATATCCGTAGGGGCAAGTAAATATCGATTTAACAAAATCCCAGATCGATCGCCTACGCTCGCTCACTTTCTCTCTCTCTCGATCGCGCGCGAAAAAATTACCCAATTCGCCACGCCGTCGTCGCCAACGTCGTTCTCCTCGTCGCCACCGCCGGTTTCGTCGCCACCTCAGCTCTCGTCGCCACCGCGGTTCAGGTCGTCGCCCCAGCCCCAGCGCAGCAGCGGTTCAGGTGAGTAAATCTTTGGATTACTTCGGGCTTAGGGTTCAGGTGAGGTAAATTAAAGATTTTTGGGATTATTTTGGGCTTAGGGTTCATGGCGCGCGAGTTGGGGTTGGGCAGGGGTCGCGGTCGCAGTCGGGGTCGAGGTTGGGGTAGGGTTAGGGTTGGTGTTCGGCTGCTGTAGGTGGGGCTGGGGTTAGGGTTTGCCTTAGGGTTGGTGTTGGGGTTTAGCTGGCCGCACTGGGTTTAGGGTTAGGTTGGGGCTGGGCTGGGGTAGGGCTGGGCTGGGGTGGGGCTGGGGCTGGGGGCGGGGGCTGGGGCTGGGTTGGGGTTAAGTGGTGGGGAGTTGGAAAATTATTCTAGTATGTATCCTTACACTCTAGTTAGTATAGCAAGATGCCCAGATGTGTTCTTGTGTATTGCTGTGTAAACCATTCTTTCACCAACTAATTCGTAGCAAAACTGGCTTTGGTGTTGTCAATTGATGTAGCCTTGAAAACTGGCTTTGGTGCTGGCTTTGGTGTTGTCAATTGATGTAGCCTTGAAAACATTGCTATATCATCCGATCACATTTATTTCTTATAGATGTTGTTTGGATATTGGATGCATTGTTCATATTTGATATGTAAAAATAAAAAAAAATAAAAAATTGTAGTCAGATTCATATTGAAAATGGATGTTAAGTGTTCTTTGGGCTCATATCGAATATGTTGGATGATTAGTGTCCTTGGGCACATGGATTCTCAAAGTCTTAAGGTTGATCCATGAATTTATGTGTCTTTTTTATTTGTTTTGTACCAAATGAAAATGAAAGATGATGGTTTACGAGTTTCTTATTCTTTTGTTTGGTTGTGCCCAAATTGTGGACATGGATTTTTTTGCAAATCCTTACTTTTTTCGAGGGAATGGAAAGGGCTCCAAATATCCTAGTTGCATCAATCAATCCTAAAATCAAGTTTGCAAACCAAATACAAAACTGGAAAGTTTTTATGGATTTGATATTCCAAAAATCTAACTCCAATCCAAATCCACTGAGGGGTTGTTTGTTTCATGGAATTAGAGCGTAAGTATGGAGGGGACAATTACTGTAGTAACACCAATGTCATGTTTTTTCTTGTGGTGTTTTTCTTGTTCCTTCAGTGTGAAGTTTATGTTTGTTTCCTTGACATGAAACCATGACTTGAGTGCATTTACATCATCACACATCATCCACTACTACAATATGGTGTTGCCCCTACGGATGATGAAATCCGTAGGGGCAGATTTTTCTTGCCCCTACGGACTAAGCCGTAGGGCCAAATGGTTGTCCCTACGGTGCCCGACATTTTAATTTAAAAATATTAAATCTTAATTTGTTGTTTGGCCCTACGGAGCCGCAAACCAATAACCTACGGTTATGTCCGTAGGGGCATCTAAATGGGAATTTAATAAAAAAGGCACAGAAATGCCCTACGCCTCGATCTCGATCTTTCCCTCTCGTTCCCATAATTTTCTCTCGTTCCCGCGTCTCCAATTGTCTCTTCGTCGCCACCGCGCGCCCTCCGTTCTCAGCCCGCCACCGCCTTCCGTTCTCGGCCCACCACCGCCCTCGTTCTTCCTCGTCGAGTTCCTCGTCGCCGATTGCGTGCGTCGTCAACCGCCAAGCGTCTCCGTCGTCTCCTCCACTGTCTACAGGTAAGTAAATCTCCAATTAAACATAATTGTGATGATGTTAGGGCTAGTGTTCTAGGTTCGGGTAGGGATGAGGGTTAAGGTTAGGCATCGGGTTCAGTTTATGTTAGGGTTAGGGTTAGGGTTAGGGTTAGGGTTGGGGATCGGCTGGGGCTGGGGCTGGGGTTGGGGTTGGGGTTTAGCTGGGTCTGGGGTTAGGGTTAGGTTGGGGCTTGGGTTGGGGTTGGGGTGGGGCTGGGCTGGGCTGGGGCTGGGGTTAGGATTAGGTTGGGGTCGGGGTTTGCTGAATTTGGCAAACCTGAGAAGAATTTCCAGCAATTTTAGCCTGGTTTGATTACTATAATTATTGTTGATCGAGAAAATCGTGGGTCCTTCTACATCAAGGAATATCAGTCGCATGGCAGGATTTAGTCCGGTTTTGGCCTAACCGCATTTATGAATTTGTCTTTTAGATGTTTTCCTGAGTGTCACATCGTTCTCACCCAAGTTTGTAAGCCATGTTCATTATTCTTTCAATTCTTTTAACTTGAATATGCCAGTTATTGTTCCGTTTACTATAAAGTTACAACAAAGAGTCTCTGTTAGCACTTCCATGCACCCTTTACATGTTTTTATCATATCCACTCCTATCTATCCAGAAAGTCAACATCTTCTGGTATTTGTTTTCAAAAAGAAAAGATAAGAGAGGAAAAGATATTTGTCCGTCTCATATTTGAGCCATACTTTTGATTTTCTTGCAGATTCTGGGTTGATTTTCTGTGATAATTCATAAACATAGTAATATTTGTAATGTTTCTTCTTGTTAGTCTAGCTTTCCTCTTATGAATGCCAACACTGTTTTTGCCCTCCTTTTCTTCGTGGCACATGATATCTTGCACCTCTCCTCTCGAAAACTTATTTTCTCCTTTCCTAATCTATCCGAGGCTTAGCATAATCTAGTTGCGATAAACAATTCCATCTTCTGCTACTATGGTGGCACTGAGAAACTTCCATTTAGAAATGACAACACGTATTTTGTGGAAGTACTGTACAGAAGTAAAACCACAACGGGCATGACAAATTTGTTGACCAGGTTCCGATTACTGTGTGAAAGTTGTTCGGATGAAATTCTAATTCTGGTGGAATTGAAACCGATAACCGGTTCATATGGTGATTTAGGCTGCTTCAGTGATATTTGTGCGTACATTGATGCCTCAAGCAACGAATCAAATGATGTGGATCACAAACTAATTAAATAAATTTTGAATACCAATCTGGACTGGGATTTGAATACCAATCCTAGTTTGCTACATTTTTTTATATTTAGTAGATGGTGATACTTCTTTAAGTAAAAACAACCCTACACTTAAGCGAAATCATAAATCAAAACACACATATATAGAATACAACTCACATTCCTTGTTCTCTGTTTCAGCATCAATCTTCTGATATGAACTAATGATGGCTTTCACATAGGCTTTTCCCTTTAGAGACTTCTTAGTGTCCAATGGAAAGCATACATCAGATTTGTGCAGGTCGGGTTCTTCTATGACTTTCAAGAGTCTCAACTGATTCTGTAAATTACACCCTAGTTGGGTGATACTTTTACCACTTCTCACTGCAGGTGCGCTCTCGATATTCAAAATGGATATTAGAGAGCGCACCTGCAGTGAGAAGTGGTAAAAGTATCACCCAACTAGGGTGTAATTTACAGAATCAGCTGAGACTCTTGAAAGTCATAGAAGAACCCGACCTGCACAAATCTGATGTATGCTTTCCATTGGACACTAAGAAGTCTCTAAAGGGAAAAGCCTATGTGAAAGCCATCATTAGTTCATATCAGAAGATTGATGCTGAAACAGAGAACGAAGAATGCCATTTTTTTCTTCTTCTGCCACATTACTGTCTTCTCCTTCTGCCACATTACTGTCTTCTCCTTCTTATTATGTGCGCGTGCAAATTCAATGACTATATTGAGAATATGGATTAATAGTGGGTAGGAAAAGTATTTCTCAAATGGCTATTGCGTCTTAAAACCATAAACTACTAAGTAATGGCATACATAATTTTTTTAGTATAAAGGTTGTTATTTTAAGTTTTCCCTTATAGAGATATGATCTAACTGCATCTATAAACTATAAGTGTGCAGAAAATTATGATAAGAAACCATAAGAAAGGGTCGTAGCCATGCATAACCTTGAATCTACATACCAAATCATGCAAAAGCATGCACTTATTGTCACCTTACCTTGGAATATAAAATATCTTGGAAGACTATAAGCGAGCATTTAAATCTTGATAGCTTTTGACTTCAACATATATTTTTCTTAAGTACCATGAAATATACTTCCTCCGTATAAACCGTTTTCAGGAAGATGGATTAATAATGACAAATTATCCATTGTGGATCACTAGGTTAGCATTTTCTCTTCTATTGACCATCTTACTAATCTGCTTGGTAAATTTATTCGGAACCGGCTGCGAATCATTAAAAGACATGCATAAGAAAGAAAGCTAAAATACAGATATATAGCATACCGATACATCGAAACTTCATAGTTGCGATGGCAATCCAGAGATATTTATTTCTACACACGTGGTGCGCGTGCGAATGCGTCAGGCATCATGGACAAATATTTCAGAACATGGAAAGTATTATTCATATAAAGTAATTAAAACTTTTAAACATCTTGGGTAGATATTTTCTTAGTTGATGCAATCATATCATGAGGACTAAATTTAAGCTATTACACATATGCATATGTATTTTTCTAACCTAATATATCTCACACACACACACACACAGAGAGAGAGAGAACACCAGTTTGGTAAAGAAATCAGCTAGCAGGACCCTGAAGAAATGGAGTCCATAGCATTGCTCATCATCATCATCCGTGATCCCTTTGATGCCTTATTATCAAAGGGATCATAGATGATGATGATGAGCAATACTATGGACTCCATTTCTTCTGGATCCTGCTACCTGATTTCTCTACCTACCTGGTGTTCTCTCTCTCTCTCTCTGTGTGTGTGTGTGATATATTATGTTAGAAAAATACATATGCATATGTATAATAGCTTAAATTTACTCCTCATGATATGATTGCATCAACTAAGAAAATATCTACCCAAGGTGTTTAAAAGTTTTAATTACTTCATACGAATAATACTTTCCATGTTCTGAAATATTTGTCCATGATGCCTTACGCATTCGCACGCGCACCACGTGTGTAGAAATAAATATCTCTGGATTGCCATCGCAACTATGAAGTTTCGATGTATCGGTATGCTATATATCTGTATTTTAGCTTTCTTTCTTATGCATGTCTTTTAATGATTCGCAGCCGGTTCCGAATAAATTTACCAAGCAGATTAGTAAGATGGTCAATAGAAGAGAAAATGCTAACCCAGTGAGCCACAATGGATAATTTGTCATTATTAATCCATCTTCCTGAAAACGGTTTATACGGAGGAAGTATATTTCATGGTACTTAAGAAAAATATATGTTGAAGTCAAAAGCTATCAAGATTTAAATGCTCGCTTATAGTCTTCCAAGATATTTTATATTCCAAGGCAAGGTGACAATAAGTGCATGCTTTTGCATGATTTGGTATGTAGATTCAAGGTTATGCATGGCTACGACCCTTTCTTATGGTTTCTTATCATAATTTTCTGCACACTTATAGTTTATAGATGCAGTTAGATCATATCTCTATAAGGGAAAACTTAAAATAACAACCTTTATACTAAAAAAATTATGTATGCCATTACTTAGTAGTTTATGGTTTTAAGACGCAAAAGCAATTTGAGAAATACTTTTCCTACCCACTATTAATCCATATTCTCAATATAGTCATTGAATTTGCACGCGCACATAATAAGAAGGAGAAGACAGTAATGTGGCAGAAGGAGAAGACAGTAATGTGGCAGAAGAAGAAAAAAATGGCATTCCTCGTTCTCTGTTTCAGCATCAATCTTCTGATATGAACTAATGATGGCTTTCACATAGGCTTTTCCCTTTAGAGACTTCTTAGTGTCCAATGGAATGCATACATCAGATTTGTGCAGGTCGGGTTCTTCTATGACTTTCAAGAGTCTCAGCTGATTCTGTAAATTACACCCTAGTTGGGTGATACTTTTACCACTTCTCACTGCAGGTGCGCTCTCTAATATCCATTTTGAATGTAATATTATAGATATCCATGCCTGTTTATGTCAAAATTACTTATATTGTCAATGTTTGATTGTCTAGTTGTTGGTGATGCGTCCATATCAGGGACAGAGGCCACTTCCGTTCCTCCAGGTATGTTTATATATTATATAGGGCATGTATATTGATTTAGAATGCTATATCATAAATATACACACATTCCTTTTGCTCTTAGTCGTCCAACTCATTATCATGGGCTGCTTGATGAGATTAGATTTGCGCCTGATGATCTACAAGAGCTTGTTCACTCCCTGTCATATGTGTAAGCAGCGCTATATGCGAGTTTACCTTGTTAGTATGTATGTACTGAAATTAATTAATATTATTCAAATTTTGATACATGCAGATACCAGAGGAGCACATCTTCTATCTCTGTAGGTAAGGCTTTGAATTTGTTGATTTTGGTATTTCTTGTCAATTTTATAGACCAGTATGTGCTAAATATAATGTTCTGACAGTTGCTAGGGGGAAGGCAGCATTCGAGGCTGCTGACCCCAGTCCTGGACGCCGCACAATGACGGCAACACGGAGGTTGGGAGAGAGGCCGAGGACTGGGCTCTAGCAGGGCCCATATGAGGTTGGACTCCACCCCGGTGGTTACTTCCTCCGTCTCCAGTGAGCGACGTATCCAGCAGGAACTGGAGAGCTTGAAGGCCACCGTTCAGGAGTTGAATGAGATGCTGGTATGTATACTACTTAATAGTAAAATATAATGTCATATTATAGATATCAACATATCCAATATCAGTACATAGCCTGAGCTTATTTGGTTGTAGACTTATGTTTTATTAATCATACATGTACATATCTAATTAAAATAAACTACAGTTTTCCAAACTAGATATCCAAATGGGGTTTCGAAATAACTCGATAATGATAAGAATTCGAATGTGGGTGTAGGAGCTGGTGGTTGAGCAGGCCCAGGCCTCGGGGATCGATTTTACCGAACAGAACGATCCGAGGCTGCTGACCCCAGTTCTGGACGCCGCACACGGAGGGCACCACGGAGGTTGGGAGAGGCCGGGGATTGGGCCCTAGCAGGGCCCATATGAGGTTGGACTCCACCCCGGCGGTTACTTCCTCCGTCTCCAGTGACCGGCATGTCCATCATGAACTGGATAGCTTGAGGGCCAGCGTTCAGGAGTTGAAGGAGATGCTGGTATGTATACTACTTTATAGTAAAATATCATTTCATATTATATACATATCAACATATCCATAATTAGTACGTAGCTTGAGCTTATTTGGTTTTAGACTTAAGTTTGATTAATCATACATACATATGTAATTGAAATAAACAACACTTTTCCAAACTAGATATCCAAACAGGGTTTTGAAATAACTTAATAATGATACGAATTCGAATAATAAACAGTTCTTACACGCTTCTTACACACGTTATATCCAGACGCGACAGGGTAGATCGGCCGAGCCTCCACACGCATCTCCTTCGGCTGCGGCTCTGCAAGCCACTACATCGGCTGCGGTTCCACAGACAGCTCCTGTAGCTCCACCGCCCACTCAGACTCCCGCAGCCGTGGCTCCGCAAGCGACTACCTCGACGGCGGCTGCGCAGACCACATCGCCGGCTCCACATGCCGCTCAGACTCCCGCTCGCGACGAATTGCGGAGTTTATTGACCGAGGAGCAGGCGCGCGTTATTCTATCGTTATTCAGAGGTGGAGCTGGACCGAGCTAGGGTAGATTTTTGGTTCTTTTTTTTTTGAAACATGTATTTATTTATATCATACACATTGTACTACATTTTGAAACGATATTGATATTGGTTTGTATTTATATCATATTCAGTTTTTGTGTTTCTTTTGTATATTATATATATGCGTGAGATGTGATTATGAATACTGCAATATATGATTTGATTGATGTATATATTATTGTGCACAGAGCGGGAAAAAATCAAGCAGCCCATTTTTTAAAAAAAATTACAGACAATATGTACCTACGGATTAATCCGTAGGCACACATGTTACCCCTACGGATATCTCCGTAGGGGCAAAATATCAGCAGTAACTGATATTTCCCCCAGATCACAGTTGCAGGGGGTTGGGAAAGCCCCTACAAATATATCCGTAGGGGCAACTGACTCTCCCCTACGGCGTTATCCGTAGGGGCAAAATATCAGGAATTATGAATTTGTGCCCCTACGGAAACGTACCTACGCATATATCCGCAGGGGTTAGTACATGCCCCTACGGATATATCCGTAGGTCCAAGTAATTTATTAAAATAAACCGTAAATTATATAAAATCTTATACCCTACGGCTTTATCCGTAGGGGCACAAGGACCTACACATATATCCGTCGGGGCAACAATTTGACCGTAGGGGCAAGTTCAGGGCTTCAACTTGCACCTGCGGCCTTTGCACCTACGGGGTATTTTTTCGCCCCTACGTATATATCCGTAGGGGCAGTTGGTTGCCCCTATGGATAAATCCGTAGGGGCAACCCTTCTTTGTAGTAGTGCTAACTCGACATAATGACCACGAGAACGCCCTTGAACCTTAGGGTTTACGGCAGTTCCGCGGTGCCATTAGTGAGGCTTGGGTTTGCCCTTCTACGGCTGGATCATCGATGCTGGGGTATGTACCGGATATTTTTAAACTGTACTTGAGTGTTGAGCTCTCGGGAAATTATGGGATTTTGATGGATCGATCGAAAAGTTTAATGTAGTCCGGATATCAAGTGAAGGGATCGACTATGTGGGAGGCTCTAGACATGAGTATTGCCGTTGGTAGCGCAGTCAGCACAGCTACGAAGAGACGAGTTCGAAGCAATTGACATCAGAGGAAAGGGGCACACATTGACGATAGTGTTTACGATTGTGATTTAGTGATTTGAATTTCATATTTTCGTTGATTGGATTTTGGTATTTTGAGGACTTTGTTCTACGATTGGTATTTCATGTGTGTACCTTCATTACATTCTATTTGTGTTTCATATATCAGTTGTATTGATGTTGTTTAGTACACACCCAGTACACTTGATTTGGTTTTATATATATTTTGGGATTTTTGATTGATTTCGTGCATAGGGGTTACACATGATTTTTAAATATGTTTCGACCTAGTTTTCATGCATTTTTGTACTGTGATTTCGATTTTGATATTCAATGTATGTTTTCGTGCACCATATGCACCTGATTAGGATTCTTGCGCATACTTGGTGCACTTGATGCGATTTTGTGCACACCAGATGCACTAAATCGGGGTTTTGTGCAGATTAGATGCACCTGATATTGTGTCGTGCACTCCCGTTGCACTTGACAGATGTTTTTGGTGCACACCTGTTGCACTTAGTTTTGTTTTGTGGGTATTCATGGTATCTGTAATTGGTTTCGATTTCAGTGCGCACCGGACGCACATGACATTTTATTGATGTGATTGGGATTGATTTTAGTTTAAGCAGTATGTTTTCCTAATTATTATTATTGATTTAGTAACCAGGCGGGACGTGTATGTTAAATAAACGATATATATATATATAGTTATTTTTTTAAAATTAAACGTCCGTTACTTATGCCGTGACACGTGCATTGCACGGCGATTTTCAAGAGGGGTTTTTGTAACCTTCTTTATTATGATGATTCGGCGATTTTACTAGGATGCGAACTATATATAAGTTATAGATTGATGTATATTATGATGGTTTTCATATTGAGTTTTGATATTTTATTCTGGCCATAACTCCAATGATTGCGTTATGCTTGACGGAGTTGATTTTTGTTATGTATTGATGATTTCGGAGCCCCGACGATTTGAATGTTTTGCTAAACGTTTTAGTATTTGGAGGGGGAGTTTTAATTTAAATTCGGGGACCGAATTTCTAAAAGGGGGGAAGATTGTAACGTGTTAAAAATGATTAAATAAATAATTAAATGAATAAAAGTGTTTAAGAGAATTTTAGGATTTTCGGTAAAGTAAAATGTATTTTTCGTAAAACCAAACCGTGATTTTTTTCATTATAATTTTTAAAATATCTATTTTAATTATGAAATTACTAGTAAATGGTGTTTATTTAGCCACTTATAAATTTTTAGTTTAATAAAATATTTTTCCTAAATTAATTATTTTAAATATTAACATAAGCTTTATTTTTACACTAAATTAGTGTAAATTACAAATTTAAATGGTTTTAATTTGTAAAAATGAACCATGGCATATTAGAAATTAGTGTGTATCATGTAAAATTTATTTGCAAATTTTTCCTATTTTCTAGAGCTTTCTTGAGTTGCTATAGTAAATAAATAAATAAATAAATAAATAAATAAAGCATGAAAAGACTTTTAGTGTTGTTTCTCTTCTTGAAACTTCTACACAACATCACACTCTCTTCTTTCTCTCCCTCACCTCCCTCTAGGCCGGCCACAAACCCCCCATGGCAGCCCCCCCTTTTCCCACCTCATTTTTATTCAAAATTCATTAAAAATACATCAAAAATTCCATTAAAATTCCACAAAATCCTATTTATTTCATACTCTTTATTCCTTGCTCATTTTTATATGAAATTTGGAGATGGAAGGCATGCATTTTGGAGGCTCATTTCTTGTTTGGATTTCATATTTTGGGAGGTATAATTTCTTTCTTTTGATTTATTGTTTTAGATGTTCATTTAAGCTTAATTAGATTTAATGAATTAATTCTATGTTTTTTTTAAAAAATTCAAGTTAGGGTTTGTAAATTCAAGTTATGATTTTTGTTAATTATTTAGGGTTATAATAGTTAGTTTAACACTTTTAGAATTGGAAAATATTGCATGGTTGTTGAATTGTAAAATTTTCATTTAAAATTGTTTTAAATTAGGAATTTAGTTAACTAAGTTTTTGCAAAATGTGTTTGTGGTTAATATAAAATTCTAATTTGGGTTGTTATCATTGGATTATAGTTTTAGTGGAAATGTTAGCATGTTAATGGAAAGAAAAACTTAGTTTGATTGCTAGTTTCAATGGATAATTGATAAATTGTGATAAAAAAATTGCTAATTTTGTAAACTAGATTTTAGAAATTTCTAAATAAATGTGATTAAAAATATAATTTATGGTTTCATTAAATCATTATCATTATGAATTATGGTTTAATACATTAATTCATGAAAAATCACGTTTTGCGGTGGAATTGTGGTATTTTGCTTGAAAAATGTTAAAATTGTTAAAAGTTGCAAACTAGAAATTTCAAATAAATGCAAAATTGTGTAATAAAAATAAAGTAAGGGGTCGTATAGTCTAGTTATGCTATTTAATGAGTTTTATAACCATTGGTTTCATTTAAATGTCAAGTTTTGATGAAAAACGGTAAATTGGCATTTTCGGGTTTTATGAAATTAGACGGTTTGATGGATTTTAGGGTTTCGATGGATTTAATCATGTTTTATAATATAAGTAATGTATTTTAAAACTACGAGTTATTTGTTAATGTTTATCTCGATCCATCGGAGTTTGTACGCCGATATCGAGCGATATTCGGTTCTTTTGCGTGAACGGGACATAGGTTTTAACCTATGCTGGTTCCTTGCATCGTTTTGACTTTTATATGTGATTCAGTTTACGATACTATTTATATGTTTGCGTTTAGGTACCCTCATGTGGACTGCGGGCGATGAAGAGGAGGATGGCGACACCGTCTTCGGCAGACATGGACCAGGTGAGTAGATGCATATCTACGGGGGGAAGTCGGGTGGATGGCGTTTAGCACCCCCGCAACGTAGAATAGGAATAGTACTTATTGACATTAGGAAACCCGATGTGACCCTAGATTCTTACTGAGCAGGACCCTAGTAATGACCCTAGGCGGGACTAGATTGATTTAGGAAAACCATACCTGAGGATGAATACTTTGGGAGAGGTTCATAGGTTTCTGATAGAAACACACACGCACACACTAAAACTTAACATGGCGTATACGTATATGTGTGTATATATATAAAACTAGGTATAGGTGTATATATATACACAACACGTATATGGGATTCATTGATGTGATATGATATCTGAGGTATGATGAAACAGTATAACTGGACTTGATGCCGTGATTCTTGACTATACAGTCGTATTAAAGTGTTAGCGGATCATTAGAGAATGAGATAATGAACATGAATATATAAATTATAAAGGGTGGTGGTGATATGGAGGTACATGGGACGCTAAAATAGTACCTGGGCTGTAGCTTGTGACTGATCACGATATGATATATGTATGACTTAATCACAATAAGACACATGTGACATGATATTTCTGAGTATAAACTAAGGATTATTCTATGATGGCAATGATATATGATTGATGTATGCGATTATAGTTTAGCACCTTGATCATGAGATGTGTTGATGATGACATTATACGAATGATGAGACGCCTAGGAGATACTTGACCCGTATCCCGATATTGGGATGCCGTACGATGGATTTTACCGTACGAGGCTTAGTTATGATGATTGATCCGCACTCTTGATTCGAGGAAGCCGTAATATGTACGTGACGCTATTGAGGCGGGATCGCCGACTATTAGAGATATTGATTCAGACCTTAGGTAGACTCTAGTTTCTTACTGACTAGTTTCTTAGGTTAAGTTCCTTAGAAGGTTAGATAGACACTAGTTTAGGTTTGATTCATATAGTGGTAGTTGTACTCGTATATCAGAGGAGTGGATAATGCACATCTGTCTTGCATTCATACTGTAATCATCATGGTGCATGTTCTTTTATATGTTGCTATAAGCAGTATAAACTTTACCTGTTAGGACACCAGCACTATTATCGATGATGCGCATATTCCACGCACACTTATTTGCCGGCTCACACACATCATCATCGGTAATTGCTATGTCACGTACAGTTTAGATCATATTGTCTTTTATGGGTAGAATCAGTTAACAACTAGACCGATATAACATTGTGATTATTCTTTGACATTAGTACAGACATGATATTTATTACTTAGACATTCATACATTCATATTTTCATGTTATCCTGCAGTATTATGGGCATATGCCGACACTTATCATATACTTACTCATGATTTTAAGATTTGGATTTCTATGAGATTTCTGGATTTTTGGGGAAAACCGCAAGAAATTATAAAACCTTCTCTCTCTCTCTCCTCCTCTCTTTTTAAAATAAGATGCGGTTTTCTCGTGATGTATGTGTCGTCCACCATGAGATTTCATGTTTTCTGTTGGATTTCGAGACCCGATTCGAGGAGTGGATGAACCGTCTCGGGTACATGGTGGGCCCGGTATGGTACCCCGGGGCAAGAAGATCGAGTTGTAGACGATGAGCCTGGCAGGGGAAGACTACCTACCGGTGATGTCTGGCGCGGTGGATATCCGGAGGATACCGACCGTTGTCGTGAGATTTGATGATATGGGCCGATCCGGACTGACGGAACCCGACATATTGAGACTTGAGATTACATGTGTTGTGTCGATGCTTGACACGGATTTCCATGGATTTCACTGTTGAGATTTCAGATGCTTATACACACTTTACTATGATAACAGCTAAAGAGTTCTTATACATATATATCTGGATTTCAGGATTTGTTACTTTACATTCATGGTGCATGCATTTCATTTCATATGACATAGTATTATATGAGGCACTGACACGAACACGGAGTATCTGCACTTACACGTAGTATTACCCTGGTATTACTAGATATTTGGGATATAGTAGTGTATTATTATGACCTAGGATAGCGTCGTGCATTCGATTTCTTTTCGTAGATGTCTTCTACTCACGAGTTGGCAACTCACCCCCGTTGTGCCAAATTTTATTACAGGTTCGATGTACAGGTTTCCCTGGCAGCTTGCTGGCACATCTATTCTTTCAGGGTGATTTGTACGGTAGGTTGGTTCACTTGTATCCGAACCACTATTGTACTTTTATTCTTTCATTTGTATCTAGTAAGCTCCATCAACCATATTTGTATTACTTGATAAGTTTATTGGACCAGTCTTTTATTTCAACCTTAGAGTCGCGCATGTATTATTCTGATATGGTGGTTTTGTTTTCTTTTGAGTTTTGAGCCTCGCCTTTTGGCGTTGTATATTATTGTGCTTGTTGTGGTTGTTTCCGCCTGTTAGCGTTGATGCTAGCTCCCGTTTGGGGATGCTTTTTATTGTTTATGTATATTATACTTGTGGTACCCGTTTGGAGGCCTGTTTTTATAGAGGAGGCTCTGCCGAAATTTTTGAGAAAATTTGCTGATTCTTTTAAATTTGTTTTCTTTTTCCTCTTCTTCTTCTTCTTCTATGGTTTAGATTTCTGTGCTTCGGCTTACTTAGGTTACGTGGCACCTCTAGACCCTTCGTAATCTAAGTGCCGGTCACGTTCCGTACTTTCGGGTCGTGACAGCCGGCCACTTCAAGGGTGGGCTGTCCCATATTTTTGGTGTGGGGATTTTGTATCTCATTTGCTTGAAAAATGAGATAGCCATAAAAAAATATTCACTTCATATCATTTCTTCCACCAAAAGGCAACTTCCTACAAAACCCCATGAGATATAGAGTTCCACACTTATTCTACAACAAATTTTGGGCACGTCGACTCGCCAACTTCGTGCCCGAGTTGCCTCGGTCCAGAGGTGGGAGCCCGTAAAAGAAGCCGGCGACGTGGTGCCCTTCCGGCGAGGAGGTGGAGACCGGACATTCCGCGGGAGATCGGGACGACGACGAGAAGACCGAAGGACACGGATCGCTCGGTATATCTCTCTACCCGTTCTTTAGTTAGCTAGAATTAGTTTAATGGCCCGATCCGGGAACTTTTGTGCGCGGTGGTGCCGGTTCAATGTTTAAAGTAAATCATCGCTTCCGCATTTTGGCCTCGGAAAGACGGCCGGGACGCCGCCGTGCACTTACACTGGTATCAGAGCTACGCCATTAACCTAGTCTAGCTTGGTCTAATGTGTTTACATCTTCGATCGAACAAAATTCCAAAACCCACGATTTCAATGCATCAGTTCTCTGTCGAAATTTTTTTGGCTCCAAATTTTTTTCAGTTTGTTGCAGAAAACTGTGCAGGGAATTCTAAGCGCTCTGTGAAAATTTGGTCGCGTGATCTCACCATATCACCACGGAACCGCGGCCAAACCCATGCTTGGGCCGCGGTTCCGCCGCCACTTTTACAGTTCAGTGAACCAAATTTTTACAGAGAGCTCCTGGGTTGAAAATAGGGTTCTTGGGATATTCTTTTTGGGCCCAGAATTTCTGTGAGTGCTACAGTAGTGCTTGGGGGCCCACTTAGGTAAATTTGATCGATCGAAAATTTTAAACACATTAGTTCACAGTATTTACATTATATTTGCAACCGTGAATGTCATTTGATCGGTAAATCCTGTCTAACTGCTATAGCCCGGTTAGACGGATTTGCGAACGTGACATTCACGTTGATGTTCTGTGTTGTACTGTGATGTTGCGGATTGGTCGTGGGGGATAGCCTGGATGCAATGCTAGTACAGTTTTGGTTGTATTATGTATATTTGTTATTGCGGGGCGAGCGTCCGACATGTGGACTGCCGTCTCTGCCTGTTTGTATTATTCTTTTGGGGCACGACCGGGTCGAGGTCGATGTACCTATTGTATGTATATTTTACTTTCTGTACTAGGATTTGTCATGACCCGAAGGTATGGAACGTGACTGGCACTTAGATTACGAGACGTCTAAAGGCGTACTGTAACCTCAGTCAGCCAAAGCCCAGAAGAATCTAAACCAAAATTAAAAGAGAGTGAAGGAAAAACCTTAAATGAAAACGGTTTTTAAATCAATTAAGTTGCATATAATCCCTAAAAAAAAACATCAAAGTTTCCCGAAAATTTCGGCAGAGTCTCCCCTGTATTTTCTATCCCCCAAAATGGGTACAACAAGATATATATAACCTGTAATCATAAATGGCATCCCCAAGCGGGAGCTAGCTCTTCGCCCAAGGCGGATCACAACCATATGCAATATATAAATAATATCAAGAAAAGAGCATAAAAGAAACGCAAAATATCAGAAAACACAATGCCGGCTCAAGTGAGCTCGACCCAAAAGAAACCACAAATATACAAATCTCTCAGTCTCATCACTAGGTCGCATATACAATATAAAGTGGTAGATGGAGAATACTAGATACAATGATAGAGCAAAAGAAATAAAATATGCTCGCAACCCACCTACGGACGATGTCGCGAGTCTGAGCAAAAGAAGCTGATGATAAGATAGCCCGCCGCTACAAGGGTGACGGGTCCGACCTGCAAGACACTGTGGCACAACGGGGGTGAGTTGCCAGCTCATGAGTAGAATATAACATCTAGTAAGGCAATCGTAAGAATGCACGCAATGCGTCACAACATGTATGTCCATATGTGATATAATACTTCTAGTATGCATGCACATGTATGCAATGTCATTACTAAATCTTTAAGTGTTTTAAATGCTCAGGGTATTGAATTCTTAACTTTAGAAAATGAATATCTGTATAATAGCTAAGTACCATCAAGAAATCATCTGAAAACCCGTGTCAAGCATCGACACCAAATATGAAATCATATCTGTCTCAATATCTCACTGTATCAATGTCTCAAATATCGGGATCCGTCAGTCCGGATCGGCCCATATCATCCAATCTCACGACAACGGTCGGTATCCTCCGGATATCCACCGTGCCAGACATCACCGGTAGGTAGTCTTCCCCTGGCAGGTTCATTGTCTACAACTCGATCTTCTTGCCCCGGGGTACCTTACCGGGCCCACCATGTACCCAAGACGGTTCATTCACTCCTTGAATCGGGTCTCGAAATCCAACAGAAAATATGAAAACTCATGGTGGACGACACATACATCACGAGAAAACCGCAACTTTGTTTTAAAAATGAAAAATATAAGCTTTTGTTAAATTCTTGCGGTTTTCCCAAAAAATTCCAGAAATCGCAGCAATACTGAAATCCTCAAGAAAATCATAATGTTCACATGTTATATATGATAAATGTCTATGATATCAATGTATACGATGTGAATTTTGGCTAGAAATCTATGTAAATATGATGATAATGGTATATGCAAGCTATGCAATTTCATATATATTGTATGAATGCAAGTGGCGATACTAAGTTAAACAGGTTCTATAGTGCACGTAGCATGGCAATTACCAAAGGCGTGTGTGTCACATGAATAGTGCGCGTGCAGCAGATGCCAATGGTAATGGTGTTCGTGTCCTACGAAGTGTTATCGCATATGTGTATATGAATGTTATATGAATGTCCATGCAATATAGTATACGGTTAGCTGTGAGGGTATGCAATGCAATAAAGGGGTAAGCTATCTAGCAATACAAGTCTTGCAAGAAATAGGGTAATCCTAACTTGGGGGCGCCTCGCGCCATCCAGACGATTCCCCCATAGATGAATACATCTACTCATCTGAAATCCCCGCTAATCCGATCCGACCACCGCCTTGCCTTTACGCGCCGTGTCCGATGTTTCCCCGATCGATCCTATATTTGCACAACACCAAGCATAAGATTACATATCCTAAAATGATGCAAGTCACAATATACAAATACCGACGCTCTCGAATTAAACATAACGTGCACTCGGTGCGCGGGAAAACTTACGAAAATCGCTAAATCTTAACTAGAATCGTCTTTTCGGGGAAATCGACAAAACTAAAACCCGACTAGACAAAACCCTGCATTCACACACTCTAATAGGCGTATAAGAAGCTAATTATATCGCTAATATAACGCAATTTGATCACATTCTAATTTACATAAAAATCTAGCAAGCAATTGCATACCGATTCGATGCAAATATCGTAATTTTATCGATCTAGCGAGCGCAACATCGCACAATTTACCACTCTAACCAATTAGATAACCAAACCCTAACTTAACTCCATCAACCATGCTGCAAACCCTAATTTGAAATCAAATCCCTCTCTTGATTTTCATGAACAAGTAATTACAACTAAATTAATACTTCAAATTTCAATTTTTGCACATTTAAACTACAAGTTAACAAACTAGTTTAGAAATTTAACCTTACAAGTTGAACCCTAGTTTGCTCAAGCCACCAAAGAAGACTCCTTTCTTCAAGTTTTGAACTAAATTTGGTTGAGGAGAGAGTGGATTAGGGTTTTGTTTTGAATTGGAGAAGAAAATGGTGAATTTTTATGGATTTTTCTTGATTTTTCATGATTTTTGAAGCAAGAATTGAGGTGAAAAGAGGGGGAGCTGCTGCTATTTTTCGGCCAGAGGTGAAGAGGAGGAGGGTGTGGGGGTTGTGTAGAGGTTTCTAAGTCAAAAAACCCTTTATGCTTCCATTTAATGCCTTTCACATCAAGTTTTTACAAAAAAAACACATTTACATCATTTTTTTCATAAATTTCAAACTCTAAAACTAAAATCTTATAAACTTATGATACAATTTATTAACACTCTATTTTAGTTTATAAAGATTCCTAATTATGAAATTTACCTAATTAAATTTGTATTTATCACTAATTTAATGTATTTTTAAAAGCTTAAAATAATAAAAAAATAATTAATTACGAATTTTTTTTTATTTAACTAGAAAATTATAAGTGACATTTTAGTGACAAAATTATAGTAATATCTTATCTAAATTTTGTATAATTAGGTCTATAATGAAAAATACCTATTTTGACTTTTTACGGAAAAAGCCGAAAAATTAGCCGATTACCGAAAAACTGCCTAAACGATTTTCGAAGGGTTACAATCTTCCCCCCTTAAAGAAATTCGGTCCCCGAATTTAGAATTTAATTAAGCGTACCTTCAAAAAGATGAGGATATCTCTTCCTCATCTCGACCTCGGTCTCCCAGGTGACCTCCTCGCTGTTCGGGCCATGCCAAAGGACCTTGACGGACGGTATAGCCTTCGACCTCAATTTCTTCACCTGCCGATCCAGAATGACCACCGACTGCTCAGTGAAAGAAAGATCACGCTCTAGCTGGATCGTCTGGTGCTGAATCGCCTGGGAAGGATCATGAAGGTACTTGCGGAGCATCAAGACATGGAATACGGGGTGAACATCGGGGAAACTGGGCGGAAGAGCTAACCGATAAGCGACTGGACCAACACGCTCTAGGATCTCGAAAGGACCAACATATCTGGGACTCAGCTTCCCTTTTTGCCCAAATCTCATCACACCTTTCATCGGAGAGACCTTCAGGAAAACATGATCGCCAACAGCGAACTCGAGTCGGCGACGGCGCCTGCCAGCATTTGATTTCTGCCTGCTCTGTGCCGCTCTCATCCTGTCCCGAATCAGCTGTATCTTCTCGGTCATCTCCTGTACGATCTGCGGCCCCAAAATACTGCTCTCCCTGAGCTCTGTCCAACATACAGGCGATCGACATCTCCTCCCATATAAAGCCTCGAAAGGTGCCATCTGAATCGTCTCCTGGAAGCTATTATTGTAGGAAAACTCGATCAAAGGCAAATGACGATCCCAGCTACCACCGAAATCTAAAACACAAGCTCTGAGCATGTCCTCAAGAGTCTGAATAGTACGCTCCGACGGACCGTCAGTCTGAGGATGAAAGGCTGTGCTAAAACTCAATCCGGTGCCCAATGCTTCCTGGAGTTTCTGCCACAATCGGCTGGTAAACTGGGTGCCCCGGTCGGACACGATGCAAGTCGGAACACCATGCAGTCGCACTATCTCATCAATATAAACCTGGGCGCACAGAGAAAATCCAAAAGTGGTCTTCACTGGCAGGAAGTGAGCCGCTTTCGTCAGTCGATCCACAATCACCCAAATAGAGTCATACCCTCGACTGGTCCTGGGTAGACCCACAATGAAGTCCATGGAGACCTGCTCCCACTTCAACTCAGGGATGGGCAAATGATGTAACTCGCCGGCTGGCCTCTGGTGCTCGGCCTTGACTTGCTGACAAGTCAGGCATCTCGACACAAAGTCTGTAACATCCTTCTTCATCCCGTCCCACCAGTAAACCTCTCTCAAATCACGGTACATCTTGGTGGAACCTGGATGCACACTGTATACTGATCTATGTGCCTCCTCGAGAATATCACACCTTAGTCCCTCTGAATCTGGCACGCACAGTCGAGTCCCAAATCGAAGTATCCCCTGATCATCAATCATGAACTCAGAAACTCTGCCCTACCGAATCTGCTCAATAATCTCTAAAATACGGGCATCGCCGGACTGTGCCTCGCGGATACGGTCAAGTAACTGTGGGCTTGCTCTGAAATGGGCCAGCTGTCCCCCTATAGGAGTAAACTCGAACTGCACTCTGCTGTCACATAAAACCTGCCAATCCGCCGTCGACTGCATTTGTACTGCGCTCAAACAAGATAAGCTACCTCCGGGCCTCCTACTCAAAGCAACTGCCACCACATTCGCCTTGCCCGGATGGTATAGAATCTCGCAGTCATAATCCTTCACCAATTCCATCCAACGGAGTTGTCTCAGGTTCAGATCTCGCTGTTGGAAGATATACTTCAAACTCTTATGGTCAGTGAATATCTGGCACGACTCACCATATAGGTAATGTCTCCAGATCTTAAGTGCAAATACCACTACAGCTATCTCTAAATCAGGGGTGGGGTAGTTCTGCTCATGTTTCCTCAGCTGCCGAGAAGCATACGCGATAACTCTGTCGTGCTGCATCAATACACAGCCCAGCCCCACTCGAGAAGCATCACAATATACCACGAACCCGCCTGATCCTGAAGGCAATGCTAACACTGGTGCAGTAGTCAGACGAGTCTTCAATTGCTGGAAACTATCCTCACATGCCTGGGTCCAATCAAAAGGAACCCCCTTCTGGGTCAACCCGGTCAACGGTGTAGCAATGCGGGAGAAATCCTGGACAAAACGTCGATAATAGCCGGCCGGACCTAGAAAACTGCGAACCTCTGTAACTGATACCGGTCTAGGCCAACGCTGAACTGCCTCGATCTTCTTCGGGTCCACACAAATACCATTTCTCGTCACCACATGACCCAAGAAGTCGACACTGTCTAACCAGAATGCGCATTTGGAGAATTTGGCGAACAGCTGATGCTCCCTCAAAGTCTGTAATGTGATACGTAAGTGCTACTCATGCTCCTCCCGGCTCCGAGAATAAACCAAGATGTCGTCAATGAACACAATGATGAACTGATCGAGATACGGCCTAAATACACGGTTCATCAAGTCCATAAATGCTGCCGGGGCATTGGTGAGCCCGAACGACATCACCAAGAACTCATAATGACCATAACGAGTACGGAAAGCGGTCTTCGGAATATCCTTCTTCCGAACCCGCAACTGGTGATAACCTGACCGTAAATCAACCTTCGAGAAAAACCCTGCACCCTGGAGCTGATCGAATAAGTCATCAATGCGGGATAGGGGATATCTGTTCCACACAGTAACCCGGTTCAGCTGACGATAATCAATGCATAAGCGCATACTTCCGTCCTTCTTCTTAACAAACAAGACGGGAGCACCCCAAGGTGACACACTCGGTCGGATAAGCGCTTTGTCCAGCAAGTCCTGTAACTGATCCTTTAGCTCTCTCAGCTCCGCCGGGGCCATCCGATAAGGCGGTATAGAGATAGGCCCCGTGCCGGGGATCAAGTCAATACAGAACTCAATCTCGCGCTCTGGTAGCAGACCAGGCAGTTCGTCAGCGAATACATCAGGAAACTCTCTCACAACAGGGACCTGGTCCAACGGAACCTCTGTGGAGCTAGTATCACAAATATAGGCTAAGAATCCCTGACACCCTTTTCTTAAGAGCTGACCAGCGCAAAGAGAAGAAATCAAGCTGGGAAGGGTAGCGCTATGATCTCCCTGAATAATAAGAACCGGCTCACCAGGGAAACTGAATTTGACTGCTTTCTCATGGCAGTCCACGGATGCATAACAGGTGGCTAGCCAGTCCATACCAAGAAGAACGTCAAAGTCTAGCATATCGAGGAGAATCAAATCAACTGAAGAATCTCTCTCCCCGATACGAACGAAACACGATCGGTACACAAAACGGGCAACAAAAGACTCGCCTACCGGTGTAATAACGACAAGCGACTGATCTAACGGAGAAGACACTCGGCCCAACCTCGGTGCAAAATACGTGGATACATAGGAATGTGTGGAGCCTGGATCAAATAATACCCGTGCATCAAAAGAACATACTGGCTGAGTACCTGTCACGACGGCATTGGATGCCTGTGCATCCTGAGGAGTCAATGTGAACACTCGGGCCTGTCCACCACTAATAGCTGGCTGTCCTCTGCCTCTACCTCGGCCTCTGCCTCTACTTCTGTCGCCTCGTCCTCTCTAAACCGGACCGCCACGCCCACGACCTCTAGAAGCATCTGGCTGGCGTGGAGCATCATCAGGAGTAGGAAGTAGAGCTCTCTGAGGAGGTGGTGAGGGTGGTAAGGTCACATGCGGAACTGTCGCCGCGCCCTGCGTCCCATGGTACAGTCTCTGACACGGAGGTACTGACTCCCACACCGAAAACATCCTGGAGACGACTGCTTGGTCTGTGGATATGAACCAAATAACTGACCTCGTCTCAATCCTCTGCCTCCACCATCTCCCGGAAATAATCTATCACGGTGTTTACCCATCTGCCGCTGAGCTGGCGTATCAGTACGGATTCTCTTCGGCCCAGAAACGACCGGAGTCTCAGAAATACGCTCCTCCAAAAGTAAGGCTGCATCCATCGCGGCTGCGTATGTGTCAAAGTACTGGGTGCCGATGGCAAGGAATAGCTGTGTATCAAGCCCTCGCACAAACCTCTTTATTCTCTTCTCTTCTGTGTCTACTAGGTACGGAGCATATCGAGACAACTGGGTAAACTGTATATCATACTCCGACACTGTCATCGCAGGAGTCTTGCGCAAAGACTCAAAACTACGGGCTCGAGCATCTTGGACACTCTCCGGAAGAAAACGGGCAAGAAATGCAGTTGTAAACTCATCCCAGGTCATAGAAGGTAGACCTGCAGCTCGGCCTCTCTCTACTGAATCGTACCATGTCTGGGCAAGACCCTCCAGACGAAAACTCGCAAACTCCACCAATCTATCATCAGAACACCTCAACGAACGGCAAATCCGAGCCATCCTATCAAGAAATGCCTGTGGGTCCTCTGTTGCATCTGTACCGGTAAAAGATGGAGGTCTCAATCTCATGAACTCCTGTAGTGAAATAGGGATAGTCTCCGTAGTAGCAGCAGGAGTGACCATCTGTGCAGCAGGTACGATCGTGGTCTGTGCGGTGGAAGGAATGTCCTCGGATCTCTGTGCCCGACTGGACTTAACTAAAGATCCCATCATCTGTCGCAACTCTTGCATGCCGGCCTCTAATCTGGCAATACGGTCTGGATAAGGCAGATCAGTATGACCCTGAGGGGTAGGCGTATCCTCCCGCTCGATCCTCGCCTCAGACGAGCCCGCTCGAATCTCATCCCTAGCGGCAGCCCGCTGAGCTCTCGTAGTCTTCGGCGGCATCGAAGCTGGAATAAGAAACAGGACTGATAAGAACATTGCAATTGAATCAAGGAATGCAAGGAATCGAGAAAGGAAATACAAGCAATTATGTGTTAAGGTCACTTAGGCGGAGTACCGTATCGTAAGTATGCCGCGGATCATACCCACGCTACGCCACTCTGCTTAAGTCACCTACTCCATCTACCAAGGTCGTCCTACACTCAGAAAGGTAAAACCTACGCTCTGATACCAATTTTGTCACGACCCGAAGGTACGGAACGTGACTGGCACTTAGATTACGAGACGTCTAAAGGCGTACTGTAACCTAAGTCAGCCAAAGCCCAGAAGAATCTAAACCAAAATTAAAAGAGAGTGAAGGAAAAACCTTAAATGAAAACGGTTTTTAAATCAATTAAGTTGCATAGAATCCCTAAAAAAACATCAAATTTCCCGAAAATTTCGGCAGAGTCTCCCCTGTATTTTCTATCCCCCAAAATGGGTACAACAAGATATATATAACCTGTAATCATAAATGGCATCCCCAAGAAGGAGCTAGCTCTTCGCCCAAGGCGGATCACAACCACATGCAATATATAAATAATATCAAGAAAAGAGCATAAAAGAAACGCAAAATATCAGAAAACACAACGCCGGCTCAAGTGAGCTCGACCCAAAAGAAACCACAAATATACAAATCTCTCAGTCTCATCACTAGGTCGCATATACAATATAAAGTGGTAGATGGAGAATACTAGATACAATGATAGAGCAAAAGAAATAAAATATGCTCGCAACCCACCTACGGGCGAAGTCGCGAGTCTGAGCAAAAGAAGCTGATGATAAGATAGCCCGCCGCTACAAGGGTGACGGGTCCGACCTGCAAGACACTGTGGCACAACGGGGGTGAGTTGCCAGCTCGTGAGTAGAATATAACATCTAGTAAGGCAATCGTAAGAATGCACGCAATGCGTCACAACATGTATGTCCATATGTGATATAATACTTCTAGTATGCATGCACATGTATGCAATGTCATTACTAAATCTTTAAGTTTTTAAATGCTAAGGGTATTGAATTCTTAACTTTAGAAATTGAATATTTGTATAATAGCTAAGTACCATCAAGAAATCATCTGAAAACCCGTGTCAAGCATCGACACCAAATATGAAATCATATCTGTCTCAATATCTCACTGTATCAATGTCTCAAATATAGGGCTCCGTCAGTCCGGATCGGCCCATATCATCCAATCTCACGACAACGGTCGGTATCCTCCGGATATCCGCCGCACCAGACATCAACGGTAGGTAGTCTTCCCCTGCCAGGCTCATCGTCTACAACTCGATCTTCTTGCCCCGGGGTACCATATCGGGCCCACCATGTACCCGAGACGGTTCATCCACTCCTCAAATCGGGTCTCGAAATCTAACAGAAAACATGAAAACTCATGGTGGACGACACATACTTCACGAGAAAACCGCAACTTTGTTTTAAAAATGATAAATATAAGTTTTTGTTAAATTCTTGCGGTTTTCCCAAAAAAAATCCAGAAATCGCAGCAATACTGAAATCCTCAAGAAAATCATAATGTTCACATGTTATATATGATAAATGTCTATGATATCAATGTATACGATGTGAATTTTGGCTAGAAATTTATGTAAATATGATGATAATGGTATATGCAAGCTATGCAATTTCATATATATTGTATGAATGCAAGTGGCGATACTAAGTTAAACAGGTTCTATAGTACACGTGGCATGACAATTACCAAAGGTGTGTGTGTCACATGAATAGTGCGCGTGCAGCAGATGCCAATGGTAATGGTGTTTGTGTCCTACGAAGTGTTATCGCATATGTGTATATGAATGTTATATGAATGTCCATGCAATCTAGTATACGGTTAGCTGTGAGGGTATGCTATGCAATAAAGGGGTAAGCTATCTAGCAATACAAGTCTTGCAAGAAATAGGGTAATCCTAACTAGGGGGCGCCTCGCGCCATCCAGACGATTCCCCTATAGATGAATACATCTACTCACCTGAAATCCCCGCTAATCCGATCCGACCACCGCCTTGCCTTTACGCGCCGTGTCCGATGTTTCCCCGATCGATCCTATATTTGCACAACACGAAGCATAAGATTACATATCCTAAAACGATGCAAGTCACAATATACAAATACCGACACTCTCGAATTAAACATAACATGCACTCGGTGCGTGGGAAAACACACGAAAATCGCTAAATTTTAAGTAGAATCGTCTTTTCGGGGAAATCGTCAAAACTAAAACCCGACTAGACGAAACAATGCATTCACGCACTCTAATAGGCGTATAAGAAGCTAATTATATTGCTAATATAACGCAATTTGATCACATTCTAATTTACACAAAAATCTAGCAAGCAATTGCATACCGATTCGATGTAAATATCGCAATTTTATCGATCTAGCGAGCGCAACATCGCACAATTTACCACTCTAACCAATTAGATAACCAAACCCTAACTTAACTCCATCAACCATGCTACAAACCCTAATTTGAAATCAAATCCCTCTCTTGATTTTCATGAACAAGTAATTACAACTAAATTAATACTTCAAATTTCAATTTTTGCACATTTAAACTACAAGTTAACAAACTAGTTTAGAAATTTCACCTTACAAGTTGAACCCTAGTTTGCTCAAGCCACCAAAGAAGCCTCCTTTCTTCAAGTTTTGAACTAAATTTGGTTGAGGAGAGAGTGGATTAGGGTTTTGTTTTGAATTGGAGAAGTAAATGGTGAATTTTTATGGATTTTTCTTGATTTTTCATGATTTTTGAAGCAAGAATTGAGGTGAAAAGAGGGGGAGCTGCTGCTATTTTTCGGCCAGAGGTGAAGAGGAGGAGGGTGTGGGGGTTGTGTAGAGGTTTCTAGGTCAAAAAACCCTTTATGCTTCCATTTAATGCCTTTCACATCAAGTTTTTACAAAAAAAACCCATTTACATCATTTTTTTCATAAATTTCAAACCCTAAAACTAAAATCTTATAAACTTATGATACAATTTATTAACACTCTATTTTAGTTTATAAAGATTCCTAATTATGAAATTTACCTAATTAAATTTGTATTTATCACTAATTTAATGTATTTTTAAAAGCTTAAAATAATAAAAAAATAATTAATTACGAAATTTTTTTTATTTAACTAGAAAATTATAAGTGACATTTTAGTGACAAAATTATAGTAATATCTTATCTAAATTTTGTATAATTAGGTCTACAATGAAAAATACCTATTTTGACTTTTTACGGAAAATGCTGAAAAATTAGCCGATTACCGAAAAACTGCCTAAACGATTTTCGAAGGGTTACAGGATTACCCCACGGAGGGGTGCACGGATAGCCGGGTTCTAGAGGGCAACGAGCCCGCATCTCATGGCATTGAGACTGAGGGGGCTTCACTTTAGAATTGGCAGGCTATTCGTCGCACTCGTAGGGGGTACAGGTTGACCCAGCAGGGGTGCCCAAGTTACCGGATTCAGTGAAGTGCTGGGTGGTCCATTCACGTTGCTGAAGGGGGCTGCCTCGCTTCAGGTTTTGGTGGGTAACTTGCCGCACCCGTAGGGGTCTAGGATTTCATTGCACAGGCTATCCACACGACCAGGGGAACGTCGGGTTTCAGTAGCGGCTCTGTGAAACCCGGGGATCCCAGATATCTGTGTTGTTCTGTGATGCTTATTATATTTCTGTGATGTTGCATTTTATCACGCCATGAGCGAAATATTATATATTGATATATATATACTAGTAGATGTTGTATATGTTTTGCATCCGCGCTAGTCCAGTCCCCGCTCTGTCGTTAGTTAACTAACCTAACGGGTAATGACGGGACCCAGTGGCGAATGCAGATGGCATATACGTACGTCATTATTTTCGTTCTTTATTGGTGTGAACAATTGATGGGACTGCGTTGATTCGGATCAATGCAAGTTAAACAGACCTATTCTGATGTTGTTGGAACATTTTTCAAAAAGCTGTTATTGTAAGGGCGTTCTCTTTTGTTTTGCACAATGATATTCGGTTATGAATATCCAGCACCTCAGTCGACGAGGCAAGGGCCGAGATCCCTTCACCGGGAGTGACCCCTTGGACAGAAGTTTGCGTCAGGGCAATAACTTCTCTATAGTCGTTTACTTTTTCTTTGCACAGTGGTATTCGGTTATGAATATCCAGCACCTCAGTCAACAAGGCAAGGGCCGAGATCCCTTCACCGGGAGTGACCCCTTGGACAAAAGTTTGCGTCAGGGCAATAATTTCACTATAGTCGTTTACTTTTGCTTTGCATCGTGGTATTCAGTTGGAATATCTTGCACCTCATTCTACGGGGAAAGAGACGAGATCCCTTCACCGGGAGTGACCTCTTTAGCAAAGGTTTTCGCCACTATATTTTTATAAAGCTATCCAGTTCCTTCAACGATATCAAGTTCATTACGTTAATGGTTTTCGCCAGAAACCATTCGTAGCCCTCCATCATTTCAGTTAAATATTCGGTAGTATTCAAGCTATGTATTTTGACCTCACTCCAAGGCATAGTGATTGGTAGCTGCCGGATATTTATCTGTTGCATAGATAGAATGCGTTGGTTTGGGACAGTCGTACTACTATTTTGGCCTACGTCAAGGGTATGTACGGGTGGGTTCAAATTAACCTGGATAATGATTGGTAGAACTTGACATGTGACTTATGACATTTTGACCTCACGCCAAGGTCATAAGAGCATGGGGTAAAAATCACATCGGGAGTTTCTAAAGAAACTGAAACTTTCCAGATATGCGCATACCTTCTGGAGTGTGATAACGTGAGCGAAGTCCGTCACATTATTATGCGATGATAGTTGGATCCCGATTCCCACTGATGAGTTGGTTTACTCCTCGGGTGATCCCGACTAGTTCTTCTTTCTGGTTTGGGGAAGAATTTGACGTTACAGTGGGAGGTTTCCTGATTATTTTAATTGGTAACCATTCTGATCTAGGTTAGAGTGCACCCTAAGTGTTTCTTTTCTCTCTCTCTTTGGCAGCGACCATTGACCCGACCCTAGACTATGACTCAGTGACCAAATTAACCGAACCTTCTTAAACACTGGCTTTTGGATTGTCAGAGTTGCAAACTTCATTGCCACTCCTACTTTTACCCTTTTCTCCAGGACACCCCGTGTTACTACGAACGTCCACTTCCATTGGACAAAACCATCATATGGTTATATACGAACTCGAAGGAATTTATTCGAGGATGGTTTCCGGTTCTGGAGAAAACGGATAGGATTATTCAGTTGTCTTTTCCTTTTACCTTCTCTCAGGTTGTGAGTGCCCCTTAGATTAGAGGATAGTACACCTATTACGCAAATTGGATAGTCTTCTTCCAAACCATAGGCAGGTGCCGACCGGTAGGGAATGAAGAAAACCAATTAGCCTAACGATGGTGTACAGAAGGTATTATGTAAAGACAAAGAAAGAGATTAGAAGGAGGGCAAAGTAAATTGCGACTGCCATTCACGACCAAACTAAGTATTTCATTACCACTCCCACTTCACCTTTGTATTTCTCCAGGACACTCTGTATCACTACGAAGATCCACAGTTTATTGGATACTCCATCGTATGGTTATATACGAACTCGAAAGGAACTTGTTCCAGTTCGGGGATGGATTCTGGTTCGGGAGAAATAGGAATAAGGTTTATTCGGTTGTCTTTTATCCTCACCTTCTCTCGCATTGCGAGTGCTCCTAGGATTAGGACAGTACATCCATTATGCTTATTGGATAGTCTTCTTCCAAACCATAGGCTGGTGCCGAACGGTAGGGAAGGAAGAAAACCATTTCGCCTAAAGGGGTGTGCAGAATGTAATGACTAAAGACATATGAAGGGATTTGGAGAGATGGCATAGAAATATACGGTTACAGTTGTGAATCTGAATAATGGAAGAGGCATTACTGGGAATACCCGGATACCCCGTTGAAACATTTCAATGTTTCAGTTTCACTGTGTACTGTTAAAAGAAAACTGATTTCCCAATTAGACACTTGCTCCAGGGTATGTATTTGCCAGGTATGATTCTCACATCTGTATGGTTTTACAGATGATGAGTGGGAGTAAGTTATTGGGAATTAGGTGATCATCCTCATTATATCGGAATTCGATGTAATTGGTGATATTTGAGAAAGTCACCTGCGTTGTTTGCCGGACGGCAAATATTTGGTTTTGAATATCCGTTGCTATGCACCAATTTCAAATTGATATATCTGTACGTCTATTTTTATAGAGTGAGATATACCTTTTTGAAATTATGTCTATGATATTTACCTATATCAGTGGATGGTTAGGTAAGGAGCATTAAACAGCGGTGTAATTCTTCTTAACCATATGTACAGCTTTCAACCTACGACACACAGGGAATGAGTTATTAGACTCAAGGGACTTATACAGAGGATTGTATATTGTCCAGTGTCCATTAGGATAGAGGGGTTGGTCCTCGTACTATATTCGATTTACTTATGACTTCTCTAGTTTTTAGACAAGTGTTTTGTAGAAATGCAAGGTCCGAATTTTGAGAAGTTATAGGTATATGAATAAAGTAGAGAACCAGGCATTGCAAGTATCGGGATTCTTCAAGGTGATCGAAGATGTAGATACTTGTGTAGGGTATTCAGTTGATAGTAATGTTTAAGAGAACTTGATTCTCTTTCAAGTTGCTCATAATTGGAAGCATTCCTAAGTTGAGTAACGTTGATCGGCCTCCTTCCATTTTGTTGACATGCACTGGAGACAGCTGCATGGTTTGAATCTGGTTCAATTAAATCAGTGCCTCTGGTTCTATATTGGATATAGAACAGTTCATATCTTTACGATGTTAAGGTACGGGGAGTTGTCCGGCTTATGCTTAAAACCAGACTCTGGATAACTCAAGGCATGTTTCTGTAATGGCTGTTTGTGGGTTGACCCAGGCTATGACGAGGGTTGATTTTCTAGCATCTGGAAGATCAATAGTAATATTGTTCTAGACTCGCCATAGTTTTAATAAAAATGGATTTTTTCAGAAAACAGTAGTGGGAGTATGGTAGAACTGGAAGTGATTCCAGAACCGCAAACGATTACAGAAAATTTGATAAGAACCTAAAGATTCAATCTGGTTTGACATTCTATTGGCCACTCCGCAGATATAGTGGGTAACCTCAGGCACTCAAGAGGTACTTCGGTATGCTCAAGGACGATAGCAGGGAGGTTCTTGTTTACCCAGACTTTCCATTGCTGTTGTTCCAGACTATGAGACCCGGCAGGAGGATGAGTATAGCGTCGTTCTGAACTGGCTTCAGAAGTGTACGTCTATATAACTCTGCCAGAGGGTTGTCGTAGTCAGTGGGAGCAGCGGAAGCATTGGTGGACAAGTAGCTTATGTCTATTTATAGACTAAAGTAGATATAGCGGAGATAGATCATCTATTTCTGATGTGACAGTCATAGGTTTGACTTCATCAGAATAGGGGATGGATCTGTTAAGATAGTAGTAGGGTGTGATGTCCTGGTATTTGGATGACATACACAAAGTAGGAAGTGATGTTCCTATACTACGATCGGTTATTCTTTGGTTGTCACACAGTAGTTTCTCCACATAAGGATATAGATATTATATCGGACATTCTGGTTACTAGATCTAAGGTTTTAAATCTAGATTTGGGTAGTTTCCCAATCTGGGTACTTAGACAGCATTCTATGAGTATTTAGAATGGACGACTCCATGCACGGTAGTGTACCAGAAGATGATGGAGTCACCCTCTCTAAAGGTGTCTTACAGACTAAAGGGGAGAGGGATGTGCATGATTGGCAGATCACTTGCTTAGGCAATTGAGTCAATCATGAGATGTCAAGTACCACACCAGATGTTGTTTTTGCAGTAGATGCAAAAAGTTGATATTAATCCAATCCTGGAGAAACAATCGGAAGCAGCATTAGAACATAAGTGGTTGTTCTAGGGATATGATAACTACGGTCTCGTTCAGGAGACAGTTATCATTCCAGGCTTCCAAGGTGACCTGGACGACAGGGTGGCCATCAGAGTTATAGTTTTCCCTCTGACGAGGGGCAGTATTTTGGACAGGTGGTCCAGGTGGATACTGAGGGAAGGGTGGCGCAGTATACTGATTAATTTCAGTTGTCGATACAGTCTAAGAAGTTTAGATTTGGAGTTCATTTATTAACTAGGTCCCATCAGACATCCAGACACATTCTAAGACAGGTATTGCTCATTTCGGGAGATAGGTTTCTCCGCGAACTTGAGATATAGAGAGACATAGAAAGAAACATCAATGCGGATCCACTCACTGAGGCTATTCCTCGAACGCAATAGTTTCACAAACGGGTTTTGTGAGACTGACTAGTAGAGGAGTTGGGTGTTTGGTATCACACGGGCTGTGAGTATGCGACATCGCAATAATTAGCCTTGAGTGCAAGTGGGAGATTGTTGGAGATAGTGCCCTCAGAGTCAATTATTGGATCACAGGCACGTGATTGCAATGATTGAGGGAGGACCTATTCCGGTAGGACAGTCTTATTCAAGATGATAGTATGCTATCTGGTTTATCTTTATCATCGTGTACTGCTTTAGGTGACCTGACAAGTCGCTATTGCACGTTGATAGAGCCTCTAGGATTCTTGCTTGACTGCCAGCAGTATGAGGGCGATCATATACGTGGGAACTGGTAGTCTATAAGCACATCCTTAAAAGGTCCCTAGTCGTAGGAGTTTCGAGGGCATCGATACTCCAGAGTAGACTAGTGTATACAGTCGAGACCCCGACGAGGGGCGGTGGCCGGTCTCACAAGCCACTGGTGTCAGTTGGTTCACCTAAAATGTATACAGGTGCTCATTGGGTTATGAGTACACCGGACAGGACTCGCCGGGAACATGCTAGTTGGTCTTATACCTGACGTCAGATAGCAGTTCCCTGGTGACATGTGTACAGGTTAGTTCATTGACCTGAGATCGTCATTTGTCTCGTGTGAGTTCCCACTGTACTTTGATTACTACCCTACCATGGTCAAAGGAGACGTGCAAACAGGTTTTAGTTGGGTACAGTCCCGAGCCACATGAAGACAGTGAGCGGATCTGCAGGGGTTCGTCTCTCCCGGTATTGGGGGTGAGGTCGCGCTGTGTCTAGGAGAGCCCTTACATGAAGTCCTTGGCCAAGGCAGGAGGTTTACTGGTAGGTATTCCAGTAGTATCTCAGGGTGTTCTGGGCTACATTCCGACACGACTTGTACCGCTTTTGGGGGTCTGACTTTTACCAACCCCCTAGGCCCGCCATGCGATGCTCATAGACGAACGGACCGGACTGTACGGATATTGTCACTGACAGGCTCAGTAGGGTGTCAGGATGAGTTCGCTCATCGACGTCCCTTTTGGTCAATAACTGGTAGCCCATTACGTATGGCTAATACCTCTGACGTGCTAGCGGTTAAATCCACAATCAAGGTGTTGACGAGTCTTTAGAGTCCCCCACAGACAGTTGCTCAAGTTTCAGGAGAAACGCTGTAGAGGCCGTATGGAGATATGGCAGGGTTCGATCAGATACGTGCGGTATTGCACGGATCGTAATCGGACGGATTTTACTAGCGGGCTTTGGTTTAAGCCGGATCCTAGTATTAGACAGTGTAGATTTTGTCTCTTTGCATTTGTATTCGGTCGGAATACAAATGCGGTTATGTATATACAGTCGCGGGGTTTTCCTGTAATTTATTACGGGATCATTTTTCTGAAGTTTCCAGTTTGCTTTCCGTTTCGGCCATTTTTCTTTGTATCTTTCATTGGCCGAAAAATGGTGGAGGAGGGCTTATTTGCATTTGTGCAAATAAGCATTTTGGAGGGTTGTCTTTGCATATTATTGCATCATGATGGTGCACTTTCATTGACTCCATGACTTCATGATTGCTTGACTTTGTGGTGAGATGATTGGTTGATAGAGTGTTTGTTTTAGTTTGTGATCATGTTTCATTATAACCTTTTCCTCTCTCTTGCATTATGGGTGGCTCTCTCATTTTTGATACATCTACTCTCTCTCACTCCCTTGACCTTGTAATGGCCGGCCACTTCAAGGGTGGGTTGTCCCATATTTTTGGTGTGAGGATTTTGTATCTCATTTGCTTGAAAAATGAGATAGCCATAAAAAAATATTCACTTCATATCATTTCCTCCACCAAAAGGCAACTTCCTACAAAATCCCATGAGACATAGAGTTCCACACTTATTCTACAACAAATCTTGGGCACGTCGACTCGCCAACTTCATGCCCGAGTTGTTTCGGTCCAGAGGTGGGAGCCCGTAAAAGAAGCCGCCGACCTGGTGCCCTTCCGGCGAGGAGGTGGAGACCGGACATTCCGCGGGAGATCGGGACGACGACGAGAAGACCAAAGGACACGGATCGCTCGGTATCTCTCTCTACCCGTTCTTTAGTTAGCTAGAATTAGTTTAATGGCCCGATCCGGGAACTTTTGTGCGCGGTGGTGCCGGTTCAATGTTTAAAGTAAATCATCGCTTCCGCATTTTGGCCTCGGAAAGACGGCCGAGGCACCGCCGTGCACTTACAACATCGGTATGACTTATCAAGCTACTGGGGTCTGACGTTTACCACCCCTAGGAGAGATATGCGACATATCAAACGAACAGACCGGACTGTGCGGTAAGTGTTACTGATTGGATTCGCAGGAGTATGAGCAGGCTTGCTCGTTGATCTTCTGATCGCTCAATACCGGGGTGGCCGTTACGTTTAGAAAACCGCTTGCGGTTTGTGGGTGATTGATATGATCACCACCTACTGCCGGCGTATTGGCGAGTCTTTAGAGTCCTACACAGAAGTTTCCTGGCTTAAGCGAAACGAAATAGGAGCGCATATGAGATATGTGCGGGACCGAGAATAATACCAGTATGTGATACTGTATTCTATTCTCACGATTTGTATCATCAGTCGGTTATATAAGACATAGCCGGGTTGCCGAACCAAGTGTTGATTCGATATATTGATACACTAGATATTAGTCGGTTATATGCGATATGACCGGATCATTAAATCAAGTGTTGATTTAATGATTTAATGTATAATTATATATGTGATATATTACTTTACATTAACTAGTATTGGTTCACTTAAGATTTCTCACTTGATGTGCACAAGTTGTATATGTGATATATGTTTGTGCACTAGTTTGTATCATGATTGATGATACATGAAAACTTGGGTGTGTGTATGACTTACACCATATTTAAGATAATGGTTTAGGTTTTTATTTATTTTGGTAAAACAAAATGGTGGTTTTCTTTGTCTTGGCTTGAGGCTTCATGAAGCTTTTAAGCATCTTTGACAAAGTCCATTCATTTTTTTATGCATAAGATTTTTATTAACCAAACCATTACCTAAAACTATGGTTTAGTCTCTACAAAGGTAAACTCACCAATGGTTGCATTATGATAGACTTCACTTGATTATTCTTTTTAGATAATTCATTTTTTTTCTTATTCTTTTGATTCTTCATCTTCTTCTTCTTCAAGAAGAAGAAAAGCTTGCTAGAAATTTTCAAGTGAAGAAATAGAGTGAGAAATCCAAATCCAAAGTGAGCCCACTTCCTATTTCATCATCCTCTACTACTTGCCATTTAGTTTAGGGTGTTCTCTTCACAAAGTTCATGACCTAGTGAAGATAGAGCTTGAGTTTGAGTCTCCTCGACGTAGATCATCTTCGGCCTCCAAGTCAACGACCTAGCCCGCTCATTTCTCCGAGGAAACCATCACTCGAGTCCGGGATCTTGATGATCGCAGCGAAGGGACGTCAACACGGAGCTTTAGAAGTGAAGGTCCGGATCTACAAAGGTTGTAATCTCTTTCACTTAGTGTTAAAGTGTTTAACTTACTAGTTTTCGCATAATCTCTAGTATACGATCTTGGTTAGGGTTGTTCGGCACGGCTAAATTTTTCAATCAGGCATGGTAGATGCCTTGTAGAACCTTGTTAGAGTGCCTAGGAACCCTACAGTCACATCAATGAGACAAGGTTAACTAAGTTACAAAGAGAAGGATATTTGGATCCGTTCGAATATCAATCTTATGCCACTTGTCAATCATGTCTCAAAGGAAAGATGACAAAGACTCCATTCACTCGACATGGAGTAAGAGTGAGCGAGCTTTTAGGACTCATACACAGCGATGTATGTGGTCCAATGTCTACACATGCAAGAGGTGGTTTTTCATATTTCACTACTTTTACGGATGATTACTCTAGGTACGGATTCATTGTCTTGATGAAACATAAATCCGAGGTTTTTGAGAAATTCCAAGAATATAAGAATGAAGTAGAATACCAAACCGGCAAAAGTATCAAGACACTAAGATCTGATCGAGGTGGTGAATACTTAAGTGCCGAGTTCCTAGGTTACCTAAAAGAGAAAGGAATTCTCTCTCAGCTTACTCCTCTATACACTCCACAGCACAACGGTGTATCGGAGAGACGGAATCGAACCCTATTGGATATGGTACGTTCCATGATGAGTAAGGCTGAGTTACCGCGATCTTTCTGGGGTTATGCGCTAGAATCAGCGGCATATCTTTTGAACAGGACTCCTACCAAGACTGTGCCTACCACCCCATATCAGATGTGGAGTGGGAAGAAACCCTATCTTCAGTATCTGAAGATATGGGGATGTCCAGCTTTTGTTAAAAAGAAGCATGCAGACAAACTCGAGGCACGATCAGTACAGTGCAAGTTTGTGGGATATCCAAAGAACTCCAAGGGGTATTTCTTCTATTACGCAGAGGAACAAAAGGTTTTTGTTTCTCGTAATGCCCATTTTCTAGAACAGCAATTTTTAGAAAAGGAAACAAGTGGGAGCGCAGTAGAACAGGAAGAAATTCGAGAACTACAAACTACTACTGAAAGTTTGGTAGAACCAGTAGTTCAAGAAGAACAGGACATTCCCGCACCCCTCCGCAGGAGTAGTAGGCCGTCTCATCCGCCTGAGAGATACTACAGTTTTCTCATAGATGGGGATAGAGAGGATTGCGTCATTGATGATGATGAACCTACTAGCTTCCAGCAAGCCATCCAGAGCGGTGACTCGGTACGATGGCTGGATGCAATGCAGACCGAGATGGAGTCCATGTACACCAACAAACTATGGACTTTGGACTTTGCTCCAGATGGGGTAAAACCCATAGGATGCAAATGGATCTTCAAGAAAAAGATTGGTGTAGATGGGCAGGTGGAAACCTATAAGGCTAGACTTGTTGCAAAGTGTTTTCGTCAAAGACCTGGTTTGGACTATGACGAAACTTTTTCTCCAGTGGCTATTCTCAAATCCATTCGGGTCCTTCTTGCTATTTCCGCCTTCCATGATTATGAGATCTGGCAGATGGACGTAAAGACGGCTTTTCTAAATGGTAATTTGGAAAAGTGTGTCTATATGGATCAGCCAGAAGGTTTCAGTCAGAGTGGGAGCAGCGGGAAAGTGTGCAAGTTGCTTAAGTCCATTTATGGGCTGAAGCAGGCATCGCGGAGTTGGAACATCTATTTCGATGAAACGGCCAAAGAATATGACCTTATCAAAAATCCAGATGAACCATGTATATATAGTAAAATTGTAGCACGAACTGTCGTATTTCTCGTCTTGTACGTAGATGACATTCTATTGATAGGAAATGACATTCCTATGCTACAATCTGTCAAAGGATTCTTGTCAGACAGGTTCTCCATGAAAGACATGGGTGATGCCTCTTACATTCTGGGGATCCGGATCTATCGTGATAGATCCAAGAGGATGTTGGGACTTTCGCAATCCAGGTATATCAACACTATACTGAAAAGATTCAGTATGGAAGATTCTAAGCGCTGTAATTTACCGGCTTGTCACGGAATCACCCTCTCTAAAGAGATGTCTCCCAAGACTGATTTGGAAAGGGATCGCATGTCTATTATACCCTACGCTTCTGCGGTAGGCTCTATAATGTATGCGATGTTGTGCACCAGACCAGATGTAGCTTACGCACTGAGCGTGGTAAGCAGGTATCAGTCAGACCCAGGGGAGAAGCATTGGATAGCAGTAAAGAACATTCTCAAGTACCTGAGAAGGACTAAGGAGATGTTCTTGGTTTACGGCGGAAAAGACCTCAAGATTGAGGCCTTTGCTGATTCTAACTTCCAGAGTGATAAGGATGACTCCAAGTCCATGTCAGGTTATGTCATTACCCTCAATGGAAGGGCGGTGTGCTGGAAGAGTTCCAAGCAGGACACCGTTGCTGACTAGACGATGGAAGCGGAGTATATCGCTGCTTGCGATGCCACAAAAGAAGCGGTCTGGATGAAGAAGTTCTTAACAGAACTTCAGGTGGTTCCTACCATTGTTGATCCAATACCGCTGTATTGCGACAACAACGGAGCTATAGCTTTAGCGAAGGAACCCAGGTCCCATCAGAAGTCCAGACACATCTTAAGGCGATATCACCTGATCAGGGAGATCATAGATCGCCGGGAGATCGAGGTCCGGAGAGTTTCTACAGAGGAGAACACCGACGATCCATTCACAAAGGCCTTACCTCAGATTTAGTTCGAGAGGCTACTCGAGATGATCGGTCTTCGATACGCCAGTACATGGCCCTAGTGTAAGTGGGAGATTGTTAGTGTATTTGCCCTAGGGGCCATTATTGTATCATACTAGCTTGTGTATTACTTAATGGAAGCTTGGGATATTCACAGTTATATTAACAGTCTTGCTAAACATGGTAGTATGCTACTTGGTTTATATCTATCTTAATATGTGTGTACGTATTGATAGAGCCTTTAGGATCTTTCTTGACTACCAGCGTTGTGATGGCAGTCACAATAGTGGGGGCTGGGTAGTCTATAAGCACATCCTTTTTCAGCTCCCTAGTCGTGGGATTATCGAGACAGGGCATCGATACTCCGGAGTAGACTAGTGTGTATGCTTCTTATCCCAGTTGGGGAGATGGTCTGTCCCACAGTCATCAGTACGTTGTACTGGAGATAGTATACAGGTGCTCGTTGGGTTACGGGTACACCGGACAGGACTCGCAGGGAACTGTTGGTTGGTATTATACCCGTCGTCAGTTAACAGTTCCCAGGTGACATGAGTACAGCATAGTCCGCATACTTGACACTGCTGCTTCGCTTCGAGTGTGTTCCCACTGTTCTTAGATTGCTACCCTACTACGGCTCAAAGGAGTCGTGCAAACAGGTAGCAGTTGGGTGCAGTCCCGAAGCACTTGGAGGCAGTGGCGGTTAGACAGGATTCGTCTCTCCCAGTATTGGGAGTTGATATTGCGCTGTGTCTGGAGAGCCATTACGCAAAGTCCCTGGCCAGGGTAAGCGAGATTTACTTATAGGTTTTCCAGTAGCTTCTCAAGGTGTAATGGGCTTCACTCCAACACGACTTATACCGCTTTTAGGGGACTGACGCTTGCCACCCCCTAGGCCCGATATGCGATAGTCCTAGATGAACAGACCGGACAGTATGGAGATTGTCACATCAGGCTCAGTAGGAGTTCGGATGGGTTTCCTCATCGACCTTCTTATCGACATCTACCTGGGGACCGTTACGTACAGCTAGTGCCGCTTGCGGTCTGTGGTTAAACCCACTGCCAGCGTAGTAGTCGAGTCTTTAGAGTCCCACACAGAGAGTTTCCCTGCTTCGGGCGAAACGATATAGAGGTCGTATGGTTTTACGACAGGGTTCGGACACATACGTGTTTTTACGCACGTACGATGTTCGGACAGTTTATACTAGCAGGCTTTGATTTAAGCCAGATTCTAGTATTGGATTATTGGATTTATACAGTCTCAGTATTTCCGTTTTTTCACGGATAGGAGGGGCGTTCTCGTAATTACTCGAGACGCTTCTAGAAGGTTGATGAGGTGGAGGGCTTATGTGGCATATGCATTAAATGGTTTTGTGGCTCATGGAGATGATTCATCAAGAGAGTTAATGAAGCATTAATGCTTTTAATGACTCACTAGATGATTCATTATGTATTAAATGAAGCATGAAGATATTTGTGCAAAGATATTTTTGTGCAAGATATATTATGCTTCATATATATACACAAATGAGTCAATTTACATTTCATAATTATTCTCACCTTCTCTCTCCTCAAGCTCTCTCTCTTCAAACCCTAACCCTAAACCTCTCATGTGTTGATATCAAGGGTTAGCAAGATTATTTGATCCCTAATCCTATTCTATATCCTCTAGGTTGCTTTGATTAGCACTCTTAGTTACCTAGTTACCTCAAGTTAGAGGTCAAGCTTGGAGTAGTGGCTCTCGGGTGGATCTTCTATCATAAAGAGGAGGCCGACAAGGAGGTGGTCAACGAGAACAAGAAGGACTTGGTTCATTAGGTATAATCTTCTTTCATAGTAGTTAATCCCTCCTATGATGTTGTTAGTTAGGGTTTGGCAAAGATCCGTAAGTTAGTTGATGTTTGTTTTAAACAAAATGATTGTTTTACCTATTCCGCCTCCCCCAACTCGTGGTGTGTCTAACGTCGACTTACACTTAGTATTGAGCATCATCATTAGCCCCCATTTCCCGTCCTGACCTATTTATGGATCGGGTCGAGAGTGGTCTAACCGGTCACCCGGGCTAAGTTCTTATTTGATGACGTCAGCGGATCAGGAAGGGATCTTGCATTAAAAAGGAAAGCGCCGATTCGGGCGTACGCTTATAGGAGCGCCAGGCCACGTGTCGGACGCTGGTTGGCTGACGTGACGGGCCGCTAGTTTTCTCGCACCAGATGGAAGCGCCCAATGCGCGTGCGACAGGTGGAGCGTTGATTGCCGTTGAACGCGAAGTGTCATTTTGGCAGGAGATGATTGATTGATAGCGTTTTTGCGTGCTTAGTTTTAATTACCGCAATCAATACGGTTTCACTTTGTAGCTAGCCGGTTGAGTACGGGTCGTCCGCAGGGAGATGGGAATCTTTTTCTAAGCGTTTTAACGAGTTAAGTCCAATTTTCCAGGTTTGTTTAGTTTCACTATGTGCTAAAATACGTATAAAGAGAGCTTGTTAGGGTTAGGATTAGGTAGTTTGAGTTAGGAGTCCCTCACTTCTTTCGTTGCCACTCTTAATATCGTGTTACGGTAATCGGAAACAACGGGATTAGCACGACTAGGAAGGAAACTTGAGAGTATAAGCTAGGCTTTCCAACACTTAGTTCCTTCATTTTGATCCTTTTTCGTCCGTTCTTGGCTCTTAGCCTTAATCTCCGGTTAATTCAACCACAACCGGTCTCACTAGGATATCACCACTATCATGTAGGATAGGGTGTCGTAGGGAGCGGATTGTAGTTCAATTAACGGGAGTCCGAATTAAGATGTTGGGAAAAGAAATGAGTGAGACAGATTTCCTTCTCTCAAACTTCCCTCATCCTACCCAAACAAGTAAGAAACTACTCACCCATTAAAAAGGAAAAAGAAAATAAAACAAAGAAAGAAGATAGAAAGAAAGAGGTTTAGGAAATTACAACTAGCTATTTGAGACCTCACTTTGGCAAGGATCATACTTAAGCATCATTGTTGTAAGGATAAAGAAAAGAGAAGAAGAAAGAAAGAAAATAAACAAATAAGTAACAACAACTAGATTAGCAAATGAAAATTACAAGCAAGTAAATTAACACAATTACAAGACATAAAAAGAAACTCTTATTTTAATTCATTATCACTCATGAAGCTCACTACAATGTTAATGGAGAAAGATGAAGAGGAAGAAGAACTACAAGATCTTATCCTAAAATCTAATACAAAGAAAAAGACACCCTTAGTTTGGATTTGAGCTGGGCTATTTATAGGCAGGAAAGTGAAACCCTAGGGATACAATCTGAGCCAATATGAAATTACAAAACTACCCACAAGAACCGAGTCAACACTGAGTTGAATCGGCCGCGGATCCGCGGCCTAAGTGCCATATTGGCAGCGGTTCCACAGCAATTTGGTGGAATTGGAATCTCATTTTTTCTGGGTTCTCCATGTTGCTTTTATCTTCTGTTTGGTACACTTGGTTTCTCAGCATCTCTTCAGTTTTCTTCCAGATTTTCAGCAGTGCAAAAGATGAAATGATGTGGACTTTTGCCTTGAGCTCCGCGTTGAAGTCTTGGATCTTGTGCTGCCCTTGTGCTTTGTGCATGAAATGACCAATGATTTGCCATTTTGTCCCTTGAACTGGTATGGGGCATCATACGGATAGTGAGCGGAGATCAGTATTTATCCGTTGTTGGCCGTAGTCCTGCATTTGTTGTGACTTTTCATGAATTTCACTGTAAGAGCTGAGAACATGTAACCTGCAATTATTTAGCAAACACGGATCAAAAGTACATACCTATATGCAATGTGATCAAGAGTGGGCGATATAAAAATGCAAAATATGATATGAACAAATACCCCTAAACTTATCTTTTGCTCGTCCCGAACAAAGCCATTTTATTCACAAAAAAGTCCTAACCTCACTTTCGTAGGAACGCGATTGCACTGAGCTCGTGCAACAAGCCGTTAAACCTCTAGGTGTCCCTAGTAGAAGGAGTGTTGTCTCCTGAGGGTTTTCAGCGGATACAACCCACAAAAATCAATCAATTTGGCCGTTGACTCTAATTCTACAGTTCAGCATTCTAGCAAGAAATTCTATCATCTTTAACTCAGAAATCATCAACCCGTATTTTTCACACTACCTATTCATTTAACTTAAGATCATATACGTTTTGCTAGTTTATAAAGCTTTATGCATCTCTTGAGTTTTCCTTCTAGAACGCAATCTCAAATCCTGAATTTTTATCAACTCTACTGAAGAAATAAGCCCTATTTTTCATTCCTATCTCTCCACCAAACTCCGATCATATACCCCTACGTGTGTGTAATTATCACCCCTACACTTGGAAATTCACTTCAAACAATAATACCCTTGCCTTAATACCTAGTACTACTTCTTTTCATTAATGATGGACAGTTTTGCTCATACACCTTTCATGCGACTATTAATGCTTCTTGAGGCACTAACATCCGATTACTGAATGTATGAGCTTAAAGCGTAAATAGCAGTTTCCAGGTCTTGTATTTTATTCTTTCTTTCTTTTACTTTTTTTTATTTCAATACCGGTTATATTTTTCAATTGTGCTCTTTGGTGGTTAGCTTTAAATGCCGTTTTTTTCTTTCATACTAGGTTTTCAGGCAAGAGTATTTCTAGGTATCCTCTACTATCCCAAGTTTCAAGGTGCATGTATATGCGATTTGTAGGGTATATATTTTCGGAATTTGGACTTAAGGTTCAGAATTATTTTTCAGACTTACTCTTCAACTAGAGCTTCAATATTCTTCCCTCATTTTGACTTAGCCCAAGAACTGAACTCAAAATTTGCTTATTTCTAAATAAACTGCAAAAACGTATATTTTCTACAGTTATACTTCAAGGAAGTTTATTTTTATGGATTTTAATTTACTAAGTTTAAGATCTAGTTTTTTTCTAACTAGTCAACTGTCATGTCGAACTCGAGTCAAATATGGCCAATATTGACATTTTCAATTTTATATTTTTTTAATTTTTTTTAATTTTTATTATTTTTATAATGCAATGCAGAAAAAAGATGCGGAATTTAAACATGCAATGCTAAAACAAATATTTACAAAATATAAAAAAAAGTGCAGATGCAATGCAAAGATAACTATTTACAACCAAACCTCACCCCGAAACTTATTGACAGCAGTGTCCTCACTGCTCCCTGCGGCGTCTCCTAGACGCGGCCTCACTTGTTCCTGCCTCACCTCTATCTGTCCTCCGTCCCCTCGATCGTGATCGTGATCGTTCCTCTCTTGCCAGTAGGGTGGACATTCCCTGTTCCAGACTCGTCAGTCGCTGATCAAATTTCGTCAGCATCCCTATCACTCGTTCTACCCCCTATGGGTTCGTCGTATCAAGCGCGCTTGCACAGCGGGGGTTAGCTCTTCATCGCTCACAGTAGAGCTCGAGCTGGGTGTCTTGGCCATCACATCTTCGGTCGGCTCGGTGCGCGACCATAAATCATGAAGTCGTGTGTAGGATGTAGAGACACCCTCAAGAAGGGGTCGAATGGGAACCCCACCATGCATGTAAATTTCAAATTCCTCAACAGGAAGGAAATGGCACACAGTTATGTCACCAACATCGGGCATGGATAATTGGCAGCCCTCTTGTCGGCACCAATCGAGTGTAGCAACATAGTGCAGATGTCATAGCTAGGGTTCTGGTCATCAATGTGTGCACTATGTGTAGGGATGGTGTAAAAAATGTTGTGTTGTGCGAACTTCCAAAAATATTGTTTTGTGCCCAACGGCACACTGTTAAAACATTCGCATAAAGCGTGCGAGCCTGAATTCCCTTTCTAGGCTCCCTAGGACAGTCATCTCCCATTAAAGGTAGGTAGTCCTCAAATAGAAGGGGTTGATCGTGAATTGGGATTCGTGGTATTAAAGTGACTTTGTGAATGATGTCCTTATCGATGATTATTTCCCGATCCCCTACAGTAATTGTATGAACCCGTGTTGTGCTAAACACCCCTTCTCCATACATTCATAAAAACTCGCAACGAGATCCGGAAGCGCGAATGCGTTTGGATGGTTGAATAACAAAACATTCCATCCGCGCTTTCGGATCTCTTCGCCGAAATAACTACCGTAAACATCATGCGCAAATAAATGGGAGAAATCCCTTTCAAATTGCAAAGTAGGGGCCATGACAGAGAGTAAATGCAGAATTTTTAAATTGACAGAGAGGGGAAAAAGAAGCGCAAACCTCCTCGGAAAATTTCAGAGGGAGAAGAAACAAGGTTGCGGCGGTTGCGCGGCAGAAGAAGATATCGGCGGCAGTTGCGCGGTGGAAAGGAGCGATCGTCTCTATAATTTTGGAGCGGCGGCTAGGGTTTTGTTTTAGGGTTAGAATGAGGCTCTGAAAATGCAAATAAGGGGTCGGGGTGTTTTTATATGGGTTGCTTGGTTATATGTAAAAAGCCCCCCCTAAAAAGAGGAATTTTTATTGTAAAGAAAAAAGTATGTATTTTTTATTTATTTAAGAGAACTGAATATTTACAAAAAACACCCCCCAAAAATTTAAATTTTTTTATATTTTTATTTTGCAAATTATTACAAGTGGGAAAATAATTAAAAAAAAAGGTATGAACATACCCCCAAACTTATTTGAAATAGTGTTTCCACTATTTATGGCTGGATAACCAAAGTTTGGTGTTAAGCGGAGGAAGATCAATCAATGTAAACCGGCTCCTTCAACATCAGGAGCTCCTCCGATGGGTCTGCGGTGAGGAACGATTTTAACCTGTGTCCGTTCACTTTGAATAGTGAACCGTCCTCTGGATTTTCCAAATCCACCGCACCGTGCGGATATACAGTCCGCACAAAAAATGGTCCTTTCCAGCGAGATCTGAGCTTACCGGATGGAAATGTAGTCGGGTGTCGTAAAGAAGTACCTGTTGACCAGGTGTGAAAGTTTTCCGCGTAAGGTGTTTATAATGAAACACCTTCGTTCAGTTCTTAACGACAACCGCGTTTTCGTTTGCTTCATCCCAAAGCTCGTTCAGTTCGTTGAGCTGCAGCTTCCGATGGATGCCCGCATCTTTGAGGGTTAGATTCAGCTCTTTGATCGCCCAAAATGCGCGATGCTCGATTTCCACTGGAAGGTGGCAAGCCTTTACGTAAACAAGCCGATAAGGAGACATGCCAAGATCAGTCTTATAAGCAGTTCGAAATGCCCAAAGGGCATCAATGAGTTTCAAAGACCAATCCCTACGGTTCTTAGAAACCGTTTTCTCCAAAATCTGTTTGATTTGCCGATTAGACACTTCGGCTTGCCCACATCTTTAGGGACGGTAGGGCATGGATAGCTTATGATTAATGGAGTATTTCCGCATAAGGGCCTTGAACGTCCTATTATAGAAATGCATTCCATTGTCACTAATGATCGCGCGGGGGTGTCCAAACCGGGAAAAGATGTTTTCCTTAAGGAATCTAACGACAACCTTGTTGTCGTTAGTCCGGCTTGGCACGGCCTCGATCCATTTAGAGACATAATCAACAGCCAGAAGAATATACAGGTTCCTAAAAGAGCTGGGAAACGGCCCCATGAAATCAATTCCCTAAACATTGAAAATCTGGACAACCAAGATTGGTTGGAGTGGCATCTCGTTTCTCCTGGATATCCGGCCTAAGTGTTGGCACCGGGAGCAAGTCTTGCAATAATCATGAGCATCTTTGACGAGTTATGGCCAGTAGAAGCCACACTACAAGATCTTCTTGGCTGTCTTTCTTGGGCCAAAATTCCTACCACACGCTTGATCGTGGCAAAACGACAGCACACTCTTGAATTCAATATCAGGAACACACCGATGAATAATCTGGTCGGGACAATACTTGAACAGATAGGGTTCGTCCCAGTAAAAGTGTTTTACTTGGAATAAGAATCGAAGTCTGTCTTGACTTGACCATTCGTTCGTTAGTAATCATGTTGCCAAATAGTTCACAATATCGGCGAACCAGGGTTCGCACGATACCGTCAAGAGTTGTTCATTCGGATAAACGTCGTTGATGGGAAGTGGAACCGTCGGCGAAGAAGGAAGTCGTGAAAGATGGTTGGCCACTACGTTTTCACATCCTCTTTTGTCCTTAATGACAAGGTCAAACTCTTGAAGCAAGAGGATCCAACGTATCAACCGATATTTTGCGTCTTTCTTTGCAAAAAGATGTCGCAAAGCTGAATGGTCTGTGTAGACAATGACTGGAGATCCGATCAAGTAAGGCCTGAATTTTTCTAATGCAAACACAACAGCCAAGAATTCCTTCTCGGTTGTTGTGTAATTTAATTGGGCATCGTTCAGGGTTCGGCTACCATAGTAGATTACGTGCGGCATTTTATCAATGTACTGTCCTAGGACCGCACCAATAGCAAAGTCAGATGCATCGCACATAATCTCAAAGGGATACGTCCAGTCAGGAGAAGAAAGAACAGGAGCAGAAGTGAGTGAGCTTTTTAGTGATTCGAACGCAGTCACACAGCTCGAGTTGAAGTCGAATGTGGTGTCCTTGGCCAGCAGAAGAGTCAAGGGTCTAACAATCTTGCTAAAGTCCTTGATAAACCGTCTATAAAAACCAGCGTGGCCAAGGAAAGCTCGGATGTCTCTGACGAATCTGGGAGGAGGGAGATTGGAAATGACCTCAATCTTCGCTTTGTCAACCTCAATGCCATTTTGCGAAATAATATGTCCTAAGACAATACCTTCGCGCACCATGAAGTAGCACTTCTCCCAGTTTAAAGTGAGGTTTTTATCCTTACATCGGGTAAGGTCAGTGATTTATTGCGTTTCTCGGATGTGTTTGTAAAAAGCAAGTATCGAATCAATTGTTTCCCGATAACGGTTTCATTTGATCGATAATAGTATCTTGTATCGGTATTTAGAAAATTGTATAAAGAACTCACTATCAAAGAATTATATTTGACCGCAATCAACTACGGTGTCAGTTGTAGATCGTAAGCGAGTGCGGATCGTCCACAGGGATTATGCGATTCGTTTTTTATATTTGCTTTGTTTGAATCGAAAAGTTAATTGAAAAGAAAAGAAAACATGATTCAAGAATTTATCAATTGATTCAGGTGTCACGATGTTTAATCAAGAATCAAGAAACTGATAAACAATCAAGAATTGGGTTTCGATAATATTTCCAACCAAAATGCCAAGAATCTAAATGAGGCTCATAGGAATCGATCGGATCTATAGACGTGATGTAATATCAAGATTTCGTATTCTTGTCCTTCGAAAGATTGATACTAGATCGATGATGGTCGATGAGAGTTAGGGCTTTCTTGATGAAACTAGGGTTTCATCGTTTAACCCTTGTTCTTTCATCGATTATCATTCACATTCTAGCCTCTAGCAATTTCAAGAAACAATCGTAACTCCCCAATCTCGAGCGATATCAATCAAGAAAGCATCGCAATGAATTGGGTTGTCGATTCTTGATCTTGCTAGGGTTTACAAAACTCGTAGGATTCAAGAATCGATTTAAGATCATCATTCTATTGATCGTCTCGACTCCTCGACGAGCGGAGTTTTACTCAGACATCACAACAAGAATTATAACTAGAAATTTAGATTGACTCATGATGCAAGAATTTAAAGAGAACAAGATAAAAGAATATCACCTTTTATTTATATCAACAATTTGATTACAGAACTACAAGAGGAAGAATTAAATTGTCGACTTGGCTTTGCTCGGCTCCGTGAGTCGCGAATCGGCTTGGACCACTTGCTCTGTTGAAGACCGGCTCGGCTCCTAAAAGGTTGCAAGGCTTCTTGCTTGAATGGGTACTCGGGATCTTGGCTTTTGATTGGAATTAGGGTTAGGGTTTCACACAAATCCTCTCACTAGATTTGTGGAAGAAAGAGAGAGATAGAATGGCTCTAAATTGACTACTAAAATCAACTAATCAAAAGATCAAGTCTCCCTCTACAAGTGAGCCTAGGGTCTTATTTATAGATCTCCCAAACCCTATGTCTTTGAGTTCCCTCCAAAAGTTTGTTGAAAGACTTCTAGAAAGAGTTTGTTAGGCTTAGCTTAGGGTTTAAGCTAGGGTTTAGGGAGAAGGTTCAAGAATGATAGGCTGGTTTAGTGTAGATCCCAAAGTTCGCTGATCTGGCAGAAGTCTCTGGAGTCTTCTGGAGTTTGAAGTATATGAGCTGAATGTGGGCCCAGAGTGAAGCATTATGGAGCAAAAATTTATGGCTGACGTGTCAATACGACCGCGGAACCGCGGCGCAAGCAGGCTACGGCCGCGGTTCCGCGGCCATGTTGGAGGCTTGGGCTTTGATCTTTTTGCAATGGTCTTTGGCTCATATTTTGTGCTTCCTCTGATATGTTGATTTGTATTTTCCCTTTTTGATTGATACCAGATCTGAAATCATTGAGTTGACGTAACGTTTTAGCTGTACCTTGTAAGTTTTGTCCTTTCTGCTGGATTTTCCTGCACAGATCTCAAAACAAGTGTTGCGCAAATGTAGGGATGATGCGATGCCATGAAATGTGGTCAATTTCCTTTATAGTGTCGGTTTAAGAATCTAATACATGTAATCTGATATTTTGCTACAGTTTTGCTAATATGTGAAATATGAATGCCGAACACTTCTATATGAATGCAAATGATGAGGAAATTGCCGTGTAAAATATGCATTATTTTCGACTAATCAAATTCCCCCAAACTTAATTTCGATCGTCTCGAGCGAACTGTTTTATTAAAAAGAGAAGGAGAAAATAAAGAAAGAGAAAAACTATCTAGCACACTTTCGTAGGCAACACGATTGCACCGAGCATGTGCAACAAGCCTTTAAACCTGTAGGTGTCCCTAGTAGGAGGAGTGTTGTCTCCTGAGGGTTTTCAGCGGATTGCACCCACAAAATCCAATAATAAAAGAAAGATCATGAATATTACATTTAAAGAAAAGAATTGTGAAAGAAAAGCTTTGAAAATTAGGGTTTCCAACTAAGCTAGCTTTTCGGTTGTCATGAGCCCTATCTTAATGGTCATGAAAAGATGTCAGAAATCACGTCCTCCCTCAATAAAACATCGTCTTATTCTTCATTCCTGTTTTTCTTCCAAACATCGATCATATAACCCTGCGTGTGTGTAAAGACATCCCTACACCCGGAGAATTCAATTCAAGCTATCATACTCTTGCCCATCAGCCTCAGTACTTGAATATTTAGATGAGATTGCTCACACACTTTCATGCGACCGTTAATACTTCTTGAGGTACTAACCGACCGATTACTCCTGTGCTTGCTTACTTGGTGTATTTTCCTCGTCTTGCACCACCTCAGGCATAGCAGTGACTCCCAGACCAGTTGACCTTAGGGCACTAGGTGAAGAAGCACCCTCGCTATATATTTTTTATTGCCCTTGGTGATAACAAAACCAGTGTTTATTTTTCTCACCACTTATATTTTCTTTATTCATTTTTTATCTTTTTATTTCCTTCATACATCGGCTTTAGGACAAGAGCATTTCAAGGTATCCTCTACTATCCCAGGCTTCAAGACGTGTGTAAGTGCGAATAGCAGGGTATCAACGTTCAAAATGTTTGGCTTCCAGAATAGAAACTATTTTTCAGACTTATTTTTATCCTCAGATTAGTGACGTCTTTCATCTTACTAACCCTTGGGACAACGGCTCATAACTACTTATTACTAGTTCGTATAAGAAAACTTCTAATTTTCTTAGTTTTCTAAAATTTTTCCAATCTTATGGATGTAATTGTTCACTATCTAAACTTTCATTATCTTATTTATGTACAAAAAAAAAGTGTAAATATTAAAAATTATTTTTATACTTGAAAATTTTTAAATTTTTATGGGTTTCGAAATTTTTTCAATTTTTATAGATTTTTAAAGAAATGTTTTGTGCTTATGCAGATGATATGCAAATGATGCAAAAATAAGCACAAACCTCCCCCAAACTTGTTTTCAACAGTGTCCTCACTGTTGTCAATCGCTATACCTACAAAACTGTAAGCCTGGGGGGAATTATTAGTGGGGGCAAAATATATAAGTGAAGAACTTCCCCCAAACATACTCTTTTCACTCACCTTCATTCAAAAAATGATGCAATGATATACTGGACATGAAGGTGAGACGGAGGAAATTTAATCCAAATAAACTGGCTCTTGTAAGAACAAGAGCTCCTCCGTAGGGTCAGTGGAAAAATACGGCTTTAGTCTATGTCCGTTTACTTTGAAAAAGGTGCCGTTTTTAACATTTTCTACTTCTACTGCCCCGTGCGGGTATACAGACCGCACAATAAAAGGTCTCTTCCATCGAGATCGGAGCTTACCCGCGTGAAGGTGTAGTCGTGAATCATAAAGAAGGACTTGTTGACCAGGTGAAAATGTTTTCCTCAAAATGTTTTTATCGTGAAAAACCTTAGTCCTATTCTTTGTGATTACAGCGTTATCATAAGCTTCATCGCGGAGTTCGCTTAGCTCATTAAGTTGCAGCTTCCGAAAGTTGCAAGCAAGGTTTAGATCAAAATTTATTTCTTTTATAGCCCACAATGCTTTATGCTCTATCTCGACGGGTAAATGACAAGCTTTTCCAAACACTATCCTATATGGAGACATTCCTAGGTCGATTTTAAATGCAGTTCTGAATGCCCAAAGAGCATCCGTCAGTTTGGTCGACCAGTTTTTTTCTATTTTTAGCAACAGTTTTCTCCAGGATAAGTTTGATTTGTCTGTTTGAGATTTCAGCCTGCCCGCTTGTTTGGGGATGATAGGGTGTCGAAAGTCGGTGGTTGATTGAGTATTTTCGCATCAGAGTCTCGAAAGATCTGTTGCAGAAATGTGTCCCATTATCGCTAATGATAGCGCGTGAGTGTCCAAATCGCGAGAAGATATTCTCTTTCAAGAACTTAATGACAACTTTCTTGTCATTAGTGCGACATGGAATGGCTTCTACCCACTTTGAGACATAATCAACCGCCAGCAAAATGTACAAATTCCCAAAGGAGTTGGGAAAAGGACCCATAAAATCAATGCCCCAAACATTAAATATTTCAACAACCAAGATGGGTTGCTGAGGCATTTCATTCCTCTGGGATATTCTACCCGTATACTGACATTGCGTACAGGTTTTGCAATACTCAAATGCGTCCTTGAATAAGGTCGGCCAATAAAATCCACATTGCAAAACCTTTTCCGCTGTCTTTCTAGGACCAAAGTGACCCCCACAGGCCTGATCATGACAAAATGAAAGAACACTCTTGAACTCTTCATTCGGGACACACCGGCGAATGATCTGATCAGGACAATATTTAAACAAATAGGGCTCGTCCCAGTAAAAGTGTTTTACTTGGGAAAGAAAACGATATTTGTCCTGTTTTGACCAATCGCTCGGTATTAGTCCCGTGGCATGATAGTTCACAATATCCCTGAACCATGGTTCAGCGGATATGCTCAAGAGTTGTTCATCAGGGAATGAATCATTGATCGGCAGGGTCACAGGGGAAGAAATGATGCGTGAAAGATGGTCAGCTACTACGTTTTCACATCCTTTCTTATCTTTGATAACAAGATCAAATTCTTGTAACAGTAGGATCCAACGTATTAGTCGACCTTTTGCATCTTTCTTCGCCAGAAGATGTTTTAAAGCGGAATAATCAGTATACACAACTATAGGAGAGCCAATTAAGTAAGGTCTGAATTTTGTAATGCAAATACAACCGCTAAAAGTTCTTTCTCGGTAGTTGTATAATTGATTTGCGCATCATTCAGGGTCTTACTTGCATAGTATATTACGTGTGGCATCTTTTCAATGTGCTGTCCTAAGGCTGCACCTACTGCAAAATCAGATGCGTCACACATCAGCTCAAAGGGGTAGTCCCAGTTTGGTGATGATAGCACGGGGGCTGAAGTGAGTGAGTGTTTAAGTGAGTCGAAAGCTGTCTCGCAGTCTGAGTCAAAATGGAAGGTTGTATCCTTGGCCAGGAGAAGAGTTAAAGGTCTAGCAATTTTGCTAAAGTCCTTAATGAATCTCCTATAAAAGCCCGCATGGCCAAGGAAAGATCGAATATCTTTGACGCTTTTGGGATGAGGGAGGTTTTGAATGACATCTATCTTAGCTCTGTCAACCTCAATGCCTTTCTGTGAAATGACATGTCCAAGTACTATTCCTTTTTAGACCATGAAATGGCATTTTTCCCAGTTCAAAGTCAAGTTCTTCTCTTTGCAACGAGTAAGAACAGCGTCAAGATTCGCTAGGCAATCAGAAAAAGAGTCTCCAAAAATCGAGAAATCGTCCATAAAGATCTCCAGGAAATTCTCTACCATATCAGAGAATATCCCCATCATACACCGCTGAAAGGTAGCGGGAGCATTGCATACCCCAAAGGGCATGCGACTGTAAGCAAAGGTACCAAAAGGACAAGTAAAAGTGGTTTTATCTTGATCCTTTTTGGCGATGGGGACCTGATTATAGCCTGAGTATCCGTCCATAAAACAATAATACTCTCGTCCCGCTAAGCGTTCCAGCATCTGATCAATGAATGGTAGAGGAAAGTGGTCTTTCCTCGTGGCAGCATTGAGTTTTCTATAATCAATACATACACGGCACCCAGTTTGGGCGCATGTCTGAATCAACTCATTTGCCTCATTGGTTATAACAGTGATGCCGGATTTCTTAGGAACGACATGTATAGGACTCACCCACTGGCTATCGGAGATGGGGTATATAATACCATTATCTAAGCATTTGACGATCTCTTTCATGACAGCTTCCTTCATGACGGGATTCAACCGTCTCTGTGGTTCTCGGGTTGGTCTGGCATCATCCATCACATGTATATGATGTTCAACTATCAAGGGACTAATCCCTTTGATGTCCGCCATACTCCAACCAAACGCCTCATTGTTAGATCTCAATACCGATAAAAGTGCATTTTCTTGCTCTGATGCAAGAGAAGCGGATATGATAACCAGTAAAGACTCATTCTCACCCAGATATGCATATTTAAGGTGAGAAGGTAAAATTTTGAGATCTAACTCAGGCGGAGACATGATAGAAGGAGGGATCATTGAGTGATTTTTGGATTTACAAAGAAGCTCAGAGCCTGTGAAAGATACAGACTCGGGTGGAGAAAAGTTAGAAGTGCAGGACTCAGGTGTAGAGAAAGTGTCCTCACTAAGATCATGTGTGAAATCAAAAAGAGATGTGGTAATGTCATCGAGATCAGTAAAGCAAAGTTCCTCGGCTCCACAACTATCGGGAGCGATCTCATGGACAGAGCACACATCTAAAATATGAGCAGAGGGTTCTGATGGCTGACTTCCAACTTTGTAGATATTTAGTTTAATGGTCATATTTCCAAATGATAAATTCATTGAACCATTTCTACAGTTTATAACAGCGTTGGAAGTGGCAAGGAAAGGACGACCCAGAATCACCGGAATTTGGCCCCGTGGGTTTGCTACAGGATGTGTGTCGAGCACAATGAAGTCTACAGGGAAAACAAATTCCCCGACCTTTATCAACACATCCTCTAATTCACCCCTTGGTTTGGTGATAGATCGGTCTGCCATCTGGAGAGTGTAGTGAGCAGGTTTCAGCTCTCCAATCCCTAATTGCTCATAGACAGAATAAGGGAGCAGGTTAATACTTGCGCCAAGGTCTAAAAGAGCACGATTTATATTTTTACCCCCAATCGAAATCGATATTGTAGGACATCCTGGGTCCTTTCGTTTCTTTGGTAGCTGGGGAATAAAAGCAGTGCTGATATTATTAGACATAAAGACCTTCTTTGGCACTTGGGTCTTCTTCTTCCTAGTGCACAAGTCCTTAAGAATTTTCGCATAAGCGGGGACTTGCTGAATAGCATCTAGGAGAGGGATATTGATGTTAACCTGTTTGAACATTTCTATAATTTTCTCCATATGAGGACTCGTTCTATTACCCCTTAACCGGTTCGGGTAAGGAGCTTTCGCAATAAGCGCAGGGTCCATCACAGGAGAAGGAAGATGGGGTAGACGTGGTCCCAAAAGAGGTGTGGGGACCGTCTGTGGAGAACTATAAGGGTTGGAAGAAGGTGTCGAGCCTAGTGGGAAATGGAGAATAGGCTCGCGAGAGGGTGGTGTGGTAGAAGAAGAAGGATCAGAAGGAGAAGTGTGTGTGTGTGGAAAGGTCTCAGCCGGGGTGTTGATATGATTTTCAGTATCATCAATACCTTCCCCGACATGATTGTTCAGCACTCTTCCCGATCTCAACGTTGTGACGGCATTTACATTGTAATGCCCAGGATTCTGTAGGGGTTGAGAGGGAAGTTTCCCTTTTTCTCTCGCACTCATTTCGGCTTTTAGTCGTGCGATTTCAGCTTCCATCGATTTGATACTCTCAGCTTGGGACGCTGAGTTTTTCTTTATCTCACTGACGGAAGATCTAACCTCAGTCGAAACCTCTATGAAATTTGACAAAAGTGATTTCATGGTTTGAGTGAATTGAGAGAACTCGTCAGAACAGGACTGCATAGGATTAGACTGTGCAGGAGTGTTGCCCTGGTTTTGGAAATTTTGTGACTGATATGGGTGCTGAGTGATTTGAAGGGGTTGCTGTTGTGGTGGAGGAAGAACCCTTTGAAATTAATTTGTGTTAGGAACCGTGTTTTGAGATTGGTTTTGGTTCCAAGCAAAATTCGGGTGATTCCTCCAACCCTGATTGTACGTGGAAGAATATGGATCGTTTCGAGGTCTTTGAAATGCGGCATTAGAATGCTCGTGACCTTGAAACGCAGAGTTTAATGGACATTCTTCCGTTAAATGAGACGGATCAGAACAGCACCCACAAACAGTTTTGGGGAGTGACACTGGGTTTAGGGAGGCTGCTGCAAATTTGTGTTCCATAGCGTCGAGCTTCTTTTGTATTGCTGCCATCTCAGCTCGAACGCCTATAGACACATCTATTTGGTGTACGCCACCCCTATTCAATGGTTGGGTTCCACTCTCCCACTGTAGTGATTTTTCAGTGAACTCTTCTAAGTACTTCCACGCTTCCCCATCATTTTTGGTCATAAAAGTACCTTGACACATGTTTTCAAGGCTCTGTTTAGTGTTTGGGTTAATGCCCTCATAAATGATTCGGCACAATTCCCATCTCGGGATGCCGTGATGAGGACACTGAACCAATAGATCCTTGAAACGTTCAAAGCATTTTGAAAATGGTTCAGCAGGGAGCTGGGCAAATTGATTCAGTTCGCTACGGATTCGAGCTGTCTTTTGTATTGGGTAAAATTTCTTAAGGAATGCAGCGACGAATTCTTCCCAATTCGTAATAGAGTGTGCGGTAGTGTTATATAGCCACTTCTCGGCTATATCGCACAATGTAAATGGAAGAAGTCGTAGACACATAGCATCCACTGAAAGTTGTGACGTACCCATCATTGCGCATACGTTTTCAAATTTGGTAATGAAAACGTAAGCGTCCTCAGTCTCGAGTCCGTGGAATTTGGGTAAAAGATTGATATACTGGGGCTTAATCTCAAAGTTATCCCCGTTGGCTGGTGGTGTGGATAAGCAGGTCGAAAGAGGACCTCGAATAGGGTAGCACCTCTCCTGGAGAGAGATGCGGGGTAGATTCTGCACACCAACGGACGGTGGCATATTAGGGTTAAAGAAGTTTGATGGATTCGGATCCATCGGTGTGGGTGTGGTAGTGGGTAAAGAAAAGTTAAATGGAGAAATATCGACTTCGGAGTCGATAAAGGGTACGCGGACTAAACGGGCACTAGAATCCCGTGTCCAGCCTATCTTGCACTAAAATGGGTTAGTACAAGTGGCAGCGTTGACTTATAATTAGGGGTAATGAATGCGGTGTTTGCTTTGAAAAAGGGACGGATTTTTGAAAAAATGATGGGACAAAACAAATGCAGCACACAACCCTAGAATCTAGTGGTCACCTAGGTCCGGCTCTAGACCGCTCCTAACTGCCAAAAGACAAGTCGCAGGATAGAATCCTCCACTGCCTCTTTGTCCCCCTGTGGCCGGATAAGTGCCAGGTAAGTGGGAAGGTACTCCACTACGTAAGTAGTGGGCCTAATTGAAAACCACTAGCCTTAGACACACTCGCCTTAGGCACCACAAGAAAACGCGGATAAGCAATGAATTACCCACGGCCTTCTCTTGTCCTAATTGAGCGCGACAGTCCTTAGAGTCTTCTCTAGATTTCTTTTAGTTAATGTGGGTCAATGCGGATGCAAGTTTTGTGGTTTTCGGGGCCTAGGAAGGGTAATGAAATCCCCACCTAATTTGGATTTGGCCGTGCCCCTTAATATCCGTATTTAGAATGAAAACAACCAAGAAATCAAAATCACGCACAAATTTAATTTTGCTTTTGCGGCGCTGCGATTATTTTTAAAGAATCCTGCAGCAAAGTGTTAGTTGGAGCTAAAAAGAGGAGAGAGGAGAAGGTAAGAAGTTACCTGAGAAAACCTCGCACAGAGATCCCTTCAGGTAGCCACGGAACCGCCGCTACTGGGCACTCCCACCGCGGAAACGCGGTTGAATGGTGAGATCACTCCACCAAAATTCTTCAGGGAGCTTCTGTAGACTCCCTCTGCTCTCTGGTATATTCCAAAAATTTTCTTCAATTTCCAAACAGCTCCAGATTTCCTTGCAATGAACAACAGCAAATCGTTTAGGGTTTGCACGAATTTTGATCTCAAAAACAACAATGGAATAATTCTTTCAATTCAAACTATAATATGAAACGAATTAGCGCGCGATCCCCGGCAACGGCGCCATTTGATTTATTGCGTTTCTCGGATGTGTTTGTAAAAAGCAAGTATCGAATCAATTGTTTCCCGATAACGGTTTCATTTGATCGATAATAGTATCTTGTATCGGTATTTAGAAAATTGTATAAAGAACTCACTATCAAAGAATTATATTTGACCGCAATCAACTTCGGTGTCAGTTGTAGATCGTAAGCGAGTGCGGATCGTCCACAGGGATTGTGCGATTCGTTTTTTATATTTGCTTTGTTTGAATCGAAAAGTTAATTGAAAAGAAAAGAAAACATGATTCAAGAATTTATCAATTGATTCAGGTGTCACGATGTTTAATCAAGAATCAAGAAACTGGTAAACAATCAAGAATTGGGTTTCGATAATATTTCCAACCAAAATGCCAAGAATCTAAATGAGGCTTGTAAGAATCGATCGGATCTATAGACGTGATGTAATATCAAGATTTCGTGTTCTTGTCCTTCGAAGGATTGATACTAGATCGATGATGGTCGATGAGAGTTAGGGCTTTCTTGATGAAACTAGGGTTTCATCGTTTAACCCTTGTTCTTTCATCGATTATCATTCACATTCTAGCCTCTAGCAATTTCAAGAAACAATCGTAACTCCCCAATCTTGAGCGATATCAATCAAGAAAGCATCGCAATGAATTGGGTTGTCGATTCTTGATCTTGCTAGGGTTTACAAAACTCGTAGGATTCAAGAATCGATTTAAGATCATCATTCTATTGATCGTCTCGACTTCTCGACGAGCGGAGTTTTACTCAGACATCACAACAAGAATTATAACTAGAAATTTAGATTGACTCATGATGCAAGAATTTAAAGAGAACAAGATAAAAGAATATCACCTTTTATTTATATCAACAATTTGATTACAGTCGCTCAAGAACTACAAGAGGAAGAATTAAATTGTCGACTTGGCTTTGCTCGGCTCCGTGAGTCGCGAATCGGCTTGGACCACTTGCTCTGTTGAAGACCGGCTCGGCTCCTAAAAGGTTGCAAGGCTTCTTGCTTGAATGGGTACTCGGAATCTTGGCTTTTGATTGGAATTAGGGTTAGGGTTTCACACAAATCCTCTCACTAGATTTGTGGAAGAAAGAGAGAGATAGAATGGCTCTAAATTGACTACTAAAATCAACTAATCAAAAGATCAAGTCTCCCTCTACAAGTGAGCCTAGGGTCTTATTTATAGATCTCCCAAACCCTAAGTCTTTGAGTTCCCTCCAAAAGTTTGTTGAAAGACTTCTAGAAAGAGTTTGTTAGGCTTAGCTTAGGGTTTAAGCTAGGGTTTAGGGAGAAAGTTCTAGAATGATAGGCTAGTTTAGTGTAGATCCCAAAGTTCGCTGATCTGGCAGAAGTCTCTGGAGTCTTCTGGAGTTTGAAGTATATGAGCTGAATGTGGGCCCAGAGTGAAGCATTGTGCAGCAAATATTTATGGCTGACGTGTCAATACGGCCGCGGAACCGCGGCGCAAGCAGGCTACGGCCGCGGTTCCGCGGCCATATTGGAGGCTTGGGCTTTGATCTTTTTGCAATGGTCTTTGGCTCATATTTTGGGCTTCCTCTGATATGTTGATTTGTATTTTCCCTTTTTGATTGATACCAGATCTGAAATCATTGAGTTGACGTAATGTTTTAGCTGTACCCTGTAAGTTTTGTCCTTTCTGCTGGATTTTCCTGCACAGATCTCAAAACAAGTGTTGCGCAAATGTAGGGATGATGCGATGCCATGAAATGTGGTCAATTTCCTTTATAGTGTCGGTTTAAGAATCTAATACATGTAATCTGATATTTTGCGACAGTTTTGCTAATATGTGAAATATGAATGCCGAACACTTCTAAATGAATGCAAATGATGAGGAAATTGCCGTGTAAAATATGCATTATTTTCGACTAATCAGTCAGCGTCGAGATGTTGCAAACACTCGTCAAAGGAATCGCCAAAGATGGAGAAATCATCCATGAATATCTCCAAGAATTTGTCCACCATGTCCGAAAAATTCCCATCATACACCGTTGGAAGGTAGCGGGAGCATTGCATAACCCAAAGGGCATGCGGTGATATGCAAACGTGCCGAAAGGACAGGTGAACGTGGTTTTGTCCTGATCTTTCTCGGCGATGGGAATTTGGTTGTTGCCAGAGTAGCCGTCCAAAAAGCAGTAGTACTCATGTCCGGCCAATCGTTATTTGGTCAATGAATGGTAGCAGAAAGTGGTCTTTCCGCGTTGCGGCGTTGAGTTTTCTATAATCAATGCATACTCGCCACCCAGTTTAGGTGCGAGTAGGGATTAACTCGTTCGCCTCGTTAGTGATGATCATTATGTCCAACTTCTTTGGGACAACATGTATGGGACTGACCCACTGGCTATCAGAGATAGGGTAAATGATATCACTATCAAGAAATTTGACGATCTCTTTTTTCACAGCCTCCTTCATGACTGGATTAAGTCGTCTCTGTAGATCCCTGGCTGGTTTGGCATCATCCATCATATGAATGTGATTTTCAACGATCAGGGGACTAATCCCCTTGATGTCCGCCATTGTCCAGCCAAAAGCTTGCCGGTTGCTTTGCAAGACCGTCAGAAGGGCTTTCTCCTGCTCTGGAGCTAGAGAAGCCGAGATGATGACAGGGAGGGCCTCGTTCTCACCTAAGTAAGCATACTTGAGGTGAGACGGCAACGGCTTGAGTTCGAGCGTTGGAGGTGAAACGATTGAAGGCAAGATCGGCGAAAATTTCTCAAACTCAAAAGATTCCAGTAGAGGCTCAAAACGAGTGTAAGCGACAGAGTTGGATGGTTCAGCTAACGCATCCAGAAATTCAAAAGATTCAAGCTCGGGTGGCGACAGGCCAAGATCGTTCAAAAAAGTGAAACACTCATAATCATTGTCGGGAGCGGAAGCAGCAGCAGGTTCAAAGAGGAACGCACTAGTGGCGTCAAGATTGCTGTGATTGAATAAGAATTCCTTGAATTCACAGTCCTCAGGTGTGATCTCCTGGATGGAACAAACGTCGAGTATATGAGCATTAGGTTTAGAAGGACGATTCCCTAACCTAAAAATGTTGAGTTCAATTGTCATGTTTCCAAAAGATAGGTTCATCGAACCATTTCGACAATTGATCACAGCATTGAGGTTGCAAGGAATGGGCGACCGAGTATCACCGGAATTTGATTCCGGGGGTTAGCTACAGGCTGTGTGTCTAAAAAAATGAAGTCAATGGGGAATATAAAGTCCCCTACTTTTATTAACACATCCTCTAGCTCACCCCTAGGATGGATGATAGATCGGTCGGCCATTTGGAGAGTACAGTGTATGGGTTTCAGCTCTCCTACACCCAGTTGCTCATATACAGAATACGGAAGCAGGTTAACACTGGCACCAAGATCCAAAAGTGCGCGGTTGATGTTCTTATCCCCAATGGTTATTGAAATCGTAGGACAGCCAGGGTCCTTCCGTTTTTGAGGTAAAGCTTGGGTAAGAGCATCACTCACAGCACTAGCTAAGAAAACCTTCTTGGGCACCTGAGATTTCCTCTTCTTAGTGGACAAGTCCTTCAAGATTTTTGCGTAAGAAGGGACTTGTTGGACTGCATCTAAGAGGGGAATGTTGATGTTAACCTACTTAAACAACACCAGAATCTTCTCTATTTGTGGATTTTATTTATTGGACCTCAACCGATTTGGAAATGGAATGTTTTTGAAATTTGTTGAGTCCAATGCTTGTGAAGGAGATTGTGGAGTTGGAATGGATCATAGAGCTGGAGTTTTCGTAGAGTGAGATGTGGGTCCGTTCGGAGGAAGAAGGCGAGCCTTTTGAAGAATGGAGAACAGGATTAGAAGACGTAGAAGAAGAAGAAGAAGAATAAGAAGAATAAGAAGAATAAGAAGCGGCCAGGGTGTCATCATCTGTGCCAACGTTGTTGTGCAACATCCTTCCAGATCTCAATGTAGTCACGGTACTCACATTATGGTTCTGTTGTTCAAGAGCAACATGTACATTATGTGGGTGACCAGGATTTGGGAGTGGTTGAGATGGAAGCTTCCCTTTCTCTCGCTCGCTTAAAGCCGCATTCAGTGGTGCAATCTGGGTTTCGATGGTCTTGATGCTTTGCCCTTGTGCAGCAGTGTGTTGCACCAAAGACTGAATAGAAGACCGGATGTTGACGGTGGATTGAGTCAATTGCTTTACAAATGCCTCCAGACTTTGTTCTAGCGAGGAAACCTTATCGTTGTTTGATGGAACAAAGTTGTTTTGAGGAAAAGAATTGTTGGGTGCAAAGTTGTTCGTCTGATTTTGAAAAGGTTGGGGTTGGAAGGGCTGCTGATATTGATGTTGAGTTTGTTGCTGAGCTTGTTGTTGAGGAGGAGGAGGCCTCTGGAAGTTGTTGTAGCCTTGGAATTGATGTTGGTTCTGATTCCAGGCGAAATTGGGGTGGTTCCTCCAACCGGGATTGTAAGTGGAAGAGTATGGATCATTTCTTGGTCTTTGCTGAAATGCAGCATTGACCTGATCCTGTCTTTGAGAAGGTGGGTTATAAGGACACTCTTCGGTCAAATGGGATGGATCAGAACAACAAGTGAAGATAGTACGTGGGGGAAGAGCAAGGGCAGGAGAAGGAGATAAGAATTTGCTCTCAATTACTTCCAATTTTCGCGTGATTGCTGCCATCTCGGCCTTCATTGCAATTGAGATGTCAAGTGTAGGGTTCCTAGGCACACTAATGTGGTCTCACAAGGCATCAACCATGCCAATTTTAAATTTTACAAGTGCCGAGAAACCCTAATACGGATCGTTAACTAGAATTTTAGGCGAAACAAGCAACTAGTTAACAACTTAACTAAGTGTACGGAAATACAACCTTTGGAGATCCGGTTCTTAACCTCCATAGCTCCATGATGAAGTCCCCTTGCTGTCCAAATCGAATCCCGGGCTATAGCGTCGGCTTCATCGGAGAAATGGGCGGGCTAGGTCATCGACTACGATGCCGAAGATGATCTACGTCGAGGCATCACAAGATCAAGCTCCCACTTCACCAAGTCATGAAACTTGTGAAGAAAACACCCTATACTACTTGGCAAGAGGTAGAGGATGAAAAAATAGGAGGTGGGTTCACTTTTGAATTGGATTTCTCACTCATTTACTCAAGTTTCCATTGATGGAGCAAGGTTTCTTCTTGAAGAAGAAGAAGAAGATGAATATTATGATAAGTTAATAATAATAGAAAAGAAAATCATACTTATCATATACTAACCCTTGGTTAAGTGTAGAGAATGAACTAGGATTAGTTTAAATGGTTAGGGTTAAGCATGAGACAAGAATGGTGACTTAGTCAATGCTTCATGAATCTTCAACTAAAAACAAACATAGACACCATTCATATCTTATCTTTTCAAAATAAATAAATAAATGAATAAAAAAAACCCTAATCATTAGTTTAACCATGGTTTAATTCTTTACACTTAACCAAGTAAGCATGTATCATCAAACATGATACAATCAAGTGCACAAAAGTATATCACATATACAACTTGTGAACTAAAAGTGAGAAAATCCATTTAAAGTGAACCAATACTAGTTAATGCAAAGTAATATATCAAATATATAATTATGCATTAAATCATTAAATCAACACTTGATTTAACGACCCGGTCATATCGCATATAACCGACTAATATTCAATGTATCGGCTTATCGAATCAATCTTTGATTCGACAACTAGGTTATATCACATATAACCAATCGAAACATTCATCGCGAGAATGAAATTGTTAGTTATATGTTTGCCCTAGAGGCCATTACTGTACATAGGATGTATATTGTAGTGGATGCTGGGACATTTATAGGGAGGACTTTCTTGCTCGACATGATAGTATGCTATCTGGTTGCTCTTTACCTTAACGTGTATACTGATTGTCTCTCTGTTACATGTTGGTAAAGCCCTTAGGATGTGTGCTTGACTACCTGGACTATGATGCGGATCATACTAGTGGGGACAGATAGTCTATAAGTACATCCTTCAAATTCCCTAGTCGTGGGTATATCGAGACGGGGCATCGATATACCAGAGTAGACTAGCGTATACCTTCTCGACCCATACAGATGGGCGATGGATGATCCCATATCCATTGGTGTTTGACATCAGAGATGATATACGGGTGCTCAGTAGAGACTGGGTACACTGGACGGACTCGCCGAGAACTCCCAGATGGTATTATACCTCATGTCAGATGGCAGTTCTCTGGTGACACTGGTACAGAGTAGTCTGTTGACCCGAGATCGTCATAGAGTCTTGTGTGGTTCCCACTGTGCTTTGATTTCCATCTTACCATGTCCAAGAGGGCATGCAAAACGGTGGTTTTTGGGTACAGTCCCGATTCACATGGAGGCAATGAGCGATAGGAGGGGATTCGTCTCTCCCGGTATAGGGAGTTGATGTTGCGCTGTGTTCGATTGGCTATAACAGGAAATCCCTGGCCAGGGTTGCTGAGATTTACTGGTAAGTGTTACCAGTAGTTTCTCGAACAGTTATAAACCTCATATCGACACGACTTATCGAGCTATTGGGGTCTGACGTTTACCACCCCTAGGCGAGATATGCGACATATCAGACGATCAGACCGGACTGTACGGTAGTGTTACTGGTTGGATTCACTGGAGTGTGAGCGGGCTTGCTCGTCGATCTTCAGATCGCTCAATACCCGGGTGGCCTTTACGTTTAGCAGACCGCTTGTGGCTTGTGGATGCTTGATATGATCATCATCTGCTGCCGGCGTATTGACGAGTCTTTAGAGTCCTACACAGAGGTTTCCTGGCTCAAGCGAAATGAAATAGGAGCGCATATGAGATATGTGCGGGACCGAGAATAATGCGTGTATGTGATACCGTATTCCATTCTCGCGATGAATGTATCGAATGGTTGTATGCGATATAACCCAGTTATCGATTCAAGCGTTGATTCGATAAGCCGATACATTGGATACTAGTCGGTTATATGCGATATGACCGGATCGTTAAATCAAGAGTTGATTTAATGATTTAATGCATAATTATATATTTGATATATTACTTTGCACTAACTAGTATTGGTTCACTTTAAACGGATTTTCTCACTTGGTTTGTGCACATTGTATATGTGATATACTTTTGTACACTTGATTGTATCATGTTTGATGATACATGTTTAACTATAGTTAAGTGTAATGAATTAAGCCATGGTTAAACTAATGATTAGGGTTTTCTTTCTATTACTTATTTATTTATTTATTTATTTTGAATAGATAAGAAAAGAATAGTTGCTAATTTTGGAGTTTAGTTGAAGCTTCATGAAGCTTTGACTTTGTAACCATTCTTGCCTTCATCTTAAACCCTAACCATTAATCTAACCTTGGTTAATTCTCTACACTTGACCATGGTTCTAATATGATAAGTATTCATTTTCTTTTCCAAATATAATTAACTTATCATATTTCTTTCTTCTTCTTCTTCATCTTCTTTCATGAAGAAAAAGCAAGCTCCATCAATGGTGATTGATGGAAATGAGTGAGAAATCCAATTCTAAAGTCTACCCACTTCCTATTTCTTCATCCTCTACCTCTTGCCAAGTAGTAGAGTGTGTTTACTTCACAAGTTTCTTGACTTGGTGAAGTCGGAGCTTGATTTAGCGATGCCTCGACGTAGATCATCTTCGGCATGGACATCGACGACCTAGCTTGCCCATTCTCCGACGAAGCCGACGCTAGAGCCCGGATTTGATTTGGACAGCGGAGAGGACTTCGTTGCGGAGCTATGGAGGTGGAGCACCAGATCTACAAAGGTTGTATTTCCGTATTCCCTTAGTTAAGTGTTAACTAGTTAGCTTTTTCGCCTAGAAATCTAGCAAACGATCCGTAGTCGGGTCTCTCGGCACCCGTAAAATTTTATAATGGCATGTTCGATGCCTTGTGAGACCTCATTAGGGTGTCTAGGAACCCTACAGAAATACGGTATCACATACATGCATCATTCTCGGTCCCGCACATATCTCATATGCGCCCCTATTTCGTTTCGCTTGAGCCAGGAAACCTCTGTGTAGGACTCTAAAGACTCGTCAATACGCCGGCAGCAGATGATGATCATATCAAACACCCACAAGCCGCAAGCGGTCTGCTAAACGTAACGGCCACCTGGGTATTGAGCGATCAGAAGATCGACGAGCAAGCCCGCTCACACTCCTGTGAATCCAACCAGTAACACTTACCGTACAGTCCGGTCTCGTCGTCTGATATGTCGCATATCTCGCCTAGGGGTGGTAAACGTCAGACCCCAATAGCTCGATAAGTCGTGTCGATATGAGGTCTATAACAGTTCGAGAAAGTACTGGTAACACTTACCAGTAAATCTCAGCAACCCTGGCCAGGGATTTCCAGTTATAGCCAATCGAACACAGCGCAACATCAACTCCCTATACCGGGAGAGACGAATCCCCTCCTATCGCTCATTGCCTCCATGTGATTCGGGACTGTACCCAAAAACCACCGTTTTGCATGCCCTCTTGGACGTGGTAAGGTGGAAATCAAAGCACAGTGGGAACCATACAAGACTCTATGACGATCTTGGGTCAACAGACTACTCTGTACCAGTGTCACCTGAGAACTGCCATCTGACGTAAGGTATAATACCATCTGGGAGTTCTCGGCGAGTCCGTCCAGTGTACCCAGTCTCCACTGAGCACCCGTATATCATCTCTGATGTAAAACACCAATGGATATGGGATCATCCATCGCCCATCTGTATGGGTCGAGAAGGTATACGCTAGTCTACTCTGGTATATCGATGCCCCGTCTCGATACACCCACGACTAGGGACCTTGAAGGATGTACTTATGGACTACCGTATCCCCACTAGTATGATCTGCATCACAGTCCAGGTAGTCAAGTACATATCCTAAGGGCTTTACCAACATGTAATAGAGAGACAATCAGTGTACACGTTAAGGTAAAGATCAACCAGATAGCATACTATCATGTCGAGCAAGAAAGTCCTCCCTATATATGTCCAAGCATCCACTACAATATACATCCTATGTATAGTAATGGCCTCTAGGGCATACATATAACTAACAATCTCCTACTTGCACTAGGGCCATCTGATAGCAGTGGTTGCAGTATCTCATACACAACCATCCCATAAAAGTCTCTCTCTGGGAAAAGGCTTTTTGTCAGTGGATCTGCCATGTTGTCCTCTGAATCTGCTCTCCTAACCTCGATCCCCTGGAGATCAACCATCTCCACGATCAGGTGACACTGCCTTAGAATATGTATGGATCACTGATGGGACGGACGTTCCTTGGCATAAGCCACAACTCCATTGTCACACAATGGAAGGAACTAAGTTCATCTGATGAAGTAATATACACCCAGACAACCTCTTTGGTAGCATCTTAAGTAGCGATGTATTCAGCCTTAATCGTCTAGTTTGTCACGGTATCTATCTTGGAACTCTTCCATCATACCGTCCCTCCACTAAGGGTAAAGACAATGCCTGTGACTGACATTCAGTCGTCCTTATCACCTTGGAACACTTCCAGTGATTCTCCTCAGGACCAATTGATACCATCTCACTACAACTAGTGAGAATCCTAACATCCAATTAGATCTATCTCATAGATCCAAAACCCAGGATTTAAGAGGCATCACTTTGATCCTATATGGAGAATCATGGTGATAAGCGGAGATTGACCGAGCGTAGCATATGAAACTCCATTCTTATCAAGAGCATGTCATCCACGTACTCTACGAGGATCGTCACCTTACTCCCTACTACCTTTATTGTTTATACAAGGTTCATCTACCATTTTGATGATGTCAAACTCTTTGACTGACACATCAAAATAGATGTTCCAACTCCGCGATACCTGCTTTATCCTATAAAGCATCTTGTACACGTTTCCGCTGCTCCCACTGTCTACGAAGCCCTCTGGCTGTGTACTTATAGACGTTCTCTTCTAAAACATCATTTAGAAAAGCAGTCATGGCACCCAACCGCCAGATATCGTAGTCATGGTATGTAGCCGTGGAAAGTAGGATCTGGATGGACTTAAGCATAGCCACTTGAAAAGGTTTCATCATTATCCATGCCTGGTCGATGACGAAAAGCTTTAACAAGTCTAGCTTTGAAAGTCTCAACTTTTCCATCTACACCAAGTAATCTTCTCAAGATATACTTGCTCCTGATGGGGATTTAACCCTTCAGATATAGCAACCAAAGTCCATACTATGTTGGTGTACATGGATTCCATCTCAGATCGCTTAGCATCCAGCCATTCTTACAGAGTCCCTACTCTCGATGGCCTGCTCGAAACTAGTTGGGTCATCATCTCATGATACAATCTTCGCTCCCACTGTCATAGAGAAACAGAAGTATCTCTCAGGTGGGTGAGAAACCCTACTAGATCGGCGGAGAGGCTGAGGTTCGTTGGTAACTATTGAATCCTTTGGTTCTTTCAAATCATTAGCTGCAGTTTGTATAGCTGGAACATTTCTAGTTCTACATAACAGATCTTGCCTTGAGCTTGTCCGGATTTTGCTTTTAGACATAGGCTGGACAACCCCAAATCTTAACCATCTTATGATATGGGCTCTACCTTTTCCATATCACATATGAAGTGGTAGGCAACTGTTTTGATTTGAACCCTATTCAATAGGTATGCAGCTTCTCAAGCGCATAACTCCCAAAAGGAAATAGGAAACTCAGTAGTACTCATCATAGAGCACACCTTATCATATAGGGTGTGATTGCTCCGCCCCGATATACCATCGTGCTATGGTGTATACGGTGGAGTAATGTTGAGAGAGAATCTCATTCTCCTTTAGAAAAGTCCAGGAATTCCGTGCTCAAGTATTCTCCTCCTTGATCACATCAAAGGACATAATACTTATACCCGTATTTTGGTTCTCTACTTCTAACTTATATTCTGCGAATATCTCAAAAGGTTCGGACTTGTGTTTCAACAGGAACATAGGTCTGAATCTCGAGAGATTATCAGAGAATGTATTGAAGTACAAAGAACCGGTCTTGGCATGTGTAGACAGGGGACCTTCATACATCAACATGTATCATCCTAAGAGTTTACCAACTCTTTCTCTGTTACCAATAAACGGAGCTATGGTCATCTTATCTCTGTGACATGACTGGCAAGTTTCACAAGATGTAGATTCAAACTGATTTAAATATGCATCTTTATGTAACTTCAGCTAGTCGGGTCGCATTGATATGACGTAGTCTACAATACCTCAAGAAAAATTCGTTCATATCTGAACTCTTCTTCTTGTGTGTGTTCCGTATACTAAGAACTGTAGTTTGATTTAGAACATTAATGCTTTTAGATAACGTGCCTGAACCGATCAACTTTTGATATAGGAAATGTTCAAAACATTATCCAACAATACAAAATTTTATCATTTCTTTACTAATAAAGAGACTGATATGATTTTGTATATCAGGTTCGGTATCTAATAACATTCATTCAGAATCAATGTATTGTAATACAGGGTGACAGTGACCAACAGACTTGGCTGCAACACTTGCCCCGTTTTCTGCCTCATGAAACTTATCACCCGTTCTCAGTTCTCTACCTTTCTGTAGCCCTATGTAACAGATTACATATCTGGGATCCTGATCCGGTATCTAATACCCAGGACGTAGAGGATACTGAGAAACAGTTCTTCGTAATGAACACACCCGAAGATGATGCATCAGCATGCACTCTCTTCGTTTGGGCGGCACGGGAAATCTGGTATTCCCCAATTTCCTGCTCTGTCTTATAACAATTATAAGGTGGAGAGGGACCAACGTTCCCCAGCTCAGTATAACAAGCGGGTTCGGTCAATATTCCGTATTATTATCTTGATTAAGGCGTGACATGGTCGCTACCTGGAGAGAGAGAGAAGAAAACACTCAGCGTGCGCTCTTGCAAGATCAGATTGGTTATTATTTTATCTAATCAGGATGGCTCCCACTGTTTTTTTTTATCAAATCTTCCTTCAAACCCTTAAAGGAAAGACTAGCCGGGATTAATTACACACTACAAGTTCGCCAATCTTTCAGCCAGGCCAGTGTCGGTACTTTGAGGGAGGTCCCCCGTGCTTTCGCACGAACCTAATTAATGTAAACCTCGTTTTCCCAGAGGCGTAACCCCGTTGACACCTTTCTAGACACCTACTTGATCGGCTAATTGTAATGTGTAAAACTCTCCCAGGAGTAACAATTACTCGCAGCGGGTATCGGGATCCAACTATCTCATAGAAGGTATGCAATCTCATTGCAAATTTCAGCACTTGAAATTCCCGATAATTTTGCCCCTAGCGTCCTATGACCTTGACGCAGGCCAACAAACCATAGTGCGCTAGTCAAGTTCATCCCGTCATTTCCTGATTGAATTAAACCCACCCGCACGACCCTTGACGCAGGCCAACAAAGTCGCACGACTACCCTAATCCAATCTGCATCATATGCATAAGCAGATAAATACTAGTTAGCTACCGCACACTACGCCTTGACGTAGGCCAACAAACGTAGCACGAATATTAACTACCATTTATCTGAAATGACGGAGGGCTACGTCAGGTTTTTTTTTTTTTGAAAACCTATTACGTAATGAAATTGATATCGTTGTAGGATCGAATGAATTTTGAAATGGAGTGTTTTTGAGGCTTTTCTAGTTTTGCTAAAGGAGTCACTCCCGGTGAAGGGATCGTCGGTCCTTTCCTCGTCGAATGAGGTGCGGGATATATCATATATATCACTGTGCAAAGCAAAAACTCTTAAAAGCAATCAAAAGACAAACCGAGTGTGTAGCATCTGCCAGTTATTGCTAAAGGAGTCACTCCCGGTGAAGGGATCTCGGTCCTTTCCTCATCGAATAAGGTGCAGGATATATCACATATACCTCTGTGCAAAGCAAGAACTGTAGCTACCTGTTTTATTTTTGAAATTCGATTCTACAATATCTTAGGTTTCTTTTCTTTCATTAATCACATTAATGAAGTCCCATCATTTAAGTACCTAAACATCACAGATAAATACGACGTACACTTATGCCATCCGCATTCGCCTCGATGTCCCCTCGTGCACCATTAGGTTAGGTAACTAACGACAGAGCGGGGCAGGGCTAGCGCGGGTGTAAAACATAAGTAACGTCTATATAATATATCATATATACTATATATTTTATCTATCACAGAACATCACATGATCACATCACAGATATCGCAGCAGAAGAATCATATGAAACATTGGATATACTAGGACGTCCGTGTTTTCAATACGAGCCAGTATAAAACACGGATTCCACGGTCGCGATGAATAGCCAAACCCACACCCTTAGACCCCTACGAGAATGGCAAGCAACCTTACCAATTCTAGGGTTAGGAGACCCGGACTCGACTCCTCGAGTTGGTCTCCCACTGGACCCCAGAACCCGGTTACTTGTGCTCCCCTCCTTGGGTCTATCCTAGTGCGAAAAAGTAAATAATATACAAAGGGTGACATTTTCCGCAACCTGGAAGTGCCCCAATAAAAGAATATTACATACAAGTTTTTACCTGAATGAAAATGAAAAAACACTCATCTTACATAAAAACCCCCGGCTATTCAAACACGACGATCCAATATAACATATCCAGCAACACATAACATCACATGTCATTAACGTAAGTAAATATGCGCATCCCAATTGTCGTTGACATATAGCAACGAAACCGGCGATATCACATATTACACTTAGGGTCACAGAAAAGAAAGTGTAAAACTACAACAGTTGGAATCCGCAACCTCCTCAGACATCGCATGCCTGACCAAATGAATTACTTAGACATCGCATGCCTAACAATTATAAACCCCGCATTTTAGTCTCATTATCGAAAACACTTTTCAATACCAAGTCGGGCAATTCAACAAGATTCCCGACATCCTGATCGAATGCTCGTCGCAAACTTCAGTAGGCGGCCGCACCCCCGACGCCGTCGACGAAGTGCACCAAGGCGGAACACCGCTGCCGCGAGCACCCGAACGGATGCTTTTGGCGACGGGGTTCTCCTACAGTCACTTGGTCGGGGCTATGGGGTGAGGCTGTCTATTAAGTTTACCCGGCGAGTATCCGCATACGCTACGTGATTGCGACGGAGTTTTGATCTCATCAAAATTCCGTGCAACCGATCAAGTGAGACTAAACTGCTATGTTTATAACATTCATTCAGTTATCTCATAACTATTTGTGAATTCCAATTGTTGTATCACATTCCAGATAAACAGAAAATGTTAAACATTCCGATCGAACAGTCGAACACCCAAGTTTTCCCAAAACAGATCAACACATGAAACAAGTCTAAAAACATTCAGTTCGTGCCTCAGTACCAACGGTCCAGCCGTAGAAGGGTCAAGCCAACGCCTCACATGTGGCACGCCGTACTGCCCCAAACCCTAAGGTTCAAAGGGCAGTTCAAGACGGTCACATAATTGAGTTAAGGTTTGTTGTCTTCTAGAGGGACCATCACGTTACTTGCACTACTTAGAACGTCCTTAAACCACGGAAAAATCCAACACTTGGAAATTTCCCGACAGGGGAAAAATTGGGTATTTATATCCGGTCGAACTTTTTAACATATTCAAAAAATATCCGGAAAGACACAGACAAGATTAGACAATCCGATCGAAACTCCGAGTCCCTAATACAACCCAGAAAATTCAACTCTTGAATAAATTTTAAAAATACCCAGGAAAACCAGCACTGCAACATATGAATTACTATGCCAAAACCAATGCAAGATACAACAAAATGGCCGCGGAACCGCCGCACAAGCCATGCTTGTGCCGCGGTTCCGCCGCGTTATAGTGGAATCATGGACACGTGTTGCACAGTAATTCTTAGGATTCCCTGCTGATTTTTCTGCATATTTTTAATATACAAAAATCCACAAATTTGAAAAATGTACAGAGAGGGTTGTCGGGTTAGGGTTTCGGGTTCGATCGGGTTTCTAACATCGTCTACGCATCGCCTAAGGGTCTAGCTAGGCTCTGATACCACTGTAGGGTTCCTAGGCACACTAATGAGGTCTCACAAGGCATCAACCATGCCAATTTCAAATTTTACAAGTGCCGAGAAACCCTAATACGGATCGTTAACTAGAATTTTAGGCGAAACAAGCAACTAGTTAACAACTTAACTAAGTGTACGGAAATACAACTTTTGTAGATCCGGTTCTCCACTACCATAGCTCCATGATGAAGTCCCCTTGCTGTCCAAATCGAATCCCGGGCTCTAGCGTCGGCTTCATCGGAGAAATGGGCGGGCTAGGTCATCGACTACGATGCCGAAGATGATCTATGTCGAGGCATCACAAGATCAAGCTCCCACTTCACCAAGTCATGAAACTTGTGAAGAAAACACCCTATACTACTTGGCAAGAGGTAGAGGACGAAGAAATAGGAGGTGGGTTCACTTTAGAATTGGATTTCTCACTCATTTACTTAAGTTGCCATTGATGGAGCAAGGTTTCTTCTTGAAGAAAAAGAAGAAGATGAATATTATGATAAGTTAATAATAATAGAAAAGAAAATCATACTTATCATATACTAACCCTTGGTTAAGTGTAGAGAATGAACTAGGATTAGTTTAAATGGTTAGGGTTAAGCATGAGACAAGAATGGTGACTTAGTCAATGCTTCATGAATCTTCAACTAAAAACAAACATAGACACCATTCATATCTTATCTTTTCAAAATAAATAAATAAATGAAAAAAAAAAAACCCTAATCATTAGTTTAACCATGGTTTAATTCTTTACACTTAACCAAGTAAGCATGTATCATCAAACATGATACAATCAAGTGCACAAAAGTATATCACATATACAACTTGTGAACTAAAAGTGAGAAAATCCATTCAAAGTGAACCAATACTAGTTAATGCAAAGTAATATATCAAATATATAATTATGCATTAAATCATTAAATCAACACTTGATTTAACGACCCAGTCATATCGCATATAACCGACTAATATTCAATGTATCGGCTTATCGAATCAATTTTTGATTCGATAACTAGGTTATATCACATATAACCAATCGAAACATTCATCGCGAGAATGAAATACGGTATCACATACACGCATCATTCTCGGTCCCGCACATATCTCATATGCGCCCCTATTTCGTTTCGCTTGAGCCAGGAAACCTCTGTGTAGGACTCTAAAGACTCGTCAATACGCCGGCAGCAGATGATGATCATATCAAACACCCACAAGCCGCAAGCGGTCTGCTAAACGTAACGGCCACCCGGGTATTGAGCGATCAGAAGATCGACGAGCAAGCCCGCTCACACTCCTGTGAATCCAACCAGTAACACTTACCGTACAGTCCGGTCTCGTCGTCTGATATGTCGCATATCTCGCCTAGGGGTGGTAAACGTCAGACCCCAATAGCTCGATAAGTCGTGTCGATATGAGGTCTATAACAGTTCGAGAAAGTACTGGTAACACTTACTAGTAAATCTCAGCAACCCTGGCTAGGGATTTCCGGTTATAGCCAATCGAACACAGCGCAACATCAACTCCCTATACCGGGAGAGACGAATCCCTTCCTATCGCTCATTGCCTCCATGTGATTCGGGACTGTACCTAAAAACCACCGTTTTGCATGCCCTCTTGGACGTGGTAAGGTGGAAATCAAAGCACAGTAGGAATCACACAAGACTCTATGACGATCTCGGGTCAACAGACTACTCTGTACCAGTGTCACCTGAGAACTGCCATCTGACGTAAGGTATAATACCATCTGGGAGTTCTCGGCGAGTCCGTCAAGTGTACCCAGTCTCCACTGAGCACCCGTATATCATCTCTGATGTCAGACACCAATGGATATGGGATCATCCATCGCCCATCTGTATGGGTCGAGAAGGTATACGCTAGTCTACTCTGGTATATCGATGCCCCGTCTCGATACACCCACGACTAGGGACCTTGAAGGATGTACTTATAGACTACCATGTCCCCACTAGTATGATCCGCATCATAGTCTAGGTAGTCAAGTACACATCCTAAGGGCTTTACCAACATGTAACAGAGAGACAATCAGTGTACACGTTAAGGTAAAGATCAACCAGATAGCATACTATCATGTCGAGCAAGAAAGTCCTCCCTATATATGTCCAAGCATCCACTACAATATACATCCTATGTATAGTAATGGCCTCTAGGGCATACATATAACTAACATCAAGCTGATGAACTCCTCCCCTAGAGAGACCGGAAGAAGTAGAAGAAGTAGATGAAGTGTTCGGTCTGGTGCTTTCCCACTGAAGCGTCTGGTCAGCAAGATCGTTGAAGAATTGCCAAGCTTCCTCGTCAGATTTGGATAGGAAATGGCCTTGACAAATGGTTTCTAACAACTGCTTAGTTGCTGGATTCAGGCCCTCATATAAGGTCTGGCAAAGTTTCCATCTCTCAATACCGTGATGAGGGCACTGAACAAGAAGGTCTTTGTATCAGTCAAAACACTTCTAGAAAGGTTCGGTAGGAAGCTAGGAAAATTGGTTAATTTCTTTTCGGATCCTCGTGGACTTGTGATTTGGGTAGAAATTTTTAAGAAACGCTTTTACAAACTCATCCCAACTAGTTATGGAATGCGATGCGGTGCTATACAGCCACTTCTCAGCAAGGTCACACAGAGTGAAAAGAATGACTCGTAGCCGTATAGCATCGTCGGACAGTTGGGTTGTCTTCATCATTGCACAGACGTTCTGGAACTTGTTGATGAAGATGTAGGCATCTTCAGATTCCAGCCCGTGAAATTTGGGCAACATGTTGATGAAGTGGGGCTTAATTTCGAAATTATCCGCATTGGCCGGCGGAAGTGAAAGACAGGTTAGAAGTGCAGAGCGGGTAGGATAGAAACGATCGTGGAGCGCGATTCGCTGTGGCGCTTCAACAGGAGGTGGTTGTGGGTTATTCGCATCAATATGAGGTGGAATCATTCCCGGGGGAGGTAAAGAGATGTTAGGAGGAAATCCTGACATCTCAGAAGAAGAGTTTGGTGATGGTGAAGGTGAAGGTGAAGATGTATGAACAGAATCCCGGTCAACGTCGGAGTTGGCCGGCAAAGGTCAGGGTGAAAGAGGTACGGAGGGAGTTTCAACGTCGGAGTCGACTGCTTACTCGATAGCGACCAACGTAATACGGACTAGGCGGGCACTAGTGTCCCGAGCCCAACCGGACTAAGTGAAAGAGGTACGGAGGTGACACTAAACGAATTTAGTATATTCAAAGCGTAGAAAGTGAAGGTAAGAAAACATCAATGGAGAAATGCCGATGAAAATGTGGGTGAAATGGGATTCTGGCGTCAAAGGGCAAGTTTTTTATAAAAGTTTCTGTTTTGTTGTTTTTTTAGAAAGAGTATTGCAAAAATTTATACGGACTTCCGGCACAACTTCAAACAATCACAGTAAAAATATTCACAATCATACGTAGAGCTATGGTCTTCAAAGTCCACTAGACTGCTCCTAACTGTTCCAAAGTGACAAGTTGTGAGATAACACTCAAATCGTCTCTTCACTGCCAATTGTGGCCAGGTAAGCACAAATGAGGAAAGGAGGGTTCCGCTCACGAATCACCGTGAGACGGGCCTTTTAAAATTACCTTTCTCACTTGTCTAGCCTAGGCACCACAAAGTCAAGTTTAGATAAACGATCGAATGCCCACAACCTTCCTCTGTCCTATTAAGCACGACAGTCCTTAGTTGGCTGAGTCTAGATATTTTTTATTAAGCTCGAGGGTAATGCGTATGCTTTTAGTGATTTTTTGGGGTCTTAGGAAGGGTGATGATATCCCCACCCAATCTGAATTGGTGTTATAGCCCCTTAAAGTACGTATTATTTATGCAAAATAGTAATACACAAAAATCTAAAACACTTGCAAAAAAATTATTTGGCGGCGGCGCAAAGAATCCTGCACAAAAACAATTTTATTGGAGAGGGGAAGAGAGTTTGTGCAAAGAATGCTGCAGAGAGAATAGTTCAGTGGAGTTCAGAGGAGGAAATAATAGAATTGAAATACTCACAGAGAAATTGGTATGCTGACGTCACAGTTTGACCGCGGTTCCGCGGTCAAACAACCACTTGTGCCGCGGTTCCGCGGCTGTATAGATGAGTTGGAGCTTCAAATTTCTTCTCTGTGCTAAGATTGGTCTCCTATTCCTGTTTAGAGCTCCTGAATCTTGATTTGGTTACTGAATTTGCTCAAGAATTTTACAGTAGACCGTGGTTCCGTCTTGATCCGCCGCGGGGTAGCAGAGAGATATGGGTCTAACTCCCCTCGACTTTGGCACTGAACTTGACCTTCTTCCTATCCTGCACACTTGCACAAAAACCAATCAAAAATAACAAGATGATTTTTACAATATATTTTTTTTGTTTTTGGTTAAATTTATATTCACAAATTAACCCGAAATTACACAAAGAAATATACCACCGTCTCCCCGGCAACGGTCCCATTTGATTGATAGAGTTTTTGCGTGCTTAGTTTTAATTACTGCAATCAAGAAGGTTTCGCTTTGTAGCTAGCCGGTTGAGTACGGGTCGTCCGCAGGGAGATGGGAATCTTTTTCTTAGCGTTTTAATGAGTTAAGTCCAATTTGTCCAGGTTTGTTTAGTTTCACTATGTGCTAAAATATGTATAAAGAGAGCTTGTTAGGGTTAGGATTAAATTAGTTTGAGTTAGGAGTCGCTCACTTCTTTCGTTGCCACTCTTAATATCGGTGTTACAGTAATCGGCAACAACGGGGATTAGCACGACCAGGAAGGAAACTTGCGAGTATAAGCTAGTCTTTCCAACGCTTAGTTCCTTCCTTTTGGTCCTTGTCCGTCCGTTCTTGGCTCTTAGACTTAACCTCCGGTTAATTCAACCACAACCGGTCTCACTAGGATATCACCGCTATCATGTAGGATAGGGTGCCGTAGGAAGCGGATTATGGTTCAATTAATAGGAGTTCGAATTAAGATGTTGGGTAAAGAAAAGAGTGAGAGATTTCTTTCTCTCAAACTTCCGTCATCCTACCCTAACAAGTGAGAAACTACTCACCCATTAAAAATGAAAAAGAAAATAAAACAAAGAAAGAAGATAGAAAGAAAGAGGTTTAGGAAATTACAACTAGCTATTTGATACCTCACTTTGGTAAGGATCATACTTAAGCATCATTGTTGTAAGGATAAAGAAAAAGAGAAGAAGAAAGAAAGCAAACAAACAAATAACAACAACTAGATTAGCAAATGAAAATTACAAGCAAGTTAAATAACACAATTACAAGACATAAAAAGAAACTCTTCTTTTATTTATTATCACTCATGAAGCTCACTACAATATTAATGGAGAAAGATGAAGATGAAGAAGAACTACAAGATCTTATCCTAAAATCTAATACAAAGAAAAAGACACCCTCAGTTTGGCTTTGAGCTGGGCTATTTATAGAAAGGAAAGTGAAACCCTAGGGATACAATTTGAGCCAATATGAAATTACAAAACTACCCACAAGAACCGAGTCAACAATGAGTTGACTCGGCCGCGGATCCACGACCTAAGTGCTATATTGGCCGCGGTTCCTGTATGGTTACTAGGCACTATAAAAAAGGGTTAAGAAAGCATCAACCATGCCTGATTAAAATTTTAGCCGTGCCTAACAACCCTACACAAGATCTTTGCTAGAAAATTAGGGTTTCACATGAAAGTAAATAGCATCTATGACTAAGTGAATACGAAATACAACCTTTGTAGATCGGTCCTTCACTTCTTTAGCTCCTTGTTGAAGTCCCTTCGCTGCGATCGTGGTTCTCCCGGACTCTTGCATGGCTTCACGAGGCTAAAGGAGCGTCCTTGCTTGAAGTCTTCGAGGCCGAAGATGATCTACGTCGAGGGGATGCCAACTTAAGTTTCTGTAGGGTTACTAGGCATTCTAATAAGGATCTACAAGGCATCAACCATGCCGGATTAAAATTTTAGCCGTGCCGAATAACTCTAAACAAGATCTTTGCTAGAAAATTAGGGTTTCATATGCTAGTTAAACTCATTAACACCAAGTGAATACGAAATACAACCTTTGTAGATCGATCCTTCACTTCTTAAGCTCCTTGTAGTGGTCCCTTCGCTGCGATCATCGAACACCCGGACTCTAAGACGGCTCCATGAGAAGAGGCAACGGTATTGCTTGAAGTCTTCGAAGCCGAAGATGATCTACGTCGAGGGAATACGAACTCAAATTTCTACTTCACTAACCAGAGAATTAGTGAAGCAAACACCCTAAACGAAAGTGCTAGTCTAGTAGAGGATGGTGAGATAGGAAATGGGTACACTTTAGAATTTCTTTTCTCACTTTGATTCTCTATCTATTTCAAACCCTAGAAAGAAAAATTGAGGAAGAAGAAGATGAGCTCAAAATGAATATGAAAAATAATCAAGAGAGAGAATGAGCTAACCATGGTGAGTGAGTATCATATACTAACTCTTGTAGAGACATTACCATAGGTAATCATAGTGGTTAGGTTAACTAATATCTTAAGTAAAACAAAACTAGTGGACTAAGTCAAATGCAAAGATAAGCTTCATGAAGCTTCATGCATTTGTGCTCATTATCCATTTGTTTTAGAATTACTTTAAATATAAAAACCTAACAAATATAATTAGTATGGTATAAGTCTTCTACACCCATGATAGTTGTATCAACAACCATGATACAAAAATGCACACAAATAAATATATATCACATATATATTAAGTTGTGCACAAGTGAGAAAAGTAAATGCTTAAGTGAACCAATGTTAGTTAATGTAAATTAGTATATCACATATACAATTATACACTAAATTATTAAATCAATACTTGACTTAATAATCCGGTTATACCACATAAAACCGACTAACATCTAATGTATCGACTTATCGAATCAACCCTTGATTCGATAACTAGGTTATATCGCATACAACCGATCGATACAAACATCGTGAGAATAGAATACGGTATCACATACTCGCATTATTCTCGGTCCCGCACATATCACATATGCGCTCCTATTTCGTTTTGTCTGAGCCAGTAAAACCTCTATGTAGGACTCTAAAGACTCGTCAAAACGCCGGCAGTAGGTGATGATCATATCAGGCACTCACAAGCCGTCAGCGATACTAGCTGGACGTAACGGCTACCCGGGTATTGAGCGATCAAAAGATCAGCAAGCAAGCCCGCTCCAACTCCTACAAAAAGCCTGACAGTGACTCTACTGTACAGTCCGGTCTCCTCGTCTGATATGTCGCATATCAAGTCTAGGGGTGGTAAACGTCAGACCCCAATAACCGATAAGTCATGCCGATATGAGGCTCATAACGGGTCGAGAAACTACTGGTAACACTTACCAGTAAATCTCTAAACCAGCCCTGGCCAGGGACTTCCCTGTTATGGCCAATCGAGCATAGCGCAATATCAACCCCCAATACCGGGAGAGACGAAACCCCTCCTATCGCTCATTGCCTCCATGTGACTCGGGACTGTACCCAAAAACCACCGTTTTGCACGCCCTCTTGGACGTGGTAAGGTGGAAATCAAAGCACAGTGGGAATCACACAAGACTCTATGACGATCTCGGGTCTACAGACTAATCTGTACCAGTGTCACCAAAGAACTGCCATCTGACGTAAGGTATAATACCATCTGGGAGTTCTCGGCGAGCCCGTCCAGTATACCCAGTCTCCACTGAGCACCCGTATATCATCTCTGATGTCATACACCAATGGATATGGGATCATCCATCACCCATCTGTATGGGTCGAGAAGGTATACGCTAGTCTACTCTGGTATATCGATGCCCCGTCTCGATACACCCATGACTAGGGACCTTGAAGGATGTACTTATGGATTACCATGTCCCCACTAGTATGATCCACATCATTGTCCAGGTAGTCAAGTACACATCCTAAGGGCTTTACCAACATGTAACAGAGAGACAGATCAGTATACACGTTAAGGTAAAGAGTAACCAGATAGCATACTATCATGTCGAGCAAGAAAGTCCTCCCTATATATGTCCAAGCATCCACTACAATATACATCTCATGTATAGTAATGGCCACTAGGGAATACATATAACTAACAATCTCCCACTTGCACTAGGGCCATCTGATAACAGTGGTTGTAGTATCTCATACTCAACCATCCCATAATAGTCTCTCTCTGGGAAAAAGCCTTTGTGAGTGGATCCGCCGTGTTGTCCTCTGAGTCTACTCTCCTGACCTCGATCCCCTAGAGATCAACCATCTCCATGATCAGGTGACACTGCCTTAGAATATGTCTGGATCAGTGATGGGACGGGCGTTCCTTGGCATAAGCCACAACTCTATTGTCATACAATGGTAGGAACGAAGTTCATCTCATGAACTAATATGCACCCAGACTTCCTCTTTGGTAGCATCTTTGGTAGTGATGTATCAAGCCTTTATCGTCCAGTATGCCACGGTATCTAGCTTGGAACTCTTCCAACATACCGTCCCTTTATTGAGGGTAAAGACACTGCCTGCGACTGACATTCAGTCGTCCTTATCACCCTGGAACCCTTCCAGTGATTCTCCTCAGGATCGATTGATACCATCTCACTACAAGTAGTGAGAATCTTAACATCCAATAAGATCTATCTCATAGATCCAAAACTGAGGATTTAGGAGGTATCACTTTGATCCTATATGGAGAATCATTGTGATAAGCGGAGATTGACTAAGCGTAGCATAGGAAACTCCTTCCCCGTCATGAGTATGCCATCCACGTACTCTACGAGGATTGCCACCATACTCCCTACTACTTTTTTGTTTATAGAAGGTTCATCTATCATTTTGATGATGTCAAACTCTTTGACTAACACATCAAAACAGACGTTCCAACTCCGCGATGCCTGCTTTATCACATAAAACATCTTGCTCACGTTTCCGCTGCTCCCACTGTCTATGAGGCCCTCTGACTGTGTACTTATAGATTCTCTCTTCTAAAATATCATTTAGAAAAGTAGTCATGACACCCAACCGCCAGATATCGTAGTCATGGTATGTAGCCGTGGCAAGTAGGATTTGGATGGACTTAAGCATAGCTTTGAAAGTCTCAACTTTTCCATGTACACCAAGTAATCTTCTCAAGATATACTTGCTCCTGGTGGAGATTTAACCCTTCAGATAAAGCAACCAAAGTCCATACTTTGTTGGTGTATAAGGATTCCAGCTCAGATCGTTAAGCATCTAGCCATTCTTACAGAGTCTTACTCCTGATGGCCAGCTCGAATCTAGTTAGGTCATCATCTCATGATGCAATCCTCGCTCCCACTGTCATAGAGAAACCGAAGTATCTCTCAGGTGGGTGAGGAACTCTACTAGATTGGTGGAGAGGCTGAGGTTCGTTGGTTACTATTGAATCCTCCGGTTCTACCAAATCGTCAGCTGTAGTTTATATAGCTGGAACTCCTTCCAGTTCTACCTCATGACCACAAATTTTTTTCCAAAATAAATTCCTTTTTTTCTAAAAAAGGCGGCATGCCGAGAAACAAAACATCTTTTGTTCCTCGGTGCGGTAGAAGATATTCATTTGCGAATGCTTGGGATATCCAACAAACTTCTACAGAACCGACTTTGCCTCGAGTTTGTCCGGATTATGCTTTTAGACATAGGCTGGACAACCCCAAATCATAACTGACTTAAGAGATGGGCTCTTCCCTTACCATATCTCATATGGAGTGGTAGGAACCTGATTTGGTTGGAACGCCATTCAATAGGTATGCAGTTTCACAAGTGCATAACTCCCAAAAGGAAAAAGGAAACTCGGTAGTACTCATCATAGAGCACACCTTATCATATAGGGTGTGATTGCTCCGCCCTGATACACCGACGTGCTGTGGTGTATACGGAGGAGTAATGCTGAGAGAGAATCTCATTCTCCTTTAGAATAATCCAGGAATTCCGTGCTCAAGTATTCTTCTCCCTGATCACATCAAAGGACAAAATACTTATACCCATTTTGGTTCTCTACTTCTAAATTATATTCTGTGAATATCTCAAAAGGTTCGGACTTGTGTTTCAACAGGAACATATGTCTGAATCTTGAGAGATTATCAGAGAATGTAATGAAGTACAAAGGACCGGTCTTGGTATGTATAGACAGGGGACCTTCATACATCAGTATGTATCATCCCAAGAGTTCACTAACTCTTTCTCTGTTTCTAATAAACGGAGCTATGGTCATCTTATCTCTGTGACATGACCGGCAAGTTTCACAAGATGTAAATTCAAACTAATTTAAATATGCATCTATATATAACTTCTGCTAGTCGGGTCGCACTGATATGACCTAGTCTACAATACCTCAAGAAGGATTCGTTCATTTCTGAACTCTTCCTCTTGTATGTGTTCTGTATACTAAGAACCGTAGTTTGATTTAGAACATCAATGCTTTTAGATAACGTGCCTGAACCGATCAACTCTTGCTATAGGAAATGTTCAAAACATTATCCAACAATACAAAATTATATCCTTTCTTTACTAATAAAGAGATTGATATGATGTTGTATATCAGGTCCGGTATCTAATAACATTCGTTCAGAATCAATGTTTTCTGGTAATACAGGGTGACAGTGACCAACAGACTTGGCTGCAACACTTGCACCGTTTTCTGTCTCATGAAACTTATCACCCGTTCTCAGTTCGCTACCTTTCTGTAGCCCATGTAACAGATTACATATGCGGGATCCTGATCCGGTATCTCATACCCAGGACGTAAAGGATACTGAGAAACAGTTCTCTGTAATGAACACACCCGAAGATGAAGCATCATTATGCTATTTCTTCGTTTGGGCGGCACGGGAATTCTGGTAATCCCCTATTTCCTGCTCTGTCTTATAACAAATATAAGTTGGAGCGGGACCAACGTTCCCCTAGCATAGTATAACAAGCGGGTTCGGTCAATACATCCGTATTATTATCTTGATTAAGGCATGATATGGTCACTACCTGGAGAGAGAGAGAGAAGAAAACACTCTGCGTGCACCCTTGCAAGATCAGATTGGTTATTATTTTATCTAATCAGGATGGCTCCCACTGTTTTTATCAAATCTTCCTTCAAACCCTAAAAGGAAAGACTAGCCGGGATTAATTACACCCTACAACTTCGCCAATCTTTCAGCCAGGCCAGTGTCGGTACTTTGAGGGAGGTTCCCCGTGCTTTCGCACGGACCTAATTAATGTAAACCTTGTTTTCCCAGTGGCGTAACCCCGTTGACACCTTTCTAGACACCTACTTGATCGGCTAATTGTAATGTGTAAAACTCTCCCAGGAGTAACAATTACTCGCAGTGGGTATCGGGATCCAACTATCTCATAGAGGGTATGCAATCTCATTGCAAATTTCAACACTTGAAATTCCCGATAATATTTTGCCACTAACGTGCTATGACCTTGACGAAAGCAAACAAACCATAGCCCGCTAGTCAAGTTCAACCCGTACATTTCTTGACTGAATTAAACCCACCCGCATGACCCTTGACGAAAGCCAACAAAGCCGTACGACTACCCTAATCCAATCGCATCGTATGTAGCATATAGCTACCGCACACTACACCTTGACGAATGCCAACAAATGTAGCACAGATACAATATACTGTTAGGTTTGCCTAGCACCCTATGTAGAGTTTGGAAGCATCACATGTCACAAAGTTTAAATTTTTATGGTGCTAAGCAAGCATACAAAGGAACCGATCTTAGAAAATTAGGGTTTCAAAAGATAAAGGAAATAAAGACTAGGGTTTCAAGACTACAACATTTGTAGCTCCCTTTGCTAGACTCTTTGGCCTCTTGGGTGTTGGAAGAAGATCCTCTTGAAGTCTTCTCGCGTCCACGACGATCCACCCGAAGTTCTTCGTCCAAGCTCGCAACTTTACTTTTCAAGATGAGAAATGAAGAGAACACTCTAAACAAGTTGGCTAAACTTGTGTAGAATGATCTTGTGGTTATGATTCTTACTTCAGAAACCTTTCTTTATGTGTGTTTTACTCACTAGAAGAAACTAGATAGCAAATGGTGAAGGAGGAAGAAGATGATGGCTTTCTTTTTAACAAGAGTAAAATGATAACCCTTATGAAGTAAAAAGAAAATATATGTATATATATTTTCTTATCCTCATCTCAAACCATGGTTAGATGATGGAGACATTATTTAACTTGAGTTTAAAACACAAAGAGAAGGATAACTCATGGTTAGAAGTAGGTGAGCAAGGTTAGCTTTAAAGAAGAGTGTAGAAGCTAAGCAAGAATTATCCTTTCCTTTTCTATTTTGTTTTAAACATAAATCAAATAATAATCCATTCATTTAAGCATGGTGTGAGTCTTATATTGCCACCATTTTCCATGTATAAGCAACCATGAAGGATGATGCATGTATGTATGTGTGTATGCACATCCATATGTGCATGAAACTAAAAGAAAGATAGCACACATGCATGCATACATCCATCATGAACAAGAAAAGGTTTCAAGTGAGAAAACTAATGGTTAAATGATAAATCAACACTTGATTTATCAATTCGTCCATATCACATATGACCCCACCAAAAGCAAGCCGCCCGATCAATATATGGTATCCTATACGCGCATTTTATTCGGGACCATGCGCATATCGCATACACGCACCACAACGTTTCGCCTAGACTAGGAAACTCCTTTGTGGGACTCTAAGACTCGTCAATACGCCGGCAGTGGGTGATGATCATATCAAGCACCCCCAAGCCGCAAGCGGTCAGCTAAACGTAACGGCCACCCGGGTATTGAGCGATCAGAAGAAAACAAGCGAACCTGCTACAACTCCCGTCGAGCCAACCGGCAACACTACCGTACAGTCCGGTCTCTTCGTCAGATATGCTGCATATCGAGCCTATGGATGGTCACGTCGACCCCAATAACTCAATAAGTCGTGCCTATGAATGGTCTATAACAGATCGAGAAACTACTGATAACACTTATCAGCAAATCTCAGCAGCCCTGGCCAGGGACTTACTGATATAACCAGTCGGGCACAGCACAGCATCAACTCCCAATATTGGGAGAAACAAAACCCCTCCTATCGCTCATTGCCTTCGTGTGTTTCGGGACTGTACCCAACGGCCACCTGTTTGCACGACTCAGTAGAGCCGTGGTAGGATGGCAATCAAAGTACAGTAGGAGAACACACAAGACTCTATGACGATCTCGGGTCTACAGACTAACCTGTACCAGTGTCACCTGAGAACTGCTATCCGACGATAGATATAATTCCATATAGGAGTTCTCGGTGAGTCCTTCCAGTGTACCCAGTCACCACTGAGCACCCATATATGATCTTGATGTCAAACATCGATGAATGTGGGAACATCCATCGCCCATCGTATGGGTCTAGTATCATGTACGCTAGTCTACTCCGGTATATCAATGGCCCGTCTCGATATACCTACGACTAGGACATTCCAGGATATGCTTATGGACTACAGATGTCCCACTAGTATGATCTCCATCATAATCACAGCAGTCAAGCCGATATCCTCAGGGCTTTATCAGCATGTATGAATGAATCAAAGCATGATCAAATCAACATGTCAGATGAAGAAGAACCAGATAGCATACTATCATGTCGAGCAAGAATGTATACTGAATATATATATATATATATATATATATATATACATGTACAAATACATCCACTATCATATAATGGCCTCTAGGGCATACATATATCCAACAATCTCCCATTTGCACTAACGCCAGTTATTGGCGTATCTCATACCCAACATCTCAAAAAGTCGCTCATGCTGCGGCTGAGGGAGAGCTTTGGTGAATGGATCCGCGGCGTTATTCTTTGTGTCTACTCTCCTAATCTCGATCTCGCGGCGATCAACAATCTCCCAGATCAAATGAAAACGCCTCAGGATGTGTCTGGACCGCTGATGGGATCTGGGCTCCTTGGCTAACGCCATAGCCCCATTATTATCACAATACAAAGGTATTGGATCAATAATGGTTGGAACTACTCCTAGCTCCGAGACGAACTTCTTTATCCATACGGCTTCCTTGGCGGCATCATTCGCAGCAATGTACTCAACTTCCATCGTAGAGTCTGCAACGGTATCCTGTTTGGAACTCTTCCAACTTACCGCCCCTCCGTTGAGGGTAAACACAAACCCAGAGATAGATTTGCTGTCGTCCTTATCGCTCTGGAAGCTCAAATCGGTAAAGGCCTCCATTTGGAGATCTGCATTACCATACACAAAGAACAATTCTTTAGTCCTTCGCAAGTACTTAAGAATGTTCTTCACGGCTGTCCAGTGGTTCTCCCGTGGGTTGGATTGATACCTGCTTACAACACTAAGTGCATAAGCTACATCTGGGCATGTACATAACATCGCATACATTATAGATCCTACTGCCGAAGCATAGGGTATAACGCTCATGCGAGCTCTCTCTTTATCGGTCTTTGGACAAGAATCCTTGGAGAGAGTGACCCCATGGCAAGCGGGTAAGGCACCCCGCTTGGAGTTTTCCATACTAAACCTTTATAGGATGGTGTTGATGTACCTGGTTTGGGACAATCCAAATAACTTTTTGGATCTATCCCTATAGATCCTTATGCCCAGGATGTATGTGGCATCACCCAGGTCCTTCATGGAGAACCTTAGTGATAAGAAAGATTTGACCGACTGTAGCATAGGAATATCATTTCCTATCAGAAGAATGTCATCCACGTACAATACGAGGAATGTGACAGCTCTTCCTACAGCCTTCTTATAAACACAAGGTTCATCTGGATTTTTGATGAAATCAAACTCTTTGATAACATCATCGAAACAGATGTTCCAACTCTGAGATGCCTGCTTTAACCCATATATGGATTTAAGCAATCTACATGCTTTCCCGCTGCTCCCACTGTCAATGAAGCCCTCTGGCTGATCCATATAAACGCATTCTTCTAAATCTCCATTTAGAAATGCTGTTTTAACGTCCATCTGCCAGATTTCATAGTCGTAGTGAGCAGCAATAGTAAGTAGGATCCGAATGGATTTAAGCATGGCTACGGGCGAAAAAGTTTCGTCATAGTCCAAACCTGGTCTTAGACGAAAACCCTTTGCCACAAGTCTTGCCTTATAGGTCTCTACTTGCCCATCTACACTAATCTTTCTTTTAAAGATCCATTTGCATCCCACAGGTTTTACCCCAGGGGGTACAATGTCCAAAGTCCATACTTTGTTGGTGTACATAGACTCCATTTTGGATCTCATGGCATCCAGCCACTTCACAGAGTCACCACTCGTGATAGCTTGCTGAAAACTGGTAGGATCATCATCATCCATGATGCAGTCTTCTCCGTCACCATCAATGAGGAAACCGTAGTACCTCTCCGGTGGGCGAGAAGTCCTACCAGACCTTCGGAGTGGCTGAGGTTCTTCAGTTTCTATTGCAACAGCCGGTTCAACCAAGTCGTCATTTGTAGTCTGTGTCTCTAGAACCTCTTCTAGATCCACCACTTTGCCATCATCTTTATCTGTGAAAAACTCTTTTTCCAAGAATGTGGCATACTGAGAAACAAACACCTTTTGTTCCTCTTTGTGGTAGAATAGATATCCATAAGAATTCTTTAGATACCCCACAAAATTACACATGACTGACCGTGTCTCGAGTTTGTCCGGATTCTGCTTTTTAATATAGGCCAGGCAACCCCAAATCTTAATTCTCTTAAGAGATAGTCTCTTCCCATGCCATATCTCATAAGGCGTGGTAGACACGGCTTTGGTTGGAACCCTGTTCAGCAGAAATGCTGCAGTCTCCAATGCATGCCCCCAAAATGAGACGAGTAACTCAGCATCACTCATCATGGATCGGACCATATCTAATAGGGTCCTATACCGTCGTTCAGACACACCGTTGTGCTGTGGTGTGTAAGGAGGAGTGAGCTGAGAGAGAATCCCATTCTCTTTTAGGAAGTTTGCAAATTCTGTACTGAGATACTCACCACCTCGATCTGATCGAAGCATCTTGATACTCAAGCCGGTTTGTTTTTCTACTTCTTGTTCATATTCAATGAATTTCTCGAAAGCTTCGGACTTGTACTTTAATAAAAATACATGACCGAATCTTGAGAAATCGTCAGTGAATGTAATGAAGTATGAAAAACCGCCTCTAGCCTATGTAGACATTGGCCCGCATACATCACTATGTATGAGGCCTTAGAGCTCAGTAGCTCTTTCTCCGTGTCCGGTAAACGGAGTTTTGGTCATTTTACCCTTGATACAAGACTGGCAAGTCGCATAAGATTTATATTCAAAAGAGTTTAAATATCCATCTTTGTGTAACTTGTTTAGTCTTGTTTCGTTAATATGACCAAGTCTACAGTGCCAAAGAAAAGCTTCAATTAATTCTGAAAGTTTTCTTTTATTAGTGTGTAGTATACTGAAAAATGTGTGTTGATTTAGGACATATATTCCGTTATTAAGTGTACCATACCCAACCAACATTTGATTCAGGTGAACGTTCATAACATTGTTCTGCAATATAAAGTTATATCCTTCATTGTCTAACAAAGAAACTGATATTATATTACATAGCATACTTGGTACAAAATAACATGGATTCAAAACCAAAATACATCCAGATGGCAACCCCAAGTGATACTCTCCCACTGCGACTGTATGTACATTGGAACCATTTCCAACGCGGAGAGTATGGTCACCTGTCTTCAAAACTTTGCTATTTCTCAGCCCCTGCATAGAATTGCAAATGTGAGAACCTGAACCGATATCCAATACCCAGGAAGCAGAGTTTATTGAAAAACAGTTTTCTGTTACAAACGCACCTGAAGCAGAAGCATCACAATGCTTCTTCTTGAGACTTAAGTACTGCGTGCAGTTGCGCTTCCAATCTCCTGCCTTGTGGCAATGAAAACATTCGCCTTTCCCCGAGTCTCCAGCTTTGGACTTTTCCTTTCCCTTCACCTTCTTAACTCCACCCTTAGGATTGGTAGGCTTCTTCTTTTTCTTTCCTTTGGCCTTAGCTTTCGGGCGAGAAGAGGAAGACTGTCCAACAGTCATAACGGGAGTTTTTGCTGACTTCATAGTGCTCTCTGCACTCCTTAACATATTAAGGACTTCAGGTAGTTCCTTCTCCATGCCATGCATGTTGAAGTTAACTATGAATTGAGCAAAGGTGGAGGGGAGGGACTGCCGAATAATATCTATATATTGTTCATTGTCCATAGTCCACCCAAGGTCCTCAATCTCTTCTATAAGAGCTATCATCTTCAGAACATGGTCTCCTACTGGTGTGCCGGGGGCCATTCGCATCTGAAACAATTTCTTTGATGCTTCGTATCATAATACACGGGATTGCTCTCCATACAACTCCGTTGTATGGAGCAATATGGTTTGAATATCCATATTCTCGTGCTGCTTTTGATGTGTATTGTCCATCGATGCAAGCACGAGGCATTTGGCCGTGGCACAATCAGCGTCCCATATCTTGCGGACTTCTTTGTCCGCAACTGAGGATTTTGGACCTGGGATGGGCGGAGCTGAAGCCGTGAGGACATATGATACTTTATCATAAGTCAAGGCTATTTTCAGATTCCTCAGCCAGTCATTATAATTGGTCCCATTCAGTTTGTTTTTATCTATTAGAAGCTTGAGTCCAGTCATTGGTATCTGCCATTAAGAGAGAGAAAAGAATACACTCAGCGAAAGCTCTTGCATAGATCAGATTGGTTATTATCTTGTCTAATCGATGTCTCCCACTGCTTTAATCAAGTTTTTCTTTCAAACCTTAAAAAGAAAACTAGCCAGGATTAATTACAGTCTACAACTTCGCTAACTGTTCAGCCAGGCCAGTGTCGGTACTTGAGGGAGGTTCCCCGTGTTTTCGCACGGACCTAATTAAAGTAAACCTCGTTTTCCCAGAGGCGGAGCCCCGTTAACACTTTTCTAGACACCTAATGAGTTAGCTAATTGTAAACTGTAAAACTCTCCTAGGAGCAACTATTGCCTACAGTGGGATCGGGATCCAACTATCATATTGAAGGTATGCAATCTCATTGCAAATCTCAACACTTGAAATTCCCGATATGATTTTTACCCCTAGTACTTATGACCTTAACTATGGTCAACAAATCATAAGTACCAGTCAAGTTCTACCCGTCATTTCTTGATCAATTAGACCCACCCATATGACCCTTAACTATGGTCAACAAAGTCGTATGAATGTCCTAATTAATCTGCATCATATGCAATGTAGGAAGACATCACTTAGCTACCGTACACTACTCCTTAACTAAAGTCAACAAACGTAGCACGAATACTAAGTACTCTACTTCCTAAAATGACGGAGAGTTGCGGATGATTTTTAAGAAAATCTTTAACTCTTTGAACTTGATATCGTCGTAGAATCAAAATGGTTTTCAAAAGGAGTGGCTTAAGCTCCGCAGTTTTGAAATGTAGCTTTTTCATAAATAGCCGAGTGGTTTTTAAATCCGATTCTACAACATCTTTTTAGGTTTATTTTCTTTACATTAATCATATTAATGTAATCCCATCATTTAAGTCCTTAAGCCAATCATAGAAAAGAAACGAAAATAACACGTACGCTTATGCCATCCGCATTCGCCGCAATGTTAAGTTATGCACCGTTAGGTTACTTAACTAACGGCATACCGGGACGGGAATAGCGCGGGTGTAAAACATAAGCAACGTCTACTATATATCATATATATAATAGTCATTCGTCTCAGATATCACAGAACACAGGCAGCAGAAACATAGATATAATGTGGGATATACTAAGACGTCCGTATTTAGTATTTTAGCCAGAATAGAAAATATGGATTCCACAGTCGCGATGAATAGCCAAGCCCACACCCTGGACCCCTACGAGAGCGGCAAGCGACCCTACCAATTCTGGAGTTTAGGAGACCCGGTCTCGACTCCTCGAGATGGCCTCCCACTAAATCCCAGAACCCGGTCACCTGTGCTCCCCTCCTTGGGTACATCCTAATGCGGAAAAGTAAATAATATACAACACTGGTGACACAACCTCAACCCGGAAGTGCCCCAAATAAAAGAATATTACATTACATATGAATTTACATGAATGAAAATATAAAACTCTCATCTCACATAAAACCCCCCGGCTATTCAATCGCGACAATCCTGCACATCATATCTCAGCAACACATAATATCTCATATCATCAACGTAAGTAAGTATGCATACCCCAATTGTCGCTGATGTATAGCAACGAAACCGGCGATATCGAACATACTACACTTACGGTCACAGAAAAGAAAGTGTAAAACTATAATATTTGGAATCCACATTCTCTTTAGATATCATAAATGCGAAATATCACATATTTCGTATTTCATGCCTAAACTATATGAATTCCATATATTGTATCACATTCCAGATAAACAGACAGTATTAAAGTTTTCGAACGAATGATCAAGTACCCAAGATTCACTAAAGCTCAACACTTGAGCAGGGTTCAAAAAATCCGGAGTGTGACACAGTAGTAGCGGTCCAGCCGTAGAAGGGTCAAGCCAACGCCTCACATGTGGCACGCCGTACTGCCCCAAACCCTAAGGTTCAAAGGGCAGTTCAAGACGGTCACATAATCGAGTTAAGGTTTGTTGTCTTCTAGATGGTCCACCACAAAAATACTTGCACGTATCTCCAAAGTATTTAAACCCCGTGAATAGTGAGCAAATGATACCCGTTCAAACACTTCAATACTTTCTAATTTACCCGGAAAAGCAACGAAATGAAAATTTCGATCAAATCTACGCGTCCAAAACCATCTCCAGAAAATACAATACTATATTCAGATTAAACATACCTAAAACACTGTAAAAGCAGCATTATGAATTACTGTAGAAAAATGAAGAAATGAACTCTCTGTACGGCCGCGGAATCGCGGCCTAAGCAAGTAATTGCCGCGGTTCCACGGCCATATGTACGGATCATTGGTTTGTTTTTCACAGTATTTCATATAATTTCCTGCTCTATTTTTTAAGTATTTTTAATTCTGAAAAATGTCAGATTTTAAAATTTGTCCAGAGAGGGTCTAAAAAAGTCGTATTTTTGTCCGATCGGGATTTTTACTTCGTAAAAGTGTCGCCTAATGTTATAGGTCGGCTCTGATACCAATGTTAGGTTTGCCTAGCACCCTATGTAGAGTTTGGAAGCATCACATGTCACAAAGTTTAAATTTTTATGGTGCTAAGCAAGCATACAAAGGAATCAATTCTAGAAAATTAGGGTTTCAAAAGATAAAGGCAATAAAGACTAGGGTTTCGAGACTACAACCTTTGTAGCCCCTTTGCTAGACTCTTTGGCCTCTTGGGTGTTGGAAGAAGGTCCTCTTGAAGTCTTCTCGCGTCCACGACGATCCACCCGAAGTTCCTCGTCCAAGCTCGCAACTTCACTTTTCAAGATGAGAAATGAAGAGAACACTCTAAACAAGTTGGCTAAACTTGTGTAGAATGATGTTGTGGTTATGATTCTCACTTCAAAAACCTTTCTTTATGTGTGTTTTACTCACTAGAAGAAACTAGAGAGCAAATGGTGAAGGAGGAAGAAGATGGTGGCTTTCTTTTTAACAAGAGTAAAATGATAACCCTTATGAAGTAAAAAGAAAATATATGTATATATATTTTCTAATCCTCATCTCAAACCATGGTTAGATGATGGAGACATTATTTAACTTGAGTTTAAAACACAAAGAGAAGGATAACTCATGGTTAGAAGTAGGTGAGCATGGTTAGGTTTAAAGAAGAGTGTAGAAGCTAAGCAAGAATTATCCTTTCCTTTTCTATTTTGTTTTAAACATAAATCAAATAATAATCCATTCATTTAACCATGGTGTGAGTCTTATATTGCCACCATTTTCCATGTATAAGAAACCATGAAGGATGATGCATGTATGTATGTGTGTATGCACATCCATATGTGCATGAAACTAAAAGAAAGATAGCATACATGCATGCATACATCCATCAAGAACAAGAAAAGGTTTCAAGTGAGAAAACTAATGGTTAAATGATAAATCAACACTTGATTTATCAATTCGGCCATATCACATATGACCCCACCAAAAGCAAGCCGCCCGATCAATATACGGTATCCTATACGCGCATTTTAATCAGGTCCATGCGCATACGCATACGCGCACCACAACGTTTCGCCTGGACTAGGTAACTCCTTTATGGGACTCTAAGACTCGTCAATACGCCAGCAGTGGGTGATGATCATGTCAAGCACCCCCAAGCCGCAAGCGGTCAGCTAAACGTAACGGCCACCCGGGTATTGAGCGATCAGAAGAAAACAAGCGAACCTGTTACAACTCCCGTCGAGCCAACCGGCAACACTACCGTATAGTCCGGTCTCTTCGTCAGATATGCTGCATATTGAGCCTAGGGATGGTCACGTCGACCTAAATAACTCAATAAGTCGTGCCTGTGAATGGTCTATAACAGATCGAGAAACTACTGATAACACTTATCAGCTAATCTCAGCATCCCTGGCCAGGGACTTACTGATATAACCAGTCGGGCACAGCACAGCATCAACTTCCAATATCGGGAGAGACGAAACCCCTCTTATCGCTCGTTGCCTTCGTGTGTTTCGGGACTGTACCCAACGGCCACCTGTTTGCACGACTCAGTAGAGCCGTGGTAGGATGGCAATCAAAGTACAGTAGGAGAACACACAAGACTCTATGATGATCTCGGGACTACAGACTAACCTATACCAGTGTCACCTGAGAACTGCTATCCGACGATAGATATAATTCCATATAGGAGTTCTCGGTGAGTCCGTCCAGTGTACCCAGTCACCACTGAGCACCCGTATATGATCTTGATGTCAAACATCGATGAATGTGGGAACATCCATCGCCCATCGTATGGGTCTAGTATCATTTACGCTAGTCTACTCTGGTATATCAATGCCCCGTCTCGATATAACTACGACTAGGGACATTCCAGGATATGCTTATGGACTACAGATGTCCCACTAGTATGATCTCCATCATAATCACAGCAGTCAAGCCGATATCCTCAGGGCTTTATCAGCATGTATGAATGAATAAAAGCATGATCAAATCAACATAGCATACTATCATGTCGAGCAAGAATGTATGCTGAATATATATATATATATATATATATATATATACATGTACAAATACATCCAATATCATATAATGGCCTCTAGGGCATACATATATCCAACATATACAACTTATCTGAAATGACGGAGGGCTACGACAGGTTTTTCAGAAAACCTATTGCGTAATGAACTTGATATCGTTGTAGAATCAAATGATTTTAAAATGGAGTGTTTTGAGGCTTTTACTAGTTTTGCTAAAGAGGTCACTCCCGGGGAAGGGATCTCGGCTCTTTCCTTATGGAATAAGGTGCAGGATATATCATATATATCACTGTGCAAAGCAAGAACTAGAAAAGCAATCAAAAGACAAAACCGAGGGGTGTAGCATCTGCCAGTCATTGCCAAAGGGGTCACTCCCGGTGAAGGGATCTCGGCCTTTTCCTTATCGAATAAGGTGCAGGATGTTCTACAAGGAACACCGCGATGCAAAGCAAGAACTGTAGCTACCTGTTTTTGAAAATTTGATTCCACAACATCTTTTAGGTTTCTTTTCTTTCATTAATCATATTAATGAAGTCCCACCATTTAAATACCTAAACACCACAAATAAATACAACGTACACTTATGCCATCCGCATTCGCCTCGATGTCCCCTCGTGCACCGTTAGGTTAGGTAACTAACGGCAGAGCAGGGCAGGGCTAGCACGAGTGTAAAACATATGTAACGTCTATATAATATATCATATATACTATATACAGTATTTATCACAACACATCAAATGATCACATCACAGATATCGCAGCAGAAGAAACATATGAAACATTGGATATACTAGGACGTCCGTGTTTTATTTTGAGCCTCTATAAAACACGGATTCCACGGTCGCGATGAATAGCCAAACCCACACCCCTAGACCTCTACGAGAGCGGCAAGCAACCCTACCAATTCTAGAGTTAGGAGACCCGGACTCGACTCCTCGAGTTGGTCTCCCTCGGGACTCTAGAACCCGGTTACTTGTGCTCTCCTCCTTGGGTCTATCCTAGTGCGGAAAAGTAAATAATATACAAATGGTGATATCAACCTCATCCCGGAAGTGCCCCAATAAAAGAATATTACATACATTTAATTTTACATGAATGAAAATAAAAACTCTCATCTCATATAAAAAACCCCGGCTATTCAGAACGCGACGATCCAATATAACATATCCAGCAACACATAACATCACATGTCATCAACGTAAGAAAACATGCGCATCCCAATTGTCGTTGACATATTGCAACGAAACTGGCGATATCACATATTACACTTACGGTCGCAGGAAAGAAAGTGTAAAACTACAACAGTTGGAATCCGCAACCTTCTTAGACATTGCATGCTTAACAATTATAAACCACGCATTTTAGTCTCTATATCGAAAACACTTTTCAATTTCTAGTCGGGCAATTCAACAAGATTCCCGATATGAGATCGAATGCTCGTCGCAAACTTTAGTAGACGGCCGCACCCCCGGATGCCGTCGACGAAGTGCACTAAGGCGGAACACCGCTGCCGCAAGCACCCGAACGGATGCTTTCGGCGACTGGGTTCTCCTACAGTCACTTGGTCGGGGCTATGGGGCATGGCTGTCTATTAAGTTTACCCGGCGAGTATCCGCGTACGCTACGTGATTGCGACGGACTTTTGATCGCATCAAAATTCCGTGGCAACCGATCAATTGAGACTAAACTGCCATGTTTATAACATTCAAAATTAGTTATCTCATAACTACTTGTGGATTCCAAATATTGTATCACATTCCAGATAAATAGACAATGTTAAACTTTCCGATCGAATGATCAAACACCCAGGTTTTCCAAATAGTTCTCAACACTTGAGGGGAGTTTAAAAACATCCATCACATGCCACAGTACCAATGGTCCAGCCGTAGAAGGGTCAAGCCAACGCCTCACATGTGGCACGCCGTACTGCCCCAAAGCCTAAGGTTCAAAAGGCAGTTCAAGACGGTCACATAATCGAGTTAAGCTTTGTTGTCTTCTAGAGGGTCCATCGCGTAACTTGCACGATCTAGACGTTCTTAAACATTCGGAAAAATCCAACACTTGGAAATTTTCCGGGTCGGGAAAAAGTGAGTTATTGATATCCGTTCGAACTTTTTAACACGTTCTAAATATCCGGAAAACAAGACGAAATTAAATATTCCGATCGAATCAACGAATACAAAATAAACCCTAGAATACTCAACTCTTGAGTCAGATTTAAACATACCCAGAAACATGCAGGAACAACTAAAGATTTTACTGCACAAAGAACCGTCCCTAATACCTTCTTCTTGCCGCGGAACAGCCGCTAAAAGTGGGTTATTGCCGCGGTTCCGTGGCCACGTGGAGGACTTAGGGGCTCGTTTTTTATGGCAATTCTTAGAAAACCCTGCTGAATTTTTTTGGGTATTTTTAATTCAGAAAAATCCCAGTTTTGAAAAATTTTCCAGAGAGGGGTATAATTTGACGTTTTCGGGTTCGATCGGGGTTTTAACTTCGTTAACACATCGCCTAATGTTCTAGCTAGGCTCTGATACAACTGTAGGGTTACTAGGCACTCTAATAAGGATCTACAAGGTATCAACCATGCCGGATTAAAATTTTAGCCATGCCGAATAACTCTAAACAAGATCTTTGCTAGAAAATTAGGGTTTCATATGCTAGTTAAACTCATTAACACTAAGTGAATACGAAATACAACCTTTGTAGATCGATCCTTCACTTCTTAAGCTCCTTGTAGTGGTCCCTTCGCTGCGATCATCGAACACCCGGACTCTAGGACGGCTCCATGAGAAGAGGCAACGGTATTGCTTAAAGTCTTCGAGACTGAAGATGATCTACGTCGAGTGAATACGAACTCAAGCTTCTACTTCACTAACTAGAGAATTAGTGAAGCAAACATCCTAAACTAAAGTGCTAGTCTAGTAGAGGATGGTGAGATAGGAAATGGGTACACTTTAGAATTTCTTTTCTCACTTTGATTCTCTCTCTATTTCAAACCCTAGAAAGAAAAATTGAGGAAGAAGAAGATGAGCTCAAAAAGAATATGAAAAATAATCAAGAGAGAGAATGAGCTAACCATGTTGAGTGAGTATCATTTACTAACTCATGTAGAGACATTACCATGGGTAATCATAGTGGTTAGGTTAACTAATATCTTAAGTAAAACAAAACAAGTGGACTAAGTCAAATGCAAAGATAAGCTTCATGAAGCTTCATGCATTTGTGCTCATTATCCATTTGTTTTAGAATTACTTTAAATATAAAAACCTAACAAATATAATTAGTATGGTATAAGTCTTCTACACCCATGATAGTTGTATCAACAACCATGATACAAAAATGCACACAAATAAATATATATCACATATATATTAAGTTGTGCACAAGTGAGAAAAGTAAATATTTAAGTGAACCAATATTAGTTAATGTAAATTAGTATGTCACATATACAATTATACACTAAATTATTAAACCAATACTTGAATTAATAATCCGGTTATATCACATATAACCGACTAACATCCAATGTATCGACTTATCGAATCAACCCTTGATTCGATAACTAGGTTATATCGCATACAACCGATCGATACAAACATCGCGAGAATAGAATACGGTATCACATACTCGCATTATTCTCGGTCCCGCACATATCACATATGCGCTCCTATTTCGTTTTTCCTGAGCCAGTAAAACCTCTATGTAGGACTCTAAAGACTCGTCAATACGCCGGCAATAGGTGATGATCATATCAAGCACTCACAAGCCGTCAGCGGTACTAGCTGGACGTAACGGCTACCCGGGTATTGAGCGATCAGAAGATCAGCAAGCAAGCCCGCTCCAACTCCTGGAAAAAGTCTGACAGTGACACTACCGTACAGTCCGGTCTCCTCGTCTGATATGTCACATATCAAGTCTAGGGGTGGTAAACGTCAGACCCCAATAACCGATAAGTCATGCCGATATGAGGCTCATAACGGGTCGAGAAACTACTGGTAACACTTACCAGTAAATCTTTAAACCAGCCTTGGCCAGGGACTTCCGTATTATGGCCAATCGAGCATAGTGCAACATCAACCCCCAATACCGGGAGAGACGAAACCCCTCATATCGCTCATTGGCTCCATGTGACTCGGGACTGTACCCAAAAACCACCGTTTTGCACGCCCTCTTGGACGTGGTAAGGTGGAAATCAAAGCACAGTGGGAATCACACAAGACTCTATGACGATCTCGGGTCTACAGACTAACCTGTACCTGTGTCACCAGAGAACTGCCATCTGACGTAAGGTATAATACCATCTGGGAGTTCTCGGCGAGTCCGTCCAGTGTACCCAGTCTCCACTGAGCACCCGTATATCATCTCTGATGTTAGACACCAATGGATATGGGATCATCCATCACCCATCTGTATGGGTCAAGAAGGTATACGCTAGTCTACTCTGGTATATCGATGCCCCGTCTCGATACACCCACGACTAGGGACCTTGAAGGATGTACTTATGGACTACCATGTCCCCACTAGTATGATCCGCATAATAGTCCAGGTAGTAAGTACACATCCTAAGAGGTTTACCAACATGTAACAGAGAGACAGATCAGTATACACGTTAAGGTAAAGAGTAACCAGATAGCATACTATCATGTCGAGCAAGAATGTCCTCCCTATATATGTCCAAGCATCCACTACAATATACATCTCATGTATAGTAATGGCCTCTAGGGCATACATATAACTAACAGTTTCTACTTCACTAACTAGAGAATTAGTGAAGCAAACACCCTAAACTAAAGTGCTAGTCTAGTAGAGGATGGAGAAATAGGAAGTGGGTTCACTTTAGAATTTAGTTTCTCACAATGTTTCTCACTTTGGATCAAACCCTAGAGAGCTTTTTAGCTCAAGGAAGAAGATGAAGAAAATAAAATGAGAAGAGTTAATGATCAAGTGAGAAAGCTAACCATGGTGAGTGAGTATCATATACTAACTCATGTAAAGACATAACCATGGCTAATCCTTATGGCTAGGCTAACAAATATCCATAGTAAAAACAAACTTAGTGGACTTAGTCAATGCATCCACAAGCTTCCACAAGCTTCATGCATTTTGCTAATCCTCCACTAATTTTGTAATTACTTTAAATATTAAAACCCAAAATAATAAATAGCATGGTGTAAGTCTCATACACCCAAGTCATGTATATCATCAACCATGATACAAAAAGAAAACACATTTTTAATATATATCATATATATATTAAAGTTGTGCACATGTGAGAAAAATCCTTAAGTGAACAAGTGTTAGTTAATGTAAAGTAGTATATCTAATATACAATTATACACTAAATTATTAAATCAACACTTGACTTAATAATCCGGTCATATCTCATATAACCGACTAACATCCATTGTATCGACTTATCGAATCAGCACTTGATTCGATAACCCAGCTATATCATATATAACCGACCGATACAAAAAGTCGCGAGAATAGAATACGGTATCACATACACGCATTATTCTCGGTCCCGCACATATCACATACGTGCTCCTATTTCGTTTTGCCTGAGCCAGTAAAACCTCTATGTAGGACTCTAAAGACTCGTCAATAAGCCAGCAGTAGGTGATGATCACATCAAGCACCCACAAGCCGTCAGCGGTACTAGCTGGACGTAACGGCCACCCGGGTATTGAGCAATCAGAAGATCAGCAAGCAAGCCCGCTCCAACTCCTGTAAAAGCTTGCCGGTAACACTTCCCGTACAGTCCGGTCTGCTCGTCTGAGATGTCGCATATCAAGTCTAGGGGTGGTAAACGTCAGACCCCAATAACCGATAAGTCGTGTTGATATGAGGCTCATAACGGGTCGAGAAACTACTGGTAAGACTTACCAGTAAATCTCTATATCAGCCCTTGCCAGGGACTTCCCTGTTATGGCCAATCGAGCACAGCGCAACATCAACCCCCAATACCGAGAGAGAAGAAACCCCTCCTATCGCTCATTGCCTCTATATGACTCGGGACTGTACTCAAAAACCACCGTTTTGCACGCCCTCATGGACGTGGTAAGGTGGAAATCAAAGCACAGTGGGAATCACACAAGACTCTATGACGATCTCGGGTCTACAGACTAACCTGCACAAGTGTCACCAGAGAACTGCCATCTGACGTGAGGTATAATACCATCTGGGAGTTCTCGGCGAGGCCGTCCAGTGTACCCAGTCATCACTGAGCACACCTATACCATCTCTGATGTCAAACACCAATGGATATGGAATCATCCATCGCCCATCTCATGGGTCGAGAAGCGTATACGCTTGTCTACTCTGGTATATCGATGCCCTGTCTCGATATACCTACGACTAAGAACATTAAAGGATGTATTTATTGTTAGTTATATGTACGCCCTAGAGGCCATTACTGTACATAGGATGTATATTGTAGTGGATGCTGGGACATATATAGGGAGGACTTGCTTGCTCGACATGATAGTATGCTATCTGGTTACCCTTTACCTTAACGTGTATGCTGATTGTCTCTCTGTTACATGTTGGTAAAGCCCTTAGGATCTGTACTTGACTACCTGGACTATGATGCGGATCATACTAGTGGGGACATGGTAGTCCATAAGTACATCCTTCAAAGTCCCTAGTCGTGGGTGTATCGAGACGGGGCATCGATATACCAGAGTAGACTAGCGTATACCTTCTCGACCCATACAGATGGGCGATGGATGATCCCATATCCATTGGTGTTTGACATCGGAGATGATATACGGGTGCTCAGTAGAGACTGGGTACACTGGACGGACTCGCCGAGAACTCCCAGATGGTATTATACCTCACGTCAGATGGCAGTTCTCTGGTGACACTGGTACAGAGTAGTCTGTTGACCCGAGATCGTCATAGAGTCTTGTGTGGTTCCCACTGTGCTTTGATTTCCATCTTACCACATCCAAGAGGGCATGCAAAACGGTGGTTTTTCGGTACAGTCCCGAGTCACATGGAGGCAATGAGCGATAGGAGGGGATTCGTCTCTCCCGGTATAGGGGGTTGATGTTGCGCTGTGTTCGATTGGCTATAACAGGAAATCCCTGGCCAGGGTTGCTGAGATTTACTGGTAAGTGTTACCAGTAGTTTCTCGAACAGTTATAGACCTCATATCGACACGACTTATCGAGCTATTGGGGTCTGACGTTTACCACCCCTAGGCGAGATATGCGACATATCAGACGATCAGACCGGACTGTACGGTAGTGTTACTGGTCGGATTCACTGGAGTGTGAGCGGGCTTGCTCGTCGATCTTCAGATCGCTCAATACCCGGGTGGCCGTTATGTTTAGCAGACCGCTTGCGGCTTGTGGATGCTTGATATGATCATCATCTGCTGCCGGTGTATTGACGAGTCTTTAGAGTCCTACACAGAGGTTTCCTGGCTCAAGCGAAACGAAATAGGAGCGCATATGAGATATGTGCGGGACCGAGAATAATGCGTGTATGTGATACCGTATTTCACTCTCGCGATGAATGTATCGATTAGGTTATATGCGATATACCCTAATTATCGAATCAAGGGTTGATTCGATAAACCGATGCATTGCATACTAGTCGGTTATATACGATATGACCGGATCGTTAAATCAAGTGTTGATTTAATGATTTGATGCATAATTATATATTTGATATATTACTTTGCATTAACTAGTATCGGTTCACTTTAAATGGATTTTCTCACTCGGTAGTGCACATTGTATATTCGATATTGTTTTGTGCACTTGATTGTATCATGTTTGATGATACATGTTTACTTGTGTTTTGTGTAAAGTTTAAACCATGGTTATGTAATGGTTAGGGTTTACATTTTCATATCTATTTATTTATTCATTTATTCATTTTGGAAAATGTAAAGCAAATGAGAAAATGGTGGCTTCTTTTGTTTTGCTCATGAAGCTTCATGAAGACTTTGACCAAGTTACCATTTTGTCTCATGCTTAACCCTAACCATCCCACTAACCATGATTTATTCTCTACACTTGACCATGGTTCAAGTTATGATAAGGATTATATTTCTTTTCTTTTTTGATTATTCTTATCATAACATTTCTTCTTCTTCTTCCTTCAACTTAAGAAGAAAAAGCTTTCTTCATCAATGGTGAATTGAGCAAACAAGTGAGAAATCCAATTCTAAAGTCTACCCACTTCCTATTTCTTCATCCTCTACCTCTTGCCAAGTAGTAGAGTGTGTTTCCTTCACAAGTTTTAGGGCTTGGTGAAGGTGGAGCTTGATTTAGCGATGCCTCGACGTAGATCATCTTCGGCATGGACATCGACGACCTAGCTCACTTTTTCTCCGACGAAGCCGACTCTAGAGCTCGGATTTGTTTTGGACAGCGGAGACGACTTCGTTGCGGAGCTATGGAGGTGGAGCACCGGATCTACAAAGGTTGTATTTCCGTATCTCTTAGTTAAGTGTTAACTAGTTAGCTTTTTCGCCTAGTTTTCTAGCAAACGATCCGTAGTCGGGTCTCTCGGCACCCGTAAAATTTTATAATGGCATGTTCGATGCCTTGTGAGACCTCATTAGGGTGCCTAGGAACCCTACAGTGGTATCAGAGCCTAGCTAGAGCCTTAGGCGAATTCCAGACGGAATTTGAAACCCGATCGAACCCGAAACACCAAATCAATCTTGCTCTCTGTACTTTTTTGAAAACAGTGAGTTTTTCCAAATTAAAAATTGCTAAAAAATTCAGCAGGGAAAAATAAGAATTACGGTGCAAAAAGTTTCTGGTGAACAGTAATTTTCGCGGCGGATCAGCGGCAGAAGCATGGCTTCTGCGGCGGATCTGCGGCCCAATCATGACGTCATCCCTTACTGTTTGCACAGTAATACCTGATAAATTCTTCTGGATTTTCTGGGAATTTTTAAAATTTATTCAAGAGTTGAATTTTCTGGGTTGTTTTGGGGATTCGAATGTTCGATCGGATTATCGAATTTTGTCTGTGTGGCTTTCCGGATAAATTTTTAGAATATGTTAAAAAGTTCGACCGGATATAAATACCCAACTTTTCCCCTGTCGGGAAATTTCCAAGTGTTGGATTTTTCCGTAGTTTGACGACGTTCTAAGTAGTGCAAGTAACGCGATGGACCCTCTAGAAGACAACAAACCTTAACTCGATTATGTGACCGTCTTGAACTGTCCTTTGAACCTTCGGGTTTGGGGGAGTACGGCGTGCCACATGTGAGGCGTTGGCTTGACCCTTCTACGGCTGGACCGTTGGTACTGAGGCACGAACGGAATGTTGTTAGACTTATTTCATGTGTTGATCTGTATCGGGAAAACTTGGGTGTTCGATTGTTCGATCGGAAAGTTTAACATTTTCTGTTTATCTGGAAAGGGATACAATAATTGGAATTCACAAGATGTTATGAGATAACTGAATGAATGTTATAAACGTAGCAGTTTAGTCTCACTTGATCGGTTGCCACGGAATTTTGATGTGATCAAAAGTCCATCGCAATCACGTAGCGTACGCGGATACTCGCCGGGTAAACTTAATAGACAGCCTCACTCCATAGCCCCGACCAAGTGACTGTAGGAGAACCCCGTCGCCGAAAGCATCCGTCCGGGTGCTTGCGGTAGCGGTGTTCCGCCTTGGTGCACTTCGTCGACGGCATCGTGGGTACGGCCGTCTACTGAAGTTTGCGACGAGCATTCGATCAGGATGTCGGGAATCTTGTTGAATTACCCGACTTGATATTGAAAAGTGTTTTCGATAATGAGACTAAAATGCGGGGTTTATAATTGTTAGGCATGCGATGTCTAAGTAATTCATTTGGTCAGGCATGCGATGTCTGAGGTGGTTGCGGATTCCAACTGTTGCAGTTTTACACTTTCTTTTCTGTGACCGTAAGTGTAATATGTGATATCGCCGGTTTCGTTGCTATATGCCAACGACAATTGGGATGCGCTTATTTACTTACGTTGATGACATGTGATGTTATGTGTTGCTGGATATGTTATATTGGATCGTCGTGTTTGAATAGCCGGGGGTTTTTATGTCAGATGAGTGTTTTTCATTTTCATTCATGTAAAAACTTGTATGTAATATTCTTTTATTGGGGCGCTTCCAGGTAGCGGAAGTTGTCACCGTTTGTATATTATTTACTTTTCCGCACTAGGATAGACCCAAGGAGGAGGGCACAAGTAACCGGGTTCTGGGGTCCAGTGGGAGACCAACTCGAGGAGTCGAGTTCGGGTCTCCTAACTCTAGAATTGGTAGGGTTGCTTGCCGCTCTCGTAGGGGTCTAGGGGTGTGGGTTTGGCTATTCATCACGACCGTGGAATCCGTGTTTTATACTGGCTCGTATTGAAAACACGGACGTCCTAGTATATCCAATATTTCATATGTTTCTTCTGCTGCGATATCTGTGATGTGATCATGTGATGTTCTGTGATAGATACAGCATATAGTATATATGATATATTATATAGACGTTACTTATGTTTTACACCCGCGCTAGCCCTGTCCCGCTCTGTCGTTAGTTACCTAACCTAACGGTACACGAGGGGACATCGAGGCGAATGCGGATGGCATAAGTGTACGTCGTATTTATCTGTGATGTTTAGGTACTTAAATGATGGGACTTCATTAATGTGATTAATGAAATAAAAGAAACCTAAGATGTTGTAGAATCGAATTTCAAAATAAAACAGGTAGCTACAGTTCTTGCTTTGCACAGCGGTATATGTGATATATCCCGCACCTTATTCGATAAGGAAAGGACCGAGATCCCTTCACCGGGAGTGACTCCTTTAGCAATAACTGGCAGATGCTACACACTCGGTTTGACTTTTGATTGCTTTTAAGAGTTTTTACTTTGCACAGTGATATATATGATATATCCCGCACCTCATTCGACGAGGAAAGGACCGACGATCCCTTCATCGGGAGTGACTCCTTTAGAAAAACTAGAAAAGCCTCAAAAGCATTCCATTTTTAAAATCATTTGATTCTACAACGATATCAAGTTCATTACGCAATAGGTTTTCAGAAAAACCTGTCGTAGCCCTCCGTCATTTCAGATAAGTACTAGTTAGTATTCGTGCTACGTTTGTTGACTATGTTAAGGCGTAGTGTGCGGTAGCTAATTAGTGCTTATCTGCATAAGCATATGATGCGATTGGATTAGGGTAGTCGTGCGACTTTGTTGACTATGTTAAGGGTCGTGCGGGTGGGTTTAATTCAATCGGGAAATGACGGGTTGAACTTGACTAGCACTTATGATTTGTTGACTATGTTAAGGTCATATAGCTGCTAGGGGCAAAATATTATCGGGAATTTCAAGTGTTGAAATTTGCAATGAGATTGCATACCTTCTATGAGATAGTTGGATCCCGATACCCGGTGCGAGTAAGAGTTACTCCTGGGAGAGTTTTATACATTACAATTAGCCGATCAAGTAGGTGTCTAGAAAGGTGTCAACGGGGTTACGCCTCTGGGAAAACGAGGTTTACATTAATTAGGTTCGTGCGAAAGCACGGGGGACCTCCCTCAAAGTACCGACACTGGCCTGGCTGAAAGATTGGTGAACTTGTAGTGTGTAATTAATCCCGGCTAGTCTTTCCTTTTAGGGTTTGAAGGAAGATTTGATAAAAAGCAGTGGGAGCCATCCTGATTAGATAAAATAAAAACCAATCTATTCTTGCAAGAGCGCACGCTGAGTGTTTTCTTCTCTCTCTCTCCAGGTAGCGACCATATCACGCCTTAATCAAGATAATAATACGGAATATTGACCGAACCCGCTTGTTATACTGAGCTGGGGAACGTTGGTCCCGCTCCAATTTATAATTGTTATAAGACAGAGTAGGAAATTGGGGATTACCAGAATTCCCGTGCCGCCCAAACGAAGAGAGTGCATGTTGATGCATCATCTTCGGGTGTGTTCATTACAGAGAACTGTTTCTCAGTATCCTTTACGTCCTGGGTATGTGATACCAGATCAGGATCCCAGATATGTAATCTGTTACATAGGGCTAAAGAAAGGTAGAAGAACTGAGAACGGGTGATAAGTTTCATGAGACAGAAAACGGGGCAAGAGTTGCAGCCAAGTCTGTTGGTCACTGTCACCCTGTATTACCAATACATTGATTCTGAACGAATGTTATTAGATACCGAACCTGATATACAAAATCATATCAGTCTCTTTATTAGTAAAGAAACGATATAATTTTGTATTGTTGGATAATGTTTTGATCATTTCCTATATCAAAAGTTGATCGGTTCAGGCACGTTATCTAAAAGCATTGATGTTCTAAATCAAACTACAGTTCTTTAGTATACGGAACACACACAAGAGGAAGAGTTCAGAAATGAACGAATCCTACTTGAGGCATTGTAGACTAGGTCATATCAATGCGACCCGACTAGCTGAAGTTACATGTAGATGCATATTTAAATCAGATTGAATTTACATCTTGTGAAACTTGCCAGTCATGTCACAGAGATAAAATGACCATAGCTCCGTTTAATGGAAACAGAGAAAGAGTTAGTAAACTCTTGGGATGATACATGTTGATGTATGTAGGTCCCCTGTCTACACATGCCAAGACTGGTTCTTTATACTTCATTACGTTCTCTGATGATCTCTTTAGATTCAGACATATGTTCTTGTTGAAACACAAGTCAGAACCTTTTGAGATATTCACAGAATATAAGTTAGAAGTAGAGAACCAATAAGGGTACAAGTATTATGTCCTTTGATGTGATCAGGGAGGAGAATACTTGAGCACGGAAATCCTGGACTATTCTAAAGGAGAATGAGATTCTCTCTCGGCATTACTCCTCCGAATACACCATAGCACGATGGTATATCGGGGCGGAGCATTCACACCCTATATGATGAGGTGTGCTCTATGATGAGTACTACTGAGTTACCTTTTTCTTTTTGGGAGTTATGCACTTGAGAAGCTGCATACCTATTGAATAGGGTTCAAATCAAATCAGTTGCCTACCACTTCATATGTGATATGGAAAGGGAAGAGCCCATCTCTTAAGTTGGTTAAGATTTGGGGTTGTCCAGCCTATGTCTGAAAAGTATAATCCGGACAAGCTCGAGGCAAGGTCTGCAATGTAGAACTGGAAAGGTTCCAGCTATACAAATTGCAGCTGATAATTTGAAAGAACCAAAGGATTCGATAGTTACCAACGAACCTTAGCCTCTCCGCCGATCTAGTAGGGTTCCTCACCCACCTGAGAGATACTTCGGTTTCTCGATGACAGTGGGAGCGAGGATTGCATCATGAGATGATGACCCAACTAGCTTCGAGCAGGCCATCGAGAGTAAGACTCTGTAAGAATGGCTGGATGTTTATCGATCTGAGATGGAATCCTTATACACCAACAAAGTATGGACTTTGGTTGCTATATCTGAAGGGTTAAATCCCCATCAGGAGCAAGTATATCTTGAGAAGATTACTTGGTGTAGATGGAAAAGTTGAGACTTTCAAAGCTAGACTTGTTAAAGTTTGCATCATTGACCAGGTGTGGATAATGATGAAACCTTTCCAAGTAGCTATGCTTAAGTCCATCCAGATCCTACTTGTCACGGCTACATACCATGACTGCGATATCTGGTGGTTGGGTGTCTTGACTGCTTTTCTAAATGATGATTTAGAAGAGAGCGTCTATAAGTACACAGCCAGAGGGCTTCGTAGACAGTGGGAGCAGCGGAAACGTGTGCAAGATGCTCTATAGGACAAAGCAGGCATCGCGGAGTCGGAACTTCTGTTTTGATGAAGCGGTCAAAGAAGTTGACATCATCAAAATGGTAAATGAACCTTGTATAAACAAGAAGGTAGTAGGGAGTATGGTGATGATCCTCGTAGAGTACGTGGATGACATACTCTTGATAGGGAAGGAGTTTCCTATGCTACGCTCGATCAATCTCCGCTTATCACAAGGATTCTCCACATAGGATCAAAATGATACCTCCTAAATCCTGAGTTTTAGATCTATGAGATAGACTTAATTGGATGTTAGGATTCTCACTAGTTGTAGTGAGACGGTATCAACCGATCCTGGGGAGAATCACTGGAAGGGTTCCAGGGTGATAAAGACGACTGAATGTCAGTCGCAGGCATTGTCTTTACCCTCAGTAAAGGGACGGTATGTTGGAAGAGTTCCAAGCTAGATACCGTGACATACTAGACGATAAAGGCTAGATACATCGCTACTTAAGATGCTACCAAAGAGGCTGTTTGGGTGTATATTGGTTCATGAGATGAACTATGTTCCTCCCATTGTGTGACAATGGAGTTGTGGCTTATGCCAAGGAACGCAGGTCCCATCAGTGATCCAGACATATTCTAAGGCAGTATCACTTGATCATGGAGATGGTTGATCTCCAGGGTAATCGAGGTTTGGAGAGTAGACTTAGAGGACAACACAGCGGATCCACTCACAAAGGCCTGTTCCCAGAGAGAGATTTTTATGGGATGGTTGAGTATGAGATACTGCAACCACTGCTTTAGATTGCCCTAGTGCAAGTGGGAGATTGTTAGTTATATGTATGCCCTAGAGGCCATTACTGTACATAGGATGTATATTGTAGTGGATGCTGGGACATATATAGGGAGGACTTTCTTGCTCGACATGATAGTATGCTATCTGGTTACCCTTTACCTTAACGTGTATGCTGATTGTCTCTCTGTTACATGTTGGTAAAGCCCTTAGGATCTGTACTTGACTACCTGGACTATGATGCGGATCATACTAGTGGGGACATGGTAGTCCATAAGTACATCCTTCAAAGTCCCTAGTCGTGGGTGTATCGAGACGGGGCATCGATATACCAGAGTAGACTAGCGTATACCTTCTCGACCCATACAGATGGGCGATGGATGATCCCATATCCATTGGTGTTTGACATCGGAGATGATATACGGGTGCTCAGTAGAGACTGGGTACACTGGACGGACTCGCCGAGAACTCCCAGATGGTATTATACCTCATGTCAGATGGCAGTTCTCTGGTAACACTGGTACAGAGTAGTCTGTTGACCCGAGATCGTCATAGAGTCTTGTGTGGTTCCCACTGTGCTTTGATTTCCATCTTACGACGTCCAAGAGGGCGTGCAAAACGGTGGTTTTTGGGTACAGTCCCGAGTCACATGGAGGCAATGAGCGATAGGAGGGGATTCGTCTCTCCCGGTATAGGGGGTTGATGTTGCGCTGTGTTCGATTGGCTATAACAGGAAATCCCTGGCCAGGGTTGCTGAGATTTACTGGTAAGTGTTACCAGTAGTTTCTCGAACAGTTATAGACCTCATATCGACACGACTTATCGAGCTATTGGGGTCTGACGTTTACCACCCCTAGGCGAGATATGCGACATATCAGACGATCAGACCGGACTGTACGGTAGTGTTACTGGTCGGATTCACTGGAGTGTGAGCGGGCTTGCTCGTCGATCTTCAGATCGCTCAATACCCGGGTGGCCGTTACGTTTAGCAGACCGCTTGCGGCTTGTGGATGCTTGATATGATCATCATCTGCTGCCGGCGTATTGACGAGTCTTTAGAGTCCTACACAGAGGTTTCCTGGCTCAAGCGAAACGAAATAGGAGCGCATATGAGATATGTGCGGGACCGAGAATAATGCGTGTATGTGATACCGTATTTCACTCTCGCGATGAATGTATCGATTAGGTTATATGCGATATACCCTAATTATCGAATCAAGGGTTGATTCGATAAACCGATGCATTGCATACTAGTCGGTTATATACGATATGACCGGATCGTTAAATCAAGTGTTGATTTAATGATTTGATGCATAATTATATATTTGATATATTACTTTGCATTAACTAGTATCGGTTCACTTTAAATGGATTTTCTCGCTCGGTAGTGCACATTGTATATTCGATATAGTTTTGTGCACTTGATTGTATCATGTTTGATGATACATGTTTACTTGTGTTTTGTGTAAAGTTTAAACCATGGTTATGTAATGGTTAGGGTTTACATTTTCATATCTATTTATTTATTCATTTATTCATTTTGGAAAATGTAAAGCAAATGAGAAAATGGTGGCTTCTTTTGTTTTGCTCATGAAGCTTCATGAAGACTTTGACCAAGTTACCATTTTGTCTCATGCTTAACCCTAACCATCCCACTAACCATGATTTATTCTCTACACTTGACCATGGTTCAAGTTATGATAAGGATTATATTTCTTTTCTTTTTTGATTATTCTTATCATAACATTTCTTCTTCTTCTTCCTTCAACTTAAGAAGAAAAAGCTTTCTTCATCAATGGTGAATTGAGCAAACAAGTGAGAAATCCAATTCTAAAGTCTACCCACTTCCTATTTCTTCATCCTCTACCTCTTGCCAAGTAGTAGAGTGTGTTTCCTTCACAAGTTTTAGGGCTTGGTGAAGGTGGAGCTTGATTTAGCGATGCCTCGACGTAGATCATCTTCGGCATGGACATCGACGACCTAGCTCACTTTTTCTCCGACGAAGCCGACTCTAGAGCCCGGATTTGTTTTGGACAGCGGAGACGACTTCGTTGCGGAGCTATGGAGGTGGAGCACCGGATCTACAAAGGTTGTATTTCCGTATCTCTTAGTTAAGTGTTAACTAGTTAGCTTTTTCGCCTAGTTTTCTAGCAAACGATCCGTAGTCGGGTCTCTCGGCACCCGTAAAATTTTATAATGGCATGTTCGATGCCTTGTGAGACCTCATTAGGGTGCCTAGGAACCCTACACTTATGGACTACTCTGTCCCCACTAGTATGATCTGCATCATAGTCCAGATAGTCAAGTACACATCCTAAGGGCTTTACAACCTTGTAACTATAAGACAGTATCAAGAGACAAGTATACATGTTAAGATAAAGAGCAACCAGATAGCATACTATCATGTCGAGCAAGAAAGTCCTCTCTATATATGTCCAAGCATCCAATATAATATACATCATCTGTACAATACTGGCCTCTAGGGCATACATACAACTAATAATCTCCCACTTGCACTGGGGCAAGCTATTGTAGTATCGCATACCAAGCATCCCGAAGAGTCTCTCAAACTGTATCTGGGGAATGGCCTTCATGAGTGGATCCGCAGTGTTGTTCTTCGTATCAACCCTCCTGACCTCGATCTCCCGGCGATCAACTATCTCCCGGATCAGGTGATACCACCTCAGAATATGCCTGGATCTCTGATGGGACCTGGGTTCCTTGGCCAAAGCCACCGCTCCATTGTTATCACAATACAAAGGTATTGGATGCTTAATGGATGAAACCACTCCAAATTCAGTAATGAACTTCTTGATCCAGACAGCCTCTTTGGCAGCATCGTTGGCAGCGATGTATTCAGCCTCCATCGTCGAGTCTGCCACGGTTTCCTGCTTGGAACTCTTCCAGCTAACCGCCCCTCCGTAAAGGGTAAAGACAAATCCCGAGTGCGACTTAGAGTCGTCCTTATCACTCTGGAAGCTCGAATCGGTAAAGGACTCCACTTGGAGTTCTCCGTTGCCATACCCCAAGAGCATCTCTTTAGTCCTTCGCAAGTACTTGAGAATGCTCTTCACAGCTGTCCAGTGACTCTCTCCAGGATCAGGTTAATACCTACTCACTACACTTAGTGAGTATGCTACATCGGGTCTGGTACATAGCATCGCATACATGATAGAGCCTACTGCCGAAGCATAAGTTATCCCTTGCATGCGAGCTCTCTCCAAATCAGTCTTGGGAGACATCTCTTTGGAGAGAGTGAGTCCAGAGATCATGTGTAAGTTCCCACGCTTGGATTCTTCCATACTAAACCTCTTAGTATGGTGTCAATGTACTTGGATTGGGATAATCCCAATATCCTTTTAGATCTATCTCTATAGATCATAATTCCCAGTATGCAGGAGGCATCACCTAGATCTTTCATTGAGAATCTTTGTGATAAGAAGAGCTTGGCCGATTGCAGCATAGGAATGTCATTTCCTATCAAGAGTATGGCGTCTACGTACAATACGAGGAAGACAACCTTACTCTCTGCCACCTTCTTGTAGATACAAGGTTCATCTACGTTTTTGACGAAATCAAACTCTTTGATAACGACGTCAAAGCAGATGTTCCAACTCCGCGATGCTTGCTTTAATACATAAATGGATTTAAGCAGCTTGCACACCTTACCGCTGCTCCCACTATCTACGAAGCCCTCTGGCTGAGTCATGTACACGCACTCTTCTAAATCACCGTTTAGAAAGGCGGTCTTAACATCCATTTGCCAGATTTCGTAGTCAGGATATGCAGCGATGGCAAGCATGATCCGGATAGATTTAAGCATAGCCACTGGAGAAAAGGTTTCGTCATAGTCCACACCTGGTCTTTGACGAAAACCCTTTGCAACAAGTCTAGCTTTGAAAGTCTCCACTTTCCCATATACACCAAGTTTTTTATTGAAGATCCACTTGCTCCCAATGGGTTTTACCCCTTCAGGAGCAACTTCCAAAGTCCATACTTTGTTGGTGTACATGGATTCCATCTCGGACCGCATTGCATCCAGCCATTTCACTGAGTCCCCATTGGTGATGGCCTGCTCGAAGCTAGTTGGGTCATCATCAACCATGATGCAATCCTTGCTCCCACCATCCATGAGAAAACCGTAGTATCTCTCAGGTAGGTGAGGAACCCTACTAGATCGGCGGAGAGGCTGAGGTTTGTTGGGAACTACCGAATCCTCCGGTTCAACCAAATCTTCTGTCGTAGTCTGTATTGCTAGAACCTCTTCCAGTTCTACCTCCTTGCCACTAATCTCTTTTTCAAGAAATTCCTTTTCTAAAAAGGTGGCATGTCGAGAAACAAGTACCTTTTGTTCCTCGGTTTGGTAGAAGATATACCCGCGCGAATGTTTGGGATATCCAATAAACTTATACAGAATGGACCTTGCCGCGAGTTTGTCCGGATTTTGCGTTTTTACATATGCCGAACAACCCTATATCATAACATAATTAATATATGGTCTCTTTCCTTTCCATATCTCATATGGAGTGGTTGGCACAGATTTGGTGGGAACCATATTCAATAGGTCTGCAGCTGTTTCCAGTGCATACCCCCAGAAGGAAATAGGTAACTCAGCTGTGCTCATCATAGAGCGCACCATATCTAATAGGGTGCGGTTCCTCCATTCCGATACACCGTTGTGTTGTGGTGTATATGGAGGAGTTAGCTGAGAGAGAATCCCGTTCTCTTTTAGGAAGTCCAGGAATTCATTGCTCAAGTATTCTACTCCTCGATCAGATCGAAGGATTTTAATACTTTTTCCGGTTTGGTTCTCGACTTCTTATTTATATTCTCTAAATTTCTCAAAAGCTTCTGATTTATGTTTCATCAGGAACACATATCCGAATCTAGAGAGATCGTCAGTGAATGTAATGAAGTACGCAGAACCATTCCTGGCATGTGTAGACATGGGGCCGCATACATCACTATGTACTAGTCCCAAGAGTTCCGTAACTCTCTCTCCGTGTCCCGTAAACGGAGTTTTGGTCATCTTGTCTTTGAGACATGACTGACAAGTGTCATAAGATGAAAATTCAAACGGATTCAAATATCCATCCTTATGCAACTTAGCTAGTCGTGTCGCATTGATATGATCCAGTCTACAATGCCACAAGAAGGATTCGTTCATTTCTGAACCCTTCCTCTTGTGCGTGTTTGTTATGCTCAGAACTGTTGATTGATTTAGAACATAAATGCCAGTGCACAACGTGCCTGATCCAACTGTAACACTTTGAATTTCCGTGAGAATGTTTTTCGTGATAATTAGTAATTTTACGTGTTATTATATGTGTATATAGGATTATTAGTTATTTAGTCGTGTTAGCAAATTGGAAAATTTTCCTTTGTAGTGTACACTTGCGCACTTAGCTTTTTTTGTAACTTAGGGTTTTTGGTATAACTTGTTAACCATTCTTGTGTTGCATGGTTGTTATTTTTCCCCACCCTTTTATCCAAAACAAAACCCCATTTTATAATTCAAATCCAATAGAAAATGAGCCATGGTGTTAGGTATTGAACTTTGACTTTTTTTTTGACCCCTTTTCTTCTCTCTTCTCTCTCTTTCCCTCATTCTGAAATCCAGCAGAAATTCAGCAGCAAAACCCTAGCTTTTCTTCACCTTTCCCTCTCCTTTTCACTTCTCTATGATCTCTACACAAATCCTACACAAAAACCACTCTTTTCCTTCACAAAACCTTGGGAAAAATGAGTTTTTGGGGTTTGGAGGCAAGTCTGCATACTTGAAGGAGGAGCTGGAATTTTTGGTGTTTCATAGGGTCTTTTGAAGGTATAAATCTCACTCCTCGCACCCTATCTCCATAACTTCCAAGTTTAGTTTCAAAATGTCACCTTTTTGTGCAACTTTAGTGCTATTGAAGGGATTTAGTGTTAATATGTTAAAATTTATGTTGTTGTGGCTTGATTAGCTTGTTAATGAGTTATTAGTGTGGGTTTAGACTTAGGTTTGTTTCAGATTTCAGAAAAATACCCTAAAGTTTGATTTTAGTGAAAAAGTGGGGATTTTAACTAGAAATAAGGCTCTGAAGGATCTGCTGCTACCCGAGATATTTCAGAGTGAAACTAGAGGTTACTGTAGCATGTATGGGGGGTATAGAGTGCACATACCAAACCTAGGAGCCCAATTCCCTACCCAGGCCGCCGAAATAAGCATTCTGGCCGCAATTTGCGGCCAGATGGGGGTGTTTTGGGTTGGGGTTTAGGGTGATGGTGTCTGCTGCTATGTGAGTTATTTTGGTATATATAGTTTTACATTATCAATTCTGTATCAAAATCTGGAGTAGAATACCCTTTTCCCCGTATTTTCAATCTTTCGCGACACGCGTGATACGTCTGTATGGGTTTTGGGTTTCTGCATATCGCGACGCGTCGGAGTGGCTTCAGGCGCGTAATCACACGTTTTAGCGTATCGCGCACACGCGCGCTTGGTTCGCAACACGAGTTACTAGTTCGGCTTTAATGTCGTGTTTGTGTGATGTCAAGCTTATGTATGATGTATTGTGTAATTCTAGGTTCGCAGGCGAGTACGGCGGACGCCGCGCAGAAGGGGAAACAAGTTGTTGGCTATACCTAGCGAGAGACTACGGTGAGTAGATTTAACATCTACGGGGATATCGCCCGCATGGCGTTCAACGTCAGGGCTGATAGGACCTTATAGCTACATTTATATACATTGACTGTTCATGGTTACTAGTTAGTGCATACTGCATTCTCTGCTATATGGATATAAACTACAATTGATAGAACACCGCACCATTACTAACGGTCCATGTTGCACGAGCACTATCCTGCATGTTACACACACACCGTTAGTAATTGCCATGACACTCACACTGTAGAATTTCCATCGGATCATTATATTGTAGCTCATCTATATGTGACTTGACATGATATTCATACTTGATGCATATATCACATCGGATCATTTTGTTGTAGCTCATCTTTATGTGACTTGACATGATATTCATACTTGATGCATATATTACATCGGATCATTATATTGTAGCTCATCTTTATGTGACTTGACATGATATTCATTTTTGATGCACATATCATATCGGATCATTGACTTGCATATTGGTTTGGATTACATGTGATTTCTGGATTTGGGAACCGTGGCTATTTCAAATATGTAATCATTTAAAAACCCGGTTCCCTTGATATGATATTTCGGTGCGTCCACCATTTGTTTCCTCGGTGCTAGAGTGATATATGTGAACCCGAATCGAGGAGCTGGTTGAGGCCGATTACGGGTACATGGTGGACCCGGTATGGTACCCCAGGGCGAGAACGGTTTCGCTGTGTAGTAGACGGTGAGCCTGGCAGAGGGACTACTACCTACCGGTGATTGGTTGGACCTGACAGTTTTCCGGAGGATACTGATCAGCGTCGATAGATGGATGCGGGGTGATCCGTACTACCGGGGCCGATGGCCGATACCGCAGACGGAGCCCGTCGGCTGACCCGGACTGACGGGGCCCGATGGATGAGAATTTGCGTGTCGATACTGGACACGAGTATTTATGATATTTGGGTGCCGATGTTGGGCACTCGGGATTCTCAGAGATTTACAGGATTTGAGGGCCGATGAAAGTGCCGGTGCCTGAGCTATTTGGGGGATCTGGGTGCATTAATGGACACCGATTATATATTCCACGCTGACATTCCGTGTAGATGTTATCTTGCTCATGCTCAGCATTTATTATTGTACCTCATCCTGTAGTTATATTACCTGATAGAGCACTTGCATGATTATTGCACATACTGCTTATCACATATTGATATCATCTGTTGGCATATTATAGAGTAGCGCAGTACGTGCATGCTCGCGATTACCCTTATATGTTATCTCTATTCACGAGTTGGCAACTCACCCCCGTTGTGCCACAGTGTTTGCAGGTTGCCCTTCGGAGTAGTCGCGGCAGGCTGCGTTTTGCATCTTTTGACACAGATACCCCCATAGTTGGTGTACTAGCTCTTTTGCTGATAGGTGGGTTTTGTGCGGTATCTGTTTATCTTTCAGTTATGTACATTGTTGTATCTAGTATTCTCCATCTACCATGTATGTATTTGACTTAGAGACAGTGTGAGGACGATGATGTATATTATTTGCATTCTGGTGTCGAGCTCGTTGTGAGCCGGCTGTACTTGCAGTTTATTCTATCTGTGATGTTCCAACTTGTGGATCTTGATCTTCGCTACGGCGTCGTATATTGTTATCTTGGTGATTGTTTACTTAGATTTCTCAACATGTTAGTAAGTGCTTTCATTTAAAACTTATAACACTCTATACTTTCACTGGTTTGATTTCTGGGTTTTCGGTTCACTTTGTCGCGTTACGCCTGTAGACGTTACGTGGTTAAGTGCCGGTCACGGGCCAAACTTTTGGTCGTGACAAAGTTGGTATCAGAGCATAGGTTTTACCTTTCAGAGTGTAGGATGACCCTGGTATGATGGAGTAGGTAGCTGCAGCAGGGTAGCGTAGCGTGTGTATGTTCCGCGGCATACTCACGACACGGTACTCCGCCTACGCAACCTTAGGGCTTGTTGATTTAAATTCCTTTTTGAGTATATACATTCTTGCGATTCGATTTCCGTATCCTTATCGAATCCTATTGTTCCTTCCACCCATTATGCCGCCAAAGACTACGAGGGCGCAGAGAGCGGCCGCAAGGGCCGAGATTCGAGTTGACTCGTCGGAGACGAGGACTGATCCGGGTAGTACATCGGTTGTGCCCGAGCAGGTTGTTCCTGCCGTGACAGATCAGATTGCTATGCTAGGGGCTGGTGTGCAAGAGATACGCCAGATGATGGGATCCAGTATGCAGGAGATGCGCCAGATGATGGGATCTCTAGTTGAGACACTTTGAGCGCAGCGACCAGAGGTAGTTCAACCCGTTGCAGAGACCGCGGTGGTACTCACTGTTCAGGCAGTTGCACCTGCGACTACAGAAGTTATTACAGTATCGCTGTCAGAGTTTATGAGGCTGAAGCCTCCGGTCTTCACAGGCACCGATGTGGCCGAGGACCCACAGTCTTTCATTAATAGGATGGCGCGGATATGTCGTTCACTTAGATGCGCAGATGGGAGATGGGTTGAGTTCGCGAGCTTTCGCCTGGAAGGTCTTGCGCAGAAATGGTGCGAATCAGTCGAGAAGGGTAGAGCAGCAGGTCTTCCTCCTATGACCTGGACAGAGTTCGTGGCGCTATTCCTTACCCGCTTTCTTCCCCTGAGTGTCAGAGATGCTAGAGCACGCAGGTTCGAGTCCTTACGCCAGACTCCGGAGATGTCAGTGGCAGAGTACGATGTGCTGTTCACCGAGCTATCAGTTTATCCTCCGTACCTAGTGGCTACTGAGGAGTTGCGAGTTAAGAGATTTGTCCGAGGCTTGCTCACACCATTGTTCCTTGCGATTAGCGCGCAGCACTACGAGACATATGCAGCAGCTGTAGATGCAGCCTTATTGGTTGAGGAGCGCCTTGCTGAGACTTCGGCAGTCCCAGAGCCGAAGAGAGTTCGTGCAGATACGTCAGTGCAGAGACGGCCTTTTCGGCGTCGTGACAGGCACCTTGCAGGTGGCAGAGATCCGAGGCGAGGCCGGTTATTTAGCTCCTATCCCCAGGAGGGTCAGCGACCATCATCGGGATGTTACCGTTGCGGGAGTTCTTATTATCGTGTGCGAGATTGTCCGGAGGTACCCCGGAGTAGGGCGGCAGCACCAAATGTTACATTACCACCTTCACCACCCCAGACGGCATTGCCGATAGTACCTACTGTTACTCCGCGTCAGACGCATGCACATAGAGGTCGTGGTCGCGGAGGATTTGTTCATAGAGGACGAGGTGACCGAGGCAGAGGGCAGCCAGCGGCCGGTAGGGGACAGTTAGTTGCAGGTGGAGGACAGGCGCGAGTTTTTGCTTTGACGCATCAGGACGCGCAGGCGTCCAATGCGGTGGTCTCAGGTATCCTTCCTGTATGTCCGGTTGATGCACACGTGTTATTCAATCCCGGATCCACGCACTCGTACGTATCCACACACTTTGTGCCGAGTTTGGGTAGAGAGTCCGGTGTGCTTGACCAGCCGCTTGTTGTGACTACTCTTATGGGAGAGTCGTTTGTTGCTAGGCACGTGTTCCGATCCTGTACCGTCCGTATTGGCGAGAGAGAGTTGCCTGTCGATTTGATCCTTCTTGAGATGTTGGACTTCGACGTTCTTTTGGGTATGGATGGGTTAGCTACGTGCTATGCTTCTGTAGACTGCCGCGAGAAGACAGTTCGATTTTGTTTTCCCGGCGAGTCGGTTGTTGTTGTGTTGGGGGACCGTGGTGCCACCCCTCACAGTGTGATTTCTTCTTTTCGCGCTGGACAGCTTTTGCGCAAGGGATGTCAGGGATTTCTCGCCTATGTTTGCGATACTAGAGCTACAGAGGATCCGATGGATCAGGTTCCGGTTGTTAGCGAGTTCCCTGATGTGTTCCCTGACGAGCTTCTTGGGCTACCGCCCGAACGTGATATTTCTTTCTGTATTGATTTGGTTTCTGGCGCGGGGCCTATTTCTGTACCGCCTTATCGGATGGCCCCGGCGGAACTTCGAGAATTGAAGGGTCAGTTGCAAGATTTGCTGGATAAGGGACTTATTCGACCCATTGTTTCTCCTTGGGGTGCTCCAGTCCTGTTCGTCAAGAAGAAGGACGGCAGTTTGCGTCTGTGTATTGACTACCGCCAGCTGAACAGGGTGACAGTGCGGAACAGGTATCCTTTGCCACGCATCGACGATTTGTTCGAACAGCTTCAGGGGGCAGGATACTTTTCGAGGATCGATTTGCGATCAGGCTACCATCAGATGCGGGTTCGATAGGAGGACATTTCTAGGACAGCTTTCCGCACGCGTTACGGCCATTATAAGTTTTTGGTGATGTCGTTCGGACTCACCAACGCGCCAGCAGCATTTATGGATTTGATGAACCGCATTTTCCGGCCGTATATTGATCTGTTCATCATAGTGCTCATTGACGATATCTTGGTGTATTCTCGGAGTAGAGAGGAGCACGAGCAGCACCTGCGGATTACACTGCAGACCTTGAGGGAGCATCAGCATTTCGCCAAATTTTCGAAGTGTGCTTTCTGGCTAGACAGCGTAGACTTCTTGGGGCACGTGATTACACGAGATGGTATATGTGTAGACCCGAGGAAGATCGAGGCAGTTCGGAGTTGGCCTAGACCCACGTCAGTGACGGAGGTTCGCAGCTTTCTAGGGCTGGCAGGCTATTACAGGCGATTTGTACAGGACTTCTCTCGCATTGCTACACCTTTGACCGGGTTGACCCGGAAGGGAGTTCACTTTGATTGGACGGAGGAGTGTGAGCACAGTTTCCAGCAGCTACGAGCTCTACTGACTACGACACCAGTTCTATCATTGCCTTCAGGATCAGGCGGATTTGTGGTCTACTGTGACGCTTCACGAGTGGGTCTAGGATGCGTTTTGATGCAGCATGACACGGTGATCGCGTATGCTTCGCGGCAATTAAAGAAACATGAACAAAATTACCCCACTCATGATCTGGAGATGGCTGCAGTGGTCTTTGCACTCAAGATCTGGCGACATTATTTGTATGGAGAGTCGTGCCAGATATTCACTGACCACAAGAGCTTGAAGTATATATTTCAGCAGCGAGACCTGAACCTTAGACAGCACCGATGGATGGAGTTGGTGAAGGACTACGATTGTGAGATCTTGTATCACCCGGGCAGGGCGAATGTTGTGGCAGATGCTTTGAGCAGGAGTCCCGGGGGTAGTCTATCTTGTTTGAGCGCAGTGCAGAGGTAGTCGTCGGCAGATTGGCAGATCTTATGCGACAGCCGGGTACAGTTCGAGTTTACGCCGATCGGAGGACAGATTGCGCATGTTCGTGCACGCCCACAGTTGCTTGACCGTATACATGAGGCACAGCACAGTGATGACTGCTGTTCAGAGATCAGGACACAGATGGGACAGGGCAGATTTTCCGAGTTCGTGATCGATGATCAGGGGATACTACGATTTGGAGCTAGACTGTGCGTACCAGATGTTGAGGGATTGCGGCGCGAGATTCTTGGGGAGGCACATCGATCGGTAAATAGTGTTCATCCCAGTTCCACCAAGATGTACCATGACATGAGAGATGTTTACTGGTGGGACGGAATGAAGAGAGACATTGCAGATTTTGTGTCGAGATGCCTGACTTGTCAGCAAGTCAAGGCTGAGCACCAGAGGCCCGCGGGAGAGCTACAGCCGTTACCTATTCCGGAGTGGAAATGGGAACAGATATCTATGGATTTCATTGTGGGTCTACCCAGGACTAGTCGAGGGTATGACTCCATCTGGGTGATCGTGGATCGTTTGACGAAGGCGGCTCACTTCCTACCGGTGAAGACGACTTTTGGATTTGCTCAGTATGCCCTGATTTACATTGATGAGATTGTACGACTGCACGAAATTCCGACATGTATCGTGTCCGATAGAGGCACCCAGTTTACCAGCCGGTTATGGCAGAGGCTTCAGGAGGCTTTTGGCACTCGCTTGAGTTTCAGTACAGCATTCCATCCGCAGACCGACGGACAGTCAGAGCGGACTATTCAAACTCTCGAGGACATGCTCAGAGCATGCGTATTAGACTTCGAAGGTAGCTGGGATCATCATTTGCCCTTAGTAGAGTCCTCCTACAACAACAGCTACCAGGAGACCATTCAGATGGCACCGTTTGAGGCTCTTTATGGGAGGAGATCGCCCACCTGTTGGACGGAGATCAGTGAGAGCAGTATCTTAGGGCCGCAGATTGTAGAGGAGACGACCGTGAAGATCCAGTTGATTCGTGATAGGATGAGAGCAACCCAGAGTAGGCAGAAGTCTTATGCGGACCGTCGTCGGCGCCGACTTGAGTTTTCTGTTGGTGATCATGTTTTCTTGAGGGTCTCCCTAATGAAAGGCGTGATGAGGTTTGGGAAGAAGGGAAAGCTTAGTCCCAGATATGTGGGCCCCTTCGAGATCCTCGAGCGTGTTGGTGCGGTTGCGTATCGATTAGCCCTTCCGCCCAGTTTTCCAGACGTGCACCCCGTATTTCACGTTTCGATGCTCCGCAGATATCTTCATGATCCTTCGCATGCGATTCAGCACCCGACGATCCAGCTTGAGCGTGAACTTTCCTATGCAGAACAGCCGGTGATGATCTTGGATCGACAAGTGAAGAAATTGAGGTCGAAAGAGATACCGTCCGTCAAGGTACTTTAGCGTGGCCTGAGCGGCGAGGAGGTCACTTGGGAGACCGAGAGCGAGATGAGGAAGAGCTATCCCCATCTTTTTGAATGTGCGTATAGTTATATTTTTAAATTCGGGGACCGAATTTCTTTAAGCGGGGTAGATTGTAACACATTGAATTTCCGTGAGAATGTTTTTCGTGATAATTAGTAATTTTACGTGTTATTATATGTGTGTATAGGATTATTAGTTATTTAGTCGTGTTAGAAAATTGGAAAATTTTCCTTTGTAGTGTACACTTGCGCACTTAGATTTTTTTGTAACTTAGGGTTTTTGGTATAACTTGTTAACCATTCTTGTGTTGCATGGTTGTTATTTTTCCCCACCCTTTTATCCAAAACAAAACCCCATTTTATAATTCAAATCCAATAGAAAATGAGCCATGGTGTTAGGTATTGAACTTTGACTTTTTTTTGACCCCTTTTCTTCTCTCTTCTCTCTCATTCCCTCATTCTGAAATCCAGTAGAAATTCAGCAGCAAAACCCTAGCTTTTCTTCACCTTTCCCTCTCCTTTTCACTTCTTTTTGATCTCTACACAAATCCTACACAAAAACCACTCTTTTCCTTCATAAAACCTTGGGAAAAATGAGTTTTTGGGGTTTGGAGGCAAGTCGGCATACTTGAAGGAGGAGCTGGAATTTTTGGTGTTTCATAGGGTCTTTTGAAGGTATAAATCTCACTCCTAGCACCCTATCTCCATAACTTGCATGTTTAGTTTCAAAATGTCACCTTTTTGTGCAACTTTAGTGCTATTGAAGGGATTTAGTGTTAATATGTTAAAATTTATGTTGTTGTGGCATGATTAGCTTGTTAATGAGTTATTAGTGTGGGTTTAGACTTAGGTTTGTTTCAGATTTCAGAAAAATACCCTAAAATTTGATTTTAGTGCAAAAGTGGGGATTTTAACTAGAAATAAGGCTCTGTAGGATCTGCTGCTACCCGAGATATTTCAGAGTGAAACTAGAGGTTACTGTAGCATGTATGGGGGGTATAGAGTGCACACACCAAACCTAGGAGCCCAATTCCCTACCCAGGCCACCGAAATAAGCATTCTGGCCGCAATTTGCGGCCAGATGGGGGTGTTTTGGGTTGGGGTTTGAGGTGATGGTGTCTGCTGCTATGTGAGTTATTTTGGTATATATAGTTTTACATTATCAATTCTGTATCAAAATCTGGAGTAGAATACCCTTTTTCCCGTATTTTCAATCTTTCGCGACACGCGTGATACGTGTTTATGGGTTTTGGGTTTCTGCGTATCACGACGCGTCGGAGTGGCTTCAGGCGCGTAATCACATGTTTTAGCGTATCGCGCACACGCGCGCTTGGTTCACGACACGAGTTACTAGTTCGGCTTTAATGTCGTGTTTGTGTGATGTCAAGCTTATGTATGATGTATTGTGTAATTCTAGGTTCGCAGGCGAGTACGGCGGACGCCGCGCAGAAGGGGAAATAAGTTGTTGGCTATACCTAGCGAGAGACTACGGTGAGTAGATTTAACATATACGGGGATATCGCCCGCATAGCGTTCTACGTCAGGGCTGATAGGACCTTATAGCTACATTTATATACATTGACTGTTCATGGTTACTACTTAGTGCATACTGCATTCCCTGCTATATGGATATAAACTACAATTGATAGAACACCGCACCATTACTAACGGTCCATGTTGCACGAGCACTATCCAGCATGTTACACACACACCGTTAGTAATTGCCATGACACTCACACTGTAGAATTTCCATCGGATCATTATATTGTAGCTCATCTATATGTGACTTGACATGATATACATACTTGATGCATATATCACATCGGATCATTTTGTTGTAGCTCATCTTTATGTGATTTGACATGATATTCATACTTGATGCATATATTACATCGGATCATTATTTTGTAGCTCATCTTTATGTGACTTGACATGATATTCATATTTGATGCACATATCATATCGGATCATTGACTTGCATATTGGTTTGGATTACATGTGATTTCTGGATTTGGGAACCGTGGCTATTTCAAATATGTAATCATTTAAAAATCCGGTTCCCTTGATATGATATTTCGGTGCGTCCACCATGTGTTTCCTCGGTGCTAGAGTGATATATGTGAACCCGAATCGAGGAGCTGGTTGAGGCCGATTACGGGTACATTGTGGACCCGGTATGGTACCCCGGGGCGAGAACGGTTTCGCTGTGTAGTAGACGGTGAGCCTGGAAGAGGGACTACTATCTACCGGTGATTGGTTAGACCTGACAGTTATCTGGAGGATACTGATCAGAGTCGATAGATGGATGCGGGGTGATCCGTACTGCTGGGGCCGAGGGCCGATACCACAGACGGAGCCCATGGGCTGACCCGGACTGACGGGGCCCGATGGATGAGGATTTGCGTGTCGATACTGGACACGAGTATTTATGATATTTGGGTGCCGATGTTGGGCACTCGGGATTCTCAGAGATTTACAGGATTTGAGGGCCGATGAGAGTGCCGGCGCCTGAGCTATTTGGGGGATCTGGGTGCATTGATGGACATCGATTATATATTCCACATTGACATTCCGTGTAGATGTTATCTTGTCCATGCTCAGCATTTATTATTGTACCTCATCCTGTAGTTATATTACCTGATAGAGCACTTGCATGATTATTGCACATACTGCTTATCACATATTGATATCATCTGTTGGCATATGATAGAGTAGCGCAGTACGTGCATGCTCGCGATTACCCTTATATGTTATCTCTATTCACGAGTTGGCAACTCACCCCCGTTGTGCCACAATGTTTGCAGGTTGCCCTTCGGAGTAGTCGCGGCAGGCTGCGTTTTGCATCTTTTAACATAGATAGCCCCATAGTTGGTGTACTAGCTCTTTTGCTGATAGGTGTTATCTTTCAGTTATGTACATTGTTGTATCTAGTATTCTCCATCTACCATGTATGTATTTGACTTAGAGACAGTGTGAGGACGATACTGTATATTATTTGTATTCTGGTGTCGAGCTCGTTGTGAGCCGGCTGTACTTGCAGTTTATTCTATCTGTGATGTTCCCACTTATGGATCTTGATCTTCACTACGGCGTCGTATATTGTTATCATGGTGATTGTTTACTTAGATTTCTCAACATGTTAGTAAGTGCTTTCATTTAAAACTTATAACACTCTATACTTTCACTGGTTTGATTTCTGGGTTTTCGGTTCACTTAGTCGCGTTACGCCTGTAGACGTTACGTGGTTAAGTGCCGGTCACGGGCCAAACTTTTGGTCGTGACAAAGTTGGTATCAGAGCATAGGTTTTACCTTTCGGAGTGTAGGATGACCCTGGTATGATGGAGTAGGTAGCTGCAGCAGGGTAGCGTAGCGTGTGTATGTTCCGCGGTATACTCACGACACGGTACTCCGCCTACGCGACCATAGGGCTTGTTGATTAAAATTCCTTCTTGAGTATATACATTCTTGCGATTTGATTTCCGTATCCTTATCGAATCCTATTGTTCCTTTCAGCCATTATGCCGCCAAAGACTACGAGGGCGCAGAGAGCGGCCGCAAGGGCCGAGATTCGAGTTGACTCGTCGGAGATGAAAACTGATACGGGTAGTACACCGGTTGTGCCCGAGCAGGCTGTTCCTGCCGTGACAGATCAGATTGCTATGCTAAGGGTTGGTGTGCAGGAGATACGCCAGACGATGGGATCCTGTATGCAGGAGATGCGCCAGATGATGGGATCTCTAGTTGAGACACTTTGAGTGCAGCGACCAGAGGTAGTTCCACCCGTTGCAGAGACCGCGGTGGTACCCACTGCTCAGGCAGTTGCACCTGCGACTACAGAGGTTATTACAGTATCGCTGTCAGAGTTTATGAGGCTGAAGCCTCTGGTCTTATAGGCACCGATGTGGCCGAGGACCCACAGTCTTTCATTGATAGGATGGCGTGGATATGTCGTTCAGTTAGATGCGCAGATGCGAGATGGGTTGAGTTCGCGAGCTTTCGCCTGGAAGGTCTTGCGCAGAAATGGTGCGAATCAGTCGAGAAGGGTAGAGCAGCAGGTCTTCCTCCTATGACCTGGACAGAGTTCATGGCGCTATTCTTACCCGCTTTCTGTCCCCTGAGTGTCAGAGATGCTAGAGCACGCAGGTTCGAGTCCTTACGCCAGACTCCCGAGATGTCAGTGCAGAGTACGATGTGCTGTTCACCGAGCTATCAGTTTATGCTTCGTACCTAGTGGCTACTAAGGAGTTGCGAGTTAAGAGATTTGTCCGAGGCTTGCTCACACCACTGTTCCTTGTGATTAGCGCGCAGCACTACGAGACTTATGCAGCAGCTGTAGATGCAGCCTTATTGGTTGAGGAGCACCTTGCTGAGACTTCGGCAGTCCCAGAGCCGAAGAGAGTTCGTGCAGATACGTCAGTGCAGAGACGGCCTTTTCGGCGTCGTGACAGCAGCACCTTGCCAGGTGGCAGAGATCCAAGGCGAGGCGGTTATTTAGCTCCTATCCCCAGGAGGGTCAGCGACCATCATCGGGATGTTACCGTTGCGGGAGTTCTTATCATCGTGTGCGAGATTGTCCGGAGGTACCCCGGAGTGGACGGCAGCACCAAATGTTACATTACCACCTTCACCACCCCAGACGGCATACCTACTGTTACTCCGCGTCAGACATCGGCTATGCACATAGAGGTCTGTGGTCGCGGAGGATTTGTTCATAGAGGACGAGGTGACCGAGGCAGAGGGCAGCCAGCGGCCGGCAGGGGACAGTTAGTTGCAGGTGGAGGACAGGCGCGAGTTTTTGCTTTGACGCATCAGAACGCGCAGGCGTCAATGCGGTGGTCTCAGGTAGCCTTCCTGGTATGTTCGGTTGATGCACACGTGTTATTCGATCCCGGATCCACGCACTCGTACGTATCCACACACTTTGTGCCGAGTTTGGGTAGAGAGTCCGGTGTGCTTGACCAGGCCGCTTGTTGTGACTACTCCCTATGCGGAGAGTCGTTTGTTGCTAGGTACGTGTTCCGATCCTGTACCGTGCCGTATTGGCGAGAGAGAGTTGCCTGTCCGATTTGATCCTTCTTGAGATGTTGGACTTCGACGTTCTTTTGGGCATGGATTGGTTAGCTACGTGCTATGCTTCTGTACGACTGCCGCGAGAAGACAGGTTCGATTTTGTTTTCCCGGCGAGTCGGTTGTTGTTGTGTTGGGGGACCGTGGTGCCACCCATCACAGTGTGATTTCTTCTTTTCGCGGCTGGACAGCTTTTGCGCAAGGGATGTCAGGGATTTCTCGCCTATGTTTGCGATACTAGAGCTAACAGAGGATCCGATGGATCAGGTTCCGGTTGTTAGCGAGTTCCCTGATGTGTTCCTTGACGAGCTTCCTGGGCTACCGCCCGAGCGTGATATTTCTTTCTGTATTGATTTGGTTCCTGGCGCGGGGCCTATTTCTGTACCGCCTTATCGGATGGCCCCGGCGGAACTTCGAGAATTGAAGGGTCAGTTGCAAGATTTGATGGATCAAGGGACTTATGTCGACCCAGTGTTTCTCCTTGGGGTGCTCCAGTCCTGTTCGTCAAGAAGAAGGATGGCAGTTTGCGTCTGTGTATTGACTACCGCCAGCTGAACAGGGTGACAGTGCGGAACAGGTATCCTTTGCACGCATCGACGATTTGTTCGACAGCTTCAGGGGGCAGGATACTTTTCGAGGATTGATTTGCGATCAGGCTACCATCAGCTGCGGGTTCGACAGGAGGACATTTCTAGGACAGCTTTTCCGCACGCGTTACGGCCATTATGAGTTTTTGGTGATCGTTCGGACTCACCAACGCGCCAGCAGCATTTATGGATTTGATGAACCGCATTTTCCGGCCGTATATTGATCTGTTCATCATAGTGTTCGTTGACGATATCTTGGTGTATTCTCGGAGTAGAGAGGAGCACGAGCAGCACATGCGGATTACACTGCAGACCTTAAGGGAGCATCAGCATTTCACCAAATTTTCAAAGTGTGCTTTCTGGCTAGACAGCGTAGACTTCTTGGGGCACGTGATTACACGAGATGGTATATGTGTAGACCCGAGGAAGATCGAGGCAGTTCGGAGTTGGCCTAGACCCAGGTCAGTGATGGAGGTTCGCAGCTTTCTAGGGCTGGCAAGCTATTACAGGCGATTTGTGCAGGACTTCTCTCGCATTGCTACACCTTTGACCGGGTTGACCCGGAAGGGGGTTCGCTTCGATTGGACGGAGGAGTGTGAGCACAGTTTCCAGCAGCTACGGGCTCTACTGACTACGACACCAGTTCTATCATTGCCTTCAGGATCAGGCGGTTTTGTGGTCTACTGTGACGCTTCACGAGTGGGGCTAGGGTGCATTTTGATGCAGCATGACACGGTGATCACGTATGCTTCGCGACAATTAAAGAAACTGAACAAAATTACCCCACTCATGATCTGGAGATGGCTGAAGTGGTCTTTGCACTCAAGATCTGGCGACATTATTTGTATGGAGAGTCGTGCCAGATATTCACTGACCACAAGAGCTTGAAGTATATATTTCAGCAGCGAGACCTGAACCTTAGACAGCGCCGATGGATGGAGTCGATGAAGGACTACGATTGTGAGATCTTGTATCACCCGGGCAGGGCGAATGTAGTGGCAGATGCTTTGAGCAGGAGGCCCGGGGATAGTCTATCTTGTTTGAGCCCAGTGCAGAGGTAGTCGTCAGCAGATTGGCAAGTCTTATGCGACAGCCGGGTACAGTTCGAGTTTACGCCGATCGGAGGATAGATTGCGCATGTTCGTGCACGCCCACAGTTGCTTGACCATATACATGAGGCACGGCATAATGATGACCGCTGTTCAGAGATCAGGACACAGATGGGACAGGGAAGATTTTCCGAGTTCGTGATCGATGATCAGGGGATACTACGATTTGGAGCTAGACTGTGCATACCGGATGCTGAGGGATTGCGGCGCGAGATTCTTAGGGAGGCACATCGATCGGTAAATAGTGTTCATCCCAGTTCCACCAAGATGTACCATGACTTGAGAGATGTTTACTGGTGGGACGGAATGAAGAGAGACATTGCAGATTTTGTGTCGAGATGCCTGACTTGTCAGCAAGTCAAGGCTGAGCACCAGAGGCCCGCGGGAGAGCTACAGCCGTTACCCATTCCGGAGTGGAAATGGGAACAGATATCTATGGATTTCATTGTGGGTCTACCCAGGACTAGTCGAGGGTATGACTCCATCTGGGTGATCGTGGATCGTTTGTCAAAGGCGGCTCACTTCCTACCGGTGAAGACGACTTTTGGATTTGCTCAGTATGCCCAGATTTACATTGATGAGATTGTACGACTACACGGAGTTCCGACATGTATCGTGTCCGATAGAGGCACCCAGTTTACCTGCCGTTATGGCAGAGGCTTCAGGAGGCTTTTGGCACTCGCTTAAGTTTCAGTACAGCATTCCATCCGCAGACCGACGGACAGTCAGAGCGGACTATTCAAACTCTCGAGGACATGCTCAGAGCATGCGTATTAGACTTCGGAGGTAGCTGGGATCATCATTTGCCCTTAGTAGAGTTCTCCTACAACAACAGCTACCCAGGAGACCATTCAGATGGCATCGTTTGAGGCTCTTTAAGGGAGGAGATGCAGATCGCCCACCTGTTGGACGGAGATCAGTGAGAGCAGTATCTTAGGGACCGCAGATTGTAGAGGAGACGACCGCGAAGATCCAGTTGATTCGCGATAGGATGAGAGCAGCCCAGAGTAGGCAAAAGTCTTATGCGGACCGTCGTCGGAGCCGACTTGAGTTTTCTGTTGGTGATCATGTTTTCTTGAGTGTCTCCCTAATGAAAGGCGTGATGAGGTTTGGGAAGAAGGGAAAGCTTAGTCCCCAGATATGTGGGCCCCTTCGAGATCCTCAAGCGTGTTGGTGCGGTAGCGTATCGATTAGACCTTCCGCCCAGTTTTTCCAGACGTGCACCCCGTATTTCACGTTTCGATGCTCCGCAGATATCTTCATGATCCTTCGCATGCGATTCAGCACCCGACGATCCAGCTTGAGCGCGACCTTTCCTATGCTGAGCAGCCGGTGATAATCTTGGATCGACAAGTGAAGAAATTGAGGTCGAAAGAGATACCGTCCGTCAAGGTACTTTGGCGTGGCCAGAGCGGCGAGGAGGTTACTTGGGAGACCGAGAGCGAGATGAGGAAGAGGTATCCCCATCTTTTTGAAGGTGCGTATAGTTAGATTTTTAAATTCGGGGACCGAATTTCTTTAAGCGGGGTAGATTGTAACACTTTGAATTTCCGTGAGAATGTTTTTCGTGATAATTAGTAATTTTACGTGTTATTATATGTGTATATAGGATTATTAGTTATTTAGTCATGTTAGCAAATTGAAAATTTTTCCTTTGTAGTGTACACTTGCACACTTAGCTTTTTTTGTAACTTAGGGTTTTTGGTATAACTTGTTAACCATTCTTGTGTTGCATGGTTGTTATTTTTCCCCACCCTTTTATCCAAAACAAAACCCCATTTTATAATTCAAATCCAATAGAAAATGAGCCATGGTGTTATGTATTGAACTTTGACTTTTTTTTGACCCCTTTTCTTCTCTCTTCTCTCTCTTTCCCTCATTCTGAAATCCAGCAGAAATTCAGCAGCAAAACCCTAGCTTTTCTTCACCTTTCCCTCTCCTTTTCACTTCTCTTTGATCCCTACACAAATCCTACACAAAAACCACTCTTTTCCTTCACAAAACCTTGGGAAAAATGAGTTTTTGGGGTTTGGAGGCATGTCTGCACACTTGAAGGAGGAGCTGGAATTTTTGGTGTTTCATAGGGTCTTTTGAAGGTATAAATCTCACTCCTAGCACCCTATCTCCATAACTTGAATGTTTAGTTTCAAAATGTCACCTTTTTGTGCAACTTTAGTGCTATTGAAGGGATTTAGTGTTAATATGTTAAAATTTATGTTGTTGTGGCTTGATTAGCTTGTTAATGAGTTATTAGTGTGGGTTTAGACTTAGGTTTGTTTCAGATTTCAGAAAAATACCCTAAAGTTTGATTTTAGTGCAAAAGTGGGGATTTTAACTAGAAATAAGGCTCTGTAGGATCTGCTGCTACCCGAGATATTTCAGAGTGAAACTAGAGGTTACTGTAGCATGTATGGGGGGTATAGAGTGCACACATCAAACCTAGGAGCCCAATTCCCTACCCAGGCCGCCGAAATAAGCATTCTGGCCGCAATTTGCGGCCCGATAGGGGTGTTTTGGGTTAGGGTTTGGGGTGATGGTGTCTGCTGCTATGTGAGTTATTTTGGTGTATATAGTTTTACATTATCAATTCTGTATCAAAATCTGGTGTAGAATACCCTTTTTCCCGTATTTTCAATCTTTCGCGACACGCGTGATACGTGTGTATGGGTTTTGGGTTTCTGCGTATCGCGACGCGTCGGAGTGGTTTCAGGCGCGTAATCACACGTTTTAGCGTATCGCGCACATGCACGCTTGGTTCACGACACGAATTACTAGTTTGGCTTTAATGTCGTGTTTGTGTGATGTCAAGCTTATGTATGATGTATTATGTAATTCTAGGTTCGCAGGCGAGTACGGCGGACGCCGCGCAGAAGGGGAAACAAGTTGTTGGCTACACCTAGCGAGAGACTACGGTGAGTAGATTTAACATCTACGGGGATATCGCCCGCATGGCGTTCTACGTCAGGGCTGATAGGACCTTATAGCTACATTTATATACGTTGACTGTTCATGGTTACTATTTAGTTCATACTGCATTCCCTGCTATATGGATATAAACTACAATTGATAGAACACCGCACCATTACTAACGGTCCATGTTGCACGAGCACCATCCTGCATGTTACACACACACCGTTAGTAATTGCCATGACACTCACACTGTAGAATTTCCATCGGATCATTATATTGTAGCTCATCTATATGTGACTTGACATGATATTCATACTTGATGCATATATCACATCGGATCATTTTGTTGTAGCTCATCTTTATGTGACTTGACATGATATTCATACTTGATGCATATATTACATCGGATCATTATATTGTAGCTCATCTTTATGTGACTTGACATGATATTCATATTTGATGCAAATATCATATCGGATCATTGACTTGCATATTGGTTTGGATTACATGTGATTTCTGGATTTGGGAACCGTGGCTATTTCAAATATGTAATCATTTAAAAACCCGGTTCCCTTGATATGATATTTCGGTGCGTCCACCATGTGTTTCCTCAGTGCTAGAGTGATATATGTGAACCCGAATCGAGGAGCTGGTTGAGGCCGATTACGGGTACATGGTGGACCCGGTATGGTACCCCGGGGAGAGAACGGTTTCGCTGTGTAGTAGACGGTGAGCCTGGCAGAGGGACTACTACCTACCGGTGATTGGTTGGACCTGACAGTTATCCGGAGGATACTGATCAGAGTTGATAGATGGATGCGGGGTGATCCGTACTGCCGGGGCCGAGGGCCGATACCGCAGACGAAGCCCGTGGGCTGACCCGGATTGACGGGGCCCGATGGATGAGGATTTGCGTGTCGATGCTGGACACGAGTATTTATGATATTTGGGTGCCGATGTTGGGCACTCGGGATTCTCAGAGATTTACAGGATTTGAGGGCCGATGAGAGTGCCGGCGCCTGAGCTATTTGGGGGATCTGGGTGCATTGATGGACACCGATTATATATTCCACGTTGACATTCCGTGTAGATGTTATCTTGCCCATGCTCAGCATTTATTATTATACCTCATCCTGTAGTTATTTTACCTGATAGAGCACTTGCATGATTATTGCACATACTGCTTATCACATATTGATATCATCTGTTGGCATATGATAGAGTAGCGCAGTACGTGCATGCTCGCGATTACCCTTATATGTTATCTCTATTCACGAGTTGGCAACTCACCCCCGTTGTGCTACAGTGTTTGCAGGTTGCCCTTCGGAGTAGTCGCGGCAGGCTGCGTTTTGCATCTTTTGACACAGATAGCCCCATAGTTGGTGTACTAGCTCTTTTGCTGATAGGTGGGTTTTGTGCGGTATCTGTTTATCTTTCAGTTATGTACATTGTTGTATCTAGTATTCTCCATTTACCATGTATGTATTTGACTTAGAGACAGTGTGAGGACGATGATGTATATTATTTGTATTCTGGTGTCGAGCTCGTTGTGAACCGGCTGTACTTGCAGTTTATTCTTTCTGTGATGTTCCCACTTGTGGATCTTGATCTTCGCTACGGCGTCGTATATTGTTATCATGGTGATTGTTTACTTAGATTTCTCAACATGTTAGTAAGTGCTTTCATTTAAAACTTATAACACTCTATACTTTCACGGTTTGATTTCTGGGTTTTCGGTTCACTTAGTCGCGTTACGCATGTAGACGTTACGTGGTTAAGTGCCGGTCACGGGCCAAACTTTGGTTCGTGACACCAACCAACTTTTGGTTCAGAAAAATGTTCATAACATTACTCAACAAAGAAACTGATATAATGTTGCATATCAGGTTCGGCATGTAATAGCATTCGTTCAGAATCAATGTATTACCAGTTGGCAATACAAGGTGATATTCCCCGATGGTTCTAGCTGCAACAATTGCACCATTTCTAACCCTTATGTATTTATCACCTTCTCCAACTTCTTTACCTTTCCTAAGCCCATGTAACTGATTACATATATGGGATCCTGACCCGGTATCTAATACCCAGGACGTAGAGGAAATAGAGAAACGGTTCTCTGTAATGAACACTCCTGAAGAAAATGCATCAACATGTACTTTCTTCATTCGGGTGGCATGGGAATCCTGGTATTCCCCTATATCCTGTTCAGTCTTATAACTTTTATAAGAAAGAACGGAACCAACGTTCCCCAACACAGTATAACATGCGGGTTCGGTCAATACATCCATATTATTATCTTGATTAAGGCATGATATGGTCGCTACCTGGAGAGAGAGCGAAGAAAACACTTTAGCGTATGCTCTTGCAAGATCAGATTGGTTATTATTTTATCTAATCAGGATGGCTCCCACTGTTTTTATCAAATCTTCTTTCAAACCCTAAAAGGAAAGACCAGCCGGGATTAATTACACCCTACAACATCGCCAATCTTTCAGCCAGGCCAGTGTTAGTACTTTGAGGGAGGTTCCCCGTGCTTTTGCACGGACCTAATTAAAGTAAACCTCGTTTTCCCAGAGGCGTAACCCCGTTGACACCTTTCTAGACACCTACTTGATCGGCTAATTGTCCTGTGTAAAACTCTCCCAGGAGTAACAATTACTCGCAGTGGGTATTGGGATCCAACTATCTCATAGAAGGTATGCAATCTCATTGCAAATTTCAACACTTGAAATTCCCGATAATATTTTGCCCCTAGCGTCCCATGACCTTGACGCAGGCCAACAAACCATAGTGCGCTAGTCAAGTTCAACCCGTCATTTCTTGATTGAATTAAACCTACCCGTACGACCCTTGACGCAGGCTAACAAAGTCACACGACTACCTTAATCCAATCTGCATCATATGCATAAACAGATAAATACTAGTTAGCTACCGCACACTACGCCTTGACGCAGGCCAACAAACGTAGCACGAATACTAAGTAGGACTTATCTGAAATGACGGAGGGCTACGACAGGTTTTTCTGAAAACCTATTGCGTAATGAACTTGATATCGTTGTAGAATCGACTGAATTTTGAAATAGAGTGATTTTGAGACTTTTATTTGTTTTGCTAAAGAGGTCACTCCCGGTGAAGGGATCTCGGCTCTTTCCTTATGGAATAAGGTGCAGGATCTATCATATATATCTCTATGCAAAGCAAAAACTCCAAAAGTAATCAAAAACAAGCCGAGTGTTGTAGCATCTTCCAGTTTTGCTAAAGAGGTCACTCCCGGTGAAGGGATCTCGGCTCTTTCCTCAGCGAATAAGGTGCTGGATATATCATATATATCACTATGCAAAGCAAAAACTGTAGCTACCATTTTTGAAAATTTGATTCTACAACATCTTTTATGTTTCTTATCTTTCATTAATCATATTAATGAAGTCCCATCATTTAAATCTCCTAAACATCACAAATAAATACGACGTACACTTATGCCATCCGCATTCGCCTCGATGTCCCCTGGTGCACCGTTAGGTTAGGTAACTAACGGCAGAGCGGGGCAGGGCTAGCGCGGGTGTAAAACATAAGTAACTATCTGTCTACGGGAGCGCCTCGGCCGTCTTTCAGACGCCAAATGCGGAACAAAAAACTTTTTAGCTGGCGCTATCGAATACTATAACCCGGATCTGCCACTAAAGCTAAACAAACAAACTACAAAGTGGGTAGAAAAGTTATACCGAACGATCCGAGTCCTTCGGTCTTCAACCATCATCCCACGCTTTGTTGCGGCTGCTCCGATCTCCTGGTTCTCCAGTCTTCTCGTCCAGGTGGCACCACGTCGACGGATCTTTAAATGGGCTCCTGCCTTTGAACCGAGGCAACTCGGACATCAAGTTTCCTAAAAGAGATGACCAAAACTGATGTAGAGAATGATTAGAACACTTTGTCTCGTTACGTCCATGGCTATGGACGAACGGTTAATGAAGTTGCCAACTGGAATCGGGTAAACGGAAATTGAGCTATATGAAATTTCCATGAACTAAACTATCATAATCTTTTTGCCTAATGAATCAAAATCATCCCCACTTGGAAATGGCCGGCCACTATATGAAGCAAAGGGGGTGAGTGTAGGAGAGAGGAGGGGGTGACCTTAACAAGTAAACTTATCATAATACTTAATGAAAAAGGATGACACACTTAAAATAATAAATGCAAATCCATGAATCATTAACCTAGTCACCATAACAACTCATCACTCATTAAATGCACCATTAATGAACTAATGACTCACATGCCTTGTCACCATCTAGAACCATCTAGAATCATGACTCACCCAAGAAAAGATAAATCCGTATTTAACCGAATGTTAAATACGGGTGATAGAAAACTGGAAACTGGCAACTTCCAAAAGTGATCCTGAAACGAATTTCAGGATAACCCCGTAACTGTATAAACATACCCGCATTTGTATTACGACCGAATACAAATGCAACTGAGACAAAGATATTATATCTATACAGTATAATACTTGGATCCGGTTTAAACCAAAGCCTACCAGTATTATCTGCCCGAAATATGACACGTGCGTAAACGCTCGTGCATTTTCCGAACCCTGCATAATACCATACGGCATCTACAACGTTTCGCCCGAACTTGGGAAACAGTCTGTGGGGGACTCTAATGACTCATCAATACATTGGCACTGGGTATAACCACTAGCATGTCAGAGGTACAAGCTGTATGTAACGGTTGCCTATGTCTTGAAGGAAGGGGAGCTGACGAGCGAACTCATCCAGAAACCCTACTGAGCCTGACAGTGTCAATATCCGTACAGTCCGGTCCATTCGTCTATGAATATCGCATATAGGGCCTAGGGGCTGGTAAACGTCAGACCCCCAATAGCTGTATAAGTCGTGTCAAAGAGAGAAGCCTAGAACACCCTAAGATACTACTGGAATACCTACCAGTAAATCTCGATTACCCTGGCCAAGGATTTCGTGTAATGGCTCTCCTAAACACAGCGCGATCTCACCCCCAGTAACGGGAGAGACGAATCTTCGAAGATCTGCTCGCTGCCTCCATGTGGCTTGGGACTGTACCAAAAAAATACCTGTTTGCATGACTCCTTTGACCCGTGGTAGGGTATAAATCAAAGCACAGTGGGAACTCACACGAGACAAATGACGACCTCAGGTCGATGAACTAACCTGTACACATGTCATCAGGGAACTGCTATCTGAAGATATGTATAATACCAACTTAGCAAGTTCCCAGCGAGTCATGTCCGGTGTACCCATAACTCAACGAGCACCTGTATACATCATAGGTGAACAAACTGACACCAATGGCTTATGAGACCGGCCACCGCCCCTCGTCGGGGTCTCGACTGTATACACTAGTCTACACTGGAGTATCGATGCCCTGTCTCGAAACTCCCACGACTAGGGACATTTTAAGGATGTGCTTATAGTCCCTAGCTCCCACATATATGATCGCCATCATACTACTGGCAGTCAAGCAAGAATCCTATGGGTTCTATCATGTTGATAAAGACAAACCAGATAGCATACTATCATCTTGAGCAAGACTTTCATATCGGTATAGGTCCTCCCTCAATCATTGCGATCACGTACCTGCGATCTAATAATTGACTTAGAGAGCACTATATCCAACAATCTCCCACTTGCACTTAAGGCTATTATTGTGATGTCGCATACTCATAGCCTCAGTGAGTGGATCCGCCCTGATGTTTCTTTCTACGTCTCTCTTAATCTCAAGTTCGCGGAGAAAGCCATCTCCCGAATCGAGTAATAGGTGTCTTAGAATATGTCTGAATATCTGATAGGACCTAGTTCATAAATGAACTCCAAATCCAAACTTATTAGACTGTATCGTCAACTGAATTTAATCAGTATCCAGCACCATGCCTCCCACAGTATCCTCTTGGACCGCCTGTCCATAATACTGTCCCTCGTCAGAGGGAAAACTAACTCTGACAATCACTCTGTCATCCAGGTCACCTTGGAAGCCTGGAATGATAATCGTCTCCTCAAGGAGGCTGCCATTATCAAATCCATAGAACATCCATTTATGTTCTAAAACTGCTTCTTAATGTTTCTCCAGGATTGGATAGATATAAACTTATCGTATCTAGTGCAAAAACAACATCTGGTGTGGTACTTGACATCTCACGATTGACACAATTGCCTAAGCAAGTGATCTGCCAATCATGCACATCCCTCTCCCCTTTAGTCTGTAAGACACCTTTAGAGAGGGTGACTCCATCACCTGCAGGTACACCACCATGAAATACTATTAGAATACTGTCAAAGTACCCACATTGGGAAACTACCCAAATCTAGATCTAAAACCATAGATCTAGTATCCAGAATGTCAGATATTATATCCATATCCTTTGTGGAGAAACAACTGTGTGACGACCACAGTCCAACCGATCGTAGTATAGGAATTTTACTTCCAACTCTGTGTATGTCATCCAAATACCAGGACATCACACCCTACAACCTCCTTAACCGATCCATCCCCTATTCTGATGAAATCAAAGCCATGACTTTTACATCAAAATTAGATGATCTAATCTCTGCTATATCTGCTCATGCCTATAAATAGACATAAGCTACTTGCCTACTATGCTTCCGCTGCTCCCACTGACTACGACTACCCTCTGGCAGAATAACATATACGTACACTTCTAAAGCTAGTTTAGAACAACGCTATACTTAACTTCCTGCCGGGTCTCATAGCCTGGAACAACAGTAGTGTCAAGTCTGGGTAAACAAGCACCTCCCTGTCACCGTCATTGAGGCTACCAGAGTACCTCTCGGGTGTCTGAGGTTACCTACCATATCTGCGGAGTGGCTATTGGAATGTCAAACCTGATTGAATATATAGGTCCAATTAAATTTTCCGTAATCGTTTGCGGTTCTGGAATCACTTCCAGTTCTACCATACTCCCACTTTTGTTTTCTGAAAAAATCCAGTTTATTAAAACTGTGGCGAGTCAAGAACAATATCACTATTGATCTTCCATATGGTAGAAAATCAACCCTCGTCAAAACCAAGGTCAACCCACAAATTGCCATTACAGAAACGTGCCTTGAGTTATCCATAGTCTGGTTTTAAGCATAAGCTGGACAACTCACCGTACCTTAACATCGTTAACATATGAACCATTCTATATCCAATATAGAAACTTTGGCACTTATTTAATTGGAACCAGATTCTAATCATGGTACTGTCTCCAGTGCATATCAACTCAATGGAGAAAGGCTAATCAGCATTACTCAACTTAGGAATCCATCCAATTATGAGTAACCTGAAAGAGAAACTAGTTTCTCAAAAACCATTAACTGAATACCAATCACAAGAATCTATATCTTTGATTTCTTTGAAGAATCCCGATATTTGTGACACCTGGTTCTCTACTTTATTCCTATACCCACAACTTCTCAAAACTTAGACATTGTATTTCTACGAAACACTTGTCTAAAAGCTAGAGAAGTCACAAGTAAACAGAACAGAATACGACCAACCCCTTTGTCCTGATGGACACTGGACAACATACAATACTCTGTATAAGTCCGCTGAGTTGAATAACTCATAACCTGTGCGTCGTAGGTTGAAAACTGTACCCAGACGATTTCCTCAAATATCACCAATTACAAAGATTTCTGATATAATGAGGATGGTTACCTAATTCCCAATAGCTTACTCCTGCTCATCATCTGTAAAACCATAAAGATGTGAGAAGCATACCTGGTAAATACATACCCTGGAGCAAGGGTTTAATTGGGAAATCAGTTTACAATTAACAATGCACAGTGTAACTGAAACATGAAAATGTTTCGAAAGGGTATCCGGGTATTCATAGTAATGCCTTTCCCATTATTTAAATTCATGAATGTAACCGTATATTTCCCTGACATCTCTCTAATTCCCTTTATTTGTCTTTAGTCGTTACCTTCTGTACACCATCGTTAGGCTAAAATGGTTTTCTTCCTTCCCTACCGTTCGGCACCAGCCTATGGTTTGGAAGAAGAATATCCAGTAAGCATAATAGGTGTACCCTCCTAAACCTAGGAGTACTCACAACTTGAGAGAAGGTGATGATAAAAGATAACTGAATAAACCTTATTCCTATTTCTCCTGAACCAGAATCCATCCTCGAAAAAATATCCTTCAAGTTCGTATATAACCATACGATGGATTTATCCAATGGAATTGGATGTTAGTAGTGATACTTGTTGTTCTGGAGAAATGAAAGGTGAAGTAAGAGTGGCGATGAAATACGTGGTTTGGTCGTGAACGTTAGGAGTCGCAATTTACTTTGCCCTCTTTCTAATTCATTTATCTTGTCTTTGCATATTACCTTATGCACACCCTACTTAGGCTAATTGGTTTTCTTCATTCCCTACCTTTCGGCACCTGCCTATGGTTTGGAAGAAGACTATCCAATAAGCGTAATAGGTGTACTCTCCTAAACTAAGGAGCCCTCGCAACCTGAGAGAAGGTGATAATAAAAGACAACTGAATAAACCAATTCTATTTCTCCTGAACCTGGATCCATCCTCGAAGAAGTCCCTTCGAGTTCGTATATAATCATACGATGGATCTATCCAATGGAAGTGGATGTCCGTAGTAATACGGGGTGTTCTGAGAAATACAAAGGGTAAAAGAAGGAGCGGCAATGACTTATGCAACTTTAGACAATCCAAAAGCCAGTATTTTAAGAAGGTTCGGTCAACTTGGTCACTGAGTCATAGTCTAGGGTCGGTCAAAGGTCGCTGCCAAAGAGAGAGAGAAAAGAAACACTCTGTGTGCACTCTAACCTAGATCAGAATGGTTATCACTTTATCTAATTAGGAAACCTCCTACTGTTATCTCAAATTCTCCTCCAAACCTGAAAGAAGAATTAGTCGCGATCACCCGAAGAGTAAACCAACTCATCAGTGAGAATCGGGATCCAACTCTCATCGCATGATAATGTGACGGTATCCACTCACGTTATCACACTCCAGAAGGTATGCGCATGATTGGCAAGTTTCTTGTATGTTTGAAACTCCCGATATAATTTTTATCCCATGCTCTTATAACCTTGACGTAGGCCAACAAATCATAAGCCACATGTCAAGTTCTACCCGTCATTGTCCTGATTAATTTAGGTCATCGTACATGCCCTTGACGTAGGCCAACAAGGCTGTACGTCTGTCCTAAACTAATGCATCTATCTATGCAACAAATGAATACCCAGTAGCTACCAAACACTATGCCTTGACGTAGGCCAACAACATAGCTTGAATACTACTGACCATCCATAAGAAATGACGGAGGATTACGGCTGGTTTTTGGCGAAAAACCTTTAACGTAATGAACTTGATCTCGTTGAAAGAACCTGATAGCTTTTTATAAAAGATATAGTGGCGAAAACCTTTTGCTAAAGAGGTCACTCCCGGTGAAGGGATCTCGGCTCTTTCCTCGTGGAATGAGGTGCAAGATATTCTAACTGAATACCGTGATGGAAAGCAACTTGTAATCGACTATATTGAAGTTATTACCCTGATGTAAACTTCTACCCAAGGGGTCACTCCCGGTGAAGGGATCTCGACCCTTGCCTCGTCGAATGAGGTGCAGGATATTCTAACTGAATACCGCGATGCAAAACAAAAGGAAATATCTTTGTAATAACACCTTTTAAAATTTGTTCCAACAACATCAAATATAGCTTTGTTTTATCCTTGCATTGATAAGAATCAATGCAGTCCCATCAATTAAGCACACCAGAAAAGAACGAAAAATGTACGTATATGCCATCCGCATTCGCCACTGGGTCTCGTCATCACCCGTTAGGTTACTTAACTAACGACAGAGCGGGGACTGAACTAGCGCAGGTGCAAAACATATACAACATCTACTAGTATATATACCAATATATAATAATCGCTCCAGGTATGATAAATGCAACATTACAGAAAAGTAATAAGCTTCACAGAACAATACAGATAATCTGGGATCCCCGGGTTTCACAGAGCCGCTGCTAAAACTCGACGTTCCCCTGGTCGTATGGATAGCCTGTACAATGAAACCTAGACCCCTACGGATGCGGCAAGTTACCCGCCAAAACCTGAAGCGAGGCAGCCCCTTACAGCAAAATGAATGGACCACCCTGCACTTCACGGAATCCGGTAACTTGAGCACCCCTCCTTGGGTCAACCTGTACCCCCTACGAGTGCGGCGAATAGTCTGCCAATTCTAGAGTGAGGCCCCTCTGCCTCTCAAAGCCATGAGATACGGACCCGTTGTCCTCTAGAACCCGGCTATCCGTGCACCCCACCGCGGGGTAAACCTAGTACAGAAATAAATATGTACAACGGGTACATCGACTTCATCGCGGTCGTGCCCCAAAAGAATAATATACAAACAGGCAGTGACGGCAGTCCACAAGTCGGACGCTCGCCCCGCAATATCAAATGTACAAATAAATCCAAAACAGCACTACCATTGCACACTGCTATCCACCACGACATATCCGCAACATTACAGCACAACACAGAATATCAATGTGAATGTCACGTTCGCAAATCCGTCTAAAAGAACTATCGCAATTAGACGCAATTTACCGATCGAATGACATTCACGGTCGGAGATATAATGTAAATACTGTAAACTAACAAGTTTAAAATTTCGATCGACAAAATTTCCCGAAGTGGGCCCCACAAACATCTGCTGTATAGTGCTGAAATCTGGGCCCAAAAGAATACTACCAAAAACCACAATTTACTGTGTAGAAGCCCCTGTACAATTTTGGAGCACTGTTACCACTAAATGGCCGTGGATGCGCGGTCAAACCCTAGGTTTGACCGCGGATCCGCGGTGGTTCTGTGGGATCACGTGACCAAATTTGTACAGTGTGCTTAGAAAACCCTGCACAATTTTCTGTGATATAATAATTTTTAGGCTTGATTTAAAATCGACAGAAACTTCGTAAAGAAAAAATGTAGTTTTTGAAAATCCGTTCGATCGATATTTTAAACGCGTTAGCACAAGTTAGTAAAGTTTAATGGTGAGGCTCTGATACCACTGTAAGTCTACGGTAGCGCCTCGGCCGTCTTTCAGACGGCAAATGCGGAACAAAAAACTTTTTAGCTGGCGCTATCGCATACTATAACCCGGATCTGCCATTAAAGCTAAACTAACAAACTACAAAATGGGTAGAAAAGTTATACCGAACGATCCGAGTCCTTCGGTCTTCAACCATCATCCCATGCTTTGTTGCGGCTGCTCCGATCTCCTGGTTCTCCAGTCTTTTCGTCCAGGTGGCACCACGTCGACGGATCTTTAAACGGGCTCCCACCTCTGAACTGAGGCAACTTGGACATCAAGTTTGCTAAAAGAGATGACCAAGATTGATGTAGAGAATAAGTAGAACACTTTGCCTCGTTACGTCCATGGCTATGGACGAACGGTTAATGAAGTTGCCAACTGGAATCGGGTAAATGAAAATTGAGCTATATGAAATTTCCATGAACTAAACTATCATAATCTTTTTGCCAAATGAATCAAAATCATCCCCACTTGGAAATGGCCGGCCACTATATGAAGCAAAGGGGGTGAGTGTAGGAGAGAGGAAGGGGGGTGACCTTAACAAGTAAACTTATCATAACACTTAATGAAAAAGTATGACACACTTAAAACAATAAATGCAAATCCATGAATCATTAACCTTGTCACCATAACAACTCATCACTCATTAAATGCACCATTAATGAACTAATGACTCACATGCTTTGTCACCATCTAGAACCACCTAGAATCATGACTCACCCAAGAAAATATAAATCCGCATTTAACCGAATGTTAAATACGGGTGATAGAAAACTGGAAACTGGCAACTTCCAAAAGTGATCCTGAAACGAATTTCAGGATAACCCCGTAACAGTATAAACATACCCGCATTTGTATTACAACCGAATACAAATGCAACTGAGACAAAGATATTATATCTACACTGTATAATACTTGGATCCGGCTTAAACCAAAGCCTACCAGTATTATCTGCCCGAAATATGACACGTGCGTAAACGCACGTGCATTTTCGGAACCCTGCCATAAAACCATACGGCATCTACAACGTTTCACCCGAACTTGGGAAACTGTCTGTGGGGGACTCTAATGACTCATCAATACACTGGCACTGGGTATAACCACTAGCACGTCAGAGGTACAAGCTGTACGTAACGGTTGCCTATGTATTGAAGGAAGGGGAGCTGACGAGCGAACTCATCCAGAAACCCTACTGATCCTGACAGTGACAATATCCGTACAGTCCGGTCCATTCGTCTATGAGTATCGCATATAGGGCCTAGGGGCTGGTAAACGTCAGACCCCCAATAGCTGTATAAGTCGTGTCAAAGAGAGAAGCCTAGAACACCCTGAGATACTACTGGAATGCCTACCAGTAAATCTCGATTACCCTGGCCAGGGATTTCGTGTAATGGCTCTCCTAAACACAGCACGATCTCACTCCCAATACCAGGAGAGACGAATCCCTGAAGATCTCCTCACTGCCTCCATGTGGCTCGGGACTGTACCAAAAAAATACTTGTTTGCACGACTCCTTTGACCCGTGGTAGGGTATAAATCAAAGCACAGTGGGAACTCACACGAGACAAATGACGACCTCAGGTCGATGAACTAACCTGTACACATGTCACCAGGGAACTGCTATTTGACAATTTGTATAATACCAACTTAGCAAGTTCCCAGCGAGTCCTGTCCGGTGTACTCATAACTCAATGAGCACCTGTATACATCTTAGGTGAACAAACTGACACCAATGGCTTGTGAGACAGGCTACCGCCCCTCGTCGGGGTCTCGACTGTATACACTAGTCTACACTGGAGTATCGATGCCCTGTCTCGAAACTCCCACGACAAGGGACACTTTAAGGATGTGCTTATAGACCCCAGCTCCCACATATATGATTGCCATCAAACTGCTGGCAGTCAAGCAAGAATCCTATGGGTTCTATCACGATGATAAAGACAAACCAGATAGCATACAATCATCTCGAGCAAGACTTTCATATCGGTATAGGTCCTCCCTCAATCATTGCAATCACGTACCTGCGATCTAATAATTGACTTAGAGGGCACTATATCCAACAGTAACGTCTATATAATATATCATATATACTATATACAGTATTTAGCACAACATATCAAATGATAACATCACAAATATCGCAGCTGAAGAAACATATGAAACATTGGATATACTAGGACGTCCGTGTTTTATTTTGAGCCTCTATAAAACACGGATTCCACGGTCACGATGAATAGCCAAACCCACACCCCTAGACCCCTACGAGAGCGTCAAGCAACCCTACCAATTCTAGAGTTAGGAGACCCGGACTCGACTCCTCGAGTTGGTCTCCCACTGGACTCTAGAACCCGGTTACTTGTGCTCTCCTCCTTGGGTCTATCCTAGTGCGGAAAAGTAAATAATATACAAATGGTGACATCAACCTCATCCCGGAAGTGCCCCAATAAAAGAATATTACATACATTTAATTTTACATGAATGAAAATAAAAACCTTCATCTCACATAAAAACCCCCGGCTATTCATAACACGACAATCCAATATAACATATCCAGCAACACATAACATCACATGTCATCAACGTAAGTAAATATGCGCATCCCAATTGTCGTTGACATATAGCAACGAAACCGTCGATAACACATATTACACTTACGGCCGTAGAAAATAAAGTGTAAAATTACAACATTTGGAATCCACAATCTCTTTAGACATCGTAAATCCGAAATATCACATACTTCGCATTTCATGCCTAACTATATGAATTCTACATATTGTATCACATTCCAGATAAATAGACAGTATTAAACTTTCCGATCGAATAATCAAATGCCCAAGATTTCCTAAATAGCTCAACACTTGAGCGGAGTTCAAAAATTTCAGAATACGTCACAGTAGCAACGGTCCAGCCGTAGAAGGGTCAAGCCAACGCCTCACATGTGGCATGCCGTACTGCCTCAAACCCTAAGGTTCAAAAGGCAGTTCAAGATGGTCACATAATCGAGTTAAGGTTTGTTGTCTTCTAGAGGGTCCATCGCGTTACATGCACGTTTTTCCGAAAGATTTAAACTCAAGAAAAAATTCAACACTTGAAAGTTTTTCGTGCCGGGAAATAATGAGTTGATGATATCCGTTCGAACATTTTAATAGTTTCTAAATATACGGAAAACATAACGAAATTAAATATTCCGATCGAATCAACGAATACAAAATAATCCCCAGAACACTCAAGACTTGAGTCAATTTAAAAATACCCAGAAAATACAAATCACAGAAATAGAAATTATAGTGTAAAAATTAGGGCATAAATCCTTTGTGCTGCCGCGGATCCGTGGCCCAAGCGCGGTACGACCGCGGTTCCGTGGCGATTTTTACAGTGTATGCTCTCGTTTTTCACTACAAATCTTATATTTCCCTGCTGATTTTTTAGGCATTTTTAATTCAGAAAAACCACAGTTTTTAAAATTTGTCCAGAGAGGGGTTCATTTTGGCGTTTCGGGGTTCGTTCGGAGTTTTATCTTCGTATACACGTCGCCTAATGCTCTAGCTAGGCTCTGATACCACTGTAGGGTTGCTATGCACTCTAAAAAAGGGTTAAGAAAGAATCAACCATGCCCGATTAAAATTTTAGCCGGGCCTAACAACCCTAAACAAGATCTTTGCTAGAAAATTAAGGTTTCACATGCAAGTAAATAGCATCTATGACTAAGTGAATATGAAATACAACCTTTGTAGATCGGTCCTTCACTTCTTTAGCTCCTTGTTGAAGTCCCTTTTCTGCGATCGTGGTTCTCCCGGACTCTTGCATGGCTTCACGAGGCTAAAAGAGCGTCCTTGCTTGAAGTCTTCGAGGCCGAAAATGATCTACGTCGAGGGGATGCCAACTCAAGCTTCTACTTCACTAACTAGAGAATTAGTGAAGCAAACACCCTAAACTAAAGTGCTAGTCTAGTAGAGGATGGAGAAATAGGAAGTGGGTTCACTTTAGAATTTAGTTTCTCACAATGTTTCTCACTCTGGATCAAACCCTAGAGAGCTTTTTAGCTCAAGGAAGAAGATGAAGAAAATAAAATGAGAAGAGATAATGATCAAGTGAGAAAGTTAACCATAGTGAGTGAGTATCATATACTAACTCATGTAGAGACATAACCATGGCTAATCCTTATGGCTGGGTTAACAAATATCCATAGTAAAAACAAACTTAGTGGACTTAGTCAATGCATCCACAAGCTTCCACAAGCTTCATGCATTTTGCTAATCCTCCACTAGTTTTGTAATTACTTTAAATAATAAAACCCAACATAATAAATAGCATGGTGTAAGTCTCATACACCCAAGTCATGTGTATCATCAACCATGATACAAAAAGAAAACACATTTTTAATATATATCACATATATATTAAAGTTGTGCACATGTGAGAAAAATCCTTAAGTGAACAAGTGTTAGTTAATGTAAACCAGTATATCTAATATACAATTATACACTAAATTATTAAATCAACACTTGACTTAATAATCCGGTCATATCTCATATAACCGACTAACATCTATTGTATCGACTTATCGAATCAACACTTAATTCGATAACCCGGCTATATCATATATAACCGACCGATACAAAAAGTCGCAAGAATAGAATACGGTATCACATACACGCATTATTCTCGGTCCCGCACATATCACATACGTGCTCCAATTTCGTTTTGCCTGAGCCAGTAAAACCTCTATGTAGGACTCTAAAGACTCGTCAATACGCCGGCAGTAGGTGATGATCACATCAAGCACCCACAAGCCGTCAGCGGTACTAGCTGGACGTAACGGCCACCCGGGTATTGAGCGATCAGAAGATCAACAAGCAAGCCCGCTCCAACTCCTGTAAAAGTCTGCCGGTAACACTTCCCGTACAGTCCGGTCTCCTCGTCTGATATGTCGCATATCAAGTCTAGGGGTGGTAAACGTCAGACCCTAATAACCGATAAGTCGTGCCGATATGAGGCTCATAACGGGTCGAGAAACTACTGGTAACACTTACCAGTAAATCTCTATATCAGCCCTGGCCAGGGACTTCCCTGTTATGGCCAATGGAGCACAGCGCAACATCAACCCCCAATACCGGGAGAGACGAAACCCTTCCTATCGCTCATTTCCTCCATGTGACTCGGGACTGTACCCAAAAACCACCGTTTTTCACGCCCTCATGGGCGTGGTAAGGTGGAAATCAAAGCACGGTAGGAATCACACAAGACTCTATGACGATCTCGGGTCTACAGACTAACCTGCAGAAGTGTCACCAGAGAACTGCCATCCGACGTGAGATATAATACCATCTGGGAGTTCTCGGCGAGTCCGTCCAGTGTACCCAGTCATCACTGAGCACCCGTATACCATCTCTGATGTCAAACACCAATGGATATGGGATCATCCATCGCCCATCTCATGGGTCGAGAAGCGTATACGCTAGTCTACTCTGGTATATCGATGCCCTGTCTCGATATACCTACGACTAGGAACATTAAAGGATGTACTTATGGACTACTCTGTCCCCACTACTATGATCTACATCATAGTCCAGATAGTCAAGTACACATCCTAAGGGCTTTACCAACATGTAACTATAAGACAGTATCAAGAGACAAGTATACATGTTAAGATAAAGAGCAACCAGATAGCATACTATCATGTCGAGCAAGAAAGTCCTCTCTATATATGTTCAAGCATCCAATATAATATACATCATCTGTACAATACTGGCCTCTAGGGCATACATACAACTAACAGTTCCGCGGCCATTTGGTGGAATTGGAATCTCATTTTTTCTGGGTTTCTCCATGTTTTTTTTATCTTCTGTTTGGTACACTTGGTTTCTCAGCATCTCTTCAGTTTTCTTCCAGATTTTCAGCAGTGCAAAAGGTGAAATGATGTGGGCTTTTGCCTTGAGCTCCACGTTGAAGTCTTGGATCTTGTGCTGCCCTTGTGCTTTGTGCATGAAATGACTGATGATTTGCCATTTTGTCCCTTGAACTGGTATGCGGCATCATACGGATTGTGAGCGAAGATCATTATTTATCCGTTGTTGGCCGTAGTCCTGCATTTGTTGCGACTTTTCATGAATTTCACTGTAAAGAGCTGAGAACCTGTAATCTACAATTATTTAGCAATCACGGATCAAAAGTACCTACTTATATGCAATGTGATCAAGAATGGGCGATATAAAAATGCAAAAATCTGATATGAACAACGATCGGCGCCGCTTGATGTGTTCACCGATTGCTATAAATAGAGATGGGATACCCCCGAGGGTCCACACTTCGCTATAATTTCCTCTTCCCTTCGTGCATTGGCTCGGCGCTCTTCCCTCTAGATCGGATTTCCTGCGTTCTTTCCTCGGAGGACCCCTTCTCTCGATCAGGTTAGATGTCTTTCTCTGAGGAGTCCATAGAAATAGTTCGGGTAGAGTCTTGGGAGTCTTCTGCAGCTTCCTCTTCTTCGTCCGGGTCGGAATCTTCCCGGGAGGTTAGGGTTAGTCGCGCTTCCCGGGGTCGTGCGACGGGGACGGTCCCCAAAGCGGGCGCCAGGAGTGTCCGCGACGTAGTTTCCCTTATGAGGCGCGTGGATGAGCTCACCACAATTCTGGCTCGCTTCCACATTCCCCTCGGCTACTCGCTTCATTTGGCCGGGGAGGGAGAGAGGGCAGATCGGGTACAGGGCAAGGAGATTGCCTTGTACTTAGAGGCGTTTTGGGCCGGGATGCGCCTGCCCTTCTTTCCCGAGGTGAGTGCGGCGTTGCGTTGTTTTCAGTTAGTCCCGGGCCAGTTAGTGCCAAACTCCTGGAGGATTCTCCTTGGGTTCCTGATCCGGTTGAAATTGCGGGAGATCCCTTTCTGTAACATTTCAGAAAAATAAAATATTATTTTCGGGAATTTTTATAAATAATAAATATTAAGAATATTTTAATGATGCGGTATAATTAAATACCGATAAATTGGAAAAAATTTGGAAAATTGTAGGAATTACTTAAATGAGGGCGTTTTATATGATTTAAGCAAATTATAAATTTTTATGATTAATTATATTCCATTTTAATGCTAATCGCGATTAAATATCGTTAATCGTGTATTAAGCCGGATTTGTGCACATGACATGCACCTTGTCAAATTACACTTGTTACATTTTCTTTCATGGTTTCTTTCTTTTTTGCATGCATGGTTTTAATTTTTAAAAATAAGAGAAAAGAAAAGAAATGAAAAGAAAAGAAAAAGGAAAAATGATAAAGAATGTGGCATGGTGAGAGGTATGGGCAAGAGAGAGAGTGAGAGGGGTTTTCTTTGACTTAGCCATTCCTTCATCTTCATCATCTCATCTTCATCCCTTCACCATGGCTGCTGCCCTCCTCCCTCCACCACCTCAACCCCTCACTTCATCATGAAAAATCCATCAAAACATCATCCTCACTTCATTACAAACATGCACAAGCTCACTAGATGCACTTTGGACCAAGAAAGGATGAATTTTAGACACTTGGGGCAACTCAAGAAAATTCTTGAGTTGCCAAATGAAGTACTTTCTTTACCATTAGAGTAGTATTACCTTTGCTTTAGCACTTATACATGTTTAGAATCGTTTTAGCAAGGTTTTGTGAGCCTTGAAAATTCCTAAAAAGGGTTAGGGTTTTTCTTGAGTTGTGATTGTGTTATTGAACCTTATTGGTGACCTTAGACCCCCTATGTTGTTAGAAACCTAGACCAAACATGAACTAAAACCTGAAACCCAAACCAGAAACTTTCCAATGTCGGTTTCGTGGAATTGTGATGCCTACAGGAAATCTGGAGTGATCTGGAGAATTTTTGAGAAACACAAACAACCCAGTGGACTAGAATTGACACTAGGAGACCTCCCTCTGCACACGAACCCAAAAAGAGCCAGTATGGCCGAGCATGCCGAATTTTAGGGGGTAGGAACCGGCCACATTGATGAATTTAGTGCCCAGGTTCCTTCTGTAGGTCATATACACACTATACATCACCCCAGTACTGTTCGTGCACCTAGTTTTCACGTGAACTAAAATCTGTGAACACTTTTATGGGTTGCTACCTTATATTTCATGATGTTTATGATTTTAAGTTTTGATATCTGTGTTTGGTATCGGTCACTTGACGTTTGTACGTCGATATCAGGTGTTTTTAGGCTCTTTTGTGTGAGTAGACCATAGGTTTTGACCTATGTGAGATTCGTGTATCGATTTGGTTTTGGATTGTACTTTAATGCGGCACGATATGTTATGATATGTAGGTACCCTCATGGGGACTTCGAGATGACAAGTTTGTGCGTGGCGACATCGACATCAGCAAGCGAAGATCAAGGTGGGTAGATATATCTACGGGGAAAGTCGGGAGGATGGCGTATAGCACCCCCTCAGTTCGTAGTATAGAACGCAAATGCGTTATGTTATATATATGGATATATACTTAAATGATATTATTAGGATGTGTATACTTAGCTAATTGCTTTAGAAGACTTTGAATGATAGTGTCGTTAGTTAATTTCCTAGTCGTGAACCCTAGAATAAGGTTTACATACACGCACACACACACACACTTGTATCCATTTATTTACTTGTGCGTATTTGGGGATATGTACATATATTGTAACAACCCCAAATTTCCAATACAAGTTTTTACAAAAAAAAATTCAAAAATCCATAAAGGGGTATTTTAGCCTGAGCAAAAGTTATAAGTAATTATTTTACTTTTTAATTACAAGTTAAAAGAATGTAACAACTCCATTTTTAGTGTACAAAAATTTGCTTTAAAATTAATGTATACTTGGGGTATTTACATTTACTGTTATTACTTTAAGTAATTAATTAGCTCCATAATTACAAGAAGGAGCTTGTAGCTCATTGGTAATACCTTGCACTGCTGAAAAAAGCCACCAGAGTTTAAATCCCATACCCCACATTATTTTTAATATTGTTTTTATTTTGAACCTTTAGAATACCAAGAGTTTACACTTGCATATCTCACAAAAACCCCACTACACCCAAAGATGTAACATTGCCAGAGGGTAGATGAACCGTCGGGGGGGATCCCGGCCGCCTGACTCGGGCGGGAATCGGCCAAATCGGCCTCGACTCGACCGACTCAGTGCTCCGACCGAGTCACGGCCGAGTCACCCCCGAGTCGACTGATTCCGGCGACGACCCCAACATGAAAGTTGTGTCTTTTCATATTCCCTATGCACCTGCAAAAATTTCAGCATCAGACCATTTCTAGAGCTCTTTTAAAACCCTAATTACTCAACTTTTAATAAATTTTTAATACATTTTATCACATTTTTCATTTTAACCTTTCACCTACCCTAACCCTAGCCTAACCCTATAAATACCACCCCTACCCTCTACCCTCTCACCCCAAAATTCTGAGCCCACTCTCTCAAAATTCTAAGAAAACTTGTGTACTTTTAAAACAAGCTCGAGGCGAAGCTCCGGCGAAATCTACGGCAAACTTTCGGCGATCGTTTTAGGAACTACCAGCGACGACACAACACATCGGTGATTCCTCAACTTCTCTCTCACTCTCTTGTGTGATCTAAAACCCGTAAGTCCTAATTTCTACCTATCTCTTCTATCTAAAAATACGATTTTACAAAACCCGACGGAATCGGAACAAATCCGATTTCCGATTCGGTTTCTTATAAAATTCCACTTTTCACTAATACAATCATACTTAAACTTCCTCATGTTGACTATTAAACACTAATCAACCAAATTGATCAAGTTTCTTTATATGAAATGATGACTATTTCAAGATATCGTATTTTTCACATAAATACCACATTATTTCAATTCTACATTTAACTCCATTAAACTTGCTATACTTTTAAGTAGATCACGAGGTAACGACCAACCTCCTCACACACTTACATACAACCTAACACGATACCATCGAAAACTTAGAATTCGAGAAAACAAACAATTTCATTTAAATACCATTGACTTAATAAAACTATTTCTAAAAGATTTAGTATTGATACACTTTTTAAATAAATACCTCTTATTATGAAAATACGATAATTTGTGGACATCAGTCGTTTATCTAAACCTGACTTTGTGGTGTCCAGACTAGGCAAGTGAGAAAGGTAACTTTAAAAGGCCCGTCTCACAGTGATTCGTGAGCGGATCCCTCCTTTCTAAACTTGTACTTACCGGGCCACAATTGGCGGTGAAGAGGCGATTTGAGGGATATCTCACAACTTGTCTCTTTAGACCAGTTAGGAGCAGTCCAGTTGAGTTAAGAGACCCTAGAACATAGAATACGGGAAATCCACATCCTTACAAATAAATACCATTTACTTACTAAAACCGTTTTCTAAAGGATTTAGTATTTATACAAATCTTTGTAAAGCGCGGCTACAACCCATTTTAGGGAACCCGTTCGGGATGGTGCGGATTATCGCATGTCCTCGAGCTTAGTAGTGTGAGACTCAGACCTCCGCAAGGAGCATTCGGTCTCGAAAGATTTAAAATACGACATCTTAAGAAAATGAGAATTTTAGAATATAAAATATATATTAAAATTATTTTTGTATAAATATATGTATATTTATCATTAAAATACCTAGTTTGTTATGATATAAATATTCCACATTTTTCTAAAAAATCACAAGAATCTATTTTACACTAAAATACCATGAATTCCATACAAATCAATATTACAAATAAATACCTTTATTTATGAAATTTTCACTAGAAATATCTACAATCTACAATCTACAATTTACAATATTACAATTCAACATGAATCCATGAATCCATTATTCCATATATTCAATCTATCTACTTGACTGAACCGAACCATGGATATACATCCATTTACATGATTATACAGTTATATCCATTTACTAATATCATGGTTTTGGTCAGTCATCCAATTATACAATCTATACAGTTATAATACAAGACAAACGATACAATCAAAATACTTCGGGGTTTAAGGGGTAGATTGGTATGGAAGGTGTTAAAAGTGGCACGAGACGGTATGATTAAGACACCTAACCTATATCCCATTGCTATTGTACCATGACCCAACGGTTCCTTGAGTTCTTGATACCTTAGTCTCCGGGGCAAGTGTGACTCCTCTCGTATACACTGGTATCCTTTTGTACCAAGATACAAACAACTGCGTTAACACTAAATACAACAATATAACAATATAATACAACTGTAAAAGCTATTCTCTCTCTCTCTCTCTCTTACTCTCTGTCTATTCTATTTCTCCCTTATCTTTGGGACTTACCGAGCGACCGGTTCGCTGCCGACATTCTCTTTCTTTCTTCTTTGAATGTCGTCAGGTGATCTGGATACTTCAGAGATCGAGCCCACTGCTAAAGACTTGGACCAGTTCAGTGAAGACCCTGAGCTCTAGTCATTGTACACTTTCCATTTCAGAACTTTTTCATTTCTGTTATGCCATTATTTAGGCATCTCTTTATTCCATGTATTTACTTTTCCTTGCATTGTACAAAAGAATGTTAATAAATAAAGTTGATGTTCGGTTCATATGATTTGTCTCTTGTGTATTTACTTTATATTGCTTAGATACGCTTAGCGTATTTACTTCAGAGAAAATACGTAGCGGACCTCGTCGCGTCCCCTTCGCCGTACACCGGGAAGCGGGGCGTGACAGGTTTTGTTGGTGTCCCATGCAGGTCAGAGCTGTATGAAACTCTATCATGCAGTTCTGTTCTGCGTGAACAACCTAAGCAATATGACACAAGAACCAGCAACTAAAACATTCTTTACAATCATGTTCCTTGAATCCCATCATTTCTTATTCTTTGAATCATATACATTGAATCTATCCTAACCTAAGTTTTTCATTCAAGGTTATGGATTCCCCAAACAACACCAGCACCAATTTCAACAACACACCTCCACCACTACCACTCACACCTGCCGTTCCTGCTCCACTCAACGAGCAAACGGTTCTGCTTGAGGCAATCCGCAGCCTCCTAGAGGGACAACAACAGCTCTTGAACCGTTCCGAGGCTGAAGCACCTGGGGTGAAGCAATTCAAAGCTTTACATCCTAAACAGTTCTCAGGAAAGGGGAGCCTACTGGAAGCTGAGGAATGGGCTCAAAGTATCGAGGATGATCAAGCAGCAGCACAAGTACCAGAAATAGCTTGGGTCCGAGTTGCGAAGCTGCAACTCACGGACAATGCACGGAACTGGTGGAAGGCGGAAGAAAGCCGTCCGGATCAGCCCATTGAATGGAAGACTTTTCGCGATAAGTTCGACGCGAAGTACTTCCCTGTGACTGCCAGGTTTGCCATGGAATAACAGTTCATTCATCTACAACAAGGTTCGATGTGGGACAAGTCAGTAGAAGAGTATGATGCTGAATTCACCATGCTCAGTCGATTTGCGGCACATTTGATACCGACGGACGAGATAAGAGCCGGTCGCTTTCAACAAGGTTTGGACACGGAAATTCAGGCTGCACTAGACACAGGGAAATTTCCAACTCATGAGGATGCTCTGGAAGCTGCCCGCAGTTATGAGGCAGTGATAAAAGTAAGGGGCAGACCTCAATCTGCCTGTTTGAAACGCACTGCCACTCAAATGGCAGGAGGAGCCTCTTCCAGGCCAACGTTCGAACCCAGGAGAACTGAAGAACCCAATAACCAGCCAAGACCACATTTCTGTTTCCGTTGCAAGAAAGATGGACATTTGATAAAGGACTGTAAGCGCGCAAAAGGCCTATGCCTAGTTTGTGGCCCGTCCAATCACAGAATTGAGACCTGTCCATATAGATACAACTCAGTTCACACACCTATGAACTACCCGCAGCGGCCAGCTATCCAGGCTCCTGCAACTCGTCCTGCACTCCCAGCACCACCTCCACACAGAACTCCTGCATAGCCTACTCGCCAATTCCAACAGGCAATGAGGAACATGCCTCGAGGGCAGAGAAACAAGCCCCAAGGACATAATGTGCCTCCAGCTAGAAGGAAGGTACCACGGCGATAGACTTTCACATTAGCAGCCGTAGAAGCCGAGATTGCAGGTCAAGGTAACATCGGTAAGCCTTTTTCACATTTTTAAAACCCTTGCACCACTTTGTTATTTTTTCACACACTGTCAGTACTTCAGTCACTAAACTTTCTTGAATCTGTTACACTTTCCTTTTACAAATATCGAGGACGAAATTTTTATAAGGAGAGTAGAATGTAACAACCCTAAATTTCCAATACAAGTTTTTACAAAAAAAAATTCAAAAATCCATAATGAGGTATTTTAGCCAGAGAACAAGTTATAAGTAATTATTTTGCTTTTTAATTACAAGTTAAAAGAATGTAACAACTCTATTTTTAGTGTACAAAAATTTGCTTTAAAATTAATGTATACTTGGGGTATTTACATATAATGTTATTACTTTAAGTAATTAATTAGCTCCATAATTACAAGAAGGAGCTTGTAGCTCATTGGTAATACCTTGCACTGCTGAACCAAGCCACCAGAGTTCAAATCTCATACCACACATTATTTTTAATATTATTTTTATTTTGAACCTTTAGAATACCAAGAGTTTACACGTGCATATCTCATAAAAACCCCACTACACCTAACGTTGTAACATTTCCAGAGGATAGATGAACCGTCGGGGGGGATCCCGGCCGCCTGACTTGGCCGGGAATCGGCCAAATTGGCCTCGACTCGGCCGACTCAGTGCTCCGACCGAGTCACGGCCGAGTCACCCCCAAGTCGGCCGATTCCGGCGATGACCCCAACATGAAAGTTGTGTCTTTTCATATTCCCTATGCGCCTGCAAAAATTTCAACCTCAGACCATTTCCAGAGCACTTTTAAAACTCCAATTACTCCACTTTTAATACATTTTATCACATTTTTCATTCTAACATTTCACCTACCCTAACCCTTGCCTAACCCTATAAATACCACCCCTACTCTCTACCCTCTCACCCCAAAATTCTGAGCCCACTCTATCAAAATTCCAAGAAAACTTGTGTACTTTGAAAACAAGCTCGAAGCGAAGCTCCGGTGAAATCTACGGAAAACTTCTGGCGATCGTTTTAGGAACTACCGACGACGACGCAACACATCAGCGATTTCTCTACTTCTCTCTCACTCTCTTATGTGATCTAAAACCCGTAAGTCCCAATTTCTACCTATCTCTTCTATCTAAAAATACGGTTTTACAAAACCAGATGGAATCGGAACAAATCCGATTTCCGATTCGGTTTCATATAAAATTCCACTTCTCACTAATACAATCGTACTTAAACTTCCTCATGTTGACTATTAAACACTAATCAACCAAATTGATCAAGTTTCTTTACATGAAATGATGACTATTTTGATTTATCGTATTTTTCACTTAAATACCACATTGTTTCAATTCTATATTTAACTTCATTAAACTTGCTATACGTTTAAGTAGATCATGAGGTAACGACCTACCTCCTCACACACTTATATACAACCTAACACGATACCATCGAAAACTTAGAATACGAGAAAACAAACAATTTCATTTAAATTCCATTGACTTAATAAAACTATTTCTAAAAGATTTAGTATTGATACACTTTTTAAATAAATACCTCTTATTATGAAAATACGATAAGTTGTGAACATCAGTCGTTTATCTAAACCTGACTTTGTGGTGTCTAGACTAGGCAAGTGAGAAAGGTAATTTTAAAAGGCCCGTCTTACGGTGATTCGTGAGCGGATCCCTCCTTTCTTCACTTGTACTTACCTGGCCACAATTGGTGATGAAGAGGAGATTTGAGGGATATCTCACAACTTGTCGCTTTGGACCAGTTAGGAGTAGTCTAGTTGACTTAAGAGATCCTAGAACATAAAATACGGGTAATCGACATCTTTACAAATAAATACCATTTACTTAATAAAACCGTTTTCTAAAGGATTTATTATTTATACAAATCTTTGCAAAGCGCCGCTACAACCCATTTTGGGGAATCCGTTCGGGATGGTGCGGATTATCGCACGTCCTTGGGCTTAGTAGTGCGAGTCTCGGACCTCCGCAAGGAGCATTCTGTCTCGAAAGATTTAAAATACGATATCTTAAGAAAATGAGATTTTTAGAATATAAAATATATATTAAAATTATTTTTGTAAAAATATATGTATATTTATCATTAAAATACCTAGTTTGTTTTGATATAAATATTCCACCTTTTTCTAAAAAATCACAAGAATCAATTTTACACTAAAACACCATGAATTCTATACAAATCAATATTACAAATAAATACCTTTATTTATGAAATTTTCACTAGAAATATCTACAATCTATAATCTACAATTTACGATATTACAATTCAATATGAATCCATAAATCCATTATTCCATATATTCAATCTATCTACTTGACCGAACCGAACCATGGATATACATCCATTTACATGATTATACAGTTTCATCAGTTTGCTAATATCATCGTTTTGGTCAGTCATCCAATTATACAATTTATACAGTTACAATACAAGACAAACGATACAATCAAAACACTACAGGGTTTAAGGGGTAGATTGGTACGGAAGGTGTTAAAAGTGGCACGAGACGGTAAGATTAAGACACCTAACCTATACCCCGTTGCTGTTGTACCGTGGCCCAACGGTTCCTTGAGTTCCTGATATCTTAGTCTCCGGGGCAAGTGAGACTCCTCTCGTATACACTGTCATCCTTCTGTACCAAGCTACAAACAACAGCGTTAACATTAAATACAACAATATAACAATATAATACAACTGTAAAAGATACTCTCTCTCTCTCTCTTACTCTCTGCCTATTCTATTTCTCCCTTATCTTTGGGACTTACCGAGCAACCCGTTCGCTGACGACATTCTCTTTATTTCTTCTTTGAATGTCGTCAGGTGATCTGGATACTTTAGAGATCGAGCCCACTGCTGAAGACTTGGACCAGTCAGTGAAGACCCCGAGCTCTAGTCATTGTACACTTTCCATTTCATTACTTGTCACGCCCCGCTTCCCAAAATACGGAATACGAAGGGTTGATAAGGCCAGCCATGCTCCTACGGTCGAGGAAATATCTTCCCGTAGTCACACTTCGGCTTCTAGCTTTACGTGGTAATCAGTAAACAATGCACAGGTAATGATAAATGCAGTGACTAAATCAAAAGAACAAACCAGATGGAGATCAAGAGAGTATAGCTCTGGATAACTGATCAAGATGTTTGTGATGTCCTTGAGGTACCTCAGGTCCTGGTCCAATCTAGATCCATTTCTCACTCTGTGCATGCATACTCAGGTCGTCAGAGCGACATGATAGCAATATATATATGGATACAAATGGTAAAACAGTAAATAGTATGTCAGGTGTGTTGAATCAATAAATAATGCATGTCAATGCCACTAACCCTATCAGTCTCTAAGTTTCACTGTACAGGTCACTAAGCTTATCGTCAGTCCAAGTGTAAGAGTCAACCACGCAGGAGTATCCCCGACCCAAGGGCAGGACCCAAGGGCAAGAGAACACGGGCCCGAAACACGCACGATAATAATCAGTAATATCCCTATATATCTCCATATATCTCCATATGTGCCGGCATGGGACTCCCGAGATTCTGTTGAACCCACACTCAAACAATCCCACACCCCGTGGTTTACATCAAACGCCAACCATAAACTCAAATACCAGTCGGTCCATGACAAGTCTATGCGAGCACTGAATACAGGGTCTCCATCAAGCATGTCTCGACTGATACCCAAGATGAATGGACAGTGTTTGGTGCCTTACCTGTGACACCCATACAAGTGCTTCCATAATCGTCCCATACCAATTATAGTCACACGTATACATGTCCCACAGACGTCGACAATGCAATAAATCAATAGGGTCGACTGATTGTGTGCAAGTACGTGTCACTTTCACTTATCCATTCATGCGTAAACACTGACGTACTTGCCACAATCAAACACTAATACCTAACGCTGGGTAATGCATGTGATCACTAGGTTACCAATGCAATGACGTATATATAATGTGATGAGAGTACAGTAATTAAGGCATGATTAAGATAGCATCAGTCGGTGTCCTACCACTTGCATAATTTATCATAATTCATACATACAAAATTTAGCGAAACAATAAAAAGGGGGTAAGCAGTATATTTAACTATCTATCGATCAAAATTGGTTTCACATTAATCGGATTTCAGGATCGCTAGATATGGCCATTTCATTTTAAGCGTTCACTGCTGGAAATCCGGTTTCAGAATCGGAAGTCCGTTTCGTAACGCATTTTAATCCCAGTTGGGATCGTATTTAGGCAACGCTATAGTTGAACAATATTTAGGACTATCAGTTAGGTTTCTACCATAATTGGCGGATCAGTAATATACTATGTCGAGAGGGAGTTACGGACAGACTATTTTCGATGTGTAAAATCTGCTTCTGCAGAATTCAGCAAGATGTATCGACATTGTAAAATGAATTAAAAATAACAAACGGTTGAGGAAACCAGTGGGACCAGTCAAATAAGAAATCTAATTCAATTTCCTACGTAACGATAATGGGTTCCGCGCATTCTCATTTTTGAACAGGAATATACAGGGGTTTAGCAACAGGGGTTAACCAGGATTTCCATTCTTGACAGCAGTCCAGAATCGTAATCCTCCGCAATTATCTCTATCATAGTTTATTAAAATTCAGTGATCAACAGTATAATGCAATAGGTTAAATAGTTATCTTCGATACGAGCCATCGAACACTAGAATACGGTTAATACACAATTTATTATAAATTTTATAGTTTGGCAGGTACGGAGGTTTTCAGGTTTTACGACAGAATTTGGGACATCATTTTATGTAAGCAAACGACAATGTATTGGAACCAAAGTCTCAAGGGACATTCCTTACAACTCGAGCCATCACATTTTATATGTTGCCGTCAATTTAACGAAAGTTTCCACTCGGACCATGCATCGAACGCTTAAATTATACGGTTCAAGTAAAAAGGGTATGCGGAGTAACTAGAATTGTAACATATACAAGTAGCATGAAGCAAGTATTAAACTTGCCTGAAGACGTGTCAATGATGGTACGACAGCGGCAACGGCACGATCGCGTCACGAACGCAGCACAGGTTCAGCTTGTCGGATCTTGCTTCTTGGACTCGATGGCTCGGTGGGTGCAACGGCATGCGCTGGCGTTGCGATGAACGGCGTATTGATGACGATGACGGCTTAAGGGGTCGAGGCTGCAGATTTAATGGCGACGTCGGTGACCCGAATGGCGGCAACAGCGATCAATGTAGGTGTTCGACGAAATGTCGGGGGCTCAACTGCGACGGCTGGAGGTGGTGGGTGCAGGGTCGCTGGGCTGTGGCGGTGGCCAGAAGAGGAGGAGACGGCGAGGTGCACGGCGGCGACTGAGGTGATCGCCGGTGAGGGTGCAGTGACGTAGGGCGAGGCTCGAAGAAGGGGGCAGTGAGGAGGTGGGTCTTGGTTGGAGCTCGGAGCTGGTGTGCAGGGGCTCGATGAGTGGAGCTCGGAGGCAGGGGAGAGGTGCAGGGTTGCGGTGCTCTGAGGTGGCCGGAGTTGGAGGTCGGCAACGAAGGTGGCAGCGAGTTGATGGGCTAGGTGCTAGGGTGCTCTGGTTTGGCAAGTGGTTGGGAGTTCATCGTGGTGTAGTGGGGTGCTCGAGGAGGAAGGGGATGGCGGTGGCGTTGCTCGGCACTGGAAGGTTGCAGGTGGAGCCGGAGTCTCGTCGTGGTGGTAGAAGGAGGAGCTCGGGGCCCGATGGGTTCCAGCGTGCAGGTGAAGGGGTGTGGTGTTGGAGGAGGGGTTCTGGGTAGTGCATGAAGAGGGGAGAGGTGTGAGGGGAGAAGGACGAGCGATCGTAGTCGTCATCGTCGGCGTCGGCGGTGGTAGAGTCGAGTTCGAGAGAGATGGAGGATGTGAGAAAACGAAAGAAGGAGAGGGGGCTTGGTCGATGGAGGTAAGTGGGCATGCGCGCGTGCTCGTGGGCAAGGGAGAGGTGATGTGGTCGTGATGAGGAATGAGGCTTGGGGATGTGCGCGTCGTGGGAAGCGACGTGGGGAGCGCAGCAAACGGCAGAGAATGGGCACGGTCTTTAGAGGGGAAGGGATAACGGGTCGGGTCGGATCGGGTTTGCCTTTGGGGGGTTTGAGTATGGGCACGGACTTTAGAGGGGAATGGGCTGGGCCGAGTGCGATTTTAATATAAAAACAATAAAAGAGGTAAGGGAAAGGTGGGCTGGCTTGGGAATTAGGTGAATTTAATTGGGAAAATGGAGAGATGTGTCGGGAAATGATAAAAGGAAAAGAGGAGTTAGGATTTGGGCTGGGTTGTGTTTAAAAGGGATTTAAAAGAAATGGAAGGGAGTGGGCTGGCTTGGGGATTTTTGCATATTCATTTGGTTTTTGTTTTGTTTTGTTGGGCCGGGGGAAAATGTATATATATATATATATATATACTTAGTTTTATTTTGGGAAAAAGGGAAAATAATGAAAGGAAAAAGGGAGTGTGGTTAGAGTTTGGGTCTGGAAATTATAAAAGGAGATGGAGATAAAAAAAAAATAGGGTTAGGATTATAAGAGGAACCAAGATACAATGAAGGGATTAGGGTTTTATTTAAAATACTCAAAATAATTATAAACATCAATAAGTAAATTCTGTAAGTGACCCTTATAAAAATATGGAAAGATTTGTAGTAAATTTTGGGGAAAATACCTGGAGGTTTATTTATTAAAATACGCTAATTACATATAGGGACTGGGTATTACATCATACCATCCTTACAAAAATTTCTTCCTCAAAATTTAAAACAAGCGATAAGCTATATAAAATAACTCGCGAAAGGCTACGACCTCGAACACTCACATATAGTGGTTTACTTAAAGCAATTAAAAAGAAAGGAAAAAAAATCGAAGGTCTACGTCAGTATAAGGCAGAATCAACTATAAGGGCAAACTATATGTACAGGAGAATAAAAATAGCAATAACGAACAATAACATTCGACGCATGCTAGCTAATATCGAAATCCTAAATATATGCATACCTAAGTATATCAAAATAACGCAGCTAAAATAATGGCATCAGGCATAATCATTTATAATAGCAAACTATAAGCACAATACCCGGGAAAAATAAAGTAACAATAATTAAATAGTGGAGGATTAGTTGATAGGCCAAAGTATTTTAGAATAACTGTATCGATCAAACGATTTCAAGATGACTTAGGAAACTCACATGGTGAAAAAAGGAAAAATAGCACACAATAATATGTGCAATATATGGTTGCGCCATCGAAAATGGGAAGAATAGTAAAGTACTTAAAATGCATAAAACGGAAATAGTTAATAACACGCACTTTTCGATAAATACAAGATAATGAAAACTAAATTTTCGAATAACGATGTCCCTAAATATAGTTAGGGTAATGGGAGATAGTACAAGGATGTATAGGGGCTAGCCAGGGTAGGGATTACGATGGAGTATGGCTCACTCAAAAGGTCGGAGTGTGACACTTTAAACTGAAGGTCGAAGAGACTGGGGTTGGGTCAGCACAGGTTGCAAGGGTGCACAGTCAAGAATCTCAGGAGGCAAAGAAATGTATTGGGAGGGAAAAACAGTCAATACATCAAGTGAACCAAAAATCAAAAGATTAACGAACTCAAAAATTTTATTATCATTCCAGAAAATTCCGAACAAGGCATCCTCGACAAATAAAAGATGGCCCTAAACTATACATAGATTTATTTGGCCAGAGGAGACAAAAGCTAAATCACGTTAGTCGCGGTTGTTGAGGTTCAGCAGGTTACGGTAGGCTCGCGCGCTCCGAAAGGGGCGTCCATTTCCATAGCGCCTCGCAGGGATCGCCCTGGGGGTTCTTCTGCCGCGGGGTCTTGTTCTTCCAGTCCTTCTTCCTCGGCTGGAGCTTCTTCATCGAGGTCTGCTTCTATGTGATTCACTTCTTCTGGATTCTCTTCCATTGGATTTTCTTCCACTTGATTCTCCCTAAGGTTTTCCTCTCCTGGATTTTCTTCTATTGGGTCCTCCTCGGAATCTTCCTCTATCGAGTCTTCTTCGAGGTCTCCTTCCTCCTCATCGGAATCACCGATCATGTCAACTTCTGGGGCGGCGGCTCTTTCGTTCTCGGAATCGCTGTTTCCGAAAATAACCTAGGGGCCGTTGATCTCGTCATCCAAACTCACCAGCATGCGGTCTAAGGAAACGCATGACTATGTGTCCTCATCTAGATGCGGCGCTGCTCTAGGGTGGGCCATGGCCTGAAAAGAAAGAGTCATGATTAGAAAATGGAACACATTAAGAAAATAACCAAGGATACGGAGTACAAGGAAAATATGCGGTAGGCAAGGACTGAAAAACAAAATTTAGAATACTGATGTAATGAATATTATAAGTAAAGTGAGTGGGAAGGGGACGATACATGCATCACAACTCAGAATTTTATTACATTCAGCTAAAAGTTCAACAGATACAGGATCTCAAACGAAAAGAAAAATATTTACAAAGGAGTGACAACATTTTTATTAAAAGCAGGAAACGTGATAACTCCCCCTTTGATTTCTAGACCGCAGCATTCTCGTCACGCGAGTTGAATCCTGCGCTGGGTTCGTACTATTCCTCGAAGCTCGAACTACGAAATACCCATCATTTAGCAGGAGTAGAGAGTGTGGACGAACCGCCTCCTTGTAGCTCCTTCCTTTTAGGACAACCACTGATAAGGTGTTTGCTGGATCCGCAAATCAGGCATTGCCCTTTGGCGCTGCGACAATCACTCTGAAGGTGTCCTGGCTTCTTGCAGTATCCACAACGTTGAGTCTTCCGCTGCTTCCGTTGCTGGGGAACAAGTGGGTGCTTCATCTTCTCCTCTTTTCCTTGTCTAACAGGGATCCCTTTACGATTGGAGGCTTCCGCTGGTGCCGGAGTCGTCTGCCTTCTTAATCCTTCAGCTAACAGGTCGTTTGTCCGCTCCTGGGCTTCCTTCAGACTTTGCAGTACACTCAGAATCTCTACGGTCTGATTCTGGGAACTGGGGATCGAAGAAGAGTCGTTAGAAGACATGGTCCTGAAACAACAATTTTAGGACGGCATAAAGTACAAGGAGTAAAAATCAGAATACAATGTAGATTAAGCGAGGAAACAAGAATATCGGGTGAGGTGAAACTCAATCGAGCGGAAAACAAATGTAGAACTCCAAGTTACCCAATAGAGTACAGTATTGTAACTATGCCACAGTTCATAATTACAACCACGTAACTCTACTAAGTCACCCAAAACTCTAGCGAATGGATCAATATGTATAGCAGCGTACACTCTGTGAACCAATATCAAGAATAACAAGTTTACAATCTAGACCGAAGGATGTCTTAGATTGTCAAGCACTACACGGAAACTGCAATCCCAATTGAAGCAAAACCTGGTTCTGATACCAACAAAACCATGTCACGCCCCGCATCCCAAAATACGGAATACGAGAGGTTGACAAGGCCAGCCATGCTCCTGCGGTCGAGGAAATATCTCCCCGTAGTCACACTTCGGCTTCTAGCTTTACGTGGTAATCAGTAAACAATGCACAGGTAATGAGAAATGCAGTGACTAAATCAAAAGAACTAACCAGATGGAGATCAAGAGAGTATATCTCTGGGTAACTGATCAAGATGTTCGCGATGTCCACGAGGTACGTCAGGTCCTGGTCTAAGCTAGATCCACTTCTCACTCTGAGCATGCATACTCAGGTCGTCAGAGCGACACAATAGCAATATATATATATATATGGATACAAATGGTAACTCATGCAATAATAATGAATGTGTAACGGTAAATCAAAAGAGTAAAGACATGAACATGAAGTAGCCAATGTGGGTGTCTAATAGAGCAGGTAAACAGTAAAGCAGTAAATAGTATGTCAGGTGTGTTGAATCAATAAATAATGCATGTCAATGTCACTAACCCTATCAGTCTCTGAGTCTCACTGTACAGTTCACTAAGCCTATCGTCAGTCCAAGTGTGAGAGTCAACCACGCAGGAGTATTCGCGACCCAAGGGTAGGACCCAAGGACAAGGGAACACGGGCCCGAAACACGCACGATAATAATCAGTAATATCCCTATATATCTCCATATATCTCCATATGTGCCGGCATGGGACTCTCGAGATTCTGTTGAACCCACACTCAAACTACCCCACACTCCGTGGTCTACATCAAACGCCAACCGTAAACTCAAATACCAGTCGGTCCATGACAAGTCTACGCGAGCACTGAAGACAGGGTCTCCATCAAGCATCTCTCGAATGATACCCAAGATGAATGGACAGTGTTTGGTGACTTACCTGTGACACCCATACAAGTGCTTCCATAATCGTCCCATACCAATTATAGTCACACTTATACACGTCCCACAGATGTCGACAATGCAATAAATCAATAGGGTCGACTGATTGTGTGCAAGTACGTGTCACTTTCACTTATCCATTCATGCGTAAACACTAACGTACTTGTCATAATCAAACACTAATACCTAACGCTAGGTAATGCATGTGATCACTAGGTTACCAGTGCAATGACGTATATATAATGTGATGAGAGTACAGTAATTAAGGCATGATTAAGATAGCATCAGTCGGTGTCCTACCATTTGCATAATTTATCATAATTCATACATACAAAATTTAGCGAAACAATAAAAAGGGGGTAAGTAGTATGTTTAACTATCTATCAAAAAAAATTGGTTTCAAGTTAATCGGATTTCAGGATCGCTAGATATGGCCATTTCATTTTAAGCGTTCACTGCTGGAAATCCGGTTTCAGAATCGGAAGTCCGTTTCGTAACGCATTTTAATCCAAGTTGGGATCGTATTTAGACGACGCTATAGTTGAACAATATTTAGGACTATCAGTTAGGTTTCCACCGTAATTGGCGGATCAGTAATATACTATTTCGACAGGGAGTTACGGACAGATTATGTTTGATGTGTAAAATCTGCTTCTGCAGAATTCAGCAAGACGTATCGACATTGTAAAATGAATTAAAAATACCAAACGGTTGAGAAAACCATGGAGACCAGTCAAGTAAGAAAGATAATTCAATTTCCTACATAACGATAAAGGCTTCCGTACATTCTCGTATTTGAACAGGAATATACAGGGGTTTAGCAACAGGGATTAACAGGGATTTCCATTCTGGACAGCAGTCCAGAATCTTAAACCTCCGCAATTATCTCTATCATAGTTTATTAAAATTCAGTGATCAACAGTATAATACAATAGGATAAACAGTTAGCTTCGATACGAGACATCGAACACTAGAATCCGGTTTATACACAATTTATTATAAATTTTATAGTTTGGCATGTACGGAGGTTTTCAGGTTTTACGACAGAATTTGGGACATCATTTTATGTAAGCAAACGACAAAGTATTGGAACCAAAGTCTCAAGGGACATTCCTTACAACTCGGGCCATCACATTATACATGTTGCCATCAATTTAACGGAAGTTTCCACTCGGACCGTGCATCGAACTCGTGAATTATACGGTCCACGTAAAAAGGGTATGCGACAATTATTAGTAACTAGAATTGTAACATATACAAGTAGCATGAAGCAAGTATTAAACTTGCCTGAAGACGTGTCGATGATGGTACGGCAGCGGAAATGGAACGATCGCGTCACGAACGCAGCATAGGATTAGCTTGTCGGATCTTGCTTCTTGGACTCGATGGCTCGGTGGGTGCAACGGCGTGCGCTGGCATTGCGACGAACGGCGTGTTGATGACGATGACGGCTTAAGGGGTCGAGGCCGCAGATTTAATGGCGACGTCGGTGACCCGAATGGTGGCAACCACGATCAATGTAGGTGTTCGACGAAATGTCGGGGGCTCAACTGCGGCGGCTGGAGGTGGTGGGTGCAGGGTCGCTGGGCTGTGGCGGTGGCCGGAAGAGGAGGAGACGGGGAGGTGCACGGCGGCGACTGAGGTGATCGCCGGTGAGGGTGCAGTGACGTGAGGCGAGGCTCGGAGATGGGGGCAGTGAGGAGGTGGGTTTTGGTTGGAGCTCGGAGCTGGTGTGCAGGGGCTCGATGAGTGGAGCTCGGAGGCAGTGGAGAGGTGCAGGGTTGCGGTGCTCTGAGGTGGCCGGAGTTGGTGGTCGGCGGCGAAGGTGGCAGCGAGTTGATGGGCTAGGTGCTAGGGTGCTCGGGTTTGGCAAGTGGTTAGGAGTTCGTCGTGGTGTAGTAGGGTGCACGAGGAGGAAGGGGATGGCGGTGGCGTTGCTCGGCACTGGAGGGCTGCAGGTGGAGCCGGAGTCTCGTCGTGGTGGTAGAAGGAGGAGCTCGGGGCTCGATGGGTTCCGGCATGCAGGTGAAGGGGTGTGGCGCTGGAGGAGGGGTTCTGGGTAGTGCGTGAAGAGGGGAGAGGTGTGAGGGGAGAAGGACGAGCGATCGTAGTCGTCGTCGGCGGCGTCGGCGGTGGTAGAGTCAAGTTCGAGAGAGATGGAGGGATGTGAGAAAACGAGAGAAAGAGAGGGGGCTTGGTCGAGGGAGGTAAGTGGGCATGCATGCGCGGTCGTAGGCAAGGGAGCGGTGACGTGGTCGTGACAGGGAGTGGTGCTTGGGGATGTGCACGTCGTGGGCGGCGACGTAGGGAGCGCAGCAAACGGCAGAGAAAAGGAGCGGGAAACGAGTGGGGGAGAGGAAGGGATAACGGGTCGGGTCGGATCGGGTTTGCCTTGGGGGTTTGAGTAGGGGCACGGGCTTTAAAGGGGAATGGGCTGGGCCGAGTGGGATTTTAATATAAAAACAATAAAAGAGGTAGGGGAAAGGTGGGCTGGCTTGAGAATTAGGGGAATTTAATTGGGAAAATGGAGAGATGGGTTGGGAAATGATAAAAGGAAAAGAGGAGTTAGGATTTGGGCTGGGTTGTGTTTAAAAGGGATTTAAAAGAAATGGAAGGGAGTGGGCTGGCTTGGGGATTTTTGCATATTCATTTGGTTTTTGTTTTGTTTTGTTGGGCCGAGGGAAAATGTATATATATACTTAGTTTTATTTTGGGAAAAAGGGAAAATAATGAAAGGGAAAAGGGAGTGTGGTTAGAGTTTGGGTCAGGAAATTATAAAAGGAGATGGCGATAAAAAAAAATAGGGTTAAGATTATAAGAGGAACCAATATACAACGAAGGGATTAGGGTTTTATTTAAAATACTCAAAATAATTATAAACATCAATAAGTAAATTCTGTAAGTGACCCTTATAAAAATATGGAAAGATTTGTAGTAAATTTTGGGGAAAATACCTGGAGGTTTATTTATTAAAATACGCTAATTACATATAGGGGCTGGGTATTACAGTACTTTTTCATTTCTGTTATGCCGTTGTTTAGGCATCGCTTTATTCCATGTATTTACTTTTCCATGAATTGTACAAAAGAATGTTAATAAATAAAGTTGATGTTCGGTTCATATCTTTCGTCTCTTGTGTATTTACTTTATATTGCTTAGATACGCTTAGCGTATTTACTTCAGAGTAAATACGTAGCGGACCTCGTCGCGTCCCCTTCGCCGTACACCGGGAAGCGGGGCGTGACAGGTTTTGTTGGTGGCTCATGCAGGTCAGAGCTGCATGAAACTCTATCATGCAGTTCTGTTCTGCGTGAACAACCTAAGCAATATGACACAAGAACCGGCAATTAAAACATTCTTTACAATCATGTTTCTTGAATCCCATCATTTCTTATTCTTTGAATCATATACTTTGAATCTGTCGTAACCTAAGTTTTTCATTCAAGGTTATGGATTCCCCAAACAACACCAGCACCAATGTCAACAACACACCTCCACCACTACCACTCACACCTGTCGTTCCTTCTCCACTCAACGAGCAAACGGTTCTGCTTGAGGCAATCCGCAGCCTCCTAGAGGGACAACAACAGCTCTTGAACCGTTCCGAGTCTGAAGCAACTGGGGTGAAGCAATTCAGAGCTTTACATCCCAAACAGTTCTTAGGAAAGGGGAGCCCACTGGAAGCTGAGGAATGTGCTCAAAGTATCGAGGATGATCAGGCAGCAGCACAAGTGCCAGAAATAGCTTGGGTCCGAGTTGCGAAGCTGCAACTCACGGACAATGCACGGAACTGGTGGAAGGCGGAAGAAAGCCGTCTTGATCAGCCTATTCAATGGAAGACTTTTCATGATAAGTTCGACGCGAAGTACTTCCCTGTGACTGCCAGGTTTGCCATGGAACAACAGTTCATTCATCTACAACAAGGTTCGATGTGGGACAAGTCAGTAGATGAGTATGACGCTGAATTCACCATGGTCAGTCGATTTGCGGCACATTTGATACCGACGGACGAGATCAAAGCCCGTCGCTTTCAACAAGGTTTGGACACGGAAATTCATGCTGCACTACCCACAGGGAAATTTCTAACTCATGAGGATACTGTGGAAGCTGCCCGCAGTTATGAGGCAGTTATAAAAGCAAGGGGCAGACCTCAATCTGCCGGTTTGAAACGCACTGCCACTCAAATGGCAGGAGGAGCCTCTTCCAGGCCAACGTTCGAACCCAGGAGAACTGAAGAACCCAATAACCTACCAAGATCACATTTCTGTTTCCATTGCAAGAAAGATGGACATTTTATAAAGGACTGTAAGTTCGCAAAAGGCATGTGCCTAGTTTGTGGCGCGTCCAATCACAGAATTGAGACATGTCCATATAGATACAACTCAGCTTACACACCTACCAACTACCCGCAGCGGCCGGCTATCCAGGCTCCTGCAACTCGTCCTGCACTCCCAGCACCACCTCCACACAGAACTCCTGCACAGCCTACTCGCCAATTCCAACAGGCAATTAGGAACATGCCTCGAGGGCAGAGAAACAAGCCCCTAGGACAGAATGTGCCTCCAGCTAGAAGGAAGGTACCACGGTGATAGATTTTCACATTAGCAGCCGTAGAAGCCGAGACTGTAGGTCAAGGTAATATCAATAAGCCTTTTTCACATTTTTAAAACCCTTGCACCACTTTGTTATTTTTTCACACTGCCAGTACTTCAGTCACTAAACTTTCTTGAATCTGTTATACTTTCCTTTTACAAATTTCGAGGACGAAATTTTTATAAGGAGGGTAGAATGTAACAACCCGAAATTTCCAATACAAGTTTATACAAAAAAAAATTCAAAAATCCAGAAAGGGGTATTTTAGCCTGAGCACAAGTTATAAGTAATTATATTGCTTTTTAATTACAAGTTAAAAGAATGTAACAACTCCAATTTTAGTGTACAAAAATTTGCTTTAAAATTAATGTATACTTGGGGTATTTACATTTACTGTTATTACATTAAGTAATTAATTAGCTCCATAATTACAAGAAGGAGCTTGTAGCTCATTGGTAATACCTTGCACTGCTGAACCAAGCCACCAGAGTTCAAATCCCATACCCCACATTATTTTTAATATTGTTTTTATTTTGAACCTTTAGAATACCAAGAGTTTACACGTGCATAACTCACATAAACCCCACAACACCCAACGATGTAACATTGCCAGAGGGTAGATGAACCGTCGGGGGGGATCCCGGCCGCCTGACTCGGCCGGGAATCGGCCAAATCGGCCTCGACTCGGTCGACTCAGTGCTCCGACCGAGTCACGGCCGAGTCACCCTCGAGTCGGCCGATTCCGACGACGACCCCAATATGAAAGTTGTGTCTTTTCATATTCCCTATGCACGTGCAAAAATTTCAGCCTCAGACTATTTTCAGAGCTCTTTTAAAACCCTAATTACTCCACTTTTAATACATTTTATCACATTTTTCATTTTAACCTTTCACCTACCCTAACCCTAGCCTAACCCTATAAATACCACCCCTACCCTCTACCCTCTCACCCCAAAATTCTGAGCCCACTCTCTCAAAATTCCAAGAAAACTTGTGTACTTTGAAAACAAGCTCGAGACGAAGCTCCGACGAAATCTACAGCAAACTTCCGGTGATTGTTTTAGGAACTACCGTCGACGACGCAACACATCGGCGATTCCTCTACTTCTCTCTCCCTCTCTTGTGTGATCTAAAACCCGTAAGTCCCAATTTCTACCTATATCTTCTATCTAAAAATACGGTTTTACAAAACCAGACGGAATCGGAACAAATCCGATTTCCGATTCGGTTTCTTGTAAAATTCTACTTCTCACTAATTCAATCATACTTAAATTTCCTCATGTTGACTATTAAACACTAATCAACCAAATTGATCAAGTTTCTTTACATGAAATGATGACTATTTCAATTTATCGTATTTTTCACTTAAATATCACATTGTTTGAATTCTCCATTTAACTCCATTAAACTTGCTATACCTTTAAGTAGATCACGAGGTAACAACCTATCTCCTCACACACTTACATACAACCTAACACGATACCTTCGAAAACTTAGAATACGAGAAAACAAATAATTTCATTTAAATACCATTGACTTAATAAAACTATTTCTAAAAGATTTAGTATTGATACACTTTTTAAATAAATACCTTTTATTATGAAAATACGATAAGTTGTGGACATCAGTCGTTTATCTAAACCTGACTTTGTGGTGTCTAGACTAGGCAAGTGAGAAAGGTAACTTTAAAAGGCCCGTCTCACGGTGATTCGTGAGCGGATCCCTCCTTTCTTCACTTGTACTTACCTGGCCACAATTGGCGGTGAAGAGGCGATTTGAGGGATATCTCACAACTTGTCGCTTTGGACCTGTTAGGAATAGTTTAGTTGACTTAAGAGACCCTAGAACATAGAATACGGGAAATCGACATCTTTAAAAATAAATACCATTTACTTAATAAAACCGTTTTCTAAAGGATTTAGGATTTATACAAATCATTACAAAGCGCCGCTACAACCCATTTTAGGGAACCCGTTCGGGATGGTGCGGATTATCGCACGTCCTTGGGCTTAGTAGTGCGAGACTCAGACCTCCGCAAGGAGCATTCGGTCTCGAAAGATTTAAAATACGACATCTTAAGAAAATGAGATTTTTAGAATATAAAATATATATTAAAATTATTTTTGTAAAAATATATGTATATTTATCATTAAAATACCTAGTTTGTTATGATATAAATATTCCACCTTTTTCTAAAAAAATCACAAGAATCAATTTTACACTAAAATACCATGAATTCCATACAAATCAATATTACAAATAAATACTTTATTTATGAAATTTTCACTAGAAATATCTACAATCTACAATTTACAATATTACAAATCAACATGAATCCATGAATTCATTATTCCATATATTCAATCTATCTACTTGACTGAACCGAAGCATGGATATACATCCATTTACATGATTATACAGTTATATCCGTTTACTGATATCATGGTTTTGGTTAGTCATCCAATTATACAATCTATACAGTTACAATACAAGACAAACGATACAATCAAAACACTATGGGGTTTAAGTGGTAGATTGGTACGGAAGGTGTTAAAAGTGGCACGAGACGGTAAGATTAAGACACCTAACCTATATCATGTTGCTATTGTACCGTGACCCAACGGTTCCTTGAGTTCCTGATACCTTAGTCTCCGGGGCAAGTGAGACTCCTCTCGTATACACTTGCATCCTTCTGTACCAAGCTACAAACAACAGCGTTAACACTAAATACAACAGTATAACAATATAATACAACTGTAAAAGCTACTCTCTCTCTTACTCTCTGTCTATTCTATTTCTCCCTTATCTTTGTGACTTACCGAGCGACCCGTTCGCTGACGACATTCTCTTTCTTTCTTCTTTGAATGTCGTCAAGTGATCTGAATACTTCAGAGATCGAGCCCACTGCTGAAGACTTGGACCAGTTCAGTGAATACCCCGAGCTCTAGTCATTGTACACTTTCCATTTCAGTACTTTTTCATTTCTGTTATGCCATTGTTTAGGCATCGCTTTATTCCATGTATTTACTTTTCCATGTATTGTACAAAAGAATGTTAATAAATTAAGTTGCTGTTCGGTTCATATCTTTTGTCTCTTGTGTATTTACTTTATATTGCTTAGATACGCTTAGCGTATTTACTTAAGAGTAAATACGTAGCGGACCTCGTCGCGTCCCCTTCGCCGTACACCGGGAAGCGGGGCGTGACATATATATAAAAACACATAGGTATGGGACAATATATATATATATATATACATACGTATACATATACATGGATGATGAGGATAGTATATAGTATTTGGAGATGAGTCGATGAGATTGGGCATGGTGCCATGTGGTCGGTGATGTGATATGGTTCGTATTTGAGATACGACATGATATTATAGCGGGTCCTTGGGCGATGTGTTTCATACACACGCATACATATATATAGATTGTATCAGTTTGTACTAGATTTAGATCAGTACCCCCAGATCATGATATTTGATGAAAAGGATACCGGATGAATAATGAGATAAATGTGATATTTGACCCGTACCCAGATTGGGATGTCGTACGATGGATTTACCATACGAGCTATATTGATGATAGATCCGCACTCTTGACTCGAGTATGTCATATTATATAGTGTATCGTATGGGATACTATTGAGGCGGGATCACCGACTATTATATATATATATATATATATATATATATATAGATATAGATATTGACTCAGACTTAGGTGGTTTTCCTTACCCTTTTCGATTAGTCTGTTAGTTTAGTTCTGTAGTTTACTTGTAGATGTTAGACTAGACTCGAGTCATACCTATTCCAAAACTAACGAATCGTGAGTATTTTAAAGACATGCCAAGGGATTCTACGGATATTTCAAAGGATGTACCTTTTCTTAAAAACACCGTTGCCCTTATTTTCAAAACACCACGATTCATATTATTTCAAATGGCAAAATGATATCACACATATATAGTAATGTAGATTCCTTGTTATTGAGTTATTATTCATGTTCCGTGTATTATTGCTGAATTTACCATTCATTTTCCATTTATTATGTTGTTATCATCGTATTGCATGTTTATTGTGTACTTTAGTGATTACGAAACCATGCTGTCAGGACACCAGCACCATTACCGATGATGCGTATGCTCCATATACACTTGCTTGCCGGCTCACACACATCATCATCGGTAATTGCCATGTCACGTACACTTTAGAGAATATTACTTTATTGATATCATTGCTAGCTGATAGTACCAATATATTATTGTTTCATATGTTAGTTCATTATTGTATTCATTGCTTGATATTTCCTGCATATTTTTATATTCATTAGTCATGCAATATTATAAGGGCCAGTCCGGATTGCCGGAGCCCAGTATTCATTATTATTGACTTTTCATTTTGGATTTCGGATTTTCCATGAGATTTCTGGATTTGGAGAAACCGCAAGATTTAATAAACCCAATCATCATTTTAAAAGATAAAAGTGTGGTTTTCTTATGTTATGATTGTGATATGTCCACCATGAGTTTTCTCGGCTCTTGAGCGATATCATACACCCGATTCGAGGAGGAGATGAACCGTCTTTGGGTGCATGGTGGACCCGGTGCGGTACCCCGGGACGAGAAGATATGGCGTTTGAGCCTGAGACAGGGGGACATTGCTGACCGATGATTTTATTGAGATTTATGATACATGCCAGTCCGGATAGCCGGAGCCCTAGATATTGATATTCGAGGTTACAGGTCAGTCCGGATTGCCGGAGCCTGAGATATTGTGATATTGGGATTTATGTTTTATGTCGATGCTTGACACTGATTTCATGTTGATGTCATTGATGATACCTCGATTTATAATTATACAGAAATCTCATCAATTAAAGAAAACAGATCACATTCATGATGCATTCTGCTTCATTATATCGTTTTCATACCTCATATTTATGATATGTTGCTACCTGAGGCACTGACACGAGCACTTGGTATTACACTTATGTATAGATGTTTACCCTTACCAGCTTATCATGCTTCAGTCTTTATCATATTGAGGATATATATTATGGATCGTACTGACCTAGGATTGAGTCATATATATGATTTTTGCTCTGTGATGTTTTCTACTCACGAGTTGGCAACTCACCCCCGTTGTGCCACAGTTCTTGCAGGTTTTGCCGTACAGGTTTCGTTGCGGCTTTGGCCGGCACACTACTTTCATTCCGGGTGATTGCTTTGGTAGGTGGGTTCACTTGTATCGTGACCATCATTGTACATTTATTATTTCAGTTGTATCTAGTAAACTCCATCAACCAGACTTGTATATTATTTTATAACCTTAGAGACCAGTGTATATTCTTTCGACCGTAGAGTCGCGCTTGTATTATTTGTGGTTTTATTATTGATTTTGGGTTTCCTTTTGAGTTTTGATCCTCGCCCTTGGCGTTGTATATTATATTGCTTGTGTGGTTGTGACCGTCAATTGATGAAGAGCTAGCTTCCGCTTGGGGATGCCTTTATTCATATTATGGATGTTGTACCTGTTTGGGGCCAGTATTTACAAAAGAAAATCTGCCGAAATTTTCAGAAACGACTTGATGTTTTAAAAACGCATATTCGGCTTATGTTATTTAAACCACTTGCTTTAAATTAATTTTTCTTCACTATTTCCTTAAAAATGGTTTAGATTTCTGGGATTTTGGCTTACTTGAATTAGATGGGTTCCTATCGACTTCATATGATTCAAGTGCCAGTCACGTTCCATTTTCGGGTCCTGACAAAGTTAGTATCAGAGCACTAGGTTAACCTTGGTTCGAGTCTATATTTGACTATGCGGAGCCTATGGCGTTTGTATATATACGGAATCTAGGCTTGACCTTACGGAACTTAAACTTAGTCGAGAGGGTATTAGACCCGAACTTTCATCGAGTAGGTTGACCTTGGTTGATGGAGTAGGTGACTTAAGGAGAGTGACGTAACGTGTGTATGTTCCGCGGCATACTTATGATACGCTACTCCACTTAAGAATCCTTAGGATGTACATTTCGTTGCACAACATTATATTCATTCTTATGATCCATCCTCATCGATATTGGGTTAGGGTTTTTGCTGTTAGTGTATATGCCTTAGGGGCCATTATTGTATCATACTAGCTTGTATATTACTTAATGGAAGCTTGGGATATTCACAGTTATATTAACAGTCTTGCTAAACATGGTAGTATGCTACTTGGTTTGTATCTATCTTAATATGTATGTACGTATTGATAGAGCCCTTAGGATCTGTAAGTCGATGTACAACACCCCACGACTTGCGGGGAGGCGGAAATATGAAAAACGATCTTGTTCTTTGCTTAAACATCGACTAACCGAAGAATCTTTGCTAAACTATAACTAACAAGTATCATAGAAGTTAACAACTACTATGAAAAGTGATTATACCTAATGAACCGTGTCCTTCGTCTTTCGTTCTCCACCTCCTCCTCGGCCTTCTCCAAGTAGTAGACGATCCACCCGAGAGCTTTACTTCAAGCTTCACCTCAAACTACAGGTAACTAGGTTTCTTAAAGTGCTAATCTAAGTAACCTAGGTGATATAGAGAAGGGTTATTGATTAAGTAGTCTAATCTAATCCTTGATCTCAACACATGAGAAGGGAGGATTAGGGTTTGAAGAGAGAAAGCTTGAGGAGAGAGAAGGTGAGCATGAGCATGAGCATGAGATGAGATAATGATCTATCATAATATATATCAGGCATTATCATTTATCCAATAAAAGAAAATAAAGGATGAATAATCATGCTTCATAAATACAAGAGGGTGATTCATCTCCATGAGTCATTAAGCATTTATGATGCATTAATGACATGGATGAATCACTCATATGACTCACTAATCTCATTTAATGCATATGCCACCTTAACCCCCAAGTCACCATCTTCTAGAAGCTTCTCGCGTAATTACGATAACGCCCTTCCTATCCGTGAAAACACGGAAAACTTTAGACTGTATAAATCCAATAACCGGATACTAGAAACTGGCATAAACCAAAGCCGGCTAGTAAAAACTGTCCGGATGTCGTACGTGCGTAAACACACGTATGCGTCAGAACCCTTGTCGTAAAACCATACGACCTCTATATCGTTTCGCCTGGAGTAGGGAAACTCTCTGTGTGGGACTCTAGAGACTCGACTACTACGCTGGCAGTGGGTTTAACCACAGACCGCAAGCGGCACTAGCTGTACGTAACGGTCCCTAGGTAGATGTCGATAAGAAGGCCGATGATGAAACCCATCCGAACTCCTACTGAGTCTGATGTGACAATCTCCGTACAGTCCGGTCTGTTCGTCTAAGACTATAGCATATCGGGCCTAGGGGTGGCAAGCGTCAGTCCCCTAATAGCGGTATAAGTCGTGTCGGAGCGTAGCCTATTACACCTTGAGAAACTACTGGAACTTACCAGTAAATATCGCTTGCCCTGGCCAGAGACTTTGCGTAATGGCTCTCTGACACAGCGCGATATCATCTCCCAATACCGGGAGAGACGAATCTTGTCTAACCGCCACTGCCTCCAAGTGCTCGGGACTGCACCCAACTGCTACCTGTTTGCACGACTCCTTTGAGCCGTCGTAGGGTAGCAATCTAAGAACAGTGGGACACACTTGAGGCGAAGTAGCAGTGTCAAGTCTGCAGACTATGCTGTACTCATGTCACCTGGGAACTGTTAACTGACGACTGGTATAATACCCAACCAACAGTTCCCTGCGTGTCCTGTCCGGTGTACCCGTAACCCAACGAGCACCTGTATACTATCTCCAGTACGACGTACTGACGGCTGTGGAACAGACCATCTCCCCAACTGGGATGAGAAGCGTACACACTAGTCTACTCCGGAGTATCGATGCCCTGTCTCGATAATCCTACGACTAGGGACCTGAATAAGGATGTGCTTGTAAACTACCCAGCCCCCACTAGTGTGACGCCATCATAACGCTGGTAGTCAAGCAAGATCCTAAGAGCTCTATCAATACGTATACTCACATATTAAGATAGAAAAACCAAGTAGCATACTACCATGTTTAGCAAAACTGTTATATACATGTGAATATCCCAAGCTTCCATTAAGTAATATACAAACTAGTATGATACAATAATGGCCTCTAGGGCATATACACTAACAATTTCCCACTTGCACTTCGGCCATGTACTGGCGTATCGAAGACCGATGATCTCGAGTAGCCTCTCGAACTGAATCTGAGGTAGGGCCTTCGTGAATGGATCGGCAATGTTCTCTTCAGTAGCAACTCTCCGAACCTCGATCTCCCGACGATCAATGATCTCCCTGATCTGGTGATACCGCCTTAAGATGTGTCTGGACTTCTGATGGGACCTTGGTTCCTTCGCTAAAGCTATAGCTCCGTTGTTGTCGCAATACAGAGGTATTGGATCAACTATGGTAGGAACCACCTGAAGTTCTGTTAGGAACTTCTTCATCCAGACCACTTCTTTTGCGTCATCGCAAGCAGCAATATACTCCGCTTCCATCGTCGAGTCAGCAACGGTGTCCTGCTTGGAGCTCTTCCAGCACACCGTCCCTCCATTGAGGGTAAAGACATAACCCGACATGGACTTGGAATCGTCCTTATCACTGTGGAAGCCGGAATCAGCAAAGGCCTCTAACTTGAGGTCTTTTCCGCCGTAAACCAAGAACATCTCCTTAGTCCTTCTCAGGTACTTGAGAATGTTTTTTACTGCTATCCATTGATTCTCCCCTGGGTCTGACTGATACCGGTTTACCACGCTTAGTGCGTAAGCTACATCTGGTCTGGTGCACAACATTGCATACATTATAGAGCTTATCGCAGAAGCGTAGGGTATAATAGACATGCGTTCCCTTTCCAAATAAGTCTTAGGAGACATCTTTTTGGAGAGGGTGATTCCGTGAAATGCCGGTAGATTACCTCACTTAGAATCTTCAATACTGAATCTTTTCAGTATAGTGTCGATATACCTGGACTGCGAAAGTCCCAACATCCTATTGGATCTATCACGATAGATCCGGATCCCTAGAATGTAAGAGGCATCACCCAGGTCTTTCATGGAGAACCTGTGTGACAAGAATCCCTTGACAGATTGTCGCATAGGAATGTCATTTCCTATCAATAGAATGTCATCCACGTACAAGATGAGGAATACGACACTTCTAGCCACAACTTTACTATATATACATGGTTCATCTGGATTTTTGATAAAGTCATATTCTTTGACTGTTTCATCAAAACAGATGTTCCAACTCCACGATGCTTGCTTTAGTCCATAAATGGACTTAAGTAACTTGCATACTTTCCCGCTGCTCCCACTCTGATTGAAACCCTCTGGCTGATCCATATAGACGCACTCTTCTAAATTTCCATTCAGAAAAGCCGTCTTTACGTCCATCTGCTAGATTTCATAATCATGGAAGGCAGCAATAGCAAGAAGGACCTGAATGGATTTGAGCATAGCCACTGGAAAAAAGTTTCGTCATAGTCCAAATCAGGTCTTTGACGAAAACCCTTTGCAACAAGTCTAGCCTTATAGGTTTCCACCTGTTCATCTACACCAATCTTTTTCTTGAAGATCCATTTGCATCCTATGGGTTTTACCCCATCTGGAGCAAAGTCCAAAGTCCATACATTGTTGGTGTACATGGACTCCATTTCGGTCCGCATTGCATCTAGCCATCGTACCGAGTCGCCACTCTGGATGGCCTGCTGGAAGCTAGTAGGTTCATCATCATCGATGATGCAATCCTCTCTATCCCCATCTATGAGAAAACCGTAGTATCTCTCAGGCAGATGAGACGGCCTACTACTCCTGTGGAGGGGTGCGGGAATGTCCTGTTCTTCTTGAACTACTAGTTCTACCAAACTTTCAGTAGTAGTTTATGGTTCTGGAATTTCTTCCAGTTCTATTTCGCTCCCACTTGTATCCTTTCCTAAAACCTGCTGTTCTAGAAAATGGGAATTACGAGAAACAAAAACCTTTTGTTCCTCTGCGTAATAGAAATAATATCCCTTGGAGTTCTTTGGATATCCCACAAACTTACACTGTACTGATCGTGCCTCGAGCTTGTCCGCATGCTGCTTTTTAACAAAAGCTGGACATCCCCATATCTTTATATGCTGAAGATGGGGTTTCTTCCCACTTCACATCTGATATGGAGTGGTAGGCACAGTCTTGGTAGGAACCCTGTTAAGAAGATATACCGCTGATTCTAGCGCATAACCCCAGAAAGATCGCGGTAACTCAGCATTACTCATCATGGATCGTACCATATCCAATAGGGTTCGATTCCGTCTCTCCGATACACCGTTATGCTGTGGAGTGTATGGAGGAGTAAGCTGAGAGAGAATTCCTTTCTCTTTTAGGTAACCTAGGAACTCGGCACTTAAGTATTCACCACCTCGATCAGATCATAGTGTCTTGATACTTTTACCGATTTTGTTTTCTACATCATTCTTATACTCCTGGAATTTTTCAAAAGCCTCGGATTTATGTTTCATCAGATAAATGAATCCGTACCTTGAGTAATCATCCGTAAAAGTAATGAAATAGAAAAAACCACCTCTAGCATGTGTAGACATTGGACCACATACATCGCTGTGTATGAGTCCTAAGAGCTCGCTCGCTCTTACTCCATGTCCAGTGAATGGAGTCTTTGTCATCTTTCCTTTGATACATGATTCACAAGTGGCATAAGTTTGATATTCGAACGAGTCCAAATATCCTTCTCTGTGTAACTTAGTCAACCTTGTCTCATTGATGTGACCTAGTCTACAATACCATAAGAAAGCCTTATTTAAATCTGGAGACTTTCTTTTTAGTGTGTTCTGGATATTGAAAATCTGGAGTTGGTTTAAGACATATATACCGTTATTTAGTGTACCGGACCCAATCAAACCATGATTTAGGTGGATGTTGACAACATCACTTACAAACGTGAAATCATAATCTTTATTTAATAACAAGGAAACTGATATGATATTACACGTTAAGCTAGGTACATAAAAACAGTTATGTAAAACCAAAATGTGTCCACTCGTCAATCCCAGATGATAATCCCCGACGGACACAGCTCCCACGCTAGCTCCGTTAGCAACCTTTAGGGTCATATCACCTTCCTTCAGCACTCTACGGTTTCTCAGTGCCTGCAATGAATTGCATATATGAGATCCTGATCCGGTATCCAATACCCAGGAAGTAGAGTTGATTGACAAACAATTCTCAATTAAAAACACACCTGAAGTCGAAGCCACAGCTTGCTTCGGTCCCTGGTTCTTGGCGTTCCACACCTTGCAATCTTTCTTCCAGTGCCCTTTCCTGTGACAATGGAAGCACTCTTCCTGGGCCACTACCGACACTGCAATCTTTTTCTTTCCCTTCCCTCCCACCTTACTAACACCTCCTCTAGGTTTGGTGGCGGCCTTCTTCTTCCTTCCTTTGGCCCTAGCCTTGGACCCGGAAGAAGAGTTACCGCTAACAAACCTAGCGGGTGTTTCCCTTGCCTTCTGCAAGGTGCCCTCTGCACTCCTCAACATGTTAAGGAGTTCCGGAAGTTCAACTTCTTTTCTTTGAATGTTGAAGTTCAGAATAAACTGGGCGTAGGTGGAAGGAAGGGACTGGAGAATAAGGTCTGTATAGAGCTCATTATCCAAAGTCGTCCTAAAGTCTGCGAGCTCTTTTATATAGCCTATCATCTTTAGGACATGTTCTCCTACCGATGATCCGACGGCCAACCTCGCTCGAAACAAGTTCTTTGAGGTCTCGTATCTTGCTATACGAGATTGTTTTCCATAAAGTTCTTTTGTATGGAGAAATATGGCATCTAGTTCCATATCCTCGTGCCTCCTCTGATGTTCATTGTTCATCGAGGCAAGCACGATGCACTTGGCCTTCGCGCAATCGAAATCCCAGGTTTTGCTGATTTCCTTATCCGCATTACTGGATTTGTGCCCAGGAACAGCAGGTGCATTAGCGGTGAGGACGTACCCCAATTTGTCATAAGTCAAAACCATTTTGACATTCCGCAGCCAATCTTTATAGTTTGGCCCTGTCAGTATATTTTTCTCTAAAAGTAAGTTAAGTCCAGTCATTTTCAGGGTCGCTGCAATTAGGAGAGAGAGAAGAAAACTCTTTAGCATGATGCTCTTGCAAGTTTAGAGTGGTTTTTAGTTTATCTAAACTGGATGGCTCCCACTGTTTCTCGAATCCTTTCTCAAACCATAAAAGAAGAATTAGCCAGGACTATTCTCACCGTACAATACTTGCTTAACCGTTCAGCCAGGCTAGTGTTGATACTTCGAGGGAGGTTTTCCAACGCTTTCGCGAATTTCCTTAATTAAATAACCTCTTTTCTCTGGGGGCGTAGCCCCGCTGACACCTTTCTTGACACCTACTTGGTTTATAGCATTGATCGTTAAGTGACGAATATCCTGATAAGCAGCATATACTCACAGTAGGATCGGGATCCAAATATCATCGTCTGATAATGCTGAAGGAACCCTACCAACATTCATCAAACTCCAAATGGTATGCATTTCTTTGCAAATTTTAGTTTCTTTAGAAATTCCCGATATAAATATTTTGCCCCATGCTCTTATGACCTTAGCTTTGGTCAAAATGTCATAAGTCACATGTCAAGTTCTACCCGTCATTATCTTGTCAATTTGAACCCATCCGTAGATACCCCTGACTTTGGTCAAATGATAATACGACTGTCCCAAACTAACTCATCTATCTATACAACAAATGAATACCCAGCAGCTACCAAACACTATGCCTTGACTTTGGCCAAAATGCATAACTTGAATACTACTGTATACCCAAATGAAATCACGGAGGGCTACGAATGGTTTTGGCGAAACCGTGAACGTAGTGAACTTGATATAACCTAAGGAACCTGATAGCTTTTAAAAGGAGTGGTTAAAGCTCCGCAATTAAAAATATCTTCTATTTTAAAAATAACCGAGTGGTTTCTTTTAAATTGTTCCAACGATTAAACCTTTTGGTTTATTTTCTTTGCATTAATAATAATGCGTCCCATCATTAACCTATCATTGCAGAAAACAATGAAAATACAACGTCCTCTTATGCCATCCGCATTCGCCACTGGGTCCCGTCATCACCCGTTAGGTTACTTAACTAACGACAGAGCGGGGGCTGGGCTAGCGCGGGTGTAAAACATAAGTGACGTCTAAATAGCTATCATATATAGATATTGTACATTCGTCTGACGTAATAATAGGCATTCCAGATCTCATATGAACTTTATTGGATTTACTAGCAATCCGCGTTTGTTTAGAGCCTGCAACAAAAGACGGATTACACAGTTGTGATGAATAGCCATTACCCCACCTTAGACCCCTACGGGTACGGCAAACTACCCGCTAAATACCCGAAGTGAAGCGGTCTCCCTCAACAAAGTGAGTAGGCCACTAAACACTTCAAAGAACCCGGTAGTTTGTGCACCCACCTTGGGTCTATCCTAGGAGCAAAAAACAGTAAAATGAAATAATACAACGTGGCTACAACCGCAACCTGGATGCGCCCCGCAAAATAATATTGCAATATATTACAATTACATTGAATGAATGAATATAACAACCCATCACGAACCCCGGCTAATCATCACAACAGTCCAATACAGTTCACATCCACAAATAGTAAAAACGATTACAGAAATGTGCAACCCCCTGCCAACCGACATACTAGCAGTTATGGGAGGTTTACGAACACATTATACAAACACAGATATAATCAAATCAGCAAACATCGTATAATTTCGATTGAGCAAACGCATTAGATTCTACTCCAATACTTCTCTGTGCACCTGAGACTTGAGCAGAAAAATAAACATTCTAGAAAATACAAAAATATCACAGAAGAGTTACTGGTGGAAACTGGGTTGAATCGACCCCAACTCGGCCGCGGATCCGCGGCGGATAGGTGGGATCGGCCGCGGTTCCGCGACTGTATGGCCGATTCAAGAACCCATTTTTCACCAGTGTTCTTACAATTCTCTGTTGGTTATACAGCATCAACCTGAAAAAATTTTAGAGCCTGTTTTATATTCGAGAGAAACCTGTGATATCAATGTCGTTTTCTGGTTCGTTTTGCGTTCGAAATTCATATGACTTTGCTAATGAGTTAATTATTGTTTAGCGAGGCTCTGATACCACTATAAGTCGATGTACAACACCCCATGAGTTGCGGGGAGGCAGAAACATGAAAAACGATCTTGTTCTTTGCTTAAACATCGACTAACCGAAGAATCTTTGCTAAACTATAACTAACAAGTATCATAGAAGTTAACAACTACTATGAAAAGTGATTATACCTAATGAACCGTGTCCTTCATCTTTTCGTTCTCCACCTCCTCCTCGGCCTTCTCCAAGTTGTAGACGATCCACCCGAGAGCTTTACTTCAAGCTTCACCTCAAACTACAGGTAACTAGGTTTCTTAAAGTGCTAATCTAAGTAACCTAGGTGATATAGCGAAGGGTTATGGATTAAGTAGTCTAATCTAATCCTTGATCTCAATACATGAGAGGGGAGGATTAGGCTTTGAAGAGAGAGAGCTTGAGGAGAGAGAAGGTGAGCATGAGAATGAGATGAGATAATGATCTATCATAATATATATCAAGCATTATCATTTATCCAATAAAAGAAAATAAAGGATGAATAATCATGCTTCATAAATACAAGAGGGTGATTCATCTCCATGAGTCATTAAGCATTTATGATGCATTAATGACATGGATGAATCACTCATATGACTCACTAATCTCATTTAATGCATATGCCACCTTAACCCCCAAGTCACCATCTTCTAGAAGCTTCTCGCGTATTTACGAGAACGCCCCTCCTATTCGTGAAAACACGGAAAAACTTTAGACTGTATAAATCTAATAACCGGATACTAGAAACTGGCTTAAACCAAAGCCGGCTAGTAAAAACTGTCCGGATGTCATACGTGCGTAAACACACGTATGCGTCGGAACCCTTGTCGTAAAACCATACGACCTCTATATCGTTTCGCCTGGAGTAGGGAAACTCTCTGTGTGGGACTCTAGAGACTCGACTACTACGCTGGCAGTGGGTTTAACCACGGACCGCAAGCGGCACTAGCTGTACGTAATGGTCCCCAGGTAGATGTCGATAAGAAGGCCGATGAGGAAACCCATCCGAACTCCTACTGAGTCTGATGTGATAATCTCCGTACAATCTGGTCTGTTCGTCTAAGACTATCACATATCGGGCCTAGGGGCGGCAAGCGTCAGTCCCCTAACAGCGGTATAAGTCATGTCGGAGCGTAGCCCATTACACCCTGAGAAACTACTGGAACCTACCAGTAAATCTCGCTTGCCCTGGCCAGGGACTTTGCGTAATGGCTCTCAGACACAGCGCGATATCAACTCCCAATACCGGGAGAGACGAATCCTGTCTAACCGCCACTGCCTCCAAGTGCTCGGGACTGCACCCAACTGCTACCTGTTTGCACGACTCCTTTGAGCCGTGGTAGGGTAGCAATCTAAGAACAGTGGGACACACTCGAGGCGAAGTAGCAGTGTCAAGTCTGCGGAATATGCAGTACTCATGTCACCTGGGAACTGTTAACTGACGACTGGTATAAAACCCAACCAGCAGTTCCCTGCGAGTCGTGTCCGGTGTACCCGTAACCCAACGAGCATCTGTATACTATCTCCAGTACGACGTTCTGACGGCTGTGGGATAGACCATTTCCCCAACTGGGATGAGAAGCGTACACACTAGTCTACTATGGAGTATCGATGCCCTGTCTCGATAATCCTACGACTAGGGACCTGAATAAGGATGTGCTTGTAGACTACCCAGCCCCCACTAGTGTGACTGCCATCACAACGCTGGTAATCAAGCAAGATCCTAAGAGCTCTATCAATACATATACTCACATATTAAGATAGAAAAACCAAGTAGCATACTACCATGTTTAGCAAGACTGTTATATACATGTGAATATCCCAAGCTTCCATTAAGTAATATACAAACTAGTATGATACAATAAGGGCCCCTGGGGCTTATACACTAACAGGATCCTGCTTGACTACCAGCGTTGTGGTGGCAGTCACACTAGTGGAGGCTGGGTAGTCTATAAGCACATCCTTTTTCAGGTCCCTAGTCGTAGGATTATCAAGACAGGGCATCAATACTCCGGAGTAGACTAGTGTGTACGCTTCTCATCCCAGTTGGGGAGATGGTCTGTCCCACAGCCATCAGTACGTCGTACTGGAGATAGTATACAGGTGCTCGTTGTGTTACGGATACACCGGACATGACTCGCAGGGAACTGTTGGTTGGTATTATACCCGTCGTCAGTTAACAGTTCCCAGGTGACATGAGTACAGCATAGTCCGCAGACTTGGCACTGCTGCTTCGCCTCGAGTGTGTTCCCACTGTTCCTAGATTGCTACCCAACCACGGCTCAAATGAGTCGTGCAAACAGGTAGCAGTTGGGTGCAGTCCCGAAGCACTTGGAGGCAGTGGCGGTTAGACAGGATTCGTCTCTCCCGGTATTGGGAGTTGATATCGCGCTGCGTCTGGAGAGCCATTACGCAAAGCCCCTGGCCAGGGCAAGCGAGATTTACTGGTAGGATTTCCAGTAGTTTCTCAAGGTGTAATGGGCAAAACTCCGACACGACTTATACCGCTTTTAGAGGACTGACGCGTGCCGCCCCCCTAGGCCCGATATGCGATAGTCCTAGACGAACAGACCGGACTGTATGGAGATTGTCACATCAGGCTCAGTAGGAGTTCGGATGGGTTTCCTCATCGGCCTTCTTATCGACATCTACCTGGGGACCGTTACGTACAGCTAGTGCCGCTTGCGGTCTGTGGTTAAACCCACTGCCAGCGTAGTAGTCGAGTCTTTAAAGTCCCACACAGAGAGTTTCCCTGCTCCGGGCGAAACGATATAGAGGTCGTATGGTTTTACGACAGGGTTCGGACATGCACGTGCATTTATGCACGTACGATGTTCGGACAGTTTTTACTTGCTGTCTTTGGTTTAAGCCAGATTCTAGTATCGGATTATTAGATTTATACAGTCTAAAGTTTTTCCGTGTTTTCATGGATAGGAGGGGCGTTCTCGTAAATTGTCGAGAAGCATCTAGAAGGATGATGACTTGGGGGCTAAGGTGGCATTTGCATTTATTGATTTAGTGACTCATTTGTGTGATTCATTCATGTAGTTAATGGTGCATTTTATGACTAATAACTCATGAGATGAATCACTCATAATGAATAAATGAAGCATGTCTGATAAATTATTTGATTTATTCATTTAATAAATCATTATGCTTCATATATTCAAATGATATCATTATTTCATTTCATTCTCACTCTCACCTTCTCTCTCCTCAAGCTCTCTCTCTCTCTCTTCAAACCCTAACCCTAACCTCTCATGTGTTGAGATCAAAGGTTAGCAAGACTTATTAATCCTTAATCATACTCTATATTCCATAGGTTGCTTAGATTAGCACTTTGAGTAACCTAGTTACCTCAAGATTAGAGGCAAAGGTTGGAGTAGAAGCTCTCGGGTGGATCTTCTATTACAAAGAGGAGGCCGACGAAGAGGTGATTAATGAAAAGAAGAAGGACTTGGTTCATTAGGTATAATCTTCTTTCATAGTAGCTAATTACTCCTATGATAGTGTTAGTTATAGTTTAGTAAAGAACCTTACGGTTTGTCGATGTTAGTTTAAAGAAAAAGATTGTTTTTCATATTTCCGCCTCCCCGCAACTCGTGGGGTGTGCAACGTCGACTTACAGTTGTATCAGAGCCTCGCTAAACAATAACTAACTTATTAGCAAAGTCGTTAGAAATTTGATCGTAAAACGAACCGGAAAAAAACATCATTTTTATCAAGTTTCTGTCGATTTTAAAACGGGGTCTAAAATTTTTTCAGGGACCTCTAAAAATACTTGCAGGAAAATATAAGAATACTGGAGAAATATTGGATCCTGAATCGGCCATAACGCCGCGGATCCGCGGCCGATCCATGCGATCCGCCGCGGTTCCGCTGCCGAGTTGGGGCCGATTCAACACAAAATTCCCCAGAACTCTTCTGTGATGATTTTGTTTTTTCTTGAATGTTTATTTTCTGCTCAAGTCTGAGGTGCACAGAGAAGTTTTTGGAGTAGAATCTATTGTGTTTGTTCGATCGAAATTCTATGATGTTTGTCTAATTAGATTATATCTGTGAATTGTATAATGTGTTCTTAAACCTCCCCTAACTGCTAGTATGTCGGTGTCACGACCCGAAAGTACGGAACATGACCGGCACTTAAACTACGAACGTCTCAAGGCGTACGTATTCTAAGTAAGCCAAAAACCCAGAAATCCAAACCAAGAAGAGTAGTAGAGAGTAGGAAAACCAATTTAAATAAGTAGTTTTAAAAGCATAAGCCGAATTATGCGGGTTTCTAAAAACATTAAAAATTTCCTGAAAATTTCGGCAGAGTCTCCTTTGTAAATACTGTCCCCCAAACGGGATACAACATGAATAGTATACGAAATCAATAAAAATGCATCCCCAAGCGGGAGCTAGCTCTTCGTCAATCGACGGTCACAACCACACAAGCAATATAATATACAACGCCAACGACGAGGATCAAACTCAAAAGGAAACTCAAAACCACAAGAAATCTGCAGAAATATAACGCGCGACTCTAAGGTCGAAAGAATAACATCACTGGTCTATATCTCAAAAATAACACATGTTTGGTTGATGGAACTTCTAGATACAACAGAATAATAATATACAAGTTATATAATAGGGGTACGATACAAGTAAACCCACCTACTAGCAAATCACCCGAAGGAAACTATGCCCGCAAAGCCGTAATGAAACCTGTACGGCAAACCTGCAAGAAACTGGGGCACAACGGGGGTGAGTTGCCAACTCGTGAATAGAAAAACATCTACGGAAAGAAATCGAATAAATAACGCAACCTAGGTCAATGATCATAATATATCCTCAATTATATATATAACATGCAACCTAAAACAAGGCTAGGGTAAACATCTAACCCGAGTGTAATCTCATGTGCCCGTGTCAGTGCCTCAGGTAGCAAAATATCATATGAATGAGGTATGAATGCATGAAAACAGGATACATGTAAGTGAAGAACTGTTTTCATAATTTAGTGAGATTCCTTTTGTATTTTTAAAATAAGGTATCATAATGAAATCAGCATAAAACAGTGCCTAGCATCGACACAAAACGTAATCCCAATATCTCGATATCTCTGTATCACAGTCTCTGTACCTCAATATCTCGAAATCTCAATGTCTCAATCACAATATCTAGGGCGCCGTCAGTCCAGACCGGCCCCTACCATCCATCTCAAGACCACGACGGTATCCTCCGGATATCCGACGCGTCGGGTAAAATCACCGGTAGGTAGTGCTCCCCTGCCAGGCTCACATCGTCATCATCACGTGCTGCTTGCCCCGGGGTACCTTACCGGGTCCACCATGTACCCGAAACGGTTCATCCGTCTCCTCGAATCGGGTCTCGAAATCCATCAGCAAACTCATGGTGGACGACTCATACATCATGGGAAAAAACCGCACTTTTTATTTAAAAAAAGAAAGAAGAAGTTTGTATATGTTTTGCGGTTTTCCCTAAATCCAGAAAATCTCATAGAATCTGAATCCAAAACCTCAATAGCACGAAAAAAGTGAATATATGCATGAGAATCCATAAATGCGGCATAACAATGAATATCAGTATGCATGAAGTAGCAGGTAATAACTACAATGTCTAAACTAACATATAAGGCAAGTACACTAATATCATGTCTAAACTATTAGCTAACAGGCTATGTCAAGCAATAATATTTCTAAGGTGTACGTGACATGGCAATTACCGATGAAGATGTGTGTGAGCCGGTAAGTAAGTGTACGTGGAACATACGCATCATCGGTAATGGTGCTGGTGTCCTAACCACAAGATAGCAACAGTAGAATATGAAGCATAATATAAGCATGTGATGAGGAGCGAACAACAATAATGAGCGGGAGCTGAATACTAGACGCAACTATAACTAATCTGCATTAACCTAATATAAGTCCTACAAATGGAGCCTTTTGAAATAACACGAATCATGGGGTTTTGAAAATAGGGGCTACGGTGTTTTTATGAAAAGATACGTCTTTTGAAATATCCGTAGGATCCCTTGGGCTGTCTTTTAAAATACCCGCGATTCGTTAGTTTATGAAATAGGTAAGAATCGAATCTAATCTAACTAGTAAACTAAACTAAATGGCTAAGCTAACAAGCTGGACTACAGGTAAGGAAACCGCCTAACATCTGAGTCGATACATATACATACCTGTGTATATATTAGTCGGTGATCCCACCTCCATAATATCATATCCGATACCATATCTATAATCAGACATCCCAAGTCAAGAGTGCGGATCAGTCATCAAAATATATCTCGTACGTAAATCCGTCGTACGGCATCCCCAAATCTGGGTATGAGTTAATATCATATTCATCACACTATTCATCAGGTATCCTCTTTATCCAAGATCATAGTCCAGGGTACTGACCTATGTCTAGTACAATACTAAAATCATCAATATAGTCATGATCTGACTACTGATCGACAGTCTCGTACAAACCGATATCACCACCACAAAACAAATCTCATCGACTCAGCTCAATCCCAAGTATCGTCCTCAAATCCGTATGTGAACACATAGTCCCACACCCATGTGAACACATAACTATAGAGAATCCCATGAGCACATATAAATAGGAATGTATGCAAGTATGTATGTGTGTATGTGTAGTGCAACACTACTCTGGGGTTCGCAACACTAAAATAATCCAACACACCAATATCCATCCTAAACATCGTTATTAATCCGAAATAACATATAATAATTGTTGGTGTGTATACGCATCCGTATACCCCACCACGGACTGCGGGGGTGCTATACGCCATCCACCCGACTTCTCCCCGTAGATATAAATCTACTCACCTGGTCCTCGTTTGCCGGTGCCGACGTCGCCACGCGCTTGCTTGTCGTCTCGAAGTCCACATGGGGTACCTACATATCATAACGCACCGTATCGTATTAAAATCCGACTCATGACCAAAACGACGCATGAATCCCACATAGGTCAAAACCTATGGTTGCTTTCACAAATCAACCCAAAAACCCTCGACGTCGGCGTACAAACGCCAAATCATCGAGAAAAACCCAAATACACTCATTTGCACATTCACGAACACTAATTTTAATATAAAATAGGTTAAAATTCACAAAAACCCCAATTTCACTTAAAAAGTCATTTTTCCGAAAATCTAGCAATCACAATTCGCCGTTTTTGTACAAAACATGATATTTAAACAAATCTAGTGGCCATAATACTTATTAAATATCTTAAATAAGTCATAAAAACAATTTCCATAATTTAATCTCATTAAATTCCATTAACCCCAAAATTCTAGTTTACAAAATACCCAATTTTTTAACAATTTATAGCAAAAACGCACAAACAACAATTTAGCTAGGATTTTCATGAACTAAAAGCATTAAACCACTCAATATATTATCTATAATGACATGAAACCATAATTATAATTTAATCTAAAGCATTTAATAATTTTCCAAAACTCTAGTTAGCAAAATAACTTAATTAGGGCATTTTATACGTAATGGTTTGGAATTAACAACTAAATTAGCTTTCTATAAAACTTAAGATGTTAATCCACAACACAAAACCATGCACAATTTATCATAACCCATTTCCACAACAAAACCCTAACTTGAAATCTTTAATCATGCAATTAAACTCATCGAAAACCTAATTAAGCACTTAGTTAACTTAGATTAAAGCAACTAGATAACAAATTTTAACAAAAGCATGAGATTATACCTCCCATGATGAGATCAAGCTCAAGATCTAGCCTCCTAAAATGCCATTTTGATCCCTAGATCCATGCCAGAATGGTTAATGAGAAATGGGTAGGGGTTGGATTTTGATTTTGAAATTTTGTGGATTTTAAAGCATTTTTGTGGATTTTTTTGAAGAGAAAGTGAGATGAAGAAGTGAAGGGATGTTCTAAATGGGGGGGGGGGGGGGGGTCGGCCAAATGCAGATGGGGAGAGGAGAGAGAGGGTGTGGGGAGTTGGAGAAAGTTTCTCAAAGTCAAAAGACCACACAAACAACAAAAACCCATACTCCAATTACTATATTTTAATCCTTATCATATTGAACTTTTAAAAGAGATGAAAACAAAAATGAGGGGGGGGAGTGGGCTGCTCCAGCAGTGGTGGGGCCGGCCATGATGGAGAGGAATGAGTGAGAGAGATTTTACAAAGAAATTCTATGCAAAAAGACCCCCCACAAGCTCAAAATTGCAAGTTTTAGCTTAAATTAATTATTTTTTTGTTCTCCATAATAAAAACCCATTAAAACTTGAAATAAAATACTAAAAATTTATATTACAACTAGATTTTAATTAACATGATTTTAAAGATTAAAATTAGCCCATTTAAATTTGTATTTATAGCTAATTTAATATATTTTCTTACCGGCTTAAAATAATATTAAAATAATATTTTTTTCAGAAAATTTGAAATTTCACCAGTGGCTCAATAAACACCAAATACTAGTAATTACATAGCTAGAATATGTATATTTAATTTTATAATAAAGATATTTGCATTTTGACTTTTTACAGAAAACCCTCTTATTTTACCGTTTTTTCGAAATTTCACCGAAACGATTTTCAAAACGTTACAATCTTCCCCCCTTAAAGAAATTCGGTCCCCGAATTTAAATTAAAACTTCCCCCAAATACTAAAATATTTCAGCCAAAACCATCAAATCGCCGGGGCTCCGAAATCATAAATACATAAAACAAATCGTAGCGCAACGCATGCGCATGAAAAATAAGCATATAACTCAAATCAGAACTCCGTCAAGCATCCCACAATCATCGGAGTCATGGGGAAGACATCAATACCAAATCCAAAGAAAAACCAATATGATATAACTCAAAACTATACATGTAAAATATATTCAGGTACTGTCCTCTGACTAGTCCTGCTCAGTACGAAAACACATAGCAATATCATAAAAACGTACTGCTCTATAAGAAAAATCAATCCCAAAATACGCGTATAAATACTACGCGCGTCTTGTGCGCACGGAAATCAAAATCCAAATATGTGCCATACATATGCACAGAAACAACATCTAAGTGCATTGGGTGTGCACGAAACATCTGTCGTAGGCAACATGTGTGCCTGACAGCAAAATCAGGTGCATCTGACATGCACGAAAAATCTCGATTTAGTGCATCTGGTGTGCACCAAAATCACACTTCAAAACATGCGCCCAACATGCGCGAAAATCCAATCAGGTGCATCCATCGTGCACGAAATCATGAAATCCAATATCAAGTGCCGAACATGCGCAAAATCAAATCAGGTGCACAAGGTGCACAAAACAAATATCGAACATCACCATCGAAATCAAAGTCCAATGCATCTAAGTGCACAAAAGGCGTATCACTGCACTGCAAGCATATATAAACTATACAGAGTGCAGGAACCAAATCGTGTGCGTGCATACGCACAAAATCAACTCAAATGTCTAAAACCGTAAAATCACAAACATGTGAAACCCAAGCACAAAAACGATATCAAGTGCAACACTGTGCAAGGATCGTAAATCCTCAATCATCAAAATCAAATCATTCGAATAAATCACCCAAAACATCGAAATCAATAATGGCGGCATAGTACCGCTTAAGCGCATCCTCTAAGAATCTCGGGCCAACTGTCGCGGTCACTAGTGGGACGTCTCGTCGATGATCATGAACTCTGGCCTGCTAGTGTGCGTAACAATGACCACTCCTGGGTCAAGGTCTTCTTGTAATTCATTCCAGAAAGGTCCTGTCAGGATCTCTCCCAAATCTCGTCTCTGCCGAACTGTCCGGAAGTCATCGTCCCTTACTAGATCTGTTCTCATTCCGGAAGGGCTGCATACTCATCGCGACTCCTTCTGGAAGGTATACCCAAGTACAATGCCTTGGCATACGTATTGCATCCCTGATGTCGGCGGAAGGGAACGTCATCATATCCAGATCTTGTACGAACCTCTTACTCCATTTTTCTAATGTCGACTGCTCTGGACTCGTCTCGTCGTGGCTGCATGGACTGAGCTCCAATGACTATCCTCGTATCTGGAGTCTCCCAAGAAATGCATCTCAGCACCTAGCATCTGAATTACGTTGAGCCATCCGATCGAGTCGTCAAAACCTCATAATCCCCCAAGAGCTCAACATCTTAGGCACAGTTTAATAGTATCGAGTACATACCACAGCATCGGTGGTCCAGCCGTAGAAGGGCAAACCCAAGCCTCACTAATGGCGCCGTGGAACTGCCGCAAACCCGAAGGTTCAAAGGCTTTCACACGGTCATTAAGTCGAGTTAGGGTTTCATTCTTCTAGAGGGACCATAGAATTGCCTGCATGTCTTTCCGACTACTTTAAACTTGGAATAATAGGTTTCTGACATTCGATCGTCTCTGTCGACTCCCAACGTCTCCGCGTGAAGTCGTCTCTAGCTGGAATCAATCTATCTGATGACCTCGCATCGGGGTAGGCGAACGATCCACATGTCCTAGTCATTCATCCTCGATGACTAGCGACCTTCGATCATCTCTTAGTACAACTCGTTCTGCACTAATTCCAGCATCTGGGGCAATATCTCGTCGTTCGCAGCAATAACTGGCTCGCTCGTCTGCACGCTGAACAGTGCCTCGATTATCATGAATAAGCAACACACCAACGGTCATCAAAATCTGGCTGGCCTCTATCATTGGCTCAATCCTCTAGTGTCGATCAGCACATCCGAGTAACCTCATAAAGGTGATCCGCCAAACGCTCGTGGCGCGGAAACACAGTAAAAAGACACATCTCTGCAATCGTGTGTTGCCGGAATTTCGCCCTGGTCAGTCCTCATTCGTGACGAGCTCGTGCTGACCGCAACTCTAGCTGTAGCTCTCCCTGCCCGTAATCGTGACAGCAAAACCATAACTGGTACTGATGAGGCTAGATCAGAATGAATATAATACTGAGCAAAGAAATGTACATCCTAAGGCTTCTTAAGTGGAGTAGCGTATCGTAAATATGCCGCGGAACATACCTACGGTACGTCACTCTACTTTAGTCACCTATTCCATCAACCAAGGGTCATCCTACGCTCCAAAGGTAAAACCTAACGCTCTAATACCAACTTTGTCACGACCCGAAAGTACGGAACATGACCGGCACTTAAACTACGAACGTCTCAAGGCGTACGTATTCTAAGTAAGCCGAAAACCCAGAAATCCAAACCAAGAAGAGTAGTAGAGAGTAGGAAAACCAATTTAAATAAGTAGTTTTAAAAGCATAAGCCGAATTATGCAGGTTTCTAAAAACATCAAAAATTTCCTGAAAATTTCGGCAGAGTCTCCTTTGTAAATACTGTCCCCCAAACGGGATACAACATGAATAGTATACGAAATCAATAAAAATGCATCCCCAAGCGGGAGCTAGCTCTTCGTCAATCGACGGTCACAACCACACAAGCAATATAATATACAACGCCAACGGCAAGGATCAAACTCAAAAGGAAACTCAAAACCACAAGAAATCTGCAGAAATATAACGCGCGACTCTAAGGTCGAAAGAATAACATCACTGGTCTCTACCTCAAAAATAACACATGTTTGGTTGATAGAACTTCTAGATACAACAGAATAATAATATACAAGTTATATAATGGGGGTACGATACAAGTAAACCCACCTACTAGCAAATCACCCGAAGGAAACTATGCCCGCAAAGCCGTAATGAAACCTGTACGGCAAACCTGCAGGAAACTGGGGCCCAACGGGGGTGAGTTGCCAACTCGTGAATAGAAAAACATCTACGGAAAGAAATCGCATAAATAACGCAACCAAGGTCAATGATCATAATATATCCTCAATTATATATATAACATGAACCTAAAACAAGGCTAGGGTAAACATCTAACCAGAGTGTAATCTCATGTGCCCGTGTCAGTGCCTCAGGTAGCAAAATATCATATGAATGAGGTATGAATGCATGAAAACAGAATACATGTAAGTGAAGAACTGTTTTCATAATTTAGTGAGATTCCCTTTGTATTTTTAAAATGAGGTATCATAATGAAATCAGCATAAAACAGTGCCTAGCATCGGCACAAAACGTAATCCCAATATCTCGATATCTCTGTATCACAGTCTCTGTACCTCAATATCACGAAATCTCAATGTCTCAATCACAATATCTATGGCGCCGTCAGTCCAGACCGGCCCCTACCATCCATCTCAAGACCACGACGGTATCCTCCGGATATCCGACGCGTCGGGTAAAATCACCGGTAGGTAGTGCTCCCCTGCCAGGCCCACATCGTCATCATCATGCGCTTCTTGCCCCGGGATACCTTACCGGGTCCACCATGTACCCGAAACGGTTCATCCGTCTCCTCGAAACGGGTCTCGAAATCCATCAGCAAACTCATGGTGGACGACTCATACATCATGGGAAACAACCGCACATTTTATTTAAAAAAAGAAAGAAGAAGTTTGTATATGTTTTGCGGTTTTCCCTAAATCCAGAAAATCTCATGGAATCCGAATCCAAAACCTCAATAGCACGAAAAAAGTGAATATATGCATGAGAATCCATAAATGCGGCGTAACAATGAATATCAGTATGCATGAAGTAGCAGGTAAAAACTACAATGTCTAAACTAACATATAAGGCACGTACACTAATATCATGTCTAAACTATTATCTAACAGGCTATGTCAAACAATAATATTTCTAAAGTGTACGTGACATGGCAATTACCGATGAAGATGTGTGTGAGACGGCAAGTAAGTGTACGTGGAACATACGCATCATCGGTAATGGTGCTGGTGTCCTAACCACTAGATAGCAACAGTAGAATATGAAGCATAATATAAGCATGTGATGCGGAGCGAACAACAATAATGAGCGGGAGCTGAATACTAGACGCAACTATAACTAATCTGCATTAACCTAATATAAGTCCTACAAATGGTGCCTTTTGAAATAACACGAATCATGGGGTTTTGAAAATAGGGGCTACGGTGTTTTTATGAAAAGATACGTCTTTTGAAATATCCGTAGGATCCCTTGGGCTGTCTTTTAAAATACCCACGATTCGTTAGTTTTTGAAATAGGTAAGAATCGAATCTAATCTAACAAGTAAACTAAACTAAAGGGCTAAGCTAACAAGCTGGACTACAGGTAAGGAAACCGCCTAACATCTGAGTCGATACATATACATACCTGTATATATATTAGTTGGTGATCCCGCCTCCATAATATCATATCCGATACCATATCTATAATCAGACATCCCAAGTCAAGAGTGCGGATCAATCATCAAAATATAGCTCGTACGTAAATCCGTCGTACGACATCCCCAAATCTGGGTATGGGTTAATATCATATTCATCACACTATTCATCTGATATCCTCTTTATCCAAGATCATAGTCTAGGGTACTGACCTATGTCTAGTACAATACTAAAATCATCAATATAGTCATGATCTGACTACTGATCGACAGTCTCGTACAAACCGATATCACCACCACAAAACAAATCTCATCGACTCAGCTCAATCCCAAGTATCGTCCTCAAATCCGTATGTGAACACATAGTCCCACACCCATGTGAACACATAACTATAGAGAATCCCATGAGCACATATAAATAGGAATGTATGCAAGTATGTATGTGTGTATGTGTAGTGCAACACTACTCTAGGGTTCGCAACACTAAAATAATCCAACACACCAATATACATCCTAAACATCGTTATTAATCCGAAATAACATATAATAATTGTTGGTGTGTATACGCATCCGTATACACCACCACGGACTGCGGGGGTGCTATACGCCATTCACCCGACTTCTCCCCGTAGATATAAATCTTTAAGTCCATGCTACCTCTCCCGGTACTTTCGGGCATGCGGAATTTGGTGAAAAACAATTTTCTTAGAGGTGGTAACATGGACTCAAAACCGGATCTTTGTTAAACATCTAACTAACAACCTAACTACGAGTTGCTAACTACTCGGTTAGGGGGTTATACCTTTCTTTTTCTCGAACTCCTTCGTCTTCAAGCTTCGATGGTCGTCCGAATCGGTTTCTCCCCGTCCTCTCCTTGCGCCGAAGATAGATCCACCTGAAAGTTTCAACCTTTGGCTCCTTCTTCAAACTTTGAAGAAACTAGTTCACTCGGTTTGCTAAACCTTGTGAACTAGAGTGAGTAGAGAAGAGTTTGTATGGGATTTTATCTATGGTTCTTGGTTCTCAACTCATGAGACAAGTGAACCATAGAATCAAGAGAGGGAGAGCAAGAGGAGGAAGATGAGAGCTCAAGAACAAGAGAGAGAATGAGCATGAAAGAATGAGAGAAGACTTTTCTCATTTTGGCTCTCATAATCCAAAAACATCATCACAAAAATAATAATCAAGTATTGTGTAAAATGGTTCAAGTCAAAATGGCTAAATCATTTCATGCACTTATTTCTCACAAAAGAAACAAGCAAGTAAAAAGTCTTTGCCATGAAATGATAGCCATTGTCATCATGATGGTCAACTAGTCCAACCTAGTCAACCGGTCAACAAAGTCAACAAGTCAACAAAGTCAACCCCTCAACAACCATATCACCATAATACTTAATTAATATAATTGTTAATCACATATCATATTCTCATTAGGGTTGAGCAAAAAGTCAATAGTCAACTGTCAACGGTCAACAACCCTAATGAGAATCCTCTGCCTCTGTCTCTCCGTCAACTGTGCATACACACCCGCATCCGCGTTCCGAGGAACACGAATGAATACTGGATAAATCCAATCCCAAAAGGTACACTAGGATCTGGCTTAAACCAAAGCCCGCTAGTGTAAACAGTCCGGACACTGTACGTGCACAAGTGCACGGATGTGACCGAACCCTGTCGCAAAACCATGCGACCTGTCGCAAAACCATGCGACCTCTACTCTTTTTCCTAAAGGCGAATAGCTTTCTGTGTGGGACTCTAAAAACTCGACACTACGCTGGCAGTGGGTTTAACCACAGACCGCAAGCGGCCCTAGCTGTGAGTAACGGTCCCCAGGTAGATGCCGACAAGAAGACTGACGAGGCGAAACCCATCTGAACTCCTACTGAGCCTGAATGTGACATTCTCCGTACAGTCCGGTCTATTCGTCTGATACATCGCATGGCAGGCCTAGGGGCGGTAAACGTCAGTCCCCCAATAGCGGTACAAGTCGTGTCGGAGTGAAGCCCAAAACACCCTGAGATAACACTGGAAGCCTACCAGTATATCTCGTTTTCCCTGGCCAGGGACTACTCGTGTAATGGCTCTCCTAGACACAGCGCGATGTCAACCCCCAATACCGGGAGAGACGAATCCTGTCTAACCGTCACTGCCTCCAAGTGCTTCGGGACTGCACCCAACTACCACCTGTTTACACGACTCCTTTGAGCCGTGGTAGGGTAGTAATCAAAGTACAGTGGGAACACACTCAAGGCGAAGTGACAGTGTCAAGTCAGCGGACTAAGCTGTACTCATGCCACCTGGGAACTGATAACTGACGATATGCATAATACCAACTAGTCATTTCCCGACGAGTCCTGTCCAGTGTACTCGTAACCCAACGAGCACCCGCATACTCTCTCAAGTACGATGTACCGACGGCTGTGGGACAGACCGTCTCCCACACTGGGATGAGAAGCGCATGCGCTAGTCTACTCCGGAGTATCGATGCCCTGTCTCGATAGTCCTGCGACTAGGGACCTGCATAAGGATGTGCTTATAGATTACCCAGCCCCACTAGTGTGACTGCCATCACAACGCTGGCAATCAAGCAAAGATCCTAAGGGCTCCACTAATGTGTATAGGCGATATACTAAAATAAACACATGTACACTTTGAAGTAGAAACAAACCAAGTAGCATACTACTATTTTGAGCAAGATTGTATATACAAGGTGAATATCCCAAGCTTCCATTAAGTAATATACAAACTAGTATGATACAGTAATGGCCTCTAGGGCATATATACTAACAATCTCCCACTTGCACTAAGGCCATGTACTGGCGTATCGAAGACCTATCATCTCGATCAGCCGCTCGAACTGAGTCTGGGGCAAGGCCTTGGTGAATGGATCTGCAGTGTTATCTTCTGAAGCGACTCTCCGAACCTCGATCTCCTGGCGATCCACGATCTCCCTGATCAGGTGATACCTCCTCAAGATGTGTCTGGATCTCTGATGGGACTTGGGTTCCTTCGCTAAAGCTATAGCCCCGTTGTTGTCGCAATACAGAGGTATTGGATCAACAATGGACGGAACCACCTGAAGCTCTTTCAAGAACTTCCTCATCCAGACAGCTTCTTTTGCGGCATCAGATGCAGCAATGTATTCCGCTTCCATCGTCGAGTCTGCAACGGTTTCCTGTTTGGAACTCTTCCAACACATCGCCCCTCCATTGAGGGTAAAGACAAAACCCGACATGGACTTGGAATCATCCTTGTCACTCTGGAAGCTGGAGTCAGCAAAGGCCTCGATCTGGAGGTCTTTTCCGCCATACACCAAGAACATCTCCTTAGTCCTTCTCAGGTACTTGAGAATGTTCTTTACTGCTATCCAGTGTTTCTCCCCAGGGTTTGACTGATACCGGCTTACCACACTCAGTGCAAAAGCTACATCCGGTATGGTACACAACATCGCATACATTATAGAGCCTACCGCAGAAGCGTAGGGTATAATAGACATGCGATCCCTCTCCAAATCAGTCTTGGGAGACATCTCTTTAGAGTGGGTGATCCCGTGACAAGCCGGTAGGTTACCGCGCTTGGAATCTTCCATACTGAATCTCTTCAGTATGGTGTCGATGTACCTGGACTGTGAAAGTCCTAATATCCTCTTGGATCTATCACGATGGATCCGGATCCCCAGGATGTATGAGGCATCACCCAGGTCTTTCATGGAGAACCTGTGTGACAAGAACCCCTTGACAGATTGTAGCATAGGAATGTCATTTCCTATTAAGAGAATGTCATCCACGTATAAAACGAGGAATACTACAGTTCTCGCTACAAATCTACTATAGATGCATGGTTCATCTGGATTTTTGATAAAGCCAAATTCCTTGACCGTCTCATCAAAACAGATGTTCCAACTCCGCGATGCCTGCTTTAGTCCATAGATGGACTTAAGCAACTTGCACACCTTTCCGCTGCTCCCACTCTGAATGAAACCCTCTGGTTGGTCCATATAGACACACTCCTCTAAATTTCCATTTAGAAAAGCGGTCTTTACGTCCATTTGCCAGATCTCATAATCGTGGAAGGCAGCAATGGCAAGAAGGATCGGAATGGATTTCAGCATAGCCACTGGAGAAAAGGTTTCGTCATAGTCCAAACCAGGTCTTTGACGAAAACCCTTCGCAACAAGTCTAGCTTTATAGGTCTCAACCTGTCAATCTACACCAATCTTCCTTTTGAAGATCCACTTGCATCCTACGGGTTTTACCCCGTCTGGAGCAATGTCCAACGTCCATACCTTGTTGGTGTACATGGACTCCATTTCGGTCCGCATTGCATCCAGCCATTTTACTGAGTCAACGCTCTGAACGGCCTGCTGGAAGCTAGTAGGCTCATCATAATCTATGATGCAATCCTCTCTATCCCCGTCTATGAGAAAACCGTAGTATCTCTCGGGCGGATGAGACTGCCTACTACTCCTGCGGAGCGGCGTAGGAATGTCCTGTTCTTTTGAACCCTCTGGTTCCACTAAGCTTTCAGTAATAGCTCGTGGTTCTGGAATTTCTTCCAGTTCTACTGCGCTCCCACTAATTTCCTTTTCTAAGAACTGGTGTTCTAGAAAGTGGGCATGACGAGAAACAATAACTTTTTGTTCCTCTTCGCAGTAGAAGAAATATCCCTTGGAGTTCTTTGGATATCCCACAAACTTACACTGTACTGAGCGTGCCTCGAGCTTGTCCGCATGCTGCTTTTTGACAAAAGCTGGACTTCCCCGTGTCTTAATGTGATTAAGATGGGGCCTCTTCCCACACCACATCTCATATGGTGTGGTAGGCACAGTCTTAGTAGGAACTCGGTTCAAAAGGTACGCAGCTGATTCTAGTGCATACCCCTAGAATGATCGCGGTAACTCAGCGTTACTCATCATGGACCGTACCATATCCAATAGGGTGCGGTTCCGTCTCTCCGATACACCGTTATGTTGCGGAGTGTATGGAGGAGTAAGCGGAGAGAGAATTCCATTCTCTTTTAAATAGTCCAGGAACTCGGCACTCAAGTATTCACCACCTCGATCCGATCTTAGAATCTTGATACTTTTGCCGGTCTGTTTTTCTACTTCATTCTTATATTCTTGGAATTTTCCAAAGGCTTCAGACTTATGTTTCATTAAGAAGACATAACCGTACCTTGAAAAGTTATCCGTAAAAGTAATGAAGTAAGAAAAACCGCTTCGCGCATGTGTAGACATTGGACCGCACACGTCGCTGTGTACGAGTCCCAAGAGTTCGCTCGCTCTAACTCCGTGTCCAGTGAACGGAGTCTTTGTCATCTTTCCTTTGAGACAGGATTGACAAGTGGCATACGATTGATATTCGAACGCATTCAAATATCCTTCTGTATGTAACTTCGTCAACCTTCTCTCATTGATGTGACCCAGTCTACAATGCCACAAGAAAGTCTGATTTACTTCCGGAGACTTTCTTTTGTGTGTATTCTAGACAATGAAAATCTGTGGTTGGTTTAATACGTATATACCATTGCTCAATGTACCTGACCCAATCAGAACTTGATTAAGGTGAATGTTTACAATATTGCTTACAAACGCAAATTCATAACCTTCTTTAGAATCCAAAGATACAAAAATGATATTACAAGCTGCGTTGGGTACAAAAAAGCAATTACGCAAAACCAAAACATGTCCATCTGACATTCCCAGGTGATAGTCCCCCACGGCTTTAGCATCCATGCTAGCTCCGTTCGCAACTCTGAGGGTCATGTCACCTGCTTTCAAAACCCTACGGTTTCTCAACGCCTGCAAAGAATTACAGATATGAGATCCTGATCCGGTATCCAATACCCAGGAAGTAGAGTTTTTTGAAAGACAGTTTTCAATAACATACACACCTGAAGCTGAAGCTGCAACCTGCTTCAATTCCTGTGTTCTGGCCTACCAGGCCCTGCAATCATTCTTCCAGTGTCCTTTCTTATGACAATAGAAGCATTCTTCCTTATCCACAAGCTTCCCTGCTTTCTTTGTTTCTTTAGCTTTTCCCTTCGTATCCACTTTACTAACACCGCCCCTTGGTTTGGCGGGGGCATTCTTCTTCTTTCCCTTGGCTTTCGCCTTGGACCTATAAGAAGATGATCCTCCTACAAACAAAGTGGATGTTTCCCTACCTTTCTGTAGGGTGCGCTCTGCGCTCCTCAGCACGTTGAGGAGCTCTGAAAGTTCAACTTCCTTTTCTTGTAAGTTGAAGTTCAGTATAAACTGGGCGTAAGTGGAAGGAAGGGACTGGAGAACTAAGTCCGTATAGAGCTCACTCTCCAATGTGGTCCCTAGGTCCGCGAACTCCTCAATGTAGCCGATCATCTTAAGCACGTGTTCTGCTACTGATGATCCGATGGCCATTCTTGCCGAAAATAACTTTTTCGACGCTTCGTATCTTGCGATACGAAATTGCTCTCCATACAGTTCTTTTGTATGAAGAAATATGGATTCCAAGTACATATTCTCGTGCCTCCTCTGATGTTCATTATCCATATAGGCAAGTACGAGGTACTTGGCCTTCGCGCTATCAATCTCCCAAGTCTTACGGATTTCCTTATCCGCGACGCTGGAAGTGGGACCAGGGACAGGGGGAGCTTTGGTGGTAAGAAGATACCCCAGCTTGTCGTAAGTGATTGCCATCATGACATTCCTGAGCCAATCTTTGTAGTTTGGCCCTGTCAGTATGTTTTTATCTAGAAGTAACTTAAGTCCAGTCATGTCGATTGGTCGCTGCAATTAGGAGAGAGAAGAAGCACTCAGCTTGATGCTCTTGCAAGTTTAGAATGGTTTTTAGTCTGTCTAAACAGGATGGCTCCTACCGTTTCTCGAATCCCTCCTCAAACCAAAAAGGAAGAATTAGTCGGGATCAATCCCACCGCACAATACTTGCTTAACCGTTCAGCCAGGCCAGTGTCGGTACTTCGAGGGAGGTTTTCCAACGCTTTCGCGAAGTTCCTTAATTAAATAAGCTCTTTTCCCTGGGGGCGTAGCCCCGCTAACACCTTTCTAGACACCTACTAGGTTTATAGCATTGATCGTTTAGTGAGAAATTTCCCGAGGAGGAGTAGCATATACTCACAGTAGGATCGGGATCCAAATATCATCGCGTGACGAAACTGAAGGAATCCTACCAGAATCATCACACTCCAAGTGGTATGCAAATCTAGCAAGTTTCAGTACTTATGAAACTCCCGATGTGGATTTTTGCCCCATGCTCTTATGACCTTGACTTTGGCCAAAATATCATAAGTCACATGTCAAGTTCTACCCGTCATTCTCCAGGTTAATTTGGATCCATCCGTACCTACCCTTGACTTTGGCCAAAATGGCAGTACGACTGTCCCAAACCAACGCATCTATCTATGCTACACATGAATACCCAATAGCTACCGATCACTATGCCTTGACTTTGGCCAACATACACAGCTTGAATACTATTGACTATTCATGTGAAACGACGGAGGGCTACGAATGGTTTTGGCAAAACCGTGAACGTAGTGAACTTGATATAATCGATGGAACGAGATAGCTTTTAAAAAAGGAGTGGCTCAAGCTCCGCATTTAAAAGTTAGTTTTGAAAAGAACCGAGTGGTTTTCCGAAAGTGTTCCAACGATTTTAACTTGGTTTATTTTCTTGCATTAGTTCTTTTAATGCGTGATATTCTTGCATTAGTTCTTTTAATGCGTCCCATCATTTAATCCTACCATTGCAGAAAACAACCAAAATATGACGTACGCTTATGCCATTCGCATTCGCCACGGGGCCCCGTCATTACCCGTTAGGTTACTTAACTAACGACAGAGCGGGGGCTGAGCTAGCGCGGCTGTAAAACATAAGCAACGCCTAAATAATATCATATATAGATATATAGCAATGATAGCCATTTCAGATCACAGATGAACACATTGGATATACTAGGAAGCTGCAATTCGTACGAGCCTGTAACGAAAAGCAGAATACATGGTCGCGGTGAATAGCCAATACCCCACCCAAGACCCATACGGGTGCGGCAAACTACCCGCCAAGTACCCGAAGCGAAGCAACCTCCCTCATCCCCGTGAGTAGGCCACTCGGCACTTCGGCATACCCGGTAGTTTGTGCACCCCCTCCATGGGTCTATCCTAGGAGCAAAAACAGTAAAAAGAAATTATACAATGACGGCTACAACCCCGACCCGGTTGTGCGGCCATACAAATAATTATTACATCAATTTACAAATTTACATGAATTGAAAGAAAAGAAAACTCTCGTCTCACAACCCCCGGCTATCCACCCGCGACAATCCAACATATTCATATACACATTCCAATAACATTACAGATCACAGATTTGTATAACCCCCACTAATCGACATATAGCGATTAGCAGACGTTCAATACAAATATCACATCACAGAAAAACCCGTCAGCTTAAGTCTTTTAGAAGTTCGATCAAAAATACGGATTTTCAGGACCCCAAAAATAAAATTTTCGTTCTGGAAAATCTGGGCAGAAAATATATATTCCAAAAATCCCAAAATACCCCTATGAGCAAACTGCAAAGGAGAAACCCCATGACCGAGTCAACTCGGCCGCGGTTCCCCGGCGGGAGCAAGCTCCCGCCGCGGAACCGCGGCGCTTTGATCGAGTTAGGGGTCAAATTTTTGCAGTTTCTTCAGAAAACCCTGAGTCGATTTTTGGTGTATCTCAAAAAAATTTTCTAGCACTTTTAAAATCGACAGAAAGTTTAAAAAACGGGGTTCGTTTTGCGACTTTTTCTTTGATCGATCTTCTAGCTACTTTGCTAACATGTTAGATAGAGTTTAACTAGGCTCTGATACCACTGTAAGTCCATGCTGGTACTTTCGGGCATGCGGAATTTGGTGAAAAACAATTTTCTTAGAGGTGGTAACATGGACTCAAAACCGGATCTTTGTTAAACATCTAACTAACAACCTAACTACGAGTTGCTAACTACTCGGTTAGGGGGTTATACCTTTCTTTTTCTCGAACTCCTTCGTCTTCAAGCTTCGATGGTCGTCCGAATCGGCTTCTCCCCGTCGTCTCCTTGCGCCGAAGTTAGATCCACCTGAAAGCTTCAACCTTTGGCTCCTTTTTCAAACTTTGAAGAAACTAGTTTACTCGGTTTGCTAAACCTTGTGAACTAGAGTGAGTAGAGAAGAGTTTGTATGGGATTTTATCTATGGTTCTTGGTTCTCAATGTAGGGTTCCTAGGCACACTAAGGAGGTCTCACAAGGCATCAACCATGCCAATTTCAAAAATTACAAGTGCCGAGAAACCCTAATACGGATCGTTAACTAGATTTTAGGCGAAACAATAAACTAGTTAACAACTTAACTACGAGTAAACGGAAATACAACCTTTGTAGATCCGGTCCTCCACCTCCATAGCTCCGCAATGAAGTCTCCTCGCTGTCCAAATGGAAACCCGGGCTCTAGCGTCGGCTTCATCGGAGAAATGGATGGGCTAGGTCGTCGACTTCGCGCCGAAGATGATCTACGTCGAGGCATCACAAGATCAAGCTCCCACTTCACCAAGTCATGAAACTTGTGAAGAGAACACCCTATACTACTTGGCAAGAGGTAGAGGATGAAGAAATAGGAAGTGGGTTCACTTTAGAATTGGATTTCTCACTTGATTTCTTCACTTGCCATTGATGAGGCAAGCTTTCTTCATGTGAAGAAGAAGAAGAAGAAGATAAAGATAATCCATATGATAAGTGAAAAGAAAATAATACTTATCATATAATTAACCATGGTCAAGTGTAGAGAATTAACTAAGGTTATGTGAATGGTTAGGGTTAAAAGAAGAAGACAAAATGGTCACTTGGTCAAAGCTTCATGAAGCTTCAACAAGCTTCATGAAAGAAAAACAAAGCAAGAAACCATTTTGCTTTTCTTTAATACATTTCTTAAAAAGAATAGATAAATAAATAAATGAATAAGTAAAAACAAAACCCTAACCATTACACAACCATGGTTTAATCTTTACACTTAGCCAATTTTGCATGCATCATCAAACATGATACAAACTAGTGCACAAAATTATATCGAATATACAATATGCACATCCGAGCGAGAAAATCCATTTAAAGTGAACCAATACTAGTTAATGCAAAGTAATATATCAAATATATAATTATGCATTAAATCATTAAATCAACACTTGATTCAATGATCCGGTCATGTCGCACACAACCGACTAGTATACAACGTATCGATTTATCGAATCAATCCTTGATTCGATAACTAGGTTATATCGTATATAACCATTTGACACATTCATCGCGAGAATGAAATACGGTATCACATACACGCATTATTCTCGGTCCCGCACATATCTCATATGCGCTCCTATTTCGTTTCGCTTGAGCCAGGAAACCTCTGTGTAGGACTCTAAAGACTCGTCAATACGCCGGCAGCAGGTGATGATCATATCAAACATCCACAAGCCGCAAGCGGTCTGCTAAACGTAACGGCCACCCGGGTATTGAGCGATCAGAAGATCGACGAGCAACCCCGCTCACACTCATGTGATTCCAACCAGTAACACTTACCGTACAGTCTGGTCTCGTCGTCTGATATGTCGCATATCTCGCCTAGGGGTGGTAAACGTCAGACCCCAATAGCTCGATAAGTCGTGTCGATATGAGGTCTATAACATTCGAGAAACTACAGGTAACACTTACCAGTAAATCTCAGCAACCCTGGCCAGGGATTTCCGGTTATAGCCAATCGAACACAGCGCAACATCAACTCCCTATACCGGGAGAGACGAATCCCCCCTATCGCTCATTGTCTCCATGTGATTCGGGAATGTACCCAAAAACCACCGTTTTGCATGCCCTCTTGGACGTGGTAAGTTGGAAATCAAAGCACAGTGGGAACCACACAAGACTCTATGACGATCTCGGGTCAACAGACTACTCTATACCAGTGTCACCAGAGAACTGCCATCTAACGTAAGGTATAATACCATCTGGGAGTTCTCGGTGAGTCCGTCCAGTGTACCCAGTCTCCACTGAGCACCCGTATATAATCTCCGATGTCAAACAGCAATGGATATGGGATCATCCATCGCCCATCTGTATGGGTCGAGAAGGTATACGCTAGTCTATTCTGGTATATCGATGCCCCGTCTCGATATACCCACGACTAGGGACCTTGAAGGATGTACTTATGGACTACCCTGTCCCCACTAGTATGATCCGCATCATAGTCCAGGTAGTCAAGTACACATCCTAGGGGCTTTACCAACATGTAACCGAGAGACACCCAGTATACACGTTAAGGTAAAGTTCAACCAGATAGCATACTATCATGTCGAGCAAGAAAGTCCTCCCTATATATGTCCCAGCATCCACTACAATATACATCCAATGTACAGTAATGGCCTCTAGGGCATACATATAACTAACAATCTCCCACTTGCACTAGGGCCATCTGATAGCAGTGGTTGTAGTATCTCATACTCAACCATCCCATAAAAATCTCTCTCTTGGAACAGGCCTTTGTGAGTGGATCCGCTGTGTTTTCCTCTGAGTCTACTCTCCTAACCTCGATCTCCTTGGAGATCAACCATCTCCATGATCAGGTGACACTGCCTTAGAATATGTCTGGATCACTGATGGGACCGGCGTTCCTTAGCATATGCCACAACTCCATTGTCTCACAATGGTTGGAACCTAGTTCATCTCATGAACCACTATACACCCAAATAGCATCTTTGGTAGCATCTTAAGTAGCGATGTATCCTGCCTTTATCGTCTAGTATGTCACGTTATCTAGCTTGGAACTCTTCCAACATACCGTCCCTTTACTGAGGGTAAAGACAATGCCTGTGACTAACATTCAGTCGTCTTTATCACCCTGGAACCCTTCCAGTGATTCTCCCCAGGATCAATTGATACTATCTCACTACAGCTAGTGAGTATTCTAACATCCATTTAGATCTATCTCATAGGTCCAAAACCCAGGATTTAGTAGGTATCACTTTGATCCTATGTGGAGAATCATTGTGATAGGCGGAGATTGATCGAGCGCAGCATAGGAAACTCTTTCCCTATCAAGAGTATGTCATCCACGTACTCTACGAGGATCATCACCATACTCCCTACTACCTTTTTGTTTATACAAGGTTCATCTACCATTTTGATGATGTCAATGTAAGCCCGCGGGGGCGCCCCGGCCGTCGATCCGACGCCGGAAAACGCGGAAAACAAAAACTTTGCGAACTTTGCAACCGGCACCACCGCGGACTTTTTACCCGGATCGGGCCATTAACCTAGCTAGCTAGCAAAAAGAAAAGAGTAGAGATGCTATACCAAACGATCCGTGTCCTTCGGTCTTCGTCTCCGCTCCGATCTCCTGCGGAATCTCCGTCACTTCCTCGCTCGTCGGAAAGGGGCACCACGTAGCCGGAATCTTTTACGGGCTCCCGCCTCTTGACCGAGGCAACTCGGGCGCGAAGTTGGCTAGCCGACGCGTCCAAGGCTTGCTATAGAATAGTGTAGTGAGTTGTCTCTTTAGGGTTTATGGAAGTTGCCTTGATGGAGGGATTTGAGGAGGAGAATGAATGAGAGAAGCTTGGGATTATTGCAAACATCAAAACATCAAAATGAGATGAAGAATAATTCTAACACCAATCAACCTCTCTCTCTTTTTAGCCAAAGTGGCCGGCCCCTCTTTAGATGAAAATAGATTGGAGAGAGAAAAACAATATGTGTAGATAATATAAACCTCACAAATCAATCCTTTTTCACTCATCTCACAAATCAATCCCTTTTTCTAAACCATCAAATGAAAAGCAAAGAAAGGGACAAGAAAGGCATCTCATGATTATGAAGCCACACTTATGCAAAGAAACCCCTCACAAAATGTTAATTGCAAACTTGCAATTAACACCCTCCAACGAAAAGTCCGACCGGGAAGGAATGAAGGAAAACCGGTCGGAACGGAATGCAAACTGGCAACTTCATAAAACCGATCCCGTAATAAATTACAGGAAAACCCTGCTACTGCAAATACATGCCCGCATTTGTATTCCCACTGAACACAAATGCAAAGAGACAAAACTACACTATCTAATACTAGTATCCGGCTTAAGCCAAAGCCGGCTAGTAAAAACTGTCCGATCACGATCCGTGCAATACCGCACGTATCTGATCGAACCCTGCCATATCTCCATACGGCCTCTACAGCGTTTCGCCCGAAACTTGAGTAACTGAGTGTGGTGGACTCTAAAGACTCGTCAATACCTTGGCTGTGGATTTAACCACTAGCACGTCAGAGGTATAAGCCAATACGTGACGGGCCACCAGGTATTGACCAAATGGGACGTCGATGAGGAAGCTCACCCCGACACCCAACTGAGCCTGTCAGTGACAATATCCGTACAGTCCGGTCCGTTCGTCTATGAGCATCGCATGGCGGGCCTAGGGGGTTGGTAAAAGTCAGACCCCCAAAAGCGGTACAAGTCGTGTCGGAGTGTAGCCCAGAACACCCTGAGATACTACTGGAATACCTACCAGCAAATCTCCTGCCTTGGCCAAGGACTTTTCATGTTCCGGCTCTCCTAGACACAGCACGACCTCACCCCCAATACCGGGAGAGACGAACCCCTGCAGATCCGCTCACTGCCTCCATGTGGCTCGGGACTGTACCCAACTAAAACCTGTTTGCACGACTCCTTTGAGCCGTGGTAGGGTAGTAATCAAAGTACAGTGGGAACTCACACGAGACAAATGACGATCCCAGGTCGATGAACTAACCTGTACACATGTCACCTGGGAACTGCTATCTGACGTCTGGTATATCCCAACTAGCAGGTTCCCGGCGAGTCCTGTCCGGTGTACTCATAACCCAATGAGCACCTGTATACATCTTAGGTGAACCAACTGACACCAGTGGCTTGTGAGACCGGCCACCGCCCCTCGTCGGGGTCTCGACTGTATACACTAGTCTACTGTGGAGAATCGATGCCCTGTCTCGAAACTCCCTCGACTAGGGACCATTTAAGGATGTGCTTATAGACCCCAGCTCCCACTTATATGATCGCCCTCATACTGCTGGAAGTCAAGCAAGAATCCTAGGGGCTTTATCAACGTGTAATAGCGACTCGAAAGGTCACCTAAAGCAGTACACGATGATAAAGATAAACCAGATAGCATACTATCATCTCGAGTAAGACTGTCCTACCGGGATAGGTCCTCCCCTCAATCATTGCAATCACGTGCCTGTGACCCAATAATTGACTCTGAGGGCACTATCTCCAACAATCTCCCACTTGCACTCAAGGCTAATTATTGCGATGTCGCATACTCACAGCCCGTGTGATACCGAACACCCAACTCCTCTACTAGTCAGTCTCACAAAGCTCGTTTGCGAAACTATTGCGTTCGAGGAATAGCCTCAGTGAGTGGATCCGCTTTGATGTTCCTTTCTATGTCTCTCTATATCTCATGTTCGCAGAGAAAACTATCTCCCGAAATGAGCAATACCTGTCTTAGAATGTCTGGATGTCTGATGGGACCTAGCTCATAAGTGAACTCCAAATCCAAACTTCTTAGACTGTATCGACAACTGAACTTAATCAGTATCCTGCGCCATACCTTCCCTCTGTATCCACCTGGACCACCTGTCCAAAATACTGCCCCTCGTCAGAGGGAAAACTATAACTCTGACAGCCACTCTGCCATCCAGGTCACCTTGAAAGCCTGGAATGATAACCGTCTCCTAAAGGAGGCTGCCGTTATCATATCCCTAGAACATCCACTTATGTTCTAAAACTGCTTCCGACTGTTTCTCCAGGATTGGATCAATATCAACTTATTGCACCTACTGCAAGAACAACATCTGGTGTGGTACTTGACATCTCATGATTGACTCAATTGCCTAAGCAAGTGATCTGTCAATCATGCGTATCCCTCTCCCCTTTAGTCTGTAAGACACCTTTAGAGAGGGTGACTCCATTACCTGCAGGTACACTACCGTGCCAGGAGTCGTCCATTCTAAATACTCATAGAATGCTGTCAAAGTACCCAGATTGGGAAACCACCCAAATCTAGATCTAAATCTATAGATCTAGTAACCAGAATGTCTGATATAATATCCAAATCCTATGTGGAGAAACTATTGTGTGACGACCAAAGTATAACCGATCGTAGTATAGGAATATCACTTCCTACTCTGTGTATGTCATCAAACACGAGGACATCACACCCTACTACCTTTTTAACAGATCCATCCCTTATTCTGATGAAGTCAAACCTCTGACTGTCACATCAGAAATAGATGATCTATCTCCGCTATATCCGCTCTAGTCTATAAATAGACATAAGCTTGATGTCCACCAATGCTTCCGCTGCTCCCACTGACTACGACAACCCTCTGGCAGAGTCATATAGGCGTACACTTCTAAAGCTAGTTTAGAATGACGCTATACTCATCCTCCCGCCAGGTCTCGCAGCCTGGAACAACAGCAATGGCAAGTGTGGGTAAACAAGAACCTCCCTGCCACCGTCCTTGAGCATACCGGAGTACCTCTCGGGTGCCTGAGGTTACCCACCATATCTGCGAAGTGGCCAATGGAATGTCAAACCAGATTGAATCTTTAGGTTCTTATCAAATCTTCAGTAATCGTTTGTGGTTCTGGAATCACTTCCAGTTCTACCATACTCACACTACTGTTTTTCTGAAAAAATCATTTTTGATAAAACTGTGGCGAGTCAAGAACAATATCTCTATTGATCTTCCAGATGGTAGAAAGTCAACCCTCGTCATAGCCCGGGTCAACCCACAAACAGCCATTACTGAAACGTGCCTTGAGTTGTCCAGAGTCTGGTTTTAAGCATAAGCCGGACAACTCCCCGTATCTTAACAATATCAAGATATGAACTGTTCTATATCCAAGAAACAGAGGCACTGATTGAATTGAACCAGATTCAAATCATGCAGCTGTCTCCAGTGCATGTCAACTAAATGGAAAGAGGCCGATCAGCGTTACTCAACTTAGGAGTACTTCCAATTATGAGTAACCTGAAAGAGAAGCTAGTTCTCTTAATCATTACTATCAACTGAATACCATTCACAAATATCTACTCTTCGATCACCTTGAAGAATCCCGATACTTGCAATGCTTGGTTCTCTACTTTACTCTTATACCTATAACTCCTCAAAACTTAGACCCTGTGTTTCTACGAAACACATGTCTAAGAACTAGAGAAGTCATAAGTAAACAGAATATAGTACGAGGACCAACCCCTCCGTCCTAATGGACACTGGACAATATACAATACTCTGTATAAGTCCCCTGAGTCTAGTGACTCATTCACTGTGTGTCGTAGGTTGAAAACTGTACTTTTGGTTAAGAAGAATTACACCGCTGTTCAATGCTCCTTACCTAACCATCCACTGGTATAGGTAAATGTCATAGACATAATTTCAAAAAGATATGTCTCACTCTATAAAAATAGACGTACAGATATATCAATTTGAAATTGGTGCACAACAACGGATATTCAAAACCAAATATTTGCCGACCGGCAAACAACCCAGGTGGCTTCCTCAAATATCACCGATTCCAACGAATCCCGATATAATGAGAATGGTCATCTAATTCCCAATAACTTACTCTCCCTCATCATCTGTAAAACCATACAGATGTGAGACTCATACCTGGTAAATCATACCCTGGAGTAAGTATCTAATCGGGAAATCAGTTTTCTTTTAACAGTACACAGTGAAACTGAAACATTGAGATGTTTCGATGGGGTATCCTGGTATTCTTAGTAATGCCTCTTCCATTATCTAGATTCACAACTATAACCGTATAATTCTTTGCCACCTCTCCAAATCCCTTTATATGTCTTTAGTCATTACCTTCTGTACACCCCTTTAGGCCAAATGGTTTTCTTCCTTCCCTACCGTTCGGCACCAGCCTATGGTTTGGAAGAAGACTATCCAAAAAGCATAATGGGTGTACTGTCCTAATCCGAGGAGCACTCGCAATGCGAGAGAAGGTGAGGATAAAAGACAACCGAATGTACTTAATTCATAGGTGATTTAGGATTGACAAAGAAGTACATGGTTTGGTCGTGAATAGCAGTCGCAATTTACTTTGCCCTCTTACTAATCCCTTGCTTTGTCTGAACTTAATACCTTCTGTACACCGTTTAGGCTAATTGGCTTTCTTCATTTCCCACCGTTCGGCACCAGCCTAAGGTTTGGAAGAAGACTATCCAATTTGCTTAATAGGTGTACTATCTCCTAAACTAAGGAGTACTCGCAATCTGAGAGAGAAGGTAAAAGGAAAAGACAACTGAATAGTCCTATTCGTTTTCTCCAGAACCAGAAACCATCCTCGAATTCCTTCGAGTTCGTATATAACCATACGATGGTTTTGTCCAATGGAAGTGGACGTTCGTAGTAATACGGGGTGTCCCGGAGAAAAGAGTAAAAGTAGGAGTGGCAAAGAGGTCTGCAACTCTGACAATCCAAAAGCCAGTGTTAAGAAGGTTCGGTCAACTTGGTCACTGAGTCATAGTCTAGGGTCGGGTCAATGGTCGCTACCAAAGAGAGAGAGAAAAGAAACACTCAGCGTGCACTCTAACCTAGATCAGAATGGTTACCAATTTATCTAATCTGGAAACCTCCCACTGTAACGTCAAATTCTTCCCCAAACCTGAAAGAAGAATTAGCCGGGATCACCCGAGGAGTAAACCAACTCATCAGTGGGAATCGGGATCCAACTCTCATCGCATGATAACGTGACGGAATCCGCTCACGCTATCACACTCCAGGAGGTATGCGCATATCTGGCAAGTTTCAGTACTTTTGAAACTCCCGATGTAGATTTTTGCCCCATGCTCTTATGACCTTGGCGTGAGGTCAAAATATCATAAGTCACATGTCAAGTTCTACCCGTCATTATCCTGGTTAATTTGAACCCACCCGTACATACCCTTGACGTAGGCCAAAATAGTAGTACGACTGTTCCAAACCAACGCATCTATCTATGCAACAGATAAATACCCGGCAGCTACCAAACACTATGCCTTGGCGTGAGGTCAAAATACATAGCTTGAATACTACCAAATATTTAACTGAAATGACGGAGGGCTACGAATGGTTTCTGGCGAAAACCTTTAACGTAATGAACTTGATATCGTTGAAGGAACGGATAGCTTTTTAAAAATATAGTGACGACAACCTTTGCTAAAGAGGTCACTCCCGGTGAAGGGATCTCGGCTCTTTCCCCGTAGAATGAGGTGCAGGATATTCCAACTGAATACCACTGTGCAAAACAAAAGAGAATGCCCTTGCAATAACAGCTTTTTGAAAAAGTGTTCCAACAACATCAGAATAGGTTTGTTTAACTTGCATTGATCCGAATCAATGCAGTCCCATCAATTGATCACACCAATAAAGAACGAAAATATACTGATGTACGTATATGCCATCCGCATTCGCCACTGGGTCCCGTCATCACCCGTTAGGTTAGCTAACTAACGGCAGAGCGGGGACTGGACTAGCGCGGATGAAAAACATATACAACATCTACTAATATATATATAATATATAATTTTCGCTCAAGGCGTGATAAAAGCAACACAGAAATGTACAGCAACACAGATCAATACAGATATCTGGGATCCCCGGGTTTCACAGAGCCGCTGAAACCCGACGTTCCCCTGGTCGTGTGGATAGCCTGTGCAATGAAAACCCTAGACCCCTACGGGCGCGGCAAGTCACCCGCCAAAACCTGAAGCGAGGCAGCCCCCTTCAACGACGTGAATGGACCACCCAGCACTTCACGGAATCCGGTAACTTGGGCACCCCTCCTGGGTCAACCCTGTACCCCCTACGAGTGCGGCGAATAGCCCGCCAATCCTAGAGTGAAGCCCCCTCCGTCTCAATGCCATGAGATGCGGGCTTGTTGCCCTCCAGAACCCGGCTATCCGTGCACCCCTCCGCGGGGTAATCCTAGTACAGAAAGTAAAATATACATACAACGGGTACATCGACCGCAACCAGGTCGTGCCCCAAAATAATAATACAAACTGGCAGTGACGGCAGTCCACATGTCGGACGCTCGCCCCGCAATATCAAATGTACATATAAAACAAAACTGTACTACCACTGCAACCAGGCTATCCCCCACGACCGATCCGCAACAATACAGTACAATCACAGAACATCAACGTGAAAGTCACGTTCGCAAATCCGTCTAACCGGGCTATAGCAGTTAGACCGGATTTACCGATCAAATGACATTCACGGTCGCAGATATAATGTAAAAACTGTGAACTGGCATGTTTAAAATATCCGATCGAACAAATATTATCAAGTGGGCCCCAAATACTACTGTAGCACTTACAGAAAAACTGGGCCCAAATAAAATATCCCAAAAGCCCTATTTCCAAGTCCAAAGCCTACTGAGAAATTTTGGTGCAGTGATAAAACATTTCCACCGCGGAAGAGCGGCTAAACCATGGGTTTGGCCGCGCTCCCGCGGCCGTACTAGGAGATCAGTGTATGAAAATTTCCCAGAAGTCTTAGAATTGTCCACACATGTTTCTGAGATGAAATAAAATCGACAGAAACTTGAAGCATGTGAAAATACGGTTTTTGGGGTTTTTCGTTCGATCGAGTACTAAACATACTAGAGCAAGCTAGGGAAGGTTAACGGCGTGGCTCTGATACCATTGTAAGCCCGCGGGGGCGCCCCGGCCGTCGATCCGACGCCGGAAAACGCGGAAAACAAAAACTTTGCGAACTTTGCAACCGGCACCACCGCGGACTTTTTACCCGGATCGGGCCATTAACCTAGCTAGCTAGCAAAAAGAAAAGAGTAGAGATGCTATACCAAACGATCCGTGTCCTTCGGTCTTCGTCTCCGCTCCGATCTCCTGCGGAATCTCCGTCACTTCCTCGCTCGTCGGAAAGGGGCACCACGTAGCCGGAATCTTTTACGGGCTCCCGCCTCTTGACCGAGGCAACTCGGGCGCGAAGTTGGCTAGCCGACGCGTCCAAGGCTTGCTATAGAATAGTGTAGTGAGTTGTCTCTTTAGGGTTTATGGAAGTTGCCTTGATGGAGGGATTTGAGGAGGAGAATGAATGAGAGAAGCTTGGGATTATTGCAAACATCAAAACATCAAAATGAGATGAAGAATAATTCTAACACCAATCAACCTCTCTCTCTTTTTAGCCAAAGTGGCCGGCCCCTCTTTAGATGAAAATAGATTGGAGAGAGAAAAACAATATGTGTAGATAATATAAACCTCACAAATCAATCCTTTTTCACTCATCTCACAAATCAATCCCTTTTTCTAAACCATCAAATGAAAAGCAAAGAAAGGGACAAGAAAGGCATCTCATGATTATGAAGCCACACTTATGCAAAGAAACCCCTCACAAAATGTTAATTGCAAACTTGCAATTAACACCCTCCAACGAAAAGTCCGACCGGGAAGGAATGAAGGAAAACCGGTCGGAACGGAATGCAAACTGGCAACTTCATAAAACCGATCCCGTAATAAATTACAGGAAAACCCTGCTACTGCAAATACATGCCCGCATTTGTATTCCCACTGAACACAAATGCAAAGAGACAAAACTACACTATCTAATACTAGTATCCGGCTTAAGCCAAAGCCGGCTAGTAAAAACTGTCCGATCACGATCCGTGCAATACCGCACGTATCTGATCGAACCCTGCCATATCTCCATACGGCCTCTACAGCGTTTCGCCCGAAACTTGAGTAACTGAGTGTGGTGGACTCTAAAGACTCGTCAATACCTTGGCTGTGGATTTAACCACTAGCACGTCAGAGGTATAAGCCAATACGTGACGGGCCACCAGGTATTGACCAAATGGGACGTCGATGAGGAAGCTCACCCCGACACCCAACTGAGCCTGTCAGTGACAATATCCGTACAGTCCGGTCCGTTCGTCTATGAGCATCGCATGGCGGGCCTAGGGGGTTGGTAAAAGTCAGACCCCCAAAAGCGGTACAAGTCGTGTCGGAGTGTAGCCCAGAACACCCTGAGATACTACTGGAATACCTACCAGCAAATCTCCTGCCTTGGCCAAGGACTTTTCATGTTCCGGCTCTCCTAGACACAGCACGACCTCACCCCCAATACCGGGAGAGACGAACCCCTGCAGATCCGCTCACTGCCTCCATGTGGCTCGGGACTGTACCCAACTAAAACCTGTTTGCACGACTCCTTTGAGCCATGGTAGGGTAGTAATCAAAGTACAGTGGGAACTCACACGAGACAAATGACGATCCCAGGTCGATGAACTAACCTGTACACATGTCACCTGGGAACTGCTATCTGACGTCTGGTATATCCCAACTAGCAGGTTCCCGGCGAGTCCTGTCCGGTGTACTCATAACCCAATGAGCACCTGTATACATCTTAGGTGAACCAACTGACACCAGTGGCTTGTGAGACCGGCCACCGCCCCTCGTCGGGGTCTCGACTGTATACACTAGTCTACTGTGGAGAATCGATGCCCTGTCTCGAAACTCCCTCGACTAGGGACCATTTAAGGATGTGCTTATAGACCCCAGCTCCCACTTATATGATCGCCCTCATACTGCTGGAAGTCAAGCAAGAATCCTAGGGGCTTTATCAACGTGTAATAGCGACTCGAAAGGTCACCTAAAGCAGTACACGATGATAAAGATAAACCAGATAGCATACTATCATCTCGAGTAAGACTGTCCTACCGGGATAGGTCCTCCCCTCAATCATTGCAATCACGTGCCTGTGACCCAATAATTGACTCTGAGGGCACTATCTCCAACAGTCAACTTCTTTGACTATCTCATCAAAACAGATGTTCCAACTCCGCGATGTCTGCTTTATCCTATAAAGCATCTTGCATACGTTTCCGCTGCTCCCACTGTCTATGAAGCCCTCTGGCTGTATACTTATAGGCGCACTCTTCTAAAACATCATTTAGAAGAGCAGTCATGGCACCCAACCGCCAGATATCGTAGTCATGGTATGCAGCCGTGGCAAGTAGGATCTGGATGGACTTAAGCATAGTCACTTGAAGAGGTTTCATCATTATCCACGCCTGGTCGATGACGAAAAGCTTTAACAAGTCTAGCTTTGAAAGTCTCAACTTTTCCATCTACACCAAGTAATCTTCTCAAGATATACTTGCTCCTGATGGGGATTTAACCCTTCAGATATAGCAACCAAAGTCCATACTTTGTTGGTGTATAAGGATTCCATCTCAGATCGCTAAGCATCCAGCCATTCTTACAGAGTCCCTACTCTTGATGGCCAGCTCGAAACTAGTTGGGTCATCATCTCATGATGCAATCCTCGCTCCCACTGTCATAGAGAAACCGAAGTATCTCTCAGGTGGGTGAGGAACCCTACTAGATCGGTGGAGAGGCTGAGGTTCGTTGGTAACTATTGAATCCTTTGGTTCTATCAAATCATCAGCTGCAGTTTGTATAGCTGGAACATTTCCAGTTCTACATAACAGATCTTGCCTCGAGCTTGTCCGGATTTTGCTTTTCAGACATAGGCTGGACAACCCTAAATCTTAACTAACTTAAAATATGGGCTCTTCCCTTTCCATATCACATATGAAGCGGTAGGCAATTGATTTGATTTGAACCCTATTCAATAGGTATGCAGCTTCTCAAGTGCATAACTCCCAAAAAGGAAATAGGAAACTCAGTATTACTCATCATAGAGCACACCTTATCATATAGGGTGAGATTGCTCCGCCCCGATATACCATCATGCTATGGTGTATACGGAGGAGTAATGCTGAGAGAGAATCTCATTCTCCTTTAGAAAAGTCCAGGAATTCCATGCACAAGTATTCTCCTCCCTGATCGCATCAAAGGACATAATACTTATACCCTCAATTTGGTTCTCTACTTCTAACTTATATTCCGTGAATATCTCAAAAGGTTCGGACTTGTGTTTCAACAGGAACATATGTCTGAATCTTGAGAGATCATCAGAGAATGTAATGAAGTACAAAGAACCGGTCTTGGCATGTGTAGACAGGGGACCTTTATACATCAACATGTATCATCCCAAGAGTTCACTAACTCTTTCTTTGTTTCCAGTAAACGGTGCTATGGTCATCTTATCTTTGTGACATGACTGGCAAGTTTCACAAGATGTAAATTCAAACAGATTTAAATATGCATCTATGTGCAACTTAGCTAGTCGGGTCGCATTGATATGACCTAGTCTACAATACCTCAAGAAGGATCTGTTCATCTCTGAACTCTTCCTCTTGTGTGTGTTCCGTATACTAAGAACTGTAGTTTGATTTAGAACATCAATGCTTTTAGATAACGTGCCTGAACCGATCAACTTTTGATATAGGAAATGTTCAAAACATTATCCAACAATACAAAATTTTATCATTTCTTTACTGATAAAGAGACTGATATGATTTTGTATATCAGGTTCGGTATCTATTAACATTCGTTCAGAATCAATGTATTGGGATACAGGGTGACAGTGACCAACAGACTTGGCTGCAACACTTGCCCCGTTTTCTGCCTCATGAAACTTATCACCCATTCTCAGTTCTTTACCTTTCTGTAGCCGTATGTAACAGATTACATATCTGGGATCCTGATCTGGTATCATATACCCAGGACGTAAAGGATACTGAGAAACAGTTCTCTGTAATGAACACACCCGAAGATGATGCATCATCATGCACTCTCTTCGTTTGGGCGGCACGGGAATTCTGGTAATCCCCAATTTCCTGCTCTGTCCTATAACAATTATAAGTTGGAGCGGGACCAACGTTCCCCAGCTCAGTATAACAAACGGGTTCGGTCAATATTCCGTATTATTATCTTGATTAAGGCGTGATATGGTCGCTACCTGGAGAGAGAGAGAAGAAAACACTCAGCGTGCGCTCTTGCAAGAATAGATTGGTTTTATTTTATCTAATCAGGATGGCTCCCACTGCTTTTTATCAAATCTTCCTTCAAACCCTAAAAGGAAAGACTAGCCGGGATTAATTACACACTACAAGTTCGCCAATCTTTCAGCCAGGCCAGTGTCGGTACTTTGAGGGAGGTGCCCCGTGCTTTCGCACGGACCTAATTAATGTAAACCTCGTTTTCCTAGAGGCATAACTGTAGGGTTCCTAGGCACGCTGATGAGGTCTCACATGGCATCAACCATGCCAATTTCAAACTTTACGGTGCCGAGAAACCCTAGACTAGATCGTTAACTAGAATTTTAGGCGAAACAAATGCAACTAGTTAACAATTTAACTAAAAGAACGGAAATACAACCTTTGTAGATCCGTTCCTCCACCTCCATAGCTCCGCAATGAAGTCTCCTCGCTGTCCATAACAAATCCCGGGCTCTAGCGTCAGCTTCATCGGAGAAATGGGCGGGCAAGGCCGTCGGCTTCGTGCCGAAGATAATCTACGTCGAGGCATCACTACATCAAGCTCCCACTTCACCAAGTCATGAAACTTGTGAAGAAAACACCCTATACTACTTGGCAAAAGGTAGAGGATGAAGAAATAGGATATGGGTTCACTTTAGAATTGGATTTCTCACTCATTTTCACATTTCACCATTGTTGGTAGAAAGCTTTCTTCATGTGAAGAAGAAGAAGAAGATGATGAAAATGATATGATAAGAATTATGATAAGTTTTTCTTTAAAAAAGAAAATCATAGAATACTTATCATAAACCAACCATGGTTATGTGTAGAGAGCAAACTATAGTTAGGTGAATGGTTAGGTTAGGCATAAAATAAAAATGGTGGACTATTTCAAAGCTTCATGAAACTTCAACAAAGAAACAAAATTAGCCACCATTTTCCTTTTGCCAAAACGAAATAAACAAATCAATAAATGAATAAATAAATTAAACAAAACCCGAACCATTTACTTAACCAAGGTTTAAACCTTACACAAACTCAAGTAAGCATGTATCATCAAACATGATACAATCAAGTGCACAAAAGTATATCACATATACAACTTGTGAACTTCAAGTGAGAAAATCCATTTAAAGTGAACTAATACTAGTTAATGCAAAGTAATATATCAAATATATAATTATGCATTAAATCATTAAATCAATACTTGATTTAACGACCCGGTCATATCGCATATAACCGACTAATATTCAATGTATCGGCTTATCGAATCAATCGTTGATTCGATAACTAGGTTATATCGCATACAACCAATCGATACATTCATCGCGAGAATAGAATACGGTATCACATACACGCATTATTCTCGGTCCCGCACATATCTCATATGCTCTCCTATTTCGTTTCGCTTGAGCCAGGAAACCTCTGTGTAGGACTCTAAAGACTCGTCAATACGCCGGCAGTAGGTGATGATCATATCAAACACCCAAAAGCCGCAAGCGGTCTGCTAAACGTAACGGCCACCCGGGTATTGAGCGATCAGAAGATCGACGAGCAAGCCCGCTCACACTCCTGTGAATCCAACCAGTAACACTTACCGTACAGTCCGGTCTGAACGTCTGATATGTCGCATATCTCGCCTAGGGGTGGTAAACGTCAGACCCCAATAGCTCGATAAGTCGTGTCGATATGAGGTCTATAACAGTTCGAGAAACTACAGGTAACACTTACCAGTAAATCTCAGCAACCCTGGCCAGGGATTTCCGGTTATAGCCAATCGAACACAGCGCAACATCAACACCCTATACCGGGAGAGACGAATCCCCTCCTATCGCTCATTGCCTCCATGTGACTCGGGACTGTACCCAAAAACCACCGTTTTTCATGCCTTCTTGGACGTGGTAAGATGGAAATCAAAGCACAGCGGGAACCACACAAGACTCTATGACGATTTCGGGTCAACAGACTACTCTGTACCAGTGTCACCAGAGAACTGCCATCTGACGTAAGGTATAATACCATCTGGGAGTTCTCGGCGAGTCCGTCTAGTGTACCCAGTCTCCACTGAGCACCCGTATATCATCTCTGATGTCAAACACCAATGGATATGGGATCATCCATCGCCCATCTGTATGGGTCGAGAAGGTATACGCTAGTCTACTCTGGTATATCGATGCCCCGTCTCGATATACCCACGACTAGGGACTTTGAAGGATGTACTTATGGACTACCATGTCCCCACTAGTATGATCCGCATCATAGTCCAGGTAGTCAAGTACACATCCTAAGGGCTTTACCAACATGTAACAGGGAGACAATCAGTGTACACGTTAAGGTAAAGATCAACCAGATAGCATACTATCATGTCGAGCAAGAAAGTCTTCCCTATATATGTCCAAGCATCCACTACAATATAGATCCTATGTACAGTAATGGCCTCTAGGGCATACACATAACTAACAATCTCCCACTTGCACTAGGGCCATCTGATAGCAGTGGTTGCAGTATCTCATACTCAACCATCCCATAAAAGTCTCTCTCTGGGAAAAGGCCTTTGTGAGTGGATCCGCCGTGTTGTCCTCTGAGTCTACTCTCCTAATCTCGATCACCCTGGAGATCAACTATCTCCATGATCAGGTGATGCTGCCTCAGAATATGTCTGGATCACTGATGGGACCGGCGTTCCTTGGCATAAGCCACAACTCCATTGTCTCACAATGGTTGGAACATAGTTCATCTCATGAACCAATATACACCCAAACATCCTCTTTGGTAGCATGTTAAGTAGCGATGTATCCTGCCTTTATCGTCTAGTTTGCCACGGTATCTAGCTTGGAACTCTTCCAACATACCGTCCCTTTACTGAGGGTAAAGACAATGCCTGCGACTGACATTCAGTCGTCATTATCACCCTGGAACCCTTCCAGTGATTCTCCCCAGGATCGATTGATACCATCTCGCGACAACTAGTGAGAATCTTAACATCCAATTAGATCTATCTCATAAATCCAAAACCCAGGATTTAGGAGGTATCACTTTCATCCTATATGGAGAATCATTGTGATAAGCGGAGATTGATCGAGCGTAGCATAGGAAACTCCTTCCCTATCAAGAGTATGTCATCCACGTACTCTACGAGGATCGTCACCATACTCCCTACTACCTTTTTGTTTATTCAAGGTTCATCTACCATTTTGATGATGTCAACTTCTTTGACTAATCCATCAAAACAGATGTTCCAACTCCGCGATGCCTGTTTTATCCTATAAAGCATCTTGCGCACGTTTCCGCTGCTCCCACTGTCTACTAGGCCCTCTGGCTGTGTACTTATAGATGCACTCTTCTAAAATATCATTTAGAAAAGCAGTCATGACACCCAACCGCCAGATATCGTAGTCATGGTATGTAGCCGTGGCAAGTAGTATCTGGATGGACTTAAGCATAGGTACTGGAAAAGGTTTCATCATTATCCACGCCTGGTCGATGACGAAAACCTTTAACAAGTCCAGCTTTGAAAGTCTCAACCTTTCCAAGTACACCAAGTAATCTTCTCAAGATATACTTGCTCCTGATAGGAATTTAACCCTTCAGATATAGCAACCAAAGTCCATACTTTATTGGTGTATAAGGATTCCATCTCAGATCGCTAAGCATCCAGCCATTCTTACAGAGTCACACTCCTGATGGCCAGCTCGAAACTAGTTGGGTCATCATCTCATGATGCAATCCTCGCTCCCACTGTCATAGAGAAACAGAAGTATCTCTCAGGTGGGTGAGGAACCCTACTAGATCGGCGGAGAGGCTGAGGTTCGTTGGAATCTACTGAATCCTTTGGTTCACCAAATCATCTGCTGTAGTTTGTATAGCTGGAACCTTTCCAGTTCTACATTACAGACTTTGCCTCGAGCTTGTCCAGATTTTGCTTTTAGACATAGGCCGGACAACCCCAAATCTTAACTAACTTAAGAAATGGGCTCTTCCCTTTCCATATCACATATGAAGTGGTAGGCACTGATTTTATTCGAACCCGATTCAATAGGTATGCAGCTTCTCAAGCGCATAACTCCCAAAAGGAAATAGATAACTCAGTAGTACTCATCATAGAGCACACCATATCATATAGGGTGTGATTGCTCCGCCCCGATATACCATCGTGCCATGGTGTATACGGAGGAGTAATACTGAGAGAGAATCTCATTCTCCTTTAGAATAATCCAGGAATTCCGTGCTCAAGTATTCTCCTCCTTGATCACATCAAAGGACATAATACTTATACCCGTGTTGGTTCTCTACTTCTGCCTTATATTCTGTGAATATCTCAAAAGGTTCGGACTTGTGTTTCAACAGGAACATAGGTCTAAATCTCAAAAGATCATCAGAGAATGTAATGAAGTATAAAGAACCAGTCCTGGCATGTGTAGACAGGGGACCTTACATACATCATCATGTATCAGTCCCAAGAGTTTACTAACTCTTTCTCTGTTACCAATAAACAGAGCTATGGTCATCTTATCTCAGTAACATGACTGGCAAGTTTCATAAGATGTAAATTCAAACTGATTTAAATATGCATCTATATGTAACTTCAGCTAGTCAGGTCGCATTGATATGACCTAGTCTACAATACCTTAAGAAGAATTCGTTCATTTCTGAACAATTCCTCTTATGTGTGTTCCATATACTAAGAACTGTAGTTTGATTTAGAACATCAATACTTTTAGATAACGTGCCTGATCCGATCAACTTTTGATATAGGAAATGTTCAAAACATTATCCAACAATACAAAATTTTATCATTTCTTTACTAATAAAGAGATAGATATGATTTTGTATATCAGGTTCGGTATCTAATAACATTCGTTCAGAATCAATGTATTTGGAATACAGGGTGACATGACCAACAAACTTGGCTGCAACACTTGCCCCGTTTTCTGCCTCATGAAACTTATCACCCGTTCTCAGTTCTCTACCTTTCTGCAGCCCTATGTAACAGATTACATATCTGGGATCCTGATCTGGTATCACATACCCAGGACGTAAAGGATACTGAGAAACAGTTCTCTGTAATGAACACACCCGAAGATGATGCATCAGCATGCACTCTCTTCGTTTGGGCGGCATAGGAATTTTGGTATTCCCCAATTTCCTGCTCTGTCTTATAACAACTATAAGGTGGAGCGGGACCAACGTTCCCCAGCTCAGTATAACAAGCGGGTTCGGTCAATAATCCGTATTATTATCTTGATTAAGGCGTGATATGGTCGCTACCTGGAGAGAGAGAGAAGAAAACACTCAGCGTGCGCTCTTACAAGAATAGATTGGTTTCTATTTTATCTAATCAGGATGGCTCCCACTACTTTTTATCAAATCTTCCTTCAAACCCTAAAAGGAAAAGACTAGCCGGGATTAATTACAAACTACAAGTTCGCCAATCTTTCAGCCAGGCCAGTGTCGGTACTTTGAGGGAGGTCCCCCGTGCTTTCGCACGAACCTAATTAATGTAAACCTCATTTTCCCAGAGGCGTAACCTCGTTAACACCTTTCTAGACACCTACTTGATTGGCTAATTGTAATGTGTAAAACTCTCTCAGGAGTAACTCTTACTCGCAGCGGGTATCGGGATCCAACTATCTCATAGAAGGTATGCAATCTCATTGCAAATTTCAACACTTGAAATTCCCGATAATTTTGCCCCTAGCACCCTATGACCTTGACGGAGGTCAACAAACCATAGGCTACTAGTTAAGTTCAACCCGTCATTTCTTGATCGAATTAAACCCACCCGCACGACCCTTGACGGAGGTCAACAAGGCCGCACGACTACCCTAATCCAATCTGCATCATATGCATAAGCAGATAAATACTAGTTAGCTACCGCACACTACGCCTTGACGGAGGTCAACAAACGTAGCACGAATACTAAATAGGACTTATCTGAAATGACGGAGGGCTACGACAGGTTTTTCTGAAAACCTATTGCGTAATGAACTTGATATCGTTGTAGGATCGAATGAATTTTGAAATGGAGTGTTTTTGAGGCTTTTCTAGTTTTGCTAAAGGAGTCACTCCCGGTGAAGGGATCGTCGGTCCTTTCCTCGTCGAATGAGGTGCGGGATATATCATATATATCACTGTGCAAAGCAAAAACTCTTAAAAGCAATCAAAAGACAAACCGAGTGTGTAGCATCTGCCAGTTATTGCTAAAGGAGTCACTCCCGGTGAAGGGATCTCGGTCCTTTCCTCATCGAATAAGGTGCAGGATATATCACATATACCGCTATGCAAAGCAAGAACTGTAGCTACCTGTTTTATTTTGAAATTCGATTCTGCAACATCTTAGGTTTCTTTTATTTCATTAATCACATTAATGAAGTCCCATCATTTAAACCTAAACATCACAGATAAATACGACGTACGCTTATGCCATCCGCATTCGCCTCGATGTCCCCTCGTGCACCGTTAGGTTAGGTAACTAACGGCAGAGCGGGGCAGGGCTAGCGCGGGTGTAAAACATAAGTAACGTCTATATAATATATCATATATACTATATACAGAATCTATCACAGAACATCACATGATCACATCACAGATATCGCAGCAGAAGATACATATGAAATATTGGATATACTAGGACGTCCGTGTTTTCAATACGAGCCAGTACAAAACACGGATTCCACGGTCGTGATGAATAGCCAAACCCACACCCCTAGAACCCTACGAGAGCGGCAAGCAACCCTACCAATTCCAGAGTTAGGAGACCCGGACTCGATTCCTTGAGTTGGTCTCCCACTGGACTCCAGAACCCGGTTACTTGTGCTCCCCTCCTTGGGTCTATCCTAGTGCGGAAAAGTAAATAATATACAAAAGGTGACATCTTCCGCAACCTGGAAGTGCCCCAATAAAAGAATATTACATACAAGTTTTTACATGAATGAAAATGAAAAACACTCATCTTATATAAAAACCCCCGGCTATTCAAACACGACGATCCAATATAACATATTCAGCAACACAGAACATCACATGTCATCAACGTAAGTAAATATGCGCATCCCAATTGTCGTTGACATATAGCAACGAAACCGGCAATATCACATATTACACTTACGGTCACAGAAAATAAAGTGTAAAACTACAACAGTTGGAATTCGCAATCTGCATAGACATCGCATGCCTAATCAAATGAATACCTTAGACATCACATGCCTAACAATTATAAACCCCGCATTTTAGTCTCATTATCGAAAACACTTTTCAATATCAAGTCGGGAAATTCAACAAGATTCCCGATATCCTGATCGAATGCTCGTCGCAAACTTTAGTAGGCGGCCGCACCCCCGACGCCGTCGACGAAGTGCACCAAGGCGGAACACCGCTGCCACGAGCACCCGACCGGATGCTTTCGGTGACGGGGTTCTCCTACAGTCACTTGGTCGGGGCTATGGGGCGAGGCTGTCTATTAAGTTTACCCGGCGAGTATCCGCGTACGCTACGTGATTGCGACGGACTTTTGATCACATCAAAATTCCGTGGCAACCGATCAAGTGAGACTAAAGTGCTATGTTTATAACATTCATTCAGTTATCTCATAACTAGTGAATTCCAATAATTGTATCACATTCCGGATAAATAGAAAATGTTAAACTTTCCGATCGAACATTCGAACACCCAAGTTTTCCCGAAACAGCTCAACACATGAAATAAGTTTAAAAACATTCACTTCGTGCCTCAGTACCAACGGTACAGCCGTAGAAGGGTCAAGCCAACGCCTCACATGTGGCACGCCGTACTGCCCCAAACCCGAAGGTTCAAAGGGCAGTTCAAGACGGTCACATAATCGAGTTAAGGTTTGTGGTCTTCTAGAGGGACCATCGCATTACTTGCACTACTTAGAACGTTATTAAACTACGGAAAAATCCAACACTTGGAAATTTCCCGGAAGGGGAAAAAGTGGGTATTTATATCCAGTCGAACTTTTTAACAGTTTCTAAAATATCCGGAAAAACATAAACGAAGTTAAATTATCCGATCAAATTAACGAATCCCCAATAAAACCCTAGAAAACTCAACACTTGAGTGGAATTAAAAAATTCACATAAAAAATTAACAAGAAAGGACCTAGGAATAATTACATGAAATTTCAGGGACTAAGTCACAATTTTGGCCGCGGAACCGCCGCAAAACCCCTGGTTTCGCCGCGGTTCCATGGACAAATTGTTGAATTAGACGTCCAAACTTCACCGTAATTCATAGTTTTTCCTGCATAATTTTCTGAGAATTTTTAATTTGGAAAAAGCCACAGTTTGTAAAAATGTACAGAGAAGGGTATAATCGGGGGATTCCGGCTTCGATCGGACTTCTAACTTCGTATACACTTCGCCTAAAGCTCTAGCTAGGCTCTGATACCACTGTAGGGTTCCTAAGCACGCTGATGAGGTCTCACATGGCATCAACCATGCCAATTTCAAACTTTACGGTGCCGAGAAACCCTAGACTAGATCGTTAACTAGAATTTTAGGCGAAACAAATGCAACTAGTTAACAATTTAACTAAAAGAACGGAAATACAACCTTTGTAGATCCGGTCCTCCACCTCCATAGCTCCGCAATGAAGTCTCCTCGCTGTCCATAACAAATCCCGGGCTCTAGCGTCGACTTCATCGGAGAAATGGGCGGGCAAGGTCGTCGGCTTCGTGCCGAAGATGATCTACGTCGAGGCATCACTAGATCAAGCTCCCACTTCACCAAGTCATGAAACTTGTGAAGAAAACACCCTATACTACTTGGCAAGAGGTAGAGGATGAAGAAATAGGAGGTGGGTTCACTTTAGAATTGGATTTCTCACTCATTTTCACATTTCACCATTGTTGGTAGAAAGCATTCTTCATGTGAAGAAGAAGAAGAAGATGATGAAAATGATATGAAAAGAATTATGATAAGTTATTCTTTAAAAAAGAAAATCATAGAATACTTATCATAAACCAACCATGGTTATGTGTAGAGAGCAAACTATAGTTAGGTGAATGGTTATGTTAGGCATAAAACAAAAATGGTGGACTATTTCAAAGCTTCATGAAACTTCAACAAAGAAACAAAATTAGCCACCATTTTCCTTTTGCCAAAATGAAATAAACAAATCAATAAATGAATAAATAAATTAAACAAAACCCTAACCATTTACTTAACCAAGGTTTAAACTTTACACAAACTAAAGTAAGCATGTATCATCAAACATGATACAATCAAGTGCGCAAAAGTATATCACATATACAACTTGTGAACTTCAAGTGAGAAAATCCATTTAAAGTGAACTAATACTAGTTAATGCAAAGTAATATATCAAATATATAATTATGCATTAAATCATTAAATCAATAATTGATTTAACGACCCGGTCATATCGCATATAACCGACTAATATTCAATGTATCGGCTTATCGAATCAATCGTTGATTCGATAACTAGGTTATATCGCATACAACCAATCGATACATTCATCGAGAGAATAGAATACGGTATCACATACACGCATTATTCTCGGTCCCGCACATATCTCATATGCGCTCCTATTTCGTTTCGCTTGAGCCAGGAAACCTCTGTGTAGGACTCTAAAGACTCGTCAATACGCCGGCAGTAGGTGATGATCATATCAAACACCCACAAGCCGCAAGCGGTCTGCTAAACGTAATGGCCACCCGGGTATTGAGCGATCAGAAGATCGACGAGCAAGCCGGCTCACACTCCTGTGAATCCAACCAGTAACACTTACCGTACAGTCCGGTCTGATCGTCTGATATGTCGCATATCTCGCCTAGGGGTTGTAAACGTCAGACCCCAATAGCTCGATAAGTAGTGTCGATATGAGGTCTATAACAGTTCGAGAAACTACAGGTAACACTTACCAGTAAATCTCAGCAACCCTGGCCAGGGATTTCCGGTTATAGCCAATCGAACACAGCGCAACATCAACTCCCTATACCGGGAGAGACGAATCCCCTCCTATCGCTCATTGCCTCCATGTGACTCGGGACTGTACCCAAAAACCACCGTTTTGCACGCCCTCTTGTACGTGGTAAGATGGAAATCAAAGCACAGTGGGAACCACACAAGACTCTATGACGATTTCAGGTCAACAGACTACTCTGTACCAGTGTCACCAGAGAACTGCCATCTGACGTAAGGTATAATACCATCTGGGAGTTCTCGGCGAGTCCGTCCAGTGTACCCAGTCTCCACTGAGCACCCGTATATCATCTCTGATGTCAAACAGCAATGGATATGGGATCATCGATCGCCCATCTGTATGGGTCGAGAAGGTATACGCTAGTCTACTCTGGTATATCGATGCCCCATCTCGATATACCCACGACTAGGGACTTTGAAGGATGTACTTATGGACTACCATGTCCCCACTAGTATGATCCGCATCATAGTCCAGGTAGTCAAGTACACATCCTAAGGGCTTTACTAACATGTAACAGGGAGACAATCAGTGTACACGTTAAGGTAAAGATCAACCAGATAGCATACTATCATGTCGAGCAAGAAAGTCCTCCCTATATATGTCCAAGCATCCACTACAATATACATCCTATGTACAGTAATGGCCTCTAGGGCATACATATAACTAACAGTAACCTCGTTAACACCTTTCTAGACACCTACTTGATCGGCTAATTGTAATGTATAAAACTCTCCCAGGAGTAACACTTACTCGCAGCGGGTATCGGGATCCAACTATCTCATAGAAGGTATGCAATCTCATTGCAAATTTCAACACTTGAAATTCCCGATAATATTTTGCCTCTAGCAGCTATATGACCTTAACATAGTCAACAAATCATAAGTGCTAGTCAAGATCAACCCGTCATTTCCCGATTGAATTAAACCCACCCGCACGACCCTTAACATAGTCAATAAAGTCGCACGACTACCCTAATCCAATCGCATCATATGCTTATGTAGATAAGCACTAATTAGCTACCGCACACTACGCCTTAACATAGTCAACAAACGTAGCACGAATACTAACTAGTACTTATCTGAAATGACGGAGGGCTACGACAGGTTTTTCTGAAAACCTATTGCGTAATGAACTTGATATCGTTGTAGAATCAAATGATTTTAAAAATGGAGTGCTTTTGAGGCTTTTCTAGTTTTGCTAAAGGAGTCACTCCCGGTGAAGGGATCGTCGGTCCTTTCCTCGTCGAATGAGGTGCGGGATATATCATATATATCACTGTGCAAAGCAAAACACTTAGAAGCAATCAAAAGACAAACCGAGTGTGTAGCATCTGCCAGTTATTGCTAAAGGAGTCACTCCCGGTGAAGGGATCTCGGTCCTTTCCTCATCGAATAAGGTGCAGGATATATCACATATACCTCTGTGCAAAGCAAGAACTGTAGCTACCTGTTTTAATTTGGAAATTCGATTCTACAACATCTTAGGTTTCTTTTATTTCATTAATCATATTAATGAAGTCCCATCATTTAAGTACCTAAACATCACAGATATATACGACGTACACTTATGCCATCCGCATTCGCCTCGATGTCCCCTCGTGCACCGTTAGGTTAGGTAACTAACGGCAGAGTGGGGCAGGGCTAGCGCGGGTGTAAAACATAAGTAACGCCTATATAATATATCATATATACTATATACAGAATCTATCACAGAACATCACATGATCACATCACAGATATCGCAGCAGAAGAATCATATGAAATATTGGATATACTAGGACGTCCGTGTTTTCAATACGAGCCAGTATAAAACACGGATTCCACGGTCGCGATGAATAGCCAAACCCACACCCCTAGACCCCTACGAGAGCGGCAAGCAACCCTACCAATTCTAGAGTTAGGAGACCCGGACTCGACTCCTCGAGTTGGTCTCCCACTGGATCCCAGAACCCGGTTACTTGTGCTCCCCTCCTTGGGTCTATCCTAGTGCGGAAAAGTAAATAATATACAAAAGGTGACATCTTCCGTAACCTGGAAGTGCCCCAATAAAAGAATATTACATACAAGTTTTTACATGAATGAAAATGAAAAACACTCATCTCACATAAAAACCCCCGGCTATTCAAACACGACGATCCAATATAACATATCCAGCAACACATGACATCACATGTCATCAACGTAAGTAAATATGCGCATCCCAATTGTCGTTGACATATAGCAACGAAACCGGCGATATCACATATTACACTTACGGTCACAGAAAAGAAAGTGTAAAACTACAACAGTTGGAATCCGCAATCTCTTTAGACATCACATGCCTAATCAAATGAATTCCTTAGACATCGCATGCCTAACAATCATAAACCCCGCATTTTAGTCTCAAAATCGAAAACACTTTTCAATATCAAGTCGGGCAATTCAACAAGATTCCCGACATCTCGATCGAATGCTCGTCGCAAACTTTAGTAGGCGGCCGCACCCCCTGACGCCGTCGACGAAGTGCACCAAGGCGGAACACCGCTGCCACGAGCACCCGAACGGATGCTTTCGGCGACGGGGTTCTCCTACAGTCACTTGGTCGGGGCTATGGAGCGAGGCTGTCTATTAAGTTTACCCGGCGAGTATCTGCGTACGCTACGTGATTGCGACGGACTTTTGATCACATCAAAATTCCGTGGCAACCGATCAAGTGAGACTAAACTGCTATGTTTATAACATTCATTCAGTTATCTCATAACTTATTGTGAATTCCAATTATTGTATCACATTCCAGATAATTAGAAAATGTTAAACTTTCCGATCGAACATTCAAACACCCAAGTTTTCCCGATACAGATCAACACATGAAACAAGTCTAAAAACATTCAGTTCGTTCCTCAGTACCAACGGTCCAGCCTTAGAAGGGTCAAGCCAACGCCTCACATGTGGCACGTCGTACTGCCTCAAACCCTAAGGTTCAAAGGGCAGTTCAAGACGGTCACATAATCGAGTTAAGGTTTATTGTCTTCTAGAGGGACCATCGCGTTACTTGCACTACTTAGAACGTCATTAAACTACGAAAAGATCCAACACTTGGAAATTTCCCGACAGGGGAAAAGTTGGGTATTTATATCCGGTCGAACTTTTCAACATATTCTAAAATATCCGGAAAGCCACATAGACAAAATTAGACAATCCGATCGAAACACCGAGTCCCCAATACAACCCAGAAAACTCAACTCTTGAGTTCAGAAAAAAATATCCCAGGAAAACCAGCACTGCAAAATAGGAATTACTGTGCAAAATTCAATGGGAGAAGAGACAAAATGGCCGCGGAACCACCGCATTAGCACGCTAATGCAGCAGTTCCGCCGCACTTTAGACAGATCATTAGGTAATTTTTGCACCGTAATTCTTAGAATTTCCTGCTGAATTTTCTGCATATTTTTAATCTGGAAAAAACCCAATTTTTGGAAAAAGTCCAGAGAGCTATTTTGGGGTTAGGGTTTCGGTTTAATCGGACTTCTAACTCCGTCTACGCATCGCCTAAGGCTCTAGCTAGGCTCTGATACCACTGTAGGGTTCCTAGGCACACTAAAGAGGTCTCACAAGGCATCAACAATGCCAATTTCAAAAATTACAAGTGTCGAGAAACCCTAATACGGATCGTTAACTAGATTTTAGGCGAAACAATAAACTAGTTAACAACTTAACTACGAGTAAACGGAAATACAACCTTTGTAGATCCGGTCCTCCACCTCCATAGCTCCGCAATGAAGTCTCCTCGCTGTCCAAATGGAAACCTGGGCTCTAGCGTCGGCTTCATCGGAGAAATGGGCGGGCTAGGTCGTCGACTTCGCGCCGAAGATGATCTACGTCGAGGCATCACAAGATCAAGCTCCCACTTCACCAAGTCATGAAACTTGTGAAGAGAACACCCTATACTACTTGGCAAGAGGTAGAAGATGAAGAAATAGGAAGTGGGTTCACTTTAGAATTGGATTTCTCACTTGATTTCTTCACTTGCCATTGATGAGGCAAGCTTTCTTCATGTGAAGAAGAAGAAGAAGAAGATAAAGATAATCCATATGATAAGTGAAAAGAAAATAATACTTATCATATAATTAACCATGGTCAAGTGTAGAGAATTAACTAAGGTTATGTGAATGGTTAGGGTTAAAAGAAGAAGACAAAATGGTCACTTGGTCAAAGCTTCATGAAGCTTCAACAAGCTTCATGAAAGAAAAACAAAGCAAGAAACCATTTTGCTTTTCTTTAATCCATTTCTTAAAAAGAATAGATAAATAAATAAATGAATAAGTAAAAACAAAACCCTAACCATTACACAACCATGTTTTAATCTTTACACTTAGCCAGTTTTGCATGCATCATCAAACATGATACAAACTAGTGCACAAAATTATATCGAATATACAATGTGCACATTCGAGCGAGAAAATCCATTTAAAGTGAACCAATACTAGTTAATGCAAAGTAATATATCAAATATATAATTATGCATTAAATCATTAAATCAACACTTGATTCAATGATCCGGTCATGTCGCACACAACCGACTAGTATACAATGTATCGATTTATCGAATCAATCCTTGATTCGATAACTAGGTTATATCGCATATAACCATTCGACACATTCATCACGAGAATGAAGTACGGTATCACATACACGCATTATTCTCGGTCCCGCACATATCTCATATGCGCTCCTATTTCGTTTCGCTTGAGCCAGGAAACCTCTGTGTAGGACTCTAAAGACTCGTCAATACGCCGGCAGCAGGTGATGATCATATCAAACACCCACAAGCCGCAAGCGGTCTGCTAAACGTAACGGCCACCCGGGTATTGAGCGATCAGAAGATCGACGAGTAAGCCCGCTCACACTCCTGTGATCCAACCAGTAACACTTACCGTACAGTCCGGTCTCGTCGTCTGATATGTCGCATATCTCGCCTAGGGGTGGTAAACGTCAGACCCCAATAGCTCGATAAGTCATGTCGATATGAGGACTATAACATTCGAGAAACTACAGGTAACACTTACCAATAAATCTCAGCAACCCTGGCCAGGGATTTCCGGTTATAGCCAATCGAACACAGCGCAACATCAACTCCCTATACCGGGAGAGACGAATCCCCTCCTATCGCTCATTGCCTCCATGTGATTCGGGACTGTACCCAAAAACCACCGTTTTGCACGCCCTCTTGGACGTGGTAAGATGGAAATCAAAGCACAGTGGGAACCACACAAGACTCTATGACGATCTCGGGTCAACAGACTACTCTGTACCAGTGTCACCAGAGAACTGCCATCTGACGTAAGGTATAATACCATCTGGGAGTTCTCGGCGAGTCCGTCCAGTATACCCAGCCTCCACTGAGCACCCGTATATAATCTCCGATGTCAAACACCAATGGATATGGGATCATCCATCGCCCATCTGAATGGGTCGAGAAGGTATACGCTAGTCTACTCTGGTATATCGATGCCCCGTCTCGATATACCCACGACTAGGGACCTTGAAGGATGTACTTATGGACTACCCTGTCCCCACTAGTATGATCCGCATCATAGTCCAGGTAGTCAAGTACACATCCTAGGGGCTTTACCAACATGTAACAGAGAGACACCCAGTATACACGTTAAGGTAAAGTTCAACCAGATAGCATACTATCATGTCGAGCAAGAAAGTCCTCCCTATATATGTCCCAGCATCCACTACAATATACATCCAATGTACATTAATGGCCTCTAGGGCATACATATAACTAACAATCAACTCATGAGACAAGTGAACCATAGAATCAAGAGAGGGAGAGCAAGAGGAGGAAGATGAGAGCTCAAGAACAAGAGAGAGAATGAGCATGAAAGAATGAGAGAAGACTTTTCTCATTTTGGCTCTTATAATCCAAAAACATCATCACAAAAATAATAATCAAGTATTGTGTAAAATGGTTCAAGTCAAAATGGCTAAATAATTTCATGCACTCATTTCTCACAAAAGAAACAAGCAAGTAAAAAGTCTTTGCCATGAAATGATAGCCATTGTCATCATGATGGTCAACTAGTCCAACCTAGTCAACCGGTCAACAAAGTCAACAAGTCAACAAAGTCAACCCCTCAACAACCATGTCACCATAATACTTAATTAATATAATTGTTAATCACATATCATATTCTCATTAGGGTTGAGCAAAAAGTCAATAGTCAACTGTCAACGGTCAACAACCCTAATGAGAATTCTCTGCCTCTGTCTCTCCGTCAACTGTGCATACACACCCGCATCCGCATTCCGAGGAACACGAATGCATACTGGATAAATCCAATCCCAAAAGGTACACTAGGATCTGGCTTAAACCAAATCCCGCTAGTGTAAACTGTCCGGACACTGTACGTACACAAGTGCACGGATGTGACCGAACCCTGTCGCAAAACCATGCGACCTCTACTCTTTTGCCTAAAGGTGAATAGCTTTCTGTGTGGGACTCTAAAGACTAGACACTACGCTGGCAGTGGGTTTAACCACAGACCGCAAGCGGCACTAGCAGTGCGTAACGGTCCCCAGGTAGATGCCGACAAGAAGTCTGACGAGGCGAAACCCATCTGAACTCCTACTGAGCCTGAATGTGACATTCTCCGTACAGTCCGGTCTGTTCGTCTGATACATCGCATGGCGGGCCTAGGGGGCGGTAAACGTCAGTCCCCCAATAGCGGTACAAGTCATGTCGGAGTGAAGCCCAAAACACCCTGAGATAACACTGGAAGCCTACCAGTATATCTCGTTTGCCCTGGTCAGGGACTACTCGTGTAATGGCTCTCCTAGACACAGCGCGATGTCAACCCCCAATACCGGGAGAGACGAATCCTGTCTAACCGTCACTGCCTCCAAGTGCTTCGGGACTGCACCCAACTACCACCTGTTTGCACGACTCCTTTGAGCCGTGGTAGGGTAGTAATCAAAGTACAGTGGGAACACACTCGAGGCGAAGTGACAGTGTCAAGTCAGCGGACTAAGCTGTATTCATGTAACCTGGGAACTGATAACTGACGATAGGCATAATACCAACTAGTCAGTTCCCGACGAGTCCTGTCCAGTGTACTCGTAACCCAACGAGCACCCGCATACTCTCTCAAGTACGACGTACCGACGGCTGTGGGACAGACCGTCTCCCACACTGGGATGAGAAGCGCATGCGCTAGTCTACTCCGGAGTATCGATGCCCTGTCTCGATAGTCCTGCGACCAAGGACCTGCATAAGGATGTGCTTATAGATTACCCAGCCCCACTAGTGTGACTGCCATCACAACGCTGGCAATCAAGCAAAGATCCTAAGGACTCCACTAATGTGTATAGGCGATATACTAAAATAAACACATGTACACATTGAAGTAGAAACAAACCAAGTAGCATACTACTATTTTGAGCAAGATTGTATATACAAGGTGAATATCCCAAGCTTCCATTAAGTAATATACAAACTAGTATGATACAGTAATGGCCTCTAGGGCATATACACTAACAAAATCTACTCACCTGGTCCTCGTTCGCCGGTGCCGACGTCGCCACACGCTTGCTTGTCGTCTCGAAGTCCACATAGGGTACCTACATATCATAACGCACCGTATCGTATTAAAATCCGACTCATGACCAAAACGACGCACGAATCCCACATAGGTCAAAACCTATGGTTGCTTTCACAAATCAACCCAAAAACCCTCGACGTCGGCGTACAAACGCCAAATCATCGAGAAAAACCCAAATACACTCATTTGCACATTCATGAACACTAATTTTAATATAAAATAGGTTAAAATTCACAAAAACCCCAATTTCACTTAAAAAGTCATTTTTCCGAAAATCTAGCAAGCACAATTCGCCGTTTTGTACAAAACATGATGTTTAAACAAATCTAGCGGCCATAATACTTATTAAATATCTTAAATAAGTCATAAAAATAATTTCCATAATTTAATCTCATTAAATTCCATTAACCCCAAAATTCTAGTTTACAAAATACCCAATTTTTTAACAATTTATAGCAAAAACGCACAAACAACAATTTAGCTAGGATTTTCATGAACTAAAAGCATTAAACCACTCAATATATTATCTATAATGACATGAAACCATAATTATAATTTAATCTAAAGCATTTAATAATTTTCCAAAACTCTAGTTAGCAAAATAACTTAATTAGGGCATTTTATAAGTAATGGTTTGGAATTAACAACTAAATTAGCTTTCTATAAAACTTAAGATGTTAATCCACAACACAAAACCATGCACAATTTATCATAACCCATTTCCACAACAAAACCCTAACTTGAAATCTTTAATCATGCAATTAAACTCATCGAAAACCTAATTAAGCACTTAGTTAACTTAGATTAAAGCAACTAGATAACAAATTTTAACAAAAGCATGAGATTATACCTCCCATGATGAGATCAAGCTCAAGATCTAGCCTCCTAAAATGCCATTTTGATCCCTAGATCCATGCCAGAATGGTTAATGAGAAATGGGTAGGGGTTGGATTTTGATTTTGAAATTTTGTGGATTTTTAAGCATTTTTGTGGATTTTTTTGAAGAGAAAGTGAGATGAAGAAGTGAAGGGCTGTTCTAAATGGGGGGGCCAGGCCAAATGCAGGTGGGGAGAGGAGAGAGAGGGTGTGGGGAGTTGGAGAAAGTTTCTCAAAGTCAAAAGACCACACAAACAACAAAAACCAATAATCCAATTACTATATTTTAATCCTTATCATATTGAACTTTTAAAAGAGATGAAAACAAAAATGAGGGGGGGAGTGGGCTGCTCCAGCAGTGGTGGGGCCGGCCATGATGGAGAGGAATGAGTGAGAGAGATTTTACAAAGAAATTCTATGCAAAAAAACCCCCCACAAGCTCAAAATTGCAAGTTTTAGCTTAAATTAATTATTTTTTTGTTCTCCATAATAAAAACCCATTAAAAAGTGAAATAAAATACTAAAAATTTATATTACAAATAGATTTTAATTAACATGATTTTAAAGATTAAAATTAGCCCATTTAAATTTGTATTTATCGCTAATTTAATGTATTTTCTTACCGGCTTAAAATAATATTAAAATAATATTTTTTTTCAGAAAATTTGAAATTTCACCAGTGGCTGAATAAACACCAAATACTAGTAATTACATAGCTAGAATATGTATATTTAATTTTATAATAAAAATATTTGCATTTTGACTTTTTACAGAAAACCCTCTTATTTTACCGTTTTTTCGAAATTTCACCGAAACGATTTTCAAAACGTTACAGTCGGTTGGCAGGGGGTTGCACATTTCTGTTATGATTTTACTGTTTGTGCTTATGAACTTGATTGGATCGTTGTGATGATTAGCCAGGGTTTGAGATGGGTTTTTATATTCGTTCATTCGATGTAAATTGTAATATGTTATAATATTCTTTTGCGGGGCACATCCAGGTTGCGGTTGTAGCCACCGTTGTATTATTTCATTTTACTGATTTTTGCTCCTAGGATAGACCCAAGGTGGGGTGCACAAACTACCGGGTACTTTGAAGTGTTTAGTGGCCTACTCAAGTTGTTGAGGGAGACCGCTTCACTTCGGGTACTTGGCGGGTAGTTTGTCGTACCCGTAGTGGTCTAGGGTGGGGTAATGGCTATTCATCACAACTGTGTAATCCGTCTTTCGTTGCAGGCTCAAAAGAAATGCGGATTGCTTGTATATCCAATAATGTTCATTTGTGATCTGGAATGCCTATTATTGCGTCTGACGAATGGACAATATCTATATATGATAGCTATTTAGACTTCACTTATGTTTTACACCCACGCTAGCCCAGCCCCTGCTCTGTCGTTAGTTAAGTAACCTAACGGGTGATGACGGGACCCAGTGGCGAATGCGGATGGCATAAGAGGACGTTGTATTTTCGTTGTTTTCTGCAATGATAGGTTAATTGATGGGACACATTATATTAATGCAAAGAAAATAAACCAAAGTTGAATCGTTGGAACAGTTTAAAAGAATCCACTCGGTTATTTTTAAAACAGAAGATATTTTTAATTGCTGAGCTTTAACCACTCCTTTTAAAAGCTATCAGGTTCCTTCGGTCATATCAAGTTCACTACGTTCACGGTTTCACCAAAACCATTCGTAGCCTTCCGTCATTTCATTTGGGTATTCAGTAGTATTCAAGCTATGTATTTTGACCAAAGTCAAGGCATAGAGTTTACTAGCTGCTGGGTATTCATTTGTTGCATAGATAGATGAGTTAGTTTGGGACAGTCGTATTATCATCTGACCAAAGTCAGGGGTATGTACGGATGGGTTCAAATTAACAAGATAATGATGGATAGAACTTGACATGTGACTTATGACATTTTGACCAAAGCCAAGGTCATAAGAGCATGGGGAAAAAATTTATATCGGGAATTTCTTAAGAAACTGAAATTTGCAAAGAGATGCATACCATTTGGAGTTTGATGAATGTTGGTAGGATTCCTTCAGCATTATCACACGATGATATTTGGATCCCGATCCTACTGTGAGTATATGCTACTCATCAGGAGATTCGTCACTTAACGATCAATGCTATAAACCAAGTAAGTGCCGAAAAAGGTTTCAGCGGGGCTACGCCCCCAAAGAAAAGAGATTATTTAATTAAGGAACTTCACGAAAGCGTTGGAAATCCTCCCTCAAAGTACCGACACCGGCCTGGATGAACGGTTAAGCAAGTATTGTACGGTGAGAATAGTCCTGGCTAGTTCTTCCTTTTTGGTTTGAGGAGGGATTCGAGAAACAGTGGGAGCCATCCAGTTTAGATAAACTAAAAACCACTCTAAACTTGCAAGAGCATCATGCTAAAGTGTTCCTTCTCTCTCTCATTGCAGCGACCCAAAACATGACAGGCCTTAAGTTACTATTAGAGAAAAATATATTGACAGGGCCAAACTATAAAGATTGGCCGCGGAATGTCAAAATGGCTTTAACTTATGACAAATTGGGGTATGTCCTTACTGCTAAGGCACCTGCTGTCCTTGGTCCTAAATCCAGTCTTGCGGATAAGGAAATCCACAAAACTTGGGAATTAGATTGTGCGAAGGCCAAGTGCATCGTGCTTGCCTCGATGAATAATGCACATCAGAGGAGGCACGAGGATATGGATCTTGAATCCATATTTCTCCATACAAAGGATCTGTATGGGGAGCAATCTCGTATAGCAAGATACGAGACCTCGAAGAACCTGTTTCAGGCGAGGTTGGCTGTCGGATCGTCTGTAGGAGAACATGTCCTAAAGATGATTGGCTATATAGAAGAGCTCGCAGACCTCGGGACGACTTTGGAGAACGAGCTCTATACAGACTTGATTCTCCGGTCCCTTCCTTCCACCTATGCGCAGTTTATTCTGAATTTCAACATTCAAAGAAAATAAGTTGAACTTCCAGAACTCCTTAACATGTTGAGGAGTGCAGAGGGCACCTTGCAGAAGGCAAGGGAAACACCCGCTATGTTTGTTCGCGGTGCTTCTTCTTCCGGGTCCAAGACTAGGGCCAAAGGAATGAAGAATATGGCCGCTACCAAACCTAGAGGAGGTGTTAATAAGGTGGGAGTGAAGGGAAAGAAAAAGATTGCGGTGCCAGTAGTGGCAAAGGATGAGTGCTTCCACTGTCATAGGAAAGGGCACTGGAAAAAGGATTGCAAAGCTTTGAATGCCAAGAACCAGGAACCGAAGCAAGCTGTGGCTCCGACTTCAGGTGTGTTTGTAATTGAGAATTGTCTGTTAATCAAGTCTACTTCCTGGGTATTGGATACCGGATCAGGATCTCATATATGCAATTCATTGCAGACATTGAGAAACCGTAGTGTGCTGAAGGTTGGTGATATGACCCTGAAGGTTGCTAACGGAACTAGCGTAGGAGCTGTGTCCGTAGGGGATTATCACCTTGGATTGACGAGTGGACATATTTTGGTTTTGCATAACTGTTTTTGTATACCCAGTTTAACGTGTAATATCATATCAGTTTCCATGTTATCGAAAGAAGGTTATGATTTCACGTTTGTAAGCGATGTTGTTAATATCCACCTTAATCATGGTTTGATTGGGTCCGGTACACTAGATAATGGTATATATGTCTTAAACCAATTACAGATTTTCAATGTCCAGAACACACTAAAAAGAAAGTCTCCAGATTTAAATAAGCCTTTCTTATGGCATTGTATACTGGGTCACATCAATGAGACAAGGTTAACTAAGCTACATCGAGAAGGATATTTGGATTCGTTCGAATATCAATCTTATGCCACTTGTCAATCATGTCTCAAAGGAAAGATGACAAAGACTCCACTCACTGGACATGGAGTAAGAGCGAGCGAGCTCTTAGGACTCATACACAGCGATATATGTGGTCCAATGTCTATACATGCAAGAGCTGGTTTTTCCTATTTCATTACTTTTACGGATGATTACTCTAGGTACGGATTCATTTTCTTGATGAAACATAAATCCGAGGCTTTTGAGAAATTCCAAGAGTATAAGAATGAAGTAGAAAACCAAACCGGCAAAAGTATCAAGACTCTAAGATCTGATCGAGGTGGTGAATACTTAAGTATCGAGTTCCTAGGTTACCTAAAAGAGAAAGGAATTCTCTCTCAGCTTACTCCTCCATACACTCCACAGCATAACGGTGTATCGGAGAGACAGAATCGAACCCTATTGGATATGGTACGTTCTATGATGAGTAATGCTGAGTTACCGCGATCTTTCTGGGGTTTTGCGCTAGAATCAGCGGCATATCTTTTGAACAGGGCTCCTACCAAGACAGTGTCTACCACGCCATATCAGATGTGGTGTGGGAAGAAACCCCATCCTCAGCATATGAAGAAATGGCGATGTCCAGCTTTTGTTATAAAGCAGCATGCGGACAAACTCGAGGCACGATCAGTACAGTGTAAGTTTGTGGGATATCCAAAGAACTCCAAGGGTTATTTCTTCTATTACGCAGAGAAACAAAAGGTTTTTGTTTCTCGTAATGCCCATTTTCTAGAACAACAGTTTTTAGAAAAGGGAACAAGTGGGAGCGAAATAGAACTGGAAGAAATTCGAGAACCACAAACTACTGCTGAAAGTTTGGTAGAACCAGTAGTTCAAGAAGAACAGGACATTCCCGCACCCCTCCGCAGGAGTAGTAGGCCGTCTCATCCGTCTGAGAGATACTACGGTTTTCTCATAGATGAGCATAGAGAGGATTGCATCATTGATGATGATGAACCTACTAGCTTCCAGCAGGCCATCGAGAGCGGCGACTCGGTATGATGGCTAGATGCAATGCGGACCGAGATGGAGTCCATGTACACCAACAAAGTATGGACTTTGGACTTTGCTCCAGATGGGGTAAAACCCATAGGATGCAAATGGATCTTCAAGAAAAAGATGGGTGTAGATGGACAGGTGGAAACCTATAAGGCTAGACTTGTTGCAAAGGGTTTTCGTCAAAGACCTGGTTTGGTGTCACGACCCGAGTATTTCGACTCGTGACTGGCACTTAACCACGCTACGTCTACAGGCGTAACGCGACTAATAAGCCGAACCCAGAAATCAAAACCATTTAAAAAGTAGTGAGTGTTGAAAACATTTAATTTAAAACATTTAGAAGACCTTAATTAGTTCAATGAGGTTCTTTTATAAGTTAAATTATCTTTATAATAATTTCGGCAGCATTTCCTTTGTAAAGGTAACCCCGAAAATCAGGTAAAAACAAGATATAAATGAAAATGAGATATAATGAACAAAGCATCCCCAACTGGGAGCAATCACGCCCAACGGCGGAAACCATCACCACAAGAGTAATATACGACGCCGTAGCAAAGAATGAGCAATAAGTAACATCCCAGAATAATAACTGCAAATAAAAAGTCGGCTCCCACGAGCTCGACACCAGAATACAAAAATATACATCATCGTCCTCACACTGTCTCTAAGTGAAGTACATATATGGTAGATGGAGAATACTAGATACAAAAGTGTGTACAATAAAAGTAACCAGATACCACAACCCACCTAAATAGAAAAATAGCTCTCGCACCAACTGTAGTGGTATCTGAAGCCAAAAGATGCAAAAAGGCAGCCTGCCGCGACTACTCTGAGGGACAACCTGCAAATATTATGGCACAACGGGGGTGAGTTGCCAACTCGTGAATAGAGATAACATATAAAGTTAATCACGAGCATGCACGTGCTGCGCTACGCTATCATATGCTAGCAGGTAAATCTATATGCGACAAGCAGTAAGTGCAATAATCATGCAAATGCTCTGTCAGGTAAAATAACTACAGGATGAGATACATGATAATCACTGCTGAGCATGAGATAAACGACATCTACATGAAATATCAATCGTGGAAAAATATCGGTGCCCAAGCTGCACCCAAATCCTAAATAAGCTCAGGCGCCGGCACTCTCCTCGGCCCTCAAATCCTGTAAATCTCTGAGAATCACGAGTGCCCAACATCGGCACCCAAAATATCATAAATACTCGTGTCCAGCATCGACACGCAAATCCTCATACATCGGGCTCCGTAAGTCCGGATCAGCCCACGGGCTCCGTCTACGGTATCGGCCCTCGGCCCCGGCAGTACGGATCATCCCGCATCAATCTTTCGACTTTGGTCATTATCCTCCGGATAACCGCCAGGTCCAACCAATCACCGGTAGGTACTCGCCCACCTCCAGGCTCAATCGGCAAAGTCCATCGATCATCTTGCAGAGGGGAACCATACCGGGTCCACCACGAACCCGCAGATGGATCATCCACTCCTCGAATCGGGTTTCAAGCACACGTCTCAGCACCGCGAAAACGCGTGGTGGACGCACCAAAATATCATATCACGAGGAACCGGGTTTTCAAATAGTGCATCTTTTCTTAAATAATTCCACGGTCCTCAAAACCAGAAATCACATGAAAATCCAACACCAATGAGTAAATCAAATACGATGTGCTATGTACATCAAGTCATCATAATATAGGTACAAGGGGGAAACCGCGTTTCTTAAGATAGTTCAGTTTTCAAAGACAGCATGCGGCTTCCAATTTCTATAACAATCATATCGAATCATATGTGAAACGACTACAGTATAATGATCATGGCAATTCTACAGTGAGTGTGTCATGGCAATTACTAACGGTGTGAGTGTATCATGCAGATTAGTGCTCGTGCAACATAAACCGTTAGTAATAGTGCGGTGTTCTATCAATTCTAAGTTTTCATACATGTAGCAGGGAATGCAGTATGCAACAACAGTATCCATGAACAGTCAATGTAGGTAAATGCAATGTGTAGCTATAAAGTCCTATCAGCCCTGACGTAGAACGCCATGCGGGCGATATCCCTGTAGATGTTAAATCTACTCACCGAAGTCTCGCGCTAAGTGTAGCCGACGACTTGTTTCCCCTTCTTCGCAGCGTCCGTCTCACTCGCCTGCGAACCTAGATTTACACAATATAACACACATAAGCTCAAATCTACCAAAAACGAAATATTAAGGTCAAACTAGAACCCCGTGTTGCAACCCAAGCGCACGTGTGCGCGATACGCTAAAACATGTGATCACACTCCTGAAGCTAACCTGACGCGTCGCGATACGCAGCACAACCCAAAACCACACACGTATCACGTGTGTCGCGGAGATTTAAAATACGGAAATTAGGGTAATAGGTCCCAGATTTTTATACAGAAAGATTTTTATAAAAATAAATATACCAACACACTCCAAATACCAGCAGACACCAACCACAAAAACCCCAACCCACCATTCTCCCATCTGGCTACAATTTGCGGCCAGAATGAGTTTTTCGGCGGCCTGGGTAGGGGGTTGGGCTCCCGGGTTTTGTGTGTGCACTCCATACATACTGTGTATATCCCAGTAATTACAATTTTTTTCTGAAACATCCCGGGTAGTAGCAGTTTCAACAGAACCCAATTTCAAGCTAAAAGTCACATTTTGCACTAAAATGATACTTTAGGGTATTTTTGTGAAATCTGAAATAAAACCAAGTCCAAAACCACACTAATATCACATTACCAAGCTAATCAAGCCATAAAAAGTTAATTTTTATCACAACCTCACTAAATCCCTTTATATAGCACAAAACATGCATAAAAAGTGGTATTTTGCTAGAAATACTACAAGTTATCTAAAAGGGGTGTTAAGGGTGAGTTAATACCTTCAAAACACCTTAAGAAACACTAAAAATCCCTGCTTTTTCCTCAAGTGTGCAGATCCACCACCAAACACCTCAAAAGCTCATTTTTTTCTATGGTTTGTGAAGGAAAAGTGTTGTTTTGAGTAGGGTGTGAATGGGGGTTTAATGAGAAATGAAAAGAGAAGAGAGAAATGGAGAAAATGGTGTTGTTGCTGCTTCTCTTTCTGCTGGAGCTCAGATGTGAGGGAAAGAGTACGAAAAGAGAGAGAAGCAAAGGTCAAACAAAGTCAAATCCCATACCTAACCACCATACCTTCATTTCTATTTGAATTTGCATTATAAAAAAAAGGTTTTGACTTGCTTAAATGGGTGGGATAAGTAAAACCATACAAGAAAAGAAAAAGGGTTAACATGATACACTTTTAACCAAAGTCACAAAAATGTGCTAAGTGTGCATATGTACACTAACACAATTTCCAATTAGGGTAAACACAACTAAAAATAATTAACAACCCTATATATATATATCCATAAAAAACACTTCACAACACAAAAGACCACTAGCCAAGAAGGAAAATAAGATATCCTTTTTTTTGAAAAACACACACACTTGCTAATTAACGCGAAAACATTCTAAACGAATTTCAAGGTGTTACAATCTACCCCCTTAAAGAAATTCGGTCCCCGAATTTAAAAATCTAACTATACATACCTTCAAAATGATGGGGATACCTCTCCCTCATCTCGCTCTCGGTCTCCCAAGTGACCTCCTCATCGCTCTGGCCACGCCAAAGTACCTTGATTGACGGTATGTCCTTCGATCTCAATTTCTTCACTTGTCGATCCAAGATCATCACCAGCTGCTCTGCATAGGAAAGGTCACGCTCAAGTTGGATCGTCGGGTGCTGAATCGCATGCGAGGGATCATGAAGATATCTGCGGAGCATCGAAACGTGAAATACCTGGTGCACGTCTGGAAAACTGGGCGGAAGGGCTAAACGATACGCAACCGCACCAACTCGCTCGAGGATCTCGAAGGGGCCCACATACCTGGGACTAAGCTTCCCCTTCTTCCCAAATATCATCACACCTTTCATTGGGGAGACCCTCAATAAAACATGATCACCAACAGAAAACTCAAGTCTGCGCCGACGACGGTCCGCATAAGATCTCTGCCTACTCTGGGCTGCTCTCATCCTATCACGAATCAACTGGATCTTTACGGTCGTCTCCTCCACAATCTGCGGCCCTAAGATACTGCTCTCACTGAGCTCTGTCCAACAGGCGGGCGATCTACATCTCCTCCCATAAAGAGCCTCAAACGGTGCCATCTGAATGGTCTGCTGGTAGCTGTTGTTATAGGAGAACTCTATTAGGGGCAAATGATGATCCCAGCTACCTCCGAAGTCTAATACGCACGCTCTGAGCATGTCCTCGAGAGTCTGAATAGTCCGCTCTGACTGTCCGTCGGTCTGCGGATGAAATGCTGTGCTGAAACTCAAGCGGGTGCCCAAAGCCTCCTGAAGCCTCTGCCATAGTCGGCTGGTAAATTGGGTGCCTCTGTCGGACAAAATACATGTCGGAACTCCGTGTAGTCGTACAATCTCATTAATATAAATCTGGGCATATTGAGCAAATCCGAAAGTCGTCTTCACCGGTAGGAAGTGAGCCGCATTCGTCAAACGATCCACGATCATCCAGACGGAGCCATACCCTCGACTAGTTTTGGGTAGACCCATAATAAAGTCCATAGAAATCTGTTCCCATTTCCACTCCGGAATGGGCAACGGCTGTAGCTCTCCCATGGGCCTTTGATGCTCAGCCTTGACTTGCTGACAAGTCAGGCATCTCGACATAAAATCTGCGATGTCCCTCTTCATCCCGTCCCACCAGTAAACATCTCTTAAATTGTGGTACATCTTGGTGGAACCTGAATGAACACTATACACTGATCGATGTGCCTCCTCGAGAATCTCACGCCGCAGTCCCTCAGCATCTGGTATGCACAATCTGGTCCCAAATCGTAGTATCCCCTGATCATCGATCACGAACTCGGAAAATCTGCCCTGTCCCATCTGCGTCCTGATCTCAGAACAACGGTCATCACTGTGCCGTGCCTCATATATACGGTCAAGCAACTGTGGGTATGCACGAATATGCACAATCTGTCCTCCGATCGGCGTAAACTCGAACTGTACCCGGCTATCGCATAAGATCTGCCAATCTGCCGACGACTGCCTCTGCACTGCGCTCAAACGACATAGACTACCTCCGGGCCTCCTACTCAAAGCATCCGCCACTACATTAGCCTTGCCTGGGTGGTACAAGATCTCGCAATCGTAGTCCTTCACTAACTCCATCCATCGGTGCTGTCTAAGGTTCAGGTCTCGCTGCTGGAATATATACTTTAAGCTCTTGTGATTAGTGAATATCTGGCACGACTCGCCGTATAGGTAATGTCGCCAGATCTTAAGTGCAAAGACCACTGCAGCCATGTCCAAATCGTGAGTGGGGTAGTTCTGTTCATGTTTCTTCAATTGCCGCAAAGCATACGCGATCACCCTATTATGCTGCATCAGAACACACCCTAGCCCCACTAGAGAAGCATCACAATATACCACAAATCCACCTGACCCTGAAGGTAATGATAATACTGGCGCCGTAGTCAGTAGTGCCCGTAACTGCTGAAAACTGTGCCCACACTCCTCTGTCCAAACGAAAGGAACTCCCTTCCGGGTCAACCCGGTCAAGGGTGTAGCAATGCGAGAGAAATCCTGCACAAATTGCATGTAGTAGACGGCCAGCCCTAGAAAGCTGCGAATCTCCGTAACTGATGTGGGTCTGGGCCAACTCCGAACGGCCTCGATCTTCCTCGGGTCTACACATATACCGTCTCGTGAAATCACGTGCCCCAAGAAGTCTACGCTGTCCAGCCAGAAAGCATACTTGGAGAATTTGGCGAAAAGCTGTTGCTCTCTCAAGGTCTGCAGTGTAATCCGCAGGTGCTGCTCGTGCTCCTCTCAACTCCGAGAATACACCAGAATATCGTCAATGAATACAATGATGAACAGATCAAGATACAGCCGGAAAATACGGTTCATCAAATCCATGAATGTTGCTGGCGCATTGGTGAGTCCGAACGACATCACCAAAAACTCGTAATGGCCATAGCGCGTGCGGAAAGCTGTCCTAGGAATGTCCTCCTGTCGAACCCGCAGCTGATGATAGCCTGATCGCAAATCAATCCTCGAAAAGTATCCTGCCCCCTGAAGCTGGTCGAACAAATCGTCGATACGGGGCAAAGGATATCTGTTCCGTACTGTAACCCTGTTCAACTGGCGATAGTCGATACACAGACGCAAACTGCCGTCCTTCTTCTTGACGAACAGAACTGGAGCACCCCAAGGAGAAACACTGGGTCGAATAAGTCCCTTGTCCAGCAAATCTTGCAACTGACCCTTCAATTCTCGAAGTTCCGCCGGGGCCATCTGATAAGGCGGTACAAAAATAGGCCCCGCGCCAGGAACCAAATCAATACAGAAAGAAATGTCGCGCTCGGGCGGTAGCCCAGGAAGCTCGTCAGGGAACACATCAGGGAACTCGCTAACAACCGGAACCTGATCCAGAGGAACCTCTGTAGCTCTAGTATCACAAACATAGGCGAGAAATCCCTGACATCCCTTTCTCAAAAGCTGTCCAGCACGAAAAGAAGAAATCACACAGTGTGGGGCGGCACCACCGTCCCCCAACACAACAAAAACCGACTCGCCGGGAAAACAAAATCTAACCGTCTTCTCACGGCAGTCCACAGAAGCATAGCACGTGGCTAACCAATCCATGCCCAAAAGAACGTCGAAGTCCAACATCTCAAGAAGGATCAAATCGACAGGCAACTCTCTCTCGCCAATACCGACGGTACAGGATCGGAACACGTGCCTAGCAGCAAACGACTCTCCCACAGGAGTAGTCACAACAAGCAGCCGATCAAGCAAACCGAACTCTCTACCCAAACTCGGCACGAAGTGTGCAGATACATACGAGTGCGTGGATCCGGGATCGAACAATACGTGCGCATCAACAGAACATACTGGAAGGATACCTGAGACCACCGCATTGGACGCCTGCGCGTCCTGATGCGTCAAAGCAAAAACTCGTGCCTGCCCTCCACCTGTGACTGACTGTCCTCTGCCTCGGTCATCCCGTCCCCTCTGAGCAACTCCTCCACGCCCACAACCTCTCTGTGTATGAGTTTGACGAGGAGTAACAGTAGGAACAACAGACAACGCTCTCTGGGGTGGTGAAGGTGGTAAGGTGATGTGCGGTGCTACTGTCTCCCTCCGGTGTATCTCAGGACAATCTCTGACGAGTTGAAGTAAACTGCCGCATCTATAGCAACCTCGCGACGACTGCTGACTCTCCCATGGATACGAACTAAACATCTGGCCTCGTCCCGAATCTCTGCCACTCCTCGTGCCTAAACGATACCTGTCGCGGCGTCTGAATGTCTGTCTCCATGCTGATATACCAGTACGAACTCTCTTCGGCTCTGGAACTACCGAAGTCTCAGCAAGGCGCTCCTCGACTAATAGAGCTGCATCTAGCGCTGCTGCATATGTATCGTAGTGCTGCGCGCTGATCGCAAGGAACAGTGGTGTAAGCAAGCCTCGAACAAATCTCTTGTCTCGTAACTCCTCGGTAGCCACTAGATACGGCGCATAGATAGATAGTTCTGTGAACTGCACATCATACTCGGCCACTGACATCTCCGGAGTCTGGCGTAAGGACTCGAACCTGCGTGCTCTAGCATCTCTGACACTCAGGGGAAGAAAGCGGGCAAGGAATAGCGCCACGAACTCTGTCCAGGTCATAGGAGAAAGACCTGCTGCTCTGCCCTTCTCGACTGATTCGCACCATTTCTGCGCAAGACCTTCTAGGCGAAAGCTCACGAAGTCAACCCATCTCGCATCTGCGCATCTGAGGGAACGACATATCCGAGCCATCCTATCAATGAAGGACTGTGGGTCCTCGGCTGCATCGGTGCCTGTGAAGACTGGAGGCTTCAGCCTCATGAACTCTGACAGCGATACTGTAATCACCTCCGTAGCTGCAGGGGCAACTGGCTATGCGGTAGGTACCATCGCGGTCTCTATAACGGGTGGAGCTACCTCTGGTTGCTGCGCTCGATGTGTCTCAACTAGCGATCCTATCATCTGGCGCATCTCCTGCATACCAGCCCCTAGCGTGGCGATCTGATCTGTCACGGGAGGAACAACCTGCTCGGGTACAACCGGTGTACTGCCCGGATCAGTCCTCGTCTCAGACGAATCAACTCGAATCTCGGCCCTCGCGGCCGCTCTCTGCGCCCTCGTAGTCTTTTGCGGCATAATGGCTGAAAGGAAAATATGATTCTATAAGGATGCATAAATCGAGTCGCAAGAATGTATATACTCAAAAGGAATTTAAATCAATATGTCCTAAGGTCGCTTTGGCGGAGTACCATGTCGTGAGTATGCCGCGGAACATACGCACGCTACGCCACTCTGCTTCAGCTACCTACTCCATCATACCAGGGTCATCCTAGGAACACTCCGAAAGGTAAAACCTACGCTCCGATACCAACTTTGTCACGACCCGAGTATTTCGACTCGTGACCGACACTTAACCACGCTACATCTACAGGCGTAATGTGACTAAGTAAGCCGAACCCAGAAATCAAAACCATTTAAAAAGTAGTGAGTGTTCAAAACATTTAATTTAAAATATTTAGAAGACATTAATTAGTTCAATGAGGTTCTTTTAAAAGTTAAATTATCCTTATAATAATTTTGGCAGCATTTCTTTCGTAAAGGTAACCCCGAAAATCGGGTAAAAACAGGATATAAATGAAAATGAGATATAATGAACAAAGCATCCCCAACTGGGAGCAATCACGTCCAACGGCGGAAACCATCACCACAAGAGTAATATACGACACCGTAGCGAAGAATGAGCAATAAGTAACATCCCAGAATAATAACTGCAAATAAAAAGTCGGCTCCCACGAGCTCGACACCAGAATACAAAAATATATATCATCGCCCTCACACTGTCTCTAAGTCAAGTACATATATGGTAGATGGAGAATACTAGATACAAAAGTGTGTACAATAAAAGTAACCAGATACCACAACCCACCTAAATAGCAAAATAGCTCTCGCACCAACTGTAGTGGTATCTGAAGCCAAAAGATGCAAAAAGGCAGCCAGCAGCGACTACTCTGAGGGACAACCTGCAAATACTGTGGCACAACGGGGGTGAGTTGCCAACTCGTGAATAGAGATAACATATAAAGGTAATCACGAGCATGCACGTGCTGCGCTACGCTATCATATGCTAGCAGGTAAATCTATATGCGACAAGCAGTAAGTGCAATAATCATGCAAATGCTCTGTCAGGTAAAATAACTACAGGATGAGATACATGATGATCACTGCTGAGCATGGGATAAACGACATCTACACGAAATATCAATCGTGGAAAAATAATCGGTGCCCAAGCTGCACCCAAATCCTAAATAAGCACAGGCGCCGGCACTCTCCTCGGCCCTCAAATCCTGTAAATCTCTGAGAATCACGAGTGCCCAACATCGACACCGAAAATATCATAAATACTCGTGTCCAGCATCGACACGCAAATCCTCATACATCGGGCTCCGTAAGTCCGGATCAGCCCACGGGCTCCGTCTGCGGTATCGGCCCTCGGCCCCGGCAGTACGGATCATCCCGCATCCATCTCTCGACTCTGGTCAGTATCCTCCGGATAACCGCCAGGTCCAGCAACTCACCGGTAGGTACTCACCCACCTCCAGGCTCAATCGGCAAAGTCCATCGATCATCTTGCCGAGGGGAACCATACTGGGTCCACCATGAACCCACAGACAGATCATCCACTCCTCGAATCGGGTTTCAAGCACACGTCTCAGCACCGAGAAAACGCGTGGTGGACGCACCAAAATATCATATCACGAGGAACCGGTTTTTCAAATAGTGCATCTTTTCTTAAATAATTCCACGGTCCTCAAAACCAGAAATCACATGAAAATCCAACACCAATGAGTAAATCAAATACGATGTACTATGTACATCAAGTCATCATAATATAGGTACAAGGGGGAAACCGCGTTTCTTAAGATAGTTCAGTTTTCAAAGACAGCATGCGGCTTCCAATTTCTATAACAATCATATCGAATCATATGTGAAACGACTACAGTATAATGATCATGGCAATTCTACAGTGAGTGTGTCATGGCAATTACTAACGGTGTGAGTGTATCATGCAGATTAGTGCTCGTGCAACATAAACCGTTAGTAATAGTGCGGTGTTCTATCAATTCTAAGTTTTCATACATGTAGCAGGGAATGCAGTATGCAACAACAGTATCCATGAACAGTCAATGTAGGTAAATGCAATGTGTAGCTATAAAGTCCTATCAGCCCTGACGTAGAACGCCATGCGGGCGATATCCCCATAGATGTTAAATCTACTCACCGAAGTCTCGCGCTAAGTGTAGCCGACGACTTGTTTCCCCTTCTTCGCAGTGTCCGTCTCACTCGCCTGCGAACCTAGATTTACACAATATAATACACATAAGCTCAAATCTACCAAAAACGAAATATTAAGGTCAAACTAGAACCCCGCGTTGCAACCCAAGCGCGCGTGTGCGCGATACGCTAAAACGTGTGATCACGCTCCTAAAGCTAACCTGACGCGTCGCGATACGCAGCACAACCCAAAACCACAAACGTATCACGTGTGTCGCGGAGATTTAAAACACGGAAATTAGGGTAATAGGTCCCAGATTTTTATACAGAAAGATTTTTATAAAAATAAATATACCAACACACTCCAAATACCAGCAGACACCAACCACAAAAACCCCAAGCCACCATTCTCCCATCTGGCAACAATTTGCGGCCAGAATGTGTTTTTCGTCGGCCTGGGTAGGGGGTTGGGTTCCCGGGTTTTGTGTGTGCACTCCATACATACTGTGTATATCCCAGTAATTACAATTTTATTCTGAAACACCCCGAGTAGTAGCAGTTTCAACAGAACCCAATTTCAAGCTAAAAGTCACACTTTGCACTAAAATGATACTTTAGGGTATTTTTGTGAAATCTGAAATAAACCCAAGTCCAAAACCACACTAATATCACATTACCAAGCTAATCAAGCCATAAAAAGTTAATTTTTATCACAACCTCACTAAATCCCTTTATATAGCACAAAACATGCATAAAAAGTGGAATTTTGCTAGAAATACTACAAGTTATCTAAAAGGGGTGTTAAGGGTGAGTTAATACCTTCAAAACACCTTAAGAAACACCAAAAATCCCTACTTTTTCCTCAAGTGTGCAGATCCACCACCAAACACCTCAAAAGCTCATTTTTTTCTATGGTTTGTGAAGGAAAAGTGTTGTTTTGAGTAGGGTGTGAATGGGGGTTTAATGAGAAATGAAAAGAGAAGAGAGAAATGGAGAAAATGGTGTTGTTGCTACTTCTCTTTCTGCTGGAGCTCAGAAGTAAGGGAAAGAGAGAGACAAGAGAGAGAAGCAAAGGTCAAACAAAGTCAAATCCCATACCTAACCACCATACCTTCATTTCTATTTGAATTTGCATTATAAAAAAAAGGTTTTGACTTTCTTGAATGGGTGCGATGAGTAAAACCATACAAGAAAAGAAAAAGGGTTAACATGATACACTTTTAACCAAAGTCACAAAAATGTGCTAAGTGTGCATATGTACACTAACACAATTTCCAATTAGGGTAAACACAACTAAAAATAATTAACAACCCTATATATATATATATATATATCCATAAAAGCACTTCACAACAGAAAAGACCACTAGCCAAGAAGGAAAATAAGATATCCGTTTTTTTTTGAAAAACACGCACACTTGCTAATTAACGCGAAAACATTCTAAACGAATTTCAAGGTGTTACATTTGGACTATGACATAACTTTTTCTCCAGTGGCTATGCTCAAATCCATTCGGGTCCTTCTTACTATTGCCGCCTTCCATGATTATGAGATCTGGCAGATGGACGTAAAGAAGGCTTTTCTAAATGGTAATTTGGAAGAGAGCGTCTATATGGATCAGCCAGAAGGCTTCAATCAGAGTGGGAGAAGCGGGAAAGTGTATAAGTTGCTTAAGTCCATTTATGGACTAAAGCAGGCATCGCGGAGTTGGAACATCTGTTTTGATGAAACGGTCAAAGAATATGACTTTATCAAAAATCCAGATGAACCATGTATATATAGTAAAATTGTAGCATGAACTGTCGTATTCCTCGTCTTGTACCTAGATGACATTCTTTTGATAGGAAATGACATTCCTATGCTACAATCTGTCAAAGGATTCTTGGCACACAGGTTCTCCATGAAAGACCTGGGTGATGTCTCTTACATTCTGGGGATCCGGATCTATCGTGATAGATCCAAGAGGATGTTGGGACTTTCGCAGTCCAGGTATATCAACACTATACTGAAAAGATTCAGTATGGAAGATTCTAAGCGCGGTAATCTATCGGCTTGTCACGGAATCACCCTCTCCAAAGAGATGTCTCCCAAGACTGATTTGGAAAGGGAACGCATGTCTATTATACCCTACGCTTCTGCGGTAAGCTATATAATGTATGCGATGTTGTGCACCAAACCAGATGTAGCTTACGCACTGAGCGTGGTAAGCCGGTATCAGTCACACCCAGGGGAGAAGCACTGGATAGCAGTAAAGAACATTCTCAAGTACCTGAGAAGGACTAAGGAGATGTTCTTGGTTTACGGCGGAAAAGACCTCAAGATCGAGGCCTTTGCTAATTCCGGCTTCCAGAGTGACAAGGATGACTCCAAGTCCATGTCAGGTTATGTCTTTACCCTCAATGGAGGGGCGGTGTGCTGGAAGAGTTCCAAGCAGGACACCGTTGCTGTCACGACGATGGAAGCGAAGTATATTGCTGCTTGCGATGCCGCAAAAGAAGCGGTCTTGATGAAGAAGTTCCTCACAGAACTTCAGGTGGTTCCTACCATTATTGATCCAATACTGCTGTATTGCGACAACAACGGAGCTATAGCTTTAGCGAAGGAACCCAGGTCCTATCAGAAGTCTAGACACATATTAAGGCGGTATCACCTGATCAGGGAGATCATAGATCGCCGAGAGATCGAGGTCCGGAGAGTTGCTACAGAGGAGAACACTGTTGATCCATTCACAAAGGCCTTACCTCAGATTCAGTTCGAGAGGCTACTCGAGATGATCGGTCTTCGATATGCCAGTACATGGCCCTAGTGCAAGTGGGAGATTGTTAGTGTATATACCCTAGGGGCCATTATTGTATCATACTAGCTTATATATTACTTAATGGAAGCTTGGGATATTCACAGTTATATTAACTGTAACACCCGAGCCCAATAGTACTATTTCTGTTACTAGTTGAGTGTTAGACATTGCTCATTTCAATTATCTTGCTTGTTTGGTGATTGTTGCTAAATTTTAACCGGCTAAGTCATTTTTGCCTATAACAAATTTTAACACCTAAAATGAAGTTAAAAATATCCGTATTGGCCTACTCATCACCACTAGTCGCGTGGTAACGTCCGCGCGTCGTGATTTCATCCCGTTCGGTGAAACGGGCGAGTTTGGACGGCTACGCGCGCGTGCAAGTGTTCGACTTGGGGGCATGCATTTTAATCATAAAACATCTCATTTTAAAATTTGGAAACCGCTTAAAATCCTATTATTTGAATTTCAAATATTTGGGCGCAACCCGGGCGCAATTTGGAAATGTTTCATTTAGCGCCGAAATACCCATTTAAATTTAATAATCTAAACTATATAATATATATATATATATATCTGTTACCTAATATAACGTTTAAATCTTTTTTAAATCTTCATTTTCAATCTCTTTTCGTTTCTCAGCCAATCACGAGGCTAAATCTCTCGTGGGCCCCTCTAACTCTCTCTCTCTCTCTCTCTCCGCCTCTCTATCTCTCTCTAATCTCACTCTCTCTCTCTCTCCTAAAATCTCTCTCTCCCTCTCTCCTATAACCCTCTCTCTCTCTCTCTATTTTATATTTTTCCCACGATTCCTCGTCCTCGTCTTTACGAGAAACCCTCGAATCCCACCGCAGCAAACCCCAGCCACCTCGTCGCCGTCGCCGCCGCAGTCCCCGCGCCGACGAGACCACCACCTTCATCCTCGCCTCCACAGCCTCGACCGCACCCCGTTCCTCCCTTCTCCCTCCTTCAGCGCCTGCACCCAACGCCACCGCCACCTGCACGCTGTGCTGCTGTCGCCGCCGCCTCCCATCGCCGACGACGTCGACTTCCTCCCTTCACCCTCGTCCCGACCTCTTCACCGTCTTCCTTCTTCCCTCGCCGGACTGCAGTCTTTGAACCCGAGCCTAACCCTAGCACCAAACCCTAGTTCGCCGGAGATCGCGCCGTCGACTCTCGTCGTCGTCGCCAGTGCACCGCCGACCACCTCCTCTTCCCCCTACGATCCCGACCAAGCCAGTTCCTCCCCTCCTCACCATCCCTCCTCTTCTTGCAACCGACAGCCAGGACTGCCGCTGCCGCTGCTTCGCCGGCGCCCCATCGCCGTCGAACTCATCGCGGTTGACACCCGTGCCATCCCTTTAAGCATCTCTTTACTTCCTCCCTGCGTGTTAACCTTTCGCTGGTCGTTCGTGTCCATGTGTTGTATTTTGCTAACTTCGTCGCTGTTTGACATTTCGCCGGATTCCGGCCGTGCCGACGACTTGACCCGACTCTCCAGCGAAGTACTCCAGTCCGTGTGGCCCTGCTGTTCGTTGTTTGGACTCGATCCGTGACCCGTGCATCCGTCGCGTGTTTTCCGCCGACGTTACATTCGTGTTTTCCGGTTTGCGAAACCGTCGAGGCAAGTATTACTTGCTACATGCTATGTTATCCTAATTAAGTGTGCTTGACTCATAAAACTTGCATTGTTAACTAAATATAGTTACTTTTCTCATTTGGACGGAATATGATATATATCATGATACTGCAACCTAAACTGTATTTTGCCACTGTAACCCTAATAACGAAACTACCAGTTAATCATTTTGCTATTTAAAGGACGATAATTGTACACATATATCTTCATTGCTTTCTGTTAATGATATTGCACTACCTTGTGATTATTGCACCCCACGGGTGCTCGAACCTGTTAATATAACACAACTGCACCATTGTGATTAAATGAACTATTATTGCTGTTTACTTTATTTCCTGTTGTTGTTCCTTATTCGACTATACACCTGTTGTGAGCACACCTTCGATTGCATTACATATTTACCTGACCTTGCTACACATGACATATATATACATACCGATGCACCGGACATGGTACCCTTTACTACCAACTCAACCTGTTGTACCATGACCTGACTTGTTACCTGATCTCATGCCTAATGCCAACAAACCTGACTTAGGGTCCTCATGGACCATTCCTGTTGTCTATCCAGACAAACCTGCTTTTACCTGATCCTGTGTTGGCATTAGTTCTTGATTACTGAATACCTGACCTGACATACATAACTTGGGGGTATGGGGAAATCAAAGGTGAAACCGACTTGTAACTCAACAGTTCGATACCTGTTCTGATCAGTCTTACGGGCTTGGCCAGTCCGGGAGTGATGATGCTGACATCACTCGTCCATCCTGCTACTTGTTACTGCCTAGCGGCACGTCTCGGATTCAGCCCCGAGGGTCTTGACCGTGGTCCCGGGCATGCACGGGATACTATTGAGTTACATCGACGAGTCATCAATTGATTTCAAGGACTTTAGAATAGAAACCCGATAGAACAGTATAGTTACCCACTGCACACTACCCTGCGCTGTTATTTCATATTATTGTTTTATTCATGTTCATCCCTGCATTGCTTATTACCATGTTCATATTATATTACTGCTTGACATGACGCGCTGACGTCTGGGTTTTGCATGGCCCAGATTCTTTACCACTGTCGACGACCGAGCAGGAGTACTTCAGCCAGCAGGCTGATCTGTGAGTTCTATAGTGATTAGTTCATTTATTTCATTTCATTTCCAGATGTGAGCCCGCATTATGGGACGTACTATTTATTTATTGTATTGGATCATTTGCTTCCGCACTTATTGTTCATTGACTCTTGTTATTATGGATTTGGACATGTGTTAGATTAGTTTATTTATCTTGTTCTTGATATCTTTACAGCCGTAATGTGACTATGGATGGATACTTCCTACCCACAGGTAGCATGGTTGGCTATGTCACGTGCCCAATCTTGCGTACTCTGGGAAGCGGGGCGTGACATGGTTCTTTTGGTATCAGAGACATAGGTTAGTTGGGTTGATTCTTTTGTAGTTGGGTATTGTACCCAATACACGAATCAGAATACCCGTGTTTAGGAAACATGTCCTGCCACCTTGACCGTTTTACCATTCTTGAATCACATTCTTCCGGATTATATCTTTTACGACGTGCAAACTTACTTTGCATGTCGACTCGGAAACCTGATTTCTTGTTATCCCTAGGACTTGGGCGACTTGGGTGGAGTTAAGTAATTGTGGCTATGATACCGCGGCATAGCTACAATGCGGTACTCTATTTAAGTATCTTGGAGTTCTAGCCTTGATCCATATTCAGAATCTATCATCATGCTAATGTTGGGTGTTTTGAGTTCAGGATGATGGCAGGTAAGAAGTTGAAGACGTACCGGAGGCGTGTGAACGAAGCCGCCATGCTTGGAGTGATAAGAGGAATGCTGGAAATCAAAGAAACAGACTGAGCTGATCCAGCAATAGCAGTTTCGTTTCAGGAAGGTTTGCAGATCGTTCAGCAGTCCGTAAACAACGATGGAACTAGACCAGTCGAACGAGTAGGGACTGTAGCAGATTTCAGACTTTTGGGTCCGTCTACTTTCACTGGTCTGGAGGAGCCGTTGCCAGCCGAGCAGTGGCTAGTGACACGGAGAATTTGCTGATTGCAACACAGATTCCAGAGGACAAAGGAGTTGATGTGGTGCGCATTCAGCGGGTGGATTACGCCCGAGAGTGGTGGCTTGTGGAGGAGACCGGCTTGCCTAATCCAATCAGTTGGGCGGATTTCTCTAAGAGTTTCCTGGAGAAGTTCTTCCCGCGGACTGCACGGGAGGAAATGGAAGAGAAATTTATCGGACTAAGGCAGAATGGAGCAACCGTGGACGTGCATGCAGCAGAATGGACGAGACTCAGTAGTCTCGCTGGACCTTTCGCGGCCAACGATGTAGACAGCGGTTGCGGTAAGGAAGCAGTTCTGTCGGGCCAGTCGAGTTTAGGGCTAGGCCGACAAACAGTGTTCTTGCAGCAATGGAAGTTGATAGTAAGGAAGAGCCGGCAGTTGTTCGCGACTTTATGGATATATTTGAAGATATATCGGGCTTACCGCCGAAGCGAGACGTGGAGTTCGCGTTTGACCTTATTCCTGGTGCAGCGCCAGAATCTAAAGCTTATTATCCGATGGCACCAGTGGAATTGGAAGAAGTTAAGAAACAAGTTGGTGAATTACTTGAGAAGGGTTGGATTCGAAGCAGCAACTCGCCTTAGGGAGCTCCAGTTCTTTTAGTAAAGAAGAAGGATGGCACGAGAAGGATGTGCATTGATTATCGAGAATTGAACCGGGTGACTATTAAGAACAAGTACCCGATCCCTCGCATTGGAGAACTTTTTGAGCAGCTGAGTGGAGCGAGAGTATTCTCGAAACTGGATTTGCGATCCAGATATCATCAGGTCCGAGTGAAAGCAGAAGACATTTGCAAGACAGCGTTTCGAACTCGATATGGACATTTCGAGTATCTGGTGATGCCCTTCGGAGTAACGAATGCGCCGGCACTATTCATGGATTTGATAAACAGAATCTTTTCACCATGCTTGGACCAGTTTATTGTGGTATTCATTGACGATATTCTGGTGTACTCGAAGAGTCCGGAGGAGCATGCTGAGCATTTAAAGATCGCACTGCAGACGCTGAGACAGGAGAAATTGTATGCGAAGAAGAGTAAGTGCGAATTCTGGCTGGAAGAAGTGAAGTTTCTGGGGCATGTTGTGTCGGGCAATGGAATCGCCGTCGATCCCGAGAAGATTGCAGCGGTTCGAGATTGGCCTATTCCAAGAAATGTGGCTGAGACAAGAAGTTTCCTTGGTTTGGCCGGATACTACAGGAGATTTGTGGAAGACTTCGCTCGTTTGGCAGAACCGTTGACCAAGCTTACGCGCAAGGAAGTACCTTTCATTTGGACGGATGGATGAGCATTGGCCTTCGAGACGTTGCAGCAGAAATTGATAACCGCCCCTATCCTAACCGTACGAGACAATTCAGGAGGACTAGTGATTCACAGCGACGCATCTGGAAAAGGATTGGGATGTGTTTTGATGCAGAATGGGAAGGTCGTAGCTTACGCATCGAGACAACTGAAGACTCATGAGAAGAATTACCCGACTCATGACTTGGAGCTTGCGGCCGTGATCTTCGCCTTGAAGATTTGGAGACACTACCTTTTGGGCGAGAGAGTCGAAGTCTTTACAGATCACAAGAGTTTGAAGTATGTGTTCACTCAGAAGGAGTTGAACATGAGGCAACGCAGATGGTTGGAGCTGATGGCCGACTACGACCTTGATCTTAAGTACCATCCGGGAAAAGTTAACGTCGTGCCGGATGCGCTTAGTCGGTTACCAGCGATTCAGGTATTGACCGCACAGAGGGAGATCATTGCGGATTTTCGGAGATTTGACTTGGAGGTTATGCTACCACATGCTATGGGATAGTTGATGCAGTTGCAAGTACAGTCGTCCTTAGTTGAGAAGATTAAAGCGGCACAATCGCAGGATCCTAGACTGCAAAGGTTTCGAGAGCAGGTTGAAGCCGGACTACGAACCGATTTACTGATCCACGAAGATGGTTCGTTGAGGTATGGTAGCCGTGTGTGTGTGCCAAAAGGGGATGTACATGAAGAGCTTATGAAGGAGGCACACAGTTCAGCTTACTCTGTACATCCAGGAGGGACAAAGATGTACCGAGATATTCGACAGCACTTCTGGTGGGAAGGTATGAAACGGGAGATTGCTCGCTTCGTGGCTAAGTGCTTGGTGTGTCAGCAAGTCAAGGCTGAACACCAAAGGGTTGCTGGTTTGTTGCAACCACTTCCGATTCCTCAGTGGAAGTGGGAACATATAACCATGGATTTCATGACGGCTTTACCGCGGAGTCCAAAGGGCAATAATGCAGTATGGATGATTGTCGATCGGTTGACCAAGGCAGCTCACTTTATTTCTTTTCGGGTTGGTCAATCAACGGAGACTTTGGCAGAGCGGTACATGCAGGAGATTGTAAGATTGCATGGAGTACCGGTGAGCATCGTGTCCGATCGGGACACTCGGTTCTTGTCACACTTCTGGAGGAGTTTACAAGAAAGTTTGGGGACTCGATTGAAGTTCAGCATAGCTTATCATCCTCAAACTGATGGACAATCGGAGAGAACGATCCAGACTCTTGAAGATATGTTGAGGGCATGCATGTTGGACTTCAAAGGTTCTTGGGAGGATCACCTACACTTAGTGGAGTTTTCGTACAACAGTAGCTTCCAAGCGACTATTCAGATGGCTCCGTTTGAGGCGTTGTATGGTCGTAAGTGCCGTTCACCTGTTTGTTGGGATGATGTTGGTGAACGAAGGTTACTGGGACCAGATTTGGTAGTACAGACAGTCGAGAAGGTGAATACAATCAGGAAGCATATGAAGGCAGCTCAAGACAGACAGAAAAGTTGGGCCGACACGTCAAGAAGACCTCTAGAGTTCGCCGTGGGTGATTTGGTATTCCTGAAGATATCACCGACTAGAGGGGTGATTCGCTTTGGGAGTCGGGGAAAGCTTAGTCCTCGATTCGTTGGACCCTTCGAGATATTGGAGCGTGTCGGAGAGGTAGCGTACCGTTTGGCGTTACCACAGTCCTTGGTAGGAGTGCACGATGTGTTTCATGTATCTCAACTACGGAGGTATGTTCGAGATGAAACTCACGTCTTGGATCATTCGGAAATGACTGTACGGGAGGACCTAACTTTTGAGGAGCGATCGGTTGAAATCAAGGATCAAAAAGAAAAGGTTCTTAAGAACAAGTTTATCCCTCTTGTGCTAGCTTCTTGGGGTAATCGATCGCATGGAGAATCCACTTGGGAGCGAGAAGACGAGATCCGGCAGAAGTTTCCTCACCTTTTCCTGTAGTTATCTATCTTGTATTCTTGGAATTTCGAGGACGAAATTCTTTTTGTAGTTGGGTATGATGTAACACCCGAGCCCAATAGTACTATTTCTGTTACTAGTTGAGTGTTAGACATTGCTCATTTCAATTATCTTGCTTGTTTGGTGATTGTTGCTAAATTTTAACCGGCTAAGTCATTTTTGCCTATAACAAATTTTAACACCTAAAATGAAATTAAAAATATCCGTATTGGCCTACTCGTCACCACTAGTCGCGTGGTAACGTCCGCGCGTCGAGATTTCATCCCGTTCGGTGAAACGGGCGAGTTTGGACGGCTACGCGCGCGTGCAAGTGTTCGACTTGGGGGCATGCATTTTAATCAAAAAACATCTCATTTTAAAATTTGGAAACCGCTTAAAATCCTATTATTTGAATTTCAAATATTTGGGCGCAACCCGGGCGCAATTTGGAAATGTTTCATTTAGCGCCGAAATACCCATTTAAATTTAATAATCTAAACTATATAATATATATATATTTCTGTTACCTAATATAACGTTTAAATCTTTTTTAAATCTTTATTTTCAATCTCTTTTCGTTTCTCAGCCAATCACGAGGCTAAATCTCTCGTGGGCCCCTCCAACTCTCTCTCTCTCTCTCTGCCTCTCTATCTCTCTCTAATCTCACTCTCTCTCTCTCTCCTAAAATCTCTCTCTCCCTCTCTCCTATAACCCTCTCTCTCTCTCTCTATTTTATATTTTTCCCACGATTCCTCGTCCTCGTCTTCACGAGAAACCCTCGAATCCCACCGCAGCAAACCCCAGCCACCTCGTCGCCGTCACCGCCGCAGTCCCCGCGCCGACGAGACCACCACCTTCATCCTCGCCTCCACAGCATCGACCGCACCCTGTTCCTCCTTTCTCCCTCCTTCAGCGCCTGCACCCAACGCCACCGCCACCTGCACGCTGTGCTGCTGTCGCCGCCGCCTCCCATCGCCGACGACGTCGACTTCCTCCCTTCACCCTCGTCCCGACCTCTTCACCGTCTTCCTTCTTCCCTCGCCGGACTGCAGTCTTTGAACCCGAGCCTAACCCTAGCACCAAACCCTAGTTCGCCGGAGATCGCGCCGTCGACTCTCGTCGTCGTCGCCAGTGCACCGCCGACCACCTCCTCTTCCCCCTACGATCCAGACCAAGCCAGTTCCTCCCCTCCTCACCATCCCTCCTCTTCTTGCAACCGACAGCCAGGACTGCCGCTGCCGCTGCTTCGCCGGCGCCCCATCGCCGTCGAACTCGTCGCGGTTGACACCCGTGCCATCCCTGTAAGCATCTCTTTACTTCCTCCCTGCGTGTTAACCCCTCGCTGGTCATTCGTGTCCATGTGTTGTATTTTGCTAACTTCGTCGCTGTTTGACATTTCGCAGGATTCCGGCCGTGCCGACGACTTGACCCGACTCTCCAGCGAAGTACTCCAGTCCGTGTGGCCCTGCTGTTCGTTGTTTGGACTCGATCCGTGACCCGTGCATCCGTCGCGTGTTTTCCGCCGACGTTACATTCGTGTTTTCCGGTTTGCGAAACCGTCGAGGCAAGTATTACTTGCTACATGCTATGTTATCCTAATTAAGTGTGCTTGACTCATAAAACTTGCATTGTTAACTAAATATAGTTACTTTTCTCATTTGGACGGAATATGATATATATCATGATACTGCAACCTAAACCGTATTTTGCCACTGTAACCCTAATAACGAAACTACCAGTTAATCATTTTGCTATTTAAAGGACGATAATTGTACACATATATCTTCATTGCTTTCTGTTAATGATATTGCACTACCTTGTGATTATTGCACCCCACGGGTGTTCGAACCTGTTAATATAACACAACTGCACCATTGTGATTAAATGAACTATTATTGCTGTTTACTTTATTTCCTGCTGTTGTTCCTTATTCGACTATACACCTGTTGTGAGCACACCTTCAATTGCATTACATATTGACCTGACCTTGCTACACATGACATATATATACATACCGATGAACCGGACATGGTACCATTTACTACCAACTCAACCTGTTGTACCATGACCTGACTTGTTACCTGATCTCATGCCTAATGCCAACAAACCTGACTTGGGGTCCTCATGGACCATTCCTGTTGTCTATCCAGACAAACCTGCTTTTACCTGATCCTGTGTTGGCATTAGTTCTTGATTACTGAATACCTGACCTGACATACATAACTTGGGGGTATGGGGAAATCAAAGGTGAAACCGACTTGTAACTCAACAGTTCGATACCTGTTCTGATCAGTCTTACGGGCTTGGCCAGTCCGGGAGTGATGATGCTGACATCACTCGTCCATCCTGCTATTTGTTACTGCCTAGCGGCACATCTCGGATTCAGCCCCGAGGGTCTTGACCGTGGTCCCGGGCATGCACGGGATACTATTGAGTTACATCGACGAGTCATCAATTGATTTCAAGGACTTTAGAATAGAAACCCGATAGAACAGTATAGTTACCCACTGCACACTACCCTGCACTGTTATTTCATATTATTGTTTTATTCATGTTCATCCCTGCATTGCTTATTACCATGTTCATATTATATTACTGGTTGACATGACGCGCTGACGTCTGGGTTTTGTATGGCCCAGATTCTTTACCACTGTCGACGACCGAGCAGGAGTACTTCAGCCAGCAGGCTGATCTGTGAGTTCTATAGTGATTAGTTCATTTATTTCATTTCATTTCCAGATGTGAGCCCGCATTATGGGACGTACTATTTATTTATTGTATTGGATCATTTGCTTCCGCACTTATTGTTCATTGACTCTTGTTATTATGGATTTGGACATGTGTTAGATTGGTTTATTTATCTTGTTCTTGATATCTTTACAGCCGTAATGTGACTGTGGATGGATATTTCCTTCCCACAGGTAGCATGGTATGCTATGTCACATGCCCAATCTTGCGTACTCTGGGAAGCGGGGCGTGACATTAACAGTCTTGCTAAACATGGTAATATGCTACTTGGTTTGTATCTATCTTAATATGTATGTACGTATTGATAGAGGCCTTAGGATCTTGCTTGACTACCAGCGTTGTGATGGCAGTCACACTAGTGGGGGCTGGGTAGTCTACAAGCACATCCTTTTTCAGGTCTCTAGTCGTAGGATTATCCGGACAGGGCATCGATACTCCGGAGTAGACTAGTGTGTACGCTTCTCATCCCAGTTGGAGAGATGGTCTGTCCCACAGCCATCAGTACGTCATACTGGAGATAGTATACAGGTGCTCGTTGGGTTACGGGTACACCGGATAGGACTCGCAGGGAACTGTTGGTTGGTATTATACCCGTCGTCAGTTAACAGTTCCCAGGTGACATGAGTACAACATAGTCCGCAGACTTGACACTGCTACTTCGCCTCGAATGTGTTCCCACTGTTCTTAGATTGCTACCCTACCACGGCTCAAAAGAGTCATGCAAATAGGTAGCAGTTGGGTGCAGTCCCGAAGCACATGGAGGCAGTGGCGGTTAGAAAGGATTCGCCTCTCCCAGTATTAGGAGTTGATATTGCGCTGTGTCTGGAGAGCCATTACGCAAAGTCCCTGGCCAAGGCAAGCGAGATTTACTGGTAGGATTTCCAGTAGTTTCTCAAGGTGTAATGGGCTACACTCCGACACGACTTATACCGCATTTAGGGGAATGACGCTTGCCGCCCCCTAGGCCCGATATGCGATAGTCCTAGACGAACAGATCGGACTGTACGGAGACTGTCACATCAGGCTCAGTAGGAGTTCGGATGGGTTTCCTCATCGGCCTTCTTATCGACATATACCTGTGGACCGTTACGTACAGCTAGTGCCACTTGCAATCTATGGTTAAACCCACTGCCAGCGTAGTAGTCGAGTCTTTAGAGTACCACACAGAGAGTTTCCCTGCTCCGGGCGAAACGATATAGAGGTCGTATGGTTTTACGACCGGGTTCGGACATGCACGTGCATTTATGCATGTACGATGTTCGGAGGGTTTTTAGTAGCCGGCTTTGGTTTAAGCCAGATTCTAGTATCGGATTATTGGATTTATACAGTCTAAAGTTTTTCCGTGTTTTCAAGGATAAGAGGGGCGTTCTTGTAAATTTTCGAGAAGCTTCTAGAAGGATGATGACTTGGGGGCTAAGGTGGCATTTGCATTTATTGATTTAGTGACTCATTTGTGTGATTCATTCTTGTAGTTAATGGTACATTTAATGACTAATGACTCATGAGATGAATCACTCATAATGAATAAATGAAGCATGGTTGATAAATCATTTGATTTATTCATTTAATAAATCATTATGCTTCATATATTCAAATGATATCATTATTTCATTTCATTCTCACTCTCACCTTCTCTCTCCTTAAGCTCTCTCTCTTCAAACCCTAACCCTAACCTCTCATGTGTTGAGATCAAGGGTTAGCAAGACTTATTAATCTTTAATCATACTCTATATTCCCTAGGTTGCTTAGATTAGCACTTTGAGTAACCTAGTTACCTCAAGATTAGAGGCAAAATTTGGAGTAGAAGCTCTCGGGTGGATCGTCTATTACAAAGAGGAGGCCGACGAGGAGGTGGTTAACGAAAAGAAGAAGGACTTGGTTCATTAGGTATAATCTTCTTTCATAGTAGCTAATTACTCCTATGATAGTGTTAGTTATAGTTTAGCAAAGATCCTTACGGTTAGTCGATGTTAGTTTAAAGAAAAAGATTGTTTTTCACATTTCCGCCTCCCCGCAACTCGTGGGGTGTACAACGTCGACTTACATTTGCTGCCACGATTACACGGGCAGAGAGAGCTACGGCTAGAGTTGCGTCAGCATGAGCTCGTCACGGACGAGGACTGACCAGGGCGTGATTCCAGGGACATACGATTTGCATAGATGCGTCCTTTTATTGTGTTTTCGTGCCAAGAGCGTTTGATGGATCGCTTTTACAAGATTTCTCGGACATGCAGATTAGCACCAGAGGATTGGACTACTGCTAGAGGTTAGCAAGAATGTGATAACCGTCAATGCCCTGATTATTTGATGATTTAGGCACTGTTCAGCGTGCGGACGAATGAGCCAGTTGCTGTTGCGAATGACTAGATATCGCCCCAGATGTTGGATCTATTGCCGCACGAGTTGTACTTAGAGATAGGATAGAAGGTCGCTAGTCACCCAAGGGGGAATGACTAAGACATGTGATTCGTTGCCTAACCCGATGCGAGTTCATCAGATTGATTGATTCCAGCTAGAGACGACTTCACGCAGGTACGTTGAGAGTCGATAGAAGACGATCGAATGATAGGAACCCATTTTTCCAAGTTTAAAGTATTCGGAGAAACATGCAAGTAATTCCGTGGACCCTCTAGAAGAATGAAACCCTAACTCGATATAATGACCATGAGAACGCTTTGAAACCTTAGGGTTTACAGCAGTTCCGCGGTGCTATTAATGAGGCTTGGGTTTGCCCTTCTACGGCTGGTCCATAGGTACTGTGGCATGTACTCGATATTATTAAACTGTACTCAAGATATTGAGCTCTTGGGGGAAATTATGGAACCTTGACGAATCAATCGAAAGGTTCGACGTCATTCGGATATCATGTGATGGGATACATTGCTTGGGATTCTCCAGATACGAGTATAGCCGTTGGAGCGCAGTCCATGCAGCCACAAAGAGACGAGTCCGAATCAGTCGACATTAGAGAAAAGTGGAGTAAGAGGTTCGTATGAGATCTTGATGAGATGACGTTCCACTCCGCTGACATCAGAGATGTGATACACATGCAGAGGTGTTGCATATGGATATATCTTCTAGAAGGAGTCGCGATAGTATGCAGCCGTTCCGGAATAAGAAACAAATTTGGTAAAGGGTGATAATTTCCGGGTAGTTCGGCAGAAACGAGATTTGGGGGAGACTTCGATAAAACCTTTCTGGAATACTATACGAGAAGACTTAGACCCAAGATCGGTCTTATTACGCACACCCAGTAGGCCAGAGTTCGACATCGTCGACGAGATATGTTATGAGTGACCATGACAGTTGGCCAGAGATCTTTAGAGGATGTGCTAGAGCGGGACTATTTCCGCCATCTTTGATTTGATATTTTGGACGATTTATTTGCATGATTGAGATTTTGTGCACCACCGTTGTACTTGACTTCCATTTGATGTCATTCGAGATATTGATTTTGGATTTCATGCCTAGGATATGCATGTGATTTGACTTATGCTTTCGGCATAGTTTTCATGCACTTTTAGTATTCGATTTGATTTTGTGCACGCTGATGCACATGGTTGTGAGATTATATACTACGGTATACCTGATTTGGATTTGGATTGATATATATTGTATACCGTCGATTTCGATAGTGATATTCGATATTTGTTTCCGTGCACCTTGTGCACTTGATTCGGATTCTTACGCATACTTGGGCGCTTGATGCTATTTTGGTGCACGCCAGATGCACTAAATCGAGATTCTTCGTGCATATCATATGCACCTGATATTGCTGTCAGGCACACCCATTGCCTTTGACAGGTGTTTCGTGCACACCCGCTGCACTTAGATTTTGTTTCTGTACACATGTATGGCACATTCATGGATTTTGATTTCCGTGCACACCAAACGCACGTGGCATTCATATACATATTTTAGGATTGATTCTTTTGGAGCAGTATGTTTTTATGATACTTACTAGTTGTTTTAGTACTGAGCATGACTAGTCAGAGGACAGTACCTGAATATATTTTTGCATGCATTGATAGTTATCGAAGGGATTTCCAAAAAGGAGCTATAGTCTAAGTATTTACCTATGTGTCCGAAGTGACACAAGACTTTTAATAAAGGAAACCCTTCTAAATTATTTTCAAAACGGCGGGACGTGTATGTTAAACAAAGGATATATATATATAGTTATTTTCTTACATTAGACGACCGCCACTGTGTCGTGATATGCGCATCGCACAGCAACATGAAAGGTTTGGCATGTTTTTCTTTCAGAGGTTTTGACAAGTTTAAACTGACGCGTACTATGTACGTGTTATAGTTTTGATGTATATCATGTTGATTTTCGTTTTGGGCTTTGACATTGGTGTCTTCGCCATAACTCCGATGATTGCGGAATGCTTGAAGGAGTTTTGATTTTGAGTTATCTGCTCATTTTTCATGCGCATGCATTGTGCTACGATGTGTTTAATGTATTTATGATTTTGGAGCCCCGACGACTTGACCATTTTTACTGAAATGTTTTAGTATTGAGGGGTTTAAATTTAAATTCGGGGACTGAATTTCTTTAAGGGGGAAGACTGTAACATTTCAGAAAAATAAAATATTATTTTTGGGAATTTGTATAATTAAATAATAAATATTAAGAATATTTTAATGATACGGTATAATTAAATACCGATAAATTGGGAAAAATTTGGAAAATTAAAGGAATTACTGAAATGAGGGCGTTTTATATGATTTAACCAAATTTTAAATTTTTTTGATTAATTATATTCCATTTTGTTAGTGTATATGCCCTAGGGGCCATTATTGTATCTTACTAGCTTGTATATTACTTAATGGAAGTTTGGGATATTCACAGTTATATTAACAGTCTTGCTAAACATGGTAGTATGCTACTTGGTTATAACTATCTTAATATGTGTGTACGTATTGATAGAGCCCTTAGGATCTTGCTTGACTACCAGCGTTGTGATGACAGTCACACTTGTGGGGGCTGGGTAGTTTACAAGCACATCCTTTTTCAGGTCCCTAGTCGTAGGATTATCGAGACAGGGCATCGATACTCCGGAGTAGACTAGTGTGTATGCTTCTCATCCCAGTTGTGGAGATGGTCTGTCCCACAGCCATCAGTACGTCGTACGGGAGGTAGTATACAGGTGCTCGTTGGATTACGGGTACACCGGAGAGGACTCGCGGGAACTGTTGGTTGGTATTATACCCGTCGTCAGTTAACAGTTCCCAGGTGACATGAGTACAACATAGTCCGCAGACTTGACACTGCAACTTCGCCTCGAGTGTGTCCCACAGTTCTTAGATTGCCTCCCTACCACGGCTCAAAGGAGTCGTGCAAACAGGTAGCAGTTGGGTGCAGTCCTGAGCACTTGGAGGCAGTGGCGGTTAGACAGGATTTGTCTCTCCCGGTATTGGGAGTTGATATCGCGCTGTGTCTGGAGAGCCATTACGCAAAGTCCCTGGCCAGGGCAAGCGAGATTTATTGGTAGGTTTTCTAGTAGTTTCTCAAGATGTAATGGGCTTCGCTCCGACACGACTTATACCGCTTTTAAGGGACTGACGCTTGCCGTCCCCTAGGCCCGATATGCGATAGTCCTAGACGAACAGACCGGACTGTACGGAGATTATCACATCAGGCTCAGTAACAGTTCGGATGGGTTTCCTCATCGGCCTTCTTATCGACATCTACCTGGGGACCATTACGTACAGCAAGTGTCGCTTGCGGTCTGTGGTTAAACCCACTGGCAGCGTAGTAGTCGAGTCTTTAGCGTCCCACACAGAGAGTTTCCCTGCTCCGGGCGAAACGATATAGAGGTCGTATGGTTTTACGACAAGGTTCGGACACGCACGTGCATTTATGCACGTATGATGTTCGGACAGTTTTTACTAGTCGGCTTTGGTTTAAGCCTGATTCTAGTATCGGTTATTGGATTTATACAGTCTAAAGTTTTTCCGTGTTTTCACGGATAGGAGGGGCGTTCTCGTAAATTTTCGAGAAGCTTCTAGAAGGATGATGACTTGGGGGCTAAGGTGGCATTTGCATTTATTGATTTAGTGACTCATTTGTGTGATTTATCCATGGAGTTAATGATGCATTTAATGGCTAATGACTCATGAGATGAATCACACAAAGTGAATAAATAAAGCATGGTTGATAAATCATTTGATTTATTCATTTAATAAATCATTATGCTTCATATATTCAGAATGAGATATTATTTCATTTCATTCTCACTCTCACCTTCTCTCTCCTCAAGCTCTCTCTCTTCAAACCCTAACCATAACCTATCATGTGTTGAGATCAAGGGTTAGCAAGACTTATTAATCCCTAATCACACACTATATTCCCTAGGTTGCTTTGATTAGCACTTTGAGTAACCTAGTTTCCTCAAGTTAGAGGCAAAGCCTGGAGTAGTAGCTTTCGGGTGGATCTTCTATTACAAAGAGGATGCCGACGAGGAGGTGGTTAACGTGAAGAAGAAGGACTTGGTTCATTAGGTATAATCTTCTTTCATAGTAGCTAATTACTCCTATGATAATGTTAGTTAGTTTTTAGCAAAGATCCTTTCGGTTAGTCGATGTTAGTTTAAAGAAAAAAATTGTTTTTCATATTTCCGCCTCCCCGCAACTCGTGGGGTGTACAACGTCGACTTACAGTGGTATCAGAGCCTCGCTAAACCATAACTAACTTGTTAGCAAAGTCGTTAGAAATTCGATCGCAAAACGAACCGGAAAAAACATCAAATTAACCAAGTTTCTGTCAATTTTAAAACGGGGTCTAAAAATTTTTCAGGGAACCTTAAAATTGCATGCAGGAAAATATAAGAACACTGGAGAAATTTGGGTTCCTGAATCGGCCAAACAGCTGTGGAACCGCGGCCAATCCAAGCGATCCGTCGCGGATCCGCGGCCGAGTTGAAGCCGATTCACCCCAAAATTCCCCAGTAACTCTTCTGTGTTAATTTTGTTCTTTCTAGAATGTTTTGTTTCTGCTCAAGTCTCTGGTGCACAGAGAAGTTTTTGGAGTAGAATCAATTGTGTTTGCTCGATCGAAATTCAACAATGTTTGGATAATTAGATTATATCTGTGATTTGTATAATGTGTTCGTAAACCTCCCCTAAATGCTAGTATGTCGGTTGGCAGGGGGTGGCACATTTCTGTAATGATTTTACTGTTTGTGTTTATGAACTTGACTGGATCGTTGTGATGATTAGCCGGGGTTTGAGATGGGTTTTAATATTCATTCATTCAATGTAAATTGTAATATGATGTAATATTCTTTTGCGGGGCACATCCAGGTTGCGGTTGTAGCCACCGTTGTATTATTTTATTTACTGATTTTTGCTCCTAGGATAGACCCAAGGTGGGGTGCACAAACTACCGGGTAGTTTGAAGTGTTTAGTGGCCTACTCACGTTGTTGAGGGAGACCGCTTCACTTCGGGTACTTGGCGAGTAGTTTGCCTTACCCGTAGGGGTCTAGGGTGGGGTAATGGCTATTCATCACAACTGTGTAATCCGTCTTTCGTTGCAGGTGTTGGAGATAGTGCCCTCAAAGTCAATTATTGGATCGCAGGTACGTGATTGCAATGATTGAGGCAGGACCTATACTGATATGACAGTCTTGCTCGAGATGATAGTTTGCTATCTGGTTTGTCTTTATCATCGTATACATGCTTTAGTTCACTATTGCATGATGATAGAGCCCATAGGATTCTTGCTTGACTACCAGCAGTATGATGGCGATCATATACGTGGGAGCTGGGGTTTGTAAGCACATCCTTAAAGTGTCCCTAGTCGTGGGAGTTTCGAGACAGGGCATCGATACTCCAGAATAGACTAGTGTATACAGTCAAGACCCCGACGAGGGGCGATGGCCGGTCTCATAAGCCATTGGTGTCAGTTGGATCACCTAAAATGTATACAGGTGCTCATTAGGTTATGAGTACACCGGACAGGACTCGCCGGGAACCTGCTAGTTGGTACTATACATAGCGTCAGATAGCAGTTCCCTGGTGACATGTGTGCAGGTTAGTTCATCGACCTGAGATTGTCATTTGTCTCGTGTGAGTTCCCACTGTTCTTTGATTTCTACCCTACCACGGCTCAAAGGAGTCATGCAAACAGGTCTTTTTTAGGTACAGTCCCGAGCCACATGGAGGCAAGTGAGCGGATCGGCAGGGGATTCGTCTCTCCCGGTATTGGGGGTGAGATCGCGCTGTGTCTAGGAGAGCCATTACACAAAGCCCTCGGCCGAGGCAGGAGATTTATTGGTAGGTACTCCAGTAATATCTCAGGGTGTTCTGGGCTACTCTTTGACACGACTTATACCGCTATTGGGGGTCTGACGTTACCAGCCCCTAGGCCGATATGTGATACTCATGGACGAACGGACCGGACTGTATGTATACTGTCACTGTCAGGCTCAGTAGGGTTTATGGATGAGTTCGTTCGTCAGCTTCCCTCCCAATCAATACATAGGCAAACTGTTACGTACAGCTTGTACCTCTGACGTGCTAGAGGTTATACCCAGTGCCAGTGTGTTGATGAGTCATTAGAGTCCCCCACAGACCGTTTCCCAAGTTCGGGCGAAACATTGTAGAGGCCGTATAGTTATATGGCAGGGTTCGGAAAATGCACGTGCGTTTTCGCACGTGTCATTTTTCGGGCAGATAATACTGGTCGGCTTTGGTTTAAGCCGAATCCGAGTATTATACAGTGTAGATATAATATCTTTGTCTCAGTTGCATTTGTATTCGGTCGTAATACAAATGCGGGTATGTTTATACCATTACGGGGTTATCCTGAAATTCGTTTGAGGATCACTTTTGGAAGTTGTCAGTGTTCAGTTTTCTATCAGCCGTATTTGACATTCGGTTAAATGCGGATTTATCTTTTCTTCTTGAGGGTGAGTCATGAGGGTGAGTCATGCTTCTAGAACGTTCTAGATGTGGTGATATGGCTAGTGACTCATTTGTTCATTAAATGAAAGTTAATGGTTTTTGATGACTAAGGTTATGATTCATTGTTTCCGTTAATGTTTGTGATGATGTGTTATTGTGACTCACTCATTCATTTATGCTAATGGTCACCCCCCTTCTCCTACACTTACCTCCCTCCTCCTACAAATATGGCCGGCCCCTCTTGCTTGAATTGTATGGTTGTTGATTTGGAAAAAAGACTATGGTTTTGGTTCATGGAAATTAACATATTCATATCTCATTTTCATATCGATCCAAAAGGCAACTTCATTAACCGTTCGTCCATAGCCTTGGACGTAACGAGACAAAGTGTTCTACTCATTCTCTACAACATCTTGGTCGTCTCTTTTAGCAAACTTGACGACCGAGTTGCCTCGGTTCAGAGGCGGGAGCCCGTTTAAAGACTCGTCGACGTGGTGCCACCTAGACGAGAAGACTGGAGATTCAGGAGATCGGAGCAGCCGCAACAAGCGTAGGATGATGGTTGATGACCGAAGGACTCAGATCGTTCGGTATACCTTTCTACCCACTTTGTAATTTGTTAGTTTAGCTTTAATGGTAGATCCGGGTTATAGTACGCGATAGCGCCAGTTGTAAAAGTTTTTGTTTCGCATTTGGCGTCTGTTAGACGGCCGGGACGCTACCGTGGACTTACAGTGGTATCAGAGCCTCACCATTAAGCTATACTAAGTTGTGCTAACGTGTTTAAAAGATCGATCGAACGGAATTTCCAAAATCACAATTTTCAAGTTCTTAAGAGTCTGTCGATTTTTAAAAGGGTCCAAAAATAATTTTACATATCACAGAAAAAACAAGCAGGGGTTTTTAAGCAAACTGGTAAATTTTGAACACGTGACCGCCGCGGATCCACGGTCAAACCTAGGGTTTGACCGCGGAACCGCGGCAGTACTGTGGGAACGGTGCGTCAAAATTCTTCAGTAGGCTTTGTTGTGGAAATTGTGGTTTTTTGTATATTTCTTTTGGGCCCAGATTTTGTTACTGTACAGCAGATGTACGTGGAGCCCACTTCGGGAAATTTGGTCGATCGAAATTTTAAATTTGTTAGTATGCAGTATTTACATTATATCTCCGACCGGGAATGTCATTTGATCGGTAAACCGCGTCTGATTGCTATAGTTCTTTTAGACGGGTTTGCGAACGTGACATTCGCGTTGATGTTCTGTGTTGTGCTGTGATGTTGCGGATATGTCGTGGTGGATAGTAGTGTGCAATGGTAGTGCAGTTTGCATTTATTTGTACATTTGATATTGCGGGGCGTGCGTCCAACATGTGGATTGCCGTTACTGCCTGTTTGTATAATATTCTTTTGGGGCACGACCGGGTTGAGGTCGATGTACCCATTGTACATATTTTTATTTCTGTAGTAGGTTTATCCCGCGAAGGAGTGCACGGATAGCCGGGTTCTGGAAGGCAACGGGTCCGTATCTTATGGCTTTGAGAGGCAGAGGGACCTTACTCTAGAATTGGTAGACTATTCGCCGCACTCGTAGGGGGTACAGGTTGACCCAATGAGAGGTGCTCAATTTACCGGATTCCGTGAAGTGCCGGGTGTTCCATTCACTATGCTGTGGGGGACTACCTCGCTTCAGGTTTTGGCGGGTAACTTGCCGCACCCGTAGGGGTCTGGCACAGGCTATCCACACGACTAGGGGAACGTCGGGTTTCAGTAGCGGCTCTGTGAAACCCGGGGATCCCAGATTATCTGTATTGTTCTGTGATTCTTATTACTTTTCTGTAATGTTGCATATTATCACGCCTGGAGCGATTATTGTATATTGGTATATATACTATTAGATGTTGTATATGTTTTACACCCGCACTAGTCCAGCCCCCGCTCTGTCGTTAGTTAAGTAACCTAACGGGTGATGACGGGACCCAGTGGCGAATGCGGATGGCATATACGTACATTATATTTTTGTTCTTTTCTGGTGTGATTGATTGATGGGACTGTATTGATTCTTTTCAATGCAAGGATAAAACAAACCTATATTTGATGTTGTTGGAACAAATTTTAAAAAGTGTTATTACAAAGACGTTTCTTTTTGTTTTGCATAGTGATATTCGGTTTAGAATATCCTGCACCTCATTCCACAAGGCAAGGGCCGAGATCCCTTCACCGGGAGTGACCCCTTGGGCAGAATTTTGCGTCAGGGTAATAACTTCACTATAGTCGATTACAAGTTGCTTTGCATCGCGGTATTCAGTTAGAATATCCTGCACCTCATTCCACGAGGAAAGAGCCGAGATCCCTTCACCGGGAGTGACCTCTTTAGCAAAGGTTTTTCGCCACTATATTTTTATAAAAAGCTATCAGGTTCCTTCAACGAGATCAAGTTCATTACGTTAAAGGTTTTTCGCCAAAAACCAGCCGTAGCCCTCCGTCGTATCTTATGGAGGGTCAGTAGTATTCAAGCTATGTTTGTTGGCTTTCGTCAAGGCATAGTGTTTGGTAACTGCTGGGGTATTCATTTGTAGCATAGATAGATGTGTTGGTTTGGGACAGTCGTATTACCTTGTTGGCTTTCGTCAAGGGTATGTACGGGTGGGTTCAAATTAACCTGGATAATGACGGGTAGAACTTGACATGTGACTTATGATTTGTTGGCTTTCGTCAAGGTCATAAGAGCATGGGGCAAAAATCACATCGGGAGTTTCAAACATAAAGCAAACTTGCAAGGCATGCGCACCTTCTGGAGTGTGATAACTTGAGTGGCTTCCATCAAGTTATCATGCGATGATAGTTGGATCCCGATTCTCACTGATGAGTTGGTTTACTTTTCGGGTGATCCCGACTAATTCTTCTTTCAGGTTTGGAGGAGAATTTGAGATTACAATGGGAGGTTTCCTGATTAGATAAATTGATAACCATTCTGATCTAGGTTAGAGTGCACGTAGAGTGTTTCTTTTCTCTCTCTCTTTGGCAGCGACCTTTGACCGACCCTTGACTATGACTCAGTGACCAAGTTGACCGAACCTTCTTAAAATACTGGCTTTTGGATTGTTTATAGTTGCATAAGTCATTGCCGCTCCTTCTTTTACCCTTAGTATTTCTCAGAACACCCCGTATTACTACGGATATCCACTTCCATTGGATTAATCCATCGAATGGTTATATACGAACTCGAAGGGACTTCTTCGTGGATGGATCCAGGTTCAGGAGAAAAAGAATTGGTTTATTCAGTTGTCTTTTATTATCACCTTCTCTCAGGTTGCGAGGGCTCCTTAGTTCAGGAGAGTACACCTATTACGCTTATTGGATAGTCTTATTCCAAACCATAGGCTGGTGCCGAAAGGTAGGGAATGAAGAAAACCAATTAGCCTAAGTAGGGTGTACAGAAGGTAATATATAAAGACAAAATAAAGGGATTCGAAAGAGGGCAAAGTAAATTGCGACTGTTATCATTCATGACCAAACCACGTACTTCATCGCCACTCCTATTTCACCTTTGCTTTTTTCCCCAGTTCGGGAGAAATAGAATAAGGTTTTATTCAGTAGTCTTTTATCATCACATTCTCTCAAGTTGCGAGTACACCTAGGATTAGGAGAGTACACCTATTATACTTATTGGATAGTCTTCTTCCAAACAATAGGGTGGTGCCGAACGGTAGGGAAGGAAGTAAACCATTTAGCCTAACAAAGGTGTACAGAAGGTAACGACTAAAGAAAAATAAAGGGATTTGGAGAGATGGCAAAGAAATATACGGTTATAGTCATGAATTGGATTATGGAAGAGACATTACTCAGAATACCAGGATACCCCTATGAAACATTTTAATGTTTCAGTGCATTGTTAAAGGAAAACTGTTTTCCCGATTAGATACTTACTCCATGGTATGTGTCACGACCCGAAAGTACGGAACATGACCGACACATAAACTACGAACGTCTCGAGGCGTACGTAATCTAAGTGAGTCGAAAACCTAGAAATCCAAACCTATAAAAGTAGTAGAGTGAAGGAAAACCAATTTAAAACAAGTAGTTTTAATAGCATAAGCCGAATTATGCGGTTTAAAAAAAACATCAAATATTTCCCGAAAATTTCGGCAGAGTCTCCTTTGTAAATACTGGCCCCCAAACGGGATACAACATGAATAGTATACGAAATCCATAAAAAGGCATCCCCAAGCGGGAGCTAGCTCTTCGTCAATCGACGGCCACAACCACACAAGCAATATAATATACAACGCCAACGGCGACGATCAAAATTCAAAAGGAAACTCAAAACCAAAAGAAAACCACAGAAATATAATGCGTGACTCTAAGGTCGAAGGAATAACATCACTGGTCTCTATCTCAAAATAAATACATGTTTGGTTGATGGAACTTCTAGATACAACTGAATAATAATATACAATGTATATTGATGGGTATGATACAATAAACCCACCTACTAGAAAATCACCCGAAAGAAGCAGTGCTAGCAAAACCGTAAAGAAACCTGTACGGCAAAGCTGCAAGAATTGGGGCACAACGGGGGTGAGTTGCCAACTCGTGAATAGAAAAACATCTACGCACAGAAATCGTATAAATAACGCAACCTAGGTCAATGATCATAATATATCCTCAAATATATGAATAACATGCAGCCTATAACAATGGCTAGGGTAATATCTAACCCGAGTGTGATCTCATATGCCCGTGTCAGTGCCTCAGGTAGCAATATATCATATGAATGAGGTATGAATGCATGGAACAGAATGCATGTACTGACGAAGACTGCTTTCATAAATCAATAAGATTTCTGTATTTTAAAAGTGAGGTACCATAAATGAAATCAGCATAAAACAGTGTCCAGCATCGACACAAAACAAGTGTCCAAATATCTCGATATCTCTGTATCACAATCTCGGTACCTTAAAATCTCAAAATCTCAATATCTAGGGCGCCGTCAATCCAGACCGGCGCCTACCATCCATCTCAAGACCACGACGGTATCCTCCGGATATCCGACGCGTCGGGTAATATCACCGGTCGGTAGTGCTTCCCTGCCAGGCTCAACGTCAACAACACATTCCTCTTGCCCCGGGGTACCGCACCGGGCCCACCATGTACCCGAAACGGTTCCTCCACTCCTCGAATCGGGTCTCGAAATCCATCAGCAAACTCATGGTGGACGACTCATACATCATGGGAAAACCGCACTTTTTATTTTAAAAGAGAGAAAAGGTTTATTTATGTTTTTGCTGTTTTCCTCCAAATCCAGAAAATCTCATGGAAATCCGAATCCAAAACCTCAATAACACGTAAAATAGTGAATATATGCATGAGAATCCATGAATGCGGCATAACAATGAATAACAGTATGCATGGAGTAGCAGGTAATAACTACAATGTCTAAACTATTAGCTAACAGGCTATGTCAAGCAATAATATTTTCTAAGGTGTACGTGACATGGCAATTACCGATGAAGATGTGTGTGAGCCGGCAAGTAAGTGTACGTGGAACATACGCATCATCGGTAATGGTGCTGGTGTCCTAACATCATGATATCAATAATGGAGTATGAAACATAATATAAGCATGCGATGCGAAGCAAACCACAATAATGAGCGGGAGCTGAATACTAGACGCGACTATAACTAATCTGCATTAATCTAATATAAGTCCTACAAATGGTGCCTTTTGAAATAACACGAATCATGGGGTTTTGAAAATAGGGGCTACGGGGTTTTTATGAAAAGATACGTCTTTTGAAATATCCGTAGGATCCCTTGGGCTGTCTTTTAAAATACCCACGATTCGTTAGTTTTTGAAATAGGTAAGAATCGAATCTAATCTAACAACTAAACTAAACTAAAGGACAAAATTAACAAGCTGGACCGCAGGTAAGGAAACCGCCTAACATCTGAGTCGATACATATACATACCTGTATATATATATTAGTCGGTGATCCCGCCTTAATAATATCATATCCGATACCATATCTATAACTAGACATCCCAAGTCAAGAGTGCGGATCAATCATCAAAATATAGCTCGTACGTAATTCCGTCGTACGGCAACCCCAAATCTGGGTACGGGTCAATATCACATTCATCATACTATTCGCCTAGTATCCTCTTTATCAAATATCATGATCGGGGTACTGATCTACGTCTAGTACAATACTGATACCGCCTATGTATGTATGCACGTGTGTGAAACACTACGTCTGTAAGTGCACGGCGGCGCCCTGGCCGTCAATCCGACGGCCAAATGCGGAAACGGTGGTAAACTTAAATTTTTGCGGACTTAGCAACCAGCACCACCGCGCACTAAACACCCGGATCGAACCATTAACTAGTCTAAGCTAACTACAAGAAAGGGAATAGAGATATACCGACGATCCAAGTCCTCCGGTCTTCTCGTCATGGTCCCGATCTCCTGCGGAAAAGTCCCGTCTCCTCCTCATCGCCGGAAGTGCACCACATCGCCTTCTTCGTTTACGGGCTCCCACCTCAATGCCGAGGCAACTCGGGCACGAAGCCGGCTACTCGACGTGCCCAAGATTCGTTGTAGAATTCGTAGAGAAGGAGTCTCATTTTTGGGGTTTGGAGTTGTGCCATTTTGTGGAATAAAAGAGAGGAACTTTTGGAAATGAACTAGAGGGCTTTTCTAGTGAGCAAGAGAAACAAAATGCCACCCATAAAAATGAATCCATCCCCACCATTTGGAATGGCCGGCCCCCCCTTTACCAAGTGAGATTGGAGAGAGAAAAGACAAGGGGGTGGGTGGAACAATAATGCAAGGTGGAGTGTCATGGAAAAAAGCAAGTGATGATGAGAGGCAATGATCACTCCCAAAACCAATACACTACCAACTAATCATCAACAACCATGATGCTAACAAAGTCAAGCCATCATGAAGTATGAAGTCAAGCAAGTCAAAGGAGGGTGCTATCATGATACAACAAAATGCAAAGACCCCCTTCCACAAATGCCTATTTGCAACAATGCAAATAAGCCCTCCTCCACCAATCTTCGGCCAATGAACGGAACAAAGGAAATTGGCCGAAACGGAAAGCAAACTGGCAACTCCAGAAAACTGGTCCCGTAATAAATTACAGGAAAACCCCAATACTGTGCATACACACCCGCATCTGTATTTCGACCGAAATACAAATGCAAAGAGACAAAATCTACACTGTACTATACTAGGATCCGGCTTATACCAAAACCGGCTAGTAATATCTGTTCGATCCTGATCCGTGCAATACCGCACGTATCTGATCGAACCCTGCCATATATCCACACGGCCTATAGTACAGACTGTCCGATCCTGATCCGTGCAATACCGCACGTACCTGATCGGACCCTGCCATATCTCCATACGGCCTCTACAACCTTTCGCCCGAAAGCTGAGTAACTGAATGTGGGGGACTCTAAAGACTCGTCAACACCTTGGTTGTGGATTTAACCACTAGCACGTCAGAGGTATAAGCCAATACGTGACGGGCTACCAGGTACTGACCAAATGGGACGTCGATGAGGAAGCTCACCCCGACACCCAACTGAGCCTGTCAGTGACAATATCCGTGCAGTCCGGTCCGTTCGTCTATGAGCATCGCATGGCGGGCCTAGGGGGTTGGTAAAAGTCAGACCCCCAAAAGCGGTACAAGTCGTGTCGGAGTGTAGCCCAGAACACCCTGAGATACTACTGGAATACCTACCAGTAAATCTTCTTGCCTTGGCCAAGGACTTTGTGTAATGGCTCTCCTAGACACAGCACGACCTCACCCCCAATACCGGGAGAGACGAACCCCTGAAGATACGCTCACTGCCTCCATGTGGCTCGGGACTGTACCCAACTAAAACCTGTTTGCACGACTCCTTTGAGCCGTGGTAGGGTAGTAATCAAAGTACAGTGGGAACTCACACGAGACAAATGACGATCCCCAGGTCGATGAACTAACCTGCACACATGTCACCAGGGAACTGCCATCTGACGTCTGGTATATGACCAACTAGCATGTTCCCGGCGAGTCCTGTCCGGTGTACTCATAACCCAATGAGCACCTGTATACATCTTTGGTGATCCAACTGACACCAGTGGCTTGTGAGACCGGCCACCGCCCCTCGTCGGGGTCTCGACTGTATACACTAGTCTACTAATGGAGTATCGATGCCCAGTCTCGAAACTCCCACGACTAGGGACCTTTTAAGGATAAGCTTATAGACCCCAGCTCCCACTTATATGATCGCCCTCATACTGCTGGTGGTCAAGCAAGAATCCTAGGGGCTCTATCAACGTGTAATAGCGACGTGTCAGGTCACCTCAAGCAGTACACGATGATAAAGGTAAACCAGATAGCATACTATCATCTCGAGTAAGACTGTCCTACCGGGATAGGTCCTCCCTCAATCATTACAATCACGTACCTGTGACCTAATAATTGACTCTGAGGGCACTATCTCCAACAATCTCCCACTTGCACTCAAGGCTAATTATTGCGATGTCGCATACTCACAGCCCGTGTGATACCGAACATCCAACTCCTCTACTAGTCAGTCTCACAAAGCTCGTTTGCGGAACTATTGCGTTCGAGGAATAGCCTTAGTGAGTGGATCCGCTCAGTTGTTTCTTTCTATGTCTCTCTATATCTCAAGTTCGCGGAGAAACCCATCTCCCGAAATGAGCAATACCTGTCTTAGAATGTGCCTGGATGTCTGATGGGACATAGCTCATAAATGAACTCCAAATCCAAACTTCTTAGACTGTATCGTCAACTGAACTTAATCAGTATCCTGCGCCAAGCCACCCTCAGTAATGCCTTGGATCACCTGTCCAAAATACTGCCCCTCAACAGAAGGAAAACTGTAACTCTGACAACCTCCTTGTCGTCCATGTCACCTTGGAAGCCTGGAATGATAACTGTCTCCCACATGAGGCTGTCGTTATCATCTCCCTAGAACATCCACTTATGTTCTAAAACTGCTTCCGACTGTTTCTCCAGGATTGGATTAATGTCAATTTATTGCATCTAGTGCAAGAACAACATCTGGTGTGGTACTTGACATCTCACGATTGACTCAATTGCCTGAGCAAGTGAGCTGCCAATCATGCCCGTCCCTCTCCCCTTTAGTCTGTAAGACACCTTTGGAGAGGGTGACTCCATTACCTGCAGGTACACTACCGTGCCAGGAGTCGTCCATCCTAAATACTCTTAGAATGCTGTCAAGTACCCTGATTGGGAAACCACCCAAATCTAGATCTAAGACCATAGATCTAGTAACCAGTATGTCTGATATAAAATCCATTTCCATTGTGGAGAAACAACTGTGTGACGACCAAAGTATAACCGATCGTAGTGTAGGAGTTTCCTTTCCTACTCTGTGTATATCATCCAAATACCAGGATATCACACCCTACAACCTTCTCAACAGATCCATCCCCTATTCTGATGAAGTCAAACCCATGACTGTCACGTCAGAAATAGATGATCTATCTCCGCTACATCTGCTTTAGTCTATAAATAGATATAAGCCTGATATCCACCAATGCTTCCGCTGCTCCCACTGACTACGACAACCCTCTGCCAGAGTCATATAGACGTGCACTTCTAAAACTAGTTTAGAACGACGCTATACTCATCCTCCTGCCGGGTCTCGCAGCCTGGAACAACAACAATGGCAAGTGTGGGTAAACAAGAACTTCCCTGTCACCGTCCTTGAGGCTACCTGAGTACCTCTCGGGTGCCTGAAGTTACCCACTTTATCTGCGGAGTGGCCAATGGAATGTCAATCCAGATTGAATCTTTAGGTTCCTTATCAAATCTTCAGTAATCGTTTGTGGTTCTGGAATCACTTCCAGTTCTACCATACTCCCACTACTGTTTTCTGAAAAAATCCATTTTTATTAAAACTGTGGCGAGTCTAGAACAATATCGCTATTGTTCATCCAGATGGTAGAAAGTCAACCCTCGTCATAGCCTGGGTCAACCCACAAACAGCCATTACAGAAACGTGCCTTGAGTTGTCCAGTGTCTGGTTTTAATCATAAACCGGACAACTCCCCGTACCTTAACATCGTTAAGATATGAACTGTTCTATATCCCATATAGGACCAGAGGCACTGATTTAATTGAACCAGATCCAAATCATGCAACTGTCTCCAGTGCATGTCAACTAAATGGAAGGAGGCCAGATCAGCGTTACTCAACTTAGGAATACTTCCAATTATGAGTAACCTGAAAGAGAAGCAATTTCTCTTAATCATTACTATCAACTGAACACCATACACAAGTATCTACATCTTCGATCTCTTTGAAGAATCCCGATACTTGCTATACCTGGTTCTCTACTCTATTCAAATACATATAACTTCTCCAAATTCAGACCCTGTGTTTCCACGAAACACCTGTCTAAAAATTAGAGGAGTCATAAGTAAACCGAATATAGTACGAGGACCATCCCCTCTGTCCTGATGGACTCTGGACAACATACAATACTCTGTAAAAGTCCCTTGAGTCTGATTACTCATTCACTGTGTGTCGTAGGTTGAAAACTGTACTTATGGTTAAGAAGAATTACACCGCTGTTTAATGCTCCTTACCTAACCATCCACTGATATAGGTAAATGTCGTAGACATAATTTCAGAAAGGTATATCTCACTCTATGAAAATAGACGTACAGATATATCAATTTGAAATTGGTGCATAACAGCGGATATTCAAAACCAAATATTTGCCGACCGGCAAACAACCCAGGTGATTTCCTCAAATATCACCGATTACAACGAATCCCGATATAATGAGGATAATCACCCAATTCCCAATAACTTACTCCCACTCATCATCTGTAAAACCATACAGATGTGAGAATCGTATCTGGTAAATACATACCCTGGAGTAAGTATCTAATCGGGAAATCAGTTTTCTATTAACAGTACACAGTGAAACTGAAACATTGAAATGTTTCGATGGGGTATCCTGGTATTCCTAGTAATGCCTCTTCCAGATTCACGACTGTAACCGTATAGTTCTTTGCCACCTCTCCAAATCCCTTCATATGTCTTTAGTCTTTACCTTCTGCACACCCCTTTAGGCCAAATGGTTTTCTTCCTTCCCTACCGTTCGGCACCAGCCTATGGTTTGGAAGAAGACTATCCAATAAGCATAATGGGTGTACTGTCCCAATCCTAGGAACACTCGCAACACGAGAGAAGGTGAAGATAAAAGACACCTGAATGTACTTTATTCCTATTTCTCCTGAACCAGGATCCATCCCCGAACTGGAACAAGTTCCTTTCGAGTTCGTATATAACCATACGATGGAATATCCAAATAAACTGTGGATCTTCGTAGTGATACGGAGTGTCCTGGAGAAATACAAAGGTGATGTGGGAGTGGTAACGAAATATTTGGTTTGGTCGTGAATATCTGTTGCAATTTACTTTGCCCTCCTACTAATCCCTTGCTTTGTCTGAACTTAATACCTTCTGGACACCATCGTTATGCTAATTGGTTTTCTTCATTCCCTACCGGTCGGCACCAGCCTAAGGTTTGGAAGAAGACAATCCAATTTGCGTAATAGGTGTACTACCCCTAAACCAAGGAGTACTCGTAACCTGAGAGAGGGTAAAAGGAAAAGACAACTGAATAATCCTATCCGTTTTCTCCAGAACCGGAAACCATCCTCGAATAATTCTTTCGAGTTCGTATCTAACCATACGATGGTTTTGTCCAATGGAAGTGGACGTTCGTAGTAATACGGGGTGTCCTGGAGAAAAGGGTAAAAGTAGGAGTGGCAATGAGGTCTGCAACTCTGACAATCCAAAAACCGGTGTTTAAGAAGGTTCGGTCAACTTGGTCACGGAGTCATAGTCTAGGGTCGGGTCAATGGTCGCTGCCAGAGAGAGAGAGAGAAGAAACACTCAGCGTGCACTCTATCCTAGATCAGAATGGTTACCAATTTATCTAATCTGGAAACCTCCCACTGTACCTCAAATTCTCCTCCAAACCTGAAAGAAGAATTAGTCGGGGTCACCCGAGGAGTAAACCAACTCATCAGTAGGAATCGGGATCCAACTCTCATCGCATGATAACGTGATGGAATCCGCTCACGGTATCACACTCCAGAAGGTATGCGCATATCTGGCAAGTTTCAGTTCTTTTGAAACTCCCGATGTGATTTCTGCCCCATGCTCTTATGACCTTGACTTTGGCCAACATATCATAAGTCACATGTCAAGTTCTACCCGTCATTCTCCAGGTTAATTTGAATCCACCCGTACATACCCTTGACTTTGGCCAAAATGGCAGCACGACTGTCCCAAACCAACGCATCTATCTATGCTGCATATGAATACCCCAATAGCTACCAATCACTGTGCCTTGACTTTGGCCAACATACACAGCTTGAATACTATTGACCACCCATATGAAACGACGGAGGGCTATGAATGGTTTCTGGCGAAAACCTTTAACGTAAAGAACTTGATATCGTCGAAGGAACGCATAGCTTTTAAAAATATAGTGACGAAAACCGTTGCTAAAGAGGTCACTCCCGGTGAAGGGATCTCGGCTCTTTCCCCGTAGAATGGGGTGCAGGATATTCCAAATGAATACCGCGATGCAAAGCAAAAGTGATCGGCTATAGTGAAGTTATTGCTCTGACGCAAACTTTTGTCCAAGGGGTCACTCCCGGTGAAGGGATCTCGGCCCTTGCCTCGTCGACTGAGGAGCAGGATATTCCAACTGAATATCACGATGCAAAACAAAAGTAAACGTCCTTGCAATAACAGCTTTTAGAAAATTGTTCCAACAACATCAGATTAGGTTTGTTTTTAACTTTGCATTGATCCGAATCAATGCAGTCCCATCAATTGATCACACCAAAAAGAACGAAAATATACTGATGTACGTATATGCCATCCGCATTCGCCGCTGGGTCCCGTCATTACCCGTTAGGTTAGCTAACTAACGACAGAGCGGGGACTGGACTAGCGCGGATGCAAAACATATACAACATCTACTAATATATATACCAATATATTATATTCGCTCAAGGCGTGAATAAAATGCAACATCACAGAAATGTACAGCATCACAGAAACAATACAGATATCTGGGATCCCCGGGTTTCACAGAGCCGCTGAAACCCGACGTTCCCCTGGTCGTGTGGATAGCCTGTGCAATGAAATCCTAGACCCCTACGGGCGCGGCAAGTCACCCGCCAAAACCTGAAGCGAGGCAGCCCCCTTCAGCGCCGTGAATGGACCACCCAGCACTTCACGGAATCCGGCAACTTGGGCACCCCTCCTGGGTCAACCTGTACCCCCTACGAGTGCGGCGAATAGCCCGCCAATCCTAGAGTGAAGCCCCCTCCGTCTCAATGCCATGAGATGCGGGCTTGTTGCCCTCCAGAACCCGGCTATCCGTGCACCCCTCCGCGGGGCAATCCTAGTACAGAAAGTAAAATATACATACACCGGGTACATCGACCGCAACCAGGTCGTGCCCCAAAATAATAATACATTCAGGTAGTGACGGCAGTCCACATGTCGGACGCTCGCCCCGCAATATCAAATGTACATAATACAACAGCACAGTACTAGCATTGCATCCAGGCTATCCCCCACGACCGATCCGCAACATCACAGCAAATACATAGAACATCAACGTGAAAGTCACGTTCGCAAATCCGTCTAACCGGGCTATAGCAGTTAGACTGGATTTACCGATCGAGTGACATTCACGGTCGCAGATATAATGTAAATACTGTGAAAAATGTGTTTAAAAAAATTTCCGATTGATCAAACAATTAACAAGTGGGCCCCAAAGAAAACTGTAGCACTCACAGAAACAATTGGCCCAACTTTAATATTCCAAAGCCCATATTTTAAGCCCAGAAGGCCTCTGTAAAAAAATGGTGAAGTGATGTGAATAGTGCGCGGCGGAAGGGCCGCATAAATGGGGTTTTCGCGGCGGTTCCGCGCTCCAACTGTGGAGTTACTTCGTCAAATTTTTACAGAACTCTTAGATTTTCCAGTACATCAATATTTTATAACCTGAAAAATTTTTCGAGACCAAAAATTTTCAACAGAAACTGATGCGAACTAAAATGCAGTTTTGGAACTTTTTGATCGATCGGAAATGCAAACACATTACACAAAGTTAGACTAAGTTAATGGCGAGGCTCTGATACCACTGTAAGTGCACGGCGGCGCCCTGGCCGTCAATCCGACGGCCAAATGCGGAAACGGTGGTAAACTTAAATTTTTGCGGACTTAGCAACCGGCACCACCGCGCACTAAACACCCGGATCGAACCATTAACTAGTCTAAGCTAACTACAAGAAAGGGAATAGAGATATACCGACGATCCAAGTCCTCCGGTCTTCTCGTCATGGTCCCGATCTCCTGCGGAAAAGTCCCGTCTCCTCCTCATCGCCGGAAGTGCACCACATCGCCTTCTTCGTTTACGGGCTCCCACCTCAATGCCGAGGCAACTCGGGCACGAAGCCGGCTACTCGACGTGCCCAAGATTCGTTGTAGAATTCGTAGAGAAGGAGTCTCATTTTTGGGGTTTGGAGTTGTGCCATTTTGTGGAATAAAAGAGAGGAACTTTTGGAAATGAACTAGAGGGCTTTTCTAGTGAGCAAGAGAAACAAAATGCCACCCATAAAAATGAATCCATCCCCACCATTTGGAATGGCCGGCCCCCCCTTTACCAAGTGAGATTGGAGAGAGAAAAGACAAGGGGGTGGGTGGAACAATAATGCAAGGTGGAGTGTCATGGAAAAAAGCAAGTGATGATGAGAGGCAATGATCACTCCCAAAACCAATACACTACCAACTAATCATCAACAACCATGATGCTAACAAAGTCAAGCCATCATGAAGTATGAAGTCAAGCAAGTCAAAGGAGGGTGCTATCATGATACAACAAAATGCAAAGACCCCCTTCCACAAATGCCTATTTGCAACAATGCAAATAAGCCCTCCTCCACCAATCTTCGGCCAATGAACGGAACAAAGGAAATTGGCCGAAACGGAAAGCAAACTGGCAACTCCAGAAAACTGGTCCCGTAATAAATTACAGGAAAACCCCAATACTGTGCATACACACCCGCATCTGTATTTCGACCGAAATACAAATGCAAAGAGACAAAATCTACACTGTACTATACTAGGATCCGGCTTATACCAAAACCGGCTAGTAATATCTGTTCGATCCTGATCCGTGCAATACCGCACGTATCTGATCGAACCCTGCCATATATCCACACGGCCTATAGTACAGACTGTCCGATCCTGATCCGTGCAATACCGCACGTACCTGATCGGACCCTGCCATATCTCCATACGGCCTCTACAACCTTTCGCCCGAAAGCTGAGTAACTGAATGTGGGGGACTCTAAAGACTCGTCAACACCTTGGTTGTGGATTTAACCACTAGCACGTCAGAGGTATAAGCCAATACGTGACGGGCTACCAGGTACTGACCAAATGGGACGTCGATGAGGAAGCTCACCCCGACACCCAACTGAGCCTGTCAGTGACAATATCCGTGCAGTCCGGTCCGTTCGTCTATGAGCATCGCATGGCGGGCCTAGGGGGTTGGTAAAAGTCAGACCCCCAAAAGCGGTACAAGTCGTGTCGGAGTGTAGCCCAGAACACCCTGAGATACTACTGGAATACCTACCAGTAAATCTCCTTGCCTTGGCCAAGGACTTTGTGTAATGGCTCTCCTAGACACAGCACGACCTCACCCCCAATACCGGGAGAGACGAACCCCTGAAGATACGCTCACTGCCTCCATGTGGCTCGGGACTGTACCCAACTAAAACCTGTTTGCACGACTCCTTTGAGCCGTGGTAGGGTAGTAATCAAAGTACAGTGGGAACTCACACGAGACAAATGACGATCCCCAGGTCGATGAACTAACCTGCACACATGTCACCAGGGAACTGCCATCTGACGTCTGGTATATGACCAACTAGCATGTTCCCGGCGAGTCCTGTCCGGTGTACTCATAACCCAATGAGCACCTGTATACATCTTAGGTGATCCAACTGACACCAGTGGCTTGTGAGACCGGCCACCGCCCCTCGTCGGGGTCTCGACTGTATACACTAGTCTACTAATGGAGTATCGATGCCCAGTCTCGAAACTCCCACGACTAGGGACCTTTTAAGGATAAGCTTATAGACCCCAGCTCCCACTTATATGATCGCCCTCATACTGCTGGTGGTCAAGCAAGAATCCTAGGGGCTCTATCAACGTGTAATAGCGACGTGTCAGGTCACCTCAAGCAGTACACGATGATAAAGGTAAACCAGATAGCATACTATCATCTCGAGTAAGACTGTCCTACCGGGATAGGTCCTCCCTCAATCATTACAATCACGTACCTGTGACCTAATAATTGACTCTGAGGGCACTATCTCCAACAACGTCAAGGACCCGCTACAACGTCATGTCGTATCTCAAATACGAACCCTGCTATATCACCGATCTCACGGCCTCAAATCAAATCTCATCGACTCATCATAAATCCCAAGTACTATCCTCAAATCTGTATGTGAACACATAGTCCCATACCCATGTGAACACATAACTATATATTCCCGAATAAGCACAAATGAAAGAAGAAGTATGCAAGTATGGGTGGTTGTGTGCATGTGTGGTGCGACCACTACTCTAGGGTTTCGCGACACTAAATCATCCAAGAACACCAAATATCCATATCATCATCAATATACTCAAACAAAATATAATCAATATATATATGTGTGTATACGTATTCGTATACATCACCACGAACTGCGGGGGTGCTATACGCCATCCACCCGACTTCTCCCCGTAGATATAAATCTACTCACCTGGTCCTCGCTCGACGGTGCCGACGTCGCCAAGCGCTTGCTTGTCGTCTCGAAGTACACATGGGGTACCTACATATCATAACGCACCGTATCGCATTAAAACCAAATTCGAAATCGAAACGACATACGAAAATCAAATCGGCACGCGTATCACGCATAGGTCAAAACCTATCGCCTACGCATGCAAGAACGGCCAAACCAACTCTCGATGTCGATGTACAAACGTCAGACCATCGAGAAAAACCCAAATACACTCATTTGCACATTCACGAACACTAATTTTAATATAAAATAGGTTAAAACTCACAAAAACCCCAATTTCACTTAAAAAGTCATTTTTCCGAAAATCTAGCAAGCACAATTCGCCGTTTTTGTACAAAACTCGATGTATAAACGAATCTAGCGGACACAATATTCACTAAATATCTTAAATAAGTCATAAAAACAATTCCCATAATTTAATCTCATTAAATTCCAAAAACCCTAAAATTCTAGTTTACAAAATACCTAAATTTTAACAATTTTATAGCAAAAATGCACAAACTACAATCTAGCTTGGATTTTCATGAACTAAAGTATTAAAATACACTTAATAATGTTAATAATGTGATAAAAACCCTAACCATATTTTTAATCTCACATATAAATGTATTTCATAAAACCCTAGTTTGCACAAAAAGCTTAATTTGGACATTTTACAAGTAACAAATTGTAATTAGCAACTAGATTAGTTTTCAACAAATCTTAAGATGCTAATCCACATCACATAACCATGCACAATTTATCACAACCCAATTCCAAAACAAAACCCTAACTTGAATTCCTTAATCATGCAATTGAACCCATTTAAAACCCAATTAACACTTAATTAAGCTAAACACAAGCAATTAACAACAAATTAAGTAAAATGGTTAGAATTTACCCAAACAATTTGAAGATCCCACAAGCACACTTAGCCTCCCAAATTGAAATCTTGTTCCCTAGATCCATACTAGAATAGCCAATAAGAAATGGGTAGGGATTAGATTTTGATTTTTGTGGGTTTTTTGATGAATTTGTGAGGTTTTTAGCACAAGAATTGAAGAAGCAAAAATGGGGGCTGTTGCTAGAGGGAGGCTTGGCCATATTAGGGAGGGGGAGGAGAGAGAGGGAGATGGGAAAAGTGATTGGTTAAGTCAAAGACCTATATCCCAAGTCAACCCATTCTCATTTCTTTATTGTTTTCATTTTCTTTTCTTTTCTTTTCTTTAGCCTTTGAAGTGGGGACAAATTTTGGGGAGGGCTGCTGATTTCAGCAGAGAAGAGAGGTAGAAATGAGGGTGTGTGAGTGTGGGTGTGTGGGAAAATGATAAATACTATACCCCAAACAACCATTAACACTAAATTCACCGAAAAAGCCTTTTTCTTCGATATTTTCTAAACCGTTTTGGCAAACGATTTCATTTCAAAAACCATATGATAAAATTTTATTTAATGTTTTATGATGCACAAAATTTGTTTCAACTCATTCCAATTTGTAATTTTCCCTAATTAAATGTATTAGTGACGGCTTAAAATAATATTAAAATAATTAATTTCGGAAGAATTTTCAGAAAATTTGAAATTTCACCAGTGACTCAATAAACACCAAATACTAGCAATTACATAATTAGAATATGTATATTTAATTTTATAATAAAGATATTTGTATTTTGACTTTTTACATAAAACCCTCTTATTTTACCGATTTTTCGAAATTTCACCGAAACGATTTTAAAAACTTTACAATCTTCCCCCCTTAAAGAAATTCGGTCCCCGAATTTAAATTAAAACTCCCCCCAAGTACTAAAATATTTCAGCCAAAACCATCAAATCGCCGGGGCTCCGAAATCATAAATACATAAAACGCATCATAGCGCAATGCATGCGCATGAGTAATGAGCAGATAACTCGAAATCAAAACTCCGTCAAGCATCCCACAATCATCGGAATCAAGGTGAAGACACGAATGCCAAATCTCAAGCAAGACCGATATGCCATAAATCGGAACTATACATGTAAATATCAGGAGGAAATGCATGCCAAATCCTTTAAGTTGCTGTGCAATGCACATAACACTGCACAGTGGCGGATGTCTATCATAAGAAAATAACTATATACATATATACCTTTGTTTGAAATGTACGTTCTGCCGTTTTGGGAAACAATTTAGAAGGGTTTTCCTTGTTTTAAACGTTTCGCGTCATATCAGACACGTAGATAAATACTGAGACTATAGCCCGCTTTTTGGAATTCCCTTCAATAGCTTTCAATGCATGCAAAATACATTCATGTACTGTCCTCTGACTAGTCCTGCTTAGTATGAAAACACATCGCAATTATCACAAAAAAAAACGTACTGCTCTATAAGAAATCAATCCCAAAATACGCGTATGAATACTACGTGCGTCTGGTGCGCACGACACCAAAAATCCATATACTTGCCATATAAGTGCACAGAAATAAGATCTAAGTGTATCGGGTGTGCACAAAGCATCTGTCGTAGGCAACGTGTATGCCTGACAGCAAAATCAGGTGCATCTGACATGCACGAAAAAAATATCGATTTAGTGCATCTGGTGTGCACCAAAATCGCATCTCAAGACATGCGCTCAACATGCACGAAAACCCAAAACCAGGGGCATCCATCATGCACGAAATCATGAAATCCAATATCAAGCGCCGAACATGCGCAAAATCAAATCAGGTGGACAAGGTGCACAAAACAAATATCGAGTATCACAATCGAAATCGAAGTCCAGTGCATCTAAGTGCACAAAAGGCGTATCACTGCACTGCAAGCATATATAAACTATACAGAGTGCAGGAACCAAATCGTGTGCGTGCATACGCACAAAATCAACTCAAATGCCTAAAACCGTAAAATCACAAACATGTGAAACCCAAGAACGAAAACGATATCAAGTGCAACACTGTGTAAAGATCGTAAATCCTCAATCATCAAAATCAAATCAGGCGAATAAATCACCCAAAACATCGAAATCAATAATGGCGGAATAGTACCGCTTAAGCGCATCCTCTAAGAATCTCGGGCCAATTGTTGCGGTCACTAGTGGGACGTCTCGTCGATGATCATGAACTCTGGCCTGCTGGTGTGCGTAACAATGACCACTCCTGGGTCAAGGTCTTCACTATGAATTACCAATCTCTCGGTCCATCGGCTCATCGGCCCTGTCAGGTGTGCCAACAGGGATGATCCCGTTCTGGCACTTCTCTGGTCATCTCTCGGTCAAATATCGCGACCACTCATAAGACAGCATATCACTGGCGTCGGCCTCTGGCTCTCTGAATGTACGTGACACATCTGATCCTGGGTGCAAGTACCATTGCAGCAGTGTCCTGGAAGGAATCCTGCTCACGGTCTCTTCCATGTCTCGTCTCTGCCAACTGTCCGGAAGTCATCGTCCTTTCCTATATCTGCATCTTGCTCTGGATCGACTGCATACTCATCGAGACTCCTTCTGGAAGGTAAATCCAAGTACCATGCCTCGGCATGCGCATCGCATCTCTGATGTCGGCGGATGGGAACGTCATCATATCCAGATCTTGTACGAACCTCTTACTCCATTTTTCTCTAATGTCGACCGCTTCGGACTCGTCTCGTCGTGGCTGCAGGGACAGAGCTCCAACGGCTATCCTCGTATCGAGAGTCTCCCAAGAAATGCATCCCACCACCTAGCATCCGAATTAAGTCGAACCATCCAATCGATTGTCAAAACCTCATAATCCCCCAAGAGCTCAACATCTTAGGTACAGTTTAATAGTATCGAGTACGTACCACAGCATCGATGGTCCAGCCGTAGAAGGGCAAACCCAAGCCTCACTAATGGCGCCGCAGAACTGCCGCAAACCCGAAGGTTCAAAGGCTTTCATACGGTCATTAAGTCGAGTTAGGGTTTCATTCTTCTAGAGGGTCCATACAATTGCCTGCATGCCCTTCCGAATACTTTAAACTTGGAATAATAGGTTTCTGACATTCGATCGTCTCTGTCGACTCTCAACGTCTCCGCGTGAAGTCGTCTCTTGCTGGAATCAATCTATCTGATGACCTCTCATGGGGTAGGCGAACGAACCCCATGTCCTAGTCATTCATCCTCGGGTGACTAGCGACCTTCTATCATCTCTTAGTACAACCTGTACTACAATAGCTCCAACATCTGGGGCGATATCTCGTCGTTCGTAGCAATAGCTGGCTCGCTCGTCTGCACGCTGAACAGTGCCTCGACTATCATGAATAAGCAATACACCAACGGTAATCAAAATCTGCTGGCCTCTATCATTGGCTCAATCCTCTAGTGTCGATCAGCACATCCGAGTAACCTCATAAAGGCGATCCGCCAAACGCTCGTGGCGCGGAAACACAGTAAAAAGACACATCTCCGCAATCGTGTGTCACCGGAATTTCGCCCTGGTCAGTCCTCATTCGTGACGAGCTCGTGCTGACCACAACTCTAGCCGTAGCTCTCCCTGCCCGTAATCGTGGCAGCAAAACCGTAACTGGTACATATGAGGCTAGATCGGAATGAATATAATACTGAGCAAAGAAATGTACATCCTAAGGCTTCTTAAGTGGAGTAGCGTATCGTAAATATGCCGCGGAACATACCCACGGTACGTCACTCTACTTTAGTCACCTATTCCATCAACCAAGAGTCATCCTACGCTCCGAAGGTAAAACCTAACGCTCTGATACCAACTTTGTCACGACCCGAAAGTACGGAACATGACCGACACATAAACTACGAACGTCTCGAGGCGTACGTAATCTAAGTGAGCCGAAAACCCACAAATCCAAACTAAGAAAAGTAGTAGAGTGAAGGAAAACCAATTTAAAACAAGTAGTTTTAATAGCATAAGCCGAATTATGCGGTTTAAAAAAACATCAAATATTTCCCGAAAATTTCGGCAGAGTCTCCTTTGTAAATACTGGCCCCCAAACGGGATACAACATGAATAGTATACGAAATCCATAAAAAGGCATCCCCAAGCGGGAGCTAGCTCTTCGTCAATCGACGGCCACAACCACACAAGCAATATAATATACAACGCCAACGGCGAGGATCAAAATTCAAAAGGAAACTCAAAACCAAAAGAAAACCACAGAAATATAACGCGCGACTCTAAGGTCGAAGGAATAACATCACCGGTCTCTATCTCAAAATAAATACATGTTTGGTTGATGGAACTTCGAGATACAACTGAATAATAATATACAATGTATACTGATGGGTATGATACAATAAACCCACCTACTAGCAAATCACCCGAAAGGAGCAGTGCTAGCAAAACCGTAAAGAAACCTGTACGGCAAAGCTGCAAGAACTGGGGCACAATGGGGGTGAGTTGCCAACTCGTGAATAGAAAAACATCTACGCACAGAAATCGTATAAATAACGCAACCTAGGTCAATGATCATAATATATCCTTAAATATATGAAAAACATGCAGCCTATAACAATGGCTAGGGTAATATCTAACCCGAGTGTGATCTTATGTGCCCGTGTCAGTGCCTCAGGTAGCAATATATCATATGAATGAGGTATGAATGCATGGAAAAGAATGCATGTACTGACGAAGACTGCTTTCATAAATCAGTGAGATTTCTGTATTTTAAAAGTGAGGTACCATAAATGAAATCAGCATAAAACAGTGTCCAGCATCGACACAAAACAAGTGTCCAAATATCTCGATATCTCTGTATCACAATCTCTGTACCTCAATATCTCAAAATCTCAATATCTAGGGCGCCGTCAATCCAGACCGGCCCCTACCATCCATCTTAAGACCATGACGGTATCCTCCGGATATCCGACGCGTTGGGTAATATCACCGGTCGGTAGTGCTCCCCTGCCGGGCTCAACGTCAAGAACACATTCCTCTTGCCCCGGGGTACCGCACCGGGCCCACCATGTACCCGAAACGGTTCCTCCACTCCTCGAATCGGGTCTCGAAATCCATCAGCAAACTCATGGTGGACGACTCATACATCATGGGAAAACCGCACTTTTTATTTTAAAAGAGAGAAAAGGTTTATTTATGTTTTTGCGGTTTTCCTCCAAATCCAGAAAATCTCATGGAAATCCGAATCCAAAACCTCAATAACACGTAAAATAGTGAATATATGCATGAGAATCCACGAATGCAGCATTACAATGAATAACAGTATGCATGGAGTAGCAGGTAATAACTACAATGTCTAAACTATTAGCTAACAGGCTATGTCAAGCAATAATATTTTCTAAGGTGTACGTGACATGGCAATTACCGATGAAGATGTGTGTGAGCAGGGAAGTAAGTGTACATGGTACATACGCATCATCGGTGATGGTGCTGGTGTCCTAACAGCATGATATCAATAATGGAGTATGAAACATAATATAAGTATGTGATGCGAAGCGAACCACAATAATGAGCGGGAGCTGAATACTAGACGCAACTATAACTAATCTGCATTAATCTAATATAAGTCCTACAAATGGTGCCTTTTGAAATAACACGAATCATGGGGTTTTGAAAATAGGGGCTACGGGGTTTTTATGAAAAGATACGTCTTTTGAAATATCCGTAGGATCCCTTGGGCTGTCTTTTAAAATACCCACGATTCGTTAGTTTTTGAAATAGGTAAGAATCGAATCTAATCTAACAACTAAACTAAACTAAAGGACAAAGTTAACAAGCTGGACCGCAGGTAAGGAAACTGCCTAACATCTAAGTCGATACATATACATACCTGTATATATATATTAGTCGGTGATCCCGCCTCAATAATATCATATCCGATACCATATCTATAACTAGACATCCCAAGTCAAGAGTGCGGATCAATCATCAAAATATAGCTCGTACGTAATTCCGTCGTACGGCAACCCCAAATCTGGGTATGGGTCAATATCACATTCATCATACTATTCACCTAGTATCCTCTTTATCAAATATCATGATCGGGGTACTGATCTACGTCTAGTACAATACTGATACCGCCTAAGTATGTATACACGTGTGTGAAACACTACGTCAAGGACCCGCTACAACATCATGTCGTATCTCAAATACGAACCCTGCTATATCACCGATCTCACGGCCTCAAATCAAATCTCATCGACTCATCATAAATCCCAAGTACTATCCTCAAATCTGTATGTGAACACATAGTCCCATACCCATGTGAACATATAACTATATATTCCCGAATAAGCACAAATGAAAGAAGAAGTATGCAAGTATGGGTGGTTGTGTGCATGTGTGGTGCGACCACTACTCTAGGGTTTCGCGACACTAAATCATCCAAGAACACCAAATATCCATATCATCATCAATATACTCAAACAAAATATAATCAATATATATATGTGTGTATACGTATTCGTATACAACACCACGAACTGCGGGGGTGCTATACGCCATCCACCCGACTTCTCCCCGTAGATATAAATCTACTCACCTGGTCCTCGCTCGCCGGTGCCGACATCGCTACGCGCTTGCTTGTCGTCTCGAAGTACACATGGGATACCTACATATCATAACGAACCGTATCGCATTAAAACCAAATTCGAAATCGAAACGGCATACGAAAATCAAATCGGCACGCGTATCACGCATTGGTCAAAACCTATCGCCTACGCATGCAAGAACGGCCAAACCAACTCTCGATGTCGATGTACAAACGTCAGACCATCGAGAAAAACCCAAATACACTCATTTGCACATTCACGAACACTAATTTTAATATAAAATAGGTTAAAACTCACAAAAACCCCAATTTCACTTAAAAAGTCATTTTTCCGAAAATCTAGCGAGCACAATTCGCCGTTTTTGTACAAAACTCGATGTATAAACGAATTTAGCGGCCACAATATTCATTAAATATCTTAAATAATTCATAAAAACAATTCCCATAATTTTATCTCATTAAATTCCAAAAACCCTAAAATTCTAGTTTACAAAATACCTAAATTTTAACAATTTTATAGCAAAAATGCACAAACTACAATCTAGCTTGGATTTTCATGAACTAAAGTATTAAAATATACTTAATAATGTTAATAATGTGATAAAAACCCTAACCATATTTTTAATCTCACATAGAAATGTATTTCATAAAACCCTAGTTTGCACAAAAAGCTTAATTTGGACATTTTACAAGTAACGAATTGTAATTAGCAACTAGATTAGTTTTCAACAAATCTTAAGATGCTAATCCACATCACATAACCATGCACAATTTATCACAACCCAATTCCAAAACAAAACCCTAACTTGAATTCCTTAATCATGCAATTGAACCCATTTAAAACCCAATTAACACTTAATTAAGCGAAACACAAGCAATTAACAACAAATTAAGTAAAATGGTTAGAATTTACCCAAACAATTTGAAGATCCCACAAGCATACTTAGCCTCCGAAATTGAAATCTTGTTCCCTAGATCCATACTAGAATAGCCAATAAGAAATGGGTAGGGATTAGATTTTGATTTTTGTGGGTTTTTTGATGAATTCGTGAGGTTTTTAGCACAAGAATTGAAGAAGCAAAAATGGGGGCTGTTGCTAGAGGGAGGCTCGGCCATATTAGGGAGGGAGAGGAGAGAGAGGGAGGTGGGGAAAGTGATTGGTTAAGTCAAAGACCCATATCCCAAGTCAACCCATTCTCATTTCTTTATTGTTTTCATTTTCTTTTCTTTTCTTTTCTTTAGCCTTTGAAGTGGGGACAAATTTTGGGGAGGGCTGCTGATTTCAGCAGAAACGAGAGGTAGAAATGAGGGTGTGTGAGTGTGGGTGTGTGGGAAAATGATAAATACTATACCCCAAACAACCATTAACACTAAATTCACCGAAAAAAGCCTTTTTCTTCGATATTTTCTAAACCGTTTTGGCAAACGATTTCATTTCAAAAGCCATACGATAAAATTTTATTTAATGTTTTATGATGCACAAAATTTGTTTCAACTCATTCCAATTTGTAATTTTCCCTAATTAAATGTATTAGTGACGGCTTAAAATAATATTAAAATAATTAATTTCGGAAGAATTTTCAGAAAATTTGAAATTTCACCAGTGACTCAATAAACACCAAATACTAGCAATTACATAATTAGAATATGTATATTTAATTTTATAATAAAGATATTTGTATTTTGACTTTTTACAGAAAACCCCCTTATTTTACCGATTTTTCGAAATTTCACCGAAACGATTTTAAAAACGTTACAGTATGTATTTACCAGGTATGATTTTCACATATGTATGGTTTTACAGATGATGAGTGGGAGTAAATTATTGGGAATTAGGTGATCATCCTTATTATATCGGAATTTGTTGTAATTGGTGATATTTGAGGAAATCGCCTGGGTACAGTTTTCAACCTACGACACACAGGTTTTGAGTTATTCAACTCAGCGGACTTATACAGAGTATTGTATGTTGTCCAGTGTCCGCCAGGACAAAGGGGTTGGTCCGAGTACTATGTTCTGTTTACTTAAAACTTCTCTAGTTTTTGGACAAGTGTTTCGTAGAAATACAATGTCTAAGTTTTGAGAAGTTGTGAGTATAAGAATAAGGTAGAGAACCAGATATCGCAAGTATCGGGATTCTTCAAAGAGATCGAAGATGTAGATTCTTGTGATTAGTATTCTGTTAATAGTAATGGTTTTGAGAAACTTGTTTCTCTTTCAGGTTACTCATAATTGGATGGATTCCTAAGTTGAGTAATGATGATAAGCCTCTCTCCATTAAGATAATATGCACTGGAGACAGCTGCATGATTTGAATCTGGTTCCAATTAAATTAGTGCCTCTGTTTCTATATTGTATATAGAATGGTTCATATCTTAACGATGTTAAGATACGGGGAGTTATCCAGCTTATGCTTAAAACTAGACACTGGATAAATCAAGGCACGTTTCTGTAATGGCAGTTTGTGGGTTGACCCTGGCTTTGACGAGGGTTGACATTTCTACCATCTGGTAGATCAATAGTGATATTGTTCATGACTCACCACAGTTTTAGTAAAATGGATTTTTTCAGAAAACAGTAGTGGGAGTATGGTAGAACTGGAAGTGATTCCAGAACCGCAAACGATTACGGAAAATTTAATAGGACCTATATATTCAATCAGGTTTGACATTCCATTAGCCACTCAGCAGATATGGTGGGTAACCTCAGACACCCGAGAGGTACTCAGGTAGCCTCAAGGACGGTGACACGGAGGTTCTTGTTTACCCAGACTTGAAACTACTGTTGTTCCAAACTATGAGACCCGGCAGGAGGATATGTATAGCATCGTTCTAAACTAGCTTTAGAAGTGCGCGTATGCATTGTTCTGCCAGAGGATTGTCGTAGTCAGTGGGAGCAGCGGAAGCATAGTGGACAAGATACTTATGTCTATTTATAGACTTAAGCAAATATAGCGGAGATAGATCATCTAATTTTGATGTGACAGTTTTGGCTTTGACTTCATCAAAATAGGGGATGGATCTGTTAAGAAAGTAGTAGGGTGTGATGTCATGGTATTTGGATGACATACACAGAGTAGGAAGTAAAATTCCTATACTACGATCGGTTGTACTGTGGTCGTCACACAGTTGTTTCTCCACAAAGGATATGGATATAATATCAGACATTCTGGTTACTAGATCTATGGTTTTAGATCTAGATTTGGGTAGTTTCCCAATGTGGGTACTTTGAAAGTATTCTAATAGTATTTTAGAATAGATGACTCCTGGCATGGTAGTGTACCTGTAGGTGATAGAGTCACCCTCTCTAAAGGTGTCTTACAGACTAAAGGAGAGAGGGATGTGCATGATTGGCAGATCACTTGCTTAGGCAATTGAGTCAATCATGAGATATCAAGTACCACACCAGATGTTGTTTTTGCACTTGATGTGATAAGTTTATATTAATCCAGTCCTGAAGAAACATAAGGAAGCAGTTTTAGAACATAAGTGCTTGTTCTACGGATTTGATGGCGGCAGCCTCCTTCGGGAGACGGTTATCATTCCAGGCTTCAAAGGTGACATGGATGACAGAGTGATCAGAGTTATAGTTTTCTCTATGACGAGGGACAGTATTATGGACAGGTGGTCCAAGAGGATACTGTGGGAGGTATGGTGCTGAATACTGATTAGGTTCAGTTATCGATACTGTCTAAGAAGTTTGGATTTGGAGTTCATTTATGAACTAGGTCCCATCAGATATTCAGACATATTCTAAGACAGGTATTACTCTATTCGGGAGATGGCTTTCTCCGCGAACTTAAGATTTAGAGAGACATAGAAAGAAACATCAGTGCGAGTCCGCTCACCGAGGCTATTTCTCGAACACAAGAGTTTTACAAACTAGTTTTGTGAAACTGATTAGTAGAGGAGTTGGGAGTTCAGTATCACATGGGCTGTGAGTATGCGACATCGCAATAATTAGCCTTAAGTGAAAGTGGGAGATTGTTGGAGATAGTGCCCTCAAAGTCAATTATTGGATCGCAGGTACGTGATTGCAATGATTGAGGCAGGACCTATACCGATATGACAGTCTTGCTCGAGATGATAGTTTGCTATCTGGTTTGTCTTTATCATCGTATACATGCTTTAGTTCATTATTGCATGATGATAGAGCCCATAGGATTCTTGCTTGACTACCAGCAGTATGATGGCAATCATATACGTGGGAGTTGGGGTCTGTAAGCACATCCTTAAAGTGTCCCTAGTCATGGGAGTTTCGAGACAGGACATCGATACTCCAGAGTAGACTAGTGTATACAGTCAAGACCCCGACGAGGGGTGATGGCCGGTCTCACAAACCATTGGTTTCAGTTGGATCACCTAAGATGTTTACAGGTGCTTATTAGGTTATGAGTACATCGGACAGGACTCGCCGGGAACCTGCTAGTTGGTATTATACCTAGCGTCAGATAGCAGTTTCCTGGTGACATGTGTACAGGTTAGTTCATCGACCTGAGATCGTCATTTGTCTCGTGTGAGTTCCCACTGTGCTTTGATTTCTACCCTACCACGGCTCAAAGAAGTCGTGCAAATAGGTCTTTTTTGGGTACAGTCTCGAGCCACATGGATGCAAGTGAGTGGATTGGCAGGGGATTCGTCTCTCCTGGTATTGGGGGTGAGATCGCGCTGTGTCTAGGAGAGCCATTACACAAAGCCCTCGGCCGAGGGAGGAGATTTACTGGTAGGTACTCCAGTAGTATCTCAGGGTGTTCTGGGCTACTCTCTGACACGACTTATACCGCTATTGGGGGTCTGACATTACCAGCCCCTAGGCCGATATGCGATACTCATAGACGAACGGACCGGACTGTATGTATATTGTCACTGTCAGGCTCAGTTGGGTTTATGGATGAGTTCGCTCGTCAGCTTCCCTTCCAATCAATACATAGGCAAACCGTTACGTACAGCTTGTACCTCTGACGTGCTAGAGGTTATACCCAGTACCAGTGCGTTGATGAGTCATTAGAGTCCCCCACAGACCGTTTCCCAAGTTCGGGCGAAATGTTGTAGAGGCCGTATGGTTATATGGCAGGGTTCGGAAAATGCACGTGCGTTTCGCACGTGTCATTTTTTGGGCAGATAATACTGGTCGGCTTTGGTTTAAGCCGGATCCGAGTATTATACTGTGTAGATATAATATCTTTATCTCAGATGCATTTGTATTCGGTCATAATACAAATACGGGTATGTTTATACCATTACGGGATTATCCTGAAATTCATTTCAGGATCACTTTTGGAAGTTGCCAGTTTCCAGTTTTCTATCAGCCGTATTTGACATTCGGTTAAATGAGGATTTATCTTTTCTTCTTGAGGGTGAGTCGTGAGGGTGAGTCATGCTTCTAGAAGGTTCTAGAAGTGGTGATATGGCTGGTGACTCATTTGTGCATTAAATGAGAGTTAATGGTTTTTCATGACTAAGGTTATGATTCATTGTTTCCATTAATGTTTGTGATGATGTGTTATTGTGACTCACTCATTCATTTATGCTAATGGTCACCCCCTTCTCCTACAGTTACCCCCCTCCTCCTACAAATATGGCCGGCCCCTCTTGCTTGAAGAGTATGGTTGTTGATTTGGAAAAAAGACTATGGTTTTGGTTCATGGAAATTAACATATTCATATCTCATTTTCATATCGATCCAAAAGGCAACTTCATTAACCGTTCGTCCATAGCCTTGGACGTAACGAGACAAAGTGTTCTACTCGTTCTCTACGACATCTTGGTCATCTCTTTTAGCAAACTTGACGACCGAGTTGCCTCGGTTCAGAGGAGGGAGCCCGTTTAAAGATCCGTCGATGTGGTGCCACGTAGACGAGAAGACTGGAGATTCAGGAGATCGGAGCAGCCGCAACAAGCGTGGGATGATGGTTGAAGACCGAAGGACTCGGATCGTTCGGTATAACCTTTCTACCCACTTTGTAGTTTGTTAGTTTAGCTTTAATGGCAGATCCGGGTTATAGTACGCGATAGCGCCAGTTGTAAAAGTTTTCGTTCCGCATTTGGCGTCTATTAGACGGCCGGGGCGCTACCGTGGACTTACAGCAGGCTCAAAGGAAACGCGGATTGCTTGTATATCCAATAATGTTCATCTGTGATCTGGAATGCCTATTATTGCGTCTGACGAATATACAATATCTATATATGATAGCTAATTAGACGTCACTTATGTTTTACACTGGCGCTAGCCCAGCCCCCGCTCTGTCGTTAGTTAAGTAACCTAACGGATGATAACGGGACCCAGTGGCGAATGCGGATGGCATAAGAGGACGTTGTATTTTCGTTGTTTTCTGCAATGATAGGTTAATGATGGGTCACATTATATTAATGCAAAGAAAATAAACCAAAGTTGAATCGTTGGAACAGTTTAAAAGAAACCACTCGGTTATTTTTTAAAACAAAAGATATTTTTAAATTGCGGAGCTTTAACCACTCCTTTTAAAAGGTGTCAGGTTCCTTCGATCATATCAAGTTCACTACGTTCACGGTTTCGCCAAAACCATTCGTAGCCCTCCGTCATTTCATTTGGGTATTCAGTAGTATTCAAGCTATGTATTTTGACCAATGCCAAGGCATAGTGTTTGGTAGCTGCTGGGTATTCATTTATTGCATAGATAGATGAGTTAGTTTGGGACAGTCGTATTTTCATTAGGCCAATGTCAGGGGTATGTACGGATGGGTTCAAATTAACAAGATAATGATGGGTAGAACTTGACATGTGACTTATGACATTTTGACCAACGCCAAGGTCATAAGAGCATGGGGAAAAAATTTATATCGGGAATTTCTAAAGAAACTGAAATTTGCAAAGAGATGCATACCATTTGGAGTTTGATGGATGTTGGTACGATTCCTTCAACATTATCACACGATGATATTTGGATCCCGATCCTACTGTGAGTATATGCTACTCATCAGGAGATTCGTCACTTAACGATCAATGCTATAAACTAAGTAGGTGTCGAGAAAGGTGTCAGCGGGGCTATGCCCCCAGAGAAAAGAGGTTATTTAATTAAGGAACTTCGCGAAAGCGTTGGAAAACCTCCCTCGAAGTACCGACACTGGCGTGGATGAACGGTTAAGCAAGTATTGTACGGTGAGAATAGTCCTGGCTAGTTCTTCCTTTTTGGTTTGAGGAGGGATTCGAGAAACAGTGGGAGCCATCCAATTTAGATAAACTAAAAACCACTCTAAACTTGCAAGAGCATCATGCTAAAGTGTTCTCTCTATCTCTCCTAATTGCAGCGACCCAGAAACTGACAGGACTTAAGTTACTACTAGAAAAAAAATATATTGACAGGGCCAAACTATAAAGATTGGCTGCGGAATGTCAAGATGGCTTTGACTTATGACAAATTGGGGTATGTCCTTTCCACTAAGGCACCTGCTCTCCCTGGTCCTAAATCCAGTAATGCGGATAAGGAAATCCACATGACCTGGGAGTTAGATTGTGCGAAGGCCAAGTGCATCGTGCTTGCCTTGATGAATAATGAACATCAGAGGAGGCACGAGAATATGGATCTTGAATCCATATTTCTCCATACAAAGGATCTGTATGGGTAGCAATCTCGTATAGCAAGATACGAGATTTCGAAGAACCTGTTTCAGGTAAGGTTGGCCGTCGGATCGTCTGTAGGAGAACAAATGCTAAAGATGATTGGCTATATAGAAGAGCTCGCAGACCTGGGGACGACTTTAGAGAACGAGCTTTATACAGACTTGATTCTCCAGTCCCTTCCTTCCACCTACGCCCAGTTTATTCTGAATTTCAACATTCAAAGAAAAGAAGTTGAACTTCCAGAACTCCTTAACATGTTGAGGAGTGCAGAGGGCACCTTGCAGAAGGCAAGGAAAACACCCGCTATGTTTGTTCGCGGTGCTTCTTCTTCCGGGTCCAAGGCTAGGGCCAAAGGAAGGAAGAATAAGGCCGCCACCAAACCTAGAGGAGGTGTTAGTAAGGTGGGAGTGAAGGAAAGAAAAAGATTGCGGTGCCAGTAATGGCAAAGGATGAGTGCTTCCACTGTCATAGGAAAGGGCACTGGAAGAAAGATTGCAAGGCTTGGAATGCCAAGAACCAGGAACCGAAGCAAGCTGTGGCTTCGACTTCAGGTGTGTTTGTAATTGAGAATTGTCTGTCAATCAACTCTACTTCCTAGGTATTGGATACCGGATCAGGATCTCATATATGCAATTCATTACAGGCACTCAGAAACCGTAGAGTGCTGAAGGTTGGCGATATGACCCTGAAGGTTGCTAACGGAGCTAGCGTGGGAGCTGTGTCCGTAGGGGATTATCACCTTGGATTGACGAGTGGACATATTTTGGTTTTGCATAACTGTTTTTGTGTACCTAGTTTAACGTGCAATAACATATCAGTTTCCTTGTTATCAAAAGAAGGTTATGATTTCACGTTTGTAAGCGATGTTGTTAACATCCACCTAAATCATGGTTTGATTGGGTCCGGTACGCTGGATAACGGTATATATGTCTTAAACCAATTACAGATTTTCAATGTCCAGAACACACTAAAAGAAAGTCTCCAGATTCAAATAAAGCTTTCTTATGGTATTGTAGACTAGGTCACATCAATGAGACAAGGTTAACTAAGTTAAATAGAGAAGGATATTTGGATTCAATCGAATATCAATCTTATGCCACTTGTCAATCATGTCTCAAAGGAAAGATGACAAAGACTCCATTCACTGGACATGGAGTAAGAGCGAGCGAGCTCTTAGGACTCATACGCAGCGATGTATGTGGTCCAATGTCTACACATACAAGATGTGGTTTTTCTTATTTCATCACTTTTACGGATGATTACTCTAGGTACGGATTCATTTTCTTGATGAAACATAAATCCGAGGCTTTTGAGAAATTCCAAGAGTATAAGAATGAAGTAGAAAACCAAACCGGCAAAAGTATCAAGACACTGAGATCTAATCGATGTGGTGAATAATTAAGTGCTGAGTTCCTAGGTTACTTAAAAGAGAAAGGAATTCTCTCTCAGCTTATTCCTCCATACACTCCACAGCATAACGGTGTATCGGAGAGACGGAATCGAACCCTATTGGATATGGTACGTTCCATGATGAGTAATGTTGAGTTACCGCGATCTTTCTGGGGTTATGCGCAAGAATCAGCTGCATATCTTTTGAACAGGGCTCCTACCAAGACTGTGTCTACCACGCCATATCAGATGTGGAGTGGAAAGAAACCCTATCTTCAGTATCTGAAGATATGGGGATGTCCAGCTTTTGTTAAAAAGCAGCATACGGAAAAACTCGAGGCACGATCAGTACAGTGTATGATTGTGGGATATCCAAAGAACTCCAAGGGGTATTATTTCTATTACGCAGAGGAACAAAAGGTTTTTGTTTCTCGTAATGCCCATTTTCTAGAACAGCAGTTTTTAGAAAAGGAAACAAGTGGGAGCGAAATAGAACTTGAAGAAATTCGAGAACCACAAACTACTACTGAAAGTTTGGTAGAACGAGTAGTTCAGGAAGAACAGGACATTCCCGCACCCCTCCGCAGGAGTAGTAGGCCGTCTCATCCGCCAGAGAGATACTACGGTTTTCTCATAGTTGGGGATAGAGAGGATTGCATCATTGATGATGATTAACCTACTAGCTTCCAGCAGGCCATCCAGAGCGAGGACTCGGTACGATGGCTAGATGCAATGCGGACCGAAATGGAGTCCATGTACACCAACAAAGTATGGACTTTGGACTTTGCTCCAGATGGGGTAAAACCCATAGGATGCAAATGGATCTTTAAGAAAAAGATTGGTGTAGATGGACAGGTGGAAACCTATAAGGCTAGACTTGTTGCAAAGGGTTTTCGTCAAAGACCTGGTTTGGACTATGACGAAACTTTTTCTCCAGTGGCTATGCTCAAATCCATTCGGGTCCTTCTTGCTATTGCCGCTTTCCATGATTATGAGATCTGGCAGATGGACGTAAAGACTGCTTTTTTGAATCTTAATTTAGAAGAGTGCGTCTATATGGATCAGCCAGAAGGTTTCAATCAGAGTGGGAGCAGGGGGAAAGTGTGCAAGTTGCTTAAGTCCATTTATGGACTGAAGCAGGCATCGCGGAGTTGGAACATCTGTTTTAATGAAACGGTCAAAGAATATGACTTTATCAAAAATCCAGATGAACCATGTATATATAGTAAAATTGTAGCACGAACTGTCGTATTCCTCGTCTTGTACGTGGATGACATTCTATTGATAGGAAATGACATTCCTATGCTACAATCTGTCAAAGGATTCTTGTCACACAGGTTCTCCATGAAAGACCTGGGTGATGCCTCTTACATTCTGGGGATCCGGATCTATCGTGATAGATTGAAGAGGATGTTGGGACTTTCGCAGTCCAGGTATATCAGCATTATACTGAAAAGATTCAGCATGGAAGATTCTAAGAGCGGCAATCTACCGGCTTGTCACGGAATCACCCTCTCCAAAGAGATGTCTCCTAAACTGATATGGAAAGGGATTGCATGTCTATTATACCCTACGCTTCTGCGGTAGGCTCTATAATGTATGCGATGTTGTGCACCAGACCAGATGTAGCTTACGCACTGAGCATGGTAAGCAGGTATCAGTCAGACCTAGTAGAGAAGCACTGGATAGCAGTAAAAAACATTCTCAAGTACCTGAGAAGAACTAAGGAGATGTTCATAGTTTACAGCGGAAAAGGCCTCAAGATAGAGGCCTTTGCTGATTCCAGCTTCTAGAGTGATAAGGATGACTCCAAGTCCATGTCAGGTTATGTCTTTACCCTCAATGGAGGGGCGGTGTGCTGGAAGAGTTCCAAGCAGGACACCGTTGCTGACTCGACGATGGAAGCGGAGTATATTGCTTCTTGCGATGCCGCAAAAGAAGCGGTCTGGATGAACAAGTTCCTAACAGAACATCAGATGGTTCCTACCATTGTTGATCCAATACCTCTGTATTGCGACAACAACGGAGCTATAGCTTTAGCAAAGGAACCCAGGTCCCATCAGAAGTCCAGACACATCTTAAGGCAGTATCACCTGATCAGGGAGATCATTGATCGCCGGGAGATCGTGGTCCGGAGAGTTGCTACAGAGGAGAACACTGCTGATCCATTCACAAAGGCCTTACCTCAGATTCAATTCGAGAGGCTACTCGACATGATCGGTCTTCGATATGCCAGTACATGGCCCTAGTGCAAGTGGGAGATTGTTAGTGTATATACCCTAGGGACCATTATTGTATCATACTAGTTTGTATATTACTTAATGGAAGCTTGGGATATTCACAGTTATATTAACAGTCTTGCTAAACTTGGTAGTATGCTACTTGGTTATATCTATCTTAATATGTGTGTACGTACTGATAGAGCCCTTAGGATCTTACTTGACTACTAGCGTTATGATGGCGGTCACACTAGTGGGGGCTGGGTAGTCTACAAGCACATCCTTTTTCAGGTCCCTAGTCGTAGGATTTTCGAGACAGGGCATCGATACTCCGGAGTAAACTTGTATGTACGCTTCTCATCCCAGTTGGCTAGATGGTCTGTGCCACAGCCATCAGTACGTTGTACTGGAGATAGTATGCAGGTGCTCGTTGGGTTACGGGTTCACCGGACAGGACTCGTGGAGAACTGTAGGTTGGTATTATACCCGTCGTCAGTTAACAGTTCCCAGGTGACATGAGTACAGCATAGTCCGCAGACTCGACACTGCTATTTCGCCTCGAGTGTGTCCCACTGTTCTTAGATTGCTACCCTACCACGGCTCAAAGGAGTCGTGCAAACAGGTAGCAGTTGGGCGCAGTCCTGAGCACTTGGAGGCAGTGGCGGTTAGACAGGATTCGTCTCTCCCGGTATTGGGAGTTGATATCGCGCTGTGTCTGGAGAGCCATTCCGCAAAGTCTCTAGCTAGGGCAAGCGAGATTTACCGGTAGGTTTTCCAGTAGTTTCTCAAGATGTAATGGGCTTCTCTCTGACACGACTTATACCACTTTTAGGGGACTGAGGCATGCCGCCCCCTAGGCCCGATATGCGATAATCCTAGACAAACAGACTGGACTGTACGGATATTGCACATCAGGCTCAGTAGGAGTTCGGATGGGTTTCCTCATCGGCCTTCTTATCGACATCTACCTGGGGACCGTTACGTACAGCTAGTGCCGCTTGCGGTCTGTGGTTAAACCCACTGCTAGCGTAGTAGTCGAGTTTTTAGATTCCCACACAGAGAGTTTCCCTGCTCCAGGCGAAATGATATAGAGGTCTTATGGTTTTACGACAGGGTTCGGACATGCACGTGCATTTATGCACATACGATGTTCGGACAGTTTTTACTAATCAGCTTTGGTTTAAGCCAGATTCTAGTATCGGATTATTGGATTTATACAGTCTAAAGTTTTTCCGTGTTTTCACGGATAGGAGGGGTGTTCTCGTAAATTGTCGAGAAGCTTCTAGAAGGATGATGACTTGGGGGCTAAGGTGGCATTTGCATTTATTGATTTAGTGACTCATTTGTGTGATTCATCCATGGAGTTAATGATGCATTTAATGGCTAATGACTCATGAGATGAATCACACAAAGTGAATAAATGAAGCATGGTTGATAAATCATTTGATTTATTCATTTAATAAATCATCGTGCATCATATATTCAAAATGAGATATTATATCATTTCATCCTCACTCTCACCTTCTCTCTCCTCAAGCTCTCTCTCTCTCTTCAAACCCTAACCCTAACCTCTCATGTGTTGAGATCAAGGGTTAGTAAGACTTATTAATCCCTAATCACACTCTATATTCCCTAGGTTGCTTTGATTAGCACTTTGAGTAACCTAGTTTCCTCAAGTTAGAGGCAAAGCTTGGAGTAGTATCTTTCTGGTGGATCTTCTATTACAAAGAGGAGGCCGACGAGGAGGTGGTTAACGAGAAGAAGAAGGACTTGGTTCATTAGGTATAATCTTCTTTCTGTTAGTGTATATGCCCTAGGGGCCATTATTATATCATACTAGCTTGTATATTATTTAATGGAAGTTTGGGATATTCACAGTTATATAACAGTCTTGCTAAACATGGTAGTATGCTACTTTGTTTTATCTATTTTAATATGTGTGTACGTATTGATAGAGCCTTTAGGATCTTGCTTGACTACCCGCGTTGTGATGGTAGTCACACTAGTGGGGGCTGGGTAGTCTACAAGCACATCCTTTTTCAGGTCCCTAGTCGTAGGATTATCGAGACAGGGCATCGATACTCCAGAGTAGACTAGTGTGAGCGCTTCTCATCCCAGTTGGGGAGATGGTCTGTCCCACAGCCATCAGTACGTCGTACTGGAGATAGTATATAGGTGCTCGTTAGGTTATGGGTACACCGGACCGAACTCGCAGGGGACTGTTGGTTGGTATTATACCCGTCGTCAGTTAACAGTTCCCAGGTGACATGAGTACAGCATAGTTCGCAGACTTGACACTGCTACTTCGCCTCGAGTGTGTCCCACTGTTCTTAGATTGCTACCCTACCACGACTCAAAGGAGTCGTGCAAACAGGTAGCAGTTGGGTGCAGTCCCGAGCACTTGGAGGCAGTGGCGGTTAGACAGGATTCGTCTCTCCCGGTATTGGGAGTTGATATCGCGCTGTGTCAGAGAGCCATTACGCAAAGTCCCTGGCCAGGGCAAGCGAGATTTACTGGTAGGTTCCAGTAGTTTCTCAAGGTGTAATGGGCTTCGCTCCGACACGACTTATACCGCTTTTAAGGGACCGACGCTTGCTGCCCCCTAGGCCCGATATGCGATAGTCCTAAACGAACAGACCGTACTGTACGGAGATTGTCACATCAGGCTCAGTAGGAGTTCAGATGGGTTTCCTCATCGGCCTTCTTATCGACATCTACCTGGGGACCATTACGTACAGCTAGTGCCGCTTGCGGTCTGTGGTTAAACCCACTGCCAGCGTAGTAGTCGAGTCTTTAAAGTCCCACACAGAGGGTTTCCCTGCTCCAGGCGAAACGATATAGAGGTCGTATGGTTTTATGACAAGGGTTCGGACGCATACGTGTTTAAACGCACGTACGATATTTGGACAGTTTTTAGTAGCCAGCTTTGGTTTAAGCCAGGTTCTAGTATCGGATTATTGGATTTATACAGTCTAAAGTTTTTCCGTGTTTTCACGGATAGGAGGGGCGTTCTCGTAATTTGGCGGGAAGCTTCTAGAAGTATGGTGACTTGAGGGTTTAGGTGGCATTTACATTAAATGCATTTGTGACTCATTAGATGAATCATTCAAGTGAGTTAATGAGGCATTTATTGCTTAATCACTCACTTGATGATTCGTTGCACATATTTAATGAAGCATGATGATAAATCATTTGATTTATTCATTTGATAATTCTTTATGCTTCATAATATATTAGAAGTGAGAAACAATTTCATCATAATCTTGCTCACCTTCTCTCTCCTCAAGCTCTCTCTCTTCAAACCCTAATCCTACCCTCTCATGTGTTGAGATAAAGGATTAGCTAGACTATTTAATCCATAATCATACTCTATATCATCTTGGTGACTTTGATTAGCAACTAAAGAAACCTAGTTACCTCAAGATTAGAGGCAAAGCTTGGAGTAGAAGCTCTCGGGTGGATCGTCTATTACATAGAGGAGGACGACGAGGAAGTGGATAACGAGAAGACGAAGGACTAGGTTCATTAGGTATAATCTCTTGTCATAGTAGTTAACAACTCCTATGTTAGTGTTTGTTATAGTTTAGCAAATATCCTTTCGGCTAGTCGATGTTGCTTCAAACAAAATGATTGTTTTTCATATTTCCTCCTCCCCGCAAGTCGTGGGGTGTACAACGTTGACTTACAGTAGTATCAGAGCCTCGTTAAACAATAACTAACTTATTAGCAAAGTCGTAAGAATTTCGAACGCAAAACGAACCGAAAAAAATATCGTATTCACCAAGTTTCTGTCGAATTTAAAATGAGGTCTAAAAATTTTCAGGGACCACTAAAAATACAAGCAGGGAAATATAAGAATACTAGAGAAAATTGGGTGCATGAGTCGGCCAAATAGCCACGGAACCACGGCCGATCCAAGCGATCCGCCGCGGATCCACGGCCGAGTTAGAGCCGATTCATTCCAATCTTCCCCAGTAACTCTTCTGTGAATATTTTGTTTTTTCTGGAATGTTTATTTTCTGCTCAAGTCTCAGGTGCACAGAGAAGTTTTGGAGTAGAATCTAAAGTGTTTGCTCGATCGAAATTATACGATATTTGCTAATTAGATTATATCTATGAACTGTATAATGTGTTCGTAAACCTCCCCTAACTGCTTGTATGTCGGTTGGCAGGGGGTTGCACATTTCTGTAATGATTTTACTGTTTTTGATTATGAACTTGATTGGATTGTTGTGATGATTAGCCGGGGTTTGAGATGGGTTTCTATATTCATTCATTCTATGTAATTGTAATATGTTATATTATTATTTTGCGGGGCACATCCAGGTTGCGGTTGTAGCCACCGTTGTATTATTTCATATTACTGTTTTAGCTCTTAGGATAGACCCAAGGTGGGGTGCACAAACTACCGGGTACTTTGAAGTATTTAGTGGCCTACTCACGTTGTTGAGGGAGACCGCTTCACTTCGGGTACTTGGCGGGTAGTTTGCCGTACCCGTAGGGGTCTAGGATGGGGTAATGGCTATTCATCACAACTGTGTAATCCGTCTTTCGTTGCAGGCTCAAAAGAAACGTGGATTGCTTGTATATCCAATAATGTTCATCTGTGATCTGGAATGCCTATTATTGCGTCAGACGAATGTACAATATCTATATATGATAGCTATTTAGACGTCACTTATGGTTTACACCCGCGCTAGCCCAGCCCCCGCTCTGTCGTTAGTTAAGTAACCTAACGGGTGATAACGGGACCCAGTGGCGAATGCGGATGGCATAAGAGGACGTATTTTCGTTGTTATCTGCAATGATAGGTTAATGATGGGACGCATTATTATTAATGCAAAGAAAATAAACCAAAATTGAATCGTTGGAACAGTTTAAAAGAAACCACTTGGTTATTTTTAAAACACAAGATATTTTTTAATTGCGGGGCTTTAACCACTCCTTTTAAAAGCTATCAGGTTCCTTCGGTCATATCAAGTTCACTGCGTTCACGGTTTCGCCAAAACCATTCGTAGCCCTCCGTCATTTCAATTCGGTATTCAGTAGTATTCAAGCTATGCATTTTGGCCAAAGTCAAGGCATAGTGTTTGGTAGCTGCTGGGTATTCATTTGTTGCATTGATAGATGAGTTAGTTTGGGACAGTCGTATTATCATTTGACCAAAGTCAGGGGTATGTACGGATGGGTTCAAATTAACAAGATAATGATGGGTAGAACTTGACATGTGACTTATGACATTTTGACCAAAGCCAAGGTCATAAGTGCATGGGGCAAAAATTTATATCGGGAATTTCTAAAAAAACTAAAATTTGCAAAGAGATGCATACCATTTGGAGTTTGATGAATGTTGGTAGGATTCCTTCAGCATTATCATACGATGATATTTGGATTCCGATCCTACAGTGAGTATATGCTACTCATCAGGAGATTCGTCACTTAACCATCAATGATATAAACCAAGTAGGTGTCGAGAAAGGTGTCAGCGGGGCTACGCCCCCAGAGAAAAGAGGTTATTTAATTAAGGAACTTCACGAAAGCGTTGGAAAACCTTCCTCGAAGTACCGACACCGGCCTGGTTGAACGGTTAAGCAAGTATTGTACAGTGAGAATAGTCCTGGCTGGTTTTTCCTTTTTGGTTTGAGGAGGGATTAGAGAAACAGTGGGAGCCATCCAGTTTACATAAACTAAAAACCACTCTAAACTTGCAAGAGCGTCATACTAAAGTGTTCTCTCTCTCTCTCCTAATTGCAGCAACCCTGATAATTGTTAGTGTATATGCCCTAGAGGCCATTACTGTATCATACTGGTTTGTATATTACTTAATGGAAGCTTGGGATATTCACCTTGTATATACAATCTTGCTCAAAATAGTAGTATGCTATTTGGTTTGTTTCTGCTTCAATGTGTACATGTGTTTATTTTTGTATATCACTTATGCACATTAGTGGAGCCCTTAGGATCTTTGCTTGATTACCAGCATTGTGATAGCTGTCACACTAGTAGGGCTGGGTAATCTATAAGCACATCCTCATGCAGGTCCCTAGTCGCAAGACTATCGAGACAGGGCATCGATACTCCGGAGTAGACTAGCGCATGCGCTTCTCATCCCAGTGTGGGAGACGGTCGGTCCCACAGCCGTCAGTACGTCGTACTTGAGATAGTATGCGGGTGCTCGTTGGGTTACGAGTACACTGGACAGGACTCGTCGGGAACTGACTAGTTGGTATTATGCCTATCGTCAGTTATCAGTTCCTAGGTGACATGAGTACAGCTTAGTCCGCTGACTTGACACTGTCACTTCGCCTCGAGTGTGTTCCCACTGTACTTTGATTACTACCCTACCACGGCTCAAAGGAGCCGTGCAAACAGGTGGTAGTTGGATGCAGTCCCGAAGCACTTGGAGGCAGTGACGGTTAGACAGGATTCGTCTCTCCCGGTATTGGGGGTTGACATCGCGCTGTGTCTAGGAGAGCCATTACACGAGTAGTCCCTGGCCAGGGCAAACGAGATATACTGGTAGGCTTCTAGTGTTATCTCAGGGTGTTTTGGGCTTCACTCCGACACGACTTGTACCGCTATTGGGGGATTGACGTTTACCGCCTCCTAGGCCCTCCATGCGATGTATCAGACGAACAGACCGGACTGTACAGAGAATGTCACATTCAGGCTCAGTAGGAGTTCAGATGGGTTTCGCCTCGTCAGTCTTCTTGTCGGCATTACCTGGGGACCGTTAAGCACAGCTAGTGCCGCTTGCGGTCTGTGGTTAAACCCACTGCCAGCGTAGTGTCGAGTCTTTAGAATCCCACATAGAAAGCTATTCGCCTTTAGGCAAAAGAGTAGCGGTCGCATGGTTTTGCGACAGGTCGCATGGTTTTGCGACAGGGTTCGGTCACATCCGTGCACTTGTGCACGTACAGTGTCCGGACAGTTTACACTAGTGGGCTTTGGTTTAAGCCAGATCCTAGTGTACCTTTTGGGATTGGATTTATCCAGTATGTATTCGTGTTCCTCGGAACGCGGATGCGGGTGTGTATGCACAGTTGACGGAGAGACAGAGGCAGAGGATTCTCATTAGGGTTGTTGACCGTTGACCGTTGACTATTGACTTTTTGCTCAACCCTAATGAGAATATGATATGTGATTAACAATAATATTAATTAAGTATTATGGTGACATGGTTGTTGACTTGTTGACTTTGTTGACTTGTTGACTTTTGTTGACTTGTTGACTTTGTTGACCGGTTGACTAGGCTTAACTAGTTGACCATCATGATAACCATAGCTATCATTTCATGGCAAAGACTTTTGCTTGCTTTCTCTTTTGTGCAAAATGAGTGCATGAAATGATATGGCTATGGTTGCTTAAACCATCACATAACACTTGATTGATATGATATGTTATCATTGTTTTGGATTATGAGAGGATGAAAGACAAAAGAGAGGCTCATTCTCACTTGCTCATTCTCTCTCTTGTTCTTGAGCTCTCATACTCTTGCTCTCACCCTCTTCCTCTTGCTCCCTCTCTTGACTCTATGGTTCACTTGTCTCATGAGTTGAGAATCAAGAACCATAGATAAAATCCCATACAAACTCTTCTCTACTCACTCTAGTTCACAAGGTTTAGCAAACCGAGTGAACTATTTTCTTCAAAGATCGAAGAAGGAGCCAAAGGTTGAAGCTTTCAGGTGGATCTATCTTCGGCGTAAGGAGACGATGGGAAGAAGCCGATCCGGACCACCATCGAGGTTTGAAGATGAAGGAGTTCAAGACAAGCAAGGTATAAACCCCCTAACCGAGTAGTTAACGACTCCTACTTAGGTTGTTAGTTAGATGTTTAACAAAGATCCGGGTTTTAAGTCCATGTTACCATCTTTAAGAAAATCGTTTTTTATCAAATTCCGCATGCCCGAAAGTACCGGGAGAGGTAGCATGGACTTACAGTGGTATCAGAGCCTAGTTAAACTCTACCTAACATGTTAGCAAAGTAGCTAGAAGATCGATCAAAGAAAAAGTCCCGAAATGAACCCGAACTTGCTGTCGATTTTTTATGTTCTGTAAAAACGATAAATCATGCATCAAAAATCGACTCAGGGTTTTAAAAGCTACTGTAGAAAAATCACCCAGAGATCCCCCTAAACCACCGCGGAAACGCGGCAATAGCTTGCTATTACCGCGGTTCCGCAGCCTCCTTGGCTCCTCTCTGGTTGTTCTTTGCTACAGTGTACTTGCAAGGGTATTTTGGGAATTTTGGTACATGTATTTTCAACCCAGATTTTCCAGAACAAAAATTTTATTTTTGGGGTCCTGAAAATCCGTATTTTTGATCGAACTTATAAAAGACTTTAGCTGATGGGTTTTTCTGTAATGTGATATTTGTATTGAACGTCTGCTAATCGCTATATGTCGATTAGTGGGGGTTATACAAATCTGTGATCTGTAATGTTGCTGGAATGTGTATATAAATATGTTGGATTGTCGCGGGTGAATAGCCGGGGGTTGTGAGACGAGAGTTTTCTTTTCTTTCAATTCATGTAAATTTGTAAATTGATGTAATAATTATTTGTATGGCCGCACAACCGGGTCGGGGTTGTAGCCGTCATTGTATAATTTCTTTTTACTGTTTTTGCTCCTAGGATAGACCCATGGAGGGGGTGCACAAACTACCGGGTATGCCGAAGTGCCGAGTGTCCTACTCAGGGAGTTGAGGGAGGTTGCTTTGCTTCGGGTACTTGGCGGGTAGTTTGCCGCACCCGTAGGGGTCTTGGGTGGGGTTTTGGCTATTCACCGCGACCGTGTAATCTGCTTTTCGTTACAGGCTCGTACGAATTGCGGATTCCTAGTATATCCAATGTATTCGTCTGTGATCTGAAATGGCTATCATTGCAATATATCTATATATGATATTATTTAGGCGTTGCTTATGTTTTACAGCCGCGCTAGCCCAGCCCCCGCTCCGTCGTTAGTTAAGTAACCTAACGGGTAATGACGGGGCCCCGTGGCGAATGCGAATGACTTAAGCGTACGTCATATTTTGGTTGTTTTCTGCAATGGTAGGATTAAATGATGGGACGCATTAAAAGAACTAATGCCAGAATATCACGCATTAAAAGAACTAATGCAAGAAAATAAACCAAGTTAAAATCGTTGGAACACTTTCGAAAAACCACTCGGTTCTTTTCAAAAACTAACTTTTAAATGCGGAGCTTGAGCCACTCCTTTTAAAAGCTATCTCGTTCCATCGATTATATCAAGTTCACTACGTTCACGGTTTTGCCAAAACCATTCGTAGCCCTCCGTCGTTTCACATGAATAGTCAATAGTATTCAAGCTGTGTATGTTGGCCAAAGTCAAGGCATAGTGATTGGTAGCTATTGGGTATTCATGTGTAGCATAGATAGATGCGTTAGTTTGGGACAGTCGCACTGCCATTTTGGCCAAAGTCAAGGGTAGGTACGGATGGATCCAAATTAACCTGGATAATGACGGGTAGAACTTGACATGTGACTTATGATATTTTGGCCAAAGTCAAGGTCATAAGAGCATGGGGCAAAAATCCACATCGGGAGTTTCATAAGTACTGAAACTTGCTAGATTTGCATACCACTTGGAGTGTGATGATTCTGGTAGGATTCCTTCAGTTTCGTCACGCGATGATATTTGGATCTCGATCCTACTGTGAGTATATGCTACTCCTCGGGAAATTTCTCACTAAACGATCAATGCTATAAACCTAGTAGGTGCCTAGAAAGATGTTAGCGGGGCTACGCCCCCAGGGAAAAGAGGTTCTTGAATTAAGGAACTTCGCGAAAGCGTTGGAAAACCTCCCTCGAAGTACCGACACTGGCCTGGCTGAACGGTTAAGCAAGTATTGTGCGGTGGGATTGATCCCGACTAATTCTTCCTTTTTGGTTTGAGGAGGTATTCGAGAAACAGTGGGAGCCATCCTGTTTAGACAAACTAAAAACCACTTTAAACTTGCAAGAGCATCATGCTGAGTGTTTCTTCTCTCTCCTAATTGCAGCGAACAAATCAACATGACTGGACTTAAGTTACTCCTAGATAAAAACATACTGACAGGGCCAAACTACAAAGATTAGCTCAGGAATGTCAAAATGGCAATCACTTACGACAAGCTGGGGTATCTTCTTACCACCAAAGCTTCCCCTGTCCCTGGTCCCACTTCCAGCGTCGCGGATAAGGAAATCCGTAAGACTTGGGAGATTGATAGCGCGAAGGCCAAGTGCCTCGTACTTGCCTCTATGGACAATGAACATCAGAGGAGGCACGAGAATATGGACTTGGAATCCATATTTCTTCATACAAAAGAACTGTATGGAGAGCAATCTCGTATCGCAAGATACGAAGCGTCGAAAAAGTTATTTTCGGCAAGGATGGCCGTCGGATCATCAGTAGCAGAACATGTGCTTAAGATGATCGGCTACATTGAGGAGCTCGCGGACCTAGGGACCACATTGGAGAGTGAGCTCTATATGGACTTAGTTCTCCAGTCCCTTCCTTCCACTTACGCCCAGTTTATACTGAACTTCAACTTACAAGAAAAAGAGGTTGAACTTTTAGAGCTCCTCAACATGCTGAGGAGCGCAGAGGGCACCCTACAGAAAAGTAGGGAAACATCCACTTTGTTTGTAGGAGGATCATCTTCTTCTAGGTCCAAGGCGAAAGCCAAGGGAAAGAAGAAGAAAGCCCCCGCCAAACCAAGGGGCGGTGTTAGTAAAGTGGATACGAAGGGAAAAGCAAAAGAAACAAAGAAAGTGGGGAAGCTTGTGGATAAGGAAGAATGCTTCTATTGTCATAAGAAAGGACACTGGAAGAATGATTGCAGGGCCTGGAAGGCCAAAACACAGGAATTGAAGCAGGTTACAGCTTCAGCTTCAGGGGTGTATGTTATTGAAAACTGTCTTTCAATAAACTCTACTTCCTGAGTATTGGATACCGGATCAGGATCTCATATCTGTAATTCTTTGCAGGCGTTGAGAAACCGTAGGGTTTTGAAGGCAGGTGACATGACCCTCAGAGTTGCGAACGGAGCTAGCATGGATGCTAAAGCCGTGGGGGACTATCACCTGGGAATGTCAGATGGACATGTTTTGGTTTTGCGTAATTGCTTTTTTGTACCCAACGCAACTTGTAATATCATTTCTGTATCTTTAGTTTCTAAAGAAGGTTATGAATTTGCGTTTGTAAGTAATGTTGTAAACATTCACCTTAATCAAGTTTTAATTGGGTCAGGTACATTGAGTAATGGTATATACGTATTAAACCAACCACAGATTTTCAACATCCAGAATACACACAAAAGAAAGTCTCCGGAAATAAATCAGACTTTCTTATGGCATTGTAGACTGGGTCACATCAATGAGAGAAGGTTGACTAAGTTACATACTGAAGGATATTTGGATTCGTTCGAATATCAATCGTATGCCACTTGTCAATCCTGTCTCAAAGGAAAGATGACAAAGACTCCGTTCACTGGACACGGAGTAAGAGCGAGCGAGCTCTTGGGACTCGTACACAGCGACGTGTGCGGTCCAATGTCTACACATGCGCGAAGCGGTTATTCTTACTTCATCACTTTTACGGATGACTTCTCAAGGTACGGTTATGTCTTCTTAATGAAACATAAGTCCGAAGCCTTTGGAAAGTTCCAGGAATATAAGAGTGAAGTAGAAAAACGGACCGGCAAAAGTATCAAGATTCTAAGATCGGATCGAGGTGGAGAATAATTAAGTGCCGAGTTCCTGGACTATTTAAAAGAGAACGGAATTCTCTCTCAGCTTACTCCTCCATACACTCCGCAATATAATGGTGTATCGGAGAGACGGAACCGAACCCTATTGGATATGGTACGGTCCATGATGAGTAACGCTGAGTTACCACGATCATTCTGGGGGTATGCGCTAGAATCAGCTGCATACCTTTTGAACCGAGTTCCTACTAAGACTGTGCCTACCACACCATATGAGATGTGGTGTGGGAAGAGACCCCATCTTAATCACATTAAGACATGGGGAAGTTCAGCTTTTGTCAAAAAGCAGCATGCGGACAAGCTCGAGGCACACTCAGTACTGTGTAAGTTTGTGGGATATCCAAAAAATTCCAAGGGATATTTCTTCTACTGCGAAGAGGAACAAAAAGTCCTTGTTTCTCGTCATGCCCACTTTCTGGAGCACCAGTTTTTAGAAAAGGAAATTAGTGGGAGCGCAGTAGAACTGGAAGAAATTCCAGAACCACAGACTATTACTGAAAGCTTAGTGGAACCAGAGGGTTCAACAGAACAGGACATTCCTACGCCGCTCCGCAGGAGTAGTAGGCCGTCTCATCCGCCCGAGAGATACTACGGTTTTCTCATAGACGGGGATAGAGAGGATTGCATCATAGATTATGATGAGCCTACTAGCTTCCAGCAGGCCGTTCAGAGCGTTGACTCAGTGAAATGGCTGGATGCAATGCGGACCGAAATGGAGTCCATGTACACCAACAAAGTATGGACGTTGGACATTGCTCCAGACGGGGTAAAACCCGTAGGATGCAAGTGGATCTTCAAAAGGAAGATTGGTGTAGATGGACAGGTTGAGACCTATAAAGCTAGACTTGTAGCAAAGGGTTTCCGTCAAAGACCTGGCTTGGACTATGAAGAAACCTTTTCTCCAGTGGCTATGCTGAAATCCATTCGGATCCTTCTTGCCATTGCTGCCTTCCACGATTATGAGATTTGGCAGATGGACGTAAAGACAGCTTTTCTAAATGGAAATTTAGAGGAGTGTGTCTATATGGACCAGCCAGAGGGTTTCATTCAGAGTGGGAGCAGCGAAAAGGTGTGCAAGTTGCTTAAGTCCATCTATGGACTAAAGCAGGCATCGCGGAGTTGGAACATCTGTTTTGATGAGACGGTCAAGGAATTTGGCTTTATCAAAAATCCAGATGAACCATGCATCTATTGTAGATTTGTAGCGAGAACTGTAGTATTCCTCGTTTTGTACGTGGATGACATTCTCTTAATAGAAAATGACATTCCTATGCTACAATCTGTCAAGGGGTTCTTGTCACAAAGGTTCTCCATGAAAGACCTGGGTGATGCCTCATACATCCTGGGGATCCGGATCCATCGTGATAGATCCAAGAGGATATTAGGACTTTCACAGTCCAGGTACATCGACACCATACTGAAGAGATTCAGTATGGAAGATTCCAAGCGCGGTAACCTACCAGCTTGTCACGGGATCACCCTCTCAAAAGAGATGTCTCCCAAGACTGATTTGGAGAGGGATCGCATGTCTATTGTACCCTACGCTTCTGCGGTAGGCTCTATAATGTATGCGATGTTGTGTACCAGACCGGATGTAGCTTATGCACTGAGTGTGGTAAGCCGGTATCAGTCTAACCCTGGGGAGAAACACTGGATAGCAGTAAAGAACATTCTCAAGTACCTGAGAAGGACTAAGGAGATGTTCTTGGTGTATGGCGGAAAAGACCTCCAGATCGAGGCCTTTGCTGACTCCAGCTTCCAGAGTGACAGGGATGATTCCAAGTCCATGTCGGGTTTTGTCTTTACCCTCAATGGAGGGGCGGTGTGTTGGAAGAGTTCCAAACAAGAAACCGTTGCAGACTCGACGATGGAAGCGGAATACATCGCTGCATCTGATGCCGCAAAAGAAGCTGTCTGGATGAGGAAGTTCTTGAAAGAACTTCAGGTGGTTCCGTCCATTGTTGATCCAATACCTCTGTATTGCGACAACAACGGGGCTATAGCTTTAGCGAAGGAACCCAGGTCCCATCAGAGATCCAGACACATCTTAAGGCGGTATCACCTGATCAGGGAGATCGTGGATCGCCAGGAGATCGAGGTTCGCAGAGTCGCTTCAGAAGATAACACTGCAGATCCATTCACCAAGGCCTTGCCCCAGACTCAGTTCGAGCGGCTGATCGAGATGATAGGTCTTCGATACGCCAGTACATAGCCTTAGTGCAAGTGGGAGATTGTTAGTGTATATGCCCTAGAGGCCATTACTGTATCATACTGGTTTGTATATTACTTAATGGAAGCTTGGGATATTCACCTTGTATATACAATCTTGCTCAAAATAGTAGTATGCTACTTGGTTTATTTCTGCTTCAATGTGTACATGTGTTTATTTTTGTATATCACTTATGCACATTAGTGGAGCCCTTAGGATCTTTGCTTGATTACCAGCATTGTGATGGCTGTCACACTAGTGGGGCTGGGTAATCTGTAAGCACATCCTTATGCAGGTCCCTAGTCGCAGGACTATCGAGATAGGGCATCGATACTCAGGAGTAGACTAGCCCATGCGCTTCTCATCCCAGTGTGGGAGACGGTCGGTCCCACAGCCGTCAGTATGTCGTACTTGAGATAGTATGCGGGTGCTCGTTAGGTTACGAGTACACTGGACAGGACTCGTCGGGAACTGACTAGTTGGTATTATGCCTATCGTCAGTTATCAGTTCCCAGGTGACATGAGTACAGCTTAGTCCACTGACTTGACACTGTCACTTCGCCTCGAGCGTGTTCCCACTGTACTTTGATTACTACCCTACTATGACTCAAAGCAGTCGTGCAAACAGGTGGTAGTTGGGTGCAGTCCCGAAGCACTTGGAGGCAGTGACGGTTAGACAGGATTCGTCTCTCCCGGTATTGGGGGTTGACATCGCGCTGTGTCTAGGAGATCCATTACACGAGTAGTCCCTGGCCAGGGCAAACGAGATATACTGGTAGGCTTCCAGTGTTATCTCAGGGTGTTTTGGGCTTCACTCCGACACGACTTGTACCGCTGTTGGGGGACTGACGTTTACCGCCCCCTAGGCCCGCCATGCGATGTATCAGATGAACAGACCGGACTGTACGGAGAATGTCACATTCAGGCTCAGTAGGAGTTCAGATGGGTTTCGCCTTGTCGGTCTTCATGTCGGCATTACCTGGGGACCGTTACGCACAGCTAGTGCCGCTTGCGGTCTGTGGTTAAACCCACTGCCAGCGTAGTGTCGAGTCTTTAGAGTGCCACACAGAAAGCTATTCGCCTTTAGGCAAAAGAGTAGAGGTCGCATGGTTTTGCGACAGGTCGCATGGTTTTGCGACAGGGTTCGGTCACATCCGTGCACTTGTGCACGTACAGTGTCCGGACAGTTTACACTAGCGGGCTTTGGTTTAAGCCAGATCCTAGTGTACCTTTTGGGATTGGATTTATCCAGTATGTATTCGTGTTCCTCGGAACACGGATGCGGGTGTGTATGCACAGTTGACGGAGAGACAGAGGCAGAGGATTCTCATTAGGGTTGTTGACCGTTGACCGTTGATTATTGACTTTTTGCTCAACCCTAAGGAGAATATGATATGTGATTAACAATTATATTAATTAAGTATTATGGTGACATGGTTGTTGACTTGTTGACTTTTGTTGACTTGTTGACTTTGTTGACCGGTTGACTAGGCTTGACTAGTTGACCATCATGATAACCATAGCTATCATTTCATGGCAAAGACTTTTGCTTGCTTGCTCTTTTGTGCAAAATGAGTGCATGAAATGATATGGCTATGGTTGCTTAAACCATCAAATAACACTTGATTGATATGATATGTTATCATTGTTTTGGATTATGAGAGGATGAAAGACAAAAGAGAGGCTCATTCTCACTTGCTCATTCTCTCTCTTGTTCTTGAGCTCTCATACTCTTGCTCTCACCCTCTTCCTCTTGCTCCCTCTCTTGACTCTATGGTTCACTTGTCTCATGAGTTGAGAATCAAGAACCATAGATAAAATCCCATACAAACTCTTCTCTACTCACTCTAGTTCACAAGGTTTAGCAAACCGAGTGAACTAGTTTCTTCAAAGATCGAAGAAGGAGCCAAAGGTTGAAGCTTTCAGGTGGATCTATCTTCGGCGTAAGGAGACGACGGGAAGAAGCCGATCCGGACCACCATCGAGGTTTGAAGACGAAGGAGTTCAAGACAAGCAAGGTATAAACCCCCTAACCGAGTAGTTAACGACTCCTACTTAGGTTGTTAGTTAGATGTTTAACAAAGATCCGGGTTTTAAGTCCATGTTACCATCTTTAAGAAAATCGTTTTTTATCAAATTCCGCATGCCCGAAAGTACCGGGAGAGGTAGCATGGACTTACAATAATGACAGGACTTAAGTTACTATTAGAAAAAAATATACTGAAAGGGCCAAACTATAAAGATTGGCTGCGGAATGTCAAAATGGCTTTGACCTATGACAGATTGGGGTTTGTCCTCACCGCTAAGGCACCTGCAGTCCCAGGTCCCAAATCCAGTAATGCGGATAAGGAAATCCGCAATACCTGGGAGTTAGATTGCGCGAAGGCCAAGTGTATCGTGCTTGCCTCGATGAATAATGAACATCAGAGGAGGCACAAGGATATGGATCTTGATGCCATATTTCTCCATACAAAGGAACTTTATGGAAAGGAATCTCGTATAGCAAGATACGAGCCCTCAAAGAACTTGTTTCAAGGGAGGTTGGTCATCGGATCATCGGTAGGAGAACATGTTCTAAAGATGAGTGGCTATATAGAAGAGCTCGCAGACCTTGGGACGACTTTGGATAATGAGCTCTATACAGACCTGATTCTCCAGTCCCTCCCTTCCACCTACGCCCAGTTTATTCTGAATTTCAACATTCAAAGAAAAGAAGTTGAACTTTCAGAACTCCTTAACATGTTGAGGAGTGCAGAGGGCACCTTGCAGAAGGCAAGGGAAACACACACTATGTTTGTTCGCGATGCTTCTTCTTCCGGGTCCAAGGCTAAGGCCAAAGGAAGGAAGAATAAGGCCGCCACCAAACCTAGAGGAGGTGTTAGTAAGGTGGGAGCGAAGGGAAAGAAAAAGATTGCGGTGCCAGTAGTGGCCAAGGATGAGTGCTTCCATTGTTATAGGAAAGGGCACTGGAGGAAAGATTGCAAGGCGTGGAACGCCAAGAACCAGGAACCGAAGCAAGCTGTGGCTTCGACTTCAGGTGTGTTTGTAATTGAGAATTGTCTGTCAATCAACTCTACTTCCTGGGTATTGGATACCGGATCAGGATCTCATATATGCAATTCATTGCAGGCACTGAGAAACCGTAGAGTGCTGAAGGTTGGTGATATGACCCTGATGGTTGCTAACGGAGCTAGCGTGGGAGCTGTGTCCGTAGGGGATTATCACCTGGGATTGATGAGTGGACATATTTTGGTTTTACATAACTGTTTTTTGTGTACCTAGTTTAACGTGTAATATCATATCAGTTTCCTTGTTATCAAATAAAGGTTATGATTTCACGTTTGTAAGCGATGTTGTTAACATCCACCATAATCATACTCTGATTGGGTCCGGTACACTGGATAACGGTATATATGTCTTAAACCAATTACAGATTTTCAATGTCCAGAACACACTAAAAAGAAAGTCTCCAGATTTAAATAAGGCTTTCTTATGGCATTGTAGACTGGTTCACATCAATGAGACAAGGTTAACTAAGTTACATAGAGATGGATATTTGGATTCATTCGAATATCAAACTTATGCCACTTGTCAATCATGTCTCAAAGGAAAGATGACAAAGACTCCATTCACTGGACATGGAGTAAGAGTGAACGAGCTCTTAGGACTCATACACAGCGATGTATGTGGTCCAATGTCAACACATGCAAGAGGTGGTTTTTCCTATTTCATCACTTTTACGGATGATTATTCAAGGTACGGATTCATTTTTCTGATGAAACATAGATCCGAGGCTTTTGAGAAATTCCAAGAGTATAAGAATGAAGTAGAAAACCAAACCGGCAAAAGTATCAAGACACTGAGATCTGATCGAGGGGGTGAATACTTAAGTGCCGAGTTCCTAGGTTACCTAAAAGAGAAAGGAATTCACTCTCAGCTTACTCCTCCATACACTCCACAGCATAACGGTGTATAGGAGAGACGGAATCGAACCCTATTGGATATGGTACGTTCCATGATGAGTAATGCTGAGTTACCGCGATCTTTCTGGGGTTATATGGTAGAATCAGCGGCATATCATCTGAACAGGGCTCCTACCAAGACTGTGCCTACCACGCCATATCATATGTGGAGTGGGAAGAAACCCCATCTTCAGCATATGAAGATATGGGGATGTCCAGCTTTTGTTAAAAAGCAGCATGTGGACAAGCTCGAGGCACAATTAGTAAAGTGTAAGTTTGTGGGATATCCAAAGAACTCCAAGGGATATTATTTCTATTACGCAGAGGAACAAAAGGTTTTTGTTTCTCGTAATGCCCATTTTCTAGAACAGCAGTTTATAGAAAAGGAAACAAGTGGGAGCGAAATAGAACTGGAAGAAATTCCAGAACCACAAACTACTACTGAAAGTTTGGTAAGACCAGTAGTTCAAGAAGAACAGGACATTCCCGCAGCCCTCCGCAGGAGTAGTCGACCGTCTTATCCGCCTAAGAGATAATACGGTTTTCTCATAGATGGGGATAGAGAGGATTGGGTCATTTATAATGATGAACCTACTAGCTTCCAGCAGGCCATCCTGAGTGGCGACTCGGTACGATGGCTAGATGCAATGCGGACCGAAATGGAGTCCATGTACACTAAAAAAGTATGGACTTTGGACTTTGCTCCAGATGGGGTAAAACCCATAGGATGCAAATGGATCTTCAAGAAAAAGATTGGTGTAGATGGACAGGTGGAAACCTATAAGGCTAGACTTGTTGCAAAGGGTTTTCGTCAAAGACCTGGTTTGGACTATGACGAGACCTTTTCTCCAGTGGCTATGCTCAAATCCATTCGGGTACTTCTTGCTATTGCCGCCTTCCATGATTATGAGATCTGGCAGATGGACGTAAAAACGTCTTTTCTAAATGGTAATTTGGAAGAGTGCGTCTATATGGATCAGCCAGATGGCTTCAATCAGAGTGGGAGCAGCGGGAAAGTGTGCAAGTTGCTTAAATCCATTTATGGACTAAAGCAGGCATCGCGGAGTTGGAACATCTGTTTTGATGAAATGGTCAAAGAATATGACTTTATCAAAAATCCAGATGAACCATGTATATATAGTAAAATTGTAGCACGAACTGTTGTATTCCTCGTCTTGTACGTGGATGACATTCTATTGATAGGAAATGACATTTCTATGCTACACTTTGTCAAAGGATTCTTGTCACACAGGTTCTCCATGAAAGACCTAGGTGATGCCTCTTACATTCTGGGGATCCGGATCTATCGTGATAGATCCAAGAGGATGTTGGAACATTCGCAGTCCAGGTATATCAACACTATACTGAAAAGATTCAGTATGGAAGATTCAAAGCGCGGTAATCTACCGGCTTGTCACGTAATCACCCTCTCCAAAGAAATGTCTCCCAAGACTGATTTGGAAAGGGAACGCATGTCTATTATATCCTACTCTTCTGCGGTAGGCTCTATAATGTATGCGGTGTTGTGCACCAGACCAGATGTAGCTTACGCACTGAGCGTGGTAATCCGGTATCACTCAGACCCAGGGGAGAATCACTGGATAGCAGTGAAGAACATTCTCAAGTACCTAAGAAGGACTAGGGAGATGTTCTTGGTTTACGGCGGAAAAGACCTCAAGATCGAGGCCTTTGCTGATTCCGGCTTCCAGAGTGATAAGGACGATTCCAAGTCCATTTCAGGTTATGTCTGTACCCTCAATGGAGGGGCGGTGTGCTGGAAGAGTTCCAAGAAGGACACCGTTGCTGACTCGACGATGGAAGCGGAGTATATTGCTGCTTGCGATGCCGCAAAAGAAGCGGTCTGGATGAAGAAGTTCCTAACAGAACTTCAGGTGGTTCCAACCATTGTTGATCCAATACCTCTGTATTGCGACAACAACGGAGCTATAGCTTTAGCAAAGGAACCAAGGTCCCATCAGAAGTCCAGACACATCTTAAGGCGGTATCACCTGATCAGGGAGATCGTAGATCGCCGGAAGATCGAGGTCCGGAGAGTTGCTACAGAGGAGAATATTGTTGATCTATTCACAAAGGCCTTACCTCAGTTTCAGTTCGAGAGGCTACTCGAGATGATCGGTCTTCGATATGCCACTACATGGCCCTAGTGCAAGTGGGAGATTGTTAGTTTATATGCTCTAGGGGCCATTATTGTATCATACTAGCTTGTATATTACATAATGGAAGCTTAGGATATTTACAGTTATATAACAGTCTTGCTAAACATGGTAGTATGCTACTTGGTTTTATCTATCTTAATATGTGTGTACGTATTGATAAAGCCCTTAGGATCTTGCTTGACTACAGCGTTGTGATGGCAGTCACACTAGTGGGGGCTGGGTAGTCTACAAGAACATCCTTTTTCAGGTCCCTAGTCGTAGGATTATCGAGACAGGGCATCGATACTCCAGAGTAGACTAGTGTGTACGCTTCTCATCCCAGTTAGGAAGATGGTCTGTCCCACAGCCATCAGTACGTCGTACTGGAGATAGTATACAGGTGCTCGTTGGGTTACGGGTACATCGGACATGACTCGCAGGGGACTGTTGGTTGGTATTATACCCGTCGTCAGTTAACACTTCCCAGGTGACATGAGTACAGCATAGTCCGCAGACTTGACACTGCTACTTCGCCTCGAGTGTGTCCTACTGTTCTTAGATTGCTACCTTAACATGGCTCAAAGGAGTCATGCAAACAGGTAGCTGTTGGGTGCAGTCCCGAGCACTTAGAGGCAGTGGCGGTTAGATAGGATTCGTCTCTCCCGGTATTGGGAGTTGATATCGCGCTGTGTCAGAGAGCCATTACGCAAAGTCCTTGGCTAGGGAAAGCGAGGTTTACTGGTAGGTTCCAGTAGTTTCTCAAGGTGTAATGGGCTTCACTCCGACACGACTTATACCGCTTTTAGGGGACTGACGCTTGCCGCCCCCTAGGCCCGATATGCGATAGTCTTAGACGAACAGACCGGACTGTACGGAGATTGTCACTTCAGGCTCAGTAGGAGTTCGGATGGGTTTCCTCATCGGCATTCTTATCGACATCTACCTGGGGACCGTTACGTACAGCTAGTGCCGCTTGCGGTCTATGTTTAAACCCACTCCCAGCGTAGTAGTCGAGTCTTTAGAGTCCCACACAGAGGGTTTCCCTGCTCCAGACGAAACGATATAGAGGTCGAATGGTTTTAGGACAAGGGTTCGGACGCATACGTGTTTAAACGCACGTACGATGTTCGGATAGTTTTTACTAGCCAACTTTGGTTTAAACCAGATTCTAGTATCGGATTATTGGATTTATACAGTCTAAAGTTTTTCCGTGTTTTCACGGATAGGAGGGGCGTTCTCGTAATTTGGCGGGAAGCTTCTAGAATTATGGTGACTTGAGGGTTTAGGTGGCATTTACATTAAATGCATTTATGACTCATTAAATGAATCATTCAAGTGAGTTAATGAGGCATTTATTGCTTAATGACTCACTTGATGATTCATTGCACATATTTAATGAAGCATGATGATAAATCATTTGATTTATTCATTTGATAATTCTTTATGCTTCATAATATATTAGAAGTGAGAAACAATTTCATCATAATCTTGCTCACCTTCTCTCTCCTCATGCTCTCTCCCTTCAATCCCTAATCCTACCCTCTCATGTTTTGAGATCAAGGATTAGCTAGACTATTTAATCCATAATCATACTCTATATCATCTAGGTGACTTTGATTAGCAACTAAAGAAACCTAGTTACCTCAAGATTAGAGGCAAAGTTTGGAGTAGAAGCTCTCGGGTGGATCGTCTATAACATAAAGGAGGCCGACGAGGAAGTGGATAACGAGAAGACGAAGGACTACGTTCATTAGGTATAATCTCTTGTCATAGTAGTTAACAACTCCTATGTTAGTGTTAGTTATAGTTTATCTAAGATCCTTTCGGTTAGTCGATGTTGCTTCAAACAAAATGATTGTTTTTCATATTTCCGCCTCCCCGCAAGTCGTGGGGTGTACAACATCGACTTACACTTTCATAGTAGCTAATTACTCCTATGATAATGTTAGTTAGTGTTTAGCAAAGATCCTTTCGGTTAGTCGATATTAGTTTAAAGAAAAAGATTGTTTTTCATATTTCTACCTCCTCGCAACTCGTGGGGTGTACAACGTCGACTTACACATTATAATGCTAATCATGATTAAATATTTCTAATCGTGTTTTAAGCCGGATTTGTGCACATGACATGCACCTTGTCAAATTACACTTGTTACATTTTCATTCATGGTTTCTTTCTTTTTTTGCATGCATGGTTTATTTTTTAAAGAGAAGAGAAGAGAAAAGAAATGAAAAGAAAAGAAAAAGGAAAAATGATAAAGAATGTGGCCTGGTGAGAGGTATGAGCAAGAGAGAGAGTGAGAGGGGTTTTCTTTGACTTAGCCATTCCTTCATCTTCATCATCTCATCTTCATCCCTTCACCATGGATGCTGCCCTCCTCCCTCCACCACCTCAACCCCTCACTTTATCATGAAAAATCCATCAAAACATCATCCTCACTTCATTAAAAACATGCATAAGCTCACTAGTTGCACTTTGGACCAAGAAAGGATGAATTTTGGACACTTGGGGCAACTCAAGAAAATTCTTGAGTTGCTAAATGAGGTACTTTCTTTACCATTAGAGTAGTATTACCTTTGCTTTAGCACTTATACATGTTTAGAATCGTTTTAGCAAGGTTTTGTGAGCTTTGAAAATTTCTAGAAAAGGTTAGGGTTTTTCTTGAGTTGGGATTGTGTTATTGAACCTTATTGGTGATCTTAGACCTCCCATGATGTTAAAAACCCAGACCAAACATGAACTAAAACCTGAAACCCAAAACAGAAACTTTCCAATGTCGGTTTTTTGGAATTGTGATTCCTACAGGAAATCTGGAGTGATCTGGAGAATTTTTGAGAAACACAAACAACCCCTTGTGGACTAGAATTGACACTAGGAGACCCCCATCTGCATACGAACCCAAACGGAGCCATTATGGCCAAGCAGGCCGGATTTTAGGGGTAGGGGCCAACCACATTGATGAATTTGGTGCCCAGGTTCCTTCTGTGGATCAAATACACCCTATACATCACCGCAGTACTGTTTGTGCACCTAGTTTTGACCTAAAATAAAATTTGGTAACACTTTTATAGGTTGCTGCCTTATATTTCGTGATGTTTATGAATTTAAGTTTTGATATCTTTGTTTGGTATCCGTCACTTGACGTTTGCACGTCGATATCGGGTGTTTTTGGGCTCTTTTGTGTGAGTAGACCATAGGTTTTGACCTATGTGAGATTCGTGTGTCGTTTTGGTTTTGGATTGGACTTTAATGCGGCACGATATGTTATGATATGTAGGTACCCTCATGGGGACTTCGAGACGACAAGTTTGCACGTGGCGACATCGGCATTGGCAAGCGAAGATCAAAGTGAGTAGATATATATCTACGGGGGAAATCGGGTGGATGGCGTATAGCACCCCCGCAGTTCGTAGTATAGAACGCAAATGCGTTATATATATGGATATATACTTAAATGATATTATTAGGATGTGTATACTTAGATAATTGCTTTAGAAGACTTTGAATGATAGTGTCGTTAGTTAATTTCCTAGTCGCGAACCCTAGAATATGGTTTACATACACACACACACACACACACACACACTTGCATTCATTTATTTACTTGTGCGTATATGGGGATATGTACATATATATAAAAACACATAGATTTGGGACTATGTATGTATGTATGTATGTATGTATATATATATATATATATGTTAGTGTATATGCCCTAGAGGCCATTACTGTAGCATACTAGTATGTATATTACTTGATGGAAGCTTGGGATATTAACAGTTGTATAGACAATCTTGCTCGAAATGGTAGTATGCTACTTGGTTTGTCTCTGATTTAATGTGTATATGTGTTTCTTTTATTATATCACCTATACGCATTAGTGGAGCCCTTAGGATCTTTGCTAGATTACCAGCGTTGTGATGGCAATCACACTAGTGGGGGCTGGGTAATCTACAAGCACATCCTTACATATTCACGTCCCTGGTCGTGGGATTATTGAGATAGGGCATCGATACTCCGGAGTAGACTAGCGTATGCGCTTCTCATCCTAGTACGGGAGACGGTCTGTCCTACAGCCGTCAGTACGACGTACTTGAGATAGTATGCGAGTGCTCGTTAGGTTACGAGTACACTATACAGGACTCGTCGGGAACTGTTGGTTGGTATTATACCTATCGTCAGTTATCAGTTCCCAGGTGACATGAGTACAGCTTAGTCCGTTGACTTGACACTGTCACTTCGCCTCGAGTGTGTTCCCACTGTACTTTGATTACTACCCTACCACGGCTCAAAGGAGTCGTGCAAACAGGTAGTTTTTGGGTGTAGTCCCGAAGCACTTGGAGGCAGTGACGGTTAGACTGGATTCGTCTCTCCTGGTATTGGGGGTTGACATGGCGCTGTGTTTAGGAGAGCCATTACACAAGTAGTCCCTGGCCAGGGCAAGCGAGATATACTGGTAGGTTTCCCATGTTATCTCAGGGTGTTCTGGGCTACACTCCGACACGACTTGTACCGCTATTAAGGGACTGACTTTTACCACCCCCAAGGCCCGCCATGCGATGTTATCAGACGAACAGACTGGACTGTACGGAGACTGTCACATTCAGGCTCAGTAGGAGTTCAGATGGGTTCACCTCATCAGTCTTCTTATCGGCATCTACCTGGGGACCGTTACGTACAGCTAGTGCCGCTTGCGGTCTGTGGTTAAACCCACTGCCAGCATAGTATCGAGTCTTTAGAGTCCCACACAGAGGGTTATTCGCCTTTAGGCAAAACAGAGTAGGGGTCGCATGGTTTTGCGATGGGGTTCGTTCACATCCGCACACTTGTGCACGTTTGGTGTCCGGACAGCTTATACTTGCGGGCTTTGGTTTAAGCCGGATCCTAGTATATGATTTGGGATTGGTTTTATCTTTTTGTATTCGTGTTCCTCGGAACGTGGATACGGGTGTGTATGCACAGTTGACTGAGGCAGAGGCAGAGGACTTTCATTAGGGTTGATGACCATTGTCATTTTCTTAACCCTAATGTTTATGTGTGAAATATGATTTATTAATATTAGTTAATTATAATTGTGTATGGTTATGGTTGTTGACCATTTGACTATGCTTGACTTGTTGACCTAGGTTGACAAGTTGACCATCATCATTTCATATGAAAGATGCTCTTTGATCCTTGCAAAAGCATTTAATGTGAAATGATAATAGTCATTTCTTGATTAACCATCATAATTATCTTTAGCTAATTATTTATTTATGATAAATCACATATATGTGAGATGGTTGGCATTATTATTCTCACTTGATCTTTCTCATTCTCTCTCATCCTCTTCCTCTCTCTCTAGCTCTCCCCTCTCATGAGTTGAGAACCATTTGAGCTTGAGATAAAACCTTCAAAATTACTCTCTACTCTTTCTATGGTCCTAGGTTTAGCACACCAAGCACCTTAGTGTCACGACCCGAAAGTACGGAACATGACCGGCACTTAGGCTACGAACGTCTCAAGGCGTACATGCTCTAAGTGCCGGTCATGTTCCGTACTTTCGGGTAGTGACAAAGTTGGTATCAGAGCGTTAGGTTTTACCTTCGGAGCATAGGACGACCCTTGGTTGATGGAATAGGTGACTAAAGTAGAGTGACGTACCGTGGGTATGTCCGCGGCATATTTACGATAGGCCACTCCACTTAAGAAGCCTTAGGATGTACATTTCCTTGTTCAGTATTATATTCCTTCCAGATCTAGCCTCATCGGTACCAGTTATGGTTTTGCTGCCGTGATTACGGGCAGGGAGAGCTACGGCTAGAGTTGCGGTCAGCATGAGCTCGTTGCGGACGAGGACTGACCGGGGCGTGATTCTGGCGACACACGATTGTAGGGATGTGTCTTTCTACTGTGTTTTCGCGCCACGAGCGCGGATGGATCGCTGTATGAGATTACTCGGACGTGCAGATTAGCAATAGAGGATTGAGCCACTGACAGAGGCCAGCCAGATTATGATGACCATTGATGTTTTGCCCATTCGTGATGATCGAGGCACTGCTCAGCGTGCAGACGAGTGAGCCAGTTATTGCTGCGAACGACGAGATATCGCCCCAGATGTTGGAGCTATTGTGGTACGAGTGTACCACAAGATGATAGAAGGTCGCTAGTCCCCGAGGATGAATGACTAGGACGTGTGGTTTGTTCGCTACCCCGATGCGAGGTCATCAGATAGATTGATTCCAGCTGAGACGACTTCACGCGGAGACGTTGAGAGTCGACAGAGATGATCGAATGTCAGAAACCTATTATTCCAAGTTTAAAGCAGTCGAGAAGACATGCAGGCAATTCTATGGTCCCTCTAGAAGAATGAAACCCTAACTCGACTTAATGACCGTGTGAAAGCCTTTGAACCTTAGGGTTTACGGCAGTTCTGCGGCGCCATTAGTGAGGCTTGGGTTTGCCCTTCTACGGCTAGACCACCGATGCTGTGGTATGTACTCGATACTATTATACTGTACCTAAGATGTTGAGCTCTTGGGGGATTATGAGGTCTTGCCAAATCGATCGGGTGGCTCGACTTAATTCAGATGCTAGATGGTGAGATGCACTTCTTGGGAGACTCCAGATACGAGGATAGCCGTTGGAGCTCAGTCTATGCAGCCACGACGAGACGAGTCTGTAGCAGTCAAAATTAGAGAAAAGTGGAGTAAAAGGTTCGTACAAGATCTGGATATGATGACGTTCCACTCCGCCGACATCAGAGATGCGATACGCATGCCGAGGCATAGTACTGGATATACCTTCCAGAAGGAGTCGCGATGAGTATGCAGCCGCTCCGGAACAAGAAGCAGGTATAGTAATGGACGATGACTTCCAGACAGTTGGCAGAGACGAGACTTGGAAGAAACCCTGAGCAGGATTCCTTCCAGGACATTGCTACAATGATACTTGCACCCAAGATCAGATGTATCACATGCATTCAGAGAGCCAGAGGCCGACGCTAGTGACATGCTGCTTTACGAGTGGTCGCGATGATAGACCGAGAGATGACCAGAGAAGTGCCAGAACGGAATCGTACCCGTTAGCACACCTGACAGGGACGATGAGCCGATGGATCGTGAGATTGGTCATCCACAGAAAAGACTTGGACCCAGGAGTGGTCATGTTACGCACACCAGCGGGCCAGAGTTCAAGATCGTCGACGAGACATGCTAGGAGTGATCATGACAGTTGGCCAAAGTTTCTTAGAGGATGCGTTTGAGCGGGACTATTCCGCCATACTTGTTTTCAGTATTGCTGGGCGATTTATTCGCATGATTTGATTTTGATGATTGAGTATTTATGATTTTTGCACAGTTGTTGCACTTGATATTGACTTCGTGCCTTGGTTTCTCAGGACTATGATTTTATGGGTTTTTAGACATTTGAGTTGATTTTGTGCGTACGCACGCACACGATTTGGTTTTTTCACTCTGTATAGTTACATATGCTTGCAGTGCAGTGACATGTATTTTGTGCACTTGGATGCACTGGACTTCGACTTCGATTGTGATGCTCGATATTTGTTTTGTGCATTTTATGCACCTGATTGGATTTTGCGCGTGTTCGACGCTTGATGTTGGATTTCATGATTTCGTGCATGATGGATGCTTCGGATTGGGATTTTTAGCGCATGTTAGGCGCATGTTATGAGATGCGGTTTGGTGCACACCAGATGCACTAATTCGAGATTTTGCGTGCATGTCAGATGCACCTGTTTTTGCTGTCAGGCACATACGTTGCCCTTGACAGATGCTTCGTGCACACCCGTTGCATCTTGATGTTGTTTCTGTGCGCATATATGGCACATTCATGGATTTTGATTTCCGTGCGCACCAGACGCACGTAGTATTCATATGCACATTTTAGGATTGATTTCTTATGGAGCAGTACGTTTTTGTGAGGTTTCACCAGTGTTTTCGTACTGAGCGGGACTAGTCAGATGACCTGCCTGGGTATATTTTGCATGCATTGATAGATTTCAAAGGGGTTTCCAAAAGCGAGCTATAGTCTCATTATTTACATACGTGTCCGATATGACACGAAGCGTTTAAAACAAGCGAACCCTTCTAAATTGTTTTTAAAACGGCGGATCATGCATATTAAACAAAAGATATATACGTATATGGCTATTTTCTTATAGAGACGTCCGCCACTGTGCAGTGTTATGCACATTGCACAACGACTTTAAAGAATTTGGCATACATTTCCTTAAGATATTTACATGTACGGATTTGGTATTTACATGTATAGTTCCGATTTATAGCACATCGGTTTTGCTTGGGATTTGGCATTCGTGTTTTCACCTTGACTCCGATGATTGCGGGATGCTTGATGGAGTTTTGGCTTCGAGTTATCTGCTCGTTTCTCATGCGTATGTATTGCGCTATGATGCCTTTTATGTATTAATGATTTCGGAGCCCCGTTGACTTGGACATTTTATTGAAATGTTTTAGAATTTGGGAGGTTAAATTTAAATTCGGGGACCGAATTTCTTTAAGGGGGGAAGATTGTAACATTTCAAAAAAAAATATAAAATATTATTTCGGGAAAATTCAGGACAAAAATTATGGAAATTCAAAAATATGTTTAATGGAGGGTTTTTGGTAAAAAGTTTACCAAAATTGGTTTATGATGATTTATCTGGCTTTATGAATATTTTATCGGAATTTTATCTGGACTGCACACACTTGTGCATGTTAGCTTGGGTTAGTCTAGGGTTACCATGTTTAGATGGGCTTGGTGGGTTAACCATGTTAAGCCAACCATGATGGGTTAACCATTTGGTTAAGTTAATTAGGGTTAATTAAGGGTCTTTAGCTTGTTTAAGGGTGATTAGGATGGGGGTTGACTTGTGTAGGAAGGAAGTGAGCTATGATGGCTTGTGTAAGCTAGCACTTGAGAGAGAGAGAGAGGTGGCTAGAGTGTGCCATGATCCCTCTCATTTCATAATCCCTTGTGCTCTTTCACTCCCCCCTCTCACATCTTTCAACTCTCTCTCACACTAACACCTAACACCTTAGCCCAACACCTACACACTCACATCAGCCCAACTTCAGCCCCCATATCAACTGCATCAGCTGCTGCCCAAACATCAGCAATCAATAGCAGTTGCAGCCACCAGCCCCTAGCATCAGCTGCAACAATACCATCAGCCATCAACACCCCACTAGCTACTCTACACTAGCTGCACACCACATCAAATACTTCACTTCACCACAAACCAACACCCCACAACTATACCACCAACACTTCACGACACAAAACAACAACAAGTTAGCTTCAGCATCAGCAGCTAAAGCAACATCAGCCACCAAAACAACTACATCAGCAAACACCCCAACCTGAAACAACAGCCCCAGCAGTAGCAGTAGCAGCTGCAGCACTCACCCACAAAAAAGAAAACAAAGGAGAAAAACATCAGCAGCAACAGCAGTCTGAGCAGCAACAGCAAAGAGAAAACAGCCAATGGAAGCAGCTCAACTGGAGAAACAGCACCCCACCAGCAACCACACACTCCTCTTCTTCTTGATCTTCCCTTCTCCTTCATCCTAGGACCCTCTTGAGGTAAAATCTTGCAATCTAACTCCTTCCTTGTTAAGTTATAGTTGTTTAGCTGAAATTTAGTGTTATATTTGTGATCTAGTGCTAGTTTAGGCAAATTTGAGTGAGACTTGACCAAGTGTTGGTTTTGAATGTTAATGTAACCTTATTAGGTGCTGTGAAGACCAGTTTAACCCAAGAATTTCACCCAGATACCAGATTGTTCGATTTAGTGTCGGTTAGTGTTTTGTCGACTTTTTAAGCCTTTCTGGAATCTGCTCCAACCCGGGACCTCCTAAAATAAAATTGACTTGGCAGTAAGCTGTGCAGGCACCCTGGAACCATCCCACAAAACCTTATCCCCCACCTCAATTTCCTAGCCGCAGATATATTCCCTACGGCCGCAATTTGCGGCCAGAGCAGTAGGGAACCCCCTCGTTTTGTGTGCACGGCTCTTTTACCTGTAAACTTGACCCTGGGTATGTCTAGTTTTGTCTGGTTCCAACCAGGGTACAATCTGGGTTGATTTTCTTGAGTTGGCGCATGATTTACGACATGTTTTCGTATGGATTTTGGTATTTGATGATTCGTTTCTGTCGGGTGGCGTTTGAACGCCAACGGCAGAGGGTTATTGGCTGTGTTTGCACGCGAGGCTACAGGTTTTACCTATGAGCGTAGCGTGTACCATTTTGGTTTTCGACATGGTTTTCATGTGTTTTAGCGTGTGATATCCTTGTAGGTACCCCACGTGGCTTCGAGGCGTTGGAGATGCAAATGGCGACATCGGCACCGGCACGCATAAAATAAGGTGAGTAGATTTATATCTACGGGGAGAAGTCGGGTGGATGGCGTATAGCACCCCCGCAGTTCGTGGTGATGTATACGGATGCGTATACACACCTACTATTAATATATGTTGTTTGGGATTAATTATTGATGTTAAGATGGATATTGGTGTGTTGGATTGGTGAAAGGTTACGAAACCCTAGGTAGTGGGTGCACTACACATACTTATACACACATACATACTTGCATACATCCTTATTTCATATATAGTTATGGGATTCTATATTGTTATGTGTTCACATGGGTATGGGACTATGTGCTCACATACGGAGTTGAGGATGATACTTGGGTTTGAGATGAGTCGATGATATTTGATCCGAGGTTATGATATCGGTGATATGGTAAAATTCATATTTGAGATACGTCTTGATGCTTTCGCAGATTTTGGGATGATGAAGCCATAGGAATAGTGATACATATATAAAATGATCGACATGTGATTATGATACGAGATAGGGTATGATACGATATGAGATGACAAGATATTTATGATAGGCCGCCTTGAGCAATGTATACTCCTTGAGATGATATGTGCTGATGATATCGATTTATACGAGATTGTCGGTCAGTAGTCAGGTCATGACTATAGTGATGATATTAGCATTGTACTAGACGTAGGTCAGTAACCCAGATGATGATCTTGATAAGAGGATACCAGATGAGTAATATAATGAATATGATTTGACCCGTACCTAGATTTGGGGATGCCGTACGACGGATTCACGTACGAGCTATATTTTGATGTTTGATCCGCCCCCTTGACTTGGGAATAACCGATTATAGAGATATGGTATCGGATGTAATATGATCGAGGCGGGATCACCGACTATATATATATATATATCGACTCAGAGGTGGCGGTTTCCTTTACCTACTGTTAGCTCTAGCTCAGCCTTATAGTGGTGTAGTTATATGACTCCTTGACATTAGATGCAGTTTAGCTATCATTGTGTTTGGTATTCAGCTCCCGTACATTATTATTGTTGCTCTGCATCGCATACTTATTGTGATTCATATTCTATTGTTGATGTCATGCTGTTAGGACACCAGCACCATTACCGATGATGCGTATGTACCACGTACACTTACTTGCCAGTTCACACACATCTTCATCGGTAATTGCCATGTCACTACACAGTAGTATTATTGCTGCAGGATATGACCCTTGTATGTGCATACTATTATTTCATGTTGCATGATATACTGTTATACTTGCACTTCGTTGATATGTCACATACATCATGTTTTCTGATTATGCGCATTGAGATATGTGGTTTCTATGATATTTCTGGATTTGGGAACCGTGGGTATTCCAAAGAGATTATGTAATTGTTTAAAAAACCCGGTTACCCCTGATATGATATTTCAGTGCGTCTACCATGTGTTTTCTCGGTGTTGAGAGCGTCATGTGAAACCCGATTCGAGGAGGCGGATGAGGCCGATTGCGGGTACATGGTGAGCCCAGTGCGGTACCCCGGGGCAAGAAGATCGCAGGAGATGGCGTTGAGCCTGGCAGTGGAGCACTACCGACCGGTGATTTTAGCCGACGCGTCGGATATCCGGAGGATACCGTCGTGGTCTTGAGATTGATGGTAGGGGCCGGTCTGGATTGACGGCGCCCTAGATAGTGAGACTTATCAGAGACATTGAGATATTGAGATTGAGGCTATGTTTTCTGCCCATGCTGGGAATAGGTTTCATGATGTTTTTCCATGATTTGACTATATCCTCATATTTACATGCATGATGCTTATTGTCATTGGGTGACACGTGGACGGGATCCACCTATATACGGACATTGATCACATACAGACTCTGATTACATTGATCATACTTTTCATGCATTCATACATCATCCATATGATATATTGCCACCTGATGCACTGACACGGGCACATGGGATTATATTTGGATTAGATAGTTACCCTAGCCATTGTTATAGGTTGCTAGTTATATATATTGGGATTATATATTCTGATCGTATGACCTTGGATTGCGTCATACATGCGATCTTCTGTTCGTAGATGTTTTTCTATTCACGAGTTGGCAACTCACCCCCGTTGTGCCCCAGTTTCTTGAAGGTGTTGCCGTACGGGTTTCATTACGGCTTTGCGGGCACAGCTTCTTCAGGTGACTTGCTAGTAGGTGGGTTATTTGTATCATACCCATCATTATACTTTGTATATTACATTTCAGTTGTATCTAGAAGTTCCATCAACCAAACATGTACTTATTTGAGATAAAGACCAGTGATATTTATTCTTTCGACCATAGAGTCGCTCGTTATATTTCTCTGGGTTTCATGCTGTTGAGTTCCCTTTTCTGTTGTGATCCTCGCCTTTAGGCGTTGTATATTATGTTGCAAACTGGCTGATTTAAAAATGGTCTTCCTACACTCTACTACTTTTCTTTGTTTGGATTTCTGGGCTCGGCTTACTTAGAGCACGTACGCCTTGAGACGTTCGTAGCCTAAGTGCCGGTCATATTCCGTACTTTCGGGTCGTGACACTTAGTTACTTCTAGTTTGAGGTTGGAGCCAAAGGCAAAGGCCCTCGGGTGGATCTTTCTTCGGCAAGAGAAGGCGACAAGGAGAACCCGTTCTTTCCACTCCAAGGAGCAAGAAGAGAAGGACTTGAAGACCTAGGTATAACCCCCTCAACCGAGTAGCTAAACTCCTTAGCTTTGTAGTTAGTTTATGTTTAGCAAAGATCCCTCCTTTTGCATAGTCCATGTTGCCTAGTGTTGTAAAAATCCGATTTTTCATAATGTTTCCGCCTCCCCGCAAGCACCGGGGTGGGCAACGTGGACTTACAGTGGTATCAGAGCCTAGCTAAACACAAACTAACTAGTTAGCAAAGTGTCTAGAACTTCGATCGGAAAAAATCGCAAAACACGTTTTCTAAAATCCCTAGTTTCTGCCGATTTTTATTTCTGCTTTAAAAATAATAAATCATACACTAAAAATCGGCTTAGGGTTTTTACAGAACACCCAAGAAAAACGAACCAGCGAGTCGACCAACTCACCGCGGAACCGCGGCAAGAGCATGCTCTTGCCGCGGATCCGCGGCCGAGTTGACTCGGCCGTGGGACTTTTTTCCTGCAGTGTTCTTATGTTGCTGTTTTGGGATTTTTAGGATGATTTGTTTCTGCCCAGATTTTCCAGAGAACAAGTTAGTTTTTGGGGTGGTCACAAATCCGTATTTTGATCGAACTTCTTTACACTTTGGCTAATGGGTTATATCTGTAATGTGATATATGTATTGAACGTCTGCTAATCTCTATACGTCGATTAGTGGGGGTTATACATATCTGTGATCTGTAATGTTGAAGGTTTGTGTATATGAATTCGTTGGATTGTCGCGGATGAATAGCCGGGGGGTTGTGAGATGAGAGTTTTCTTATTCTTTCAATTCATGTAATATGTAAATTGATGTAATATTATTTGTATGACCGCACAGCCGGGTTGGGGTTGTAGCCATCATTGTATAATTTCTTTTTACTGTTTTTGCTCCTAGGATAGACCCAAGGTGGGTTGCACAAACTACCGGGTATCTCGAAGTGCTGAGTGGCCTACTCACGTTGTTGAGAGAGGTTGCTTCACTTCGGGTACTTGGCGGGTAGTTTGCCGCACCCGTAGGGGTCTAGGGTATGGGTTTTGGCTATTCATCACGACCGTGTAATCCGCTTTTCGTTACAGGCTCGAACGGATTGCGGATTCCTAGTATATCCAATGTGTTCATCTGTGATTTGGAATGGCTATCATTGCTATATATCTATATACGATATCTATTTAGGCGTTGCTTATTTTGCATCAGCGCTAGTCCAGCCCCCGCTCTGTCGTTAGTTAAGTAACCTAACGGGTGATGACGGGACCCCGTGGCGAATGCGGATGGCATAAGCGTATGTCATATTTTCGTTGTTTTCTGCAATGGTAGGATTAAATGATGGGACACATTAAAATTAATGGAAGAAAATAAACCAAGTAAAAGTCGTTGGAACACTTTCAAAACCACTCGGTTCTTTTCAAAAACCAACTTTTAAAATGCGGAGCTTGAACCACTCCTTTTAAAAGCTATCTCGTTCCATCGATTATATCAAGTTCACTACGTTCACGGTTTTTCCAAAACCATTCGTAGCCCTCCATCATTTCAGTTAAATATTCGGTAGTATTCAAGCTATGTATTTTGACCTCACGCAAAGGCATAGTGATTGGTAGCTGCCGGATATTTATCTGTTGCATAGATAGAATGCGTTGGTTTGAGACAGTCGTACTGCCATTTTGGCCTACGTCAAGGGTAGGTACGGGTGGGTTCAAATTAACCTGGATAATGATGGGTAGAACATGACATGTGACTTATGACATTTTAACCTCACCCAAGGTCATAAGAGCATGGGGCAAAAATCCACATCGGGAGTTTCAAAAGAACTGAAACTTGCTAGCGATGCATACCATTTGGAGTGTGATGATTCTGGTAGGATTCCTTCAGTTTTGTCACGCGATGATATTTGGATCCCGATCCTACTGTGAGTATATGCTACTCTTCGGGAAATTTCTCACTTAACGATCAATGCTATAAACCTAGTAGGTGTCTAGAAAGGTGTTAGCGGGGCTACGCCCCCAGGGAAAAGAGGTTACTTAATTAAGGAACTTCGCGAAAGCGTTGGAAAACCTCCCTCGAAGTACCGAAACTGGCCTGGCTGAACGGTTAAGCAAGTATTGTACGGTGAGATTGATCCCGACTAATTCTTCCTTTATGGTTTGAGGAGGGATTCGAGAGACAGTGGGAGCCATCCTGTTTAGAAAAACTAAAAACCACTCTAAACTTGCAAGAGCATCATGGTAAAGTGTTTCTTTCCTCTCTCCTAATTGCAGTGGCCAATCAACATGACCGGACTTAAGTTATTACTAGATAAAAACATACTGACAGGGCCAAACTACAAAGATTGGCTCAGGAATGTCAAAATGGCAATCACTTACGACAAGTTGGGATATCTCCTGACCACCAAAGCTCCCCCTGTCCCAGGTCCCACCTCCAGCGTCGGGAATATAGAAATCCGTAAGACATGGGAGATCAATTGCGCGAAGGCCAAGTGCCTCGTGCTTGCATCTATGGACAATGAACATCATAGGAGGCACGAGAATATGGACCTAGAGTCCATATTTCTTCATCCAAAAGAACTGTATGGAGAGCAATCTCGTATCGCCAGATACGAAGTGTCGAAGAAGCTGTTTTCGGCAAGATTGGCCGTCGGATCATCGGCAGCGGAACACGTGCTTAAGATGATTGGCTATATAGAAGAGCTCGCGGACCTTGGGACCACGTTGGAGATTGAACTCTACATTGACTTGATTCTCAAGTCCCTTCCTTCCTCTTACGCCCAGTTTATCCTAAACTTCAACATGCAAGGAAAGGAGGTTGAACATTCCGAACTTCTGAACATGTTGAGGAGTGCTGAGGGCACCCTACCGAAAGGTAGGGAGACATCCACTTTGTTTGTAGGAGGATCTTCCTCTTCTAAGTCCAGGGCGAAAGCCAAGGGAAAGAAGAAGAAAGCCCCCGCCAAGCCAAGGGAAAGAAGAAGAAAGCCCCCGCCAAACCAAGGGGCGATGTTAGTAAAGTGGATACGAAGGGAAAGGCAAAGGAAACAAAGGTAGCGGGAAAGCTTGTGGGAAAGGAAGAATGCTTTTACTGTCACAAGAGTGGACACTGGAAAAAGAATTGCAGGGCTTGGAAGGCCAGAACCCAGGATCTGAAGCAAGTTGCGGCTTCAGCTTCAGGTGTGTATATTATTGAAAACTGTCTATCAATGAACTCTACTTCCTGGGTATTGGATACCGGATCAGGATCTCATATCTGTAATTCTTTGCAGGCATTGAGAAGGCGTAGGATTTTGAAGACAGGTGATATGACCCTCAGAGTTGCAAACGGAGCTAGCATGGATGCTGAGGCCGTGGGGGACTATCACCTTAGAATGTCAGATAGACACCTTTTGGTTTTGCGTGATTGTTGTTTTGTACCAAATGCAATTTGTAATATCATTTCTGTATCTTTATTATCTAAAGAAGGTTATGAATTTGCATTTGTAAGTAATGTTGTGAACATTCACCTTAATCAAGTTTTGATTGGGTCAGGTACATTGAACAATGGTATATACGTGTTAAACCAACCACAGATTTTCAATGTCCAGAATACACACAAAAGAAAGTCTCCAGAAATCAATCAGGCTTTCTTATGGCATTGTATACTGGGTCACATCAATGAGAGAAGGTTGACGAAGTTACATACAGAAGGATATTTGGATCCGTTCGAATATCAATCATATGCAACTTGTCAATCCTGTCTCAAAGGGAAGATGACAAAGATTCCGTTCACTGGACACGGAGTAAGAGCGAGCGAGCTCTTGGGACTCGTACACAGCGATGTATGCGGTCCAATGTCTACACATGCGCGAAGCGGTTATTCTTACTTCATTACTTTTACGGATGATTTTTCAAGGTTCGGACATGTCTTCTTAATGAAGTATAAATCTGAAGCCTTTGAAAAGTTCCAGGAATACAAGAATGAAGTAGAAAAACAAACAGGCAAAAGTATCAAGACACTGAGATCTTATCGAGGTGGTGAATACTTGAGTGCCGAGTTCCTGGATTACCTAAAAGAGAATGGAATTCTCTCTCAGCTTACTCCTCCATACACTCCGCAACATAACGGTGTATTAGAGAGACGGAACCGAACCCTATTGGATATGGTACGTTCCATGATGAGTAACGCTGAGTTGCCACGATCATTCTGGGGATATGCGCTAGAATCAGCTGCATACCTTTTGAACCAAGTTCCAACTAAGACAGTGCCTACCACACCATATGAGATATGGAGTGGGAAGAAACCCCATCTTCAATATCTGAAGATCTGGGGAAGTCCAGCTTTTGTCAAAAAGCAGTATGCGGACAAACTCGAGGCACGCTCAGTACTGTGCAAGTTTGTGGGATACCCAAAGAACTCCAGAAGGTATCTTTTCTATTACACAGAGGAACAAAAGGTCTTTGTTTCTTGTAATGCCCACTTTCTGGAACACCAGTTCTTAGAAAAGGAAATAAGTGGGAGCGCAGTAGAACTGGAAGAAATTCCAGAACCACAAGCTATTACTGAAAGCTTAGTAGAACCAGATGGTTCGAAAGATCAGGACATTCCTGCGCCGCTCCGCAGGAGTAGTAGGCAGTCTCATCCGCCCGATAGATACTACGGTTTTCTCATAGACGGGGATAGAGAGGATTGCATCATTGATAGTGATGAGCCAACTAGCTTCCAGCAGGCCATTCAGAGCATTAACTCGGTAAAATGGCTGGATGCAATGCGGACCGAAATGAAGTCCATGTACACCAACAAAGTATGGACGTTGGACATTGCTCCAGATGGGGTAAAACCCGTAGGATGCAAGTGGATCTTCAAAAGGAAGATTGGTGCAGATGGACAGGTTGAGACCTATAAGGCTAGACTTGTTGCAAAGGGTTTTTCGTCAAAGACCTGGTTTGGACTATGACGAAACCTTTTCTCCAGTGGCTATGCTGGAATCCATTCGGATCCTTCTTGCCATTGCTGCTTTCCACGATTATGAGATTTGGCAGATGGACGTAAAGACCGCTTTTCTAAATGGAAATTTAGAGGAGTGTGTCTATATGGACTAGCCAGAGGGTTTCATTCAGAGTGGGAGCAGCGGAAAGGTGTGCAAGTTGCTTAAGTCCATTTATGGACTAATGCAGGCATCGCGGAGTTGGAACATCTGTTTTGATGAGACGGTCAAAGAATTTGGCTTTATCAAAATTCCAGATGAACCATGTATCTATAGTAGATTTGTAGCAAGAACTGTCGTATTCCTCGCTTTATACGTGGATGACATTCTCTTGATAAGAAATGACATTCCTATGCTACAATCTGTCAAGGGGTTCTTGTCACACAGGTTCTCTATGAAAGACCTTGGTGATGCCTCCTACATTCTGGGGATCCGGATCCATCGCGATAGATTCAAGAGGATATTAGGACTTTCGCAGTCCAGGTACATCGACACCATACTGAAAAAATTCAGTATGGAAGATTCCAAGCGCGGTAACCTACCGGCTTGTCACGGGATCACCCTCTCCAAAGAGATGTCTCCCAAGACTGATTGGAAAGAGATCGCATGTCTATTATACCCTACGCTTCTGCGGTAGGCTCTATAATGTATGCGATGTTGTGTACCAGACCAGATGTGGCTTATGCACTAAGTGTGGTAAGCAGGTATCAGTCAAACCCTGGGGAGAAACACTGGATAGCGGCAAAGAACATTCTCAAGTACCTGAGAAGGACTAAGGAGATGTTCTTGGTGTATGGCGGAAAAGACCTCCAGATTGAGGCCTTTGCTGATGCCAGCTTCAAGAGTGACAAGGATGATTCCAAGTCCATGTCGGGTTTTGTCATTACCCTCAATGGAGGGGCGGTGTGTTGGAAGAGTTCCAAACAGGAAACCGTTGCTGACTCGACTATGGAAGCGGAATATATAGCTGCATCTGATGCCGCAAAAGAAGCCTTCTGGATGAGGAAGTTCTTGAAAGAACTTCAGGTGGTTCCGTCCATTGTTGACCCAATACCTTTGTATTGCGACAACAACAGGGCTATAGCTTTAGCGAAGGAACCCAGGTCCCATCAGAAATCCAGATACATCTTGAGGCGGTATCACCTGATCAGGGAGATCGTGGATCGCCAGGAGATCGAGGTTCCGAGGGTTGCTTCAGAAGATAACACTGCAGATCCATTCACGAAGGCCTTACCCCAGACTCAGTTCGAGTGGCTGATCGAGATGATAGGTCTTCGATATGCCAGTACATGGCCTTAGTGCAAGTGGGAGATTGTTAGTGCATATGCCCTAGAGGCCATTACTGTATCATACTAGTATGTATATTACTTGATGGAAGCTTGGGATATTCACAGTTGTATAGACAATCTTGCTCGAAATGGTAGTATGCTACTTGGTTTGTCTCTGCTTTAATGCGTGTATGTGTTTCTTTTATTATATCACCTATACGCATTAGTGGAGCCCTTAGGATCTTTGCTTGATTACCAGCGTTGTTATGGCAGTCACACTAGTGGGGGCTGGGTAATCTACAAACACATCCTTATATATTCACGTCCTTGGTCGTGGGATTATCGAGACAGGGCATCGATACTCCGGAGTAGACTAGCGTATGCGCTTCTCATCCCAGCATGGGAGACGGTCTGTCCCACAGCCGTCAGTACGTCGTACTTGAGATAGTATGCGGGTGCTCGTTAGGTTACGAGTACACTGGACAGGACTCGTCGGGAACTGTTGGTTGGTATTATACCTATCATCAGTTATTAGTTCCCAGGTGACATGAGTACAGCTTAGTCTGTTTACTTGACACTGTCACTTCGCCTCGAGTGTGTTCCCACTGTACTTTGATTACTACCCTACCACGGCTCAAAGGAGTCGTGCAAACAGGTAGTTTTTGGGTGCGGTCCCGAAGCACATGGAGGCAGTGACGGTTAGACAGGATTCGTCTCTCCCGGTATTGGGGGTTGACATCGCGCTGTGTCTAGGAGAGCCATTACACAAGTAGTCCCTGGCCAGGGCAAGCGAGATATACTGGTAGGTTTCCAGTGTTATCTCAGGGTGTTCTGGGCTACACTGCGACACGACTTGTACCGCTATTAGGGGACTGACGTTTACCACCCCCTAGGCCCGCCATGCGATGTTATCAGATGAATAGACCGGACAGTACGGAGACTGTCACATTCAGGCTCAGTAGGAGTTTAGATGGGTTCACCTCGTTAGTCTTCTTATCGGCATCTACCTGGGGACCGTTACGTACAGCTAGTGCCGCTTGCGGTCTGTGGTTAAACCCACTGCCAGCGTAGTGTCAAGTCTTTAGAGTGCCACACAGAGGGTTATTCGCCTTTAGGAAAAACAGAGTAGGGGTCGCATGGTTTTGTGACGGGGTTCGTTCACATCCGCGCACTTTTGCACGTTTGGTGTCCGGACAGCTTATACTAGCGGGCTTTGGTTTAAGACGGATCCTAGTATATGATTTGGGATTGGTTTTATCTCTTTGTATTCGTGTTCCTCGGAACGCGGATACGGGTGTGTATGCACAGTTGACTGAGGCAGAGGCAGAGGACTTTCATTAGGGTTGATGACCATTGTCATTTTCTTAACCCTAATGTTTATGTGTGAAATATGATTTATTAATATTAGTTAATTATAATTGTGTATAGTTAGGGTTGTTGACCATTTGACTATGCTTGACTTGTTGACCTAGGTTGACAAGTTGACCATCATCATTTCATATGAAAGATGCTCTTTGATCCTTGCAAAAGCATTTAATGTGAAATGATAATGGTCATTTCTTGATTAACCATCACAATTATCTTTAGCTAATTATTTATTTATCATAATTCACATATATGTGAGATGGTTGGCATTATTCTTCTCACTTGATCATTCTCATTCTCTCTCATCCTCTTCCTCTCTCTCTAGCTCTCCCCTCTCATGAGTTGAGAACCATTTGAGCTTGAGATAAAACCTTCAAAATTACTCTCTACTCTTTCTAAGGTCCTAGGTTTAGCACACCAAGCACCTTAGTTACTTCTAGTTTGAGGTTGGAGCCAAAGGTAGAGGCCCTCGGGTGGATCTTTCTTCGGCAAGAGAAGGCGACAAGGAGAACCCGTTCTTTCCACTCCAAGGAGCAAGAAGAGAAGGACTTGAAGACCTAGGTATAACCCCCTCAACCGAGTAGCTAAACTCCTTAGCTTTGTAGTTAGTTTATGTTTAGCAAAGTTCCCTCCTTTTGCATAGTCCATGTTGCCTAGTGTTGTAAAAATTCGATTTTTCATAACGTTTCTGCCTCCCCGCAAGCACCGGGGTGGGCAACGTGGACTTACAATATATACGTATATATATACATGGATGATGAGGATAGTATATCGTATTTGGAGATGAGTCGATGAGATTGGGCATGGTGCCATGAGGTCGGTGATGTGACATGGTTCGTATTTGAGATACGGCATGATATTATAGCGGGTCCTTGGGCGATGTGTTTCATACACACGCATACATATATATAGATGGTATCAGTTTGTACTAGACTTAGATCAGTACCCCCAGATCATGATATTTGATGAAAAGGATACCAGATGAATAATGAGATAAATGTGATATTTGACCCGTACCCAGATTGGGATGCCGTACGATGGATTTACCGTACGAGCTATATTGATGATAGATTCGCACTCTTGACTCGATGATGTCATATTATATAGTGTATCGTATGGGATACTATTAAGACGGGATCACCGACTATATATATATATATATATATATATATATATATATATATATATCGACTAAGACTTAGGTGGTTTTCGTTACCCTTTTCGATTGGTCTGTTAGTTTAGTTCTGTAGTTTACTTGTAGATGTTAGACTAGACTCGAGTCATACCTATTCGAAAACTTACGAATCGTGAGTATTTTGAAGAAAGGCCAAGGGATTCCACGGATATTTCAAAGGATATACATTTCCTTAAAAACACCGTAGCCCTTATTTTCAAAACACCACGATTCGTATTATTTGGCAAAACGGTATGACACATATATAGTAATGTAGATTCCTTATTGTTGCGTTATTATTAATGTTTCGTATATTATTGCTGCATTTACCATTCATTTGCCATTTATTATGTTGTTATCATCGTATTGCATATTTATTGTGTACTTTAGTGATTACGAAACCATGCTGTCAGGACACCAGCACCATTACCGATGATGCGTATGCTCCACATACACTTGCTTGCCGGCTCAAACACATCATCATCGGTAATTGCCATGTCACGTATACTTTAGAGAATATTACTTTATTAATATCGTTGCTAGCTGATAGTACCAATATGTTATTGTTTCATATGTTAGTTCATTATTGTATTCATTGCTTGATATTTCCTGCATATTTTTATATTCATTAGTCATGCAATATTATAAGGGCCAGTCCGGATTGCCGGAGCCCAGTATTCATTATTATTGACTTTTCATTTTGGATTTCGGATTTTCCATGAAATTTCTGGATTTGGAGAAACCGCAAGATTTAATAAACTTAATTATCATTTTAAAAGATAAAAGTGTAGTTTTCTCATGTTATGATTGTGATATGTCCACCATGAGTTTTCTCGGCTCTTTAGTGATATCATACACTCGATTCGAGGAGGAGATGAACCGTCTGCGGGTGCATGGTGGACCCGGTGCGGTACCCCTGGGCGATAAGATCGCAGAGGATGGCGTTTGAGCCTGTGACAAGGGAACATTGCTGACTGGTGATTTTATTGAGATTTATGATACAGGCCAGTCCGGATAGCAGGAGCCTGAGGTTTTGAGATTTGAGGATATGGGCCAGTCTGGATAGCCGGAGCCCTAGATATTGATATTCGAGGTTACAGGTCAGTCCGGATTGCCGGAGCCTGAGATATTGTGATATTGGGATTTATGTTTTATGTCGGTACTTGACACTGATTTCATGTTGATTTCATTGATGATACCTCGATTTATAATTATACAGAAATCTCACCAATTAAAGAAAATAGATAACATTCATAATGCATTCTGCTTCATTATATCGTTTTCATACCTCATATTTATGATATGTTGCTACATGAGGCACTGACACGAGCACTTGGTATTACACTTATACATATATGTTTACCCTTACCACCTTATCATGCTTCAAATTTTATCATATTGAGGATATATATTATGAATCGTATTGACCTAGGATTGAGTCATACATATGATGTTTGCTCTTTGATGTTTTCTACTCACGAGTTGGCAACTCACCCCCGTTGTGCCACAGTTCTTGCAGGTTTTGCCGTACAGGTTTCGTTGCGGCTTTGGCTGGCACACTACTTTCATTTCGGGTGATTGTTTTGGTAGGTGGGTTCACTTGTATCGTGACCACCATTATACATTTATTATTTCAGTTGTATCTAGTAAACTCCATCAACCAGACTTGTATATTATTTTATAATCTTAGAGACCAGTGTATATTCTTTCGACTGTAGAGTCGCGCTTGTATTATTTGTGGTTTTATTGTTGATTTTTGGTTTCCTTTTGAGTTTTGATCCTCGCCCTTTGGCGTTGTATATTATATTGCTTGTGTGATTGTGACCGTCAATTGACGAAGAGCTAGCTCCCGCTTGGGGATGCCTTTATTCATATTATGCATGTTGTACCTGTTTGGGGCCAGTATTTACAAAGGAAACTCTGCCGAAATTTTCAGAAACGGCTTGATGTTTTAAAAACGCATATTCGGCTTATGTTATTTATTGCTTTAAATTAAATTTTCTTCACTTTTTCCTTAAAAATGATTTAGATTTCTAGGATTTTGGCTTACTTGAATTAGATGGGGTCCTATAGACTTCATATCATTCAAATGCAAGTCACGTGCCATTTTCGGGTCGTAACACTTTCAGTCTGAACCTTCTCCTTTCCTCTCTCTGCTACAAAAACCACCCTAGCACTCGCAAGGACGAGCCGAGCTGGTTATATATTTCTTTTAGAAAGCACCGGGGAGGCGCGGCCGGGTCGGGGGTCATCGCAGTGCCTTTTTCCATTCACGAGTGGAAGGAGAAGTTTTTGTTCGTCGGGCCACCAGAGGGCGAGGATTGGCCGTGCCCATCCAGTGGCACAGGGCCAACTGTCCGCGGGTGAGGAGGTCGAATAATCCCGATGCGGCGGCGGCGGCGGAATGGGAGCCCTTCCCCCGGGCCGATGTGTTGCTGTCTGAGCAAGCCCTCAGTTGGGCCGGGCTCAGCCCTGCTCAGCTTGCAGGTAAGTTAGGAGTTTTTGGCTACCTGTTTAGACTTATGTAATCTTCCACTTTCTTCTGGCGTTGCTAACTCCTGCTTTATATTCTCGCTTTCTTGCAGAACAGATGGATCGAGCTAAATTTCGGGCGGCGCTTGTCGAACAGAAGAAGGGGAGGAAGACCGGAAGCGCTGGCCCGTCGCGTCCCACTACGAGCCCGGCTCCACCGGCGGCCACTCCGGCCAGGCAATCGAGCACGCCCCGGACTTCGGAGCCCTCACGAGCGCAGAGCCGCAAACACTCTCGGGAGCAGGAGTCCCGGGCCCCGGATATCGGAGACGAGGAGGATGTCCGCACGCCCCTCCTCAAGAGGTACCATAGGATGGTGCCCCGTATCCCGGCTTCCCCGATCATCGTGGATGAAGGGGAGCTTTGCTTCAAGGTGCCCTCGGGGCTATCCGTCGTCAACAGACTACTCTCGGAGATGGAAAGGTCGGCCGGGGGCAGAATTCCTCGGGGGACCCTCAGGGCCCAAATGGCGGCCATAGCCCAGAAAGCCGTGTAGGTCAGTGTTCGGCCCCCGTTCGGGGTTTTGTTCAGTACTTTTTGTTCGCAAGATTGGGCTCCTCCCTTTTCTTTTTAACCCCTCCTTTTTTTCTTCAGGTTCTCCGGCACTGCACCCTCGTTGTCAGCATGGAAGACGAGGAAATTGCCCCGGCGATGCAGATCGCAGGCGAGTCTCCTCGCGGGAGGAGAGCTTGAGGCTGGAGATGCAAGCGGCGGAAGAGAGGGTCGCTGTCACGACCCGAAAGTACGGAACATGACCGGCACTTAAACTACGAACGTCTCGAGGCGTACATAATCTAAGTAAACCGAAAACCCAGAAATCCAAACCAAGAAAAGTAGTAGAGTGCAGGAAAAACCAAATTAAAGCAAGTAGTTTCAATAGCATAAGCCGAATTATGCGGTTTTTAAAAGCATCAAAAATTTACTGAAAATTTCGGCAGAGTCTCCTTTGTAAATACTGGCCCCCAAACGGGATACAACATGAATAGTATACGAAATCAAGAAAAAGGCATCCCCAAGCGGGAGCTAGCTCTTCGTCAATCGACGGTCATAACCACACAAGCAATATAATATACAACGCCAACGGCGAGGATCAAAAACTCAAAAGGGAACTCAAAACCACCAGAAATATAACGAGCGACTCTAAGGTCGAAAGAATAAACAACACTGGTCTCTATCTCAATAGATACATGTTTGGTTGATGGAACTTCTAGATACAACAGAATAATGATATACAAGATATATAATGGGGGTATGATACAAGTAAACCCACCTACTAGCAAATCACCCGAATGAAACTGAGCCCGCAAGCCGTAATGAAACCTGTACGGCAAATCTGCAAGAAACTGGGGCACAACGGGGGTGAGTTGCCAACTCGTGAATAGAAAAACATCTACGCACAGAAATCGCATAAATAACGCAACCTAGGTCAATGATCATAATATATCCTCAAATATAAGTATAACAGGCAGCCTATAACAATGACTAGGGTAATATCTAACCCGAGTATAATTTCATGTGCCCGTGTCAGTGCCTCAGGTAGCAATATATCATATGAATGCATGAAACAGAATACATGTAAATGAAGAAACTGTTTTCATAAATTAGTGAGATTTCCTTCGTATTTTTAAACTGAGGTATCATAATGAAATCAGTATCAACAGTGTCTAGCATCGACACAAAACATACATCTCACTGTCTCGAAATATCAATGTCTCAAGCTCAATATCTAGGGCGCCGTCAGTCCGGACCGGCCCCTACCATCCATCTCAAGACCACGACGGTATCCTCCGGATATCCGACGCGTCGGGTAATATCATCGGTAGGTAGTGCTCCCCAGCCAGGCTCAACGTCAACACCACATTCCTCTTGCCCCGGGGTACCATACCGGGCCCACCATGTACCCGTGACGGTTCCTCCACTCCTCGACACGGATCTCCAAAACCACAGCAAACTCATGGTGGACGACACTTTACATCACTAGAAAACCGCAACATTTTATATTTTAAAAGATCATAAGTTGTAAATTTTGCGGCTTTTCCCGAAATCCAGAAATATCATAAATCTCAAGAAATCATCACAAGTGCATAAGTCAATGATAATGAACTAGGCATGAACAACTGAATAACAGTATGCATGAAGTGGTAGGTAATAACTACAATGTCTAATATGGCATATAAGGGAAGTACACTAATATCATGTCAAAACTACCAGCTAACAATCTAAGTCAAGCAATTATATTCTCTAAAGTGTACGTGACATGGCAATTACCGATGAAGATGTGTGTGAGCCGGCAAGTAGGTGTACGTGGTACATACGCATCATCGGTAATGGTGCTGGTGTCCTAACAGCATGATATCAATAATAGAATATGCAGCAAAATAATTATGCGAGGCCGAGCGAATAGCAATAATGTGCGGGAGCTGAATACTAGACACAACGATAACTAATCTGCAATAATCTAATATAAGTCCTACGAATGGTGCCTTTTGAAATAACACGAATCATGGGGTTTTGAAAATAGGGGCTACGGTGTTTTTATGAAAAGATACGTCGTTTTTGAAATATCCGTAGATTCCCTTGAGCTGTCTTTAAAAATGCCCACGATTCGTTAGTTTTTGAAATAGGTAAGAAGTCTAATCTAATCTAACAACTACACTAAACTATACGGCTGAACTAACAAGCTGAACTACAGGTAAAGAAACCGCCTATCATCTGAGTCGATACATATACATACATGTATATGTATAGTCGGTGATCCCGCCTCAATAATATCATATCCGATACCATATCTATAATCAGGCATCCCAAGTCAAGAGTGCGGATCAATCATCAATATAGCTCGTACGTAAATCCGTCGTACGGCATCCCAATCTGGGTACGGGTCAATATCACATTCATCATACTATTCACCTGGTATCCTCTTTATCAAATATCATGATCGGGGTACTGATCTACGTCTAGTACCATACTGATACCGCCTACGTATGCATGGACGTGTGTGAAACACTACGTCAAGGACCCGCTACAACGTCATGTCGTATATAAGATACGAACCCTGCTATATCACCGATCTCACGGCCTCAAATCAAATCTCATCGACTCAGCTCAATTCTAAGTATCATCCTCAATCCGTATGTGAACACATAGCCCCATACCCATGTGAACACATAACTATAAAGAATCCCATGAGCACATATCAATAGGAATGTATGCAAGTATGTATGTGTGTATGTGTGTGTAACACTACCCTAGGGTTCGCAACACTAAAGTAATCCAACACACCAATATCCATCCTAAGCATCGTTATTAATCCCAAATAACATATAATAATTGTTGGTGTGTATACGCATCCGTATACACCACCACGGACTGCGGGGGTGCTATACGCCATCCACCCGACTTCTCCCCGTAGATATAAATCTACTCACCTGGTCCTCGCTAGCCGGTGCCGACGTCGCCACGCGCTTGCTTGTCGTCTCGAAGTCCACATGGGGGTACCTACATATCATAACGTACCATATCGCATTAAAACTAAATTCGAAATCGAAACGGCATACGAAAATCAAATCGGCACGCGTATCACGCATAGGTCCAAACCTATCGCCCACGCATGCAGGAATAGTCAAACCAACCCTCGATGTCGATGTACGAACGTCAAACCATCGAGAAAATCCAATCACACTCATTTGCACATTCACGAACACTAATTTTAATATAAACTAGGTTAAAACTCACAAAAACGCCAATTTCACTTAAAAAGTCATTTTTCCGAAAATCTAGCAAGCACAATTCGCCGTTTTTGTACAAAACACGATGTTTAAATGAATGTAGCGGCCAATATATTTATTAAATATCTTAAATAAGTCGTATAAACAATTTCCGGAATTTAATCTCATTAAATTCCAAAAATCCTAATATTCTTGTTTACAAAAATACCCTTTTTAACAATTTCAAAGCAAAATGCACAAACTACAATCTAGCTTAGAATTGCATGATCCAAAGCATTAAACCACACTTAATAAAGTTAATGAAGCCAATAAAAACCTAATCACATTTTTAATCCCAAGAATTTAACAAATTTCAAAAACCTAGTAAGCAAATTAGCAAAATAACAAGATTTTTAAGCTAGCCATTAGCACTAGCTACTAAACTTGTATTAACATGACAACAAAGCCTAATTATAACACACAACCATACACCAATTTTATAAACCCTAACTTGCATTCAATTTCACAACTTGAATTCCAAAACTTGCAATTAAACTCACATATCCAAATAACACTTAATTAAATTAGCTTAAGAAATTAGTAACAATTTAAGCAACAAAAAGTTTTAGAATTATACCCAAAAATATATGAAGGTCCACAAGACTCCATGGCCTCCCAAAATGCTCTCTTTTCACAAGGATCCATGCTAAACGGGCTAAGCTAAAATGGGTAGGACTTTGATTTTGATTTTGTGGGATTTTTGGTGGATTTTTGATGCAATTTTTCATGAAGTTTTGAAGGGAAAAGAGAGGGGGAAATGGAGGGGGGGGCTGCTGTGGGGAGAAGGAATTTTTGGCCAGAAAAGTGGGTGGGGGAGAGAGAGGGAGGTGAGGAAAATGGGGGGGGGACAAGGTCAAGGTCAAACAAAGTCAAAAGTCTAACTACTTCACTCATTTTCTTTTCTTTTCTTTCATTTCTTTTTCCTTGAAAATCAAGTGGGGAAAAATATGGTGGGTGCTGAATTCAGCCATGGGGAGGAGTAAGTGGGGGTGTGTGAGTGTGGGCACGGGTGTGGGGTGATGAAAAATGATAAATACAATACCCCAAACATCCATTTACACTAAAAAAAAGCCTTTTTTCTTCAATAATTTCTAAACCATTTTGGCAAATGATTTCGTTCCAAAAACCACATGATAAATTTTTATTTAATGTTTTATGATGCACAAAATTTGTTTCAACTCATTCCAATTTGTAATTTTCCCTAATTAAATGTATTAGTGACGGCTTAAAATAATAATAAAATAATAATTTTTTCAAAAAATTTGAAATTTCACCAGCGGCTCAATAAACACCAAATAATAGCAATTACATAGCTAGAATATGTATATTTAATTTTTATAATAAGATATTTGTATTTTGACTTTTTACAGAAAACCCCCTCATTTTACCGATTTTCCGAAATTTCATCGAAACGATTTTCAAAACGCTACAATCTTCCCCCCTTAAAGAAATTCGGTCCCCGAATTAATTTCAAACTCCTCCAATTACTAAAACATCTGAGAAAAACCATCAAGTCGTCGGGGCTCCGAAATTGTAAATACATAAAACAAATCGTAGCGCAGCGCATGCGCTTGAAAAATGAGTATATAACTCAAATCAAAACTCCGTCAAGCATCCCGCGATCATCGGAGTCGTGGAGAAGACATCAATGCCAAATCCAAATCAAAACTAATATGATATAACTCGAAACTATAAATGTAAATATCGAATCTATATCTGTAAGTATCTGAAGGAAATGCATGCCAAATCTCTTTAAGTCGCTGTGCAACGCGTATAACACTGCACAGTGGCGGACGTCTACCATAAGAAAATAACTATATACATATATACCTTTGTTTGAAATGTACGTTCCGCCGTTTTGGAAACAATTTAGAATGGTCTCCTTGTTTTAAACATTTCGTGTCATATCAGACACGTAGGTAAATACTGAGGCAATAGCTCGCTTTTTGGAAATCCCTTCAATAACTATCAATGCATGCAAAATGTATTCAGGTACTGTCCTCTGACTAGTCCTGCTCAGTACGAAAACACATAGCAATATCATAAAAACGTACTGCTCTATAAGAAATCAATCCCAAAATATGCACATGAATACTACGTGCGTCTGGTGCGCACGGAAATCAAAATCCATGAATGTGCCATACATGCGCACAGAAACAATATCTAAGTGCATCAGGTGTGCACGAAACATCTGTCGTAGGCAACATGTGTGCCTGACAGCAAAATCAGGTGCATCTGACATGCACGAAAAAAAAATCTTGATTTAGTGCCTCTGGTGTGCACCAAAATCACCCTTCAAAACATGCGCCCAACATGCGCGAAAATCCAAATCAGGTGCATCTATCGTGCATGAAATCATGAAATCCAATATCAAGCGCCGAACGTGCGCAAAAGCAATCAGGTGCATAAGGTGCACAAAACAAATATCGAGTATCACAATCAAAATCGAAGTCCAGTGCATCTAAGTGCACAAAAGGCGTATCACTGCACTGCAAGCATATATAAACTATACCGAGTGCAGGAACGAAATCGTGTGCATGCATACGCACAAAACCAACTCAACTGTTTAAAACCGTAAAATCACAAACATGTGAAACTAAAGAACGAAAACCATATCAAGTGCAACACTGTGCAAAGATCGTAAATCCTCAATCATCAAAATCAAATCATACGAATAAATCACCCAAAACATCGTAATCAATAATGGCGGAATAGTACTGCTCAAGCGCATCCTCTAAGAATCTCGGCAACTGTCGCGGTCACTAGTGGGACGTCTCGTCGATGATCATGAACTCTGTCCTGCTGGCGTGCGTAACCATGACCACTCCTGGGTCAAGGTCTTCACTGTGAATTACTAATCTTTCGGTCCATCGGCTCATCGGCCCTGTCAGGTGTGCTAACGGGGACGATTCCGTTCTGGCACTCCTCTGGTCATCTCTTGGTCAATCATCGCGACCACTCGTAAGACAACATATCACTGGCGTCGGCCTCTGGCTCTCTGAATGTACGTGACACATCTGATCCTGGGTGCAAGTATCATTGCAGCAGTGTCCTGGAAGGAATCCTGCTCACGGTCTCTTCCATGTCTCGTCTCTGCCAACTGTCCGGAAGTCATTGTCCTTTCCTATATCTGCATCTTGCTCTGGAACGACTGCATACTCATCGCGACTCCTTCTGGAAGGTAAGTCCAAGTACCATGCCTCGGTATGCGCATCGCATCTCTAATGTCGGCGGAGTGGAACGTCATCTCATCTAGATCTGGTGCGAACCTCTTACTCCACTTTTCTCTAATGTCGTCTGCTTTGGACTCGTCTCGTCGCGGCTGCATGGACTGAGCTCCAAGGACTATCCTCGTATCTGGAGTCTCCCAAGAATGCGTCTCACCACCTAGCATCCGATTGAAGTCGAACCATTCGATCGATTCGTCAAAACCTCATAATCCCCCAAGAGCTCAACCTCTTGGGCACAGTTTAATAGTATCGAATACATACCACAGCATCGGTGGTCCAGCCGTAGAAGGGCAAACCCAAGCTTCACTAATGGCGCCGTAGAACTGCCGCAAACCCGAAGGTTCAAAGGCTTTCACACGGTCATTAAGTCGAGTTAGGGTTTCATTCTTCTAGAGGGACCATAGAATTGCCTGCATGTCTTTCCGACTACTTTAAACTTGGATAAATAGGTTTCTGACATTCGATCGTCTCTGTCGACTCCCAACGTCTCCGCATGAAGTCGTCTCTAGCTGGAATCAATCTATCTGATGACCTCGCATCGGGGTAAGAGAACGAACCACCTGTCCTAGTCATTCATCATCGGGTGACTAGCGACCTTCTATCATCTATTCGTACAACTCGCCCCGCCATAGTTCCAACATATGGGGCGATATCTCATCGCTCGCAGCAACAACTGGCTCGCTCGTCTGCATGCTGAACAGTGCCTCAATCATCAGGAGTAAGCAACACACCAACGGTCATCAAAATCTGGCTGGCCTTTGTCAGTGGCTCAATCCTCTAGTGTCGATCAGCACATCCGAGTAACCACATAAAGGCGATCCGCCAAACGCTCGTGGCGCGGAAACACAGTAAAAAGACACATCTCTGCAATCGTGTGTCGCCGGAATTTCGCCATGGTCAGTCCTCGTTCGTGACGAGCTTGTGCTGACCGCAACTCTAGCCGTAGCTCTCCCTGCCGGTAACCGTAGCAGCAAAACCAAACTGGTACCGATGAGGCTAGATCAGGAAGGAATATAATACTGAACAAGGAAATGTACATCCTAAGGCTTCATAAGTGGAGTGGCGTGTCGTAAATATGCCGCGGAACATACCAACGGTACGTCACTCTACTTTAGTCACCTATTCCATCAACCAAGGGTCATCCTACGCTCCGAAGGTTAAAACCTAACGCTCTGATACCAACTTTGTCACGACCCGAAAGTACGGAATATGACCGGCACTTAAACTACGAATGTCTCGAGGCGTACGTAATCTAAGTAAACCGAAAACCCAGAAATCCAAACCAAGAAAAGTAGTAGAGTGCAGGAAAAACCAAATTAAAGCAAGTAGTTTCAATAGCATAAGCCGAATTATGCGGTTTTTAAAAGCATCAAAAATTTACTGAAAATTTCGGCAGAGTCTCCATTGTAAATACTGGCCCCCAAATGGGATACAACATGAATAGTATACGAAATCAAGAAAAAGGCATCCCCAAGCGGGAGCTAGCTATTCGTCAATCGACGGTCACAACCACACAAGCAATATAATATACAACGCCAACGGCGGGGATCAAAAACTCAAAAGGGAACTCAAAACCACCAGAAATATAACGAGCGACTCTAAGGTCGAAAGAATAAACAACACTGGTCTCTATCTCAATAGATACATGTTTGGTTGATGGAACTTCTAGATACAACAGAATAATGATATACAAGATATATAATAGGGGTATGATACAAGTAAACCCACCTACTAGCAAATCACCCGAATGAAACTGAGCCCGCAAGCCGTAATGAAACCTGTACGGCAAATCTGCAAGAAACTGGGGCACAACGGGGGTGAGTTGCCAACTCGTGAATAGAAAAACATCTACGCACAGAAATCGCATAAATAACGCAACCTAGGTCAATGATCATAATATATCCTCAAATATAAGTATAACAGGCAGCCTATAACAATGACTAGGGTAATATCTAACCCGAGTATAATTTCATGTGCCCGTGTCAGTGCCTCAGGTAGCAATATATCATATGAATGCATGAAACAGAATACATGTAAATGAAGAAACTGTTTTCATAAATTAGTGAGATTTCCTTCGTATTTTAAAACTGAGGTATCATAATGAAATCAGTATCAACAGTGTCTAGCATCGACACAAAACATAAATCTCACTGTCTCGAAATATCAATGTCTCAAGCTCAATATCTAGGGCGCCGTCAGTCCGGACCGGCCCCTACCATCCATCTCAAGACCACGACGGTATCCTCCAGATATCCGACGCGTCGGGTAATATCACCGGTAGGTAGTGCTCCCCAGCCAGGCTCAACGTCAACACCACATTCCTCTTGCCCCGGGGTACCATACCGGGCCCACCATGTACCCGTGACGGTTCCTCCACTCCTCGACACGGATCACCAAAACCACAGCAAACTCATGGTGGACGACACTTTACATCACTAGAAAACCGCAACATTTTATATTTTAAAAGATTATAAGTTGTAAATTTTGCGGCTTTCCCCGAAATCCAGAAATATCATAAATCTCAAGAAATCATCACATGTGCATATGTCAATGATAATGAACTAGGCATGAACAACTGAATAACAGTATGCATGAAGTGGTAGGTAATAACTACAATGTCTAATATGGCATATAAGGGAAGTACACTAATATCATGTCAAAACTACCAGCTAACAATCTAAGTCAAGCAATTATATTCTCTAAAGTGTACGTGCCATGGCAATTACCGATGAAGATGTGTGTGAGCCGGCAAGTAGGTGTACGTGGTACATACGCATCATCAGTAATGGTGCTGGTGTCCTAACAGCATGATATCAATAATGGAATATGCAGCAAAATAATTATGCGAGGCCGAGCGAACAGCAATAATGTGCGGGAGCTGAATACTAGACACAACGATAACTAATCTGCAATAATCTAATATAAGTCCTACGAATGGTGCCTTTTGAAATAACACGAATCATGGGGTTTTGAAAATAGGGGCTACGGTGTTTTTATGAAAAGATACGTCGTTTTTGAAATATCCGTAGATTCCCTTGAGCTGTCTTTAAAAATGCCCACGATTCGTTAGTTTTTGAAATAGGTAAGAAGTCTAATCTAATCTAACAACTACACTAAACTATACGGCTGAACTAACAAGCTGAACTACAGGTAAAGAAACCGCCTATCATCTGAGTCGATACATATACATACCTGTATATGTATAGTCGGTGATCCCGCCTCAATAATATCATATCCGATACCATATCTATAATCAGGCATCCCAAGTCAAGAGTGCGGATCAATCATCAATATAGCTCGTACGTAAATCCGTCGTACGGCATCCCAATCTGGGTACGGGTCAATATCACATTCATCATACTATTCACCTAGTATCCTCTTTATCAAATATCATGATCGGGGTACTGATCTACGTCTAGTACCATACTGATACCGCCTACGTATGCATGGACGTGTGTGAAACACTACGTCAAGGACCCGCTACAACGTCATGTCGTATCTAAGATACGAACCCTGCTATATCACCGATCTCACGGCCTCAAATCAAATCTCATCGACTCAGCTCAATTCCAAGTATCATCCTCAATCCGTATGTGAACACATAGCCCCATACCCATATGAACACATAACTATAAAGAATCCCATGAGCACATATCAATAGGAATGTATGCAAGTATGTATGTGTGTATGTGTGTGTAACACTACCCTAGGGTTCGCAACACTAAAGTAATCCAACACACCAATATCCATCCTAAGCATCGTTATTAATCCCAAATAACATATAATAATTGTTGGTGTGTATACGCATCCGTATACACCACCACGGACTGCGGGGGTGCTATACGCCATCCACCCGACTTCTCCCCGTAGATATAAATCTACTCACCTGGTCCTCGCTAACCGGTGCCGACGTCGCCACGCGCTTGCTTGTCGTCTCGAAGTCCACATGGGGGTACCTACATATCATAACGTACCATATCGCATTAAAACTAAATTCGAAATCGAAACGGCATACGAAAATCAAATCGGCACGCGTATCACGCATAGGTCCAAACCTATCGCCCACGCATGCAGGAATAGTCAAACCAACCCTCGATGTCGATGTACGAACGTCAAACCATCGAGAAAATCCAATCACACTCATTTGCACATTCACGAACACTAATTTTAATATAAACTAGGTTAAAACTCACAAAAACGCCAATTTCACTTAAAAAGTCATTTTTCCGAAAATCTAGCAAGCACAATTCGCCGTTTTTGTACAAAACACGATGTTTAAATGAATGTAGCGGCCAATATATTTATTAAATATCTTAAATAAGTCGTATAAAAAATTTCCGGAATTTAATCTCATTAAATTCCAAAAATCCTAATATTCTAGTTTACAAAAATACCCTTTTTAACAATTTCAAAGCAAAATGCACAAACTACAATCTAGCTTAGAATTGCATGATCCAAAGCATTAAACCACACTTAATAAAGTTAATGAAGCCATGAAAAACCTAATCACATTTTTAATCCCAAGAATTTAACAAATTTCAAAAACCTAGTAAGCAAATTAGCAAAATAACAAGATTTTTAAGCTAGCCATTAGCACTAGCTACTAAACTTGTATTAACATGACAACAAAGCCTAATTATAACACACAACCATACACCAATTTTATAAACCCTAACTTGCATTCAATTTCACAACTTGAATTCCAAAACTTGCAATTAAACTCACATATCCAAATAACACTTAATTAAATTAGCTTAAGAAATTAGTAACAATTTAAGCAACAAAAAGTTTTAGAATTATACCCAAAAATATATGAAGGTCCACAAGACTCCATGGCCTCCCAAAATGCTCTCTTTTCATAAGGATCCATGCTAAACGGGCTAAGCTAAAATGGGTAGGACTTTGATTTTGATTTTGTGGGATTTTTGGTGGATTTTTGATGCAATTTTTCATGAAGTTTTGAAGGGAAAAGAGAGGGGAAAATGGAGGGGGGGCTGCTGTGGGGAGAAGGAATTTTTGGCCCGAAAAGTGGGTGGGGGAGAGAGCAGGAGGTGAGGAAAATGGGGGGGGGACAAGGTCAAGGTCAAACAAAGTCAAAAGTCTAACTACTTCACTCATTTTCTTTTCTTTTCTTTCATTTCTTTTTCCTTGAAAATCAAGTGGGGAAAAATATGGTGGGTGCTGAATTCAGCCATGGGGAGGAGTAAGTGGGGGTGTGTGAGTGTGGGCACGGGTGTGGGCACGGGTGTGGGGTGATGAAAATTGATAAATACAATACCCCAAACATCCATTTACACTAAAAAAAAGCCTTTTTTCTTCAATAATTTCTAAACCGTTTTGGCAAATGATTTCGTTCCAAAAACCACATGATAAATTTTTATTTAATGTTTTATGATGCACAAAATTTTTTTCAACTCATTCCAATTTGTAATTTTCCCTAATTAAATGTATTAGTGACGGCTTAAAATAATAATAAAATAATATTTTTTTCAGAAAATTTGAAATTTCACCAGCGGCTCAATAAACACCAAATAATAGCAATTACATAGCTAGAATATGTATATTTAATTTTTATAATAAGATATTTGTATTTTGACTTTTTACAGAAAACCCCCTCATTTTACCGATTTTCCGAAATTTCACCGAAACGATTTTCAAAACGCTACAGTCGCCATCCTCGAAGACCGGGTGACGGCCGGGAATCGGGAGATCGCCAACTGCCGAGAAGCCTTTCGAGTTTTGAGGGAGTCTAACCAGGCCACCGAGGCCAAGTTGGAAGATGCCAGGGTGCTCGTCAATACCTTGAAGAAGACGGTGAGCACCCTCAAGAGGGAGAACGAGGCGGTGAAGGAAGGAGTTAGGCGTGCTGACCTCCAAGCAGCGAAGGCGGTGGAGAATTACAAGAATTCGGACCAGTACTGCGTCGACCTCGCTGAAGCTGCTGCCCTCGTTTGGCATGAGGCATTCGACGCTGTCAAGGCCAAGATGCCGGAGTTTCCTAACGGTGATCTCCGGGGTGAGTACCCCCTAGAGGGTGAGGCACAGAGGAATGCCCCCAGAAGCGTCACCGGGGAAAAGGTCCCAAGCGGGGGCGTCGGGAAGAAGCCGGTCGCCCCGGCTACTGACGTCGAGGCCCTTGCATTGGGTGTCAACCCACCAGCTGCCATCCCGGCCATCGTGGTGGAAGCGGAGCACATCAAGGTCCTCCCCGGCCCCGAGGCCTGAATCTCTTCGCCTTCTTCTTATTTTCTTTTGCGCTGGAATTTTTGTAAGCCTCCGGGCGTTTTGCAAGGCTGGGGAGCCCATAATACCTCTGTAAAGACTTCCTGATTGAAAACATTTTGTAGTATTCTTTGCGTACATATTTTCCCTTTATTTGTGGTAAAATCTCCATTTGTGCGGTATTGCTTTCATGATGTGTTAGGTCGGAGGCCGGTCCATCATCTAGCGATCACACGTCTCGAGTTGAACTCAACTGCTTGCCAAGTATGCAAAGACAAGTGTTAGGTCGGTATCTTCATGGCCCCGAAGTCGAGGTGGGGATCGCTTAGTAAAGATAGGTAGGAAGTCACACTCTAAGAAAGGATTGAAAAGGAAAGTTGCACGGTTGTCTCTTGATGAGGGCTTTGATCCTTGGCGTCATTGGGTAAGAGATTACCAGCCAAGGATGGACCGAGCAGGGAAGCTGATCGGTGGCCTCTCGATGAGGGCTTTGATCCTTGGCGTCTTTGGGTAAAAGATTACCAGCCAAGGAAAGACCGAGCAGGGAAGCTGCTCGGTGGCCTCTTGATGAGGGCTTTGATCCTTGGCATCATTGGGTAAGAGATTACCAGCCAAGGATAGACCGAGCAAGAAAGCTGCTCGGTGGCCTCTTGATGAGGGCTTTAATCCTTGGCATCTTTGGGTAAGAGATTACCATCCAAGGATGGAACGAGCAAGGAAGCTGCTCGGTGGCCTCTCGATGAGGGCTTTGATCCTTGGCGTCTTTGGGTAAGAGCTTACCAGCCAAGGATGGACCGAGCAGGGAAGCTGCTCGGTGGCCTCTTGATGAGGGCTTTGATCCTTGGTGTCATTGGGTAAGAGATTACCAGCCAAGGATGGACCCAGTAGGGAAGCTGCTCGGTGGCCTCTTGATGAGGGCTTTGATCCTTGGCGTCTTTGGGTAAGAGATTACCATCCAAGGATGTACCGAGCAGGGAAGCTACTCGGTGGCCTCTTGAAGAGGGGTTTGATCCTTGGTGTCTTTGGGTAAGAGATTACCAGCCAAGGATGGACCGAGCAGGGAAGCTGTTCGGTGGCCTCTCGATGAGGGCTTTGATCCTTGGCGTCTTTGGGTAAGAGATTACCAGCCAAGGATGGACCAAGCAGGGAAGCTGCTCGGTGGCCTTTTGATGAGGTCTTTGATCCTTGGCGTCGTTGTGTAATAGATTACCAGCCAAGGATGGACCGAGCAGGGAAGCTGCTCGGTGGCCTCTTGATGAGGGCTTTGATCTTTGGCGTCGTCGGCTAAGATATTACCAGCCAAGGATGGACCGAGCAGGGAAGCTGCTCGGTGGCCTCTTGATGAGGGATTTGATCCTTGGCGTTATCGGGTAAGAGATTACCAGCAAAGGATGGACCGAGCAGGGAAGCTGCTCGGTGGCCTCTTGATGAGGGATTTTGATCCTTGGCGTCGTTGGGTAAGAGATTACCAGCCAAGGATGGATCGAGCAGGGAAGCTGCTCGGTGGCCTCATGACGAGGGCTTTGATCCTTAGAGCGGGAAAGCAAGGAGTTGCATGGTAAGGATGGACCGAGCAGGGAAGCTGCTCGGTGGCCTCTTGATGAGGGCTTTGATCCTTAGCGTCTTTGGATAAGAGATTACCAGCCAAGGATAGACCGAGCAGGGAAGCTGCTCGGTGGCCTCTGGATGAGGGCTTTGATCCTTGGCGTCGTTGGGTAAGAGATTACCAACCAAGGATGGACCGAGCAGGAAAGCTGCTCGGTGGCCTCTTGATGAGGGCTTTGATCCTTGGCGTCTTTGGGTAAGAGATTACCAGCCAAGGATGGACCGAGCAGGGAAGCTGCTCGGTGGCCACTTGATGAGGGCTTTTAATCCATGGCGTCGTTGTGTAAGAGATTACCAGACACGGATGGACCGAGTAGGGAAGTTGCTCGGTGGCCTCTTGATGAGGGCTTTGATCCTTGGCGTCGTTGGGTAAGAGATTACCAGCCAAGGATTGACCGAACAAGGAAGCTTCTCGGTGGCCTCTTGATGAGGGCTTTGATCCTTGGCGTCGTCGGTTAAAAGATTACCGACCAACGATGGACCGAGCTGGTAAACTACTCGGTGGCCTCTTGATGATGGCTTTTGATCCTTGGCGTCGTTGGGTAAGAGATTACCAGCCAAGGATGGACCGAGTAGGGAAGCTGCTCGGTGGTCTCATGACGAGGGCTTTGATCCTTAGCGCGGGAGGGCAAGGAGTTTCCTGCTAAGGATGGACCGAGCAGGGAAGATGCTTGGCTTTGCGAGGTTTTGTTTAACCTTCCTTGGTGTGTGAACTTTGGGAAGAGTGACCGTCGCGGACAGCATATGTTAGGAACGCATGGGGAAGGCGAAGCGTATCGAAGGGCCGTGTCAGTCCGACTTCGGTTCGTCGAGAAATAAACGATATCCGCCATGTGGCGGTGCGGTATTGGAGTAATTTGGGTGGATCCCAGGATTCACGCACATGCGCGTGCGAATTTGGGTCCTTAGGGATCATGTTTGGGGTTATAAATAAATAAGGGTGTGTTGGATATATGTATGCCCTAGAGGCCATTATATGATAGTGGATGTATTTATACATGTATATATATATATATATTCAGTGTACATTCTTGCTCGACATGATAGTATGCTATCTGGTTCTTCTTTATTTGACATGTTGACTTGATCATGCTATTATTCATTTACACATGTTGATAAAGTCCTGAGGATATTTGCTTGACTACTGTGATTATGATGGAGATCATACTAGTGGGACGTCTGTGGTTTATAAGCATATCCTGAAATGTTCCTAGTCGTAGGTGTATCAAGATAGGGCATCGATATACCAGAGTAGACTAGCGTATATGATACTAGACCCATATGATGGGCGATGGATGTTCCCACGTCCATTGATGTTTGACATCAAGATCGTATACGGGTGCATAATGGTGACTGGGTACACTGGATGGACTCGCTGAGAACTCCAATATGGTATTAAATCTATCGTCGGATAGCAGTTCTCAGGTGACACTGGTACAGGTTAGTCTGTAGACCCGAAATCGTCATAGAGTCTTGTGTGTTCTCCAACTGTACTTTGATTACCACCCTACCACGGCTCTACTGAGTCGTGCAAACAGGTGGCTTTTGGGTACAGTCCCGAGACGCACGAAGATGATGAGCGATAGGAGGGGTTTCGTCTCTACCGGTATTAGGAGTTGATGTTGTGCTGTGCTCGATTGGCTATATCAGTAAGTCCCTGGCCAGGGCTGTTGAGGTTTACTGATAAGAGTTATCAGTAGTTTCTCGATCTGTTATAGACCATTCATCGGCATGACTTATTGAGTTATTGGGGTCGACGTTACCATCCCTAGACTCAATATGCAGCATATCTGACGAAGAGACCGGACTTTACGGTAGTGTTGCCGGTTGGCTCGACGGGAGTTGTGACAGGTTCGCTTGTTTTCTTCTGATCGCTCAATACCCGGGTGGCCGTTACGTTTAGCTGACCTCTTGCGGCTTGGGAGTGCTTGATATGATCATCACCCACTGCCGGCGTATTGACGAGTCTTAGAGTCCCATAATGGAGTTACCTAGTCCAGGCGAAACGATGTGGTATGCATATGGGATATGCGCGGGGACCCGATTAAATGCGCGTATATGATACCGTATATTAATCGGGCGGTTTGCTATTGGTCAGGTCGTATGTGATATGACCGGTTTGCTAAATCAAGTGTTTATTTATCATTGACCATTAGCTTTTTTTTCACTTTAAACCCTTCTTGTCTTTTCTTGTATGCATGCATGTATGCATTTATTCACATTGATGCACATATGGATGTGCATGCACACATACATGCATACACAATTGTATCATGATTATTGATATAGTGGATGGTGGCAATATAAGACTCACACCTTAATAAATATGTTGATATTTATATTTGGAAAATAAAATGGAAATGGAAATTCTATCTTGCTTGATTATTTTATTCACCCACTAACCTTTGCATTAACCTTGAGTTAATTTTCATGGCCATTTTGCATCCAAAAGAAAATATCTAGATATTTTTTAACTTGAGTTAAGAGTGAGAAGAAGAAAATATATATATTTTCTTTTCTCATTCTTATCTTTATCTTTATCATTATCTCTTGAGCTCTCATTTTACCATCATCTTCTTCCTCCTCTCTCTTGCTCTCTAGCTTTCATTAGTGAGCAAAAGAGTGATCAATTTAGGGTTTTGAAGTGAGAAAACAAACCACATCACCATTCTGCACTACTCTTGTCCATTAGTTTAGAGTGTTGAGTTCTACTTCTTCTCTTGATCAAGTGGAGCTTCTAGCTTGGACAAAGAGGACTCCGGGTGGATCGTCGTGGACCTAGAGGATCTCAAGCGAGCTTCTTTCAACTTTCAAGTAGTCAAGGAGTTTAGCGTAGGGAGCTACAAAGGTTGCATTCTCAAACCCTAGATTTTTACTACTTGTGTTTGTGTTATAGTTTTGTTACCCTAGCTTTTCTAGTATAATCCTTAGGATTGTTTCTCTAACACCCTATATTTTTAATATGGCATGTGTGATGCTACCAAACCCTAGCAGTGGTGTTGTAGAAACACCTTCAAGGTATCAGAGCCTAACGAGAAGCCTAGACGACGTTACGACAATACGAAAACGAAAACTTCTGCAAAAATACGAAATTAGAAAACCCAAGAAATGCTCTTTGTAAAATTTTTAAAAAGTGACCTGAAAATTATTTAAACAACTGCAGAGAGGCATTTAAAATGATATAAGAAAACTGGTGCAAAACGAGATGGGGGGGCTTGGAAAAATCCGGCGACCCATGAGGATTTTCCGGCGACGCCGGCCGTTAGTGCTCCCCTCTGGGTCGTTTTGCTCCAGTGTTCTATACATTATGATTTGGGGTTTCTAGTATTGTTTAGTTGTCCAGAATTGCATGTGATGTAACTTTGGTATTGGGCTCTTTGCGGAATAGTTCGTACTCGTATTTTTATAGCATCGTATTGGTAACTTTGGCGACGTTAAACAGGTCGAACGAATTATCAAACACTCGTATTTTTCCAGGTTGAACATACTCGATATATAATGCAGGTATTCTTATGGACCCTCTAGAAGAAAGTAACCCTAACTCGAGATGTGACCACCAAACTGCAACTAAGCCTTAGGGTTTACCGTAGTTAGTAGCGCCACAAATGAGTCTTGGGTCTGCCCTTCTACGGTTGGTCCATTAAATACTGTGGCATAGATATTGGGTATTGTTTAACGGTGCTCAAGTGTTGAGCTTGCTGGGGAATGCGGGTGTTCGTTAATTCGATCGAAGGGTTTAACATCGCCTAGTAGTATGTGATACTTGTTTCTGTGACCGTAAGCGTAGTGTGCGTATCGCCGGTTTCGTTGCTATATGTCAACAGCAATTGGGGTATGCACACTTGCTTACGTTGATGACATGTGATATTACGTGTTGTTGTATTGTGATGTATAGGATTGTCGTGATCGAATAGCCGGGGTGTTTTATGTGAGATGAGAGTTTTACTTTTCATTCTTGTAAAATTCATTTGTACTGTAATATTCTTTTATTTGGGGTACTTCCGGGTTGAGGATGATGTCAACATTGTTGTATGTTATTTACTTTTCCGCATTAGGATAGACCTAAGGAGGAGAGCACAAGTGGCCGGGTTCTAGAGTCCAGTGGGAGACTATCTTAAGGAGTCGAGACCGGGTCTCCTAAATCTAGAATTGGTAGGGTCGCTTGCCGCTTTCGTAGGGGTCTACGGTATGGGATTGGCTATTCATCACGACTGTGGACTCCGTATTTTCTATTGTTGAATAAATACTAAATACGGATGTCCTAGTATATCCTATATTACCATATATGTGTTTCTGTTGCCTATATTCTGTGATGTGATCGCTTAATATATCTGAGACGAATGCTATATTATATATGAGATATATAATAGACATTGCTTATGTTTTACACCCGCACTAGTCCCGTCCCGGTATGCCGTTAGTTACGTAACCTAACGGTGCATAATGGAACATTGCGACGAATGTGGATGGCATAAACGTACGTTGTATTTTCGTTTCTTTTCTGTGATGGCTTAAGGACTTAAATGATGGGGCAACATTAATATGATTAATGTGAAGAAAAATAAACCTAAAAAGATGTTGTAGAATCGGATTTGAAAAACCACTCGGCTTTTTACGAAAAAGCTACATTTCAAAACTGCGGAGCTTAAGCCACTCCTTTTGAAAACCATTTGATTCTTCGACGATATCAAGTTCAAAGCGTTAAAGATTTCTTAAAAATCATCCTCAACCCTCCGTCATTTTAGGAAGTAGAGTACTTAGTATTCATGCTACGTTTGTTGACCTAAGGCGTACTGTACGGTAGCTAAATGATGTCTTCCTACACTGCATATGATGCAGATTAATTAGGACATTCATGCGACTTTGTTGACCATAGTTAAGTGTCACGACTCGAAATAGCACGTGATTGGCCTTTGAATCATATGAAGCCTATAGGACCTCATCTAAATCAAATAAGCCAAAATCCCAGAAATCTAAAACCATTTTAAGAAGTAAATAAAGAAAACTAGTTTTTAAGAGGTGAAGAAAACATATTTTTAAAAACAAGGTTTTTAAATAAGTAAGCAGAATTATGCATTTTTAAAACCCCAAGTCCTTTCTGAAAATTTCGGCAGAGTTTCCTTTGTAAATACTGGCCCTGAACGGGGTACAACATGAATAATATATATATACAATGATAAAAGGTATCCCCAAGTGGGAGCTAGCTCTTCGTCAATCGACGGTCACAACCACGCAAGCAATATAATATACAACGCCGAAGGGCGAGGATCAAAACTCAAAAGAAACTCAAAATCATTAAGAAAACCATAATACTACAACGCGCGACTCTAAGGTCGAAATAATACACAACTGGTTTTCTAAGTCTGAAACAATATACAAGTTTGGTTGATGGAATTACTAGATACAACTGATTAAAATAAATACAAGGGTGGTCACGATGCGAGTGAACCCACCAACCAATGCAACCACCCAGAAAGGGAGCAGTGTGCCAGAAAAGCCGCCATGAAACCTGTATGGCAAAACCTGCAAGAACTGTGGTACAACGGGGGTGAGTTGCCAACTCGTGAATAGAAAATATCACAGAGCAGAAATCGTATGCATGACACAATCCTAGGTCAATACGATCAAATATATATATAAACCTCAAATGAATAAGTCTGAAGCATGAAAAGGTGGCCAGTGTAACATCTAAACATAAGTGTAATCCCATGCGCTCGTGTCAGTACCTCAGGTAGCGACATATCATAAATATGAGGTATGATCAATATAATCAACATGAATCAATGTCAACTATATCATGCAGTCCATAAGTATGTGGATATCATCCACGTGTCTCCCAAAGACAATAAGCATCATGCATGTAAATATCATAAAGCATATGCATGGAAGTATGAGGATGCAAATCAACATGTGTCGATCGTGACATATCAAATCATAGAACCTGAGTGTCTAGTATCGACACTCGAAAACATCATGAAACCTATGCCTAGCATCGGCACGTAAATACTCATATATAAATAGGGCTCCGTCAGTCCGGGTCGGCCCATGGGCTCCGTCAGTCCGGATCGGCCCGTCTCATCTCTTAACTCCGGTCGGTATCCTTCAGATATCCGCCAAGCTCAAATACAATCACCGGTAGGTAGTACTCCCCTGCCAGGCTCACCGTCTAACATATACGAGTCTTCTTACCCCGGGGTTCCTCACCGGGTCCACCATGTACCCGAAGACGGTGCCTACCGCTCTTCGAATCGGGTTTCACATGCCACTCTCAGAACCGAGAAAACACATGGTGGACGCACTGAAATATCATATCAAGAATAACCGGGTTTTTAAAGCAATGCATACTCTCTTTTGAAATACCCACGGTTCCCAAATCCAGAAATATCATGGAAACAACATATCTCAATGCGTATAATCATAAAGCATGATGTATGCGACATGTAAAAGAAATGTAAGCATATCAGTATATCATGCAACATGGAATAGTAATATGCACATATTGAGGGAAACTGCTCTTTTAAAATGAATCGATTTTAAAGAGTATCTTGCGGTTCCCAAATCTCCAAATCAAACCAGAATCATTTATGTATGTGCAATACGTATATGTGCAAGAATGGGTGTACAACATGTAAGTACACAAGTATGAGTGTACAATAGGTATGTGCACAAGTATGAGTGTACAATATGTAAGTAAACACGTATGAGTGTAAAATATGTATGTGCACAAGTATGAGTGTACAATATGTAAGTACACAAGTATGGGTGTACAATATGTAAGTATACAAGTATGAGTGTACAATAGGTATGTGCACAAGTATGAGTGTACAATATGTAAGTACACAAGTATGAGTGTACAATAGGTATGTGCACAAGTATGAGTGTACAATATGTAATTGTTGGATATAGTGCCCTTAGAGTCAATTATTGGATCGCAGGTACGTGATTGCAATGATTGCGGAGGACCTATACTGGTAGGACAGTCTTACTCGAGATGATAGTATGCTATCTGGTTTGCCTTTATCAGTCGTGTACAGGTTCAGGTGACTGATCACTGTTACACTTTGATAGAGCCTTTAGGATCTTGCTTTACTACCAACAGTATGATTGTCACGACCCGAAAGAGCACGTGACTGGCCCTTGAACCATATGAAGTCTATAGGACCCAATTTGATCCACGTAAGCCAAAAGCCCAGAAATCTAAATCCATTTTAAGGAGTAAATATGGAAAACTGGTTTGAGAAGTAAAGAAATCATGTTTTGAAAATCAAGTTTTTAAATAACTAAGCCGAATATGCATTTAAAAAAAATATGTAGCCTTTTCTGAAAATTTCGGCAGAGTTTCGTTTGTAAAAAAACTGGCCCCGAACGGGGTACGACAAGAATAATATAAGTGAAATGATAAAAGGCATCCCCAAGCGGGAGCTAGCTCTTCGTCAATCGACGGTGACAACCACGCAAGCAATAATAATATACAACGCCAAAGGGCGAGGATCAAACCCAAAAAGAACTCAAAACAGCCAGAAAACAGTAATACTACAAGCGCGACTCTAAGGTCAAAATAATACATCGCTGTCTCTAAGTCTGAAACAATATACAAGTTTTTGTTGATGGAATTTCTAGATACAATGAATAATACATGTACAATGGCGGTTCTAATACAAAAGAACCCACCTACCACAGCAAGTCACCCGTATGGAAGCAGTGTGCCAAAAAAGCCGCTATGAAATCTGTACGGCAAAAACCTGCAAGAACTGTGGCACAACGGGGATGAGTTGCCAACTCGTGAATAGAAAATATCTACAAGCAGAGATCGAATGTATGACCATCCTAGGTCAATACGATCAGATGTATATAAACCTAAATATGAATAAGTCTGAAGCATGCTAAACTGGCAATGTAATCTCTATACATGAGTGTAGTGCCAAGTGCTCGTGCCAGTGCCTCAGGTAATAGCATATCATAAATGTGAGGTATAGTCAATGAAATCAATCTGCATGTACGTGGATCCCGTCCACTCGTCAGCCAATGATAATAACCATCATGCATGTAAATATCATCAGCGTATGCATGGAAATATGAGGATATAAACCACCTGTGTCCCTCACGACACGTCAAAATCATGTAACCGGAGTGCCCAGCATCGACACTCGAAAACATCATGAAAACTGTGCCCAGCATTGGCACATAAATCCTCATATATATCGGGCTCCGTCAGTCCGGACCAGCCCACGGGCTCCGTCTGCGGAATCGGCCCTCGGCCCCAGCAGTACGCCCATATCCATCTATCGACTCTGTTCGGTATCCTCCGGATAACCGCCAGGTCCAACCAATCACCGGTAGGTACTCGCCCACCTCCAGGCTCAATCGGCAAAGTCCTTCGATCATCTTGCCGAGGGGAAGCATATCGGGTCCACCATGTACCCGCAATCGGCTCGTCCGCTCCTCGAATCGGGTTTCACATGTCGCTCTCAGCACCGAGAAAACACATGGTGGACGCACTGAAATATCATATCAAGGGTAACCGGGTTTTTAAAGCAATAACATATTCTCTTTTGAAATACCCACGGTTCCCAAATCCAGAAATATCATGGAAATAGTAACTCTCAATGCGTATAGTCAGAAGGCATGATGTATATGACATGTAAAAGAAATGTAAGCATATCATTATGTCATGCAAGAAACATATACTGAATGCAACAGTACTACAGTTTAGTGACATGGCAATTATCGATGATGAAGTGTGTGAGCCGGCAACAAGTGTACGTGGAACATACGCATCATCGATAATGGTGCTGGTGTCCTAGCAGCATGACTGTAATATATATCAAAAAACACAAGCAATTCAATGCAAATAGCATGAGTATGCGGAATCGAATAATCAACGCAACAGTAAAGAACCTGCCTCAATAAATAGATCATGCAGACTTGCCTTTTGAAATGAGACGAATCGGGGTTTTGGTAAAATAAGGGCTACGGGGTTTTAAGAAAAGATGCGTCGTTTGAAAATATCCGTAGAATCCCTTTTTGCCTATCTTTAAAATATTCCCGATTCGTTAGTTTTGAAATAGGTATGACTCCGGGTCTAGTTTAACGCCTAATATGCGAACTACAGACCCAACTATCAGTCAATCGGGAAGGGTATGAAAACCACCTAAATTTGAGTTAATATCACATTATCTCATCACATAACAGGTATCACTACCATCATATCACATCTCAAATACGAACTTTGTCATATCGCCGAATCTCGCGGCCTCAATCAAACCTCATCGACTCATCATAATCCCACGTATCATCCTCAAATCCCGTATATGAACACATAGTCCCATACCCATGTGTAGATATACGAACCTCCAAATGCGCACAGATAAATGAAAGAATGTATGCAAGTATATGTGTACGTGTATGTGTGAGTGCACCCCCTGTTAGTTATATGTATGCCCTAGAGGCCATTACTGTATATTGGATGTATATTGTAGTGGATGCTGGGTCATATATAGGTAGGACTTTCTTGCTCGACATGATAGTACGCTATCTGGTTGCTCTTTATCTTAACATGTATACTTTCTGTCTCTCTGATTACATGTTGATAAAGCCCTTAGGATGTGTACTCGACTTCCAGGACTATGATGCAGATCATACTAGTGGGGCCTGGGTAGTCAATGAGTACATCCTTCATTGTTCCTAGTCGTGGGAGTATCGAGACGGGGCATCGATATTCCAGAGTAGACTAGCGTATATCTTCTCGACCCATATGATGGGCGATGGATGATCCCATATCCATTGGTGTTTGACATCAGAGATGGTATACGGGTGCTCAATGAAGACTGGGTACACTGAACGGACTCGCCGAGAACTCCCAGATGGTATTATACCTCACGTCAGATGGCAATTCTCTGGTGACACTGGTACAGCTTAGTCTGTTGACCCGAGATCGTCATAGAGTCTTATGTGTCTCCCACTGTGCTTTGATTTCCACCCTACCACGGCTCTACTGAGGCGTGCAAACAGGTGGTTTTTGGGTACAGTCCCGATTCACATGGAGGCAATGAGCGATAGGAGGGGATTCGTCTCTCCCGGTATTGGGGGTTGATGTTGCGCTATGCTCGACTGGCCATAACAGGAAATCCCTGGCCAGGGTTGCAGTGATATACTGGTAAGAGTTATCAGTAGTTTCACGATAGTTATGGACCTCACGTCGGCATGACTTATCGAGCTACTGGGGTCTGACGTTTACCACCCCTAGGCGAGATATGCGACATATCAGATGAACAGACCGGACTGTACGGTAAGTGTTACTGGTTGGATTCACAGGAGTGTGAGCGGGCTTGCTCGTCGATCTTCTGATCGCTCAATACCCGGGTGGCCGTTACGTTTAGCAGACCGCTTGCGGCTTGTGGGTGTTTGATATGATCATCATCTGCTGCCGGCGTATTGACGAGTCTTTAGAGTCGTACACAGAGGTTTCCTAGCTCAAGCGAAACGAAATAGGAGCGCATATGAGATATGTGCGGGACCGAGAATAATGCATGTATGTGATACCGTATTTCATTCTCGCGATGAATGTGTCGAATGGTTGTATGCGATATAACCTAGTTATCGAATCAAGGATTGACTCGATAAGCCGATACATTGGATACAAGCCGGTTATATGCGACATGACCGGATCATTGAATCAAGTGTTGATTTAATGATTTGATGTATAATTATATATTTGATATATTACTTTACATTAACTAGTATTGGTTCACTTTAAATGGATTTACTCACTTGAAATGCACATTGTATATGTGATATATTTTAGTGCACTTGATTGTATCATGTTTGATGATACATTCTTGCTTAGGTATGTGTAAAGAATTAAACCATGGTTAGTTAGTGGTTAGGATTTCATTTCATTTACTTATTCATTTATCTATTTATTTATTTCATTTTGAAAAGATAATGAGAATGGTGGCTTGTTTTGTAGTTTTGTGGAAACTTCATGAAGTGTTGAAAGCTTGACCATTCTTGTTCTTTTCCTAAACCTAACCATTAACCCTAACCATGGTCTATTCTCTACAACTAACTAAGGTTAAGATTATGATAAGTATCATATTGGTTTTTATTTTTAAAAAAAACTCATCATATCTTCTTCTTCTTCTTCATCTTCTTCTTCCATGAAAAGAAGCTTGCTACATCAATGGTGATTGATGAAAAAGTGTGAGAAATCCAAATCTAAAGTCTACCCACTTCCTATTTCTTCATCCTCTACCTCTTGCCAAGTAGTATAGCGTGTTTCCTTCACAAGTTTTCTTGACTTGGTGAAGTTGGAGCTTGATCTAGCGATGCCTCGACGTAGATCATCTTCGGCATCGTCGTCGATGACCTAGCCCGCTTTTTCTCCGATGAAGCCGACGCTAGAGCCCAAGATCTGATTTGTACAGCGAGGAGACTTCATCGCGGAGCCATGGAGGTGGAGAACCGGATCTACAAAGGTTGTAGCTTCTTTCCTTTTTGTTAAAGTGGTTTACTTGCATCGCATTGCCTATATATCTAGTTGACGATCCGTATTAGAGTTTGTAGGCACCCGTAAAATTTTAATTGGCCATGTTTGATCACTTGTGAGACTTCATTAGTGTGCCCAGGAACCCTACAGTGGTATCAGAGCCTAGCTAGAGCCTTAGGCGATGCGTAGGCGGAGTTAGAAATCCGATCGGACCGAAACCCTAACCCTAAACATGCTCTCTGGACAATTTTGTAAAATGTGGATTTTTTTATATTAAAAATATGCAGAAAAATCAGCAGGAAATTGTAAGGGTTACTATAAAATTCGAGTCCATAATTCCATCAATCCGCCGCGGTTCCGCGGCACGAGCATGGCTCGTGCGGCGGTTCCAAGTCCGTTTTGTCGTATTGTTCATCGAATTTTGCACAGTAATTAATTATTTGCAGTGCTGGTTTTCCTGGGAATTTTTAATATTTATTCAAGAGTTGAACTTTCTGGGTTGTATTGGGGACTCGGTGTATCGATCGGATTGTCTAATTCTGTCTGTGTGCTTTTCCGGATAATTTTAGAATATGTTAAAAAGTTCGACCGGATATAAATACCCAAGTTTTCCCTGTTGGGAAATTTCCAATTGTTGGACTTTTCCAGGGTTTAAAGACGTTCTAAGTAGTGCAAGTAACGCGATGGACCCTCTAGAAGACAACAAACCTTAACTCGATTATGTGACCGTCTTGAACTGCCCTTTGAACCTTCGGGTTTGGGGCAGTACAGCATGCCACATGTGAGGCGTTGGCTTGACCCTTCTACGGCTGGACCGTTGGTACTGAGGCACGAAGTGAATGTTTTTAAACTTATTTCATGTGTTGGACTGTATCGGGAAAACTTGGGTGTTCGATTGTTCGATCGGAAAGTTTAACATTTTTTGTCTTATCCGGAATGTGATACAACATTTGGAATTCACAAGTAGTTATGAGATAACTGAATGAATGTTATAAATCTAGTAGTTTAGTCTCACTTGATCGGTTGCCACGGAATTTTGATGTGATCAAAAGTCCGTCGCAATCACGTAGCGTACGCGGATACTCACCGGGTAAACTTAATAGACAGCCTCACTCCATTGCCCCAACCAAGTGACTGTAGGAGAACCCCGTCGCCGAAAGCATCCGTTCGGGTGCTCACGGTAGCGGTGTTCCGCCTTAGTGCACTTCGTCGACGGTATCGGGGGTGCGGCCGCCTACTAAAGTTTGCGACGAGCATTCGATCTGAATGTCGGGAACCTGTTGAATTGCCCGACTTTTATATTGAAAAGTGTTTTCGATTTTGAGACCGAAATGCGGGGTTTATAATTGTTAGGCATGCGATGTCTAAAGAATTCATTTGGTCAGGCATGCGATTTCTGAGGTGGTTGCGGATTCCAACTGTTGTAGTTTTACACTTTCTTTTCTATGACCGTAAGTGTAATATGTGATGTCGCCGGTTTCGTTGCTATATGTCAACGATAATTGGGATGCGCATATTTACTTACGTTGATGACATGTGTTGTTATGTGTTGCTGGATATGTTATATTGGATCGTCGTGTTTGAATAGCCGGGGGGTTTTTATGTGAGATGAGTGTTTTTCATTTTCATTCATATAAAAACTTGTATGTAATATTCTTTTATTGGGGCACTTCCAGGTTGCGGATGTTGTCACCATTTGTATATTATTTATTTTTCCGCATTAGGATAGACCCAAGGAGGGGAGCACAAGTAACCGGGTTCTGGAGTCCAGTGGGAGACCAACTCGAGGAGTCGAGTCCGGGTCTCCTAACTCTAGAATTGGTAGGGTTGCTTGCCGCTCTCGTAGGGGTCTAGGGGTGTGGGATTAGCTATTCATCACGACCGTGGAATCCGTGTTTTATACTGGCTCGTATTGAAAACACGGACGTCCTAGTATATCCAATATTTCATATGTTTCTTCTGCTGTGATTTATCTGTGATGTGATCATGTGATGTTCTGTGACAGATATTATATATAGTATATATGATATATTATATAGACGTTGCTTATGTTTTACACCCGCGCTAGCCCTGCCCCGCTCTGCCGTTAGTTACCTAACCTAACGGTGCAGACGGGACATCGAGGCGAATGCGGATGGCATAAGCGTACGTTATATTTATCTGTGATGTTTAGGTGGACTTAAATGATGGGATATTCATTAATGAGATTAATGAAAGAAAATAAACCTAATTGATGTTGTGGAATCGAATTTCAAAATAAAAATAGGTAGCTACAGTTCTTGCTTTGCATCGCGGTGTTCATTGTAGAACATCCTGCACCTTATTCGATGGGGAAAGGACCGAGATCCCTTCACCGGGAGTGACTCCTTTAGCAATAACTGGCAGATGCTACACACTCGGTTTGTCTTTTGATCACTTCTATAGTTTCTGCTTTGCACAGTGATATATATGATATATCCCACACCCCATTCGACGAGGAAAGGGCCGACGATCCCTTCACCGGGAGTGACCCCTTTAGCAAAACTAGAAAAGCCTAAAAAACATTCCATTTAAAAACCATTTGATTCCGCAACGAGATCAAGTTCAAAGCGTTAAAGGTTTTCATAAAAACCATTCGCAACCCTCCGTCATTTTAGGAAGTAGTGTACTTAGTATTCGTGCTGTGTTTGTTGACCATAGTCAAGGTACAGTGTACGGTAGCTAAGTGATGTCTTCCTACATCGCATATGATGTGATTAGTTAGGACAGTCGCGTGACTTTGTTGACCTTAGTTAAGGGTCATGTGGGTGGGTCTAATTAATCATGAAATGACGGGTAGAACTTGACTAGTACTTATGATTTGTTGACCATAGTTAAGGTCATAGGTGCTAGGGGTAAAAACCTTTATCGGGAGTTTCAAGTGTTGAAACTTGCAATGAGATTGCATACCTTCTATATGATAGTTGGATCCCGATACCCACTGCGAGTAATTGTTACTCCTGGGAGAGTTTTGCACTTTGCAATTAGCCGATCAAGTAGGTGTCTAGAAAGGTGTCAACGGGGTTACGCCTCTGGGAAAACGAGGTTTACTGTAATTAGGTCCGTGCGAAACCACGGGAAACCTCCCTCAAAGTACCGACACTGGCCTGGCTGAAAGATTGGCGAACTTGTAGAGTGTAATTAATCCCGGCTAGTCTTTCCTTTTAGGGTTTGAAGGAAGATTTGATAAAAACAGTGGGAGCCATCCTGATTAGATAAAATAATAACCAATCTATTCTTGCAAGAGCGCACGCTGAGTGTTTTCTTCTCTCTCTCTCCAGGTAGCGACCATATCACGCCTTAATCAAGATAATAATATGGATGTATTGACCGAACCCGCTTGTTGTACTGAGCTGGGGAACGTTGGTCCCGCTCCAACTTATAATTGTTATAAGACAGAGCAGGAATTAGGGGAATACCAGGATTCCCATGCCGCCCAAACGAAGAAAGTGCATATGATGCATCTCCTTCGGGTGTGTTCATTACAAAGAACTGTTTCTCAGTATTCTCTGCATCCTGGGTATATGATACCGGATCAGGATCCCAGATATGTAATCTGTTATATAGGGCTAAAAAAGGGTAGAAAAACTGAGAACGGGTGATAAATTTCATGAGACAGAAAACGGGGCAAGTGTTGCAGCCAAGTCTGTTGGTCACTATCACCCTGTATTACTAATATATTGATTCTGAACAAATGCTATTAGATACCGAACCTGATATACAAAATCATATCAGTCTCTTTACAAGTAAAGAATTGATAAAATTTTGTATTGATGGATAATGTTTTGAACATTTCCTATATCAAAAGTTGATCGGTTCAGGCACGTTATCTAAAAGCATTGACGTTCTAAATCAAACTACAGTTCCTCGTATACAGAACACACAAAAGAGGAAGAGTTCACAAATGAACGAATCATTCTTGAGGCATTGTAGACTAGGTCATATCAATGCGACCCGACTGGCTGAAGTTACATTTTAGATGCATATTTAAATCAGTTTGAATTTACATCTTGTGAAACTTGCCAGTCATGTCACAAAGATTAAATGACCATAGCTCTGTTTATTGGAAGCAGAGAAAGAGTTAGTAAACTCTTGGGACTGATATATTATGATGTATGTAAGGTCTCCTGTCTACACATGCCAGGTCTGGTTCTTTATACTTCATTATATTCTCTGATAATCTCTCAAGATTCAGACATATGTTCCTGTTGAAACACAAGTCTGAACCTTTTGAGATATTCACAGAATATAAGTTAGAAGTAGAGAACCAAAATACGGGTATAAGTATTATGTCCTATGATGAGATCAGGGAGGAGAATACTTGTGCATGGAATCCTTGGACTATTCTAAAGGAAAATGAGATTCTCTCTCAGTATTACTCCTCTGAATACACCACAGCACAATGGTGTATCGGGGCGGAGCAATCACACAATATTAGATATCGTGTGCTCTATGATGAGTATTACTGAGTTACCTATTTCCTTTTAAGGAGTTATGCACTTGAGAAGCTACATACCTATTGAATAGGGTTCAAATCAAATCAGTTGCCTACCATTTCATATGTGATATGATAAGGGAAGAGCCCATATCTTAAGTTGGTTAAGATTTGGGGTTGTCCGGGCTATGTCTAAAAGCAAAATCCGGACAAGCTCGAGGCAAGATCTGTTATGTACAACTGGAAAGGTTCCAGCTATACAAACAACAGCAGATGATTTGGTAGAACCAAAGGATTCAGTAGATTCCAACGAACCTCAGCCTCTCCGCCGATCTAGTAGGGTTCCTCACCCACCTGAGAGATATTTCGGTTTCTCTATGACAGTGGGAGCGAGGATTGCATCATGGGATGATGACCCAACTAGTTTCGAACTGGCCATCAGGAGTAGGACTGTGTAAGAATGGCTGGATGCTTAGTGATCTGAGATGGAATCCATGTACACCAACAAAGTATGGACTTTGGTTGCTATATCTGAAGGGTTAAATCCCCATCAGGAGCAAGTATATCTTGAGAAGATTACTTGGTGTAGATGGAAAAGTTGAGACTTTCAAAGCTAGACTTGTTAAAGGTTTTCGTCATCGACCAGGCGTGGATTATGATGAAACCTTTTCATGCAACTATGCTTAAGTCCATCTAGATCCTACTTGCCATTGCTGCATATCATAACTACGATATCTGGTAGTTGGGTGCCATGACTACTTTTCTAAATATTGATTTAGAAGAGAACGTCTATAAGAACACAGCCAGAGGGCTTCGTAAACAGTGGGAGCAGCGGAAACGTGCGCAAGTTACTTTAGATAATGAAGCAGGCATCGCGGAGTTGGAACGTCTGTTTTGATGTGATAGTCAAAGTGTTTGACCTCATCAAAATGGTAGATGAACCTTGTATATACAAAAGGGGCAGTAGGGAGTATGGTGGTGATCTTCGTATTGTACGTAGACAACATACTCTAGATAGGAAAAAAGTTTCCTATACTACGATCGGTCAATCTCCTATTATCACATGGATTCTCCAAATAGGACAAAGGTGATTCCACCTCAATCCTGGGGAGAATCACTGGAAAAGTTCCAGGGTGATGAGGACGACTGAATGTCAGTCGCAGGCATTGTCTTTACCCTCAGTAAAGGGACGGTATGTTGGAAGAGTTCCAAGCTAGATACCGTGGCAAACTAGACGATAAAGGCTGGTAACATCGCTATTTAAAGATACTGCCAAAGAGGCAGTTTGGGTGTATATTGGTTTATAGGATGAACTAGGTTCCTACCATTGTGTGACAATGGAAGTGTGGATTTGGCCCTGGAACCCTAGTCCCATTATTGACCCAGACATATTCTGAGGCAGCATCACCTGATCATGGAGAAAGTTGATCTCCAGGGTGATCGAGGTTAGGAGAGTAGACTCAGAAGACAACACGGCGGATCCACTCACGAGGGCCTTTTCCCAAAAAGAGACTTTTAGGGGATGGTTGAGTATTAGATACTGCACCTACAGCTACAGATGGCCCTAGTGCAAGTGGGAGATTGTTAGTTATATGTATGCCCTAGAGGCCATTATTGTATATTGGATGTATATTGTAGTGGATGCTGGGTCATATATAGGTAGGACTTTCTTGCTCGACATGATAGTACGCTATCTGGTTGCTCTTTATCTTAACATGTATACTTTCTGTCTCTCTGATTACATGTTGATAAAGCCCTTAGGATGTGTACTCGACTTCCAGGACTATGATGCAGATCATACTAGTGGGGCCTGGGTAGTCAATGAGTACATCCTTCATTGTTCCTAGTCATGGGAGTATCGAGACGGGGCATCGATATTCCAGAGTAGACTAGCGTATATCTTCTCGACCCATATGATGGGCGATGGATGATCCCATATCCATTGGTGTTTGACATCAGAGATGGTATACGGGTGCTCAGTGAAGACTGGGTACACTGAACGGACTCGCCGAGAACTCCCAGATGGTATTATACCTCACGTCAGATGGAAGTTCTCTGGTGACACTGGTACAGCTTAGTCTGTTGACCCGAGATCGTCATAGCGTCTTGTGTGTCTCCCACTGTGCTTTGATTTCCACCCTACCATGGCTCTACCGAGTCGTGCAAACAGGTGGTTTTTGGGTACAGTCCCGATTCACATGGAGGCAATGAGCGATAGGAGGGGATTCGTCTCTCCCGGTATTGGGGGTTGATGTTGCGCTATGCTCGACTGGCCATAACAGGAAATCCCTGGCCAGGGTTGCAGTGATATACTGGTAAGAGTTATCAGTAGTTTCACGATAGTTATGGACCTCACGTCGGCATGACTTATCGAGCTACTGGGGTCTGACGTTTACCACCCCTAGGCGAGATATGTGACATATCAGACGAACAGACCGGACTGTACGGTAAGTGTTACTGGTTGGATTCACAGGAGTGTGAGCGGGCTTGCTCGTCGATCTTCTGATCGCTCAATACCCAGGTGGCCGTTACGTTTAGCAGACCGCTTGCGGCTTGTGGGTGTTTGATATGATCATCATCTGCTGCCGGCGTATTGACGAGTCTTTAGAGTCCTACACAGAGGTTTCCTGGCTCAAGCGAAACGAAATAGGAGCGCATATGAGATATGTGCGGGACCGAGAATAATGCGTGTATGTGATACCGTATTTCATTCTCGCGATGAATGTGTCGAATGGTTGTATGAGATATAACCTAGTTATCGAATCAAGGATTGACTCGATAAGCCGATACATTGGATACTAGCCGGTTATATGCGACATGACCGGATCATTGAATCAAGTGTTGATTTAATGATTTGATGTATAATTATATATTTGATATATTACTTTACATCAAATAGTATTGGTTCACTTTAAATGGATTTACTCACTTGAAATGCACATTGTATATATGATATATTTTAGTGCACTTGATTGTATCATGTTTGATGATACATTCTTGCTTAGGTATGTGTAAAGAATTAAACCATGGTTAGTTAGTGGTTAGGATTTCATTTCATTTACTTATTCATTTATCTATTTATTTATTTCATTTTGAAAAGATAATGAGAATGGTGGCTTGTTTTGTAGTTTTGTGGAAACTTCATGAAGTGTTGAAAGCTTGACCATTCTTGTTCTTTTCCTAAACCTAACCATTAACCCTAACCATGGTCTATTCTCTACAACTAACTAAGGTTAAGATTATGATAAGTATCATATTTGTTTTTATTTTAAAAAAAACTCATCATATCTTCTTCTTCTTTTTCATCTTCTTCTTCCATGAAAAGAAGCTTGCTACATCAATGGTGATTGATGAAAAAGTGTGAGAAATCCAAATCTAAAGTCTACCTACTTCCTATTTCTTCATCCTCTACCTCTTGCCAAGTAGTATAGGGTGTTTCCTTCACAAGTTTTCTTGACTTGGTGAAGTTGGAGCTTGATCTAGCGATGCCTCGATGTAGATCATCTTCGGCATTGTCGTCGATGACCTAGCCCGCTTTTTCTCCGATGAAGCCGACGCTAGAGTCCAAGATCCGATTTGTACAGCGAGGAGACTTCATCGCGGAGCCATGGAGGTGGAGAACCGGATCTACAAAGGTTGTAGCTTCTTTCCTTTTTGTTAAAGTGGTTAACTTGCATCGCATTGCCTATATATCTAGTTGACGATCCGTATTAGAGTTTGTAGGCACCCGTAAAATTTTAATTGGCCATGTTTGATCACTTGTGAGACTTCATTAGTGTGCCCAGGAACCCTACACCCCCTACTCTAGGGTTACGCACTATACTAAACCAAAACATCCTTATCATCAATAATTCCATTATTACCATCAATAATCCTAACAACACATAATAAATATATGTGTGTATACATATTCGTATACAACACCACGGACTGCAGGGGTGCTATACGCCATCCACCCGTCTTCCCCCTTAGATATAATCTACTCACTTGGTCTTCGCTCGCCGAAATCGATGGCGACGCGCTTCTTCGCCTCGAAATCCTTGTGAGGGTACCTATAATAATAAACAGTCACAATACGTATTAAAATCGAGGCAGAAAACCGATACAGCGCACAGTGTGCTCATAGGTTGGAACCTATGGCCTATACGTTCAAATCAATCAAACAATCCCTGTTGTCGATGTACGAACACCCGACTACCAAATAAAAATCCAAATATCTAGAAAGTGCATTTTAAATTACGGAAAACATCGCCTAAAACACACCAAAATGCTCCCAGATTTTCCCCAGGTGACAATTAGCCAAAACTACATATAGAAGGGGTCTAATTTAGTGCAAAATAAGCCCTGAAACAAAAATGAACCCATTCCCCTCTACTCTGGCCGCAAATTGTGGCCAGAATGATTAAATCTACGGCCGAGGACTTGAGTTAGGGGCTCGAGTCTTGGTGGTAGCTTCCTAGGTGCCTGCACGACTCACTGTCAGCTCAATTTTATTTTAGGGGTCTCGGGGTGATAGCAGATTCCTAAGTACACTCCTAGATTTCATAACTTTTCCGATATCGGTTTCTAAATCCGTATTTTGGGTTTCAAGTCTCTGTTTTGGATCATAATTCAAGCACTAGGGTGCTGGGGTGGCCTCTACTGATCTCAATTTCACAATACAACTCTCAATTCCCTCAAACCCTAACTAGGTTTTCTTTAAGTCCACAATCACACACAATATCGGTTCTAAACTTGCATGGGGGTATAAGAAATGGTAAAACTCAACTAATGATCCAGAAATTTACCTCATTTGCAACTCAAGAAAATTCTTGAGTTGCCTCTAGTGGCCAAAATCCTAGCTTCCTTGGTCCAAAGTGTAGATCTCGAGCTCGTGCACACTTTTAATGAAATGAGAGTGGCGTTTTGGTGTTGTTTTCATGGTGATTTGAGGCTTGAAGAGGGGAGGGAGAAGAGGGAGCAGGAGCAGCAGCAGCAATGAAGGAGAGGGAGAGAGAAATGTGATGAAGAAATGAGGGGATAAAGCTAAGTCAACACCCTCACCTACCCTTTCTCTCACCATACCTATTTTCTTTTCTTTTTCTTATTTCTTTTCTTCACTAAATGCTTTCTCACTCAAATAGTAAACCCAAACAACATGGTATAAAATAAAACACAAGTGCAGAAAAAAAATAATATGTGCATGTTTTGCACAAAACACCCCCAAAATCCGATTAGCGATTTTTAATCGCGATTACCACTAAATTAGTGTCAAACTAATCACAAAAACTTAAAAATGGCATAATCTCATAGAATACCCTATTTTGGAATTTTCCATAATTTTTCCAAAATTTTCCCCATTTATTTGTATTTAATTATACCAGAATATTAAAATATTCATTAAAATAATATTAAATTGTAAAAATTCCCAAAAATAATATTTTATTATTTTGAAATGTTACAGTCTACCCCCCTTAAAGAAATTCGGTCCCCGAATTTAAACTTAAACCCCCAAATTCTAAAACATTTCGATATAAAGTCCAAGTCTTCGGGGTTCCGAAATCATCAATACATAAAACGCATCATAGCACAATGTATGCGCATGGATAATGAGCAGATAACTCAAAAGCAAAACTCCATCAAGCATCTGCAATCATCGGAGTTACGGTAAAGTCCCAAATGTCAAATCCAATACAAAACCATTACGATATAAATCAGAACTATACATGTAAATATCGAATTTATACATGTAATTAGCTGAAGTAAATGCATGCCAAATCTTTTAAGTCGTTGCGCGATGCGCATAACACTGCACAGTGGCGGACGTTTTTCATAAGAAAATAACCATATATGTATATATCATTTGTTTACTATGTACGTTTCGCCGTTTTGAAAACAATTTAAAAGGGTTTCCTTGTTTTAAATGTTTTCGCGTCATATCGGACACGTAGCTATTTACTGAGACTATAACTCGCTTTTTAGAAATCCTTTAGATAACTATTAATGCATGCAAAATATATCCAGGTACTGTCCTGTGACTAGTCCTGCTCAGTTCCAAAACAAATATCAAATATCATAAAAATGTACTGCTCCAAAAGGAATAAATCCCAAAAAATGCACATAACACCAGCCTGTGTGTCTGATGCGCACGGAAAATAAAATCCATATATGTGCCATAGAGGTGCACAAAACAACATCTAGGTGCAACAGGTGTGGATGAAGAATCTGTCATAGGCAACGTGCGTGCCTGACAGCCAAATCAGGTGCATCTGACATGCTTGAAGAATCTCGATTTAGTACATCTGGTGTGCACCAAAATCGTATCTCAAAACATGTGCCCAACATGCGCGAAAATCCAAATCGGTGCATCCATTGTGCATGAATGAAAATATAAACCCTGCGCACTCAACATGCACGGAATCACGAAATCCAATAGCAAACGCCGAACATGCGTAAGTCCAATCAAAAGCATGGAGAGCAAGAATCAATCATCAATATCAGGGTTAAAATCGACGATACAATGCGGCTCAATTAAAATCATGTGTAGCGCAAGGGAAAATCTCACAACCGTGTGCATCAGTATGCACAAATCAAATCAGAACACTAAAAATTGTATGAAAACTATGCTGGAAGTGTAAATCAAATCACCGGCATAAAGTAGGCATGAAATCACAATCAATACCTCGAGCGTAATAACTCTGCACAAAATATAAATACCCAGTATGTGCAACCATGGTGTACAAAATCAAATATCATGGAACTCAGTCATCAAGACTAAATCATGCGATTTGATTGCCCAAAATACCGAAATCCAAAGTGACGGATACGTGATAATCGAATCACAAAATTGCAGATCAAAAATACCGTCGTCGGTATATCCTCCGTCAAGGTCGAGAAGGTTCCGGTACATCCAATGTTAGCAGCGCAAGATATCTACTTGTCTCTTGCTCACGGTCTGGCGTCCTCTGTCTCTGGTTCTTTATCTTCCCTGCGGATTAACGATCTCGCTATCCTCCGGCTCATCGGCCCTGTCAGATATACTAACGGGAACGATTCCGTTTTGGCACTTCTCTGGTCATTTCTTTGTCAAACCTCACGACCACTCGTAAAGCAGCACGTCACTGGCACCGACCTCTGTATGCATATCCGACATTTAATATTAACGGGGAGTAGAAACAGCTCAACGGCGTCTCGCACGTACCTCTCATCCCGCTTGTCTGTATCGTCGTCCACTTCGACGTCACGTCTCTATCTGCACACTGTAATATTCTCGGCTACGGTCTATCCGAAGTCTCTCACACGGACTCGAAATCACGAACTCGGTATCTTCATCACTAAGTAGAAGATATCTAGCCGAACACGTTCTCAGCGTGCATATCGCGTCTCTGATGTCAGTGGAATAGAACGTCATCACATCGAAATCCCGTGCGAACCCTTTACCCCACCTTATTCCAATGTCGACTGATTCGGACTTGTCTCATCGCGGCTGTATGGACTGTGCTCCAACGGCTATGCTCGTATCTGGAGTCTCCTAAACAGTGTGTCCCATCACATGATATCAGAATGATGTCGAACCATCCGATCGACTCGTCAGAACCTCATAATCCCCCAAGAGCTCAACATCTTGGGTACAGTTTAATAGTATCGAGTACATACCACAGCATCGATGGTCCAGCCGTAGAAGGGCAAACCCAAGCCTCACTAATAGAGCCGAGGAACTGCCGCAAACCCTAAGGTTCAAAGGCATTCACACGATCATTATGTCGAGTTAGGGTTTCATTCTTCTAGAGGGTCCATGGAATCGCTTGCATGTCTTTCCAAATACTTTAGACTTGGAAATGGGTTCCTGACATTCGATCGTCTCAATCGACTCTCAACGAATCTGCGTGAAGTCGTCTCTAGCTGAAATCAATCTATCTGATGACCTCGCATCGGGTAAGCGAACGAACCATAGGTCCTAGTCATTCATCCTCGGTGACTAGCGACTCACCATCATATCTCTAAGTATATACCCATGCTGCAGTAGCTCCAATCATCTAGGCGATATCTCATCATTTGCAGCAACAACTGGCTCATTCATCCGTACGCTGAACAACGCCTCAATCCTCCAGGAAAAGCGATACATTGGCGGCCATCTCTAAATCGGTCGGCTCTAGATCTGAGTAAGACTCTCCATACTGGAAATCTTCAACTCCACTGAGCCTGCTTCGGTGCATAAATCGGACGAATCACCTTCGTCTCTCAAATCGGGGTAGACTAGCTACCAACTGTCTCATATCTGCCTGGAAGCTCCGGCGATCTCAGCTCCTAAGCTCCGGAAGCGACATCCTATCAATCTCAGCAACAGCTGGTCCATCTGTCTGGACGGTAGGCGACACCATAATCTCTGAGGTATGCTGTATCTCAACAGTCCTCTCTCAACTGGCAGCGCTAACAATGGCCCGATCATCTGGTGTAAAACCAAGCACTCGCCTCCACAAGAGGTCATAATCATCATGAACAAGCGATATCTCATTGGTTATCACATCCTGGCTGGCCTCTATCAGTGGCTCAATCCTCTGGTACCGATCAGTACGCCCGAGAAATCTCGTAAAAGCGATCAGTCCAACGCTCACGGCGCGAAAACACAATAAACAAGCCTCTATATGCAATCGTATGTCTCTAGGATCACGCCCTGGTCAGTCCTCGTCCACGACGAGCTCATGCTGATGCAACTCGAGCCGTAGCTCACTCTGCCCGTGCAATCGTGGCAGCAAAACCATAACCAGTATCGATAAGGATAGATCATAGGAAGGAATATAATACGGTGCAAGGAAATGTACATCCTAAGGTTTCTTAAGCGGATTGGCGTGTCGTAAGTATGCCGCGGAACATACGTACGGTACGTCCCTCTACTCAAGCTACCTACTCCATCAACCAAGGGTCATCCTATGCGACGAAAGTTCGGGTATAATACCCCCTCGACTAAGTCTAAGTTCCATAAGGTCAAGCCTAAGTTCCGTATATAGATAACGCCCTAGGTTCCACATAGTCAAACTTAGACTCGAACCAAGGTCAACCTAGCGCTCTGATACCAACTTTGTCATGACCCGAAAGAGCACGTGACTGGCCCTTGAACCATATAAAGTCTATAGGACCCCATCTGATCCAAGTAAGCCAAAAGCCCAGAAATCTAAAACCATTTTAAGGAGTAAATAAGGAAAACTGGTTTAAGAAGTAAAGAAATCATGTTTTGAAAATCAAGTTTTTAAATAACTAAGCTGAATATGCATTTTAAAAAAATATGTAGCCTTTTCTGAAAATTTCGGCAGAGTTTCGTTTGTAAAAAAACTGGCCCCGAACGGGGTACAACAAGAATAATATATATGAAATGATAAAAGGCATCCCCAAGCGGGATCTAGCTCTTCGTCAATCGACGGTCACAACCACGCAAGCAATAATAATATACAACGCCAAAGGGCGAGGATCAAACCCAAAAAGAACTCAAAACAGCCAGAAAACCGTAATACTACAAGAGCGACTCTAAGGTCAAAATAATACATCACTGTCTCTAAGTCTGAAACAATATACAAGTTTTGGTTGATGGAATTTCTAGATACAATGAATAATACATGTACAATGGCGGTTCTGATACAAAAGAACCCACCTACCACAGCAAGTCACCCGTATTGAAGCAGTGTGCCAGAAAAGCCGCTATGAAATCTGTACGGCAAAAACCTGCAAGAACTGTGGCACAACGGGGATGAGTTGCCAACTCGTGAATAGAAAATATCTACAAGCAGAGATCAAATGTATGACCATCCTAGGTCAATACGATCAGATGTATATAAACCTCAATATGAATAAGTCTGAAGCATGCTAAACTGGCAATGTAATCTTTATACATGAGTGTAGTGCCAAGTGCTCGTGCCAGTGCCTCAGGTAATAGCATATCATAAATGTGAGGTATAGTCAATGAAATCAATCTGCATGTACGTAGATCCCGTCCACTCGTAACTCAATGAAAATAACCATCATGCATGTAAATATCATCAGCGTATGCATGGAAATATGAGGATATAAACCACCTGTGTCCCTCGCGACACGTCAAAATCATGTAACCGGAGTGCCCAGTATCGACACTCGAAAAAATCATGAAAACTGTGCCCAGCATCGGCACATAAATCCTCATATATATCGGGCTCCGTCAGTCCGGACCAGCCCACGGGCTCCGTCTGCGGAATCGGCCCTCGGACCCAGCAGTACGCCCATATCCATCTATCGACTCTGGTCGGTATCCTCCGAATAACCGCCAGGTCCAATAAATCACCGGTAGGTACTCGCCCACCTCCAGGCTCAATCGGCAAAGTCCTTCGGTCATCTTGCCGAGGGAAACCATACCGGGTCCACCATGTACCCGCAATCGGCTCGTCCGCTCCTCGAATCGGGTTTCACATGTCGCTCTCAACACCGAGAAAACACATGGTGGACGCACTGAAATAACATATCAAGGGTAACCGGGTTTTTAAAGCAATGACATATTCTCTTTTAAAATACCCACGGTTCCCAAATCCAGAAATATCATGGAAATAGCAACTCTCAAGGCGTATAGTTAGAAGGCATGATGTATATGACATGTAAAATAAATGTAAGCATATCATTATGTCATGCAAGAAACATATACTGAATGCAACAGTACTACAGTGTAGTGACATGGCAATTATCGATGATGAAGTGTGTGAGCCGGCAACAAGTGTACGTGGAACATACGCATCATCGATAATGGTGCTGGTGTCCTAGCAGCATGACTGTAATATATATCAAAAAAACACAAGCAATGCAATGCAAATAGCATGAGTATGCGGAATCGAATAATCAACGCAACAGTAAAGAACCTGCCTCAATAAATAGATCATGCAGCCTTGCCTTTTGAAATGAGACGAATCAGGGTTTTTGGTGAAATAAGGGCTACGGGGTTTTAAGAAAAGATGCGTCATTTGAAAATATCCGTAGAATCCCTTTTTGCCTATCTTTAAAATATTCCTAATTCGTTAGTTTTGAAATAGGTATGACTCCGGGTCTAGTTTAACGCCTACTATGCGAACTACAGACCCAACTATCAGTCAATCGGGAGGGGTATGAAAACCACCTAAATCTGAGTTAATATCACATTATCTCATCACATAACAGGTATCACTACCATCATATCACATCTCAAATACGAACTTTGTCATATCGCCGAATCTCGCGGCCTCAATCAAACATTATCGACTCATCATAATCCCACGTATCATCCTCAAATCCCGTATATGAACACATAGTCCCATACCCATGTGTAGATATACGAACCTCCAAATATGCACAGATAAATAAAAGAATGTATGCAAGTATATGTGTACGTGTATGTGTGAGTGCACCCCTACTCTAGGGTTACGCACTATACTACACCAAAACATCCTTATCATCAATAATTCCATTATTACCATCAATAATCCTAACAACACATAATAAATATATGTATGTATACGTATTCGTATACATCACCACGGACTGCGGGGGTGCTATACGCCATCCACCCGACTTCCCCCGTAGATATAATCTACTCACTTGGTCTTCGCTCGCCGAAATTGATGACGCCGCGCTTCTTCGCCTCGGAATCCTTGTGAGGGTACCAATGATAATAAACAGTCACAATACGTATTAAAATCGAGGCAGAAAACCGATACAGCGCACAGTGTGCTCATAGGTTGGAACCTACGGCCTATACGTGCAAATCAATCAAACAATCCCTGTGGTCGATGTACGAACACCCGACAACCAAATACAAATCCAAATATCAAGAAAGTGCATTTTAAAATACGGAAAACATCGCCTAAAACACACTTAAATGCTCCCAGATTTTCCCCAGGTGACAATTAGCCAAAACTGCATATAGGAGGGGTCTAATTTAGTGCAAAATGAGCCCTAGAACAAAAATGAACCCATTCCTCTCTACTCTGGCCGCAAATTGCGGCCAGAATGATTAAATCTGCGGCCGGGGACTTGAGTTAGGGGCTCGGGTCTTGGTGGTAGCTTCTTAGGTGCCTGCACGACTCACTGTCAGCTCAATTTTATTTTAGGGGTCTCGGGGTGATAGAAGATTCCTAAGTACACTCCCAGATTTCATAACTTTTCCGATATCGATTTCTAAATCCGTATTTTGGGTTTCAAGTCTCTGTTTTGGGTCATAATTCAAGCACTAGGGTGCTGGGGTGGCCTCTACTGATCTCAATTTCACAATACAACTCTCAATTCCCTCAAACCCTAACTAGGTTTTCTTTAAGTCCACAATCACACACAATATCGTTTCTAAACTTGAATGGGGGTATAAGAAATGCTAAAACTCAACTAATGATCCAGAAATTTACATCATTTCCAACTCAAGAAAATTCTTGAGTTGCCTCTAGTGGCCAAAATCCTAGCTTCCTTGGTCCAAAGTGTAGATCTCGAGCTCGTGCACACTTTTAATGAAATGAGAGTGGCGTTTTGGTGTTGTTTTCATGGTGATTTGAGGCTTGAAGAGGGGAGGGAGAAGAGGGAGCAGGAGCATCAGCAGCAATGAAGGAGAGGGAGAGAGAAATGTGATGAAGAAATGAGGGGAAAAAGCTAAGTCAACACCCTCACCTACCTTTTCTCTCACCATACCTATTTTCTTTTCTTTTTCTTATTTCTTTTCTTCACTAAATGCTTTCTCACTCAAATAGTAAACCCAAACAACATGGTAGAAAATAAAACACAAGTGTAGAAAAAAATGATATGTGCATGTTTTGCACAAAACACCCCGAAAATCCGATTAGCGATTTTTAATCGCGATTAGCACTAAATTAGTGTCAAACTAATCACAAAAACTTAAAAATGGCATAATCTCATAGAATACCCTATTTTGGAATTTTCCATAATTTTTCCAAAATTTTCCCCATTTATTTGTATTTAATTATACCAGAATATTAAAATATTCATTAAAATAATATTAAATTATAAAAATTCCCAAAAATAATATTTTATTATTTTGAAACGTTACAGTCTACCCCCCTTAAAGAAATTCGTTCCCCGAATTTAAATTTAAACCCCCAAATTCTAAAACATTTCGATATAAAGTCCAAGTCTTCGGGGTTCCGAAATCATCAATACATAAAACGCATCATAGCGCAATGTATGCGTATGGATAATGAGCAGATAACTCAAAAGCAAAACTCCATCAAGCATCTGCAATCATCGGAGTTACGGTAAAGTCCCAAATGTCAAATCCAATACAAAACCATTACGATATAAATCAGAACTATACATGTAAATATCGAATCTATACAAGTAATTAGCTGAAGTAAATGCATGCCAAATCTTTTAAGTCGTTGCGCGATGCGCATAACACTGCACAATGGCGGACGTTTTTCATAAGAAAATAACCATATATGTATATATCATTTGTTTACTATGTACGTTCCGCCGTTTTGAAAACAATTTAGAAGGGTTTCCTTGTTTTAAATGTTTTCATGTCATATCGGACACGTAGCTATATATTGAGACTATAACTCGCTTTTTAGAAATCCCTTAGATAACTATCAATGCATGCAAAATATATCCAGGTACTGTCCTGTGACTAGTCCTGCTCAGTTCCAAAACAAATATCAAATATCATAAAAATGTACTGCTCCAAAAAGAATAAATCCCAAAAAATGCACATAACACCACCCTGTGCGTCTGGTGTGCACGGAAAATAAAATCCATATATATGCCATACAGGTGCACAAAACAACATCTAGGTGCAACGGGTGTGCACGAAGAATCTGTCATAGGCAACGTGCGTGCCTGACAGCCAAATCAGGTGCATCTGACATGCATGACGAATCTCGATTTAGTGCATCTGGTGTGCACCAAAATCGTATCTCAAAACATGCGCCCAACATGCGCGAAAATCCAAATCGGTGCATCCATTGTGCACGAATGAAAATATAAACCCTGCGCACTCAACATTCATGGAATCACGAAATCCAATAGCATACGCCGAACATGCGTAAGTCCAATCAAAAGCACGGAGTGCAAGAATCAATCATCAATATCAGGGTTAAAATCGACGATACAATGCGGCTCAATTAAAATCATGTGTAGCGCAAGGGAAAATCTCACAACCGTGTGCATCAGCGTGCACAAATCAAATCAAAACACTAAAAAGTGCATGAAAACTATGCTGGAAGTGTAAATCAAATCACCGGCATAAAGTAGGCATGAAATCACAATCAATACCTCGAGCGTAATAACTCTGCACAAAATATAAATACCCAGTATGTGCAACCATGGTGTACAAAATCAAATATCATGGAACTCGGTCATCAAGACTAAATCATGCGATTAGATCGCCCAAAATACTGAAATCTAAAGTGACGGATACGTGATAATCGAATCACAAAATCGCAGATCAAATATACCGTCGTCGGTATATCCTCCATCAAGGTCGAGAAGGTTCCGGTACATCTAATGTTAGCAGTGCAAAATATCTACTTGTCTCTTGCTCACGGTCTGGCGTCCTCTGTCTCTGGTTCTTTATCTTCCCTGCAGATTAACGATCTCGCTATCCTCCGGCTCATCGGCCCTGTCAGATATACTAACGGGAACGATTCCGTTTTGGCACTTCTTTGGTCATTTCTCTGTCAATCCTCACGACCACTCGTAAAGCAGCACGTCACTGGCGCCGACCTCTGTATGCATATCCGACCTTTAATCTTAACGGGGAGTAGTAACTGCTCAACGGCGTCTCGCACGTACCTCTCATCCCGCTTGTCTGTATCGTCGTCCACTTCGATGTCACGTCTCTATCTGCACACTGTAATGTTATCGGCTACGGTCTATCCGAAGTCTCTCACACGGACTCGAAATCACGAACTCGGTATCTTCATCACTCAGTAGAAGATATCTTGCCGAACACGTCCTCAGCATGCATATCGCGTCTCTGATGTCAGCGGAATAGAACGTCATCACATCGAAATCCCGTGCGAACTCTTTACCCCACCTTGTTCCAATGTTGACTGATTCGGACTTGTCTCATCGCGGTTGTATGGACTGTGCTCCAACGGCTATGCTCGTATCTGGAGTCTCCCAAGCAGTGTGTCCCATCACATGATATCAGAATGATGTCGAACCATCCGATCGACTCGTCAGAACCTCATAATCCCCCAAGAGCTCAACATCTTGGGTACAGTTTAATAGTATCGAGTACATACCACAGCATCGGTGGTCCAGCCGTAGAAGGGCAAACCCAAGCCTCACTAATAGCGCCGAGGAACTGCCGCAAACCCTAAGGTTCAAAGGCTTTCACACGGTCATTATGTCGAGTTAGGGTTTCATTCTTCTAGAGGGTCCATGGAATCGCTTGCATGTCTTTTCGAATACTTTAGACTTGGAAATGGGTTCCTGACATTCGATCGTCTCAATCAACTCTCAACGAATCTGCGTGAAGTCGTCTCTAGCTGAAATCAATCTATCTGATGACCTCGCATTGGGTAAGCGAACGAACCATTTGTCCTAGTCATTCATCCTCGGTGACTAGCGACTCACCATCATATCTCTAAGTATATAGCCATGCTGCGGTAGCTCCAATCATCTGGGCGATATCTCATCATTTGCAGCAACAACTGGCTCATTCATCCGTACGCTGAACAACGCCACAATCCTCCAGGAAAGGCGATACATTGGCGGCCATCTCTGAATCGGTCGGCTCTAGATCTGAGTAAGACTCTCCATACTGGAAATCTTCAACTCTACTGAGCCTGCTCCGGCGCATAAATCGGACGAATCACCTTCGTCTCTCAAATCGGGGTAGACTAGCTACCAACTGTCTCATATCTGCCTGGAAGCTCCGGCGATCTCAGCTCCTAAGTTCCGGAAGCGACATCCTATCAATCTCAGCAACAGCTGGTCTATCTGTCTGCACGGTAGGCGACACCATAATCTCTGAGGTATGCTGTACCTCAACAGTCCTCTCTCAACTGGCAGCGCTAACAATGGCCCGATCATCCGGTGTAAAACCAAGCACTCGCCTCCACAAGAGGTCACAATCATCATGAACAAGCGATATCTTATTGGTCATCACATCCTGGATGGCCTCTATCAGTGGCTCAATCCTCTGGTACCGATCGGTACGCCCGAGAAATCTCGTAAAAGCGATCAGTCCAACGCTCTCGGCGCGAAGACACAACAAACAAGCCTCTATATGCAATCGTATGTCTCTGGGATCACGCCCTGGTCAGTCCTCGTTCATGACGAGCTCATGCTGACGCAACTCGAGCCGTAGCTCACTCTGCCCGTGCAATCGTGGCAGCAAAACCATAACCAGTATCGATAAGGATAGATCATAGGAAGGAATATGATACGGTGCAATGAAATGTACATCCTAAGGTTTCTTAAGCGGAGTGGTGTGTCGTAAGTATGCTGCAGAACATACGTACGGTATGTCCCTCTACTCAAGCTACCTACTCCATCAACCAAGGGTCATCCTATGCGACGAAAGTTCGGGTATAATACCTCCTCGACTAAGTCTAAGTTCCGTAAGGTAAAGCCTAAGTTCCGTATATAGATAACGCCCTAGGCTCCACATAGTCAAACTTAGACTCGAACCAAGGTCAACCTTGCGCTCTGATGCCAACTTTGTCACGACCCAAAAGAGCACGTGACTGGCCCTTGAACCATATGAAGTCTATAGGACCCCATCTGATCCAAGTAAGCCAAAAGACCATAAATCTAAAACCATTTTAAGGAGTAAATAAGGAAAACTGGTTTTAGAAGTAAAGAAATCATGTTTTGAAAATCAAGTTTTTAAATAACTAAGCCGAATATGCATTTTAAAAAAATATGTAGCCTTTTCTGAAAATTTCGGCAGAGTTTCGTTTGTAAAAAAACTGGCCCCGAACGGGGTACAACAAGAATAATATATATGAAATGATAAAAGGCATCCCCAAGCGGGAGCTAGCTCTTCGTCAATCGACGGTCACAACCACGTAAGCAATAATAATATACAACGCCAAAGGGCGAGGATCAAACCCAAAAAGAACTCAAAACAGCCAGAAAACCGTAATACTACAAGCGCGACTCTAAGGTCAAAATAATACATCACTGTCTCTAAGTCTGAAACAATATACAAGTTTTGGTTGATGGAATTTCTAGATACAATGAATAATACATGTAAAATGGCGGTTCTAATACAAAAGAACCCACCTACCACAGCAAGTCACCCGTATGGAAGCAGTGTGCCAGAAAAAGCCGCTAAGAAATCTGTACGGCAAAAACCTGCAAGAACTATGGCACAACGGGGATGAGTTGCCAACTCGTGAATTAGAAAATATCTACAAGCAGAGATCGAATGTATGACCATCCTAGGTCAATACGATCAGATGTATATAAACCTCAATATGAATAAGTCTGAAGCATGCTAAACTGGCAATGTAATCTCTATACATGAGTGTAGTGCCAAGTACTCGTGCCAGTGCCTCAGGTAATAGCATATCATAAATGTGAGGTATAGTCAATGAAATCAATCTGCATGTACGTGGATCCCGTCCACTCGTCACCCAATGATAATAACCATCATGCATGTAAATATCATTAGCGTATATATGGAAATATGAGGATATAAACCACCTGTGTCCCTCGCGACACATCAAAATCATGTAACCGGAGTGCCCATTATCGACACTCGAAAACATCATGAAAACTGTGCCCAGCATCCGCACATAAATCCTCATATATATCCGGCTCCGTCAATCCGGACCAGCCCACGGGCTCCGTCTGCGGAATCGGCCCTCGGCCCCAGCAGTACGCCCATATCCATCTATCGACTCTGGTCGGTATCCTCCGGATAACCGCCAGGTCCAACCAATCACCGGTAGGTACTCGCCCACATCCAGGCTCAATTGGCAAAGTCCTTCGATCATCTTGCCGAGGGGAACCATACCGGGTCCACCATGTACCCGCAATCGGCTCGTCCGCTTCCTCGAATCGGGTTTCACATGTTCGCTCTCAGCACCGAGAAAACACATGGTGGACGCACAGAAATATCATATCAAGGGTAACCGGGTTTTTAAAGCAATGACATATTCTCTTTTGAAATACCCACGGTTCCCAAATCCAGAAATATCATGGAAATAGCAACTCTCAATGCGTATAGTCAGAAGGCATGATGTATATGACATGTAAAAGAAATGTAAGCATATCATTATGTCATGCAAGAAACATATACTGAATGCAACAGTACTACAGTGTAGTGACATGGCAATTATCTATGATGAAGTGTGTGAGCCGGCAACAAGTGTACGTGGAACATACGCATCATCGATAATGGTGCTTGTGTCCTAGCCGCATGACTGTAATATATATCAAAAAACACAAGCAATGCAATGTAAATAGCATGAGTATGCGGAATCGAATAATCAACGCAACAGTAAAGAACATGCCTCAATAAATAGATCATGCAGCCTTGCCTTTTGAAATGAGACGAATCGGGGTTTTTGGTAAAACAAGGGCTACGGGGTTTTAAGAAAAGATGTGTCGTTTGAAAATATCCGTAGAATCCTTTTTTGCCTATCTTTAAAATATTCCCGATTCGTTAGTTTTGAAATAGGTATGACTCCGGGTCTAGTTTAACGCCTACTATGCGAACTACAGACCCAACTATCAGTCAATCGGGAGGGGTATGAAAACCACCTAAATCTGAGTTAATATCATATTATCTCATCACATAACAGGTATCACTACCATCATATCACATCTCAAATACGAACTTTGTCATATCGCCGAATCTCGCGGCCTCAATCAAACCTCATCGACTCATCATAATCCCACGTATCATCCTCAAATCCCGTATATGAACACATAGTCCCATTCCCATGTGTAGATATACGAACCTCCAAATGCGCACAGATAAATGAAAGAATGTATGCAAGTATATGTGTACGTGTATATGTGAGTGCACCCCCTACTCTAGGGTTACGCACTATACTACACCAAAACATCCTTATCATCAATAATTCTATTATTACCATCAATAATCCTAACAACATATAATAAATATATGTGTGTATACGTATTCGTATACATCACCACGGACTGCGGCGGTGCTATACGCCATCCACCCGACTTCCCCCGTAGATATAATCTACTCACTTGGTCTTCGCTCGCCGAAATCGATGACGCCGTGCTTCTTCGCCTTGGAATCCTTGTGAGGGTACCTATAATAATAAACAGTCGCAATACGTATTAAAATCGAGGCAGAAAACCGATACAGCGCACAGTGTGCTCATAGGTTGGAACCTACGGCCTATACGTGCAAATCAATCAAACAATCTCTGTTGTCAATGTACGAACACCCGACAACCAAATACAAATCCAAATATCAAGAAAGTGCATTTTAAAATACGGAAAATATCGCCTAAAACACACCAAAATGCTCCCAGATTTTCCCCAGGTGACAATTAGCCAAAACTGCATATAGGAGGGGTCTAATTTAGGGCAAAATGAGCCCTAGAACAAAAATGAACCCATTCCCCTCTACTCTGGCCGCAAATTGCGGCCAGAAAGATTAAATCTGCGGCCGGGGACTTGAGTTAGGGGCTCGGGTCTTGGTGGTAGCTTCTTAGGTGCCTGCACGACTGATTGTCAGCTCAATTTTATTTTAGGGGTCTCGGGGTGATAGCAGATTTCAAGTATACTCCCAGATTTCATAACTTTTCCGATATCGGTTTCTAAATCCGTATTTTGGGTTTCAAGTCTCTGTTTTGGGTCATAATTCAAGCACTAGGGTGCTGGGGTGGCCTCTACTGATCTCAATTTCACAATACAACTCTCAATTCCCTCAAACCCTAACTAGGTTTTCTTTAAGTCCACAATCACACACAATATCGGTTCTAAACTTGCATGGGGGAATAAGAAATGCTAAAACTCAACTAATGATCCAGAAATTTACCTCATTTGCAACTCAAGAAAATTCTTGAGTTGCCTCTAGTGGCCAAAATCCTAGCTTCTTTGGTCCAAAGTGTAGATCTCGAGCTCGTGCACACTTTTAATGAAATGAGAGTGGTGTTTTGGTGTTGTTTTCATGGTGATTTGAGGCTTGAAGAGGGGAGGGAGAAGAGAGAGTAGGAGAAGCAGCAGCAATGAAGGAGAGGGAGAGAGAAATGTGATGACGAAATGAGGGGAAAAAGCTAAGTCAACACCCTCACCTACCCTTTCTCTCACCATACCTATTTTCTTTTCTTTTTCTTATTTCTTTTCTTCACTAAATGCTTTCTTACTCATATAGTAAACCCAAACAACACGGTAGAAAATAAAACGCAAGTGTAGAAAAAAAATGATATGTGCATGTTTTGCACAAAACACCCCTAAAATCCGATTAGCGATTTTTAATCGCGATTAGCACTAAATTAGTGTCAAACTAATCACAAAAACTTAAAAATGGCATATTCTCATAGAATACCCTATTTTGGAATTTTCCATAATTTTTCCAAAATTTTCCCCATTTATTTCTATTTAATTATACCAGAATATTAAAATATTCATTAAAATAATATTAAATTATAAAAATTCCCAAAAATAATATTTTATTATTTTGAAACGTTACAATAATGGCGATCATATACGTGAGAGTTGGGTGGTTTATAAGCATATCCTTAATTGTGGTCCCTAGTCGTGGGAGTTTCAAGACAGGGCATCGATACTCCGGAGTAGACTAGTGTATACAGTCGAGACCCCGACGAGGGACGGTGGCCGATCTCACAAGCCACTGGTGTCAGTTGGATCACCTAAGATGTATACAGGTGCTCGTTGGGTTATGAGTACACCGGACAGGACTCGCCGGGAACCTGCTAGTTGGAATTATACATATCGTCAGATAGCAGTTCCCTGGTGACATGTGTACAGGTTAGTTCATCGACCTGAGTTCATCATTTGTCTCATGTGAGTTCCCACTGTGCTTTTATTTCTACCCTACCACGGCTCAAAGGAGTCATGCAAACAGGTAGTTTTTGGGTACAGTCCCGAGCCACATGGAGGCACGTGAGCGGATCGACAGGGGATTCGTCTCTTCCGGTATTGGGAGTGAGATCGCGCTGTGTCTAGGAGAGCCATTACACAAAGCCCACGGCCGTGGCAGGCGATTTACTGGTAGGTACTCCAGTAGTATCTCAGGGTGTTTTTAGGCTACACTCCGACACGACTTATACTGCTATTGGGGGTTTGACGTTACTAGCCCCCTAGGCAGATATGTGATACTCATAGATGAACGGACCGGACTGTATATACATTGTCACTGTTAGGCTCAGTAGGGTTTCCGGATAAGTTCGCTCATCGGCATCCCTTGAGGTTAGTCCATGGGCAGCCGTTACGCACAGCTAGTGCCGCTGACGGCTTGTGGTTAAACCCGCTGCCACGGTACTGACGAGTCATTAGAGTCCTCCACAGATAGTTTCCTAAGTTTGGGAGAAACGTTGTAGAGGCTGTATGGTTTTATGGCAGGGTTCGGGAAATGCACGTGCGTTTACGCACGTGTCATATTTCGGGCAGATGACACTGGTGGGCTTTGGTTTAAGCCGGATCTGAGTATTATATTGAGTAGATATAATATCTTTGTCTCTGTTGCATTTGTATTCGGTCGTAATACAAATGCGGGTATATTTATACAGTTACGGGGTTGTCCTGAAATTCGTTTCAGGATCGCTTTTGGAAGTTGCCAGTTTCCAGTTTCCGTATTTGACATTCGGTTAAATGTGGATTTATCTTTACATCTCTCTGGTGAGTCGTGAAGGTGAGTCATGCTTCTAGAAGCTTCTAGAATGGTGACTAGGTTCATGAACCTTTGTATGCATTTATTATATGATGACTAGGTTTTTAATGACTCATGCTTTAACATTAATGATTCTTGTTAACCTTAGGATATTTTCTTCATGATAAGTTTTCCTTTGTGGTTACCTCCCTCCTCCTACACTCACCCTCTCTTCCTATATTATGGCCGGCCCCCATTATGAGTGAGTGAGAGAGAGATTTCATTTTGATTAAAAAGACTATGGTTTTGGATGCATGGAAATTTGATAACTCATTTCTCATTCCATTTCATTTCGAGTGGCAACTTCATTAACCAATCGTCCACGGCTTTGGACGAAGTGAGACAAAGTGTTCTACTCATTCTCTACATCAATCTTGGTCGTCTCTTTTAGCAAACTTGACTACCGAGTTGCCTCGAGTCAGAGGAGGGAGCCCGTTTAAAGATCCGTTGACGTAGTGCCACCTGGACGAGGAGATCGGAGATCGACGAGATTGGAGCAGCCGCAACAGAGCGTGGGATGATGGTTAAAGAACGAAGGACTCGGATCGTTCGGTATAACCTTTCTACTCTCTTTGTAGTTTGTTAGTTTAGCAATAATGGAATATCCGGGTTATAGTATACGATAGCGCCAGTTAAAAAGTTTTTGTTCCGCATTTGGCTTCTGTAAGACGGCCGGGGCGCTACCGTAGGCTTACAGTGGTATCAGAGACTCACCATTATGCTTTACTAACTTGTGCTAACGCGTTTAAAATATCGATCGAACCGTATATCAAAAACTACAATTTTTCAGTTCACAGTTTTTGTCGATTTTAAATTAAGTCCAAAAATTATTTTGAATATCACAGAAAGTTGTGCAGGGTTTTCTAAGCTATATGTAGAAATTTGGTCACGTGACCTCACCATACCACCGCGGAACCGCGGTCAAACCTAGGGTTTGACCGCGCTTTCGCAGCCAATATGTGGGACCAGTGATCCAACTTTCTACAGTTGCTTCTTCTCTGGAAATTGTGATTTTTGGTATATATCTTTTGGGCCCAGATTTTGTTACTGTACAACAGATGTTCGTGGGGCCCACTTCGTGATATTTAGTGGATCGAAATTTAAACATGTTAGTTTATAGTACTTACATTATATCTCCGACCGTGAATGTCATTTGATCGGTAAACCGCATCTGATTGCTATAGTTCTTTTAGACAGGTTTGCGAACGTGACATTCGCGTTGATGTTCTGTGTTATGCTGTGATGTTGCGGTTTTGTCGTGGTGGATAGCAGTGTGCAATGGTAGTGCAGTTTGAATTTATTTGTATATTTGTTATTGCGGGGCGAGCGTCCAACATATGGACTGCCGTCACTGCCTGTTTGTATAATATTCTTTTAGGGCATGACCGGGCTGAGGTCGATGTACCCGTTGTACATATTTTTCATTTCTGTACTAGGTTTTAGCCAGCGACGGAGTGCACGGATAGACGGGTTCTGGAGGGCAACGGGTCCGCATCTCATGGCTTTGAGAGGCAGAGGGGCTTCACTCTGGAATTGGAAGACTATTCGCCGCACTCGTAGGGGGTACAGGTTGACCCAAGGAGGGGTGCTCAAGTTACCGGATTCCGTGAAGTGCTGGGTGGTCCATTCACTATGCTGTAGGGGGCTGCCTCGCTTCAGGTTTTGGCGGGTAACTTGCCGCACCCGTAGGGGTCTAGGTTTCATTGCACAGGCTATCCACACGACCAGGGGAACGTCGGGTTTCAGCAGCGGCTCTGTGAAACCCGGGGATCCCAGATTATCTGTATTGTTCTGTGATGCTTATTACTTTTCTGTAATGTTGCATATTATCACGCCTGGAGCGATTATTGTATATTGGTATATATACTATTAGATGTTGTATATGTTTTGCACCCGCGCTACTCCATTCCCCGCTCTGTCGTTAGTTAAGTAACCTAACGGGTGATGACAGGACCCAGTGACGAATGCGGATGGCATATACGTACATTTTATTTTCGTTCTTTTCTGGTGTGATTGATTGATGGGACTGCGTTGATTCTGATCAATGCAAAGGAAAACAAAACTGTTTTGATGTTTTTGGAACAAATTTTAAAAAGTGTTATTACAAAGACGTATCCTTTTGTTTTGCATAGCGGTATTCGGTTGGAATATCCTGCACCTCATTCGACGAGACAAGGGCCGATATCCCTTCACCGGGTGTGACCCCTTGGACAGAAGTTTGGGTCAGAGTAATAACTTCACTATAGTCGATTACATCTTGCTCTGCATCGCGGTACTCAGTTGGAATATCCTGCACCTCATTCCACGAGGAAAGAGTCAAGATCCCTTCACCGGGAGTGACCTCTTTAGCAAATGGTTTTCACCACTATATTTTTATAAGAAGCTATCATGTTCCTTCAATGAAATCAAGTTCATTACGTTAATGGTTTTTCGCTAAAAACCAGCCGTAGGCCTCCGTCATGTCTTATGGATGGTCAGTAGTATTCAAGCTATGTTTGTTGGCTTTCGTCAAGGCATAGTGTTTGGTAGCTGCTGGGGTATTCATTTGTTCCATAGATAGATGTGTTGGTTTGGGACAGTCGTAATACCTTGTTGGCTTTCTTCAAGGGTATGTACGGGTGGGTTCAAATTGACAAGAATATGACGGGAAGAACTTGACATGTGACTTATGATTTATTGGCTTTCGTCAAGGTCATAAGAACATGGGGTAAAAATCATATCGGGAGTTTCTAAAGAAACTGAAACTTGCCAAGTATGTGCATACCTTCTGGAGTATGAGTAACCTGAGTGGATTCCATCACGTTATCGTACGATGAGAGTTGGATCCCGATTCCCACTGATGAGTTGGTTTACTCTTCGGGTGATCCCGATTGATTCTTCTTTCAGGTTTGGAGGAGAATTTGACAGGACAGTGGGAGGTTTCCTGATTAGATAAAGTGATAACCATTCTGATCTAGGTTAGAGTGCACGCAGAGTGTTTCTTTTCTCTCTCTCTTTGGCAGCGACCTTTGACCGACCCTAGACTATGACTCAGTGACCAAGTTGACCGAACCTTCTTAAAATACTGGCTTTTGGATTGTCTGAGTTGCATAAGTCATTGCCGCTCCTTCTTATACCCTTTGCATTTCTCAGAACACCACGTATTACTACGGACATCCACTTCCATTGGATAGATCCATCATATGGTTATATACGAACTCGAAGGGATTTCTTCGAGGATGGATCAAGGTTCAGGAGAAATAGAATTGGTTTATTCAGTTGTCTTTTATTATCACCTTCTCTCAGGTTGTGAGGGCTCCTTGGTTTATGAGAGTACACCTATTACGCTTATTGGATAGTCTTATTCCAAACCATAGGCAGGTGCCGAAAGGTAGGGAATGAAGAAAACCAATTAGCCTAAGTAGGGTGTGCAGAAGGTAATAACTAAAGACAAAATAAAGGGATTAGAAAGAGGGCAAAGTAAATTGCGACTGTTATCATTCACGACCAGGCCGCGTACTTCATCGCCACTCCTATTTCACCTTTGCTTTTTTCCCCAGTTCGGGAGAAATAGAATAAGGTATTATTCAGTTGTCTTTTATCATCACCTTCTCTCAAGTTGTGAGTACTCCTAGGTATTAGGAGGGTACACCTATTATGCTTACTGGATAGTCTTCTTCCAAACCATAGGCTGGTGCCAAACGGTAGGGAAGGAAGAAAACCATTTAGCCTAACGATGGTGTATAGAAGGTAACGACTAAAGACAAATAAAGGGATTTGGAAAGATGGCAAGGAAATATACGGTTATAGTCATGAATTGGATTATGGAAAAGGCATTAATAGGAATACCAGAATACCCCTACGAAACATTTTCATGTTTCAGTGCATTGTTAAAGGAAAACTGTTTTCCCGATTAGATACTTACTCCAAGGGTATGTATTTACCATGTTTCGTTCTCATATCTGTATGGTTTTACATATGATGAGTGGGAGTAAGTTATTGGGAATAAGGTGATCATCCTCATTATATCGGAATTCGTTGTAATTGGTGATATTTGAGGAAATCGCCAGGGTACAGTTTTCAACCTACGATGCACAGGTTTTGAGTTATTCAACTCAACGCACTTATACAGAGTATTGTATGTTGTCCAGTGTCCGTAAGGACAGAGGGGTAGGTCCTCATACTATGTTCTGTTTACTTATGACTTCTCTAGTTATTAGACAAATGTTTCGTAGAAATACAAGGTCTAAGTTTTGAGAAGCTATGGGTATAAGAATAAAGTAGAGAACCAGTTGTCACATGTATCGGGATTCTTCAAAGAGATCGAAGATGTAGATTCTTGTGATTGGTATTCAAATAATAGTAATGGTTTTGAGAAACTTGTTTCTCTTTCAAGTTACTCATAATTGGATGGATTCTTAAGTTGAGTAATGCTGATTAGCCTCTCTCCATTAAATTGATATGCACTGGAGACAGCTGCATGATTGAATATGGTTCCAATTAAAGAAGTGCCCAAGTTTCTATATTGGTTATAGAATGGTTTATATCTTAACGATGTTAAGGTACGGTGAGTTGTTCAGCTTATGCTTAAAACCAGACTCTGGATAACTCAAGGCACGTTTCTGTAACGGCAGTTTGTGGGTTGACCCTGGCTATGACGAGGGTTGATTTTCTACCATCTGGAAGATCAATAGTGATATTGTTCTTGACTCGCCACAGTTTTAGTAAAATGGATTTTTTCAGAAAACAGTAGTGGGAGTATGGTAGAATTGGAAGTGATTCCAGAACCGCGAGACCTATATATTCAATCAGGTTTGACATTCTATTAGCCACTCCGCAGACATGGTGGGTAACCTCAGACACCCGAGAGGTATTCCGGTAGCCTCAAGGACGGTGACAGGGAGGTTTTTGCTTACCCGACTTGACACTACTGTTGTTCCAGACTATGAGACCCGGCAGGAGGTTAAGTATAGCGTCATTCTAAACTAGTTTTAGAAGTGCACGTATATATTATTCTACCAGAGGGTTGTCGTAGTCAGTGGGGGCAGCGGAAGCATAGTGGGCAAGTAGCTTATGTCTATTTATAGACTTGAGCAGATATAGAGGAGATAGATCATCTATTTTTGATGTAACAGTCATGGGTTTGACTTCATCAGAATAAGGGATGGATCTGTTAAGAAGGTAGTAGGGTGTGATGTCATGGTATTTGGATGACATACACAGAGTAGGAAGTAAAATTCCTACACTACGATCGGTTGTACCGTGGTCGTCACACAGTTGTTTCTCCAGGCAGGATATGGATATAATATATGACATTCTGGTTTCTAGAACTATGGTTTTAGATCTAGATTTGGGTAGTTTCCCAATGTGGGTACTTTGACATTATTCTGATAGTTTTTAGAATAGTTGACTCCTGGCATGGTGGTGTACCTGCAGGTGATGGAGTCACCCTCTCTAAAGGTGTCTTACAGACTAAAGGGGAGAGGGATGTGCATGATTGGCAGATCACTTGCTTAGGCAATTGAGTCAATCGTGAGATGTCAAGTACAACACCAGATGTTGTTTTTGCACTAGATGCAATAAGTTTGTATTAATCCAATCCTGGAGAAATATAAGGAAGCAGTTTTAGAACATAAGTGCATGTTCTACGGATTTGATGACGGCAGCCTCCTTCGGGAGACGGTTATCATTCCAGGCTTCAAAGGTGACATGGTTGACAGAGTGATTGTCAGAGTTATAGTTTTCCCTATGACGAGGGACAGTATTATGGACAGGTGGTCCAAGAGGATACTGTGGGAGGCATGGTGCAGGATACTGATTAGATTCACTGATCGATAAAGTCTAAGAAGTTTGGATTTGGAGTTCATTTATGAACTAGGTCCCATCAGATATCCAGACATATTCTAAGACAGGTATTACACAATTCGGGAGATGGCTTTCTTCGCGAACTTGAGATTAAGAGAGATATAGAAAAAAACTTCAGGGCGGATCCACTCACTGAGGCTATTTCTCGAACACAATAGTTTTACAAACGAGCTTTGTGAAACTGATTAGTAGAGGAGTTGGATGTTCGGTTTCACACGGGCTGTGAGTAGTCGACATCGCAATAATTAGCCTTAAGTGCAAGTGGGAGATTATTGGATATAGTGCCCTCAGAGTCAATTATTTGATCGCAGGTACGTGATTGCAATGATTGCGGAGGACCTATACTGGTAGGACAGTCTTACTCGAGATGAAAGTATGCTATCTGGTTTGCCTTTATCAGTCGTGTACAAGTTCAGGTGACTGATCACTGTTACACTTTGATAGAGCCCTTAGGATCTAGCTTTACTACCAACAGGATGATGGCGATCATATACGTGAGAGTTGGGTGGTTTATAAGCATATCCTTAATTGTGGTACCTAGTCATGGAAGTTTCAAGACAGGGCATCGATACTCCGGAGTAGACTAGTGTTTATAGTCGAGACCCCGACGAGGGGCGGTGGCCGGTCTCACAAGACACCGGTGTCAGTTGGATCACCTAAGATATATACAGGTGCTCATTGGATTATGAGTACACAAGACAGGACTCGCCGGGAACCTGCTAGTTGGTATTATACATATCGTCAGATAGCAGTTCCCTGGTGACATGTGTACAGGTTAGTTCATCGACATGAGGTCATCATTTGTCTCGTGTGAGTTCCCACTGTGCTTTGATTTCTACCCTACCACGGCTCAAAGGAGTCGTGCAAACAGGTAGTTTTTGGGTACAGTCCCGACCCACATGGAGGCACATGAGCGGATCGGCAGGGGATTCGTCTCTTCCGGTATTGGGAGTGAGATCGCGCTGTGTCTAGGAGAGCCATTACACAAAGCCCACAGCCGTGGCAGGAGATTTACTGGTAGGTACTCCAGTAGTATCTCAGGGTGTTTTTAGGCTACACTCCGACACGACTTATACTGCTATTGGGGGTCTGACGTTACTAGCCCCCTAGGCAGATATGCGATACTCATAGACGAACGGACCGGACTGTATATACATTGTCACTGTTAGGCTCAGTAGGGTTTCCGGATGAGTTCGCTCATCAGCATCCCTTGAGGTTAGTCCATAGGCAGCCGTTACGCACAGCTAGTGCTGCTGACGGCTTGTGGTTAAACCCACTGCCAGGGTACTGACGAATCATTAAAGTCCCCCACAGATAGTTTCCTAAGTTCGGGCGAAACGATGTAGAGGCCGTATGGTTCTATAGCAGGGTTCAGAAAATGCACGTGCGTTTACGCACGTGTCATATTTCGGGCAGATGATACTGGTGGGCTTTGATTTAAGCCGGATCTGAGTATTATATTGAGTAGATATTATATCTTTTTCTTAGTTACATTTGTATTCGGTCGTAATACAAATACAGGTATATTTATACAGTTACGCGGTTGTCCTGAAATTCATTTCAGGATCGCTTTTGGAAGTTGCCAGTTTCCAGTTTCCTGTTTCCGTATTTGACATTCGGTTAAATGCGGATTTATCTTTCCGTCACTCTGGTGAGTCGTGAAGGTGAGTCGTGCTTTTAGAAGCTTCTAGAATGGTGACTAGGTTCACGAACCTTTGTATGCATTTATTATATGATGACTAGGTTTTTAATGACTCATGCTTTAACATTAATGATTCTTGTTAACCTTAGGATATTTTCTTCATGATAAGTTTTCCTTTGGGGTCACCTCCCTCCTCCTACACTCACCCTCTCTTCCTATATTATGGCCGGCCCCCATTATGAGTGAGTGAGAGAGAGTTTTCATTTTGATTAAAAAGACTATGGTTTTGGATGCATGGAAATTTGATAACTCATTTCTTATTCCATTTCATTTCGAGTTGCAACTTCATTAACCGATCGTCCACGGCTTTGGACGAAGTAAGACAAAGTGTTCTACTCATTCTCTACATCAATCTTGGTCGTCTCTTTTAGCAAACTTGACGACCGAGTTGCTTCGAGTCAGAGGCGGGAGCCCGTTTAAAGATCCGTTGACGTGGTGCCACCTGGACGAGGAGATCGGAGATCGAAGAGATTGGAGCAGCCGCAACAGAGCGTGGGATGATGGTTAAAGAACGAAGGACTCGGATTGTTCGGTATAACCTTTCTACTCTCTTTGTAGTTTGTTAGTTTAGCAATAATGGAGGATCCGGGTTATAGTATACGATAGCGCCAGTTAAAAAGTTTTTGTTCCGCATTTGGCGTCTGTAAGACGGCCGGGGCGCTACCGTAGACTTACAGTAAGTACACAAGTATGAGTGTACAATATATCATATCCTGAATGCACCAGTCCTACAGTGTAGTGACATGGCAATTATCGATGATGAAGTGTGTGAGCCGGAAAGCAGCTGTACGTGGAACATATGCATCATCAATAATGGTGCCGGTGTCCTAACAGCATGGTTTTAATATAACAATGAACATATTTAAATATGCAATGCAATACGAAAAGCAAGAATATCCGGCAAATGAATAATAGACACGACAGTGCGGTATCTACATCAATGTATCTATGTCATACTGTTTGCCATTTGAAAGAAGAAGAATCGGGGTTTTTAGGAAAATAAGGGCTACGGTGTTTTTATGAAAAGATGCGTCTTTTGAAAATATCCGTAGAATCCCTTTGCCTCTCTTTAAAATACTCCTGATTCGTTAGTTTTTGAAATAGGTATGACATCGGCCTAGCCTAATATCTGCTAAGAAACTACAGATCTAACTGACAAGTCAATCGGGAGCGGTATGGAAACCACCTAAATTCGAGTCGATATATATATATATATATAATAGTCGGTGATCCCGCCACAAAGGTACCGCGTACGATACAATATCATATGACATCCTCGAGTCATGAGTGCGGATCTATCATCAAATAAAGCTCGTACGGTAAATCATCGTACGACATCCCAAATTTGGGTACGGGTCAGTATCACATTTATCTCATCAATTATCTGGTATCCTTATCATCATATCTCATGATCTGGGGTACTGATCTAGTCTAGTACTAATCGATACCATCTATATAGATATATATATATGCGTGTATGAAAACACGCCCAAAGGCCCGCTAAATTCTCATGTCGTATCCTAAATACGAACCACATCATATCACCGATCTCATGGCACTATGCCCAATCTCATCGACTCATCTCCAAATATCATCCATTATCCTCATCATCCAAGTGTAGGTATACGAGTATATATATATACACAGTCCCATACCTATGTGTGTGTGTGTGTGTAAATATATATATATGTATATATATATATATATATCTTCCCAAAATACGCACAAGTATAACAGTAAGCATGTGTGTGCGTGTGAGTGTAAACCTATTCTAGGGTTCGCGACTAGGAAGTTATACTAGTTCACTTCTAATAACCTTATTCTAACCATGAACACCTAATCATATCTTGAATATCCATGTCACAAATAAAAGATATCATATATATAGAGTATATATAGCATACTAAATATCGAACTGCGGGGGTGCTATACGCCATCCACCCGACTTCCCCCGTAGATATAATCTACTCACCTTACGTCTTGCTTGCCGATGTCGATGTCGCCATCATCTTCTTCATCGTCTCGAATCGTCGTGGGGGTACCTACATGTCACACGTATCGCATCGTATCAAAACCAAATCGAAACAAAAACGACACACGGAAACCAAAACGACACGCTTAAAAGCCTATAGGTTAGAACCTATGGTTTGCATCTCGCAACTCAACCCAATATCACTCGGGATAGACATACAAACGTCAAGTGACCGAGTACAAACACAAATATCAAAACTTAGATTCGAAAACAACGCAAAACATAAGGCAGCAACATTGAAAACATGCTCCAGATTTTGTCTCAGGTGAAAACTAAGTGCACAAACAACTCTGGGGTGATATATAGGGTACATATGAGCTACTAGAACAACCTGGACACATCCCACCACCAAGTGGCCGGCCACTTCCTTGCCAAAACCGGCCTCCTCGGTTTTCCTATGTAGTTGGGGTCTCGTATGGTCAGGGCGGTCTCACAAGTTCTCAAATTGGTCACTGGAGTTGTTTATTTTTCACGTTTTGGTCCCAGTTCATTCCAGATTTCCCGGCACACTCAAAGTCGTCACAAACCGACATGAAAAGTTCTGAAATTCCGTATTTTTGGGTTTCAGATTTGGTTAGGTCAGGGTTTTAGAAAATAGGGGGTCTAAGGTCATCTCTAAAGCCCAATTACACAAGCACAACTCAAATTAACGCTAACCCTCTCTAGAAAACTCCAAATGTCGCTAAATTTCGCCAAACCGAAAACAAACTTGAAATGAGGCTTAAGCAAAAGAAATACTACACTAATTATGAAAGAATTACCTCATTTAGCACCCATGAATCCTCAACAGCGCAAAAATGCGAACTTTCTTGGTCCAATGGGTAGTTAGTGAGCTCATGCATCTTTTTAATGAAATGGGTGATGGGTTTTGGGGTGTTTTTCATGGGGTTTTGAGAAGTTGAAGATGGAGGAGGAGGGGGGACAGCAGCAGCAGCAGCATGGAGAGTTGAGGGGAGAGGAAATGAGTGAAAAAAATGAAGAGGGAATGGCTCAAGATATGGGTTGACCCTCACCCACTCTTTCTCTCTCTTACCCATACTTAATTCTTTATTCTTATCCTTTTTCTTTCCTTTTCTTTCCTCTCTCTAATAATTCAACAACCATGATATAAAATATGTAGGAAAGCCATAAGAAAATGTAACAAGTGAAAAAAAGATATGGTGCATGTTTTGCACAAAATACGCTTAAAGCACGATTAGCGATTTTTAATCGCGATTAACACTAAATTAACATATAATTAATCATAAAAACTTTAAAAAAATTTAATTCCATAAAACACCCTCTTTTTAGTAATTTCTATAATTTTCCAAAATTTTTCCCATTTTATCGGTACTTAATTATAACGTCTTATTAAAATATTCAATATTTTATTATTAAATTATAAAAAATTCCCCAAAAATAATATTTTATTTTTTTGAAATGTTACAATCTTCCCTGTTTAAAGAAATTCGGTCCCCGAATTTAAATTTTAAACCCCAAAATTCTAAAACATTTCAATAAGAAATTCAAGTCGTCGGGGCTCCGAAATCATCAATACATAAAACGTAACATAGCGCAATGCATGCGCATGAACAATGAGCAGATAACTCAAAATCAAAACTCCATCAAGCATCCCGTAATCATCGGAGTCATGGTAAAGACACAAATGTCAAATCCAAAATAAAACCAATATGATATACATCAAAGTTATACATGTAGGCATCAAATCCATATATGTAAATAACTAAAGGAAATGCATGCCAAACCTTTTTAAGTCGTTGTGCGATGCGCATAACACTGCACAGTGGCGGACGTCTATTATAAGAAAATAACCATATATGTATATATCTTTTGTTTAATATGTACGTTCCGCCGTTTTGAAAACAATTTAGAAAGGTTTCCTTGCTTTAAACGTTTCGTGTCATATCCGACACGTAGGTAAATACTGAGACTATAGCTCCCTTTTTGGAAATCCCTTCGATAACTAACAATGTATGCAAAATATATCTAGGTACTGTCCTCTAACTAGTCCTGCTCAGTACGAAAACATATAGCAAATATCATAAAAACGTACTGCTCCATAAGAAATCAATCCCAAAATGTATATAAGAATACCCTGTGCGTCTGGTGCGCACGAAAAACAAAATCTATATATGTGACATACATGTGCACAGAAACGACATCTAGGTGCAACAGGTGTGCACGAAACATCTGTCATAGATAACGTGTGTGCCTGACAGCAAAATCAGGTGCATCTGACATCCACGAAGAATCACGATTTAGTGCATCTGGTGTGCACCAAAATCGTATATCAAAATATGCGCTCAACACGCGCAAAAATCCAAATCAGGTGCATCCCTCATGCACGAATAAAATCGAAATCATGTGCATTTAACATGCACGAAATCACGATATCAAATATCAAGCGTCGAACATGCGCAAAATCCAAATCAAATGCGTGGAGTTCAAGAAATCAACATCAATATCATAATCGAAATCGACGGTATACAATGCGGCTCAACCAAAATCAGGTATACCGCGGTATATAATCTCACAACCATGTGCATCAGCGTGCACAAATCAAATCAAAACACTAAAAGTGTATGAAAATTATACCGAAAGCATAAGTCAAATCACATGCATATCATAGGCAGGAAATCAAAATCAACATATCGAATGATATCAAACCGAAGTCAGGTGCAACAAACGCACGAAATATAAATCTGGCGCAACAAATGCACGAAATATAAATCTGGTGCGACAACGCACGGAACATAAAACTGGCGCATCCTGTGCAAGAAATACCAATACAGCGCATCCTGTGCACAAAACCCCAGACAATAACTAAAATGCGTAAATAGCAACACCGAGTGTACCAAGGTGTAAAAATCATAAACGTGTGCAACTGTGTGCACAAAACACATATCAATGCACTATAAGCGTATATGAAATCAATCCAACTGTATGAAATCGGGTGCAGAAATCAAATCGGGTGCATGCCATATGCACAAAATCAATCCAACTTTATGAAATCCATGAAGTCATAAGCATGTGCAGCCAAGGCACAAAACTATATCAGGTGGAATAACTGTGCACAAATATGAATACCCAGTAGGTGCAACCATGGTGCACGAAAACAAATATCATGAAACTCGGTCATCAAGACTAAATCATGCAAATAGATCGCCCAAAATACCAAAATCCAAGGTGACGGATATGTGATAATCAAATCACCAAATCACAAATCATAAGTACCGTCGTCGATATATCCTCCTTCAAATTCGGGAAGGTGTCGGTGCATCCAATGCTAGCAGCGCAAGATATCTACTTGTCTATTACTCACGGTCTGGCGTCCTCTGTCTCTGGGTCCTTATCTCCTCTGCGGATTGACAATCTCGCAAACCATCGGCTCATCGGCCCTGTCCGGTGTGCTAACGGGGACGATTCCGTCCTGGCACTTCTCTGGTCTTCTCTCGGTCAATCCTCACGACCACTCGTAAAGCAGCACGTCACTGGCGCCGACCTCTGGTCCTCTGAATACACATTACACATCCGATCCTGGGTGCAAATCTAATCGCAGCAGTGTCCTGGAAGGAATCCTGCTCAAGGTCTCTTCCGATCTCGCCTATGTCGAACTGTACGGAGGCTGGTACTCTGGCATAATCTTTTCTCGCTCTCTGGACATCTGCGTCCTCAGCACAGCATTTCCTCGGAAACTGGTCGCATCCCAATGCCTCTGTAGACATATCCGACCCTTAATCTTAATAGGGAGTAACAACAGCTCATCAGCGTCTCGCATGAACTTCCTGTCCCACTTGTCTGTACCATCGTCCACTTCGACGTCACGTCTCTATCTGCGCACTGCAAATGTTCTCGGGTACGGTCCATCCAAAGTCTCTTACACGGACTCAAAATCATGAACTCGGTATCTTCATCACTCTGTGGAAGATATCTAGCTGAACACGTCCTCAGGAACTCGTCCCAACCTACGGAGATATACTCCATACTCGTCCGTTCTTGATCAATTCACAATGCATCTGAGTGAGGTCCTCTATCCAAACCTGGTCAACTATCTTATCGACGATGCCGAACTCAGGCCTGCTGGGTGTGCGCAATATGACCACTCCTGGGTCCAAGTCTTCTCGTATAGTATTCCAGAAAGGTCCTGTCGAGGTCTCTCTCAAATCTCGTTTCTGCCGAATTGCCCGGAAGTTACCATCCTTTACTATATCTGTTTCTTGTTCCGGAACGGCTGCATACTTATCACGACTCCTTCTGGAAGGTATATTTGTAATCAACGCCTCTGCATGCATATCGCATCTCTGATGCCAGCGGAGTGGAACGTCATCTCGTCGAAATCTCGTGCGACATCTTTACTCCACTCTGTTCCAATGTCGACTGATTCGGACTCGTCTTCTCGTGGCTGCATGGACTGCGCTCCAATGGCTATACTAGTATCTGGAGTCTCCCAAGCAATGTGTCTCATCACATGATATCCGAATGATGTCGAACCATCCGATCGAGTTGTCAGAACCTCATAATCCCTCATGAGGTCGACATCTTGAGTACAGTTTAATAGTATTCCGGTACATACCACAGCACCTGTGGACCAACCGTAGAAAGGCAAACCCAAGCATCACAAATGGCACCGCTATGTAGGGTTCCTAGTCACTCTTGTGAAGGTTCATAAGGCATCAAACATGCCCGAATAAAATTTTAGACATGCCGAACAACCCAAAGCCGGGATCTTTGCTAGATTATTAGGGTTTAACATGCAAGTAAACATCTTTACCACTAAGTGTGAGGAATTACAACCTTTGTAGTCCGCTCCTTCGCTTCATAAGCTTCGAGTAGAAGTCCCTTCGCCGCGATCCATGATCTCCCGGACTCAAGAGAGGCTCCACGACTCGAACGATCCATGCTAGCTTGTAGTGTTCCGCTTCTCCGATGATCTACGTCGAAGTTGCTATAACTCAAGCTCTCTCACTCTAATGAGGTGAACACCCTAATCTAATGGGCTAGATTAGATGAGGATGATAGAGTAGTATTTATGCTATCTTTTTATATCATTTTCTCACAAGAAATCATCACATAATGAATAACTAGTAAGCTTTCTCAAAGCTAAAGAGAGAAGAAGATGATGGAAAAAGAGTTAAACCTTTTGTGATGAATAATGAAAAGTATATATGAATTAATAATGTAACCATAGTTTAGTATGACAAGGATAACCCTTGTAGGGAGTTAACTAAGGCTAGGGTTTGGTTGGGTTAAGAAATTGTTGAGCCACGGCAGCGCCCCGGCCGTCTATCCGAGGCCAAAATGCGGATACAAAATTTTTCTTAACTTTAAACCGGCGCTACCGCGGACAATAAACCCGGATCGTAACCATTAACCCAATGCTAGATAACAAGAGATGGGGTGAGAGATATACCGAGCGATCCGTGTCCTTCGGTCTTCTCGTCGTCGTCCCGATCTCCCGCGGAATCACCGTTCGTCACCTTCTCGTCGGAAAGGGCACCACGTAGCCGATTTCTTTTACGGGCTCCCACCTCTGGACCAAGGCAACTCGGGCGTGAAGTTGGCTAGCCGACGCGTCCAAGGATACTCTAGGTTGTAGTGTAGAACCTTGTCTCTTTGGGGTCATAAAGTTGCCATAAAGATGATGGAGAAGAGAAAGAACTTTTGAAGAGGAGGAAGGTGTATCATATTTTCAAGCATGAAGAATGAGAGATGAATAAATCCCACACTAGAAAAATAAACTCTCTCTCTCACTCTCATGAAGTGGCCGCCCCCCTGGAAATATGGTGGAGAGAAAAACAAGAAGGGAGGTGAGTGTAGGATAGCTCAAGGAGGTGACCACACCCAAAAGAAGCCTCACATCATCAATCTTTTCTCATTAACCATCATAAACAATGCAAGTGATAAGAAGGAAAAAGAATCTCATGATGAATAACTATCATGATGCCACCAATATGGAAGAAACCCCTCCACAATAAGTTATTTGCAAACTTGCAAATAACCCCCTCCATCGAAAAAGTCCGGCCGTGAAGGAACAAAGGAAAACCGGACGGAACGAAATGCAAACTGGCAACTTCAGAAAACTGATCCCGTAATAAATTACAGGAAAACCCGACTACTGCAAATACATGCCCGCATTTGTATTCCCACTGAACACAAATGCAAAGAGACAAAATCTACACTATCTAATACTAGGATCCGGCTTAAGCTAAAGCCGGCTAGTAAAAACCGTCCGATCACGATCCGTGCAATACCGCACGTATCTGATCGAACCCTGCCATATCTCCATACGGCCTCTACAGCGTTTCGCCGGAAACTTGAGTAACTGTGCGTGGGGGACTCTAAAGACTCGTCAATACTATGGCTGTGGATTTAACTATTAGCACGTCAGAGGTATTAGCCATACGTAATGAGCTACCAGCTATTGACCAAAAGGGACATCGATGAGCGAACTCATCCTGACACCCTACTGAGCCTGTCACTGACAATATCTGTACAGTCCGGTCCGTTCACCTATGAGTATCGCATGGCGGGCCTAGGGGGTTGGTAAAAGTCAGACCCCCAAAAGCGGTACAAGTCGTGTCGGAGTGAAGCCCAGAACACCCTGAGATACTACTGGAATACCTACCAGTAAATCTCCTGCCTCGGTCGAGGGCTTTGTGTAATGGCTCTCCTAGACACAGCGCGACCTCACCCCCAATACCGGGAGAGACGAACCACTGCAGATCCGCTCACTGCCTCCATGTGGCTCGGGACTGTACCCAACTAAAACCTGTTTGCACGACTCCTTTGAGCCGTGGTAGGGTAGTAATCAAAGCACAGTGGGAACTCACACGAGACAAATGACGATCTCAGGTCGATGAACTAACCTGTACACATGTCACCAGGGAACTGCTATCTGACGTCTGGTATAATCCCAACTAGCAGGTTCTCGGCGAGTCATGTCCGGTGTACTCATAACCCAATGAGCACCTGTATACATCTTAGGTGAACCAACTGACACCAGTGGCTTGTGAGACTGGTCACCACCCCTCGTCGGGGTCTCGACTGTATACACTAGTCTACTCTGGAGAATCGATGCCCTATCTCGAAACTCCCACGACTAGGGACCTTTTAAGGATGTCCTTATAGACTCCAGCTCTCACGTATATGATCGCCCTCATACTGCTGGTAGTCAAGCAAGAATCCTAGGAGCTCTATCAACGTGTAATAGCGACTCGTAAGGTCACCTAAAGCAGTACACGATGATAAAGATAAACCAGATAGCATACTATCATCTCGAGTAAGACTGTCCTACCGGTATAGGTCCTCCCTAAATTATTGCAATCACATGTCTGTGATCCAATAATTGACTCTGTGGGCACTATATCCAACAATCTCCCACATGCACTCAAGGCTAATTATTGCGATGTCGCATACTCACAGCCCGTGTGATACCGAACACCCAACTCCTCTACCAGTCAGTCTCACAAAGCTCGTTTGCGAAACTATTGCGTTCGAGAAATAGCCTCAGTGAGTGGATCCACTGTGATGTTTCTTTCTATGTCTCTCTAAATCCCATGTTCGAGGAGAAAGCCATCTCCCGAAATGAGCAATACCTGTCTTAGAATGTCTGGATGTCTGATTGGACCTAGTTCATAAATGAACTCCAAATCCAAACTTCTTAGACTGTATCGACAACTGAACTTAATCAGCGTCCTGCGCCATGCCTCCCCCAGTATCCGCCTGGACCACCTGTCCAAAATACTGCCCCTCGTCAGAGGGAAAACTATAACTCTGACGACTACCCTGTCGTCCATGTCACCTTGGAAGCCTGGAATGATAACCATCTCCTAAAGGAGGCTGCCGTTATTAAATCCCTAGAACACGCACTTATGTCCTGAAACTGCTTCCGATCGTTTCTCCAGGATGGATTAATATCAACTTATTGCACCTCCTGCAAGAACAACATCTGGTGTGGTACTTGACATCTCATGGTTGACTCAATTGCCTACGCAAGTGATCTGCCAATCATGCACATCCCTCTCCCCTTTAGTCTATAAGACACCTTTAGAGAGGGTGACTCCATCACCTGCAGGTACACTACCGTGCCAGGAGTCGTCCATTCTAAATACTCTTAGAATGCTTTCTAAATACCCAGATTGGGAAACCACCCAAATCTAGATCTAAAACTATAGATCCAGTAACCAGAATGTCTGATATAAAATCCAAGTCCTATGTGGAGAAACCACTGTGTGACAACCAAAGTATAACCGGTCGTAGTATAGGAATATCACTTCCTACTCTGTGTATGTCATCCAAATACCAGGACATCACACCCTACTTCCTTCTTAACAGATCCATCCCCTATTCTGATGAAGTCAAACCTATGACTGTCATGTCAGAAATAGATAATCTATCTCCGCTATATCTGCTTTAGTCTATAAATAGACATAAGCTACATGTCCACCAATGCTTCCGCTGCTCCCACTGACCATGACAACCCTCTGGCAGAGTCATATGCACGTACACTTCTAAAGCTAGTTTAGAACGACGCTATACTCATCCTCCTGCCGGGTCTCACAGTCTGGAACAACAGCAATGGCAAGTCTGGGTAAACAAGAACCTCCCTGTCACCGTCCTTGAGCATACCGAAGTACCTCTCGAGCGCCTGAGGTTACCCACCAAATCTGCGGAGTGGCCAATGGAATGTCAAACCATATTGAATCTTTAGGTTCTTATCAAATTTTCAGTAATCGTTTGCGGTTCTGGAATCGCTTCCAGTTCTACCATACTCCCACTACTGTTTTCTGAAAAATTCATTTTTATTAAAACTGTGGCGAGTCAAGAACAATATCACTATTGATCTTCCAAATGGTAGAAAGTCAACCCTCGTCATAGCCCGGGTCAACCCACAAACAGCCATTACAGAAACGTGCCTTGAGTCATCCAGAATCTGGTTTTAAGCATAAGCTGGACAACTCCCCTTATCTTAACAATGTCAAGATATGAACTGTTCTATATCCAATACAGGAACAGAGGCACTGATTTAATTGAACCAGATTCAAATCATGCAGCTGTCTCCAGTGCATGTCAACAAAATGGAAGAGAGGCCGATCAGCGTTACTCAATTTAGGAATGCTTCCAATTATGAGTAACCTGAAAGAGAAGCAAGTTCTCATAATCATTACTATCACCTGAATACCATACACAAGTATCTACATCTTCGATCACCTTGAAGAATCCCGATACTTGCAATATCTGGTTCTCTACTTTACTCATATACCTATACCTTCTCAAAACTCAGACCCTGTGTTTCTACGAAACACCTGTCTAAAACTAGAGAAGTCATAAGTAAATAGAATATAGTACGAGTACCAACCCCTCTGTCCTAATGGACATTGAACAATATACAATACTCTGTATAAGTCCCCTGAGTCTAATAACTCATTCCCTGTATGTTGTAGGTTGAAAACTGTACTTATGGTTAAGAAGAATTACACCGCTGTTCAATGCTTCTTACCTAACCATCCACTGATATAGGTAAATGTCAGAGACATAATTTCAAAAAGGTATATCTCACTCTATAAAAATAGACGTACAGATATATCAATTTGAAATTAGTGCATAACAACGGATATTCAAAACCAAATATTTGCCGTCCGACAAACAACCCAGGTGACTTCCTTAAATATCACTAATTACAACGAATTCCAATATAATGAGGATGATCACCTAATTCCCAATAACTTACTCCCACTCATCATCTGTAAAACCATACAGATGTGAGAATCATACCTGGTAAATACATACCCTTGAGCAAGTGTCTAATTAGGAAATTAGTTTTCTATTAACAGTACATAGTGAAACTGAAACATTGAAATGTTTCGTAGGGGTATCCGGGTATTCTTAGTAATACCTCTTCCATTATCAGATTCACAACTGTAACCGTATAAATCTTTGCCACCCCTCCAAATCCTTTTATATGTCTTTAGTCATTACCTTCTGTACACCCCTTTAGGCCAAATGGTTTTCTTCCTTCCCTACCGTTCGGCACCAGCCTATGCTTTGGAAGAAGACTATCCAATAAGCATAATGGGTGTACTGTCCTAATCCTAGGAGCACTCGCAATGCGAGAGAAGGTGAAGATAAAAGACACCTGAATAAACCTTATTCCTATTTCTCCTGAACCAGAATCCATCCCCGAAATGGAACAAGTTCCTTTCGAGTTCGTATATAACCATACGATGGAGTATCCAATAAACTGTGGATCTTCGTAGTGATACGGAGTGTCCTGGAGAAATACAAATGTGAACTGGGAGTGGTAACGAAATACTTGGTTTGGTCATGAATATCAGTCGCAATTCACTTTGCCCTCCTTCTAATCCCTTTCTTTGTCTTAACTTAATACCTTCTGTACACCGTTTAGGCTAATTGATTTTCTTCATTCCCCACCGGTCGACACCTGCCTATGGTTTGGAAGAAGACTATCCAATTTGCGTAATGGGTGTACTATCTCCTAAACCAAGGAGTACTCGCAATCTGAGAGAAGGTAAAAGGAAAAGACAACTGAATAGTCCTATTCGTTTTCTCCAGAATCGGAAACCATCCTCGAATAAATTCCTTCGAGTTCGTATATAACCATACGATGGTTTTGTCCAATGGAAGTGGACGTTCGTAGTAATACGGGGTGTCCTGGAGAAAAGGGTAAAAGTAGGAGTGGCAATGAGGTTTGCAACTCTGACAATCCAAAAGCCAGTGTTTAAGAAGGTTCGGTCAACTTGGTCCCTGAGTCATAGTCTAGGGTCGGGTCAATGGTCGCTGCCAAAGAGAGAGAGAAAAGAAACACTCATCGTGCACTCTAACCTAGATCAGAATGGTTATCACTTTATCTAATCAGGAAACCTCCCACTGTAACGTCAAATTCTTTCCCAAACCTGAAAGAAGAATTAGCCGGGATCACCCGAGAAGTAAACCAACTCATCAGTGGGAATCGGGATCCAACTATCATCGCATGATAACGTGACGGAATCCACTCACATTATCACACTCCAGAAGGTATGCGCATATCTGGCAAGTTTCAGTTTCTTTAGAAACTCCCGATGTGATTTTTACCCCAAGCGGCTTATGACCTTGACTAGGTCAACAAACCATAAGCCGCTAGTCAAGTTCAACCCGTCAATATTCTGGATTGCGTTAAACCCACCCGTACGTGCCCTTGACTAGGTCAACAAGGCTGCACGACTGTCCTAACCAATCCCACTTATGCCACAAACAAGTACCACTTAGCTACCGGACACTACGTCTTGACTAGGTCAACAAACGCAACACGAATACTAAATAATACCCGTAAGAAATGACGGAGGGCTACGGCTGGTTTTTGGCAAAATACCTTTAACGTAATGAACTTGATATCGTTGAAGGAACTGCATAGTTTTTTATAAAAATATAGTGACGAAAACCTTTGCTAAAGAGGTCACTCCCGGTGAAGGGATCTCGGCTCTTTCCCCGTAGAATGAGGTGCAGGATATTCCAACTGAATACCACGATGCAAAGCAAAAGTAATCGGCTATAGTGAAGTTATTGCCCTGACGCAAACTTCTGTCTAAGGGGTCACTCCCGGTGAAGGGATCTCGGCCCTTGCCTCGTCGACTGAGAAGTAGGATATTCCAACTGAATACCACTGTGCAAAGCAAAAGAGAACGCCCTTGCAATAACAGCTTTTTGAAAAATTGTTCCAACAACATCAGAATAGGTTTGTTTAGCTTGCATTGATCCGAATCAACACAGTCCCATCAATTGATCACACCACAAAGAACGAAAATAATGATGTACGTATATGCCATCCGCATTCGCCACTGGGTCCCGTCATCACCCGTTAGGTTACTTAACTAACGACAGAGCGGGGACTGGACTAGCGTGGATGCAAAACATATACAACATCTACTAGTATATATATCAATATATAATTTTTCGCTCAAGGCGTGATAAAATGCAACATCACAGAAATGTAATCAGCATCACAGAACAATACAGATATCTGGGATCCCCGGGTTTCACAGAGCCGCTGCTGAAACCCGACGTTCCCCTGGTCGTGTGGATAGCCTGTGCAATGAAATCCTAGACCCCTACGGGCGCGGCAAGTTACCCGCCAAAACCTGAAGCGAGGCAGCCCCTTTCAGCAACGTGAATGGACCACCCAGCACTTCACGGAATCCGGTAACTTGGGCACCCCTCCTGGGTCAATCCTATACCCCCTACGAGTGCAGCGAATAGCCCGCGAATTCTAGAGTAAAGCCCCCTCCATCTCAATGCCATGAGATACGGGCCCGTTTCCCTCTAGAACCCGGCTATCCGTGCACCCCTCCGCGGGGTAATCCTAGTACAGAAAGTAAAATATACATACAACGGGTATATCGACCGCAACCTGGTCGTGCCCCAAAAGAATAATACAAACAGGCAGTGACGGCAGTCCACATGTCGGACGCTCGCCCCGCAATATCAAATGTACATAATACAACAAAACTGTACTATCACTTCAACCAGGCTATCCCCCACGACCGATTCGCAACATCACAGCAATACACAGAACATCAACGTGGATGTCACGTTCGCAAATCCGTCTAACCGGGCTATAGCAGTTAGACAGGATTTACCGATCAATTGACATTCACGGTCGCAGATATAATGTAAATACTGTGAACTAATGTGTTTAAAACATCCGATCGATCAAAATTTTACCAAGTGGGCCCCAAGCATTACTGTAGCACATAAAGAAATTCTGGGCCCAAAAAGAATATACCGAAACCCCTATTTTCAGCCCAAAAGCCCACTGCAAAAAAATGGTGAAGTGAAGACTCAATACTGCGGCGGAACCGCGGCCAAATAGGGGTTATGGCCGCGGTTCCGCGGTCGTATGGAGGGATCAGACTACCAAACATTCACAGTGTTCTTATAATTCCATGTACTTCATTCTGCAACAACCTGAAAAATTTTTTGGAGCTAAAAAAATTTCGACAGAAAACACATGGAATGAAAATGCGGTTTTGGGATAAATGTTCGATCGAAGTTTTAAACACACTAGACCAAGCTAGACTAGGTTAATAGCGTGGCTCTGATAACATGTTGCGCCACGGCAGCGCCCCGGCCGTCTATCCGAAGCCAAAATGCGGAATCAAAATTTTTCTTAACTTTAAACTGGCGCTACCGCGGACAATAAACCCGGATCGTAACCATTAACCCAATGCTAGCTAACAAGAGATGGGGTGAGAGATATACCGAGCGATCCGTGTCCTTCAGTCTTCTCGTCGTCGTCCCGATCTCCCGCGGAATCACCGTTCGTCACCTTCTCGTCGGAAAGGGCACCACGTAGCCGATTTCTTTTATGGGCTCCCACCTCTGGACCGAGGCAACTCGGGCGCGAAGTTGGCTAGCCGACGCGTCTAAGGGTACTGTAGGCTGTAGTGTAGAACCTTGTCCCTTTGGGGTCATGAAGTTGCCATAAAGATGATGGAGAAGAGAAAGAACTTTTGAAGAGGAGGAAGGTGTATCATATTTTCAAGCATGAAGAATGAGAGATGAATAAATCCCACACTAGAAAAATGAACTCTCTCTCTCACTCTCATGAAGTGGCCGCCCCCCTTGGAAATATGGTGGAGAGAAAAACAAGAAGGGAGGTGAGTGTAGGATAGCTCAAGGAGGTGACCACACCCAAAAGAAGCCTCACATCATCAATCTTTTCTCATTAACCATCATAAACAATGCAAGTGATAAGAAGGAAAAATAATCTCATGATGAATAACTATCATGATGCCACCAATATGCAAGAAACCCCTCCACAATAAGTTATTTGCAAACTTGCAAATAACCCCCTCCATCGAAAAAGTCCGGCCGTGAAGGAACAAAGGAAAACCGGCCGGAACGGAATGCAAACTGGCAACTTCAGAAAACTGATCCCGTAATAAATTACAGGAAAACCCGACTACTACAAATACATGCCCGCATTTGTATTCCCACTGAACACAAATGCAAAGAGACAAAATCTACACTATCTAATATTAGGATCCGGCTTAAGCTAAAGCCGGCTAGTAAAAACCGTCCGATCACGATCCGTGCAATACCGCACGTATCTGATCGAACCCTGCCATAACTCCATACGGCCTCTACAGCATTTCGCCCAAAACTTGAGTAACTGTGTGTGGGGGACTCTAAAAACTCTTCAATACTATGGTTGTGGATTTAACCACTAGCACGTCAGAGGTATTAGCCATACGTAACGAGCTACCAGCTATTGACCAAAAGGGACGTCGATGAGTGAACTCATCCTGACACCATACTGAGCCTGTCAGTGACAATATCCGTACAGTCCGGTCCGTTCGTCTATGAGTATCGCATGGCGGGCCTAGGGGGTTGGTAAGAGTCAGAACCCCAAAAGCGGTACAAGTCGTGTCGGAGTGAAGCCCAGAACACCCTGAGATACTACTGGAATACCTACCAGTAAATCTCCTGCCTCGGCCGAGGGCTTTGTGTAATGGCTCTCCTTGACACAGCGCGACCTCACCCCCAATACCGAGAGAGACGAACCCCAGCAGATCCGCTCACTGCCTCCATGTGGCTCGGGACTGTACCCAACTAAAACCTGTTTGCACGACTCCTTTGAGCCATGGTAGGGTAGTAATCAAAGCACAGTGGGAACTCACACGAGATAAATGACGATCTCAGGTTGATGAACTAACCTGTACACATGTCACCAGGGAACTGCTATCTGACGTCTGGTATAATCCCAACTAGCAGGTTCTCGGCGAGTCCTGTCCGGTGTACTCATAACCCAATGAGCACCTGTATACATCTTAGGTGAAGCAACTGAAACCAGTGGCTTGTGAGACCGGTCACCGCCCCTCGTCGGGGTCTTGACTGTATACACTAGTCTACTCTGGAGAATCGATGCCCTGTCTCGAAACTCCCATGACTAGAGACCTTTTAAGGATGTGCTTATAGACTCCAGCTCTCATGTATATGATCGCCCTCATACTGCTGGTAGTCAAGCAAGAATCCTAGGGACTCTATCAACGTGTAATAGCGACTCGTAAGGTCACCTAAAGCAGTACACGATGATAAAGATAAACCAGATAGCATACTATCATCTCGAGTAAGACTGTCCTACCGGTATAGGTCCTCCTTCAATCATTGCAATCTCGTGCCTGTGATCCAATAATTGACTCCGAGGGCACTATATCCAACAGAAATGAGTCATAAGAAAATATCTATCATAATATCTTCTTTATGACAAATGGAAAACTTCTAGATGGTGCAAGAAGAAGCTAACCCTCATCAAACCTTAATCTCATTTAATCATCACTAAACATGTTTCATTATTTATCATATCATGTTACTATAATATATATCACATATATATTATATATTTGTAACAAAAGAAAATAATACAATTAGTATATATCGCATATATATCAATGTATTATCCGGTGAGAAAATGAAATAATAAAGCGAGCCAATATTAGATAATGTAATACAATATATCATATATATTATTATACATTAAATCATCGAATCAACACTTGATCCGACAATCCGTCTATATCGAATATAACCGACTAATATATCATGTACCGATTCATCGAATCAACACTTGATCCGATGTGCCGGTTCATATCTAAATATCGCGAGAATATAATATGGTATCCCATATCGCATTATCATCGGTCCTGCGCATATCACATATGTGCCTCCACTCCGTTTTGCCTGAGCCAAGAAACCTCTGTGTAGGACTCTAAAGAATCGTCAATACGCCGGTAGCAGGTGTTGATCATATCAAACACCCACAAGCTGCAAGCGGTCAGCTAAACGTAACAGCCACCCAGGTATTGAGAGATTAGAAGATCAACAAGGTAGCCTGTACGTTCTCCTGTGAATCCAATCAGTAGCACTCCTGTACAGTCCGGTCTGTTCGTCTGATATGTCGCATATCAAGTCTAGGGGTGGTATACGTCAGACCCCAGTAACCGATAAGTCATGTCGATGTGAGGCTCATAACGGGTCGAGAAACTACTAGTAACACTTACCAGTAAATCTCTATATCAGCCCTGGCCAGGGACTTCCAGTTATAGCCAATCGAACACAGCACAACATCAACTCCCTATACCGGGAGAGACGAATCCCCTCCTATCGCTCACTGCCTCCATGCGATTCGGGACTGTACCCAAAAGCCACCGTTTTGCACGCCCTCTTGGACGTGGTAAGGTGTAAATCAAAGCACAGTGGGAATCACACAAGACTCTATGACGATCTCGGGTCTACAGACTATGTTGTACCAGTGTCACCGGAGAACTGCCATCTGACCTGTGGTATATCACCATCTGGGAGTTCTCGGCGAGTCCGTCCAGTGTACCCAGTCTCCACTGAGCACCCGTACACCATCTCTGATGTCAAACACCGATGGATATGGGATCATCCATCGCCCATCATATGGGTCAAGATGCTTATACGCTAGTCTACTCTGGTGTATCGATGCCCTGTCTCGATATACCCTCGACTAGGAATAGTTATAAGATGTACTCATCGACTACCGTGGCCCCCCTAGTATGATCTCATCATAGTCCTAGTAGTCGAGTACAGATCCTAAGGGCTTTATCAATATGTGAGAGAAAGGCAGTAAACCAATACAAGTCAACATGTTAAGATAAAGTGAAACCAAATAGCATACTATCATGACGAGCAAGAAAGTCCTCTCCGTATATATCTAAGCATCCATCATAATATACATCATATGTACAACAATCGCCTCTAGGGCATATACATAACTAACAATCTCCCACTTGCACTAAGGCCAGCTGCTGTAGTATCTCATACCTAGCATCCCGAATAATCTCTCAAACTGTATCTGGGGAATGGCCTTCATGAGTGGATCCGCAGTGTTGTCCTTCGTATCTACTCTCCTGACCTCGATCTCCCGGCGATCAACTATCTCCCTGATCAGGTGATACCCCCTCAGGATATGTCTGGACTTCTGATGGGATTTGGGTTCCTTGGCCAAAGCCATAGCTCCATTGTTATCGCAATACAGAGGTATTGGATGCTCAACAGATGGAACCACACCAAGTTCACTAATGAACTTCTTTATCCAGACAGCCTCTTTGGCAGCATCGTTGGCAGCGATGTATTCAGCCTCCATCGTTGAGTCTGCAACGGTATCCTGTTTGGAACTCTTCCAACATACCGCCCCTCCATTGAGGGTAAATACAAATCCCGAGTGCGACTTAGAGTCGTCCTTATCACTTTGGAAGTTGGAATCGGTAAAGGACTCCACCCGGAGTTCTCCGTTACCATACACCAAGAACATGTCTCTAGTCTTTCGCAAGTACTTAAGAATGTTCTTCACAGCTGTCCAGTGACTCTCTCCAGGATCTGCTTGATACCGACTCACTACACGTAGTGAGTATGCTACATCAGGTCTGGTACATAGCATCGCATACATGATAGAGCCTACTGCCGAAGCATAGGGTATCCCTTGCATACGAGCTCTCTCCAAATCGGTCTTTGGAGAGAGTGAGTCCAGAGATTGCGGGTTGGTTCCCACGCTTGGATTCTTCCATACTAAAGCTCTTTAGTATGGTGTCAATGTACCTGGATTGCGACAATCCCAGTATCCATTTAGATCTATCTCTATAGATCATGATTCCCAATATGAAGGAGGCATCACCTAGATCTTTCATTGAGAATCTTTGTGATAAGAAAAGCTTGACTGATTGCAGCATAGGAATATCATTTCCTATCAAGAGTATGTCATCCACATACAATACGAGGAAGACAACCTTACTCTTTGCTACCTTCTTATAGATACAAGGTTCATCTATATTTTTGATGAAGTAAAACTCTTTGACTACAACATCAAAATAGATGTTCCAACTCCGCGATGCTTGCTTCAACCCATAAATAGATTTAAGCAGCTTGCACACCTTTCCGCTGCTCCCACTATCTACGAAGCCCTCTGGCTGAGTCATGTACACGCACTTTTCTAAATCACCGTTTAGAAAGGCGGTCTTAACATCCATTTGCCAGATTTTGTAGTCATGGTATGCAGCGATGGCAAGTAAGATCCGGATGGACTTAAGCATAGCCACTGGAGAAAAGGTTTCGTCATAATCCACACCTAGTCGTTGACGAAAACCCTTTGCTATAAGTCTAGCTTTGAAAGTCTCAACTTTTCTATCTACACCAAATTTCTTTTTAAAAATCCACTTGCTCCCAATGGGTTTTACCCCTTTAAGAGCATTTTCCAAAGTCCATACTTTGTTGGTGTACATGGATTTCATCTCTGATCGCATTGCATCAAGCCATTTCACAGAGTCACCACTCGTGATGGCCTGCTCGAAACTAGTCGGGTCATCATCTTCCATGATGCAATCCTCGCTTCCACCATCAATGAGAAAACCGTAGTATCTCTCAGGTGGACGAGATACCCTACTAGATCGGCGGAGAGGCTGGGGTTCGTCGGGTACTACTAAATCCTCTGGTTCCATCAAATCATCAGTTGTAGTTTGTGGTGCTGGAACCTCTTCCAGCTCTACCTCTATGCCACTAATTTCTTTTGCAAGAAATTCCTTTTCCAAAAAGTTGACATGTTGAGCAACAAACACTTTTTGTTCCTCAGCGTGGTAGAAAAAAATATCCTTGAGAATTCTTTGGATATCCCACAAATTTGCAAAGAACTGATCGTGCCCCGAGTTTGTCCGGATTTGACCTTTTGACATAGGCCGGACAACCCCATATCTGAACTCGTTTAAAATATGGTCTCTTCCCACTCCATATCTTATATGGTGTGGTAGGTACAGATTTAGACGGAACCAGATTCAATAGGTATATGGCCGTCTCAAGCGCATACCCCCAAAAGGAAATAGGTAACTCAGCATCGCTCATCATCGAGCGTACCATATCTAATAGGGTGCGATTCCTCCGCTCCGATACACCGTTGTGCTGTGGTGTATAAGGAGGAGTAAGCTGAGAGAGAATGCCATTCTCTTTTAGATAATCTAGGAAATCATTGCTTAAGTATTCACCTCCTCGATCAGATCGAAGAATCTTAATACTTTTGCCCGTTTGGTTCTCTACTTCGTGCTTATATTCTCTGAATTTCTCAAAAGTTTTAGACTTGTGTTTCAACAGGAACACATGCCCGTATCTAGAGAGATCGTCAGTGAATGTAACGAACTAGGAAGAACCGTTCCTAGCGTGTGTAGACATAGGACCGCATACATCACTGTGTACCAGTCCTAAGAGTTCCGTAACTCTTTCTCCGTGTCTACTAAACGGAGTTTTGGTCATTTTTCCTTTGAGACATGAATGGAAAGTGTCATAAGATGATAATTCGAATGAATTCAAATATCCATTCTTATGTAACTTACCTAGCCGTGTCTCATTGATATGGCCAAGTCTACAATGCCACAAGAAGGATTCGTTCATTTCTGAACTTTTCCTCTTGTGTGTGTTTTGTATATTGAGGACTGTATTTTGATTGAGAATGAATATGCCTTTATGTAACGAGCCTGATGCAATCAACTTTTGATCTAGGAATATGTTCATAACATTATCCTTTACTACAAAATTATATCCTTCTTTACTTAATAAAGAAACTGATATAATGTTGCACATCATGTTCGGTATATAATAGCACTCATTTAGAATCAGTGTATTACGACTTGGCAATACTAGGTGATATTCCCCAACTGCTTTGGCTGCAATATTTGCACCATTCCCTACTTGAACGGAATGATCACCTTTTCCCAGTTCTCTACCTTTCCATAACCCATGTAACATTTTACATATGTGGGATCCTGATCCGGTATCTAATACCCAGGACGTAGGGTGAACTGAGAAACAATTCTCAATAACTAACACACCTGAAGAAGATACATCAACATGCATGTTCTTTTCGGCGCCGTGAGAATCCAGATATTCTCTTGTTTCCTGTTCAGTCTTATAACACTTATAAGATAGAACGGGTCTAACGTTCCCCTGCTCAGTATACTAAGCGGGCAGTCAATACATCCATATTATCTTGATTATGGCCTGACATGGTCGCTACCTGGAGAGAGAGAGAAGAAAACACTTTAGCGTATGCTCTTGCAAGATTAGATTGGTTATTATCTTATCTAATCAGGATGTCTTCCACTGTTTTTATCAAATCTTCCTTCAAACCCTAAAAGGTAAGATCAGCCGGGATTAATTACACCCTACAATTTCGTCAATCTTTCAGCAAGATCAGTGTCGGTACTTGAGGGAGGTTCCCCGTGCTTTCGCACGGACCTAATTAAAGTAAACCTCATTTTCCCAGAGGCGTAACCTCGTTAACACTTTTCTAGACACCTACTTGATCGGCTAATTGTCCTGTGTAAAACTCTCCCAGGAGTAACTCTTACTCGCAGTGGGTATCGGGATCCAACTATCTCATAGGAGGTATGCAATCTCATTGCAAATTTCAACACTTGAAATTCCCGATAATATTTTGCCCCTAGCGATCTATGACCTTGACTAAGTCAACAAACCATAAATCGCAAGTCAAGTTCAACCCGTACATTTCCCGATTGAATTAAACCCACCCGTACGACCCTTGACTGAGTCAACAAGGCCGTACGACTATCCTAATCCAATCACATCTCATGCTATAGCAGATAAACACTATTTAGCTACCGTACACTACGCCTTGACTAAGTCAACAAACATAGCACGAATACTAAATAATATCTATCTGAAATGACGGAGGGCTACGCAGGTTTTTCAAAAAACCTTGAGCGTAATGAACTTGATATCGTCGTAGAATCATGTGGTTTTTGAAAAAGGAGTGTTTTTTAGGCTTTTTCTAGTTTCGCTAAAGAGGTCACTCCCGGTGAAGGGATCTCGGCTCTTTCCTCATCAAATAAGGTGCAGGGTATATTATATATACCACTGTACAAAGCAAGAACTATATAAGCTGTCAAAAACTAAACCACGAGTTTATAGCATCTGCCAGTTTCGCTAAAGAGGTCACTCCCGGTGAAGGGATCTCGGCTCTTTCCTCATCGAATAAGATGCAGGGTATATCATATATACCGCTATGCAAAGCAAAACTGTAGCTACCCTTTTTATAAAATTTTGATTCTACAACATCTTTTAGGTTTCTTTTCTTTTTATTAATCTCATTAATAAAATCCCATCAGCTTATGCTTCCTAAGCATCACAGAAGAAACGAAAGCAGTAATATTTATATATCAGCATATATATATATAGTATAAGCATTCGTCTCAGGCAGTAATATGATCTCATCACAGAACATTGCAGCAGAAGAACATATAGGAAATATTGGATATACTCGGATGTCCGTGTTTTCAATATGAGCCGGTATAAAACACGGATTCCACGGTCGCGATGAATAGCCAAACCCACATCCCTAGACCCCTACGAGAGCGGCAAGTAACACTGCCAATTCTAGGGTTAGGAGACCCGGTCTCGACTCCTCAAGATGGTCTCCCACTGGACCCTAGAACCCGGTTACTTGTGCTCCCCTCCTTGGGTCTACCTAATGCGGAAAAGTAAATAATATACACTGGTTACATCAACCTCATCCCGGAAGTGCCCCAATAAAAGAATATTACATACAAATGAATTTTACATGAATGAAAATAAAAACCCTCATCTCACATAAAACCCCCGGCTATTCGGAACACGACGATCCAATATAACATATCACAGCAACACATAATATCACATATCATCAACGTAATTAAGTATGCATACCCCGATCGTCGTTGACGTATAGCAACGAAAACCGGCAATACAACTACATACTACACTTATGGTCATAGAAAAGAAATTGTAAAACTACAATATTTGGAATCCACAATCAATTTAGACATCGTAAATCCGAAATATCACATACTTCGCATTTCATGCCTAACTATATGAATTCCACATATTGTATCACATTCCAGATAAATAGACAGTGTTAAACTTTCCGAAGAGATAATCAAATACCTAAAATTTCCTAAATAGCTCAACACTTGAGTGGAGTTCAAATAATCCCAGAATATGTCACAGTACCGGTGATCCAGCCGTAGAAGGGTCAAGCCAACGCCTCACATGTGGCACGCCGTACTGCCCCAAACCCTAAGGTTTAGAGGCAGTTCAAGACGGTCACATAATCGAGTTAATGTTTGTTGTCCTCTAGAGGGTCCACCGCGTAACTTGTACAATTTTTCCGAAAGATTTAAACCCGATAAAAATTCAACACTTGAAAGTTTTTCTTGCCGGGAAAAAATGAGTTAATGATATCCGTTCGAACATTTTAACAGTTTCTAAATATCCGGAAAACATCACAAAATTAAATTTTCCGATCGAATCAATGATTACAAAATAAACCCCAGAACACTCAACACTTGAGCCAGATTAAAAGTACCCAGAAAAATACATATTCATCTACGGATATAACCATGGAAAAACGAGTCAACTACGTGTCTGTACGGCCGCGGATCCGCGGCAGGAGCAAGGTATAGCCGCGGTTCTGCGGCTTATTGTACGGATCAATGACACGTGTTTCACTGAGATGCTTATATTTTCCTGCTGGTATTTTCAAGCATTTTTAATTCTGAAAAATCACAGTTTTTAAAAAATATCCAGAAAGGGGTTCATTTCGTAGTTTCGGGGTTCGTTCAGAGTTTTAACTTTGTATACACGTCGCCTAATGCTCTAGCTAGGCTTTGATACCACTGTAGGGTTCCTAGGCACTCTTATGAAGGTTCATAAGGCATCAAACATGCCCGAATAAAATTTTAGACGTGCCGAACAACCCAAAGCCGGGATCTTTGCTAGATTATTAGGGTTTAACATGCAAGTAAACATCTTTACCACTAAGTGTGAGGAATTACAACCCTTGTAGTCCGCTCCTTCGCTTCATAAGCTCCGAGTAGAAGTCCCTTCGCCACGATCCATGATCTCCCGGACTCAAGAGAGGCTCCACGACTTGAACGATTCATACTAGCTTGTAGTGTTCCGCTTCTCCGATGATCTACGTCGAAGTTGCTATAACTCAAGCTCTCTCATTCTAATGAGGTGAACACCCTAATCTAATGGGCTAGATTAGATGAGGATGATGTAGTAGTATTTATGCTATCTTTTTATATCATTTTCTCACAAGGTATCATCACAAAATGAATAACTAGTAAGCTTTCTCAAAGCTAAAGAGAGAAAAAGATGATGGAAAAAGAGTTAAACCTTTTGTGATGAATAATGAAAAGTATATATGAATTAATAATGCAACCATAGTTTAGTATGACAAGGATAACCCTTGTAGAGAGTTAACTAAGGCTAGGGTTTGGTTGGGTTAAGAAATGCGTCATAAGAAAATATCTATCATAATATCTTCTTTATGACAAATGGAAAACTTCTAGATGGTGCAAGAAGAAGCTAACCCTCATCAAACCCTAATCTCATTTAATCATCACTAAACATGTTTCATTATTAATCATATCAGGTTACTATAATATATATCAAATATATATTATATATTTGTAACAAAAGAAAATAATACAATTAATATATATCGCATATATATCAATGTATTATCCGGTGAGAAAATGAAATAATAAAGCGAGCCAATATTAGATAATGTAATACAATATATCATATATATTATTATACATTAAATCATCGAATCAACACTTGATCCGACAATCCGGCTATATCGAATATAACCGACTAATATATCATGTACCGATTCATCGAATCAACACTTAATCCGATGTCCCGGTTCATATCTAAATATCGCGAGAATATAATATGGTATCTCATATCGCATTATCCTCGGTCCTGCGCATATCACATATGTGCCTCTACTCCGTTTTGCCTAAGCCAAGAAACCTCTGTGTAGGACTCTAAAGAATCGTCAATACGCCGGTAGTAGGTGATGATCATATCAAACACCCACAAGCTGCAAGCGGTCAGCTAAATTTAACAGCCACCCAGGTATTGAGAGATTAGAAGATCAACAAGCTAGCCTGTACGTTCTCCTGTGAATCTAATCAGTAACACTCCCGTACAGTCCGGTCTGTTCGTCTGATATGTCGCATATCAAGTCTAGGGGTGGTATACGTCAGACCCCAGTAACCGATAAGTCGTGTCGATGTGAGGCTCATAACTGGTCGAGAAACTACTAGTAATACTAACCAGTAAATCTTTATATCAGCCCTGGCCAGGGACTTCCAGTTATAGCCAATCGAACACAGCACAACATCAACTCCCTATACCGGGAGAGACGAATCCCCTCCTATCGCTCAGTGCTTCCATGTGATTCGGGACTGTACCCAAAAGCCACCGTTTTGCATGCCCTCTTGGACGTGGTAAGGTGGAAATCAAAGCACAGTGGGAATCACAGAAGACTCTATGACGATCTCGGGTCTACAGACTACGCTGTACCAGTGTCACCGGAGAACTGCCATCTGACATGTGGTATATCACCATCTGGGAGTTCTCGGCGAGTCCGTCCAGTGTACCCAGTCTCCACTGAGCACCCGTACACCATCTCTGATGTCAAACACCGATGGATATGGGATCATCCATCGCCCATCATATGGGTCAAGATGCGTATACGCTAGTCTACTCTGGTGTATCGATGTCCTATCTCGATATACCCTCGACTAGGAACTGTTATAAGATGTACTCATCGACTACCGTGGCCCCACTAGTATGATCTCATCATAGTCCTAGTAGTCGAGTACAGATCCTAAGGGCTTTATCAACATGTGAGAGAAAGACAGTAAACCAATACAAGTCAACATGTTAAGATAAAGTGAAACCAAATAGCATACTATCATGACGAGCAAGAAAGTCCTCTCTGTATATATCTAAGCATCCATCATAATATACATCATATGTGTTGGAGATGGTGCCCTCAGAGTCAATTATTGGATCACAGGCACGTGATTGCAATGATTGAGGGGAGGACCTGTCCCAGTAGGACAGTCTTACTCAAGATGATAGTATGCTATCTGGTTTATCTTTATCATCGTGTACTGCTTTAGGTGACCTTACGAGTCGCTATTACACGTTGATAAAGCCCCTTGGATTCTTGCTTGACCACCAGCAGTATGAGGGCGATCATATAAGTGGGAGCTGGGGGTCTACAAGCACATCCTTAAATGGTCCCTAGTCGTGGGAGTTTCGAGACAGGGCATCGATTCTCCAGAGTAGACTAGTGTATACAGTCGAGACCCCGACGAGGGGCGGTGGCCGGTCTCACAAGCCACTGGTGTCAGTTGGTTCACCTAAGATGTATACAGGTGCTCATTGGGTTATGAGTACACCGGATAGGACTCGCCGGGAACCTGCTAGTTGGGATATACCAGACGTCAGATAGCAGTTCCCAGGTGACATGTGTACAGGTTAGTTCATCGACCTGGGATCGTCATTTGTCTCGTGTGAGTTCCCACTGTACTTTGATTACTACCCTACCACGGCTCAAAGGAGTCGTGCAAACAGGTTTTAGTTGGGTACAGTCCCGAGCCACATGGAGGCAGTGAGCGGATCTGCAGGGGTTCGTCTCTCCCGGTATTGGGGGTGAGGTCGTGCTGTGTCTAGGAGAGCCAGAACATGAAAAGTCCTTGGCCAAGGCAAGAGATTTGCTGGTAGGTATTCCAGTAGTATCTCAGGGTGTTCTGGGCTACACTCCGACACGACTTGTACCGCTTTTGGGGGTCTGACTTTTACCAACCCCCTAGGCCCGCCATGCGATGCTCATAGACGAACGGACCGGACTGTACGGATATTGTCACTGACAGGCTCAGTAGGGTGTCAGGATGAGTTCGCTCATCGACGTCCCTTTTGGTCGATAGCTGGTGGCCCGTCACGTATGGCTAATACCTCTGACGTGCTAGTGGTTAAATCCACAGCCATAGTATTGACGAGTCTTTAGAGTCCACCACACAGACAGTTACTCAAGTTTCGGGCGAAACGCTGTAGAGGCCGTATGGAGATATGGCAGGGTTCGATCGGATACGTGCGGTATTGCACGGATCGCGATCGGACAGTTTTTACTAGCCGGCTTTGGCTTAAGCCGGATCCTAGTATAAAATAGTGTAGTTTTGTCTCTTTGCATTTGTGTTCAGTGGGAATACAAATGCGGGCATGTATTTGCAGTAGCGGGGTTTTCCTATAATTTATTACAGGATCGGTTTTTCTGGGGTTGCTAGTTTGCATTCCGTTCCGGCCGGTTTTCTCTTTTTCCATCCCGGCCGGACTATCTGATGGAGGGGGTTAATTGCAGTTGGCAATTAACTTATTTATGGAGGGCTTTCTTGTAAAAATAGCTTCATAATCATTAGATTCTATTTTGGTCATTTCCTTGCATTTATTGGATGGGTATTGATTTGGATATGGATTAGAATTTGGTGTGACCTTCTTCTAATTGTTTTCATTCTCTTTTTCTTCTCTTTATTAATTCATTCATCAAATTCCACCATGAAACATTCTGGGGCCGGCCACTGTTGATGTGTGGAGGGGTTTAATTTTTGTGGTTAATTCCTTGCTTGCTAATTTTTGGTGGACCCCCCCTCCCATTTATGTTTGCTGTGAAGTATTTTTCTTTCTCTTTTTTTTTGGATTAATTCTTACACACATTCATTACATGTGTGAGCTTGCTTCTTCATATTTCCAGTGAGCAAAATTTCTGGCCGACCCCATTTTCCAAGCATGCTCCATTCTTTTTCTTTGCAAGCCTCCATGAAATTCTTGTGCAAGATTCCTCCACATCATGGCAACCTCATAACCCCAAGAGACAAGTTACTACACTATTCTACAGCATCCCTTGGACGCGTCGGCTAGCCAACTTCGCGCCCGAGTTGCCTCGGTCAAGAGGCGGGAGCCCGTAAAAGATTCCGGCTATGTGGTGCCCGTTTCGACGAGGAGATGACGGACGATATATCCGCGGGAGATCGGAGTGGAGACGAAGACCGAAGGACACGGATCGCTTGGTATACTTTTCTACTCTTTTCTTATTTGCTAGTTAGCTAGGTTAATGGCCCGATCCGGGTAAAAAGTCCGCGGTGGTGCCGTTTTGCAAAGTTCGCAAAGTTTTTGTTTTCCGCGTTTCCGGCGTCGGATCGACGGCCGGGGCGCCCCCGCGGGCTTACAATATGTACAACAATGGCCTCTAGGGCATATACATAACTAACACGCTAAACTACCGCAAACCCTATGGTTCGGAGGCATTCCATGGTCATTACGTCGAGTTAGGGTTTCATTCTTCTAGAGGGTCTATAGCATTACTTGCATTGTGTTCCGAATACTTTAAACTTAGAATCGGGTTCCTGACATTCGATTGTCTCTATCGACTCTCAACGAATCTGCGTGAAGTCGTCTCTAGCTGGAATCAATCTATCTGATGACCTCGCATCGGGGTAAGCGAACGAACCACATGTCCTAGTCATTCATCCTCGGTGACTAGCGACCTTCCATCATATCTCTAAGTATATACGCATGCTGCAGTAGCTCCAACATCTGGGCGATACCTCATCATTCGCAGCAACAACTAGCTCATTCGTCTGCACGCTGAACAGTGCCTTAATCATCATGAATAAGCGATATATCAATGGTCATCACATTCTGGCTGGCCTCTAGCAGTGGATCAATCCTCTGGTGCTGATCTATACGTCCGAGTAATCTCGTAAAAGCGATCCGCCAAACGCTCATGGCGCGAAAACACAACAAAACAATGCTGCTCTATGCAATCGTATGTCCCGGGAATCATGCCCTGGTCAGTCCTCGTTCGTGACGAGCTCGTGCTGACCGCAACTCCAGCCGTAGCTCTCTCTGCCCGTGTAATCGTGGCAGCAAAATCATAACCAAAATCGATGAGGATAGATCATCGGAATGAATATAATACTGTGCAAGGAAATGTACATCCTAAGGCTCCTTAAGCGGAGTGGTGTATCGTAAGTATGCCGCGGAACATACATACGGTACGTCACTCTACTCAATCTACCCACTCCATCAACCAAGGGTCATCCTACGCGACGAAAGTTCGGGTATAATACCCCCTCGACTAAGTCTAAGTTCCGTAAGGTCAAGCCTAAGTTCCGTATATATATAAATGCTCTAGGCTCCGCATAGTCAAACTTAGACTCGAACCAAGGTTAACCTAGTGCTCTGACACCAACTTTGTCACGACCCGAAATAGCACATGGCTGGCTCTTGAATCATATGAAGCCTATAGGACCTCATCTAAATCGAGTAAGCCAAAATCCCAGAAATCTAAAACCATTTTAAGGAGTAAATAAAGAAAACTAGTTTTTAAGAGGTGAAGAAAACATGTTTTTAAAAACAAGGTTTTTAAATAAGTAAGCCGAATTATGCATTTTTAAAATCCCAAGTCTTTTCTGAAAATTTCGGCAGAGTTTCCTTTGTAAATACTGGCCCTGAACGGGGTAGAACATGAATAATATATATATATATATATACAATGATAAAAGGCATCCCCAAGCGGGAGCTAGCTCTTCGTCAGTCGACGGTCACAACCACGCAAGCAATATAATATACAACGCCGAAGGGCGAGGATCAAAACTCAAAAGAAACTCAAAATCATTAAGAAAACTATAATACTACAACGCGGGACTCTAAGGTCGGAATAATACACAACTGGTTTTCTAAGTATGAAACAATATACAAGTTTGGTTGATGGAATTACTAGATACAACTGATTAAAATAAATACAAGGGTGGTCACGATGCGAGTGAACCCACCTACCAATGCAATCACCCAGAAAAGGAGCAGTGTGCCAGAAAAGCCGCCATGAAACCTGTACGGCAAAACCTGCAAGAACTGTGGCACAACGGGGGTGAGTTGCCAACTCGTGAGTAGAAAACATCACATACCAGAAATCGTATGCATGACACAATCCTAGGTCAATACGATCAAATATATATATAACCTCAAATGAATAAGTCTGAAGCATGAAAAGGTGGCCAGGGTAACATCTAAATATAAGTGTAATCCCATGCGCTCGTGTCAGTGCCTCAGGTAACGACATATCATAAATATGAGGTATGATCAATGTAATCAACATGAATCAATGTCAACTATATCATGCAGTCTATAAGTATGTGGATATCATCCACGTGTCTCCCAAAGACAATAAGCATCATGCTTGTAAATATCATAAAGCATATGCATGGAAGTATGAGGATGCAAATCAACATGTGTCGCTCGCGACATATCAAATCTTGGAACCCGAGTGTCTAGTATCGACACTCGAAAACATTATGAGACCTATGCCTAGCATGGGCACGTAAATCCTCATCTATAAATAGGGCTCCATCAGTCCGGGTCGGCCCACGGGCTCCGTCAGTCCGGATCGGCCCGTCTCATCTCTCAACTCCGGTCGGTATCCTTCAGATATCCGCCAAGCTCAAATACAATCACTGGTAGGTAGTACTCCCCTGCCAGGCTCACCGTCTAACATATACGAGTCTTCTTACCCCGGAGTACCTCACCGGGTCCACCATGTACCCGCAGACGGTGCCAACCGCTCCTTGAATCGGGTTTCACATGCCACTCTCAGAACAGAGAAAACACATGGTGGACGCACTGAAATATCATATCAAGGGTAACCGGGTTTTTAAAGCAATGCAGACACTCTTTTGAAATACCCACGGTTCCCAAATCCAGAAATATCATGGAAACAACATATCTCAATGCGTATAATCAAAAAGCATGATGTATGCGACATGTAAAAGAAATGTAAGCATATAAGTATATCATGCAACATGGAATAGTAATATGCACATATTGAGGGAAACCGCTCTTTTAAAATGAATCAGTTTTAAAGAGTATCTTGCGGTTCCTAAATCTCTAAATCAAACCGGAATCATCTATGTATATGCAATACGTATATGTGCAAGAATGGGTGTACAACATGTAAGTACACAAGTATGAGTGTACAATAGGTATGGGCACTAGTATGAGTGTACAATATGTAAGTATACAAGTATGAGTGTACAATAGGTATGCGCACAAGTATGAGTGTACAATATGTAAGTACACAAATATGAGTGTACAATAGGTATGTGCACAAGTATGAGTGTACAATATGTAAGTACACAAGTATGAGTGTACAATAGGTATGTGCACAAGTATGAGTGTACAATATATAAGTACACAAGTATGAGTGTACAATAGGTATGTACACAAGTATGAGTGTACAATGTGTAAGTACACAAGTATGAGTGTACAATAGGTATGTGCACAAGTATGAGTGTACAATATATCATATCCTGAATGCAACAGTCTTACAGTGTAGTGACATGGCAATTATCGATGATGAAGTGTGTGAGCCGGCAAGCAGGTGTACGTGGAACATATACATCATCGATAATGGTGCTGGTGTCCTAACAACATGGTTAAAACATTGAACATATTTAAACATGCAATGCGATACGAAAAGCAAGAATATGCGGCAAATGAATAATAGACAGGACAGTGCGGTATCTACATCAATGTATCTATATCATACTGTTTTCCATTTGAAAGAAGACGAATCGAGGTTTTTAGGAAAATAAGGGCTACGGTGTTTTTACGAAAAGATGCGTCTTTTGAAAATATCCGTAGAATCCCTTTGCCTGTCTTTAAAATACTCCCGATTCGTTAGTTTTTGAAATAGGTATGAAATCGGCCTAGCTTAATATCTGCTAAGAAACTACAGATCTAACTGACAAGTCAATCGGGAGGGGTAAGGAAACCAGCTAAATCTGAGTCGATATATATATATATATATATATATATATATATATATAATAGTCGGTGATCCCGCCTCAAAGGTACCGCGTACGACACAATATCATATGACATCCTCGAGTTATAAGTGCGGATCTATCATCAAATAAAGCTCGTACGGTAAATCATCGTACGACATCCCAAATTTGGGTACGGATCAATATCACATTTATCTCATCAATTATCTGGTATCCTTATCATCATATCTCATAATCTGGGGTACTGATCTAGTCTAGTACTAACCGATACCATCTATATATATATATATATATATATATATATATATATATATGCGTGTATGAAAACACGCCTAAAGGCCTGCTAAATTCTTATGTCGTATCCCAAATACGAACCACATCATATCACCGATCTCATGGCATTATGCCCAATCTCATCGACCCATCTCTAAATATCATCCATTATCCTCATCATCCAAGTGTAGGTATACGAGTATATATATATATACACAGTCCCATACCTATGTGTGTGTGTGTATATATATATATCTCTTCCCAAAATATGCACAAGTATAACAGTAAGCATGTGTGTGCGTGTGAGTGTAAACCTATTGTAGGGTTCGCGACTAGGAAGCTATACTAGTTCACTTCTAATAACCCTATTCTAACCATGAACACCTAATCATATCTTGAATATCCATGTCACACATAAAAGATATCATATATATATATATAGTATATATAGCATACTAAATATCGAACTGCGGGGGTGCTATACACCATCCACCCGACTTCCCCCGTAGATATAATCTACTCACCTTGCGTCTTGCTTGCCGATGTCGATGTCGCCATCATCTTCTTCATCGTCTCGAATCGTCATGGGGATACCTACATGTCACACATATCGCATCGCATCAAAACCAAAACGACACGCGGAAACCAAAACGATACGCTTAAAAGCCTATAGGTTAGAACCTATGGTTTGCATCTTGCAACTCAACCTAATATCACTTGGGATAGACGTACAAACGTCAAGTGACCGAGTACAAACACAAATATCAAAACTTAGATTCAAAAACAACGCAAAACATAAGGAAGCAACATTGAAAACATGCTCCAGATTTTGTCTCAGGTGAAAACTAAGTGCACAAACAACTCTGGGGTGATATATAGGGTACATATGAGCTACTGGAACAACCTGGACACATCCTACCACCAAGTGGCCGGCCACTTCCTTGCCAAAACCAGCCTCCTCGGTTTTCCTATGTAGTTGGGGTTTCGTATGGTCAGGGTAGTCTCACAATGTCTCAAATTGGTCACTGGAGTTGTTTGTTTTTCAAGTTTTGGTCCCAGTTCATTCTGTAAGTCCACGTTACGACCCCCGGTTCTTACGGGGAGGCGGAAATGGTATAAAAATCGAGTTTTTGGCGCATGGGGCAACATGGACTAAACAAGGTCGGGATCGTGTCTAAACTAAACTAGCAAACAAGCAAAGGAGAGTTAACTACTCGGCAAAGTGGTTATACCTAACTTGAACTCCTTCTTCTTGAAACCTAGTAGAGGTTGATGGTTCTTTCCTCGTAGCCTTCTTCCGACAAAGATGGATCCACCTGAGGGTTCAACCTTCGGGCTCTTTCTCGAACTTAGAGTGAACTAGGATCTCCGGCTTGCTAAACCTTGAACCCTAGAGAGAGTAGAGAGTATCTATGGGGTGTTTCTCTTTCAAGGAAAGGGATTCTCAACACATGAGAAGGATTCTCCTTGAGCTTGAGGAAGAAGAAGATGAAGTGAGGAGAGAGAATCAATATAATAGAATGAGCTCATTTTCCTTTTGCAACCATAATAAAAGGAAAAAGAATTATCTAATTAATAATAATAATTCAAAATGAAATAGTTGATGGTTGTATTTGGAATGACCACTATCATCACTTCATTAAATGAATGTAAACTAGAATCAAGGAGTATCCTTACAAAGCAATGATGATGGTCAAACATTCAACCATGGTCAACAAGTCAACCATGGTCAACAAGTCAACAAAATCAACCATGATACAATTTCATTTAATTACTATTATTAATTGATATTTCATAAATCCATTAGGGTTTGGAAAAAGACGACTGTCAACTGTGCATACGCACCCGTTCCGAAACCCTAATGAAAGACCTCTTCCTCCGCCTCAAACAACTGTGCATACACACCTGCATTCTCGTTCCGAGGAACAAGAATACTGAGAGATAAAAGCAACCCCAAAACATATACCAGTATCTGGCTCAAACCAGAGCCTGCTAGTATAATCCGTCCGGACTCCAAACGTGCACAAGTGTGCGGATGAGAACGAACCCTGTCGCAAACCCATGCGACCTCTACTCTGTTTTGCCCAGAGGCGAATAGCCCTCTGTGTGGGACTCTAAAGACTCGACACTACGCTGGAAGTGGGTTTAACCACAGACCGCAAGCGGCACTAGCTGTGCGTAACGGTCCCCAGGTAGATGCCGATAAGAAGACTGACGAGATAAAACCCATCTGAACTCCTACTGAGTCTGAATGTGACATTCTCCGTACAGTCCGGTCTGTTCGTCTGATACACCGCATGTCGGGCCTAGGGGGCGGTAAACGTCAGTCCCCCAATAGCGGTACAAGTCGTGTCGGAGTGAAGCCCAAAACACCCTGAGATAACACTGGAAGCCTACCAGTATATCTCGCTTGCCCTGGCCAGGGACTACTCGTGTAATGGCTCTCCTAGACACAGTGCGATGTCAACCCCCAATACCGGGAGAGACGAATCCTATCTAACCGTCACTGCCTCCAAGTGCTTCGGGACTGCACCCAACTACTACCTGTTTGCATGACTCCTTTGAGCCGTGGTAGGGTAGTGATCAAAGTGCAGTGGGAACACACTCGAGGCGAAGTGCCAGTGTCAAGTCAGCGGACTAAGCTGTACTCATGTCACCTGGGAACTGATAACTGACGATAGGTATAATACCAACCTGTCAGTTCCCGACGAGTCCTGTCCAGTGTACTCGTAACCCAACGAGCACCCGTATACTATCTCCAGTACGACGTACTGATGGCTGTGGGACAGACCATCTCCCACACTGGGATGAGAAGCGCATACGCTAGTCTACTCCGGAGTATCGATGCCCTGTCTTGATAGTCCTGCGACTAGGGACCTGTATAAGGATGTGCTTACAGATTACCCAGCCCCCACTAGTGTGATTGCCATCACAACGCTGGTAATCAAGCAAAGATCCTGAGGGCTCCACTAATGCGTATAGGTGATATACTAAAATAAACACATGTACACATTGAAGTAGAAACAAACCAAGTAGCATACTACTATATTGAGCAAGATTGTTTATACAAGGTGAATATCCCAAGCTTCCATTAAGTAATATACAAACTAGTATGATACAGTAATGGCCTCTAGGGCATATACACTAACAATCTCCCACTTGCACTAAGGCCATGTACTGGCGTATCGAAGACCTATCATCTCGATCAGCCGCTCGAACTGAGTCTGGGGCAGTGCCTTGGTGAATGGATCTGCAGTGTTTTCTTCTGAAGCAACCCTCCGAACCTCGATCTCCTTGCGATCCACGATCTCCCTGATCAGGTGATACCGCCTCAAGATGTGCCTGGATCTCTGATGGGACCTGGGTTCCTTCGCTAAAGCTATAGCCCCGTTGTTGTCGCAATACAGAGGTATTGGGTCAACAATGGACGGAACCACCTGAAGTTCTTTCAAGAACTTCCTCATCCAGACAGCTTCTTTTGCGGCATCAGATGCAGCGATGTATTCCGCTTCCATCGTCGAGTCTACAACGGTTTCCTGTTTGGAACTCTTCCAACACACCGCCCCTCCATTGAGGGTAAAGACAAAACCCGACATGGACTTGGAATCATCCTTGTCACTCTGGAAGCTGGAGTCAGCAAAGGCCTCGATCTGGAGGTCTTTTCCGCCATACACCAAGAACATCTCCTTAGTCCTTCTCAGGTACTTGAGAATGTTCTTTACCGCTATCCAGTGTTTCTCCCCAGGGTTTGATTGATACCGGCTTACTACACTCAGTGCATAAGCTACATCTGGTCTGGTACACAACATCGCATACATTATAGAGCCTACCGCAGAAGCGTAGGGTATAATAGACATGCGATCCCTCTCCAAATCAGTCTTAGGAGACATCTCTTTAGAGAGGGTGATCCCGTGACAAGCCGGTAGGTTACCGCGCTTGGAATCTTCCATACTGAATCTCTTCAGTATAGTGTCGATGTACCTGGACTGTGAAAGTCCTAATATCCTCTTGGATCTATCACGATGGATCCGGATCCCCAGGATGTATGAGGCATCACCCAGGTCTTTCATGGAGAACCTGTGTGACAAGAATCCCTTGACAGATTGTAGCATAGGAATGTCATTTCCTATTAAGAGAATGTCATCCACGTATAAAACGAGGAATACTACAGTTCTCACTACAAATCTACTATAGATGCATGGTTCATCTGGATTTTTGATAAAGCCAAATTCCTTGACCGTCTCATCAAAACAGATGTTCCAACTCCGCGATACCTGCTTTAGTCCATAGATGGACTTAAGCAACTTGCACACCTTTCCGCTGCTCCCACTCTGAATGAAACCCTCTGGCTGATCCATATAGACACACTCCTCTAAATTTCCATTTAGAAAAGCGGTTTTTACGTCCATCTGCCAAATCTCATAATCGTGGAAGGCAGCAATGGCAAGAAGGATCCGAATGGATTTCAGCATAGCTACTGGAGAAAAGGTTTCGTCATAGTCCAAGCCAGGTCTTTGACGGAAACCCTTTGCTACAAGTCTAGCTTTATAGGTCTCAACCTGTCCATCTACACCAATCTTCCTTTTGAAGATCCACTTGCATCCTACGGGTTTTACCCCGTCTGGAGCAATGTCCAACGTCCATACTTTGTTGGTGTACATGGACTCCATTTCGGTCCGCATTGCATCCAGCCATTTTACCGAGTCAACGCTCTGAACGGCCTGCTGGAAGCTAGTAGGCTCATCATAATCTATGATGCAATCCTCTCTATCCCCGTCTATGAGAAAACCGTAGTATCTCTCGGGCGGATGAGACTGCCTACTACTCCTACGGAGCAGCGTAGGAATGTCCTGTTCATTTGAACCCTCTGGTTCCACCAAACTTTCAGTAATAGCATATGGTTCTGGAATTTCTTCCAGTTCTACTGTGCTCCCACTTATCTGGTTTTCCAAAAACTCAGTTTCCAAGAAGTAGGCGTGACGAGAAACAAGAACTTTTTGTTCCTCTTCACAGTAGAAAAAATATCCCTCGGAGTTCTTTGGATATCCCACAAGCTTGCACTGTACTGAGCGTGCCTCGAGCTTGTCCGTATGCTGCTTTTTGACAAAAGCTGGACATCCCCATGTCTTAATGTGATTAAGTTGGGGCCTCTTTCCACACCACATCTCATATGGTGTGGTGGGCACAGTTTTAGTAGGAACTCGGTTCAAAAGGTATGCAGCTGATTCTAGCGCATACCCCCAGAAAGATCGCGGTAACTCAGCGTTACTCATCATGGACCGTACCATATCCAATAGGGTTCGGTTCCGTCTCTCCGATACACCGTTGTGTTGCGGAGTGTATGGAGGAGTAAGTTGAGAGAGAATTCCATTCTCTTTTAAGTAATTCAGGAACTCGGCACTTTAGTATTCTCCACCTCGATCCGATCTTAGAATCTTGATACTTTTGCCGGTTTGTTTTTCTACTTCATTCTTATATTCCTGGAATTCTTCAAAGGCTTCGGACTTATGTTTCATTAAGAAGACATAACCGTACCTTGAAAAATCATCCGTAAAAGTAATGAAGTAAGAATAACCGCTTCGCGCATGTGTAGATATTGGACCGCACACGTCGCTGTGTACGAGTCCCAAGAGCTCGCTCGCTCTTACTCCGTGTCCAGTGAACGGAGTCTTTGTCATCTTTCCTTTGCGACAGGATTGACAAGTGGCATAAGATTGATATTCGAACGGATCCAAATATCCTTTTGTATGTAACTTAGTCAACCTTCTCTCATTGATGTGACCCAGTCTACAATGCCATAAGAAAGTCTGATTGATTTCCGGAGACTTTCTTTTGTGTGTATTCTGGACATTGAAAATCTGTGGTTGGTTCAATACGTATATACCATTGCTCAGTGTACCTGACCCAATCAGAACTTGATTAAGGTGAATGTTTACAACATTACTTACAAACGCAAATTCATAACCTTCTTTAGAAACCAAAGATACAGAAATGATATTACAAGTTGCGTTGGGTACAAAAAAGCAATTACGCAAAACCAAAACATGTCCATCTGACATTCCCAGGTGATAGTCCCCCACGGCTTTAGCATCCATGCTAGCTCCGTTCGCAACTCTGAGGGTCATGTCACCTGCCTTCAAAACCCTACGGTTTCTCAACGCCTGCAAAAAATTACAGATATGAGATCCTGATCCGGTATCCAATACCCAGGAAGTAGAGTTTATCGAAAGACAGTTTTCAATAACATACACACCTGAAGCTGAAGCCGCAACCTGCTTCAGTTCCTGTGTCCTGGCTTTCCAAGACCTGCAATCTTTCTTCCAGTGTCCACTCTTATGACAATAGAAGCATTCTTCCTTTCCCACAAGCTTCCCCGCTATCTTTGTTGCCTTTTCCTTTCTCTTCGTACCCACTTTACTAACACCGCCCCTTGGTTTGGCGGGGGCTTTCTTCCTCTTTCCCTTGGCTTTCGCCTTGGACCTAGAAGAAGAAGATCCTCCTTCAAACAAAGCGGGTGTTTCCCTGCCTTTCTGTAGGGTGCCCTTTGCGCTCCTCAGCATGTTGAGGAGTTCTGAAAATTCAACTTCCTTTTCTTGTAAGTTGAAGTTCAGTATAAACTGGGCGTAAGTGGATGGAAGGGACTGGAGAATTAAATCCGTATAGAGTTCGCTTTTCAACGTGGTCCCAAGTTCCGCGAGCTCCTCAATGTAGCCAATCATCTTAAGCACGTGGTCCGCTACCGATGATCCGACGGCCAACTTTGCCGAAAATAACTTCTTCGACACTTCGTATCTTGCGATACGAGACTGCTCTCCATACAGTTCTTTTGTATGAAGAAATATGGATTCCAAGTCCATATTCTCGTGCCTCCTCTGATGTTCGTTGTCCATAGAGGCAAGCACGAGGCACCTGGCCTTCGCGCAATCAATCTCCCAAGTCTTATGGATTTCCTTATCCGCGACGCTGGAGGTGGGACCTGGGACTGGGGGAGCTTTGGTGGTAAGAAGATACCCCAGCTTGTCGTAAGTGATTGCCATTTTGACATTCCTGAGCCAATCTTTGTAGTTTGGCCCTGTCAGTATGTTTTTATCTAAGAGTAACTTAAGTCCAGTTATGTTGAATGGTCGCTTCAATTAGGAGAGAGAGAAGGAACACTCAGCACGATGCTCTTGCAAGTTTAGAATGGTTTTTAATTTGTCTAAACAGGATGGCTCCCACTGTCTCTCGAATCCCTCCTCAAACCACAAAGGAAGAATTAGCCGGGATCAATCCCACCGCACAATACTTGCTTAACCGTTCAGCCAGGCCAGTGTCGGTACTTCGAGGGAGGTTTTCCAACGCTTTCGCGAAGTTCCTTAATTTAAGAACCACTTTTCCCTGGGGGCGTAGCCCTGCTAACACCTTTCTAGGCACCTACTAGGTTTATAGCATTGATCGTTTTGTGAGAAATTTCCCGAGGAGTAGCATATACTCACAGTAGGATCGGGATCCAAATATCATCGCGTGACGAAACTGAAGGAATCATACCAGAATCATCACACTCCAAATGGTATGCAAATCCAGCAAGTTTCAGTACTTATGAAACTCCCGATGTGGATTTTTGCCCCATGCACTTATGACCTTGACTTTGGCCAACAAATCATAAGTCACATGTCAAGTTCTGCCCGTCGTTCTCCAGGTTAATTTGAATCCATTCGTACCTACCCTTGACTTTGGCCAACAAGGTAGCACGACTGTTCCAAATCAACGCATCTATCTATGCTGCACATGAATACCCAATAGCTACCAATCACCATGCCTTGACTTTGGCCAACAAACATAGCTTGAATACTATTGACTATTTATGTGAAACGACGGAGGGCTACGAATGGTTTTGGTAAAACCGTGAACGTAGTGAACTTGATATAATCGATGGAACGAGATAGCTTTTAGAAGGAGTGGCTCAAGCTCCGCATTTAAAAGTTAGTTTTGAAAAGAACCGAGTGGTTTTTCGAAAGTGTTCCAACGACTTTAACTTGGTTTATTATCTTGCATTAGTTCTTTTAATGCGTGATATTCTTGCATTAGTTCTTTTAATGCGTCCCATCATTTAATCCTACCATTGCAGAAAACAACCAAAATATGACGTACGCATATGCCATTCGTATTCGCCACGGGGTCCCGTCATCACCCGTTAGGTTACTTAACTAACGACAGAGCGGGGGCTGGGCTAGCACGGCTGTAAAACATAAGCAACGTCTAAATAGTTATAAATATAGCAATGATAGATATTACAGATCACAGATGAATACATTGGATATACTAAGAATCCGCAATCCGTTCGAGCCTGCAACGAAAAGCGGATTACACGGTCGCGGTGAATAGCCAAAACCCCACCCAAGACCCCTACGGGTGCGGCAAACTACCCGCCAAGTACCCGGTAGTTTGTGCACCCCTCCATGGGTCTATCCTAGGAGCAAAAACAGTAAAAAGAATTATACAATGACGGCTACAACCCCGACCCGGTTGTGCGGCCATACAAATAATATTATTACATCAATTTACATATTACAAATGAATGAAAGAAAAACAAAAGCTCATCTCACATCCACCCCGGCTATTCACCCGCGACAGTCCAACACATTCATATACACATTCCAATATCAAACACAGATCACAGAGATGTATAACCCCGACTAATCGACTTATAGCGATTAGCCGACGTTCAATACATACAAACATCACAGATATAACCAACATAGTCAAAATGTAGTGAAGTTCGGAAAAAAAATACGGAATTATAGGCCCCCAAAAACAAATTTCTATTCTGGAAAATCTAGGCACATATAATATATCTCAAAAATCCTAAAACCAATCCAGAGATACACTGCACCAAAATCGAGGCAGAGAGGAGACAAGATGGCCGCGGATCCGCGGCAACATAAATTGCTGTTGCCGCGGAAACGCGGTCGTTTGGTCAGATCTCTGGCTCGTTTTTGGTGGTTATCTTTAAAAAACCCTGAGATGATTTTAGGTGAATAACAAATTTTGTTTTGACCAGAAAAAAATTTAACAGAAACTAGGGTTTTTGAAAAGTTTGGTTTTTGGATTTTTCGGTTCCGAACTTCGTTACACTTCACTACCTAGCTAGTTTATGTTTAGTTAGGCTCTGATACCACTGTAAGTCCACGTTGCGACCCCCGGTTCTTACGGGGAGGCGGAAACGGTATAAAAATCGAATTTTTGGCGCATGGGGCAACATGGACTAAACAAGGTCGGGATCGTGTCTAAACTAAACTAGCAAACAAGCAAAGGAGAGTTAACTACTCGGCAAAGTGGTTATACCTAACTTGAACTCCTTCTTCTTGAAACCTAGTAGAGGTTGATGGTTCTTTCCTCGTAGCCTTCTTCCGTCAAAGATGGATCCGCCTGAGGGTTCAACCTTCGGGCTCTTTCTCGAACTTAGAGTGAACTAGGATCTCCGGCTTGCTAAACCTTGAACCCTAGAGAGAGTAGAGAGTATCTATGGTGTGTTTCTCTTTCAAGGAGAGGGATTCTCAACACATGAGAAGGATTCTCCTTGAGCTTGAGGAAGAAGAAGATGAAGTGAGGAGAGAGAATCAATATGATAGAATGCGCTCATTTTCCTTTTGCAACCATAACAAAAGGAAAAAGAATTATCTAATTAATAATAATAATTCAAAATGAAATAGTTGATGGTTGTATTTGGAATGACCACTATCATCACTTCATTAAATGAATGTAAGCTAGAATCAAGGAGTATCCTTGCAAAGCAATGATGATGGTCAAACATTCAACCATGGTAAACAAGTCAACCATGGTCAACAAGTCAACAAAATCAACCATGACACAATTTCATTTAATTACTATTATTAATTGATATTTCATAAATCCATTAGGGTTTGGAAAAAGACGACTGTCAACTGTGCATACGCACCCGTTCCGAAACCCTAATGAAAGACCTCTTCCTCCGCCTCAAACAACTGTGCATACACACCTGCATTCTCGTTCCGAGGAACAAGAATACTGAGAGATAAAAGCAACCCCAAAACATATACCAGTATTTGGCTCAAACCAGAGCCTTCTAGTATAATCCGTCCGGACTCCAAACGTGCACAAGTGCGCGGATGAGAACGAACCCTGTCGCAAACCCATGCGACCTCTACTCTGTTTTGCCCAGAGGCGAATAGCCCTATGTGTGGGACTCTAAAGACTCGACACTACGCTGGCAGTGGGTTTAACCACAGACCGCAAGCGGCACTAGCTGTGCGTAACGGTCCCCAGGTAGATGCCGATAAGAAGACTGACGAGGTAAAACCCATCTGAACTCCTACTGAGTCTGAATGTGACATTCTCCGTACAGTCCGGTCTGTTCATCTGATACATCGCATGTCGGGCCTAGGGGGCGGTAAACGTCAGTCCCCCAATAGCGGTGCAAGTCGTGTCGGAGTGAAGCCCAAAACACCCTGAGATAACACTGGAAGCCTACCAGTATATCTCGCTTGCCCTGGCCAGGAACTACTCGTGTAATGGCTCTCCTAGACACAGCGCGATGTCAACCCCCAATACCGGGAGAGGCGAATCCTATCTAACCGTCACTGCCTCCAAGTGCTTCGGGACTGCACCCAACTACTACCTGTTTGCACGACTCCTTTGAGCCGTGGTAGGGTAGTGATCAAAGTGCAGTGGGAACACACTCGAGGCGAAGTGCCAGTGTCAAGTCAGCGGACTAAGCTATACTCATGTCACCTGGGAACTGATAACTGACGATAGGTATAATACCAACCTGTCAGTTCCCGACGAGTCCTGTCCACTGTACTCATAACCCAACGAGCACCCGTATACTATCTCCAGTACGACGTACTGATGGCTGTGGGACAGACCATCTCCCACACTGGGATGAGAAGCGCATACGCTAGTCTACTCCGGAGTATCGATGCCCTGTCTCGATAGTCCTGCGACTAGGGACCTGTATAAGGATGTGCTTACAGATTACCCAGCCCCCACTAGTGTGATTGCCATCACAACGCTGGTAATCAAGCAAAGATCCTGAGGGCTCCACTAATGCGTATAGGTGATATACTAAAATAAACACATGTACACATTGAAGTAGAAACAAACCAAGTAGCATACTACTATATTGAGCAAGATTGTTTATACAAGGTGAATATCCCAAGCTTCCATTAAGTAATATACAAACTAGTATGATACAGTAATGGCCTCTAGGGCATATACACTAACAAATTCCAGATTTCCCTGCACCCTTAAAGTCATCACAAACCGACATGAAAAGTTCCGTAATTCCATATTTTTGGGTTTCAGGTTTGGTTAGGTTAGGGTTTTAGACAATAGGGGGTCTATGGTCATCTCTAAAGCCCAATTGCACAACTACAACTCAAATTAACCCTAACCCTCTCTAGAAAACTCCAAATGTTGCTAAATTTCGCCAAACCGAAAACAAACTTGAAATGAGGCTTAAGCAAAAGAAATACTACACTAATTATGAAGCAATAACCTTATTTAACACCCATGAATCCTCAACAACGCCAAAATGCGAACTTTCTTGGTCCAATTGGTAGCTAGTGAGCTCATGCATCTTTTTAATGAAATGGGTGATGGGTTTTGGGGTGTTTTTCATGGGGTTTTGAGAGGTTGAAGATGGAGGAGGAGGGGGGAACAGCAGCAACAGCAGCATGGAGAGTTGAGGGGAGAGGAAATGAGTGAAAAAAATGAAGAGGGAATGGCTCAAGACATGGGTTGACCCTCACCCACTCTTTCTCTCTCTTATCCATACTTAATTCTTTATTCTTATCCTTTATCTTTTCTTTTCTTTCCCCTCTCTAATAATTCAACAACCATGATATAAAACATGTAGGAAAACCATAAGAAAATGTAACAAGTGAAAAAAAGATATAGTGCATGTTTTGCACAAAATACGCTTAAAGCACGATTAGCGATTTTTAATCGCGATTAGCACTAAATTAACATATAATTAATCATAAAAACTTAAAAATTGCTTAATTCCATAAAACACCCACTTTTTAGTAATTTCTATAATTTTCCAAAAATTTTCCCAATTTATCGATATTTAATTATACCGCCTTATTAAAATATTCAATATTTTATTATTAAATTATAAAAAATTCCCCAAAAATAATATTTTATTTTTTTGAAATGTTACAATCTTCCCCCTTTAATTAAATTCGGTCCCCGAATTTAAATTTTAAACCCCCAAATTCTAAAACATTTCAATAAGAAATTCAAGTCGTCGGGGCTCCGAAATCATCAATACATAAAACGTAACATAGCGCAATGCATGCGCATGAACAATGAGCAGATGACTCAAAATCAAAACTCCATCAAGCATCCCGCAATCATCGGAGTCATGGTAAAGACACAAATGTCAAATCCAAAACAAAACCAATATGATATACATCAAATTTATACATGTAGGCATCAAATCCATACATGTAAATAACTAAAGGAAATGCATGCCAAATCTTTTTAAGTCGCTGTGCGATGCGCATAACACTGCACAGTGGTGGACGTCTATTATAAGAAAATAACCATATATGTGTATATCTTTTGTTTAATATGTACGTTCCGCCGTTTTGAAAACAATTTAGAAGGGTTTCCTTGCTTTAAACGTTTCGTGTCATATCCGACACGTATGTAAATACTAAGACTATAGCTCCCTTTTTGGAAATCCCTTCGATAACTAACAATGTATGCAAAATATATCCAGGTAGTGTCCTCTGACTAGTCCTGCTCAGTACGAAAACATATAGCAAATATCATAAAAACGTACTGCTACATAAGAAATCAATCCCAAAATGTATATAAGAATACCCTGTGCGTCTGGTGCGCACGGAAAACAAAATCTACATATGTGCCATACATGTGCATAGAAACGACATCTAGGTGTAACGGGTGTGTACGAAACATCTGTCATAGGCAACGTGTGTGCCTTACAGCAAAATCAGGTGCATTTGACAAGCACGAAGAATCCCGATTTAGTGCATCTGGTGTGCACCAAAATCGTATCTCAAAACATGCGCTCAACACGCACGAAAATCCAAATCAGGTGCATCCCTCATGTTGAATATGTATGCCCTAGAGGCCATTATTGTATAGTACTAATTTGTATAATACAGTTTGGAAGCTTGGGGATATATATACGGTTTTACGATAGTCTTGCTCGATATAGTAGAATGCTACTTGGTTTGTTTCTATCTTAATATGTGTATAAGTTTCTTTTAACATATCGCTAAAAACATATTGATGAAGCCCTTAGGATCTTTGCTTGACTACCAGCATTATGATGGTGACCACACTAGTGGGGGCTGGGTAGTCTATAAGCACATCCTTATTTTGGTCCCTAGTCGTAGGATTATCGAGACAGGGCATCGATGCTCTAGAGTAGACTGGTGCATACGCTTCTCTTCCCAGCAGGGGAGATGGTCTGTCCCACAGCCATCAGTACGTCGTACTGGAGATAGTATGCAGGTGCTCGTTAGGTTATGAGCATACTGGACCGGACTCGTCGGGAACTGTTGGTTCGTATTATACCTATCGTCAGTTAACAGTTCCCAGGTGACATGAGTACAGCTTAGTCCGCTGACTTGACACTGTCACTTCACTTCGAGTGTGTGCCCACTGTTCTTAGATTACTACCCTACCATGGCTCTACTGAGTCATGCAAACAAGTAGTAGTTGGGTGCAGTCCCGAAGCACTTGGAGGCAGTGACGGTTAGACAGGATTCATCTCTCCCGGTATTGGGAGTTGATATCGCGCTGTGTCTAGGAGAGCCATTACACATTGTCGTCCCTGGCCAGGGCAAGCGAGAATTACCGGTAGGTTTTCCAGTAGATTCTCATGGTGTTTTGGGCTACACTCTGACACGACTTGTACCGCTATTAGGGGGCTAACGTTTACCGCCCACTAGGCCCGCCATGCGATATTCTCAGACGAACTGACCGGACTGTACGGAGATTGTCACATTCAGGATCAGTAGGAGTTCGGATGGGTTCACCTCATCAGTCTTCTTATCGGCATCTATCTGGGGACCGTTACGTATAGCTTGTACCGCTTGCGGCCTGTGGTTAAACACACTGCCAGCGTAGTGTCAAGTCTTTAGAGTCCCACACAGAAGGCTATTCGCCTTTAGGCAAAACAGAGTAGAGGTCGCATGGTTTTCCGACTGGGTTCGTTCACATCCGCGCACTTGTGCACGTTTGGTGTCCGGGCAGTTATTACTAGCGGGCTTTGGTTTAAGCCAGATCCTAGTATATGTTTTGGGATTGGTTTTATCTCATTGTATTCGCGTTCCCCGGAACACGGATGCGGGTGTGTATGCACAGTTGACAGAGGCAGAGGCAGAGGATTCTCATTAGGGTTGTTGACCGTTGACTTTTTCTAAACCCTAATGAGAATGGGAAATATGATTAATAATATTAATTAAGGATTATTGTGCCATGGTTGAGTTGAACATTTGACTTTTGTTGACTTGTTGACTTTGTTGACCGGTTGACCATAGTGGACTTGTTGACCATCATCATTTCTTTTCAAAGATGCTTCTTGTTCTTTGCAAAATGCATTTAATGAATGAAATGATAATGGTCATTCGTAAACTAACCATCACACCTTTTCTTAATTATTATTATTATTATCATAATTCCTAATATGAGAGAATGGTTGTAAAAATTGGATCATTCTCACTTGCTCGTTCTCTCTCATCAAAAGCTCATCCTCTTCCTCTCTCTCATAGCTCTCATGTCTCATGTGTTGAGAACCATGAGCTATTGAGATAAAACCTTCAAAACTTATCTCTACTCACTCTAGAGTTCTAGGTTTAGCAGCCAAGCACTTTAGTTTCCTCTCGGTTCAGGTAGGAGCTCAAGGTAGAAGCTTTCGGGTGGATCCTTCTTCGTTAAAGAGGAGACTACGAGGTGGAGCCGTTCAAACCATCCCAAGGAGCAAGAAGAGAAGGAGACCTAGGTATAACCATTCTACATAGTAGCTAAAACTTGTAGTTTATTTGTTAGTTTTTGTTTAGCAAAGATCCTTCTTGGATGGTCCATGTTACCTAGTTAGAAAAAATTGATCTTTACCAATTTCGCCTCCCCGAAGAACCGGAGTGGGTAGCCTGGACCTAACAGTGGTATCAGAGCCTGGCTAAACAATAACTAATTGTTAGTAAAGTGTTTAGAACTTCGATCCGGAAAAAAAATCCCGAAAACATGTCAAAAAACTTAACTTTCTGCCGATTTTTAAAACGGCTCTAAAAATAATTCCACATACCTTAAAAATTGGCTCAGGGTTTTGTTAGAACAGGCAAGAAATTTGAGCCCACGACTCTGCCAACTCGTCGCGGAACCGCGGCGAAACCATGCATTTCGCCGCGGATCCACGGCCGAGTTGACTCGGCCGCGACTCCGATTTCCTGCAGATTACTCAGTTTGCTGTTTTGGGATTTTTAAGATGTTTTGTTTCTGCCCAGAATTTCCAGAGAACAAAGTTGTGTTTGGGGTAGTTGCAAATCCGTATTTTTTGATCGAAGTTCTGTAGATTTTAGCTAATGGGTTATATCTGTGATGTGGTATATGCACTGAACGTCGGCTAATCGCTATATGTCGATTAGTGGGGGTTGTGCATATCTGTGATCTGTAATGTTGTTGGATTGTGTATATGAACTTGTTGGATTGTCGCGGATGAATAGCCGGGGTTTTGTGAGATGAGAGTTTCTTTATCTTTCATTTGATGTAATATGTAAATTGATGTAATATTATTTTTATGGCCGCACATCCGGGATGAGGTTGTAGCCGCCATTGTATATTATTTCTTTTACTGTTTTTGCTCCTAGGATAGACCCAAGGTGGGGTACACAAACTACCGGGTATGTTGAAGTGCTGAGTGGCCTACTCACGTTGTTGAGGGAGGCTGCTTCACTTCGGGTATTTGGCAGGTAGTTTGCCGCACCCATAGGAGTCTAGGGTGGGGTTTGGCTATTCATCGCGACCGTGTAATCCATCTTTCGTTGCAGGCTCGAACGAAACGCGGATTCCTAGCATATCCAATGTGTTCATCTGTGATTTGGAATGGCTATCATTGCATCTGACGAATGTATATATCTATATATGATATCTAGTAGGCGTTGCTTATGTTTTGCATCCGTGCTAGTCCAGCCCCCGCTCTGTCGTTAGTTAAGTAACCTAACGGGTGATGACGAGGCCCCGTGGCGAATGCAGATGGCATAAGCGTACGTTATATTTTCGTTGTTTTCTGCAATGGTAGGATTAATTGATGGGACGCACACTACTACAAATAAGGGTTGCCCCTACGGATTTATCGGTAGGGGCAACCCACTGCCCCTACGGATATATACGTAGGGGCGAAAAAAGACCCCGTAGGTGCAAAGGCCGCAGGTGCAAGTTGAGGCCCTGAACTTGCCCCTACGGATAAATTCATGCCCCTACGGATATCTCGGTAGGTGTTATGGCCCCTACGGAGTACCCCGTAGGGGTAATAAAATCATATATGTAATTTTTTTTTTTGAATATATTGTATATACCTACGGATATATCCGTAGGTCCTTTTTCTACCCCTACGGATACCTCTGTAGGGGATATAAAGTAACCCCTACGGATAAGTCCGTAGGGGCCACTCCCAACACCCTGCACTGAGATCGGGGTGAAAAATATCAAGAAACCTGATATTTTGCCCCTACGAATTTATCCGTAGGGGATAAACAGTAGCCCCTACGGACATATCCGTAGGGGCACCCCCAACACCCTGCACTGATATCAGGTGGGAAAATATCAGGTTTCCTGATAGTTTGCCCCTACGGAGATGTCCGTAGGGGCAACATATATACCTACGGCTTAATCCGTAGGTACATATTGTCTGTGTTTTTTTTTAAAAAATGGGCTGCTTGATTTTTTCCCGCCCTGTGCACAATACTATATACATCAATCAAATCATATATTGCAGTATTCATAATCACATCTCACGCATATATATAATATACAAAAGAAACCCAAAAACTGAATATGATATAAATACAAACCAATATCAATATCGTTTCAAAATGTAGTACAATGTGATATAAATACATGTTTCAAAAAATAAGAACCAAAAAGCTACCCTAGTTCGGTCCAGCTCCACCTCCGAATAACGTTAGAATAACGCGCGCCTGCTCCTCGGTCAATACACTCTGCAATGCTACATATAAGGGAGTCTGAGCGGCATGTGGAGCGGGCGATGTGGTCTGCGCAGCCGCCGTCGAGGTAGTCGCTTGCGGAGCCGCGGCTGCGGGAGTCTGAGTGGGCGGTGGAGCTACAGGAGCTGTCTGCGGAACCGCAGCCGATGTAGTAGCTTGCGGAGCCGCAGCCGAAGGAGATGCATGTGGAGGCTCGGCCGATCTACCCTGTCGCGTCTGGACATAACGTGTGTAAGAAGCGTGTAAGAACTGTGTATTATTCGAATTCGTTTCATTATTAAGTTATTTCGAAACCCTGTTTGGATATCTAGTTTGGAAAAGCGTTGTTTATTTTAATTACATATGTATGTATGATTAATCAAACTTAAGTCTAAAACCAAATAAGCTCAAGCTACGTACTAATTATGGATATGTTGATATGTATATAATATGAAATGATATTTTACTATAAAGTAGTATACATACCAGCATCTCCTTCAACTCCTGAACGGTGGCCCTCAAGCTATCCAGTTCCTGATGGACATGCCGGTCACTGGAGACGGAGGAAGTAACCGCCGGGGTGGAGTCCAACCTCATATGGGCCCTGCTAGGGCCCAATCCCCGGCCTCTCTCCCAACCTCCGTGGTGCCCTCCGTGTGCGGCGTCCAGAACTGGGGTCAGCAGCCTCGGATCGTTCTGTCCGGTAAAATCGATCCCCGAGGCCTGGGCCTGCTCAACCACCCGCTCCTACACCCACATTAAGCAGTAAAGTATAAGTATAAAATTTAAACTTGAACCTTCCAAAACTAAAATTTCAAATTTGGGTAGAAAAAATATTAACACATACGCAGTACTCCTGGGTAGCGACGTCGGGACATCGAAGCTCGCCCGTGGCGGGATCTGTCGAGGTGCCGTGGACGGCAAGATATGCGGACAGCACGCTCGGTGTACCACCTGACGCCACGGTCCGAGATGTCTGCAATATTAGAAAGTAACTCTTAATATTAGAAATATTAGAGAATAACTCTTAATATTGCAGAATATTAGAGAATAACTCTTAATTTACCGATAACTCCATGGCTCGAGTAATGTTCCTCGAGCCACCTGTGTAAGTGGGGCGACCCCTCTTCGCCGACTTCCTGTTCTCCGTATTCTGAGCGGCCTGTTTCTGCACAACGCATTAACATTTAGTTTTCTAATTAAGAAACACAAAGAAATAAATTATATCATAAATAATGAATTAAATTTAAAATACATACTTGTTTGCGTTCGGAGTCGAAATAAGCGCACAATAGAGGCCATGTCTCTACGTCGACTCTCGCAAACGCCGGAGTAGATAGGAGGGCCGCTCTCTCTGCCTCGGGGGTCGCTATCCACAGGGAGTAGCAGTCGGCCTTCAGCTCATTCCTGTTGTATCGGACCTTGGCCTGCATGTTCTTCATCAGGCCATTATACAGAGCATGAAGGTCGAGCACCCTCCCCGAGTGATCAGGGTCGGCTACAGGCTGAAAATCGTAATCCAACTGAAAATACAAAAAAAAACATTGTTATTAGATTGCAAGTGTTAAAAATAAATATATTGGATAGATCAAATGAAAATATATATTAATACATACCCGAGCCTGATCAAAGAAGAGGGCGAATGAGCGCTGGTGCTGCTCGCCCCACTCAACGTGAAGTAGATAGTTCTTCACGATCCGGCTCTCGTCCCCTAAATACCGGCCGAACCTCTCGGCATGAGGACCGGTATAGCGATAGTCAAGGGTAAAAAATAGGGGGAATGCTGCCTCCCCCTAGCTCTATCAGGCCTCAGCCTATGGGACTGATTTGGGCCTCGAGTCCCCCTCTGGGGATGGAGAGGCCCTGCGTCTGCACGAAATATCAAGACAATCAATAATAAGACAAAGTTGTATTAAGAAATCAAGGTTAAACAAAAATTCAAGTGTGATATATACCTCCGGTGATTAGCGCACGAGCCTGGGCCTGAGCAGCAGCACGAGCGGGACGATAGTTCCTCCGGTGAGGAACAACCGGGGTCCCGGACCCGGACGCATCCCCTCCAACTATAAAATAAACATCGACGCTAAATCTCCATGAAGTTCATATTTATTCTATATAGCATATGTAAAATAAATAAATATTTTAAATTTATTCATACTAACCTGCAGACGATGCGGAGGGTATGGAAGCGGCAGGAGTGGCCCCTGTTGAAGGTGTGGACGCACCACCTATAATTAGACAATTAAAAATAGATTTTATAAGTAATTGCAAAAAGAATGTGTAGATCAATAATATAACGTTGTAAATCAATATGCATGAACTATAGGACATATAAACATACCCGCAGGTGCGGTGGTGTCACCACCTACAGCTAGACAATAATAAAAATTGCTAAGTAAGAGCAAAAGGAATGTGTATATTTATGATATAGCATTCTAAATCAATATACATACACTATATGATATATAAACATACCTGGAGGAGCGGGGGTGGCCTCTGTCCCAGATGTGGACGCAGGACCAACAACTAGACAATTAAAAATAGATTTTATAAGTAATTGCAAAAAGAATGTGTAGATCAATAATATAACGTTCTAAATCAATATGCATGCACTATAGGACATATAAACATACCCGCAGGTGCGGTGGTGTCACCACCTACAGCTAGACAATAATAAAAATTGCTAAGTAAGAGCAAAAGGAATGTGTATATTTATGATATAGCATTCTAAATCAATATACATACACTATATGATATATAAACATACCTGGAGGAGCGGGGGTGGCCTCTGTCCCAGATGTGGACGCAGGACCAACAACTAGACAATCAAACATTGACAATATAAGTAATTTTGACATAAACATGCATGATTATCTGTAATATTACATTGAAAATGGATATGCGTGCAGTATACCTGGAGGTGTGGCAAAATCCACACGAAAGGAGGCATCCGAAGGGGTCTCCGATCTGGGTGCAAGACCGGCCCTCTGAAGCTCCCTACGGAGCTCTCCGGGCGGCAGAACCGCTCTGCCTCTGCCTCTGCCTCTACCGCGGCTGGAGCTCCTGCCGCCCCTCGCTGCTCCCGACATCGTCATCAAATCTAGATAAACGGTTCGTGGACGCATTAGACAATCATTAAAAGTATTGACTATATATGATCTAGAGCGTAAAATGTGAAGTAATAATATAACATTACTGATAACCTTTTTCGTTTCGTGGGCGCATCATACATATCTACTTGGATTTCATCGTCGATGTCATTTCTAACCCACGTAACTTCATGATCGGTCGAAGACAACCCGTCCTTCGAAACAGACGGTCGGAGCACTTTAAGCCTTCTCTCTTCTTCGTCCTCATCGCTGTCCTCGTATTCTGGGACATCGTAGACATCTCTAGGTTTCCATCGGCATACAACACTCCACCCCGGATGCTTCAAACACTGTGAGTAGTATACTTGGAACGCTTGGTTCGGAAAGATAAACGGATCGTCCTGACCGTAAAATCGAAGTGTGTTCACACTGGTCAATCCATATTCATCTTTCCAAGTCCCAAGACTGCTTCTCCACCTGTCTGTATCGGTTCGCGGATCGTACCAAGTACAGTGGAATATATAAAAGGGTTCTGATCGTCCGGGATAGTGGATGCCGAGTATACAATTTAAGTACCCATAGTAAATCACACCGTCCGATCCTACCGTCGCAATCCCACTATTCTGAGTGATTCTAGATGTTTCTATGTCCTTAACTTCGAATTTGTATCCAAGGACACCAAATCCTTTGTAATGTGCAACCTCCATACTAGGAAATTGAGCTAAACATCTTGAATCACTCTCAAATGATGCAGACAAGTTCGGATCATGGATCTAACAAAACAAATTTTACGATAAATACATAACGATACAAGTTTAGATTAAAACTGATAGCAATAAAATGTAATTCGAATAACTTACATGCTCTGTGACCCAATCACAAAAATTATCCTGATGGTATTTTTCCAAACGCTCTTCGTTCCAATCAGGATGCCCCTCACGTACCTCGTTAAAATGAGTTTTGTTTTTGACAAATAATTGTGACATTAATATTATGTCATTTCATACACACACAAACACAGATATAACAATTAATCCAAAAGAACTTACTCTCTAATTTGTTCAAGACATACGCAATTAAGCAAGATAAACCGGTATATCTTGTTGATAAACATAGTGTCTACCCTCTTATACTCGGCTTTACCATATGGCCCGTCTTGAATTCTTCGTGGTCGGTTAAGCCTTGTCTCAATGTTCTCGTCCAGATAGCGGGAACAAAATGTGGTTGCTTCATCAAGAAGATAACCTTGCATGATAGAACCCTCTGGTCGATTTTTATTGCGTATATACTTCTTAAGAGTGTAAAGGTACCTAATGAGAATATGTTGAATAAATAAACACGGGCATACATGACAAAAATAAATTTATAAATTGCGCGAAACGAAAAATTACACGTACCTCTCGACGGGATACATCCATCGATATTGTACCGGTCCGGCTAACTTCGCCTCCGTTACAAGATGAACCGTCAAGTGTATTATGATATCGAAGAATGACGGTGGGAAAATACGCTCAAACTTGCAAAGTATCAACGCAATAGAATTTTCTAGTTTATCCAGCATCGCAACCTCCAGCGTTTTAGCACACAACTCCCTGAAAAAACAACATAGGTCGTTGATTACTAGACCAACCGAGTCGGGGAGAGAAGTCCTAAGGGCTAATGGAAGAAGGTTCTCCACGATAACATGGTGGTCATGACTTTTCAGCCCATCGATCTTGCCCTTCACAATTTTTATTTTCTTGCTGAATGATCCTGAGAAACCTGTGGGGACTTTCAAATCATGCAACACCTGCAGGAATCTTTTCTTCTCCGGTTGTGACATATGATAAGCGGCATTGGGAAGTACAAACTTGCCCGGTTTACCCGCTACCGGTTTAGGGTGCAGTTCACTTCTTATTCCCCACTCTTGTAGATCCATCCGGGCATTCATGTTGTCTTTCGATTTCCCGTCTTTACACAGAAGCAAGTTAAGTATGTGCTCTGATACTCCCTTCTCTATATGCATGACGTCCAGACAATGACGCACTGAATTTGTAGACCAGTACGGAAGCTCGAAGAAAATGCTTAACTTGTTCCAATATTGTGGTTTGACCTGTCTCGTCGGATCCATCCCGAAGGTCACGTTATTGTAACCATCCCATTTAGCAGTCACGTCCTCTCCGGACAATGGGGATGGAGGCCCAAGAAACTCCTGATGACCATCAAAGTGAACCGTGTCTAACCTATAGGGGTGGTCTGGAGGCAGAAAACGTCGATGGCCGCAATAACAAACCTTCCTGCTAAAATTCAAAAATTTTGATGTTGTGTGTTCATGGCAATGAGGACATGCTTTGTGACCATGTACGGACCAACCTGAAAGCATTCCATACGCAGGAAAGTCATTAATTGTCCACATTAAAGCCGCACGCAGTATGAAGGTTGTATTTGTGTTTGAATCATATGTCTCTACACCATCAATGAACAAAGTTTTCAGCTCCTCAATCAGAGGTCGGAGATAGACGTCGATATTGTTCCCCGGTGAGTTTGGTCCGTCGATAAGAAGAGGCATCATAAAGTATGATTGGTCCATAGCCAACCAAGGCGACAGATTATAAATTATCATTACAACGGGCCATGTACTGTGACTTCCAGCCATATAGTTGAATGGGCAGAAGCCATCGGCAGCCAGTCCGAGCCGGACATTGCGAGGATCGCTACTGAATATTGCGTGCCTCCTATCGAAATCCTTCCATGCCGGTGAATCTCTTGGATGGCTCATTTTTCCATTTTCGCTTGGAGGAGCACGGTGATGCCAAATCATTGCCTCGGCTGTTTTCTTGCACCTGAATAGCCTCTGTAGCCTCTGTGTTATGGGAAAATATCGTGCTATCTTCACAGGTATATCAGGCTTCTTATCAGAATCTTTCGGCTTATACCTGGCCTCTCCGCATGTTGGACACTCTTTCAAATCTGAATTCTCTTTCCGGTACAACACGCAATTTTTAGGACATGCTTGAATCTTCTCGCACTTTAGACCCAAATCAGACATCATTTTCTGGGCTTCGTACCATCTTTCGGGCACATTATTTCCCGGAGGCATAGAATCTTTCAAGAACGAAAGAAGCATTGTGAATGACTTGTTGCTCCATCCATTTAGGCACTTAATTTGGAAAAGTTGGACGAACCATGAGAGGGTGGAATACTTCGCATTCTCATAAATTGGTTTCCTAGCATCATTCATGAAATTTTCATATTTATCCGCACGCGGTCCTTGACCGGAAGGAATGTCATCTTCGGTACGAATAGATTCACCTAGGGCAGCCTCTACCATATCCTCCATTTCTTCTGATGGAAATAAATTTCCGTATCCTGCCGTATTACCGAATTCTTCTTCTTCTCCTGCCGCATTATCGTGTTCTCCTTCATCTACCGCAGTACTGCATTCTTCTCCTTCCCCGTGATATTTCCAAGTTGAATAAAGTCTAGTAAACCCATGTTTTACAATATGAAGCTCTGCCAATTCTACCTTCTGCCAGTACTTATTGCCACATCTATCGCACGGACAGAGAATCTTCTCTATTATGATCTTATTATGTGCTCGTGCAAATTCAAGGAAAGCAGCAACTCCTGCGACAAACTTAGGTTGCATACGTTGTTTCCAATCCACATACATCCAGTCCTTAACTCTGACGTACTCATGGGCCATGTTAGACTGAATAACATATAAATTGTAGGTTATGCTGACTATATTGAGAAATATAAGAACGGGATAGTTACTGACAAAGGAGAAAATCCATGTATATGCTTTGTGTGTGCGTTTGTCGTTGAAAAGAATAAATTATCGCACATTATGTTGACCGATAGACGGGGACTAAGTGGCGCTTTTAGTTTCATATATGGGTATCGATGGGAATATGAAGGTTTCATATTATCATATATTGGTTTTAACCCGAACATCTCGAATCGCTCTCTGATTATGCGTTTGTATGTATGTGTTCCGGCTGTCGGGGGTAGGCTTCTATCCCATTAAGAATGTATAGAGCGAACGCCCATCACTTGTGCTTTCAACCGTTTCGAGTAAATTTCGGCAGCACCTCCCCGCTGTTCTCCGAGTACACTGTAATAGAATAGATAATCATTTCAAAGCTGTGAAACAACGTTGAAATGAACATCTAATCTATCTTTGTACACGGAGAACCGGCGGAAAGATACCAACGAAATATCTCGAAACGGATGAAAACACAAGTGAATGAAGGCGTTTGCTTTATACATTCTTAACTTGTCCACACGGGACAAATCTATAGGTTACCATACGATTGAATTTTCTCGTCGCGTAGACTATACGACGGTTGTTAGTATCGAGCTATACTGTCCGATATTTAACAACCTTCGTATAGTTCTAGGTCACGACGAGCATCGCACGTATGTTAACCGATAGACGGGGACTAAGTGGCGCTTTTAGTTTCATATATGGGTATCGATGGGAATATGAAGGTTTCATATTATCATCGAGTATCATATATTGGTTTTAACCCGAACATCTCGAATCGCTCTCTAATTATGCGTTTGTATGTATGTGTTCCGGCTGTCGGGGGTAGGCTTCTATCCCATTAAGAATGTATAGAGCGAACGCCCATCACTTGTGCTTTCAACCGTTTCGAGTAAATTTCGGCAGCACCTCCCCGCTGTTCTCCGAGTACACTGTAATAGAATAGATAATCATTTCAAAGCTGTGAAACAACGTTGAAATGAACATCTAATCTATCTTTGTACACGGAGAACCAACGGAAAGGTACCGACGAAATATCTCGAAACGGATGAAAACACAAGTGAATGAAGGCGTTTGCTTTATACATTCTTAACTTGTCCACACGGGACAAATCTATGGGTTACCATACGATTGAATTTTCTCGTCGCGTAGACTATACGACGGTTGTTAGTATCGAGCTATACTGTCCGATATTTAACAACCTTCGTATAGTTCTAGGTCACGACGAGCATCGCACGTATGTTAACCGATAGACGGGGACTAAGTGGCGCTTTTAGTTTCATATACGGGTATCGATGGGAATATGAAGGTTTCATATCATCATCGAGTATCATATATTGGTTTTAACCCGAATATCTCGAGTCGCTCTCTAATTATGCGTTTGTTGTGCATTCGTGTTGTATGTGTAACATGATTTTAAACCATTGAGATCAAGATTGATAGAACTGATCATCCTACATTGCAATAGCATTCATCAACCAAAAACTATTATTGCAATGGTATACATCTATAACAATCAACAATTAAAACTATAAATATAGGATACTGATATCATAAAGCGTTATGAGACACCTCATCTGCCACGTGTCGTGATCATGGAAATCGCTAATATTGAGTTATGAGACACCTCATCTGCCATGTGTCATGGTTACATATTAGTTAGGGACACGGCTATTTGTGTGCGGCTGCACGCTTGTGCAAAGATTTGTAATGTTAAAAAAATGTGATTTTTTTTATACATTGGAAAGAATGAATAGGAATTGATCTTTACATTGTTAACCTCTTTTAGTTTTTCTTTAGGAGCGGTCTCTCATATCTTAGTTGAAATATTTTCTATGTTTGTTATGGTCTTACTCTCACATAAACTATCAATATCATGCCACAAGAGAGTGAAAGAAATAGCATGCATGGTGTGTTCAATGTATGATAAACAAGTACACTTCTAATAGTTTTTAAATTTGAGAAGTCCAGAGTGTATGGAAGGAGTTGAATAACAGAAGCATAAGGGGCACAACATTTTTTTCTTAAATTCTGGATACATTCTAAAATCTTCAACAGCAATTGGAGTGTATTTCGCTGTGAGAGACTCTTCAAAGAAATGGAGGAAGAAGCACTAAAGAAAAAAGAGAGAAAAATAAGAATATAAAGTTGAAACTAAACTTGAACTATCCGCTGAAATCATAAAGCATAGGAAAGTTGATTGAGTCTTGATCTATTGCTCTTTCTTTGCATTATCTCGTATGTCCATTTATAGATTTTAATGCCACATGAGATGTATAATCTGTCAGCTCCCTATGGTTGTATTAATGTCAGCTCTTACACAATATGGGTATCTGCCTTACCATTAAGACAACTATGGAATATGTTAATTTAAAATGTAAGGCTAGCTATCTATGTATTCTGAGGGACTGCTTGCATAGAACTTAGCTTGATCCTCTCAATTATTACACATAAATATGCTGACATGCCTCTCATAACCCTAACCCCAGCCCCACAGTAACCCTAACCCCAGCCCCAACCCTAACCCCAGCCCACCGTAACCCTACCCCAGCCCCACAGTAACCCTAACCCCAGCCCCACCGTAACCCTAACCCCAGCCCCACCCCAGCAGCAGCCGAACCCCAACCCTAACCCTACCCCGACCCCGACCCCGACCCCGACCCCGACCCCGACCCCGACCGCCACCGCGCCCCTGCCCAAACCCAACTCTCGCGCGCGCAACCCAGACCCAGCCATGAATAATCCAAAAATGCTTTAATTTACCTCGAGATTTATACCTGAACGGGTGCGCTGGTGGGCTGGAGCGACGACGGTGGCGAATTGGCGAAGAAACCGGCGGTGGCGACGGCGGTGGCGACGAAACCGGCGGTGGCGACGACGGTGGCGACGAAATCGGCGGTGGCGACGACGGTGGCGACTCTGCCCAACGACGGTGGCGACGCGACGGTGGCGATTTTGGGGTTTTTCGCGCGCGTTTGAGGGAGAGAGAGAAAATGAGCGTAGGCTTTTCGATCTGGCTTTATTTTAAAACGATATTTACTTACCCCTACGGATATACCCGTAGGTCCTTTGTTTGCGGCTCCGTAGGGGCAAACACCAAATTAAGAATTAATATTTTTATTCTTGGACGTCAGTGCCCGTAGGGGCAACCTTTTAGCCCTACGGATTAATCCGTAGGGCCAAGTTAAATATGCCCCTACGGATATTTCCATCCGTAGGGGCAACCCCCTATTTTACTAGTGGCATTATACTAATGCAAAGAAAAACAAACCTAAAAGACGTTGTTGGAATAATTTTCAAAAAGCTGTTATTGCAAGGACGTTCTCTTTTGTTTTGCATAGAGGTATTCGGTTATGAATGCCCAGCACCTCATTCGACGAGGCAAGGGCCGAGATCCCTTCATCGGGAGTGACCCCTTGGACAAAAGTTTGCGTCAGGGTAATAACTTCACTATAGTCGATTATTCTTGCTTTGAATCGAGGTATTCAGTTTGGAATATCATGCACCTCATTCGACGAGGAAAGAGCCGAGATCCATTCACAGAGAGTGACCTCTTTAGCAAAAGTTTTCGCCACTATATTTTCAAAAAGGCTATCATGTTCCTTCAACGATATCAAGTTCAATACGTTAACGGTTTTTTCGCCAAAAACCAAGCCGTAGCCCTCCGTCATTTCGGATTGGTATTATTTAGTATTCGTGCTGCGTTTGTTGACCTAGTCAAGGCGTAGTGAACGGTAGCTAAGTAATATTTTTCTGTGCATTGCAAATGTGATTGGTTAGGACAGTCGTGTGGCCTTGTTGACCTAGTCCAGGGCACGTACGGGTGGGTTTAATGCAATCAAGATAATGATGGATAGAACTTGACTAACGGTTTATGGTTTGTTGACCTAGTCAAGGTCATAAACCGTTGGGGGCAAAAATCCACATCGGGAGTTTCTAAAGAAACTGAAACTTGAAGATTTAGCATACCTTCTGGAGTGTGGTGACTAGAGTAGATTCTATCTAGGTCATCGCACAATGATAGTTGGATCCCGATCCCACTGATGAGTTGGATTACTCTCAGGAGATTATTTCACTTAACAATCAATGCTATAAACCAAGTAGGTGTCTAGAACGGTGTTAGCGGGGCTACGCCTCAAGGGAAAAGAGGTTATTTAATTAAGGAACTTCGCGAAAGCATTGAAAAACCTCCCTCGAAGTACCAACACTAGCCTGGCTGAAAGATTAAGCAAGTATTGTGACGTGCAATTAATCCCGACTAGTTCTTCTTTTAAAGGTTTGAAGAAGAATTTGAGGAAACAGTGGGAGCCATCCTGATTAGATAAATTAATAAACCAATCTAATCTTGCAAGAGCGCACGCTGAATGTTTCTTTTCTCTCTCTCCAGGTAGCAACCATTTCACGCCCTAATCAAGATAATAAAATGTATCGCTTGACCGATCCGAATTCTTATTCGGGGCTGGGGAACGTCGGTTTGGCTCTAACTTGTGACAACAGTCACAAGTATGAGCAAGGGAAAGAGGATTGTATGGATTCCAAGGATACCCAGTTGAAGAAGAAGCATAGTTTTGAATCTACTTCAGGTGTTCTTGTAATTGAGAACTGCTTTACGGTCAGCCTTACCTCCTGGGTACTTGATACCGGATCAGGATCTCATATCTGTAATCTATTGCAGGGACTGAAAAAAAGTAGGAATGTTGTACCTGGTGATATGTCGCTCAGGGTAGCGAACGGAGCACAAGTTAATGCTGCAGCCGTCGGTGAATATCACCTAGTGTTGCCAAATGGCAATACTATGATTTTGAACGAATACTACTATGTACCTTTCATGGTTTGCAACATCATATCAGTTTCTTTACTCAATAAAGATGGATATAACTTTATTCTTGATAGAAATATCATGAACCTTTACCTTCATAAGGTACAGGTTGCAGAAGGTACACTGTGTAATGGTATTTACATTCTAAATCATAATACAGTTCTCAATGTACAAAACACACGCAAGAAGAAGAATTCAGATACGAATGAATCCTACTTTTGGTTTGTAGACTTGGTCATATCGGAGAGAAAAGACTAAGTAAGTTGCATAAAGATGGACTCTTGAATACGTTCGAGTTTTTATCTTACGAAACTTGTCAGTCTTGTCTCAAAGGAAAGATGGCCAAATCTCCGTTCACCGGACATGGGGAAAGAGCAACAGAGCTCTTGGGACTCATACACATTGATGTATGTGGTCCGATGTCTATACATGCAAGGGGTGGGTTCTCGCACTTCATCACAATCACTGACGATCTCTCTAGGTTCGGATATGTGTATCTAATGAAACACAAATCTGAAGCTTTTGAGAAATTCATGGAATTTAGAAATGAAGTAGAGAACCAGACTGGCAAAAGTATCAAGATACTCCGATCAGATAGGGGAGGGGAGTACTTAAACACGGAATTCCTAGATTACTTAAAAGAGAAAGGTATTCTCTCTAAGCTTACTCCTCCTTATACACCACAGCACAACGGTGTATTGGAACGGAGGAATCGTACCCTATTGGATATGGTTCACTCCATGATGAGTAATGCCGAGTTGCCTCTTTCATTTTGGGGACATGCGCTTTTAACAGCAGCATATCTATTGAATGATGTTCCGTCTAAATCAGTGCCTAAGACTCCATTCGAGATATGGAATGGAAAAAGGCCATATCTTAAAAGATTTAAGATATGGGGTTGTCCGGCTTATGTTAAAACGCATAAACTAGATAAACTAGAGGCACGGTCAGTTTTATGTAAGTTTGTGGGATATCCAAAGAATGGTTATGGATATCTGTTCTGCCACACCGAGGAACAGAAGGTGTTTGTTGCTCAGCGTGCCGTTTTCTTAGAAACGGAGTTTCTTGCAAAAGAAATTAGTGGGAGCATGGTAGAATTGGAAGAAATTCAGCGACCACAAACTGAAACTGAAGATTTGACAGAACCTCAGGATTCAATAACCCCAGACGAACCTCAGCCACTCCGCATATCTGGTAGGATTTCTCATCCGCCCGAGAGATACTACGGTTTTCTCATAGACGGGGATCGAGAGGATTGCATCTTGGAAGAAGATGATCCTGCCAGTTTCAGGCAGGCCATTATCAGTAGGGACTCTGATAAGTGGCTGGAAGCTATGCAATCCAAAATAGAGTCCATGTACACCAATAAAGTGTGGACCTTGGATATTGCTCCACCTGGGGTAAAACCCGTTGGATGCAAATGGATCTACAAAAGGAAACTTGGTGTAGATTGGCAGGTGGAAACCTATAAGGCTGGACTCGTTGCAAAAGCTTTTCGTCAAAGACCTGGTGTGGACTATGACAAAGATTTTTCTCCAGTGGCTATGCTCAAATATATTAGGATCCTACTTGCCATTGCTGCCTTTCATGACTATAAAATCTGGCAGATGGACGTTAAAACGGCTTTTCTAAATGGCTGTTTCGAAGAGTGCGTTTACATGGATCAGCCAGAAGGTTTCGTAGATAGTGGGAGCAGCGGGAAGGTGTGCAAGTTGCTTAAATCCATTTATGGATTAAAGCAGGCATCGCGAAGCTGGAACATCCGTTTTGATGAAGGAATCAAGGAATTCGATTTCATCAAAAACGAAGATGAACTTTGTGTCTATAAGAAGGTTGTAGGACGAACTGTCGTGTTCCTAGTCTTGTATGTGGACGACATTCTTTTGATAGGAAATGACATTCCTATGCTACAATCGGTCAAGCTATTCTTGTCACAACGGTTCTCCATGAAGGACCTGGGAGATTCCTCATACATTCTGGGGATCAAGATCTACAGAGATAGATCCAAGAGACTACTGGGACTTTCGCAGTCCAGGTACATAGAGACCGTACTAAAGAGATTTAGTATGGAAGATTCCAAGCGCGGTAACATACCCGCATTGCACGGAATCACCCTCTCCAAGAAGATGTCTCCTAAGACTGACGAGGAGAGGGTTGGCATGAGCACTATACCTTACGCTTCGGCGGTAGGATCTATAATGTATGCGATGCTATGTATAAGACCAGGTGTAGCTTATGCGCTGAGCGTGGTGAGCCGGTATCAGTCAGACCCAGGTGAGGGCCACTGGACGGCAATGAAGAACATTCTCAACTACCTGAGAAGGACTAAGGAGATGTTCCTGGTTTACGGTAATGGAGACCTCAGGGTCGAGTCCTTTACCGATTCAAGCTTCTAGAGTGACAAAGATGACAGGAAGTCTGTCTCGGGTTTTGTGTTTACCCTTAATGGAGGGGCGGTGTGTTGGAGGAGTTCCAAACAGGATACCGTCGCAGACTCGACGATGGAGGTTGAATACATTGCTGCAAGCGATGCCGTAAAAGAGGCGGTCTGGATGAAGAAGTTCATTAGTGAACATTAGGTGGTTCCGTCCATTGTTGACCCAATACCTTTGTATCGCGATAACAATGGGGCTATAGCTTTAGAGAAGGAACCAAGGTCCCATCAAAAATCCAGACACATCTTAAGGTGGTATCACCTGATCAGGGAGATCATTGATCGTCAGGAGATCGAGGTACGAAAAGTGGACACAAAAGACAACATGGCGGATCTATTCACAAAGGCCCTCCCTCAAACACAGTTCGAGCGACTTTTTGAGCTATTGGGTATGCGGTACGCCAGCAGCTGGCCTTAGTGCAGACGTTGGGTATGCGGTACACCAATTACTGGCCTTTAGTGCAAGTGGGAGATTGTTGAATATGTATGCCCTAGAGGCCATTATTGTATAGTACTAGTTTGTATAATACATTTTGGAGGCTTGGGATATATATACGGTTTTACGATAGTCTTGCTCGATATAGTAGTATGCTACTTGGTTTGTTTCTATCTCAATATGTGTATATGTGTCTTTTAACATATCGCTAAAAACATATTGATGGAGCCCTTAGGATCTTTGCTTGACTACCGGCGTTGTGATGGCGATCACACTAGTAGGGGCTGGGTAGTCTATAAGCACATCCTTATTTTGGTCCCTAGTCGTAGGATTATCGAGACAGGGCATCGATACTCCAGAGTAGACTGGTGCATACGCTTCTCTTCCCAGCAGGGGAGATGGTCTATCCCACAGCCATCAGTACGTCGTACTGGAGATAGTATGCATATGCTCGTTAGGTTACGAGCACACTGGACAGGACTCGTCGGGAACTGTTGGTTGGTATTATACCTATCGTCAGTTAACAGTTCCCAGGTGACATGAGTACAGCTTAGTCCGCTGACTTGACACTGTCACTTCGCCTCGAGTATGTTCCCACTGTTCTTAGATTACTACCCTACCACGGCGCTACTGAGTCGTGCAAACAAGTACTAGTTGGGTGCAGTCCCGAAGCACTTGGAGGCAGTGACAGTTAGACAGGATTCGTCTCACCTGGTATTGGGAGTTGATATCGCGCTGTGTCTAGGAGAGCCATTACACATTGTCGTCCCTGGCCAGGGCAAGCGAGAATTACTGGTAGGTTTTCCAGTAGATTCTCAGGGTGTTTTGGGCTACACTCCGACATGACTTGTACCGCTATTAGGAGACTGACATTTACCGCCCCCATAGGCCCGCCATGCGATATTCTCAGACGAACAGACCGGACTGTACGGAGATTGTCACATTCAGGATCAGTAGGAGTTCGGATGAGTTCACCTTATCAGTCTTCTTATCGGCATCTAACTGGGGACCGTTACGTACAGCTAGTACCGCTTGCGGCCTGTGGTTAAACCCACTGCCAGCGTAGTGTCGAGTCTTTAGAGTCCCATACAGAAGGCTATTCTCCTTTGGGCAAAACAGAATAGAGGTCGCATGGTTTTGCGACAGGGTTCGTTCATATCCGCGCACTTGTGCACGTTTGGTGTCCAGGCAGTTATTACTAGCAGGCTTTAGTTTAAGCCAGATCCTAGTATATGTTTTGGGATTGGTTTTATCTCATTGTATTCGCGTTCCTCAGAACATGGATGCGGGTGTGTATGCACAGTTGACAGAGGCAGAGGCAGAGGATTCTCATTAGGGTTGTTGACCGTTGACTTTTTCTAAACCATAATGAGAATGGGAAATATGATTAATAATATTAATTAAGGATTATTGTGCCATGGTTGAGTTGAACATTTGACTTTTGTTGACTTTGTTGACCGGATGACCATAGTGGACTTGTTGACCATCATCATTTCTTTTCAAAGATGCTTCTTGTTCTTTGCAAAATGCATTTAATGAATGAAATGATAATGGTCATTCATAAACTAACCATCACACCTTTTCTTAATTATTATTATTTTTATCATAATTCCTAATATGAGAGAATGGTTGTAAAAATTGGATCATTCTCACTTGCTCGTTCTCTATCATCAAAAGCTCATCCTCTTCCTCTCTCTCATATCTCTCATGTCTTATGTGTTGAGAACCATGAGCTATTGAGATAAAACCATCAAAACTCATCTCTACTCACTCTAGAGTTCTAGGTTTAGCAGCCAAGCACTTTAGTTTCCTCTCGGTTCAGGTAGGAGCTCAAGGTAGAAGCTTTCGGGTGGATCCTTCTTCGACAAAGAAGAGACTACGAGGTGGAGCCGTTCAAACCATCCCAATGAGCAAGAAGAGAAGGAGTTCAAGACCTAAGTATAACCATTCTACATAGTAGCTAAAACTTGTAGTTTATTTGTTAGTTTTTGTTTAGCAAAGATCCTTCATCGATGGTCCATGTTACCTAGTTAGAAAAAATTGATTTTTACCTATTCCGCCTCCCCGAAGAACCGGGGTGGGTAACGTGGACCTAACACCTCATGCACGAATAAAATCTAAATCATGCGCATTCAACATGCACGAAATCACGATATCCAATATCAAGCGTCGAACATGCGCAAAATCCAAATCAAATGCACGGAGTGCAGGAAATCAACATCAATTTCATGATCGAAATCGACGGTATACAATACGGCTCAACCAAAATCAGGTATACCGCGGTATATAATCTCACAACCATGTGCATCAGTGTGCACAAATCAAATCAAAACACTAAAAGTGTATGAAAATTATGCCGAAAGCCTAAGTCAAATCACATGCATATCTTAGGCAGGAAATCAAAATCAACATATCCAATGATATCAAACCGAAGTCAGGTGCAACAAACGCACGAAATATAAATCCGTCGCAACAAATGCACGAAATATAAATCCGGTGCGACAACGCACGGAACATAAAACTGGGCGCATCCTGTGCAAGAAATACCAATACAGCGCATCATGTGCACAAAACCCCAGACAATAACTCAAATGCGTAAATAGCAACACCGAGTGTACCGAGGTGTAAAAATCATAAATGTGTGCAACTGTGTGCACAAAACACATATCAAAGCACTACAAGCGTATATGAAATCAATCCAACTGTATGAAATCGGGTGCAGAAATCAAATCGGGTGCTGTTAGTGTATATGCCCTAGAGGCCATTACTATATCATACTAGTTTGTATATTACTTAATGGAAGCTTGGGATATTCACCTTGTATTGACAATCTTGCTCAAAATGGTAGTATGCTACTTGGTTTGTTTCTACTTTAATATGTGCATGTGTTTCTTTTAGCATATTGCTTATACATATTAGTAGAGCCCTTAGGATCTTTGCTTGATTACCAGCGTTGTGATGGCAGTCACACTCATGGGGGCTGGGTAATCCACAAGCACATCCTTATATAGGTCCCTAGTCGTAGGACTATCGAGACAGGGCATCGATACTCCGGAGTAGACTAGCGTATGTGCTTCTCATCCCATCAGGGGAGACAGTCTGTCCCACAGCCGTCAGTACGTCGTACTTGAGATAGTATGCGGGTGCTCGTTAAGCTACGAGTACACTGGACAGGACTCGTCAGGAACTGATTGGTTGGTACTATACCTATCATCAGTTATCAGTTCCCAGGTGACATGAGTACAGCTTAGTCCGCTGACTTGACACTGTCACTTCGCCTCGAGTGTGTTCTCACTGTACTTTGATTACTACCCTACCACGGCTCACAAGAGTCGTGCAAACAGGTAGTTGTTGGGTGCAGTCCCGAAGCACTTGGAGGCAGTGACGGTTAGACAGGATTCGTCTCTCCAGGTATTGAGGGTTGACATCGCGCTGTGTCTAGGAGAGCCATTACACAAGTAGTCCCTGACCCAGGCAAGCGAGATATACTGGTAGGTTCCAGTGTTATCTCAGGGTGTTCTGGGCTACACTCCGACACGACTTGTACCGCTATTAGGGGACAGACGTTTACCGCCCCCCAGGCCCGCCATGCGATGTACTCAGACGAACAGACCGGACTGTACGGAGATTGTCACATTCAGGCTCAGTAGGAGTTCAGATGGGTTTCACCTCGTCCGTCTTCTTATCGGCATCTACCTAGGGGCCGTTACGCACAGCTAGTGCCTCTTGCGGTTTGTGGTTAAACCCACTGCCAGCGTAGTGTCGAGTCTTTAGAGTCCCACACAGAGAGCTTTTCGCCTTTAGGCAAAAGAGTAGAGGTCGCATGGTTTTGCGACAGGTCGCATGGTTTTGCGACAGGGTTCGGTCATATCCGTGCACTTTTGCACGTTTAGTGTCCGGGCAGTTATTACTAGCGGGCTTTGGTTTAAGCCAGATCCTACTATACATTTTGGGATTGGTTTTATCTCGTTTGTATTCGTGTTCCTCGGAACGCGGATACGGGTGTGTATGCACAGTTGATAGAGATAGAGGCAGAGGATTCTCATTAGGGTTGTTGACTGTTGACTTTTGCTAAACCCTAATGAGAATTAGACTTATGATTAACAATAATATTAATTAAGTAATATAGTGACATGGTTAGGGTTGAAAGGTTGACCTTGTTGACTTGTTGACTTTTGTTGACCGGTTGAATAGGTTGGACTTGTTGACCACCATCATGACAATGGCTATCATTTGTTTGCATTGACTTGTGCTTGCTTGATGGTTCACAAATTGCATTTAATGCAAGAAATGATATTGTCATTTGTCATGATAACAACCATCACATTATACTCAATTATTATTACTTGTTATCGTAATCTTTTGGATTATGAGAGCTTGGAAAAAAAGTCTTGCTCATTCTCTCATTTCATTTCTCTTTCTTGCTCAAGCTCTCCCTCTTCCTCTTGCTCTCTCTAGCTCAAGGAAACCCCCTCTCATGAGTTGAGAACTATTGCCTTAGGGATAAAAACACCTAAACAAACCTCTACTCATCCTAGTTCACAAGGCCTAGCAAGCCAAGTGTTCTAGTTTCTTCAAGTTTGAAGTAGAAGCCAAAAGGTTCGGATGGATCCATCTTCGGCGTGAGGAGACGACGAGGTAAGGCCGATCCGTACACCACTAAGAGTTGAAGACGAAGGAGTTCAAGAAAGGTATAACCCCCTAACCGAGTAGGTAAAACTCCTAGTTAGGTTGTTAGGTAGTTGTTTAACAAAGATCCGTATTTTGAGTCCATGTTACCACCCTAGAAAAATCGTTTTTCACCATTTTCGTAACCCCGTAAGTACCGGGGAAGGGTAGCATGGACTTACAGTGGTATCAGAGACTAGTTAACACTATCTAACATGTTAGCAAAGTAACTAGAAATTCGATCGGAGAAAAAGTCGCGAAACACGCCCGGGTTGCATACTTTCTGTCGAATTTTTCCTTTGTTCCAAAAATAATAAATCTTACCTTAAAATTCGACTCAGGGTTTTTAGAGCACATTGTAGGAAAATGGTCCAGAGAGCAGATCAAAGCACCGCGGAACCGCGGCAGGGGCTTGCTCCCGCCGCGGATCCGCGGCCGAGTTGACTCGACCGTGGACGATTTTCCTTGCAGTGTGGTCATAGGGGTGTTTTGGGATTTTTACAATATGTTTTTTCTACCCAGATTTTCCAGAAAGCAAAATTTGTTTTTGGGTCTTAAAAAACCGTATTTTGATTGAATTTCTAAAGACTAAAGCTAACGGGTTTATATCTGTGATGTGATATATGTATTGAACGTCTGCTAATCGCTATATGTCGATTAGTGGGGGTTATACATATCTGTGATCTGTAATATTGATGGTATGTGTATATGAATTCATTGGATTGTCGCGGGTGAATAGCCGGGGGTTGTGAGATGAGTGTTTTCTTTTCTTTCATTTCATGTAATTTGTAATTGATGTAATATTATTTATTTGGCCGCACAACCGGGATGAGGTTGTAGCCGTCATTGTATAATTTCTTTTACTGTTTTTGCTCCTAGGATAGACCCATGGAGGGGGTGCACAAACTACCGGGTACCTCGAAGTGCTGAGTGGCCTACTCACGTCGTTGAGGGAGGTTGCTTCGCTTCGGGTATTTGGCGGGTAGTTTGCCGCACCCGTAGGGGTCTTGGGTAGGGTATTGGCTATTCACCGCGACCGTGTAATCCGCTTTTCGTTACAGGCTCGTACGAATTGCGGATTCCTAGTATATCCAATGTGTTCATCTGTGATCTGGATTGGCTATCATTGCAATATATCTATATATGATAACTATTTAGGTGTTGCTTATGTTTTGCATCCGCGCTAGTCCAGCCCCCGCTCTGTCGTTAGTTAAGTAACCTAACGGGTAATGACGGAGCCCCGTGGCGAATGCGGATAGCATAAGCGTACGTCATATTTTGGTTGTTTTCTGCAATGGTAGGATTAAATGATGGGACGCATTAAAAAGAATTAATGCAAGAAAATAAACCAAAGTAAAGTCGTTGGAACACTTTCAAAACCACTCGGTTCTTTTCAAAAACCAACTTTTAAATGCGGAGCTTGAGCCACTCCTTTTAAAAGCTATCTCGTTCCATCGATTATATCAAGTTCACTATGTTCACAGTTTCGCCAAAACCATTCGTAGCCCTCCGTCGTTTCACATGAATAGTCAATAGTATTCAAGCTATGTTTGTTGGCCAAAGTCAGGGCATAGTGATTGGTAGCTATTGGGTATTCATGTGCAGCATAGATAGATGCGTTGGTTTGGGACAGTCGTACCGCCTTGTTGGCCAATGTCAAGGGTAGGTACGGGTGGGTTCAAATTAACCTGGAGAATGACGGGTAGAACTTGACATGTGACTTATGATTTGTTGGCAAAAGTCAAGGTCATAAGAGCATGGGGCAAAAATCCACATCGTGAGTTTCAGAAGAACCTGAAACTTGCTAGCGCTGCATACCATTTGGAGCGTGATGATTCTGGTAGGATTCCTTCAGTTTTGTCACGTGATGATATTTGGATCCCGATCCTACTGTGAGTATATGCTACTCCTCGGAAAATTTCTCACTTAACGATCAATGCTATAAACCAAGTAGGTGTCTAGAAAGGTGTTAGCGGGGCTACGGCCCCAGGGAAAAGAGGTTATTTAATTAAGGAACTTCGCGAAAGCGTTGGAAAACCTCCCTCGAAGTACCAACACTGGCCTGGCTGAACGGTTAAGCAAGTATTGTACGGTGAGATTGATTCCGACTAATTCTTCCCTTTTGGTTTGAGGAGGAATTCGAGATACAGTGGAAGCCATCCTGTTTAGACAAACTAAAAACCACTCTAAACTTGCAAGAGCATCATGCTGAGTGTTTCTTCTCTCCCTCCTAATTGCAGCGACCAATCGACATGACCAGACTTAAGTTACTTCTAGATAAAAACATACTGACAGGGCCAAACTACAAAGATTGGCTCAGGAATGTCAAAATGGCAATCACTTACGACAAGCTGGGGTATCTTCTTACCACCAAAGCTCCCCCTGTCCCAGGTCCCACCTCCAGCGTCGCGGATAAGGAAATCCGCAAGACTTGGGAGATTGATTGCGCGAAGGCCAAGTGCCTCGTGCTTGCCTCTATGGACAATGAACATCAGAGGAGGCACGAGAATATGGACCTCGAATCCATAATTCTCCATACAAAAGAACTGTATGGAGAGCAATCTCGTATCGCCAGATACGAAGTGTCGAAAAAGCTGTTTTCGGCAAGGTTGGCCATCAGATCATCGGTAGTGGAACACGTGCTTAAGATGATTGGCTTCATTGAGGAGCTCGCGGACCTTGGGACCACGTTAGAGAACGAGCTCTATACGGACTTGATTCTCCAGTCCCTTCCTTCCACTTATGCCCAGTTTATCCTGAACTTCAACTTGCAAGGAAAAGAAGTTGAATTTCCGAAGCTCCTCAACATGCTGAGGAGTGCAGAGGGCACCCTACAGAAAGGTAGGGATACATCCACTTTGTTTGTAGGAGGATCTTCCTCTTCTAAATCCAAGGCGAAAGCCAAGGGAATAAGAAGAAAGCCTCCGCCAAACCAAGGGGTGGTGTTAGTAAAGTGGATACGAAGGGAAAAGCAAAGGCAACAAAGATAGCGGGGCAGCTTGTGGGAAAGGAAGAATGCTTCTATTGTCATAAGAAGGGACACTTGAAGAAAGATTGCAGTGCTTGGAATGCCAGAAACCAGGATCCGAAGCAAGTTGCGGCTTCGGCTTCAGGTGTGTATGTTATTGAAAACTGTCATTCAATAAACTCTATTTCCTGGGTAATGGATACCGGATTAGGATCTCATATCTGTAATTCTTTGCAGGCACTGAGAAAGCTTAGGGTTTTGAAGGCAGGTGATATGACCCTCATGTAGGGTTACTAGGCACACTAACAAGGCTCAACAAGGCATCGACCATGCCAAAATTAAATTTTTATGTGCCGAACAACCCTAAGCAAGATCGTGTGCTAGAGATTAGGCGAAGAAATTGCAAGTAAACAACTTTACTCTAAAGGGATACGAAATACAACCTTTGTAGATCGGTCCTTCACTTCTTTAGCTCCTTGATGAAGTCCCTTCGCTGCGATCGTGGTTCTCCCGAACCCTTGCATGGCTTCACGAGGCGAAAGGTGTGACCTTGCTTGAAATCTCCGAGGCCGAAGATGATCTATGTCGAGGGAATTCCGACTCAAGCTTCTACTTCACTAACTTGAGAATTAGTGAAGCAAACACCCTATACTAAAGTGCTAGTCTAGTAGAGGATGGAGAAATAGGAAGTGGGTTCTCTTTGGAATTTTATATCTCACAATCTTTTGCTATCTTTTCAAAACCCTAGTTTGCTTTCTCTTTTGTTCAAATGAAGAAGATGAACAAAAGAAAGAGGAAAGGATAATGATCAAGTGAGAAGTGTAACCATGGTGAGTGAGTATTATATACTAACCCTTATAAAGCCATAACCATAGCTAATTGTGTGATGGTTAGGTTAAAGTCCAAAGTAAAAACAAACATAGTGGACTTTAGTCAATGCATCCACAAGCTTCCACAAGCTTCATACATTTTCTAATTTTCCACTAATTTTGTAATTACTTTTAAACATTAAACCCAATCATAACAAATAGGATGGTGTATGTCTCATACACACATGAATGTTGTATCATCAACCATGATACAATATGATAACACATTTTAACATATATCATATATATGTCAAAGTAGTGTACATGTGAGAAAAAACCCTAAGTGAACATGTGTTAGCAAGTGTAAATTAGTATATCTAATATACAATTATACACTTAATTATTAAATCAACACTTGACTTAATAATCTGGTGATATCTCATATAACCGGCTAACATCCATTGTATCGACTTATCGAATCAATACTTGATTCGATAACCCGGTCATATCATATATAACCGACCGATACAAAAAGTTGCGAGAATAGAATACGGTATCACATACACGCATTTATTCTCGGTCTCGCACATATCACATACGTGCTCCTATTTCGTTTTGCCTGAGCCAGTAAAACCTCTGGGTAGGACTCTAAAGACTCGTCAATACGCCGGCAATAGGTGATGATCACATCACGCACCCACAAGCCGTCAGCGGTACTAGCTAGACGTAACGGCTACCCGGGTATTGAGCGATTAGAAGATCAGCAAGCAAGCCCGCTCCAACTCCTGTAAAAGCCTGCCGGTAACACTTCCCGTACAGTCCGGTCTCCTCGTCTGATATGTCGCATATCAAGTCTAGGGATGGTAAACGTCAGACCCCAATAACCGATAAGTCATGCCGATGTGAGGCTCATAAAGGATCGAGAAACTACTGGTAACACTTACCAGTAAATCTCTAAATCAGCCATGGCCAGGGACTTCCTTGTTACGGCCAATCGAGCACAGCGCAACATCAACCCCCAATACCGGGAGAGACGAAACCCCTCCTATCGCTCATTGCCTCCATGTGACTCGAGACTGTACCCAAAAATTACCGTTTTGCCCGCCCTCATGGACGTGGTAAGGTAGAAATCAAAGCACAGTAGGAATCACACAAGACTCTATGATGATCTCGGGTCTACAGACTAACCTGCACAAGTGTCACCAGAGAACTGCCATCTGACGTGAGGTATAATACCATCTGGGATTTCTCGGCGAGTCCGTCCAGTGTACCCAGTCTCTACTGAGCACCCGTATACCATCTCTGATGTCAAACACCAATGGATATGGGATTATCCATCGCCCATCTCATGGGTCGAGAAGCGTATACGCTAGTCTACTCTGGTATATCGATGCCCCGTCTCGATACACCCACGACTAGGGACCTGAAAAGATGTACTTATGGACTACCATGTCCCCACTAGTATGATCCGCATCATAGTCCAGGTAGTCAAGTACACATCCTTAGGGCTTTACCAACATGTAACTGTAAGCCAGTATAAAGAGACAAGTATACACGTTAAAGTAAAGAGCAACCAGATAGCATACTATCATATCGAGCAAGAAAGTCCTTTCTATATATGTCCAAGCATCCAATATAATATACATCATCTGTACAATACTGGCCTCTCGGGCATACATACAACTAACAATCTCCCACTTGCACTAGGGCCAGCTACTGTAGTATCGCATACCGAGCATCCCGAAGAGTCTCTCAAACTGTATCTGGGGAATGGCCTTCGTGAGTGGATCCGCTGTGTTATTCTTCGTGTCAACCCTCCTGACCTCGATCTCCCGGCGATCAACTATCTCCCGGATCAGGTGATACCGTCTCAGAATATGCCTGGATCGCTGATGGGACCTGGGTTCTTTGGCCAAAGCCACTGCTCCATTGTTATCGCAATACAAAGGTATTGGATGCTCAATGGGTGGAACCACTCCAAGTTCAGTAATGAACATCTTGATCCAGACAGCCTCTTTGGCAGCATCGTTGGCAGCGATGTATTCAGCCTCCATCGTCGAGTCTGCCATGGTTTCCTGCTTGGAACTCTTCCAGCTAACCGCCCCTCCGTAAAAGGTAAAGACAAATCCCGACTGGAACTTAGAGTCGTCCTTATCACTCTGGAAGCTCAACTCGGTAAAGGACTCCACTTGGAGTTCTCCGTAACCATACACCAAGAGCATCTCCTTAGTCCTTCGTAAGTACTTGAGAATGCTCTTCATAACTGTCCAGTGACTCTCTCCAGGATCAGCTTGATACCTACTCACTACACTTAGTGAGTATGCTACATCGGGTCTGGTGCATAGCATCGCGTACATGATAGAGCCTACAGCCGAAGCATAGGGTATCCCTTGCATGCGAGCTCTCTCCATATCAGTCTTGGGAGACATCTCTTTGGAGAGAGTGAGTCCTGAGATCGTGGGTAAAAACCCATGTTTGTACTCTTCCATACTAAACCTCTTTAGTATGGTGTCAATGTAGCTGGATTGGGACAATCCCAATATCCTTTTAGATCTATCTCTATAGATCCTAATTCCCAATATGCAGGAGGCATCACCAAGATCTTTCATTGAGAATCTTTGTGATAAGAAGAGCTTGACCGATTGCAGCATAGGAATATCATTTCCTATCAAGAGTATGTCGTCCACGTACAATATGAGGAAGACAACCTTACTCCCTGCTACCTTCTTGTAGATACAAGGTTCATCTACGTTTTGGACGAAATCAAACTCTTTGATAACGACGTCAAAGCAAATGTTCCAACTCCGCGATGCTTGATTTAATCCATAAATGGATTTAAGCAACTTGCACACCTTCCCGCTGCTCCCACTATCTACGAAGTCCTCTGGCTGAGTCATGTACACGCACTCTTCTAAATCACCGTTTAGAAAGGCGGTCTTAACATCCATTTGCCAGATTTCGTAATCATGATATGCAGCGATGGAAAGCATGATCCAGATGGATTTAAGCATAGCCACTGGAGAAAAGGTTTCGTCATAGTCCACACCTGGTCTTTGACGAAAACCCTTTGCAACAAGTCTAGCTTTGAAAGTCTCCACTTTCCCATCTACACCAAGTTTTTTCTTGAAGATCCACTTGCTCCCAATGGGTTTTACCCCTTCAGGAGCATCTTCCAAAGTCCATACTTTGTTGGTGTACATGGATTCCATCTCGGACCGCATTGCATCCAGCCATTTCACTGAGTCCCCACTCGTGATGGCCTGCTCGAAGCTAGTTGGGTCATCATCAACCATGATGCAATCCTCGCTCCCACCATCTATGAGAAAACCGTAGTATCTCTCAGGTGGGTGAGGAACCCTACTAGATATGCGGAGAGGCTGAGGTTCATTGGGAACTACCGAATCCTCCGGTTCCACTAAATCTTCAGTTTGAGTTTGTGTAGCCGGAATTTCTTCCAGTTCTACCTTGTCGCCACTAATTTCTTTTGTAAGAAATTCCTTTTCTAAAAAGGTGGCATGTCGAGAAACAAACACTTTTTGTTCCTCAGTATGGTAGAAAAGATATCCATGTGAATGTTTGGGATATCCCACAAACTTGCATAGAACTGACCGTGCCTCGAGTTTGTCCGGATTTTGCATTTTGACATAGGCCGTACAACCCCATATCTTAACTCGTTTAAGACATGGTCTCTTTCCACTCCATATCTTATATGGTGTGGTAGGTACAGATTTAGATGGAACTTGATTCAATATGTATGCTGCTGTCTCCAGCGTATACCCTCAGAAGGAAATAGGTAACTCAGCTGTGCTCATCATAGAGCGCACCATATCTAATAGGGTGCGGTTCCTCCGTTCCGATACACCGTTGTGCTGTGGTGTATATGGATGAGTCAGCTGAGAGAGAATCCTGATCAGTCGAAAATATTGTATATTTTAGCCGGCAATTTCCTTAACATTTGCATACATTTAGAAGTGTTCGGCATTCATATTCTACATATTAGCAAATCTGTCACAAAATATAAGATTGCATGTGTTAGACTTTTAAACCGACACTTTAAAGGAAATTAACCGCATTTCATGGCATCGCATCATTTCTGTATTTGCGCAACACTTGTCTTGAGTCTGTGCAGGAAAATACGGAAGAAAAAGACCAGAGAGCTGATCAAAAATACGCCAACTAAATCATTTCAGATCTGGCAGCAGTGCAGAAGGAATTAGACAATTCAACATATGAAATAAAAGCCCAAAAGTGAGCCCAAGTTCAACCCAGAAAGGCCAAGCCCTAATCCCTCAAGAGCGCCGCGCTTCCGCGGCAAATACCCCTTAACTGCCGCGGAAGCGCGGCGGTTCTGCCACGTCAGCCGTCCAAGTTTGGGCACAATTCCTTTCTCTGGTCCCACAGTCCATTCTGATACTTTAAATACCAGAACTATCTCGAAGCTACTGCCAAATCAGCAAAGAAAATTAAGAAGGCTAATCCTAAATTAAGCTCCTAATTAATCCTCTTCTAGAAGCTCCTCCTAACTAATCACATCTAGAAGCTTCTCCCCTAACTAACTTTTGGAGGGAAATTTGAATTCCCTCAACAAACTTTTGGAGGGAAACTTAGAATTTGAAATCCTAGATCTAGGGTTAGTTATCTATAAATAGGAACCTAGACCTAGGGTTAAAAGGGAATCAATCTTTAATATTCCTAAAAATTCCCTCTTACATCATCTTCTTCCACAAGTCTAGTGACAAGGCTTGTGCGAAACCCTAACCCTAATTCCACTCCAAATCCAAGATCTTGAGTACCAAATCAAGCAAGAAGCCTTCAACCTTTTAGGAGCCGAGCCGATCTTCAATCGGGCAAGTGATCCAAGCCGATCCGCGATCCACGGAGACGAGCGAAGCCAAGTCGACGATCGAATTCTTCCTCTTGTAGTTCTTGAGCGAATGTAATGAAATTGTTGATATAAATAAAAGGTGAAATTCTATAATCTTGCTTTCTTTTAATTCTTGCATCATGATTAGATCTCAATTTGTAATTGTTGTTCTTGTTGTGATGTTTGAGTAAAACTCCGCTCGTAAAGGAGTCGAGACGATTGTAGAATGATGATGTAACAAATCTTAATACGATTTTAAGTCCTACGAGTTTTGTAAACCCTAGCAAGTTCAAGAATCGATGACCTAGTTTCGTAGCGATGCTTTCTTGATTGTGATAGCTCGAAATTAGGGATCTACGATCGTTTCTTGAATTTACTAGAGGCTAGAATATGAATGATATCAATGAAAGAACAAGAGATAAGATGAAACCCTAGTTTCACAAGAAGTCTCTAATTCTCATCGATCATCATCGATCTAGTATCGATTCATCGAAGGATAAGAATACGTAATTCTAAGATTACATCACATCTATAGATCCGATCGATTCCTACGAGCCTCATTTCGATTCTTGATATTTGGTTTGGAAAAATCAACAAACGATCAATTCTTGATTCTATCTTTTAATGCTTTCTTAGATCTAGATTTTTCTCATTCTTGAACTTCAATTTCAAATCATGAATTGTTTTGTTTTCTTTTCATTAAAGTTTCAACTCATTTAATTCGAAAGACGAACGATTACACTTTCCCTGAGGACGATCCGCACTCACTTACAATCTACAATCCGACACCGTAGTTGATTGCGGTCAAATAATTTTTGGTTGTGAATTTCTATTCAATTTTATACTACACATCAAGAATTCTTTTCAATCAAATGGCGTCGTTGCCGGGGACTATTTGATTAGATAAACACAATCGGAAATCTTTTACAATCAAATGGCGCCGTTGCCGGGGACTATTTGATTAGATAAACACAATCGGAAATCTTTTACAATCAAATGGCGCCGTTGCCGGGGATAGTGCGCTAATTGTTCGTATTTTGAAATTTGAGTTGAACAATTTATTCCATCATATTTTTTTGATCAAAATTCGTGCAAACACTAATACGTGTATTGTGATTTGATTGCGAGGAAATCTGGAATCATTGGAGCTGGAGAAAATTTTTTCTGAAAATTCCAGTGGACTCAGCAGCTGAACAGAAGCTCCCTGAAGAAAATTTGTACAGTGATTCCACCAGAAGAGCGCCCATCCGCGGCAAATAACCCCAATACGCGGCGGATCCGCGCCTCTGTGGACTGTTCACTGCACTAATTTTTCTTTGTATGTCTCTATCTTTCTTATCTTCTCCTCTGTCTGCTCCAATAACAATTTTACTGCAGGTTTCTTTGCAAATAAATCGCTGCGCGCAAAAGCAAAATAAAATTTGTGCGTGTTTTTGATTCTTGGTTGTTTGCATATTAATACGGAAATTAAGGGGCACGACCAAATCCAAATTAGGTGGGGATTTCATTACCCTTCCTAGGCCCCGAAAATCGCAAAACTTGCATCCGCATTGACCCTCATTAATTAAAAGAAATCTAGAGATGACTCTAAGGACCGTCGCGCTCAATTAGGACAAGAGAAGGCCGTGGGTAATCCATTGTTTATCTGCATTTTCTTGTGGTGCCTAAGGCGAGTGTGTCTAAGGCTAGTGGTTATTAATTAGGCCCACTATAGTGGTGGTTCCTTCCCACTTACCTGGCACTTATCCGGCCACAGGGGGACAAAGAGGCAGTGGAGGATTTATCCTGCGACTTGTCTTTTGGCAGTTAGGAGCGGTCTAGAGCTTTGACCTAGGTGACCCCTAGATTTTAGGGTTTTGTGTGTTGCATTTGTTTTGTTGCATCATATTTTTCAAAAATCCGTATCTTTTCAAAACAAACACCACATTCATATCATTCCCCTAATTATAAATTCACGCTGCCACTTGTACTAACCCTTTTCAGTACAAGATAGGCTGGACACGGGTTTCTAGTGCCTGTTTAGTCCGCGTCCCCTGATCGACCCTAAAGTCGGTATTTCTACATTTACCTTTTCTTTTACCCACCACCACACCCACATCGATGGATCCACCTCCATCGAACTTCTTTTCCACTACTCTGCCGCCGTCCGTTGGTGCGCAGAATCCACCTCGCATTTCTCTCCAAGAGAGATGTTATCCTACACGAGGTCCACTTTCCACCTGTCTTTCCATACCACCAGCCAACGGGGAAAATTTTCAAATAAAACCCCAATACATCAACCTTCTACCAAAATTTCACGGTCTCGAGTCTGAAGACGCATACGTGTTTATCACGAAATTTGAAAATGTATGCGCAATGATGGGTACTTCACAGCTTTCTGTGGATGCTTTCCGTCTTCGTCTTCTCCCATTTACCTTGTGCGATTTAGCCGAGAAGTGGCTATATAACACTACCGCACATTCAATTTCAAATTGGGACGAATTCGTCAAAGCATTCCTTAAGAAATTCTACCCACATCACAAAACAGCTCGAGTCCGTAGCGAAATCTATCAATTCACCCAGCTTCCAAATGAAACATTTTCAAAATGTCTTGACCGCTTCAAGGATCTGTTAGTCCAATGTCCACATCACGGCATCCCGAGATGGGATCTTTGCCGAATCATTTATGAGGGCATTACTCCTTACACGAGACAGACCCTTGAATCCATGTGTCAAGGCAACTTTATGACCAAAGATGATGGGGAAGCCTGGAAATTTCTAGAAGATTTCGCTGAAAAATCTTTACAGTGGGAGGGTGTGAGTCAATCGTCTAGGGATGGCAATGATATTTCTATAGGAGTTAGAGCTGACATTTCAGCTATGCAAAAGAAACTCGAGACTATGGAAAACAAATTTTTAGCCGCCCTAAGTCAAATATCACTCTCCAAAACTGTATGTGGATGCTGTTCTGATCCGTCTCACTTGACGGAAGAATGTCCGTTTCAAGGTCATGAGCATACCAATGCCGCATTTCAAAGACCTAGAAACGATCCATCTTCCTCCACATATGATCAGGGTTGGAGGAATAACCCTAACTTTGCTTGGAACCAATCACAATTTCAAAACACGGTTCCAAATCCGAATCAATTCCAAAGGGTTCCTCCACCACAACAGCAACCACTTCAATTGAGTCAGCACCCCTTCCAATCACAAAACTTCCAAAATCCGGCCAACACTTTTGCACCATCTAGTCCTTTGCAATTGACCGGTACAGATAACACCTCTGCACTAGCACAAACCTTGGATACTTTCATGAAACAATCCATCCAAGGGACGGCAAGTTTGCAATCTTCCGTCGAGAATGTGATGAAGATCATTATCTTTCAAAATGATAATATCAAATCGATGGAAGAACAAATTGCACAACTAAAAGCCGAAATGAGTGCACAAGAGAAAGGGAAACTTCCAGCTCAACCTATACCCAATTCTAGCTATTTACATGATGTGGATGCAATCACGTTGAGATCTGGAAGAGTGCTTGACCATCACCTTGGGGAAGAGTTTGATGATACTAATAAATCAATCAATAGAACCCCGGCTGAGACCTTTCCTCACACACACACTTCTTACCCCAGTTCTTCTACCCCACCATCTTCTTCCGAGCCTATTCTTCATTTCCCAAAAGGCTCGCCACTACAGCCCACCTCTTTTACCCCTCCACGGACGATTCCCACTTCTATTCCGGGATCGGTTCCACACCCACTTCCTTCTCCTATGATGGACCCAGCGCTTATTGCTAAAGCACCTTATCCTAATCGGTTAAGGGCTAACACACCGAGCCCACATATGGAGAAAATCATGAACATTTTTAAGCAAGTAAACACCAACATCCCTCTCCTAGATGCCATTCAACAAGTTCCTTCCTATGCGAAAACTCTTAAGAACTTGTGCACTAGGAAGAGGAAGAATCCAGTGCCCAAGAAGATTTTTATGGAAAAAACAATAGACACGGCTTTCCCCCAACAATTACCGAGGAAACGTAAGGATCCAGGATATCCTACTATTTCCGTTTCTATTGGGGAAAAACACATCAACCGTGCTCTACTAGACCTTGGCGCTAGTGTTAACTTGCTTCCATATTCAGTTTATGAGCAACTAGGGATCGGAGAGTTGAAGCCAACCAATTGCACTCTCCAGATGGCTGACCGATCAATCACCAAACCTAGGGGTGAACTGGAGGATGTGTTAATAAAAATCGGAGAATTTATATTCCCGGTAGATTTTATTGTAATTGATACACAACCTGTAGCGAACCCACGGAATCAAATTCCGGTGATTTTAGGTCGCCCCTTTTTGGCCACTTCCAATGCTATTATCAACTGTCGTAACGGTTCTATGACCCTATCTTTCGGGAATAGGTCAATAGAGCTGAACATTTACAAGTTGGGAAGTGTACCCTCCGAACCTATTGCTCAGGTATGTTCTGTCGACTTAATGGATGTCGACAGCAGCGAATTTGATGATCCTCCTGATATTGATCTAGACTCTTTTTAAACGTTATTGTTTGACCCAATTATGTATCATACACATACGGACTCTTCCACCGAGATGTCCGGGTCAACAATTAACACCGATTATGAACTGCTTTTAGAGTCTGAAGATCACCCCGCACTGTGTGATGATATTATTCATCGGGGTATAGATGGAACTTTTGAGGAGATCTTCGCTGATGAACTCGCATTTTTGAATGACACGGGTGTTGAGATGAATCATGTCCCAATCAATGAAATTGAACCTCCACCCCTTCTTTTGACTTGTAAAAAGAACGCGAGTAATCCATCACACTCACTGCATCGTCTCTCCAATATGAGACGCACACACATTCTATTCCACCACTTACCTTTTCCCCACTTCTTCTTCCACCAACCAGAGCACTGCATTGATAAAATTTTTGAATGGTTGGTGTTAACCTTCGGTCTTTGCAAAGCTTGGCATCGACCAATGATTTTTGACCCCCCTCATGTGATTTTCAAAGATTAACATTGCATAAGTTTGGGGGGGCATTTCAATCGGGCTCTTGAAAATAAAATTTTTACAAAATTTTGAGCCAAAAAAATAAGTTTTGGGAAGTTCTTCACTTATATATTTTGCCCCCACTAATAAATTCCTCCCAAGCTTACAGGTTTTTTCGAGATTTAGCAGAAGGCAACAGTGAGGACACTGTTGAAAACAAGTTTGGGGGAGGTTTGTGCTTATTTTCGCATCATTTGCATCATAATTTGCATAAGCACAAAACATTTTCGAAAACCCATAAAAATTTAAAAATTTTCAAAACTATAAAAATATTTTTGTACATAAATAAGATAATAAAAGTTTAGATAGTGAAAAATTACATCCATGAGATTAGAAAAATTTAAGAAAACTAAGAAAATTAGAATTTTTCTTATACGAACTAGTAATAAGTAGTTATGAGCCGTTGTCCCAAGGGTTAGTAAGATGAAGGACGTCACTAATCTGAGGATAAAAATAAGTCTGAAAAATAGTTTCTATTCTGGAAGCCAAACATTTTGAACGTTGCTACCCTGCTATTCGCACTTACACACGTCTTAAAGCCTGGGATAGTAGAGGATACCTTGAAATGCTCTTGTCTTAAAGCCAAAAGTATGAAAAAAAATGGTGAGAAAAATGGACACTGGTTTTGTTATCACCAAGGGAAATAAAAAATATATAGCAAGGGTGCCTCTTCATCTAGTGCCCTAAGGCCAACTGGTCTGGGAGTCACTGCTATACCTAAGGTGGTGCAAGATTAGGAAAATACACCAAATAAGCAAGCACATGAGTAATCGGTCGGTTAGTACCTCAAGAAGTATTAACGGTCGCATGAAAGTGTGTGAGCTCATCGAAAAAAGAAAAAAAAAGTACTGAGGTTGATGGGCAAGAGTATGATAGCTTGAATTGAATTCTCCGGGTGTAGGGATGTCTTTGCACACACGCAAGGTTATATGATCGATGTTTGGAAGAAAGATAGGAATGAAGAATAAGATGATGTTTTATTGAGGGAGGACGTGATTTCTGACATCTTTTCATGACCATTAAGATAGGGCTCATGACAACCGAAAAGCTAGCTTAGTTGGAAACCCTAATTTTCAAAGTTTTTCTTTTACAATTCTTGTCTTTAAATGTAATATTCATGATCTTCCTTTTATTATTGGATTTTGTGGGTGCAATCCGCTGAAAACCCTCAGGAGACAACACTCCTCCTACTAGGGACACCTAGAGGTTTAAAGGCTTGTTGCACGTGCTCAGTGCAATCGTGTTGCCTACGAAAGTGTGCTAGTTAGTTTTTCTCTTTCTTTATTTTCTCCTTCTCTTTTTTAATAAAACATTCGCTCGAGACGATCGAAATTAAGTTTGGGGGTATTTGATCAGTCGAAAATATTGTATATTTTAGCCGGCAATTTCCTTAACATTTGCATACATTTAGAAGTGTTCGGCATTCATATTCTACATATTAGCAAATCTGTCACAAAATATAAGATTGCATGTGTTAGACTTTTAAACCGACACTTTAAAGGAAATTTACCGCATTTCATGGCATCGCATCATTTCTGTATTTGCGCAACACTTGTCTTGAGTCTGTGCAGGAAAATACGGAAGAAAAAGACCAGAGAGCTGATCAAAAATACGCCAACTAAATCATTTCAGATCTGGCAGCAGTGCAGAAGGAATTAGACAATTCAACATATGAAATAAAAGCCCAAAAGTGAGCCCAAGTTCAACCCAGAAAGGCCAAGCCCTAATCCCTCAAGAGCGCCGCGCTTCCGCGGCAAATACCCCTTAACTGCCGCGGAAGCGCGGCGGTTCTGCCACGTCAGCCGTCCAAGTTTGGGCACAATTCCTTTCTCTGGTCCCACAGTCCATTCTGATACTTTAAATACCAGAACTATCTCGAAGCTACTGCCAGATCAGCAAAGAAAATTAAGAAGGCTAATCCTAAATTAAGCTCCTAATTAATCCTCTTCTAGAAGCTCCTCCTAACTAATCACATCTAGAAGCTTCTCCCCTAACTAACTTTTGGAGGGAAATTTGAATTCCCTCAACAAACTTTTGGAGGGAAACTTAGAATTTGAAATCCTAGATCAAGGGTTAGTTATCTATAAATAGGAACCTAGACCTAGGGTTAAAAGGGAATCAATCTTTAATATTCCTAAAAATTCCCTCTTACATCATCTTCTTCCACAAGTCTAGTGACAAGGCTTGTGTGAAACCCTAACCCTAATTCCACTCCAAATCCAAGATCTTGAGTACCAAATCAAGCAAGAAGCCTTCAACCTTTTAGGAGCCGAGCCGATCTTCAATCGGGCAAGTGATCCAAGCCGATCCGCGATCCACGGAGACGAGCGAAGCCAAGTCGACGATCGAATTCTTCCTCTTGTAGTTCTTGAGCGAATGTAATGAAATTGTTGATATAAATAAAAGGTGAAATTCTATAATCTTGCTTTCTTTTAATTCTTGCATCATGATTAGATCTCAATTTGTAATTGTTGTTCTTGTTGTGATGTTTGAGTAAAACTCCGCTCGTAAAGGAGTCGAGACGATTGTAGAATGATGATGTAACAAATCTTAATACGATTTTAAGTCCTACGAGTTTTCTAAACCCTAGCAAGTTCAAGAATCGATGACCTAGTTTCGTAGCGATGCTTTCTTGATTGTGATAGCTCGAAATTAGGGATCTACGATCGTTTCTTGAATTTACTAGAGGCTAGAATATGAATGATATCAATGAAAGAACAAGAGATAAGATGAAACCCTAGTTTCACAAGAAGTCTCTAATTCTCATCGATCATCATCGATCTAGTATCGATTCATCGAAGGATAAGAATACGTAATTCTAAGATTACATCACATCTATAGATCCGATCGATTCCTACGAGCCTCATTTCGATTCTTGATATTTGGTTTGGAAAAATCAACAAACGATCAATTCTTGATTCTATCTTTTAATGCTTTCTTAGATCTAGATTTTTCTCATTCTTGAACTTCAATTTCAAATCATGAATTGTTTTGTTTTCTTTTCATTAAAGTTTCAACTCATCTAATTCGAAAGACGAACGATTACACTTTCCCTGAGGACGATCCGCACTCACTTACAATCTACAATCCGACACCGTAGTTGATTGCGGTCAAATAATTTTTGGTTGTGAATTTCTATTCAATTTTATACTACACATCAAGAATTCTTTTCAATCAAATGGCGCCGTTGCCGGGGACTATTTGATTAGATAAACACAATCGGAAATCTTTTACAATCAAATGGCGCCGTTGCCGGGGACTATTTGATTAGATAAACACAATCGGAAATCTTTTACAATCAAATCCCATTCTCTTTTAGGAAGTCCAGGAATTCATTGCTCAAGTATTCACCTCCTCGATCAGATCGAAGGATTTTAATACTTTTCCCGGTTTGGTTCTTAACTTCTTGTTTATATTCTCTAAATTTCTCAAAAGCTTCTGATTTGTGTTTCATCAGGAACACATATCCGAATCTAGAGAGAGCGTCAGTGAATGTAATGAAGTACGCAGAACCATTCCTGGCATGTGTAGACATGGGGCCGCATACATCACTATGTATCAGTCCCAAGAGTTCCGTAACTCTTTCTCCGTGTCCCGTAAACGGAGTTTTGGTCATCTTGCCTTTGAGACATGACTGGCAAGTGTCATAAGATGAAAATTCAAACGGATTCAAATATCTATCTTTATGCAACTTATCTAGTCGTGTCGCATTGATGTGACCCAGTCTACAATGCCACAAGAAGGATTCGTTCATTTCTGAACTCTTCCTCTTGTGTGTGTTTGTTATGCTCAGAACTGTTGATTGATTTATAACATAAATGCCATTGCACATCGTGCCTGATCCAACAAACTTTTGGTTAAGGAAAATGTTCATAACATTATCCTGTAATACAAAATTATATCCCTCTTTACTCAACAAAGAAACCGATATAATGTTGCATATCAGGGTCGGCATGTAATAGCATTCGTTCAGAATCAATGTATTACCAGTTGGCAATACAAGGTGATATTCCCCGACGGTTTTAGCTGCAACAATTGCACCATTTCCAACCCTTATGTCTTTATCACCTTCTCCAAGTTCTCTACCTTTCCTAAGCCCATGCAACTGATTACATATATGGGATCCTGACCCGGTATCTAATACCCAGGACGTAGAGGAAATGGAGAAACAGTTCTCAGTAACGAACACATCCGAAGAAAATGCATCAACATGTACTTTCTTCACACGGGTGGCATGGGAATCCTGGTATTCCCCTATATCCTGTTCAGTCTTATAACTTTTATAAGAAAGAACGGAACCAACGTTCCCCAGCACAGTATAACATGCGGGTTCGGTCAATACATCCAAATTATTATCTTTATTAAGGCATGATATGGTCGCTACCAAGAGAGAGAGAGAAGAAAACACTTTAGCGTATGCTCTTGTAAGATCAGATTGGTTATTATTTTATCTAATCAGGATGGCTCCCACTGTTTTTATCAAATCTTTCTTCAAACCCTAAAAGGAAAGACTAGCCGGGATTAATTTCACCCTACAACTTCGCCAATCTTTCAGCCAGGCCAGTGTCGGTACTTTGAGGGAGGTTCCCCGTGCTTTCGCACGGACCTAATTAAAGTAAACCTCATTTTCCCAGAGGCGTAACCCCGTTGACACCTTTCTAGACACCTACTTGATCGGCTAATTGTCCTGTGTAAAACTCTCCCGGGAGTAACAATTACTCGCAGTGGGTATCGGGATCCAACTATCTCATAGAAGGTATGCAATCTCATTGCAAATCTCAACACTTGAAATTCCCGATAATATTTTTCCCCTAACCCCTATGACCTTGACAAAGGCTAACAAATCATAGGATGTTAGTTAAGTTCAACTCGTTATTTCTTGATTGAATCAAACCCACCCGCACGACCCTTGACAAAGGCCAACAAGGTCGTACGACAACCCCAAAACAATCTGCATCATATGCATAAACAGATAAGCACCATTCAGCTACCGCACACTGCGCCTTGACAAAGGCCAACAAACGCAGCGCGAATACTAAACAGTTCTTATCTAAAATGACGGAGGGCTACGACGGGTTTTTCTGAAAACCTATTGCGTAATGAACTTGATATCGTCGTAGAATCATGTGAATTTTGAAATGGAGTGATTTTGAGGCTTTTATTAGTTTTGCTAAAGAGGTCACTCCCGGTGAAGGGATCTCGGCTCTTTCCTTATGGAATAAGGTGCAGGATATATCATATACATCACTATGCAAAACAAAACATCAAAAGCAGTCAAAAGTCAAACCGAGTGTTGTAGCATCTGCCAGTTTTGCTAAAGAGGTCACTCCCGGTGAAGGGGTCTCGGCTCTTTCCTCATCGAATAAGGTGCGGGATATATCATATATATCGCTATGCAAAGCAAAACTGTAGATACCCTTTTTTATTTAAAATTTTATTCTACAACATATTTTAGGTTTCTTTTCTTTCATTAATCATATTAATGAAGTCCCATCATTTAAGTCACCTAAACATCACATATACATACGACGTACACTTATGCCATCCGCATTCGCCTCGATGTCCACTCGTGCACTGTTAGGTTAGGTAACTAACGGCAGAGCAGGGCAGGGCTAGCGCGGGTGTAAAACATAAGTAATGCCTATATAATATATCATATATACTATATACTGTATTTATCACAGAACATCAAATGATCACATCACAGATATCGCAGCAGAAGAAACATATGAAACATTAGATATACTAGAACGTCCGTGTTTTATTTTGAGCCTCTATAAAACACGGATTCCACGGTCGCGATGAATAGCCAAACCCACACCCCTAGACCGCTACGAGAGCGGCAAGCAACCCTACCAATTCTACAGTTAGGAGACCCGAACTCGACTCCTCGAGTTGGTCTCCCACTGGACTCCAGAACCCGGTTACTTATGCTCTCCTCCTTGGGTCTATCCTAGTGCGGAAAAGTAAATAATATACAAAAGGTGACATCAACCTCATCCCGGAAGTGCCCCAATAAAAGAATATTACATACATTTTATTTTACATGAATGAAAATAAAAACTCTCATCTCACATAAAAAAACCCGGCTATCCAAAACGCGATGATCCAATATAACATATCCAGCAACACATAGCATCACATGTCATCAACGTAAGTAAATATGCGCATCCCAATTGTCATTGACATATAGCAACGAAACCGGCGACATCATATATTACACTTACGGTCACAGAAAAGAAAGTGTAAAACTACAACATTTGGAATCCACAATCTCTTTAGACATCATAAATCCGAAATATCACATACTTCGCATTTCATGTCTAACTGTATGAATTCCACATATTGTATCACATTCCAAATAAATAGACAGTATTAAACTTTCCGATCAAATAATCAAATACCCAAGATTTCCATAATAGCTCAACACTTGAGCGGAGTTCAAAAATTCTAGAATACGTCACAGTAGCAACGGTCCAGCCGTAGAAGGGTCAAGCCAACGCGTCACATGTGGCACGCCGTACTGCCCCAAACCCTAAGGTTCAAAGGGCAGTTCAAGACGGTCACATAATTGAGTTAAGGTTTGTTTTCTTCTAGAGGGTCCATCGCATCACATGCACGTTTTTCGGAAAGATTTAAACCCAAAAAAAATTCAACACTTGAATGTTTTTCGTGCCGGAAAAAATTGAGTTAATGATATCCGTTCGAATATTTTAGTACTTTCTAAATTATCCGGAATAACATAACAAAATTAAATTCTTCGATCGAATCGACGATTTCAAAATAAACCCCAAAAATACTCAACACTTGAGTTAATTTAAAATTACCCAGAAAATTCAAATAACAGAATAAGTAATTAAAGTGGAAAAATTATGGCATGTTCCTTTTGTACGGCCGCGGAACCGCGGCCCAAGCAAGGTACGGCCGTGGTTCCGCGGTGGATTGTACAGTTCACCATCTCGTTTTGCACTGTAATTCTTATATTTACCTGCTGATTTTTTTAGGCATTTTAATTCCAAAAAATCATAGATTTTGAAAAAAGTCCAGAGAGGGGGTTAAATTTGCGTATTCGGGTTCGTTCGGAGTTTTAACTTCGTTAACACATCGCCTAATGCTCTAGCTAGGCTCTGATACCACTGTAGGGTTACTAGGCACACTAACAAGGCTCAACAAGGCATCGACCATACCAAAATTAAATTTTTATGTGCCGAACAACCCTAAGCAAGATCGTGTACTAGAGATTAGGCGAAGAAATTGCAAGTAAACAACTTTACTCAAAAGGGATACGAAATACAACCTTTGTAGATCGGTTCTTCACTTCTTTAGCTCCTTGATGAAGTCGCTTCGCTGCGATCGTGGTTCTCCTGGACCCTTGCATGGCTTCACGAGGCGAAAGGTGCGACCTTGATTGAAGTCTCCGAGGCCGAAGATGATCTACGTCGAGGGAATTCCGACTCAAGCTTCTACTTCACTAACTTGAGAATTAGTGAAGCAAACACCCTATACTAAAGTGCTAGTCTAGTAGAGGATGGAGAAATAGGAAGTGGGTTCTCTTTGGAATTTTATATCTCACAATCTTTTGCTCTCTTTTCAAAACCCTAGTTTGCTTTCTCTTTTGTTCAAATGAAGAAGATGAACAAAAGAAAGAGGAAAGGATAATGATCAAGTGAGAAGTGTAACCATGGTGAGTGAGTATCATATACTAACCCTTGTAGAGCCATAACCATAGCTAATTGGGTGATGGTTAGGTTAAAGTCCAAAGTAAAAACAAACCTAGTGGACTTTAGTCAATGCATCCACAAGCTTCCACAAGCTTCATGCATTTTCTAATTTTTCACTAATTTTGTAATTACTTTTAAACTTTAAACCGAATCATAACAAATAGGATGGTGTATGTCTCATACACACATGAATGTTGTATCATCAACCATGATACAATATGATAACACATTTTAACATATATCATATATATGTTAAAGTAGTGTACATGTCAGAAAAAACCCTAAGTGAACAAGTGTTAGCAAGTGTAAATTAGTATATCTAATATACAATTATACACTTAATTATCAAATCAACACTTGACTTAATAATCCGGTCATATCTCATATAACCGGCTAACATCCATTCCATCGACTTATCGAATCAACACTTGATTCAATAACCCGGTCATATCATATATAACCGACCGATACAAAAAGTCGCGAGAATAGAATACGGTATCACATACACACATTTATTCTCGGTCTCGTACATATCACATACGTGCTCCTATTTCGTTTTGCCTGAGCCAGTAAAACCTCTGGGTAGGACTCTAAAGACTCGTCAATACGCCGACAGTAGGTGATGATCACATCACGCACCCACAAGCCGTCAGAGGTACTAGCTGGACGTAACGGCTACTTGGGTATTGAGCGATCAGAAGATTAGCAAGTAAGCCTGCTCTAACTCCTGTAAAAGCCTGCCGGTAACACTTCTCGTACAGTCCGGTCTCCTCGTCTGATATGTCGCACATCAAGTCTAGGGGTGGTAAACGTCAGACCCCAATAACCGATAATTCGTGCCGATGTGAGGCTCATAACGGGTCGAGAAACTACTGATAACACTTACCAGTAAATCTCTAAATCAGTCTTAGCCAGGGACTTCCCTGTTATGGCCAATCGAGCACAGCGCAACATCAACCCACAATACCGAGAGATACGAAACCCCTCCTATCGCTCATTGCCTCCATGTGACTCGAGACTGTACCCAAATACCATCGTTTTGCATGCCCTCATGGACGTGGTAAGGTGGAAATCAAAGCACAGTAGGAATCACACAAAACTCTATGACGATCTCGGGTCTACAGACTAACCTGCACAAGTGTCACCAGAGAACAGCCATCTGACATGAGGTATAATACCATCTGGGAGTTCTCGGCGAGTCCGTCCAGTGTACCCAGTCTCCACTGAGCACCAGTATACCATCTCTGATGTCAATCACCAATGGATATGGGATCATCCATTGCCCATCTCATGGGTTGAGAAGCGTATACGCTAGTCTACTCTGGTATATCGATGCCCCATCTCGATACACCCACGATTAGGGACCTTGAAGGATGTACTTATGGACTACCATGTCACCACTAGTATGATCCGCATCATAGTCCAGGTAGTCAAGTACACATCCTAAGGGCTTTACCAACATGTAACTGTAAGACAGTATAAAGAGACAAGTATACACGTTAAAGTAAAGAGCAACCAGATAGCATACTATCATATCGAGCAAGAAAGTCCTCTCTATATATGTCCAAGCATCCAATATAACATACATCATCTGTACAATACTGACTATCACCTGGGCTTGTCAGATGGACACGTTTTGGTTTTGCGTAATTGCTATTTTGTACCCAATGCAACTTGTAATATCATTTCTGTATCTTTATTATCTAAAGAAGGTTATGAATTTGCATTTGTAAGTAATGTTGTGAACATTCTCCTTAATCAAGTTCTGATTGGGTCAGGTACATTAAGCAATGGTATATACGTATTAAACCAACCACAGATTTTCAATGTCTAGAATACACACAAAAGAAAGTCTCCGGAAACTAATCAGGCTTTCTTATGGCATTGTAAACTGGGTCACATCAATGAGAGAAGATTGACTAAGTTACATACAGAAGGATATTTGGATCCATTCCAATATCAATCATATGCTACTTGTCAATCCTGTCTCAAAGGAATGATGACAAAGACTCCGTTCACTGGAAACGGAGTAAGAGCGAGCGAGCTCTTGGGACTCGTACACAGCGACGTGTGCGGTCCAATGTCTACACATGCGCGAAGCGGTTATTCTTACTTCATTACTTTTACGGATGACTTTTCAATGTACGGATATGTCTTCTTAATGAAACATAAATCCGAAGCCTTTGGAAAATTCCAGGAATAAGAATGAAGTAGAAAAACAAGCCGGCAAAAGTATCAAGACACTAAGATCTGATCGAGGTGGAGAATACTTGAGTGCCGAGTTCCTGAATTACCTAAAAGAGAATGGAATTCTCTCTCAGCATACTCCTCCATACACTCCGCAACATAACGGTGTATCGGAGAGACGGAACCACTCCCTATTGGATATGGTACGGTCCATGATGAGTAACGCTGAGTTAATGCGATCATTCTGGGGATATGCACTAGAATCAGCTGCATATCTTTTGAACCGAGTTCCAACTAAGACTGTGCCTACCACACCATATCAGATGTGGTGTGGGAAGAAACCCTATCTTAAGAATATTAAGACATGGGGATGTCCGGCTTTTGTCAAAAAGTAGCATGCGGACAAACTTGAGGCACACTCAGTACAGTGCAAGTTCATGGGATATCCAAAGAACTCCAAGAGATATTTCTTCTATTGCGAAGAGGAACAAAAGGTTTTTGTTTCTCGTCATGCCTGCTTCTTGGAAACTGAGTTTTTGGAAAACCATATAAGTGGGAGCGCAGTAGAACTGGAAGAAATTCCAGAACAACGAGCTATTACTGAGAGCTTAGTAGAACCAGAGGGTTCAAAAGAACAGGACATTCCTACGCCGCTCCGCAGGAGTAGTAGGCAGTCTCATCCGCCCGAGAGATACTACGGTTTTTTCATAGACGGGGATAGAGAGGACTGCATCATTGATTATGATGAGCCTACTAGCTTTCAGCAGGCCGTTCAGAGCGTTGACTCGGTAAAATGGCTGGATGCAATGCGGACCGAAATGGAGTCCATGTACACCAACAAAGTATGGACGTTGGACATTGCTCCAGATAGGGTAAAACCTGTGGGATGCAAGTGGATCTTCAAAAGGAAGATTGGTGTAGATGGACAGGTTGAGACCTATAAATCTAGACTTGTTGCAAAGGGTTTTCGTCAAAGACCTGGTTTGGACTATGACGAAACCTTTTCTCCAGTGGCTATGCTGAAATCCATTAGGATCCTTCTTGCCATTGCTGCCTTCCACGATTATGAGATTTGGCAGATGGACGTAAAGACCGCTTTTCTAAGGAAATTTAGAGGAGTGTGTCTACATGGACCAGCCAGAGGGTTTCATTCAGAGTGGGAGCAGCGGAAAGGTGTGCAAGTCCATCTGTAGACTAAAGCAGGCATCGCGGAGTTGGAACATCTGTTTTGATGAGACGGTCAAAGAATTTGGCTTAATCAAAAATCCAGATGAACCATGCATCTATAGTAGATTTGTAGCAAGAACTGTCGTGTTCCTCGTATTATACGTGGATGACATTCTGACATTCCTATGCTACAATCTGTCAAGGGGTTCTTGTCACACAGGTTCTCCATGAAAGACCTGGGTGATGCCACTTACATTCTGGGGATCCGGATCCATCGTGATAGATCCAAGAGGATGTTAGGACTTTCGCAGTCCAGGTACATCGACACCATACTGAAAAGATTCAGTATGGAAGATTCCATGCGCGGTAATCTACCGGCTTATCACGGGATCACCCTCTCCAAAGAGATGTCTCCCAAGACTGATTTGGAAAGGGATCGCATGTCTATTATACCCTACGCTTCTGCGGTAGGCTATATAATGTATGCGATGTTGTGTACCAGACTGGATGTAGCTTATGCACTGAGTGTAGTAAGCCGGTAGCAGTCAAACCCTGGGGAGAAACACTAGATAGCGGTAAAGAACATTCTCAAGTACTTGAGAAGGACTAAGGAGATATTCTTGGTGTATGGCGGAAAAGACCTCCAGATCGAGGCCTTTGCTGACTCCAGCTTCCAGAGTGACAAGGATGATTCCAAGTCCATGTCGGGTTTTGTCTTTACCCTCAATGGAGGGGCGGTGTGTTGGAAGAGTTCCAAACAGGAAACCGTTGTTGACTCGACGATGGAAGCGGAATACATCGCTGCTGCTGATGCCGCAGAAGAAGCCGTCTGGATGAGGAAGTTCTTGAAAGAACTTCAGCTGGTTCCGTTCATTGTTGATCCAATACCTCTGTATTGCGACAACAACGGGGCTATAGCTTTAGCGAAGGAACCCAGGTCCCATCAGAAATCCAGACACATCTTGAGGCGGTATCACCTGATCAGGGAGATCGTGGATCGCCAGGAGATCGAGGTTCGGAGGGTTGCTTCAGAAGATAACACTGCAGATCCATTCACCAAGGCCTTGCCCCAGACTCAGTTTGAGCGGCTGATCGAGATGATAGGTCTTCGATACGCCAGTACATGGCCTTAGTGCAAGTGGGAGATTGTTAGTGTATATGCCCTAGAGGCCATTACTGTATAATACTAGTTTGTATATTACTTAATGGAAGCTTGGTATATTCACCTTGTATTGACAATCTTGCTCAAAATGGTAGTATGCTACTTGGTTTGTTTCTAATTTAATATGTACATGTGTTTCTTTTAGCATATTGCTTATACATATTAGTAGAGCCCTTAGGATCTTGCTTGATTACCAGCGTTGTGATGGCAGTCACACTCGTAGGGGCTGGGTAATCCACAAGCACATCCTTATATAGGTCCCTAGTCGTAGGACTATCGAGATAGGGCATCGATACTCCGGAGTAGACTAGCATATGCGCTTCTCATCCCGACGATCTATCCCACAGCCGTCAGTACGTCGTACTTGAGATAGTATGCGGGTGCTCGTTAGGCTACGAGTACACTGGACAGGACTCCTCGGGAACTGATTGGTTGGTACTATACCTATCGTCAGTTATCAGTTCCCAGGTGACATGAGCACAGCTTAGTCCGCTGACTTGACACTGTCACTTCGCCTCGAGTGTGTTCCCACTGTACTTTGATTACTACCCTACCACGGCTCAAAGGAGTCATGCAAACAGGTAGTAGTTGGGTGCTGTCCTGAAGCACTTGGAGGCAGTGACGGTTAGACAGGATTCGTCTCTCCCGGTATTGGGGGTTGACATCGCGCTGTGTCTAGAAGAGCCAGTACACAAGTAGTCCCTGGCCAGGGCAAGCGAGATATACTGGTAAGTTTCCAGTGTTATCTCAGGGTGTTCTGGGCTACACTCCGATACGACTTGTACCGCTATTAGGGGACTAACGTTTACCGCCCCCTAGGCCCGCCATGCGATGTACTCAGACGAACAGACCGGACTGTACGGAGATTGTCACATTCAGGCTCAGTAGGAGTTCAGATGGGTTTCATCTCGTCCGTCTTCTTATCGGCATCTACCTGGGGGCCGTTACGCACAGCTTGTGCCGCTTACGGTCTGTGGTTAAACCCACTACCAGCGTAGTGTCGAGTCTTTAGAGTCCCATACAGAGAGCTATTCTCCTTTAGGAAAAAGAGTAGAGGTCGCATGGTTTTGCGACAGGTCGCATGGTTTTGCGACAGGGTTCGGTAACATCCGTGCACTTTTGCATGTTTAGTGTCCGGGCAGTTATTACTAGCGGGCTTTGGTTTAAGCCAGATCCTAGCATACGTTTTGGGATTGGGTTTATCTCGTTTATATTCGTGTTCCCCGGAACGCGGATACGGGTGTGTATGCACAGTTGACAGAGACAGAGGCAGAGGCAGAGGATTCTCATTAGGGTTGTTGACTGTTGACTTTTGCTAAACTCTAATGAGATTAGACTTATGATTAACAATAATATTAATTAAGTATTATAGTGACTTGGTTAGGGTTGAAAGGTTGACCTTGTTGACTTGTTGACTTTTGTTGACCGGTTGACTAGGTTGGACTTGTTGACCACCATCATGACAATGGCTATCATTTGTTTGCATTGACTTATGCTTGCTTGATGGTTCACAAATTGCATTTAATGCAAGAAATGATATTGTCATTTGTCATTATAACAACCATCACATTATACTCAATTATTATTACTTGTTATCATAATCTTTTGGATTATGAGAGCTTGGAAAAAAAAAGGCTTGCTCATTCTCTCATTTCATTTCTCTCTCTTTCTCAAGCTCTCCCTCTTCCTCGTGCTCTCTCTAGCTCAAGGCAACCCCCACTCATGAGTTGAGAACCATTGACTTAGAGATAAAAACACCAAAACAATCCTCTACTCATCCTAGTTCACAAGGCCTAGCAAGCCAAGTGTTCTAGTTTCTTCAAGTTTGAAGTAGAAGCCAAAAGGTAGAAGCTTTCGGGTGGATCCATCTTCGGCGCGAGGAGACGACGAGGTGAGGCCGATTCGTACACCACCAAGAGTTGAAGACGAAGGAGTTCAAGAAAGGTATAACCTCCTAACCGAGTAGGTAAAACTCCTAGTTAGGTTGTTAGGTAGTTGTTTAACAAAGATCCGTATTTTGAGTCCATGTTACCACCCAAGAAAAATCGTTTTTCACAATTTCCGCAACCCCGTAAGTACCGGGGAAGGGTAGCATGGACTTACAGGTGCATTCCATATGCACAAAATCAATCCAACTATATGAAATCCATGAAGTCATAAGCATGTGCAGCCAAGGCACAAAACTATATCAGGTGCAATAACTGTGCACAAATATGAATACCAGTAGGTGCAACCATGGTGCACGAAAACAAATTTCATGAAACTCGGTCATCAAGACTAAATCATGCAAATAGATCGCCCAAAATACCAAAATTCAAGGTGACGGAAACGTGATAATCAAATCACCAAATCACAAATCATATGTACCGTCGTCGATATATCCTCCTTCAAATTCGGGAAGGTATCGGTGCATCCAATGCTAGCAGCGCAAGATATCTACTTGTCTATTACCCACAGTCTGGCGTCCTCTGTCTCTGGGTCCTTATCTCCTTTGCGGATTGACAATCTCGCAATCCATCGGCTCATCGGCCCTGTCAGGTGTGCTAACGGGGATGATTCCGTCCTGGCACTTCTCTGGTCTTCTCTCGGTCAATCCTCACGACCACTCATAAAGCAGCACGTCACTGGCGCAGACCTCTAGTCCTTTGAATACATATTACACATCTGATCCTGGGTGCAAATCTAATAGCAGCAGTGTCCCGGAAGGAATCCTGCTCAAGGTCTCTTCCGATCTCGCCTATGTCGAACTGTACGGAGGCTGGTACTCTAGCATAATCTTTTCTCGCTCTCTGGACATCTGCATCCTCAGCACAGCATTTCCTCATAAACTGGTCGCATCCCAACGCCTCTGTAGACATATCCGACCCTTAATCTTAATGGGGAGTAACAACAGCTCGTCAGCATCTCGCACGAACTTCCTGTCCCACTTGTCTGTACCATCATCCACTTCGACGTTATGTCTCTATCTGCGCACTGTAAATGTTCTCGGGTACGGTCCATCCGAAGTCTCTCACGCGGACTCAAAATCATGAACTCGGTATCTTCATCACTCTTTGGCAGATATCTAGCCGAACACGTCCTCAGGAACTCGTCCCAACCTGTGGAGATATACTCCATACCCGTCCATTCTTGATCAATTCACAATGCATCTGAGTGAGGTCCTCTATCCGAACCTGGTCAACTATCTTATCGACGATGCCGAACTCTGGCCTGCTGGGTGTGCGCAATATGACCACTCCTGGGTCCAAGTCTTCTCGTATAGTATTCCAGAAAGGTCCTGTCGAGGTCTCTCTCAAATCTCGTTTCTGCCGAATTGTCCGGAAGTTACCATCCTTTACTATATCTGTTTCTTGTTTCAGAATGGCTGCATACTCATCGCGACTCCTTCTGGAAAGTATATTCGTAATCAACGCCTCTGCATGCGTATCACATCTCTGATGCCAGCGGAGTGGAACATCATCTCGTCGAAATCTCATGCGACCTCTTTACTCCACTCTGTTCCAATGTCGACTGATTCGGACTCGTCTTCTCGTGGCTGTATAGTCTGCGCTCCAACGGCTATACTCGTATTTGGAGTCTCCTAAGAAATGTGTCCCATCACATGATATCCGAATGATGTCGAACCATCCGATCGATTTGTCAGAACCTCATAATCCCCCAAGAGGTCGACATCTTAAGTACAGTTTAATAGTATTCCGGTACATACCACAGCACCTGTGGACGGTGCTGTGGACCAACCGTAGAAGGGCAAACCCAAGTCTCACAAATGACACCGCTAAACTGCCGTAAATCCTAAGGTTCGGAGGCGTTCCATGGTCATTACGTCAAGTTAGGGTTTCGTTCTTCTAGAGGGTCCATAGCATTACTTGCATTGTGTTCCGAATACTTTAAACTTGGAATCGGGTTCCTGACATTCGATCGTCTCTATCGACTCTCAACGAATCTGCGTGAAGTCGTCTCTAGCTAGAATCAATCTATCTGATCACCTCGCATCGGGGTAAGCGAACGAACCACATGTCCTAGTCATTCATCCTCGGTGACTAGCGACCTTCCATCATATCTCTTAGTATATACCCATGCTGCAGTAGCTCTAACATCTGGGCGATACCTCGTCATTCGCAGCAACAACTGGCTCATTCGTCTGTATGCTGAACAACGCCTCAATCATCATGAATAAGCGATATATTAATGGTCATCAGATTCTGGCTGGCCTCTAGCAGTGGCTCAATCCTTTGGTGCTGATCTGCACGTCCGAGTAATCTCGTAAAAGCGATTCGCTAAACGCTCATGGCGCGAAAACACAACAAAACGACGCAGCTCTATGCAATCGTATGTCCCGGGAATCACGCCCTGGTCAGTCCTCGTTCGTGACGAGCTCGTGCTGACCGCAACTCTAGCCGTAGCTCTCTCTGCCCGTGTAATCGTGGCAGCAAAATCATAACAAAAATCGATGAGGATAGATCATCGGAATGAATATAATACTGTGCAAGAAAATGTACATCATAAGGCTCCTTAAGCGGAGTGGCATATTGTAAGTATGCCGCGGAACATACGTACGGTACGTCACTATACTCAATCTATCTACTCCATCAACCAAGGGTCATCCTACGCGACGAAAGTTCGGGTATAATACCCCCTCGACTAAGTCTAAGTTCCGTAAGGTCAAGCCTAAGTTCCGTATATATATAAACGCTCTAGGCTCCGCATAGTCAAACTTAGACTCGAACCAAGGTTAACATAGCGCTCTGATACCAACTTTGTCACGACCCGAAATAGCACGTGGCTGGCCCTTGAATTATATGAAGCCTATAGGACCTCATCTAAATCAAGTAAGCCAAAATCCCAGAAATCTAAAACCATTTTAAGGAGTAAATAAAGAAAACTAGTTTTTAAAAGGTGAAGAAAACATGTTTTTAAAAACAAGGTTTTTAAATAAGTAAGCCGAATTATGCATTTTTAAAACCCCAAGTCTTTTCTGAAAATTTCGGCAGAGTTTCCTTTGTAAATACTGGCCCCAAACGGGGTACAACATGAATAATATATATATACAATGATAAAAGGCATCCCCAAGCAGGAGCTAGCTCTTCGTCAATCGACGGTCCACGCAAGCAATATAATATACAACGCCGAAGGGCGATGATCAAAACTCAAAAGAAACTCAAAATCATTAAGAAAACCATAATACTACAACGCGCGACTCTAAGGTCGGAATAATACACAACTGGTTTTCTAAGTCTGAAACAATATACAAGTTTGGTTGATGGAATTACTAGATACAACTGATTAAAATAAATACAAGGGTGGTCACGATGCGAGTGAACCCACCTACCAATGCAATCACCCAGAAAGGGAGCAGTGTGCAAGAAAAGCCGCCATGAAACCTGTACGGCAAAACCTGCAAGAACTGTGGCACAACGGGGGTGAGTTGCCAACTCGTGAATAGAAAACATCACAGAGCAGAAATCGTATGCATGACACAATCCTAGGTCAATACGATCAAATATATATATAAACCTCAAATGAATAATTCTGAAGCATGAAAAGGTGGACAAGGTAACATCTAAACATAAGTGTAATCCCATGCGCTCGTGGCAGTGCCTCAGGTAACGACATATCATAAATATGAGGTATGATCAATGTAATCAACATAAATCAATGTCAACTATATCATGCAGTCCATAAGTATATGGATATCATCCACGTGTCTCCCAAAGACAATAAGCATCATGCATGTAAATATCATAAAGCATATGCATGGAAGTATGAGGATACAAATCAACATGAGTCGCTCGCGACATATCAAATCATGGAACCTGAGTGTCTAGTATCGACACTCGAAAACATCATGAAACCTATGTCTAACATCGGCACGTAAATCCTCATATATAAATAGGGCTCCGTCTGTCCGGGTCGGCCCACGGGCTCCGTCAGTACGGATCGGCCCATCTCATCTCTCAATTCCGGTCGGTATCCTTCAAATATCCGCCGAGCTCAAATACAATCACCGGTAGGTAGTACTCCCCTGCCAGGCTCACCGTCTAACATATACGAGTCTTCTTACCCCGGGGTATCTCACCGGGTCCACCATGTACCCGCAGACGGTGCCTGCCGCTCCTCGAATCGGGTTTCACATGCCACTCTCAGAACCGAGAAAAGACATGGTGGACGCACTGAAATATCATATCAAGGATAACCGGGTTTTTAAGTAATGCATACTCTCTTTTGAAATACCCACGGTTTCCAAATCCAGAAATATCATGGAAACAACATATCTCAATGCGTATAATCATAAAGCATGATGTATGCGACTTGTAAAAGAAATGTAAGCATATTAGTATATCATGCAACATGGAATAGTAATATGCACATATTGAGGGAAACCGCTCTTTTAAAATGAATCAGTTTTAAAGAGTATCTTGCGGTTCCCAAATCTCCAAATCAAACCGGAATCATCTATGTATGTGCACTACGTATATGTGCAAGAATGGGTGTACAACATGTAAGTACACAAGTATGAGTGTACAATAGGTATGTGCACAAATATGAATGTACAATATGTTAGTATACAAGTATGAGTGTACAATAGGTATGTGCACAAGTATGAGTATACAATATGTAAGTACACAAGTATGAGTGTACAATATGTAAGTGCACAAGTATGAGTGTACAATAGGTATGTGCACAAGTATGAGTGTACAATATGTAAGTACACAAGTATGAGGGTATAATAGGTATGTGTACAAGTATGAGTGTACAATATGTAAGTACACAAGTATGAATGTACAATAGGTATGTGCACAAGTATAAGTGTACAATATGTAAGTACACTAGTATGAGTGTACAATATATCATGTCCTGAATGCAACAGTCCTACAGTGTAGTGACATGGCAATTATCGATGATGAAGTGTGTGAGCCGGCAAGCAGATGTACGTGGAACATATGCATCATCGATAATGGTGCCGGTGTCCCAACAGTATGGTTTTAATATAATAATGAACATATTTAAACATGCAATGCGATACGAAAAGCAAGAATATGCGGCAAATGAATAATAGACACGACAGTGCGGTATCTACGCCAATGTATCTATGTCATACTGTTTGCCATTTGAAAGAAGACGAATCGGGGTTTTTAGGAAAATAAGAGCTACGGTGTTTTTACGAAAAGATGCGTATTTTGAAAATATCCGTAGAATCCAATTGCCTATCTTTAAAATACTCCCGATTCGTTAGTTTTTGAAATAGGTATGACATCGGCCTAGCCTAATATCTGCTAAGCAACCTACAGATCTAACTAATAAGTCAATCGGGAGGGGTATGGAAACCACCTAAATCTGAGTTGATATATATATATATATATATATATATAATAGTCAGTGATCTCGCTTCAAAGGTACCGTGTATGATACAATATCATATGACATCCTCGAATCATGAGTGCGGATCTATCATCAAATAAAGCTCGTACGGTAAATCATCGTACGATATCCCAAATTTGGTTACGGGTCAATATCACATTTATCTCATCAATTATCTGGTATCCTTATCATCATATCTTATGATCTGGGATACTGATCTAGTCTAGTACTAACCGATACCATCTATATATATATATATATATATATATATACATATATATGCGTTATGAAAATACGCCCAAAGGCCCGCTAAATTCTCATGTCGTATCTCAAATACGAACCACATCATATCACCGATCTCATGGCACTATGCCTAATATCATCGACTCATCCCCAAATATCATCCATTATCCTCATCATCCAAGTGTAGGTACACGAGTATATATGTATACACAGTCCCATACCTATGTGTGTGTATATATATCTCTCTTCCCGTAATATGCACAAGTATAACAGTAAGCATGTGTGTGCGTGTGAGTGTAAACCTATTCTAGGGTTCGCGACTAGGAAGCTATACTAGTTCACTTCTAATAACCCTATTCTAACCATGAACACCTAATCATATCTTGAATATCAATGTCACACATAAAAGATATCATATATATATAGTATATATAGCATACTAAATATCGAACTGCGGGGGTGCTATACGCTATCCACCCGACTTCCCCCGTAGATATAATCTACTCACCTTGCGTCTTGCTTGCCGATGTCGATGTCGCCATCATCTTCTTCATCGTCCCGAATTGTCGTGGGGGTACCTACATGTCACACGTATCATATCGCATCAAAACCAAATCGAAACCAAAACGACACGCGGAAACCAAAACGACACGCTTAAAAGCCTATAGGTTAGAAACTACGGTTTGCATCTCGCAACTCAACCCAATATCACTCGGGATAGACGTACAAACGTCAAGTGACCGAGTTCAAACACAAATATCAAAACTTAGATTCAAAAACAATGCAAAACATAAGGCAGCAACATTGAAAACATGCTCCGGATTTTGTCTCAGGTGAAAACTAAGTGCACAAACAACTCTGGGGTGATATATAGGGTACATATGAGCTACTGGAACAACCTGGATACATCCCACCACCAAGTGGCTGGCCACTTCCTTGCCAAAACCGGCCTCCTCGGTTTTCCTATGTAGTTGGGGTCTCGTATGGTCAGGGTGGTCTCACAAGGTCTCAAATTGGTCTCTGGAGTTGTTTGTTTTCACGTTTTGGTCCCAGTTCATTCCAGATTTCCTTGCACCCTCAAAGTCGTCACAAGCCGACATGAAAAGTTCCATAATTTCATATTTTTGGGTTTCAGGTTTGGTTAGGTCAGGGTTTTAGACAATAGGGGGTCTAAGGTCATCTCTAAAGCCCAATTGCACAACCACAACTCAAATTAACCCTAACCCTCTCTAGAAAACTCCAAATGTCGCTAAATTTCGCCAAACCGAAAACAAACTTAAAATGAGGCTTAAGCACAAGAAATACTACACTAATTGTGAAGGAATTATCTCATTTAGCACCCATGAATCCTCAACAGCACCAAAATGCGAACTTTCTTGTTCCAATGGGTAGCTAGTGAGCTCATGCATCTTTTTAATGAAATGGGTGATGGGTTTTGGGGTGTTTTTCATGGGGTTTTGAGAGGTTGAAGATGGAGGAGGAGGAGGGACAGCAGCAGCAGCAGCATGGAGAGTTGAGGGGAGAAGAAATGAGTGAAAAAATAAAGAGGGAATAGCTCAAGACATGGGTTGACCCTCACCCACTCTTTCTCTCTCTTATCCATACTTAATTCTTTATTTTTATCCTTTTTTTTTTCTTTTCTTTCCCCTCTCTAATAATTCAACAACCATGATATAAAACATGTAGGAAAGCCATAAGAAAATGTAACAAGTGAAAGAAAGATATGGTGTATGTTTTGCACAAAATACGCTTAAAGCGCGATTAGCGATTTTTAATCGCGATTAGCACTAAATTAACATATAATTAATCATAAAAACTTAAAAATTGTTAATTCCATAATACACCCTCTTTTTAGTAATTTCTATATTTTTCCAAAAATTTTCCCAATTTATCGGTATTTAATTATACCGCCTTATTAAAATATTCAATATTTTATTATTAAATTATAAAAAATTCTCCAAAAATAATATTTTATTTTTTTGAAATGTTACATTAAGGGTCGTGTGAGTGGGTCTAATTAATCAAGAAATGACGGGTAGAACTTGACTAGTACTTATAATTTGTTGATAATAGTTAAGGTCATGAGTACTAGGGGTAAAAACCACATTGGGAGTTTCAAGAGTTGAAATTTGCAATGAGATTGCATACCTTCCATATGATGGTTGGATCCCGATCCCACTGTGGGCAATAGTTTCTCCTAGGAGAGTTTTGCAGTTTACAATTCGCTAACCTATTAGGTGTTTAGAAATGTGTTAACGGGGCTACGCCTCTGGGAAGACGAGATTTATATTAATTAGGTCCGTGCAAAAGCACGGGGAACCTCCCTCAAGTACCAACACTGGCCTGGCTGAACGGTTAGCGAAGTTGTAAACTGTAATTAATCCTGGCTAGTTTTCTTTTTAAGGTTTGAAAGAAAAACTTGATTAAAGCAGTGGGAGACATCGATTAGATAAGATAATAACCAATCTGATCTTTGCAAGAGCTTTCGCTGAGTGTATTCTTTTCTCTCTCTTAATGGCAAATACCAATGACAGGACTCAAGCTTCTACTAGATAAAAATAAACTGAATATGACCAATTATAAAAATTGGCTGAGGAATCTTAACATTGCCTTGACTTATGATAAGGTATCATATGTCTTCACGGCTCCAGCCCCGCCCGTCCCATGTCATAAATCTTCGGTTGCGGATAAAGAAGTCCGCAAGACATGGGACGCTGACTGTGCCACGGCCAAGTGCCTCGCGCTTGCATCGATGGATAACACACATCAAAAGCAGCACGAGAATATGGACGTACAAGCCATATTTCTCCATACAAAGGAGTTGTATGGAGAGCAATCCCGTGTATTACGATACGAAGCATCCAGAAAATTTTTTCAGATGCGAATGGCCCCTGGCACACCAGTAGGAGACCATGTTCTGAAGATGATAGCTCTCATAGAGGAGCTTGAGGATCTTGGATGGACAATGGACAATGAGCAATATATGAATATTATTCTGCAGTCTCTCCCCTCCACCTTTGCTCAATTTATAGTTAACTTCAACATACACAACATGGAGAAGGAAGTACCTGAACTCCTTAATATGTTAAGGAGTGCAGAGAGCACGCTGAAGTCAGTGAAGACTCCCGTTTTGAGTGTTGGGACATCTTCCTCCTCTCGCCCGAAGGCTAAGGCCAAGGGAAAGATGAAGAAGAAACCCACCAAACCTAAGGGTGGAGTCAAAAAGGTTAAGGGGAAAGCCAAGTCCAAAGCTGGGGAATCGGGGAAAACGGAATGTTATCACTGCCACAAAACAGGACACTGGAAGCGCAACTGCACCGAGTACTTGGATCTCAAGAAGAAGCATGGGGATGCTTCCGCTTCAGGTGTGTTTGTGACAGAAAACTGTTTTTCAATAAACTCTTCTTCCTTGGTATTTGATACCGGTTCAGGTTCTCACATTTGCAATTCTATGCAGGGGCTGAGAAATAGCAAGGTTTTGAAGACAGGTGACCATACTCTCCGCGTTGGAAATGGTTCCAATGTACATACAGTTGCAGTAGGAGAGTATCACTTGGGGTTGCCGTCTGGATGTTTACTGGTTTTGAACCCATGTTATTATGTACCTAGTATGCTTTGTAATATAATATCTGTTTCTTTGTTAGACAATGAAGGATATAATTTTGTATTGCAGAACAATGTTGTGGACATTCACCTGAATCAAATGTTGGTTGGGTATGATACACTTAATAACGGGATATACGTCATAAATCAACACACAGTTTTCAGCATACAACACACTAATAAAAGAAAACTTTCAGAAATAAATGAAGCTTTTCTTTGGCACTGTAGACTTGGTCATATTAACGAAACAAGACTAAACAAGTTACACAAAGATGGATATTTAAACTCTTTTGAATATAAATCTTATACGACTTGCCAGTCTTGTATCAAGGGTAAAAAGACCAAAACTCCGTTTACCGGACACGGAGAAAGAGCTACTGAGCTCTTAGGCCTCATACATAGTGATGTATGCGGGCCAATGTCTACAAAGGCTAGAGGCGGTTTTTCTTACTTCATTACTTTCACTGATGATGTAACGTTTTAGAAATCGTTATGTGAATTTTTCCGTTTTTGGGTAAAATTGTCGGTATTTTCCGTTTTAAACCGACTGTGATCAAACGACCATATATACTTGTCAGCACCTAGTTTAGCTAAAATAAAGCTAGTGCGCAAGCTTTGGGGGTATATGGGACGATTTGGTCCAATTTGAATTTTTCCCAATTTTAATATTATTTTAATGCGGTATTTACATTTTGGGAATTTTCTCTTAAGTCTTCTTTTCAACAATTAAGTTTGAGTTAATAAAACCCTTCACATAGCATCTAGATATTTGTATGGGTTTTAGATTTAAATTTTAAAAAAAATAGAAAAGAAAAGAATTGAGAAGAGGTGCATGCATGTGTGTGTGAATGCATTAAGTGTGCATTTATTGTTAGAATGAACTAGAAAACCCTACACAAACCCTCCTCTCTCTCCCTTGGCCGAGATTCTTCCTCTCCCTTATGTTCTTAATCATTTCCTTTCATTTCTTGCATCATTCCAAGCTCATAAATCCCCAAAATCCCAAAATATATCACAAAAATCACATCTTTGATCACTTTTGCCTCTTGGAGCTATGAAAGCTTGGATCATTGTGTTCTTGAGGATAGGTAATGATCTTTATCTGTTCTTTTTATAGTTTTTCTGGTATGTAGCTAGTTAGTTTCAGTTTTAAGTGTTTAAAGTTAAGTTTTGTGCAATATATCGTATTTTAGTGTCGATTTGCAATATCTGTGACCTGCTGTGATCCCGAGAAATTACTAGAAAACCAAACATTTTATTTGTGTTGTACCTGTGACCATAGGCTTTCACCTGAGACACGAGATCCATCCCACCAGCCAGGGCCGGCGACGAGAAGTCAAATTCCGGTGATGTCGGGTTTTCTGGGGAGTTGGGATTTGGGTTTTTTAGGGTAGGTCTTTGTTGGGGTTTGGGTGTATTTGGTTCTGTTTGTTTGTTTAGTTTTCACTGTATACAAAATCTGGGATCACTTAGGTAGGTTGTAGTATTTTGTGTTCGCGCGATACGTTATACGACACGGATCGTGCACTTTGGGTAGTTTTGCTCTTAAGTTGTTTTCGTCGTGTCGCTACGTACGTTAGCCACAATACGAACACTTGAGAGTATGTTTTGTGTTGTTGCGTCGGTCTAATGTAGTTTGTATGTGTTTTAGGGTTATTATTAATATATACTTGGTCTATTGTTTGAATGTTGTAGGTTCGCAGGCGGGGACTACGGACACAGCTACAAAGGGAAAACAGATGGTTGGCTACACTTAGCCAGGAGTATTGGTGGGTAGATTTAACATCTACAGGGGAATCGCCCGCATGGCGTTATGCATCTGGGCTAGAGATGTTACTTTTGTCTCATATTCTATGTCAGATTTAGGATTTGCGCATTTACCCTATTGCTTAGTAAATTGTTGTGCTTGGACTAGTATCCTTCGGACACTGCACATATTATTGACGATTCATGTTGCACGAGCACTGATTGTATGCTACACACACCGTCAATAATTGCCATGTCATGCACAACCCACATATAGAAATGCTATTGTTTGGTTAGGAACATTGAGACAATGATTCATATTTCTTATCGCATATGACATTTAGCATACCTGTATATCTACATGCTTACACATATGCCTTCTTCTTTTTATGTGCTAGATACCTGTATACCTATAAAGTATCGTACCATTAGTGATAGGTACATACACACTTTATGACATAGCTACAGGTATACCTTGCACACATACTTCACTTATACCTAGGGGATATACTATATGTTTACCTTTACTTGATGTTATTTTAGAATTGGAGAGATCAGGAACCGCATGATATTATATTAACTTGTTACAGTTAATTGCGGCTTTTCCTTTATATGCTCGCATTTCGGATTTATGATGCATATATTATATTCATGGATTTTCGCATTGAGATATGGATTTTTCATGATGTTTTCTGGATTTGGGAACCGTGGGAGTTCATGAAATTATGCATTATTTGAAAAACCCGGTTTCCCTTGATATGACATTTCAGCATCCACCATGAGATTTATCGGTTCTGATATATATACCCCATACGAGGAGTCGTCGTGGGCCGTATGAGGGTACATGGTGGGGCCCGGAAGTACCCCGGGGCAAGAAGATCGAAGGTCCATGTCGTTGAGCCTGGCAGGGGAACCAAACCATCCGGTGACATTACCAATGACTCGGCGGTTATCATGGGGATACCGTTGGGAATCATGTACATATGGATACGTGGAAAGACAGAGGTCAGAGCTAGGCACTCGTGCTTTTCAGATAGCGTGTGATACGTACCTATCAAGGTGCCAGTCTTGGTGACAGCACCTGATAGATCAGCATTTCTGTGTCGATGCTTGACACTTTGGTTTCATGATATTTCTTTTTACTCCTTTGTATATATAATTAGGGATTAGGCCGCTGCTATATATGCCCTTACACAAATATTAGTGGAATGGGACGCTAATATATGTGTATTGACATTAATTATATACATCATCGTATTTATTCATGCAAATATACCTAGAATGTAAAGGACTCATTGACATTGGATTTAGGACATTTGAGAATTCATTTGATATTGATTACAGGATATATATGAGATTGCTGATTTTGTACACTCGGGATATGTGAGATCTATTTGATGTTGTACATTCGGGGTATACGAGATACACTTGATATCGTACATACGGGATATGTGAGATCTACTTGATAGTGTACATTCAGGATTGTGAGACTTATTTGATATGAGAGCCAATTTGGGGGCTGATTGGAGTGTTGAAGTCAAAATTTGCATCCCGGTTGACCATGTCAAAGTCAAGGTCAACCCCAAGCCAGGTGGGCCCAAGCCCAAGCAAGTGGGCCAATGCCCAGGTCGAGCCCGAACACGAAGCGTCCGGCCTTCCGCCATGCCAAAATAAAAAGTCATGTAATAAATAATTTTTATGTAATTTTTTATGCATGAGTGTAAACAAAATGGGCATAAAGGCAAATTTTTGTAAGCCCATGGCTTATGTGCAAAAAGAAATGGCACATGAGCCATAGGAGGGGCAAAATGCCATTTTGTTAAAGCCCAAGGGGCTATATGCAAATATGTAAGCCTATAAAAGGCAATATGATGATGAATACACAAATACTTTTTTCACTCTCTCAAAAACCTAGGGTTTGTACCCATTTCCCCTTTCCGAAGGTTTCAAACCTTCTTCTTTCTTTTGAATTAAATCAAGAGTTTTACTCTTCCTTTTCCAAAACTAAATAGCTTTCCACCACAAAACCCACAAAGGGGAACTTGGATCTATCATTAGATCTCAAAAAGAAGAGATTTTTAAAATCTCACATCTCTTGATCTTCAAGATCCGGCCAAACAACAGGAGGAAGACGGAGACCCATCTCTAGAAACCCCACTTTGGGGAAGAACTAAGGCTCGAAGGGAGAAGCCCTTCATCAGCTTCAAAACATCTTAGGAGTTTAACTCCTCATATATATATATACACACACACACACACAGAATAATAAGTTCTCCTTTCTAGGAGTACAACTCCCATTGCAGGGACCAAGTCCCTTCTGCTGCTCGAGCGCCCACGTGCTGACACGTGGTGCGCTAGCGCTCTTGCGCCCAGAGTGCTAGCCCCCAAAGCGCTAGCGCTCGAGCGCCCACGTGCCGACATGTGGCGCGCTAGCGCTCAAATCGCTAGCACTCTTGCGCTCAGAGCGCCAGCGCCCGAGCGCCCACGTGCTGACACGTGGCGCGCTAGCGCTCAGTGCGCTAGCGCTCTTGTGCTCAAGCGCTAGCGCCCGAGCGCCCACGTGCTGACACGTGGCGCGCTAGCGTTCAGTGCGCTAGCGCTCTTGCGCTCAGAGCGCTAGCGCCCTAGCGCCTACGTGCTGACACGTGGCACGCTAGCGCCCAGTGCGCTAGCGCCCGAGCGCCCACGTGCTGACACGTGGCGCTCTTGCGCTCAAAGCGCTAGCACTCTTGCGCTCAAAGCGCTGGTGCTGGCCCCACGCATCCTTTGGATGCCTTTTCCCCCTTTCTTATATATATATACATATATATATACATATGTATACATATGTACACACACACATACTCCACGACACTGTCCCTGTTAGAAAAAAATTTCTAACGGGGCGCTGCCCCGCATCCCGTAAGGGGGCTGCTTGCCCCCTTGACCCTCAGCCTACTATCCGGGTAGCGGAACCCCCGTAAAAACTCTGCGGGGCCCCCGATATATCCAAAACCCCTTCAAAACACAACACTGCACATTGAGTTCGCATGACCAGTTTAACCCGTCAATCGGAGGTTCCCTCTCTCCAAAGGCGAGGGGTTATTCACGGCAGCTTAGTCCACGGCTGTCGAAGATTCGGATCCCAACAATCATTAAACCCCGGCCTACCCTAGGCAGGGGGAATCTGTAATGCGCCTGACAAGCGCGTGCGTATTCCCATCTCAATTGGGTGACGAAAAACACCCTACAGATTCTGGCACGCCCGGTGGGACCAATCTCTCCTCCCATATTTCGGGTTAAGCTTTCATGCGAACTCAATTGATATGCATATCAATTGCCTGTACTAAAATCATGTTTTTTTTGTGCAGGTTAACGTTCTCCAATTGCAATCTTCGGACGCAGCAAAGATGTCTCCAAGGATCAGCTCAGCTCTCAGCACGGCTCTCATCTCCTACACAATGAAGATAGACTCCAGGACGGTCCTCCCGGTAAGTCTCGGGCGACAATGGGAGGAGGAGCCCCTACCATTTAGCTCTATCATGTTCGTGTCAGCTAACGCCGTCCCAGCTCCTCAAGCTCCGATAACAGACAGATCGGTCTCAAAGGGGAAAAGGCCAAATGTCATGATCGCGAGGGCACCCCAACACAAACGCAAGTCGGTGTTTGAACGACTTTCCTTGGCCCCAGCTGGGGGCAAGGCCATCAACACCAACAAAGCAACAAGGAATCCCAGGCAAGCTCCAGTGGCGCCTCTGACAACTGCTCGATTGGGTGTCTTCTCAATCCTCTCCATCACTCAGTCTATGGCGGCTTCCCGAAGAGCAGAAGCCTGCCAAGCGCTCAAGGCAGAGAAGTTGAGGCAGAAGCGGCTCAGATACAGAGCCAACAAAAGGGCTAGGGCTCTGGCCATGTTAGAATTTATGAATTTCCAAAGCCCGGACCGCTCCGCGAAATCAGCCGCCAAGGATAAAGAGATGGCTGGGTATATGGTTCGCACTGTCTACATTGTCGGACATGAAGAAACAAATCCTCCTCTTCTTCACAGCCATGGTGATGATATGATTGACGCTACCCAGCATCGGCTCGATCTAAGTGATGAAGAGCCCGCTCAGGCTGATAAGCCAGAGGAGCCCGTGGTTCCTGCGGAATTGAGCTCAGGCAATAAAGATGACCCGGTTGTCATAACTGGAACTACAGAACAAGCGTTATTCCGATGGCTTCAGAGGCAGCTTCAGGACAGGGATGAGAAGTTAGCCAAGGTACAGTCCAAGGTCGACGAATTGGCAAACGTCGCGGCAGATCTCGCGTCCCAAGTAGCCCGAATGCAATTACAGCAGAATCAAATTTTGGTTCATGAGCCAGGGATTGATACCCGGAGGCAGCCAACTGATTGTAAGTCCATGCTACCTCTCCCGGTACTTTCGGGCATGCGGAATTTGGTGAAAAACAATTTTCTAGAGGCGGTAACATGGACTCAAAACCGGATCTTTGTTAAACATCTAACTAACAACCTAACAAGAGTTTACCTACTCGGTTAGGGGGCTATACCTTTCTTGAACTCCTTCGTCTTCGACTCCTCCGGTGTACGGATCGGCCTCACCTTGTCGTCTCCTTACGCCGAAGATGGATCCACCCGAAAGCTTCTACCTTTGGCTTCTTCTTCGAACTTTGAAGAAACTAGATCACTTGGCTTGCTAGGCCTTGTGAACGAGAATGAGTAGAGGAATGTTTTGGTGTCTTTTTATCTCTAAGGCAATGAGTCTCAACACATGAGAATGGTTTGCTTTGAGGTAGAGAGAGCAAGAGGAAGAGGGAGATCTTGAGAATGAGAGAGCTCAAGAGAGAGAAAGCAAATGATAGAAAAAATGAACCATACTCCTCTCATTCTCACCTCTCATAATCCAAAAGCCATCATAACAAAAATAGTAATCAAGTATTGTGTAAATGGTTTAAGTCAAAATGGCTATATCATTTCATGCACTCATTTTGCATAAATAAACAAGCAAGCAAAAGTCTTTGGCATGGAATGATAGCCATTGTCATGATTATGGTCAACTAGTCCAACCTAGTCAACTGGTCAACAAAGTCAACAAGTCAACAAAGTCAACCCCTCAACAACCATGTCACTACAATACTTAATTAATATTAATGTTAATCATATATCTTTTTCTTATTAGGGTTAAGCAAAAGTCAATGGTCAATAGTCAACTGTCAACAGTCAACAGTCAACAACCCTAATGAGAATACTCTGTCTCTGTCTCTCTGTCAACTGTGCATACACACCCGCATCCGCGTTCCGAGGAACACGAACACAAACGAGATAAAATCAATCCCAAAACGTACACTAGGATTCGGCTTAAACCAAAGCCCGCTAGTGTTAACTGTCCGGACACTGTACGCGCACAAGTGAACGGATGTGACCGGACCCTGTCGCAAAACCATGCGACCTGTCGCAAAACCATGCGACCTCTACTCTTTTGCCTAAAGGCGAATAGCTTTCTGTGTGGGACTCTAAACACTCGACACTACGCTGGCAATGGGTTTAACCACAGACCGCAAGCGGCACTAGCTGTGCGAAACGGTCCCCAGGTAGATGCCGACAAGAAGACTGACGAGGTGAAACCCATCTGAACTCCTACTGAGCCTGAATGTGACAATCTCCGTACAGTCCGGTCTGTTCGTCTGATACATCGCATGGCGGGCCAAGGGGGGCGGTAAACGTCAGTCCCCTAATAGCGGTACAGGTCATGTCGGAGTGAAGCCTAATACACCCTGAGATAACACTGGAAGCCTACCAGTATATCTCGCTTGCCCTGGCCAGGGACTACTCGTGTAATGGCTCTCCTAGACACAGCGCGATGTCAACCCCCAATACCGGGAGAGACGAATCCTGTCTAACCGTCACTGCCTCCAAGTGCTTCGGGACTGCACCCAACTACTACCTGTTTGCACGACTCCTTTGAGCCGTGGTAGGGTAGTAATCAAAGTACAGTGGGAACACACTCGAGGCGAACTGACAGTGTCAAGTCAGCGGACTAAGCTGTACTCATGTCACCTGGGAACTGATAACTGACGATAGGTATAATACCAACCGGTCAGTTCCCGACGAGTCCTGTCCAGAGTACTCATAACCCAACGAGCACCCGCATACTATCTCCAGTACGACGTACTGATGGCTGTGGGACAGACCATCTCCCACTCTGGGATGAGAAGCGCATGCGCTAATCTACTCCGGAGTATCGATGCCCTGTCTCGATAGTCCTGCGACTAGGGACCTGCATAAGGATGTGCTTATAGATTACCCAGCCCCACTAGTGTGACTGCCATCACAATGCTGGTAATCAATTAAAGATCCTAAGGGCACCACTAATGTGTATAGGCGATATACTAAAATAAACACATGTACACATTGAAGTAGAAACAAACCAAGTAGCATACTACTATTTTGAGCAAGATTGTATATACAAGGTGAATATCCCAAGCTTCCATTAAGTAATATACAAGCTAGTATGATACAGTAATGGCCTCTAGGGCATATACACTAACAATCTCCCACTTGCACTAAGGCCATGTACTGGCGTATCGAAGACCTATCATCTCGATCAGCCGCTCAAACTGAGTCTGGGGCAAGGCCTTGGTGAATGGATCTGCAGTGTTATTTTCTGAAGCAACCCTCCGAACCTCGATCTCCTGGCGATCCACGATCTCCCTGATCAGGTGATACCACCTCAAGATGTGTCTGGATCTCTGATGGGACCTAGGTTCCTTCGCTAAAGCTATAGCCCCATTGTTGTCGCAATACAGAGGTATTGGATCAACAATGGACGGAACCACCTGAAGTTCTTTCAAGAACTTCCTCATCCAGACAGCTTCTTTTGCGGCATCAGATGCAGCGATGTATTCCGCTTCCATCGTCGAGTCTGCAACGGTTTCCTGTTTGGAACTCTTCCAACACACCGCCCCACCATTGAAGGTAAAGACAAAACCCGACATGGACTTGGAATCATCCTTGTCACTCTAGAAGCTGGAGTCTGCAAAGGCCTCGATCTGGAGGTCTTTTCCTCCATACACCAAAAACATCTCCTTAGTCCTTCTCAGGTACTTGAGAATGTTCTTTACCGCTATCCAGTGTTTCTCCCCAGGGTTTGACTAATACCGGCTTACCACACTCAGTGCATAAGCTACATCTGGTCTGGTACACATCATTACATACATTATAGAGCCTACCGCAGAAGCGTAGGGTATAATAGACATGCGATCCCTCTCCAAATCAGTCTTGGGAGACATTTCTTTAGAGAGGGTGATCCCGTGACAAGCCGGTAGGTTACCGCGCTTGGAATCTTCCATACTGAATCTTTTCAGTATGGTGTCGATGTACCTGGACTGTGAAAGTCCTAATATCCTCTTGGATCTATAACGATGGATCCGGATCCCCAGGATGTATGAGGCATCACCCAGGTCTTTCATGGAGAACCTGTGTGACAAGAACCCCTTGACAGATTGTAACATAGGAATGTCATTTCCTATTAAGAGAATGTCATCCACGTATAAAACGAGGAATACTACAGTTCTCGCTACAAATCTACTATATATGCATGGTTCATCTGGATTTTTGATAAAGCCAAATTCCTTGACCGTCTCATCAAAACAGATGTCCCAACTCCGCGATGCCTGCTTTAGTCTATAGATGGACTTAAGCAACTTGCACACCTTTCCGCTGCTCCCACTCTGAATGAAACCTTCTGGTTGGTCCATATAGACACACTCCTCTAAATTTCCATTTAGAAAAGCGGTCTTTACGTCCATTTTCCAAATCTCATAATCGTGGAAGGCAGAAATGGCAAGAAGGATCCGAATGGATTTCAGCATAGCCACTGGAGAAAAGGTTTCGTCATAGTCCAAGCGAGGACTTTGACGGAAACCCTTTGCAACAAGTCTAGCTTTATAGGTCTCAACCTGTCCATCTACACCAATCTTCCTTTTGAAGATCCACTTGCATCCTACGGGTTTTATCCCGTCTAGAGCAATGTCCAGCGTCCATACTTTGTTGGTGTACATGGACTCCATTTCGGTCCGCATTGCATCCAGCCATTTTACCGAGTCAACGCTATAAACGGCCTGCTGGAAGCTAGTAGGCTCATCATAATCTATGATGCAATCCTCTCTATCCCTGTCTATGAGAAAACCGTAGTATCTCTCGGGCGGATGAGACTGCCTACTACTCCAGCGGAGCGGCGTAGGAATGTCTTGTTCTTTTGAACCCTCTGGTTCCACTAAGCTTTCAGTAATAGTCTGTGGTTCTGGAATATCTTCCAGTTCTACTGCGCTCCCACTAATTTCCTTTTCTAAGAACTGGTGTTCTAGAAAGTGGCCATGACGAGAAACAAAAACCTTTTGTTCCTCTTCGCAGTAGAAGAAATATCCCTTGGAGTTCTTTGGATATCCCACAAACTTGCACTGTACTGAGCGTGCCTCGAGCTTGTCTGCATGCTGCTTTTTGACAAAAGCTGGACTTCCCCATGTCTTAATGTGATTAAGATGGGGCCTCTTCCCACACCACATCTCATATGGTGTAGTAGGCACAGTCTTAGTGGGAACTCGGTTCAAAAGGTATGCTGCTGATTCTAGCGCATACCCCCAGAATGATCGCGGTAACTCAGCGTTACTCATCATGGACCGTACCATATCCAATAGGGTTCGGTTCCGTCTCTCCGATACACCGTTATGTTGCAGAGTGTATGGAGGAGTAAGCTGAGAGAGAATTCCGTTCTTTTTTAAATAGTCCAGGAACTCGGCACTCAAGTATTCACCACCTCGATCCGATCTTAGAATCTTGATACTTTTGCCAGTTTGTTTTTCTACTTCATTCTTATATTCCTGGAATTTTCTAAAGGCTTCGGACTTATGTTTCATTAAGAAGACATAACCGTACCTTGAAAAGTCATCCGTAAAAGTAATGAAGTAAGAATAACCGCTTCGCGCATGTGTAGACATTGGACCGCACATGTCGCTGTGTACGAGTCCCAAGAGCTCGCTCGCTCTTACTCCGTGTCCAGTGAACGGAGTCTTTGACATCTTTCCTTTGAGACAGGATTGACAAGTGGCATACGATTGATATTCGAACGCATTCAAATATCCTTCTGTATGTAACTTCGTCAACCTTTTCTCATTGATGTGACCCAGTCTACAATGCCACAAGAAAGTCTGATTTATTTCCGGAGACTTTCTTTTGTGTGTATTCTGGACATTGAAAAACTGCGGTTGGTTTAATACGTATATACCATTGCTTAATGTACCTGACCCAATCAGAACTTGATTAAGGTGAATGTTTACAATATTGCTTACAAACGCAAATTCATAACCTTCTTTAGAAACCAAAGATACAGAAATGATATTACAAGTTGCGTTGGGTACAAAAAAGCAATTACGTAAAACCAAAACATGTCCATCTGACATTCCCAGGTGATAGTCCCCCACGGACTTAGCATCCATGCTAGCTCCGTTTGCAACTTTGAGGGTCATGTCACCTGCCTTCAAAACCCTACGGTTTCTCAATGCCTGCAAAGAATTACAGATATGAGATCCTGATCCGGTATCCAATACCCAGGAAATAGAGTTTATTGAAGGACAGTTTTCAATAACATACACACCTGAAGCTGAAGCCGCAACCTGCTTCAGATCCTGTGTTCTGGCTTTCCAAGCCCTGCAATCATTCTTCCAGTGTCCCTTCTTATGACAATAGAAGCAATCTTCTTTATCCACAAGCTTTCCCACTTTCTTTGTTGCTTTTGCCTTTCCCTTCGTATCCACTTTACTAACACCGCCCCTTGGTTTGGCAGGGGCTTTCTTCTTCTTTCCCTTGGCTTTCACCTTGGACCTAGAAGAGGAAGATCCTCCTACAAACAAAGTGGATGTTTCCCTACCTTTCTGTAGGGTGCCCTCTGCGCTCCTCAGCATGTTGAGGAGTTCTGAAAGTTCAACTTCCTTTTCTTGTAAGTTGAAGTTCAGGATAAACTGGGCGTAAGTGGAAGGAAGGGACTGGAGAATCAAGTCCGTATAGAGCTCATTCTCCAACGTGGTCCCAAGGTCCGCGAGCTCTTCTATGTAGCCAATCATCTTAAGCACGTGTTCCGCTACCGATGATCCGACGGCCAACCTTGCCAAAAATAACTTCTTCGATACTTCGTATCTTGCGATACGAGACTGCTCTTCATACAGTTCTTTTGTATGGAGAAATATGGATTCGAGGTCCATATTCTCGTGCCTCCTCTGATGTTCGTTGTCCATAGAGGCACGCATGAGGCACTTGGCCTTCGCGCAATCGATTTCCCAGGTCTTACGGATTTCCTTATCCGCGACGCTGGTTTTGGGACATGGGACAGGGGGAGCTTTGGTGGTAAGAAGATACCCCAGCTTGTCGTAAGTGATTGCCATCTTGACATTCCTGAGCCAATCTTTGTAGTTTGGCCCTGTCAGTAAGTTTTTATCTAGGAGTAACTTAAGTCCAGTCATGTCGATTGGTCGCTGCAATTAGGAGAGAGAAGAAACACTCAGCATGATGCTCTTGCAAGTTTAGAATGGTTTTTAGTTTGTCTAAACAGGATGGCTCCCACTGTTTCTCGAATCCCTCCTCAAACCAAAAAGGAAGAATTAGTCAGGATCAATCTCACCGTACAATACTTGCTTAACCGTTCAGCCAGGCCAGTGTCGGTACTTCGAGGGAGGTTTTCCAACGCTTTCGCGAAGTTCCTTAATTAAATAACCTATTTTCCCTGGGGGCGTAGCCCCGCTAACACCTTTCTAGACACCTACTTGGTTTATAGCATTGATCGTTAAGTGAGAAATTTCCCGAGGAGTAGCATATACTCACAGTAGGATCGGGATCCAAATATCATCGCGTGACGAAACTGAAGGAATCCTACCAGAATCATCACACTCCAGATGGTATGCAACACTTGCAAGTTTCAGTTCTTTTGAAACTCCCGATGTGGATTTTTGCCCCATGCTCTTATGACCTTGACTTTGGCCAAAACATCATAAGTCACATGTCAAGTTCTACCCGTCATTCTCCAGGTTAATTTGGATCCACCCGTACCTACCCTTGACTTTGGCCAAAATGGCAGTACGACTGTCCCAAACCAACGCATCTATCTATGCTACACATGAATACCCAATAGCTACCGATCACTATGCCTTGACTTTGGCCAACATACACAGCTTGAATACTATTGACTATTCATGTGAAACGACGGAGGGCTACGAATGGTTTTGGCAAAACCGTGAACGTAGTGAACTTGATATAATCGATGGAACGAGATAGCTTTTAAAAGGAGTGGCTCAAGCTCCGCATTTAAAAGTTAGTTTTGAAAAGAACCGAGTGGTTTTCCGAAAGTGTTCCAACGACTTTAACTTGGTTTATTTTCTTGCATTAGTTCTTTTAATGCGTGATATTCTTACATTAGTTCTTTTAATGCGTACCATCATTTAATCCTACCATTGCAGAAAAGAACCAAAATATGACGTACGCTTATGCCATTCGCATTCGCCACGGGGCCCCGTCATTACCCGTTAGGTTACTTAACTAACGACAGAGCGGGGGCTGGGCTAGCGCGGCTGTAAAACATAAGCAACGCCTAAATAATATCATATATAGATATATTGCAATGATAGCCATTTCAGATCACAGATGAACACATTAGATATACTAGGAATCCGCAATTCGTACGAGCCTGTAACGAAAAGCAGATTACACGGTCGCGGTGAATAGCCAATACCCCACCCAAGACCCCTACGGGTGCGGCAAACTACCCGCCAAGTACTCGAAGCGAAGCAACCTCCCTCAACTTCGTGAGTAGGCCACTCGGCACTTCGGCATACCCGGTAGTTTGTGCACCCCCTCCATGGGTCTATCCTAGGAGCAAAAACAGTAAAAAGAAATTATACAATGACGGCTACAACCCCAACCCGGTTGTGCGGCCATACAAATAATTATTACATCAATTTACAAATTTACATGAATTGAAAGAAAAGAAAATTCTCGTCTCACAACACCCGGCTATTCACCCGCGATAATCCAATGAATTCATATACACATTCCAGCAACATTACAGATCACAGATTTGTATAACCCCCACTAATCGACATATAGCGATTAGCAGACGTTCAATACAAATATCACATCACAGATAAAAACCCGTCAGCTTAAGTCGTTAGAAGTTCGATCAAAAATACGGATTTTTAGGCCCCAAACACAATTTTTGTTCTGGAAAATCTGGGCTGAAAAGACATATTCCAAAAATCCCAAAACAACCCCAGAAATACACTGCACTAAATTTGGACCTCGGCCGAGTCAACTCGGCCGCGGAACCGAGGCGGAAGCGTGCACCCGCCGCGTTTCCGCGGCGCTTTGAACAGTTCGTGGGACCAAATTTTGTGGTTATTCAATAAAAAGCCTGAGCCGATTTTTAAGATTAAATTTTTCAAATTTTGAACAGAAAAAAAATCGGCAGAAACTTGACAAATCGGGTTCGTTTCGTGACTTTTTCTTTGATCGATCTTCTAGTTACTTTGCTAACATGTTAGATAGAGTTTAACTAGGCTCTGATACCACTGTAAGTCCATGCTACCTCTCCCGGTACTTTCGGACATGCGGAATTTGGTGAAAAACAATTTTCTAGAGGCGGTAACATGGACTCAAAACCGGATCTTTGTTAAACATCTAACTAACAACCTAACAAGAGTTTACCTACTCGGTTAGGGGGCTATACCTTTGTTGAACTCCTTCGTTTTCGACTCCTTCCGGTGTACGGATCGGCCTCACCTCGTCGTCTCCTTGCGCCGAAGATGGATCCACCCGAAAGCTTCTACCTTTGGCTTCTTCTTCGAACTTTGAAGAAACTAAAACACTTGGCTTACTAGGCCTTGTGAACTAGAATGAGTAGAGGAATGTTTTGGTGTCTTTTTATCTCTAAGGCAATGAGTCTCAACACATGAGAATGGTTTGCCTTGAGGTAGAGAGAGCAAGAGGAAGAGGGAGAGCTTGAGAATGAGAGAGCTCAAGAGAGAGAAAGCAAATGATAGAAAAAATGAACCATACTCCTCTCATTCTCACCTCTCATAATCCAAAAGCCATCATAACAAAAATAGTAATCAAGTATTGTGTAAATGGTTTAAGTCAAAATGGCTATATCATTTCATGCACTCATTTTGCATAAATAAACAAGCAACCAAAAGTCTTTGCCATGGAATGATAGCCATTGTCATGATGATGGTCAACCAGTCCAACCTAGTCAACCGGTCAATAAAGTCAACAAGTCAACAAAGTCAACCCCTCAACAACCATGTCACTACAATACTTAATTAATATTAATGTTAATCATATATCTTATTCTTATTAGGGTTAAGCAAAAGTCAACCGTCAACAGTCAACAGTCAACAGTCAACAACCCCAATAAGAATACTCTGCCTCTGTCTCTCTGTCAACTGTGCATACACACCCGCATCCGTGTTCCGAGGAACACGAACACAAACGAGATAAAATCAATCCCAAAACGTACACTAGGATCCGGCATAAACCAAAGCCCGCAAGTGTTAACTGTCCGGACACTGTACGCACACAAGTGCACGGATGTGACCGGACCCTGTCGCAAAACCATGCGACCTGTCGCAAAACCATACGACCTCTACTCTTTTGCCTAAAGGCGAATAGCTTTCTGTGTGGGACTCTAAAGACTCGACACTACGCTGGCAGTGGGTTTAACCACAGACCGCAAGCGGCACTAGCTGTGCGTAACGGTCCCCAGGTAGATACCGACAAGAAGACTGACGAGGTGAAACCCATCTGAACTCCTACTGAGCCTGAATGTGACAATCTCCGTACAGTCCGGTCTGTTCGTTTGATACATCGCATGGCGGGCCTAGGGGGCGGTAAACGTCAGTCCCCTAATAGCGGTACAAGTCGTGTCGGAGTGAAGCCCAATATACCCTGAGATAACACTGGAAGCCTACCAGTATATCTCGCTTGCCCTGGCCAGGGACTACTCGTGTAATGGCTCTCCTAGACACAGCGCGATGTCAACCCCCAATACCGGGAGAGACGAATCCTGTCTAACCGTCACTGCCTCCAAGTGCTTCGGGACTGCACCCAACTACTACCTGTTTGCACGACTCCTTTGAGCCGTGGTAGGGTAGTAATCAAAGTACAGTGGGAACACACTCGAGGCGAAGTGACAGTGTCCAGTCAGCGGACTAAGCTGTACTCATGTCACCTGGGAACTGATAACTGACGATAGGTATAATACCAACCGGTCAGTTCCCGACGAGTCCTGTCCAGTGTACTCGTAACCCAACGAGCACCCGCATACTATCTCCAGTACGACGTACTGATGGCTGTGGGACAGACCATCTCCCACTCTGGGATGAGAAGCGCATGCGCTAGTCTACTCCGGAGTATCGATGCCCTGTCTCGATAGTCCTGTGACTAGGGACCTGCATAAGGATGTGCTTATAGATTACCCAGCCCCACTAGTGTGACTGCCATCACAACGTTGGTAATCAAGCAAAGATCCTAAAGGCTCCACTAATGTTTATAGGCGATATACTAAAATAAACACATGTACACATTGAAGTAGAAACAAACCAAGTAGCATACTACTATTTTGAGCAAGATTGTATATACAAGGTGAATATCCCAAGCTTCCATTAAGTAATATACAAGCTAGTATGATACAGTAATGGCCTCTAGGGCATATACACTAACACTAATACCCTCTTCAACCTAAGAGCGGAGCGCCTTCGCGAAAAACGGCCGCAATCAGCCTCCAGTCCCTCCGATACATACACCGGAGGAGAATCTCCACTGAAAGAGAAGCTGGATAAGGTCTATTCCTTCAGGAGGGACAAAATCCGTAAAATATTCAAAGACGCCCTAAGGAACGGTCTACAACTACCAGAATTAAAGAGACCGCAAGAAGCGAATTTGACCGACGACCCAAAATATTGCCCCTATCACAGGGTGATAGGTCATGCCATTGAGGACTGCTTCATCTTCAAAGATTGGGTCGAAAGGCAATACAAGGCAGGAGAGATAGAACTGTCCAAAGGCGTGCTAGTAGACGATCAAGCTACGACCGCCGATTTCACACAAATGGAGACCAAAGCCTTTCGGGAACCCAACCCTCCTAAACATGTGCCATTATCTGAAAAGGACGAACCAAGGACTGATCGGCCCCAAGGACCAGCACCAGTAAGGGCACTTGCTCTAATGGAGAGAAAAAAGAAGGTGTACTCCTTCAGGAGGGATGAGGTCCGCAATATATTCGAGGAAGCCTTGAACAACGGTCTGCAACTGCCAATTCCGAAGAGGCCACATGAAATGAATATGACTGGCAATCCCGTATACTGCCCATACCATAGAGTGCTGAGTCATACCATTGAAGACTGCTGTGTTTTCAAAGATTGGGCAGAGGACCAATATAAGCTTGGAAAAACCTCACAATCCTCGGATGTATCGGCAAGCTACAGAGCTAGGCCATCAATACAGCTCCACCAAGATCAAAGTTCAAGGAGCTGCGATAAGCAAAAAAGGACCACCACATCGTTAAAATGGGAACACCAATGACCACCACGTCGTCAAACTGAGAACAATTGACCACTAAGTCGTTAAACTGGAAGCAACTGACCACCATGTCATTAAACTGGGAACAGTCGACCTCTAAGTCGTTAAACTGGGAATGTAAAAAAATATATATATGTAAATAAACAAATAAATGTGTACATAAAAGAGAAATAAAGAAAAGCCGAAATGATGGGGCAACTCGCAATAAAAATTAGCGAGTAAAATAAAGATGAAAATAAAGCCGAAATGATTAGGCAACCGCGATTAAAAGCCGAAATGATAGGGCAATCGCGATCTTCGCGATAAGAAAAGCTGAAATGATAGAGCAATCGCGGTAAAAAAAGCAACAAAAACAAAAACAAAAAAAACAATGGCGAATGATGAGTCGCTCCTGGTACTATATTCCAGTGCAGCGATGCAGATGCCAACCAAAATCCAATTTCCCAAAATTCTTCCAGCCCTACGGCCAGTCCCTAAATTGACTACCGTATACAATCCACGGGCTCAAATAATTCTCATCATACCCATATCCCACCGCAATCACCAGTTACGCGGCTGGTCTCCGCCCTTGGAATTATGCTCCATTGAGAAGACCCACTCATGTGTCCTCATGATACATGGGGAGAACAAACCTTTGTGGGATCTTTACGACTCACAAAGGAAAAACACACTTAGGAGTCCTCACGACTCCTAAGAAGAAAATACACCTGCGAGATCCTTACGAATCGTGGGGAGAAAATGCTTTTATGGGACCTTCACAGCCCATAAAATTGAAAAGCCTTAGGTGATAGGGATCTAAACCTGTCTCCTAAGCCATCACTTCCCCATACCCCAATGGCGAATGATGAGTCGTACAGCTTTGGCCCAGACTTGTGTACGGACGGAGGTCCGTTGATTTTGGGCTTAGCAGGTTTTGACCGCCGTTTCGTGCAGGATTACTAGCGTATTGTTTCACCGTTGACTGGACTGACCGGAAGGGAGGTTCTTTTCTTTGGACTGAGGCATGCGTGCGGAGTTTTCAGCAGTTGGAGATTCGATTGACAACTGCACCAGTTCTTTCTTTGAGTGTTGGTTGAGCATCGGAGACTGGCTGGAGAGTCGCAACCTTTAACCGTTTCGGAGTGGGAATGGGAGCGGATCTCCACGAATTTCGTTATGGTGTCTACCCAGGTTTAGTCAGGGTGTGACTCCATTCGGGTGTTTGTTGTCCAGTTTTTCTCAGTTTGCTCAGTTGTTCTTCGATAAGTTTGTGTGTTGCATGAAGTTCCTTCATGGGTCGTATCCAATAAGGCACCCTATTCGCTTGCCGTCTTGGGAAGGAACTTCAGGAAGCCTTGGGTACTGGTTGAGCTTTAGCTCCATTTTCCATCCGCAGGATGATGATTTTGTGAGAGCGGGCTATACCGACTCTGGAGGATATACTTGTGCGTACGTACTAATTGTTGTAGGCAGTTGGGATCATCACTCGCCATTGTTGGGTTCTTCTTCGATAGCTGTTATCAGGAGATACTCCAATTGGCAACCTTTGGGTTTTGTTTGTTAGGTGGTGTCGTTATCCAGTCTGTTTTTCTGACTCTGCGTAGTAGGATTTTTGGACCCCAGCTAGTCTAGAGACTTCGGAAATGATCCAGTTGGTTCAGGTCAGGATGATGACAGTCCTGTGCGGACAGAGGTCTTATGCCGACCATGGTGGTCGCAGGCTTGAGTTCGCAGTGGGAGATCATGTATTCCTATGGATTGTTCCGATAAATGGCGTGTTGAGTTTTGGGAAGCTTACCCCAGGATTTTAGGTCCTTTTGAGATCCTTTTAGCTAGTTAGTTCCGTTGCCTATAACTTGGCACTTCCGCCCAGATTATTGAGTATTCACCCCGTATTCCTTGTGTCGATACTTTGCAAATACCTTCATGACCTTTCTCACATGATTCAGCATCAGACCATTAGCTTTGACGCGATCTTTTCGTTCACCGGCAGCCATTTGTGTTAGTGGCTCGGTAGGTGGAGAAACTTCGGTCAAGGGTCTTGCCATCTGTGAAGAGTTTTTTTGGACGTAGCTGTATAGTGAGGTGATCACTTGGGAGGCTGCGAGTGAGATATGAGACTTTGTAATCTTTTATTTGAAGGTACGCTTAGTGAGAATCTTAAATTCGGGGATGAATTTTTATAAGGGGGAGATTGTAACGTATTAGAAATCGTTATGTGAATTTTTCCGTTTTTGGGTAAAATTGTCGGTATTTTCCGTTTTAAACCGACTATGATCAAACGATCATATAGACTTGTCAGCACCTAGTTTAGCTAAAATAAAGCTAGTGCGCAAGCTTTGGGGGTATATGGGACGTTTTGGTCCAATTTGAATTTTTCCCAATTTTAATATTATTTTAATGCGGTATTCATATTTTTGGAATTTTCTCTTAAGTCTTCTTTTCAACAATTAAGTTTGAGTTAATAAAACCCTTCACATAGCATCAAGATATTTGTATGGGTTTTAGATTTAAATTCAAAAATAAATAGAAAAGAAAAGAATTGAGAAGAGGTGCATGCATGTGTGTGTGAATGCATTAAGTGTGCATTTATTGTTAGAATGAACTAGAAAACCCTACACAAACCCTCCTCTCTCTCCCTTGGCCGAGATTCTTCCTCTCCCTTATGTTCTTAATCATTTCCTTTCATTTCTTGCATCATTCTAAGCTCATAAATCCCCAAAATCCCAAAATATATCACAAAAATCACATCTTTGATCACTTTTGCCTCTTGGAACTAGGAACGCTTGGATCTTTGTGTTCTTGAGAATAGGTAATGATCTTTATCTGTTCCTTTTATAGTTTTTGTGGTATGTAGCTAGTTAGTTTCAGTTTTAAGTGTTTAAAGTTAAGTTTTGTGCAATATATCATATTTTAGTGTCGATTTGCGATATCTGTGACCTGCTGTGATCCCGAGAAAATACTAGAAAACCAAACATTTTATTTATGATGTACCTGTGACCATAGGCTTTCACCTGAGACACGAGACCCATCCCACCGGCCAGGGCCGGCGACGAGAAGTCAAATTCCAGCGACGTCGGGTTTCCTGGGGAGTTGGGGTTTGGGTTTTTGAGGGTAGTTCTATGCTGGGGTTTGGGTGTATTTGGTTCTGTTTGTTTGTTTAGTTTTCACTGTATACAAAATCTGGGATCACTTAGGTAGGTTGTAGTGTTTTGTGTTCGTGCGATACGTTATACGACACGGATCGTGCACTTTGGGTGGTTTTGCTCTTAAGTTGTTTTCGTCGTGTCGCTACGTACGTTAGCCACAATACGAACACTTGAGAGTATGTTTTGTGTTGTTGCGTCGGTCTAATGTAGTTTGTATGTGTTTTAGGGTTATTATTAATGTATACTTGGTTTATTGCTTTAATATTGTCGGTTCGCAGACGGGGACTACGGACACAGCTACAAAGGGAAAACAGGTGGTTGGCTGTACTTAGCCAGGAGTGTTGATGAGTAGATTTAACATCTATAGGGGAATCGCCCACATGGCGTTATGTGCCTGGGCTAGAGATGTTTCTTTTGTCGCATATTCTATGTCAGATTTAGGATTTGCGCATGTACTCTACTGCTTAGTAATTGTTGTGCTTGGACTAGTATCCTTAGGACACTGCACATATTATTGACGATTCATGTTGCACGAGCACTGATTGTATGCTACACTGTCACGTCCCGAAAGTACGGAACATGACCGGCACTTAAACTACGAAATGTCTCGAGGCGTACGTAATCTAAGTAAGCCGAAAACCCAGAAATCCAAACCAAGAAAAGTAGTAGAGTGAAGGAAACCAATTCAAATCAAGTAGTTTTAATAGCATAAGCCGAATTATGCGTTCTTAAAAATATCAAATATTTACTGAAAATTTCGGCAGAGTCTCCTTTGTAAATACTGGCCCCTAAACGGGATACAAGATGAATAGTATACGAAATCAATAAAAAGCATCCCCAAGCGGGAGCTAGCTCTTCGTCAATCGACAGTCACAACCATACAAGAAATATAATATACAACGCCAAGGGCGAGGATCAAAACTCAAAAGGAACTCAAAACAAGAAGATATCCACAGAAAAAAATAACGCGCGACTCTAAGGTCGAAAGAATAACATCACTGTCTTTAGCTCAAAATTAAATACATGTTTGGTTGATGGAACTTCTAGATACAACTGAATAATAATATACAATGTATAATGATGGATACGATACAAATAAACCCACCTACTAGCAAGTCACCCGAAAGAAGCAGTGCCAGCAAAGCCGTAATGAAACCTGTATGGCAAAACCTGCAAAAAACTGGGGCACAACGGGGGTGAGTTGCCAACTCGTGAATAGAATACATCTACGACCAGGAATCGCATGTTTGACGCAATCCTAGGTCATACGATCAATATATATCCTCAAATATATAACCAGCAGCCTATAACAATGGCTAGGGTATACCTCTAAACAACAGTAATACCAAGTGCTCGTGTCAGTGCCTCAGACAGCAATATATCATATGGATGATGTATGAATGCATGAAAACAGAGTACATGTACTACAGAAACTGCTTTCATAACTCAGTGAGATTTCTGTATGTTTTTAAAAATGAGGTATCATAAGGAAATCAGTATAAACCGTGTCTAGCATCGACACAAAAACATAAATCCACATATCTCAAAATCTCAGGCTCCGGCTACCCGGACTGACCTGGATCATCAAATCTCAGTACCTCAATATCTCGAAATCTCAATGTATCAAATATCAATATCAAGGGCGCCGTCAGTCCAGACCGGCCCTTACCATCCATCTCAAGACTACGAAGGTATCCTCCGGATATCCGACGCGTCGGGTAATATCACCGGTCGGTAGTGCTCCCCTACCAGGCTCAACGTCAGCAACACGACCTTCTTGCCCCGGGGTACCTTGCCGGGTCCACCATGTACCCGAAACGGTTCATCCATCTCCTCGAAACGGGTCTCGAAATCCATCAGCAAACTCATGGTGGACGACTCATACATCATGGGAAAACCGCGCTTTTTATTTAAAAAGAGAGAAGAAGTTTGTATAAGTTTTGCGGTTTTCCCCCAAATCCAGAAAATCTCATGGAAATCCGAATCCAAACCTCAATAGCACGTAAAATAGTGAATATATGCATGAGAATCCATGAATGCGGCATAACAATGAATAACAGTATGCATGAAGTGACAAGTAATAACTACAATGTCTAAACTGGCATATAAGGCAAGTACACTAATATCATGTCTAAACTATTAGCTAACAACCTATGTCAATGAAATAGTATTTTCTAAGTGTACGTGACATGGCAATTACCGATGAAGATGTGTGTGAGCCGGCAAGTAAGTGTACGTGGTACGTACGCATCATCGGTAATGGTGATGGTGTCCTAACAGCATGATATCAATAATGAAATATGAATTACAATAAGTATGTGATGCGGAGCAACAGCAATAATATGCGGGAGCTGAACACTAGACACAACGATAACTAAACTGCATTACCCTAATATAAGTCCTACAATAGTGCCTTTTGAAATAACACGAATCGCGGTGTTTTGAAAATAAGGGCTACGGTGTTTTTAAGAAAAGATATGTATTTTTAAATATCCGTAAAATCCCTTGACCTGTCTTTTAAATTACCCACGATTCGTTAGTTTTGAAATAGGTAGGAGTCTAATCTATTCTAACAACTACACTAAACTATACGGCTGAACTAACAAGCCGAACTACAGGTAAAGAAACCGCCTAACATCTGAGTCGATACGTATACATACCTGTATATATATTAGTCGGTGATCCCGCCACAATAATATCATATCCGAAACCATATCTATAATCATACATCCCAAGTCAAGAGTGCGGATCAATCATCAATATATAGCTCGTACATAAATCCGTCGTACGGCATCCCCAAATCTGGGTACGGGTCAATATCATACTCATCACACTGTTCATCTGGTATCCTCTTTATCAAGATCATCATCTGGGGTACTGACCTATGTCTAGTACACTACTAAAATCACTATTCACATGGCATCGTCATCCAAAGATCCGCTATAATATCAGGACGTATCTCAAGTACGAATCCTGCCATATCACCGATCTCACGGCCTTAACTCAAATCTCATCGACTCATCTCAATCCCAAGTATCATCTGCAAATCCAGTATGTGAACACCTAGTCTCATACCCAGGTGAACACATAACACACATCCCCATATACGCACAGGTAATAACATAGATGTATGCATGTGTATGTGTGCGTGTGTGGGTGTAACAACTACTCCAGGGTTTCGCAACTAACACTAAACTAATCCATGAACACCTAGAATCTACCTTTATCATCAAGTCTCATATCAACATAATATATATAATCAAAATATATGTGTGTATACGTATTCGTATACATCACCACAAACTGCGGGGGTGCTATACGCCATCCACCCGACTTCTCCCCGTAGATCTAAATCTACTCACCTGGTCCTCGCTCGCCGGTGCCGACGTCGCCACGCGCTTGCTTGTCGTCTCGAAGTCCACATGGGGTACCTACATATCATAATGCACCGTATCGCATTAAAACCAAATTCGAAATCGAAACGGCATACGAAAATCAAATCGGCACGCGCATCACGCATAGGTCAAAACCTATCGCCTACGCATGCAAGTATAGCTAAACCAACCCTCGATGTCGATGTACAAACGTCAAAACATCGAGAAAAACCCAAACACTCTCGTTTGCGCATTCACGAACACTAATTATAATATAAAATAGGTTAAAATTCACAAAAACCCCAAATTCACCTTAAAAGCCATTTTTCCGAAAATCTAGCAAGCAAAAATTACCCGTTTAGTACAAAACTCGACGTTTAAACAAATCTAGCCGCCATAATACTTATTAAATATCTTAAATAAGTCATAAAAACAATTTCCATAATTTAATCCCAATAAATATCATTAACCCCAAAATTCTAGTTTACAATATACCCAAATTTTAACAATTTTATAGCAAAAATGCACAAACAACAATTTAGCTTGGATTTTCATGAACTAAAAGCATTAAACCACTCAATATAATATTTATAATGACATGAAACCTTAATTAGAATTTTATCTCACCAAAATACAATTATTTTAAAAACCTAGTTTACAATTTATATAATTATCACAATTTAAATCAACAAAAATGCAAACTAGCAACTTAATTTGATTTAGCATAACCTTGATATGGAAAATACATCCCACAACCATAGCCTTACAACACAAAACCCTAATTAGATTTTCACAAACCCTAATCTAAACCTTCTCTTGCAAACCCACATCTTTCAATTAAACCATAAATTAGCACCTAATAAGCTTCATTAAGGAATTAAACCAACAATTGAACAATGGGTCAAAAGTTATACCTCACAACCATGAATCAAACTTGAAATCTAGACCTCTAATTTGGAATCCTTGCACCAAGATCCATGCTAAAGAAGATGAGGGAAAATGGGTAGGAGTCGGATTTGGATTTTAGCTTGATTTTTGATGGAATTTGGACATTTTTTTGAGGGGAAATGAGGTGGGGTTTTGGGGGAAAATTCTGGACAGCAAGGGGGGGCTCGGCTGCAAGTAGGGGGAAATAGGAGAGAGAGGGAGGTGGGAAAAATGATATCTAGTCAACCTAGTCAAAGTCCACTCTCATTTCTACATTTCCTTTTTCTTTTCTTTTCTTTTCTTTTGCAACGCAAGTGAGGAAAAGATTGAGGGAGGGGCTACTGAATTCAGCCAAGAAAAAAGATAAATGGGGGTGTGTGAGTGTGGGTATGGGTGTGGGGTGATGGAAAATGATAAATACTATACCCCCAAACATTCATTAACGCTAAATTCACTATTTAAGCCTTTTTATTCGATATTTTCTAACACCATTTTGGCAAACCATTTCATTTCAAAAACCACATGATAAAATTTTGCTTAATGTGTTATGATGCACAAAATTTGTTTCAACTCATTCCAATTTGTAATTTTCCCTAATTAAATGTATTAGTGACGGCTTAAAATAATATTAAAATAATTAATTTCGGAAAATTTTTCAGAAAATTTGAAATTTCACCAGTGGCTTAATAAACACCAAATACTAGCAATTACATAGCTAAAATATGTATATTTAATTTTAAAATAAAGATATTTGTATTTTGACTTTTTACAGAAAACCCCCTTATTTTACCGATTTTTCCGAAATTTCACCGAAATGATTTTCAAAATGTTACATACACACACCGTCAATAATTGCCATGTCACGCACAACACACATATAGAAATGCTATTGTTTGGTTAGGAACATTGAGACAATGATTCATATTTCTTATCGCATATGACATTTAGTATACCTGTATATCTACATGCTTACACATATACCTTCTTCTTTTTACGTGCTAGATACTTGTATACCTATAGAGTATCGTACCATTAGTGATAGGTACATACACACTTTATGATATAGCTACAGGTATACCTTGCACACATACTTCACTTATACCCAGGGGATATACTACATGTTTACCTTTACTTGATGTTATTTTAGAATTGGAGAGATTAGGAACCGCATGATATTATATTAACTTGTTACAGTTAATTGCGGCTTTTCTTTTATATGCCCGCACTTCGAATTTATGATGCGTATATTATATTCATGGATTTTCGCCTTGAGATATGGATTTTTCATGATGTTTTCTGGAATTGGGAACTGTGGGAGTTCATGAAATTATGCATTATTTGAAAAACCCGGTTTCCCTTGATATGACATTTCAGCATCCATGAGATTTATCAGTTCTGATATATATACCCCATGCGAGGAGGTGTCGTGGGCCGTATGAGGGTACATGGTGGGGCCCGTAGGTACCCCGGGGCAAGAAGATCGAAGGTCTATGCCGTTGTGCCTGGCAGGGGAACCATACCATCTGGTGACATTACCAATGACTCGGCGGTTATCATGGGGATACCGTTGGTAGTCATGTACGTATGGATACATGGAAAGACGGGGGTCAGAGCTAGGCACTCGTGCTTTTCAGATAGCGTGTGATACGTACCTATCAGGGTGCCAGTCTTGGTGACAACACCTGATAGATCAGCATTTCTGTGTCGATGCTTGACACATTGGTTTCATGATATTTCTTTTTACTCCTTTGTATATATAACAGGGGATTAGGCCGCTGTTATATATGCCCTTATACCAATATTAGTGGAATGGGACGCTAATATATGTGTATTGACATTAATTATATACATCATCATATTTATTCATGCAAATATACCTAGAATGTAAATGACTCATTGACATTGGATTTAGGACATTTGAGAATTCATTTGATATTGATTACAGGATACATATGAGATTGCTGATTTTGTACACTCGGGATATGTGAAATCTATTTGATGTTGTACATTCGGGGTATACGAGATACACTTGATATCGTACATACGGGATATGTGAGATCTACTTGATAGTGTACATTCAGGATTTGTGAGACTTATTTGATTTGAGAGCCAATTTGGGGGCTGATTGGAGGAACTGGGATTTGGATTGTCTTGATGGATTGTGATCCTACCACGATGTCAGGATTCCGTGGAAATGACATATTTCATTCCACACTCCACATTTATTTTTTATGCACTGTTTCATGTATTAGTAGTACCTGTTAGAGTACCTTTCATGACTGTTGCATATATACATCTTCATATCATTATTGTATGATTATTGCATACTGATCGTCATATTATGGCTTCATATATTAATTGTACCTGCTAGTGTACTTTTCATGATTATTGCATTACATATGACCATTCATTGATATTAAATGATTATGTTAGATTTGTGTTGTACGTGCATACTCGCGATTACCTGCATATGTTATTTTCTATTCACGAGTTGGCAACTCACCCCCATTGTGCCACAGTGTTTGCAGGTGTTCCTCAGGATAGTCAGAGGCAGGCTATTTTCATCCTTCGTATCATCTTTTGCTGCGTATACCGCTTCGCCTGACAGTGTGCAGTTTTGCCCAGGTGGGTTTGGTGGTTATCCGATGTTGTATTGTATATTCGTTGTATCCATGTACTCTCTATCTACCAGTATTATGTATGACTTAGTGACTTGGTGTGAGGACGATATTGTATATTATTTTGTTACTTGGAGATTTTTATGCAGTTTTATTTATATCGTCTCTTTCTTCGCTACGGCGTCGTATATCTGTTGTGGTGGTTCTTTTCCGCCGTTGGGCGTGGATTTTGCTCCCGTTTGGGATGCTTTACTTTATATTTATATTGTACCCATTTTGAGGGCTTGTTTTACAAAGGAGGTGCTGCCAAAATTTTAAGAAATAAAAGTGAGACTTTAAAGAATTTGGGTTGTGATTTCAAAGGTTTTGAAAATACTATTATCACTTTCTTTCTAATTTTGATGGTTTAGATTGCTGGGTTTTGGCTTTCTTTTACTATGTTACGCCTGTAGACGTTGCGTAGTATTAGGGCCGTCACGTGCCAATTTCGGGTCATGACAGATGATTTCTCAAGATTCGGTCATGTATTTTTATTAAAGCACAAGTCCGAAGCTTTCGAGAAATTCACTGAATATAAACTCGAAGTAGAAAAACAAACCGGCTTGAGCATCAAAATGCTTCGATCAGATCGAGGTGGGGAGTATCTCAGTACAGAGTTCGCAGACTTCCTAAAAGAGAATGGGATTCTCTCTCAGCTCACTCCTCCTTACACACCACAGCACAACGGTGTGTCAGAATGAAGGAATCTGACCCTATTAGATATGGTTCGTTCCATGATGAGTGATGCTGAGTTATCTGTCTCATTTTGGGGGCTTGCATTGGAGACTGCAGTGTTTCTACTGAACAGGGTCCCAACCAAAACCGTGTCTACCACGCCATATGAGATATGGCATGGGAAGAGACCTTCTCTTAAACGAATTAAGATTTGTGGTTGTCCAGCCTACGTTAAAAAGGAGAATCCGGACAAACTCGAGACACGGTCGGTCATGTGTAATTTTATGTGATATCCAAAGAATTCTTATGGATATATTTTCTACCACAAGGAGGAACAAAAGGTGTTTGTTTCTCAGTATACCACGTTTTTGGAAAAAGAGTTTTTTACAAATGATACAGATGGCAGTGTGGTAGACCTAGAAGAAGTTCTAGAAACACAAATCACAAATGATGACTTGGTTGAACCGGCTGTTGCAGTAGAAACTGAGGAACCTCGGCCACTCCGTAGGTCTGGTAGGACTTCTCGCCCACCGGAGAGGTACTACGGTTTCCTCATTGATGGTGACAGAGAAGACTGCATCATGGAGGATGATGATCTTACCAGTTTTCGGCAAGCTATCACGAGTGGAGACTCTGTGAAGTGGCTGGATGCCATGAGATCTGAAATGGAGTCTATGTACACCAACAAAGTATGGACTTTGGACATTGTACCTCCTGGGTTAAAACCATTGGGCTGCAAATGGATCTTTAAATGAAAGATTGGTGTAGATGGGCAGGTAGAGACCTATAAGGCAAGACTTGTGGCGAAGGGTTTTTGTCAAAGACCAGGTCTGGACTATGATGAAACTTTTTCTCCCGTAGCCATGCTTAAAGCCATTCGGATCCTACTTTCTATTGCTGCTCACTACGACTATGAAATCTGGTAGATGGACGTTAAAACAACATTTCTAAATGGTGATTTAGAAGAATGTGTTTATATGGATCAGCCAGAGGGCTTCATTGACAGTGGGAGCAGCGGGAAAGCATGTAGATTGCTTAAATCCATTTATGGATTAAACCAGGCATCACGGAGTTGGAACATCTGTTTTGATGATGTTATCAAAGAGTTTGATTTCATCAAAAATCTGGGTGAACCTTGTGTTTATAAGAAGGCTGTAGGGAGAGCTGTCATATTCCTCGTATTGTACGTGGATGACACTCTTCTGATAGGAAATGATATTCCTATGCAACAGTCGATCAAATCTTTCTTATCACTAAGGTTCTCCATGAAGGACCTGGATGATACCACATACATTCTGGGCATTAGGATCTATAGGGATAGATCCAAAAGGTTATTGGGATTGTCCCAAACCAGGTACATCAACACCATCCTAAAAAGGTTTAGTATGGAAGACTCCAAGCGGGGTGCCTTACCCGCTTGCCATGGGGTCACTCTTTCTAAGGACTCTTGCCTAAAGACCGATGAAGAGAGAGCTCGCATGAGCATTATACCCTATGCTTCGGCAGTAGGATCTATAATGTATGCGATGTTATTTACACGCCCAGATGTAGCTTATGCACTTAGTGTAGTAAGCAGGTATTGTAGGGTTCCTAGGCACGCTAATGAAGTCTCACAAGGCATCAACCATGCCAATTTCAAAGCTTACGGGTGCCGAGAAACCCTAATACGGATCGTTGACTAGAAATTTAGGCGATATACGAATCTAGTTAACAACTTAACTAAAGATAAGAAGCTACAACCTTTGTAGATCCGGATATCCATTTCCTTGGCTCCACGTAGGCGTCCTCTCGCTGTCCATCTCGAATCCCGGACTCGATCGTCGGCTTGATCGGAGAAATGGGCGGACTAGGTCGTCGGCTTCGTGCCGAAGATGATCTACGTCGAGGCATCACAAGTTCAAGCTCCGACTTCACAAATTTGTGAAACTTGTGAAGAAAACACCCAAAACAACTTGGCAAGAGGTAGAGGGTGAAGAAATAGGAGGTGGGTTCACTTTAGAATTGGATTTCTCACTTTAGAACTCAAGTTGCCATTGATGGCATCAAGCTTTCTTTCTTGAAGAAGAAGATCAAGAAGAAGGAAATGTTATGATAAGTCTTTTAAAATGAAAAAGAAAATGAATACTTATCATAATCTTAACCATAGTTAAGTGTAGAGAATGAACTAGGGTTAGTTCAAATGGTTAGGGTTAAGCATGAGACAATAATGGTGACTAAGTCAAAGCTTCATGAAGCTTCAATAAGAAACAAAGAAAGCCACCATCCTCATCTTTATCCTTTCCAAATAAATAAATGAACAAATAAATAAATAAATGAATATGCAAAACCCTAATCATCAAATTAATCATGGTTTAATTCTATACACTTAACTAAATGATCAAGTATCATCAAACATGATACAAATATGTGCACAAAAGTATATCACATATACTTCTTGCATATCAAGTGAGAAAATCCATATAAAGTGAACAAATACTAGCTAATGCAAAGTAATATATCAAATATATAATTATACATTAAATCATTAAATCAACACTTGACTTAACGATCCGGTCATATCGTATATAACCGACTAGTATCTTATGTATCGGCTTATCGAATCAATCGTTGATTCGATATCTAGGTTATATCGAATATAACCAATCGATACATTCATCGCGAGAATGGAATACGGTATCATATACACGCATTATTCTCGGTCCTGCACATATCTCATATGCGCTCCTATTTCGTTTCGCTTGAGCCAGGAAACCTCTGTGTAGGACTCTAAAGACTCGTCAATACGCCGGTAGCAGATGATGATCATATCAAGCACCTACAAGCCGCAAGCGGTCTGCTAAACGTAACGGCCATCCGGGTATTGAGCGATCAGAAGATCGACGAGCTAGCCCGCTCATACTTCTGTGAATCCAACCAGTAACACTTACCGTACAGTCCGGTCTGTTCGTCTGATATGTCGCATATCAAGTCTAGGGGTGGTAAACGTCAGACCCCAATAACCGATAAGTCGTGCCGATGTGAGGCTCATAACGGGTCGAGAAACTACTGGTAACACTTACCAGCAAATCTCTGATCAGCCCTGGCCAGGGACTTCCCTGTTACGGCCAATCGAGCACAGCGCAACATCAACCCCCAATACCGGGAGAGACGAAACCCCTCCTATCGCTCATTGTCTCCATGTGACTCGGGACTGTACCCAAAGACCACCGTTTTGCACGCCCTCGTGGACATGGTAAGGTGGAGATCAAAGCATAGTGGGAATCACACAAGACTCTATGACGATCTCGGGTCTACAGACTAACCTGTACAAGTGTCACCTGAGAACTGCCATCTGACGTGAGGTATAATACCATCTGGGAGTTCTCGGCGAGTCCGTCCAGTGTACCCAGTATCCACTGAGCACCCGTATACCATCTCTGATGTCAAACACCAATGGACATGGGATCATCCATCGCCCATCTCATGGGTTGAGAAGCGTATACGCTAGTCTACACTGGTATATCGATGCCCTGTCTCGATACACCCACGACTAGGGACCTTGAAGGATATACTTATGGACTACCATGTCCCCACTAGTATGATCTGCATCATAGTCCAGGTAGTCAAGTACACATCCTAAGGGCTTTATCAACATGTAACTATAAGACAGTTTAAAGAGACAAGTGTACATGTTAAGATAAAGAGTAACCAGATAGCATACTATCATATCGAGCAAGAAAGTCATCTCTATATATATGTCCAAGCATCCAATATAATATACATCATCTGTACAATACTGGCCTCTAGGGCATACATACAACTAACAATCTCCCACTTGCACTAGGGCCAGCTGCTGTAGTATCGCATACCGAGCATCCTGAAGAGTCTCTCAAACTGTATCTGGGGAATGGCCTTCGTGAGTGGATCCGCCGTGTTGTTCTTCGTGTCAACCCTCCTGACCTCGATCTCCCGGCGATCATCTATCTCCCGGATCAGGTGATACCGCCTCAGAATATGCCTGGATCGCTGATGGGACCTGGGTTCCTTGGCCAAAGCCACCGCTCCATTGTTATCGCAATACAAAGGTATTGGATGCTCAATGGATGGAACCACTCCAAGTTCAGTAATGAACTTCTTGATCCAGACAGCCTCTTTGGCAGCATCGTTGGCAGCGATGTATTCAGCCTCCATCGTCGAGTCTGCCACGGTTTCCTGCTTGGAACTCTTCCAGCTAACCGCCCCTCCGTAAAGGGTAAAGACAAATCCCGACTGTGACTTAGAGTCGTCCTTATCACTCTGGAAGCTCGAATCGGTAAAGGACTCCACTTGGAGTTCTCCGTTACGATACACCAAGAGCATCTCTTTAGTCCTTCGCAAGTACTTGAGAATGCTCTTCACAGCTGTCCAGTGACTCTCTCCAGGATCAGCTTGATACCTGCTCACTACACTTAGTGAGTATGCTACATCGGGTCTGGTACATAGCATCGCATACATGATAGAGCCTACAGCCGAAGCATAGGGTATCCCTTGCATGCGAGCTCTTTCCAAATCATTCTTGGGAGACATCTCTTTGGAGAGAGTGACTCCAGAGATCGTGGGCAAGTTCCCACGCTTGGATTCTTCCATACTAAACCTGTTTAGTATGGTGTCAATGTACCTGGATTGGGACAATCCCAAAATCCGTTTGGATCTATCTCTATAGATCCTAATTCCCAATATGCAGGAGGCATCACCAAGATCTTTCATTGAGAATCTTTATGATAAGAAGAGCTTGACCGATTGCAGCATAGGAATATCATTTCCTATCAAGAGTATGTCGTCCACGTACAATACGAGGAAGACAACCTTACTCTCTGCCACCTTCTTGTAGATACAAGGTTCATCTGGGTTTTTGACGAAATCAAACTCTTTGATAACAACGTCAAGGCAGATGTTCCAACTCCGCGATGCTTGCTTTAATCCATAAATGGATTTAAGCAGCTTGCACACCTTCCCGCTGCTCCCACTGTCTACGAAGCCCTCTGGCTGAGTCATGTACACGCACTCTTCTAAATCACCATTTAGAAAGGCGGTCTTAACATCCATTTGCCAGATTTCGTAATCATGATATGCAGCGATGGCAAGCATGATCCGGATGGATTTAAGCATAGCCACTGGAGAAAAGGTTTCGTCATAGTCCACACCTGGTCTTTGACAAAAACCCTTTGCAACAAGTCTAGCTTTGAAAGTCTCCACTTTCCCATCTACACCAAGTTTTTTCTTGAAGATCCACTTTCTCCCGATGGGTTTTACCCCTTCAGGAGCAACTTCCAAAGTCCATACTTTGTTGGTGTACATGGATTCCATCTCGGACCGCATAGCATCCCGCCATTTCACCGAGTCCCTACTCGTGATGGCCTGCTCGAAGCTAGTTGGGTCATCATCCTCCATGATGCAATCCTCGCTCCCACCGTCCATGAGAAAACCGTAGTATCTCTCAGGTTGGCGAGGAACCCTACTAGATCGGCGGAGAGGCTGAGGTTTATTGGGAGCTACTGAATCCTCTGGTTCCACTAAATCTTCAGTTACGGTTTGTGTATCTGGAACTTCTTCCAGCTCTACCACTTTGCCACTAATTTCTTTTTCAAGGAATTCCTTTTCTAAAAAGGTGGCATATTGAGAAACAAACACCTTTTGTTCTTCAGTATGGTAGAAAAGATACCCTTGTGAATTCTTAGGATATCCCACAAACTTGCAAAGAACTGACCGTGCCTCGAGTTTGTCTGGATTTTGCCTTTTGACATAGGCCGGACAACCCCATATCTTAACTCGTTTAAAATATGGTCTCTTCCCACTCCATATCTCATATGGTGTGGTAGGTACAGATATAGATGGAACTTGATTCAATAGGTATGTTGCTGTCTCCAGCGCATATCCCCAAAAGGAAATAGGTAACTCAGCTGTGCTCATCATAGAGCGCACCATATCTAATAGGGTGCAGTTTCTCCGTTCTGATACACCGTTGTGCTGTGGTGTATATGGAGGAGTCAGCTGAGAGAGAATCCCATTCTCTTTTAGGAAGTCCAGGAATTCATTGCTCAAGTATTCACCTCCTCGATCAGATCGAAGGATTTTAATACTTTTTCCGGTTTGGTTTTCGACTTCTTGTTTATATTCTCTAAATTTCTCAAAAGCTTCTGATTTGTGTTTCATCAGGAACACATATCCGAATCTAGAGAGATCGTCAGTGAATGTAATGAAGTACGAAGAACCATCCCTGGCATGTGTAGACATAGGACCGCATACATCACTATGTATCAGTCCCAAGAGTTCGGTAACTCTTTCTCCGTGTCCCGTAAATGGAGTTTTGGTCATCTTTCCTTTGAGACATGACTGGAAAGTGTCATAAGATGAAAATTCAAACGGATTTAAATATCCATCCTTATGCAACTTAGCCAGTCGTGTCACATTGATGTGACCCAGTCTACAACGCCACAAGAAGGATTCGTTCAGTTCTGAACTCTTCCTCTTGTGTGTGTTTGTTATGCTCAGAACTGTTGATTGGTTTAGAACATAAATGCCATTGCACAACGTGCCTGATCCAACCAACTTTTGGTTATGGAAAATGTTCATAACATTATCCTGTAATACAAAATTATATCCCTCTTTACTCAATAAAGAAACCGATATAATATTGCATATCAGGTTCGGCATGTAATAGCATTCGTTCAGAACCAATGTATTACCAGTTGGTAATTCTAGGTGATATTCCCCGACAGTCTTAGCTGCAACAATTGCACCATTTCCAACTCTAATGTCTTTATCACCATCTCCAAGTTCTCTACCTTTCCTAAGCCCATGTAACTGATTACATATATGGGATCCTGACCCGGTATCTAATACCCAGGACGTAGGGCAAATGGAGAAACAGTTCTCTGTAACGAACACACCCGAAGAAAATGCATCATCATGTACTTTCTTCATTCGGGTGGCATGGGAATCCTGGTATTCCCCTATATCCTGTTCAGTCCTATAACTCTTATAGGAAAGAACGGAACCAACGTTCCCCAGCACAGTATAACATGCGGGTTCGGTCAATACATCCATATTATTATCTTTATTAGGGCATGAAATGGTCGCTACCTGGAGAGAGAGAGAGAAGAAAACACTTTAGCGTATGCTCGTGCAAGATCAGATTGTTTATTATCTTATCTAATCAGGATGGCTCCCACTGCTTTTTATCAAATCTTCCTTCAAACCCTAAAAGGAAAGATTAGCCGGGATTAATTACACACTACAAGTTCGCCAATCTTTCAGCCAGGCCAGTGTCGGTACTTTGAGGGAGGTCCCCCGTGCTTTCGGACAAACCTAATTAATGTAAACCTCGTTTTCCCAGAGGCGTAACCTCGTTAACACCTTTCTAGACACCTACTTGATCGGCTAATTGCAATGTGTAAAACTCTCCCAGGAGTAACTTTTACTCGCAGTGGGTATCGGGATCCAACTATCTCATAGAAGGTATGCAATCTCATTGCAAATTTCAACACTTGAAATTCCCGATAATATTTTGCCCCTAGCAGCTATATGACCTTAACATAGTCAACAAATCATAAGTGCTAGTCAAGTTCAACCCGTCATTTCCTGATTGAATTAAACCCACCCGCACGACCCTTAACATAGTCAACAAAGTCTCACGACTACCCTAATCCAATCTGCATCAAATGCATAAGCAGATAAATACTGGTCAGCTACCGCACACTACGCCTTAACATAGTCAACAAACGTAGCATGAATACTAACTAGTACTTATCTGAAATGACGGAGGGCTACGACAGGTTTTTCTGAAAACCTATTGCGTAATGAACTTGATATCGTTGTAGAATCAAATGAAGTTTTGAAATGGAATGATTTTTGAGGCTTTTCTAGTTTTGCTAAAGGGGTCACTCCCGATGAAGGGATCGTCGGCCCTTTCCTCGTCGAATGAGGTGCGGGATATATCATATATATCACTGTGCAAAGCAGAAACTATAGAAGCTATCAAAAACAAACCGAGTGTGTAGCATCTGCCAGTTATTGCTAAAGGAGTCACTCCCGGTGAAGGGATCTCGTTCCTTTCCTCATCGAATAAGGTGCAGGATATATCACATATACCGCTGTGCAAAGCAAGAACTGTAGCTACCTGTTTTATTTAAAATTTGATTCTACAACATCTTAGGTTTCTTTTCTTTCATTAATCACATTAATGAAGTCCCATCATTTAAATACCTAAACATCACAGATAAATACGACGTACACTTATGCCATCCGCATTCGCCTCGATGTCCCCTCGTGCACCGTTAGGTTAGGTAACTAACGACAGAGCAGGGCAGGGCTAGTGCGGGTGCAAAACATAAGTAACGTCTATATAATATATCATATATACTATATAAAGTATCTATCACAGAACATCACATGATCACATCACAGATAACGCAGCAGAAGGAACATATGAAACATTGGATATACTAGGACGTCCGTGTTTTCAATACGAGCCAGTATAAAACACGGATTCCACGGTCGTGATGAATAGCCAATCCCACACCCCTAGACCCCTACGAGAGCGGCAAGCAACCCTGCCAATTCTAGGGTTAGGAGACCCGAACTTGACTCCTCGAGTTGGTCTCCCACTGGACCCTAGAACCCGGTTACTTGTGCTCCCCTCCTTGGGTCTATCCTAATGCGGAAAAGTAAATAATATACAAAAGGTGACAACTTCCGCAACCTGGAAGTGCCCCAAATAAAAGAATATTACATACAAGTTTTTACATGAATGAAAATTAAAAACACTCATCTCACATAAAAAACCCCGGCTATTCAAACACGACAATCCAATATAACATATCCAGCAACACATAACATCACATGTCATCAACGTAAGTAAATATGCGCATCCCAATTGTCGTTGACATATAGCAACGAAACCGGCGATATCACATATTACAGTTGCGGTCACAGAAAAAAAGTGTAAAATTACAACAGTTGGAATCCGCAACCCTTTTAGACATCACATGCCTAATCAAATGAAATACTTAGACATCACATGCCTAACAGTTATAAATCCCGCATTTTAGTCTCATTATCGAAAACTCTTTTCAATATCAAGTGAAACTAAACCGCTAGATTTATAACATTCATTCAGTTATCTCATAACTGTTTGTGAATTCCAATTATTGTATCCCATTCTGGATAAATAGAATATATTAAACTTTCCGATCGAACATTCGAACACCCAAGTTTTCCCGAAACCGTTCAACACATGAAATAGGTTCAAAGACATTCACTTCATGCCTCAGTACCAACGGTCCAGCCGTAGAAAAGTCAAGCCAACGCCTCACATGTGGCACGTTGTACTGCCCCAAACCCGAAGGTTCAAAGGGCAGTTCAAGACGGTCACATAATCGAGTTAAGGTTTGTTGTCTTCTAGAGGGACCATCGCGTTACTTGCACTACTCAGAACGTCCTTAAGCCACAGAAAAATCCAACACTTGGATATTTTCCGGCAGGGGAAAGATTGGGTATTTATATCCGGTCGAACTTTTTAACATATTCTAAAGTTATCCGGAAAGCCACATAGACAAGATTTGATAATCCGATCGAATCGTCGATTCCCAATACAACCCCAGAACACTCAACTCTTGAGTCAAATTAAAAATTCCCAGAAAATTCAGCATAATAAAATAGTAATTACTGTGCAAAACGGGAGTGATGATGTCATCATCTTGCCGCGGAACCGCCGCAGAAGCCAGGATTCTGCCGCGGTTCCGCCGCACTTTTTACTGTTCATGGGATAAATTTTGCATCGTAATTCTTAGATTTCCCTGCTGAATTTTTTAAGCATTTTTAATATGGAAAAATCCCAGATTTTAGAAAAAGTCCAGAGAGCACTTGGGTTTTAGGGTTTCGGGTTCGTTCGGGTTTCAAACGTCGTCTAGACTTCGCCTAAGGCTCTAGCTATGCTCTGATACCACTGTAGCGTTCCTAGACATGCTAATGAAGTCTCACAAGGCATCAACCATGCCAATTTCAAAGCTTACGGGTGCCGAGAAACCCTAATACGGATCGTTGACTAGAAATTTAGGCGATATACGAATCTAGTTAACAACTTAACTAAAGATAAGAAGCTACAACCTTTGTAGATCCGGATATCCACTTCCTTGGCTCCACGTAGGCGTCCTCTCGCTGTCCATCTCGAATCCCGGACTCGATCGTCGGCTTGATCGGAGAAATGGGCGGACTAGGTCGTCGGCTTCGTGCCGAAGATGATCTACGTCGAGGCATCACAAGTTCAAGCTCCGACTTCACAAATTTGTGAAACTTGTGAAGAAAACACCCAAAACAACTTGGAAAGAGGTAGAGGGTGAAGAAATAGGAGGTGGGTTCACTTTAGAATTGGATTTCTCACTTTAGAACTCAAGTTGCCATTGATGGCATCAAGCTTTCTTTCTTGAAGAAGAAGATCAAGAAGAAGGAAATGTTATGATAAGTCTTTTAAAATGAAAAAGAAAATGAATACTTATCATAATCTTAACCATAGTTAAGTGTAGAGAATGAACTAGGGTTAGTTCAAATGGTTAGGGTTAAGCATGAGACAAGAATGGTGACTAAGTCAAAGCTTCATGAAGCTTCAATAAGAAACAAAGAAAACCACCATCCTCATCTTTATCCTTTCCAAATAAATAAATGAACATATAAATAAATAAATGAATATGCAAAACCCTAATCATCAAATTAATCATGGTTTAATTCTATACACTTAACTAAATGATCAAGTATCATCAAACATGATACAAATATGTGCACAAAAGTATATCACATATACTTCTTGCACATCAAGTGAGAAAATCCATATAAAGTGAACTAATACTAGCTAATACAAAGTAATATATCAAATATATAATTATACATTAAATCATTAAATCAACACTTGACTTAACGATCCGGTCATATCGCATATAACCGACTAGGATCTTATGTATCGGCTTATCGAATCAATCGTTGATTCGATATCTAGGTTATATCGAATATAACCAATCGATACATTCATCGCGAGAATGGAATACGGTATCACATACATGCATTATTCTCGGTCCTGCACATATCTCATATGCGCTCCTATTTCGTTTCGCTTGAGCCAGGAAACCTCTGTGTAGGACTGTAAAGACTCGTCAATACGCCGGTAGCAGATGATGATCATATCAAGCACCTACAAGCCGCAAGCGGTCTGCTAAACATAACGGCCATCCGGGTATTGAGCGATCAGAAGATCGACGAGCTAGCCTGCTCATACTCCTATGAATCCAACCAGTAACACTTACCGTACAGTCCGGTCTGTTCGTCTGATATGTCGCATATCAAGTCTTGGGGTGATAAACGTCAGACCCCAATAACCGATAAGTCGTGCCGATGTGAGGCTCATAACGGGTCGAGAAACTACTGGTAACACTTACCAGCAAATCTCTGATCAGCCCTGGCCAGGGATTTCCCTGTTACGGCCAATCGAGCACAGCGCAACATCAACCCCCAATACCGGGAGAGACGAAACCCCTCCTATCGCTCATTGTCTCCATGTGACTCGGGACTGTACCCAAAGACCACCGTTTTGCACGCCCTCATGGACGTGGTAAGGTGGAGATCAAAGCACAGTGGGTATCACACAAGACTCTATGACGATCTCGGGTCTACAGACTAACCTGTACAAGTGTCACCTGAGAACTTCCATCTGACGTGAGGTATAATACCATCTGGGAGTTCTCAGCGAGTCCGTCCAGTGTACCCAGTATCCACTGAGCACCCGTATACCATCTCTGATGTCAAACACCAATGGACATGGGATCATCCATCGCCCATCTCATGGGTCGAGAAGCGTATACGCTAGTCTACACTGGTATATCGATGCCCTGTCTCGATACACCAACGACTAGGGACCTTGAAGGATGTACTTATGGACTACCATGTCCCCACTAGTATGATCTGCATCATAGTCCAGGTAGTCAAGTACACATCCTAAGGGCTTTATCAACATGTAACTATAAGACAGTTTAAAGAGACAAGTGTACATGTTAAGATAAAGAGTAACCAGATAGCATACTATCATATCGAGCAAGAAAGTCATCTATATATATATGTCCAAGCATCCAATATAATATACATCATCTGTACAATACTGGCCTCTAGGGCATACATACAACTAACAGGTATCAATCCAACCCAGGGGAGAATCACTGGATAGTTGTGAAGAACATTCTTAAGTACTTGCGAAGGACTAAAGAATTGTTCTTGGTGTATGGTAATGGAGATCTCCAAATGGAGGCCTTTACCGATTCGAGCTTCCAGAGTGATAAGGACGACAGCAAGTCTATCTCTGGGTTTGTATTTACCCTCAATGGAGAGGCGGTAAGTTGGAAGAGTTCCAAACAGGATACCGTTGCAGACTCTACGATGGAAGCTGAGTACAATGCTGCAAATGATGCCGCCAAGAAAGCCGTCTGGATGAAGAAGTTCGTCTCAGTGCTAGGAGTAGTTCCAACTATTATTGATCCAATACCATTGTATTGTGATAATAATGGGGCTATGGCGTTAGCTAAGGAGCCCAAGTCCCATCAACGGTCCAGACACACCCTGAGGCGCTTTCATTTTATCCGGGAGATTGTAGATCGCCACGAGATCGAGATTAGGAGAGTAGACACAAAGAATAACACCGCGGATCCACTCACCAAGGCCCTCCCTCAGCCGCAGCAGGAGCGACTTTTTGAGATGTTGGGTATGAGATACGCCAATAACTGGCCTTAGTGCAAGTAGGAGATTGTTGGATATATGTATGCCCTAGAGGCCTTTATATGATAGTGGATGTATTTATACATGTATATATATATATATTCGGTGTACATTCTTTCTCGACATGATAGTATGCTATCTGGTTCTTCTTTATGTGGCATGTTGACTTGATCATGCTATTATTCATTTACGCATGTTGATAAAGCCCTGAGGATATTTGCTTGACTACTGTGATTATGATGGAGATCATACTAGTGGGATGTCTGTGGTTTATAAGCATATCCTAAAATGTCCCTAGTCGTAGGTGTATCGAGATAGGGCATCGATATACCAGAATAGACTAGCGTATATGATACTAGACCCATATGATGGGCGATGGATGTTCCACATCCATTGATGTTTGACATCAAGATCGTATACGGGTGCTCAGTGGTGACTAGGTACACTGGACGGACTCGCCGAGAACTCCTATATGGTATTATATCTATCGTCGGATAGCAGTTCTCAGGTGACACTGGTACAGGTTAGTCTGTAGACCCAAGATCGTCATAGAGTCTTGTGTGTTATCCCACTGTACTTTGATTACCACCCTACTACGGCTCTACTAAGTCGTGCAAACAGGTGGCTTTTGGGTACAATTCCGAGATGCACGAAGATGATGAGCGATAGGAGGGGTTTCGTCTCTCCCGGTATTGGGAGTTGATGCTGTGCTGTGCTTGATTGGCTATATCAGTAAGTCCCTGGCCAAGACTGTTGAGGTTTACTCATAAGAGTTATCAGTAGTTTCACGATCTGTTATAGACCATTCATTGGCACGACTTACTGAGTTATTGAGGTCGACGTTACCATCCCTAGACTCAGTATGCAGCATATCTGACGAAGAGACCGAACTGTACAGTAGTGTTGCCGGTTGGCTCGATGGGAGTTGTGACAGGTTCGCTTATTTTCTTCTGATCGCTCAATACCCGGGTGGCCGTTACGTTTAGCTGACCTCTTGCGTCTTGGGGATGCTTGATAAGATCATCACCCACTGCCGGCGTATTAATGAGTCTTATAGTCCCACAATGGAGTTACCTAGTCCAGGCGAAACGATGTGGTGTGCAAATGGGATATGCATAGGGACCCGATTAAATGCGTGTATATGATACCGTCTATTAATCGGGCTGTTTGCTATTGGTCAGGTCGTATGAGATATGACCGGTTTGCTAAATCAAGTGTTGATTTATCATTGACCATTAGCTTTTTTCACTTTATACCCTTCTTGTCTTTTGTTGTATGCATGCATGTATGTATTTATTCTCATTGATGCATATATGGATGTGCATGCACACATACATCCATACACAATTGTATCATGGTTGTTGATATAGTGGATGGTGGCAATATAAGACTCACACCTTAATAAATATGTTGATATTTATATTTGGAAAAGAAAATGGAAATGGAAATTCTATCATGCTTGATTATTTTATTCACCCACTAACCTTTGCATTAACCTTGAGTTAATTTCCATGGCCATTTTGCATCCAAAAGAAAATATCTAGATATTTATTAACTTGAGTTAAGAGTGAGAAGAAGAAAAAATATATATTTTCTTTTCTCATTCTTATCTTTATCTTTATCATTATCTCTTGAGCTCTCATTTTGCCATCATCTTCTTCTTCCTCTCTCTTGCTCTCTAGCTTTCATTAGTGAGCAAAAGAGTGATCAAGTTAGGGTTTTGAAGTGAGAAAACAAACCACATCACCATTCTACACTACTCTTGCCCATTAGTTTAGAGTGTTGAGTTCTACTTCTTCTCTTGATCAAGTGGAGCTTCTAGCTTGGACAAAGAGAACTCCGGGTGGATCGTCATGGACCTAGAGGATCTCAAGCGAGCTTCTTTCAACTTTCAAGTAGTCAAGGAGTTTAGCGTAGGGAGCTACAAAGGTTGTATTCTTAAACCCTAGCTTTTTACTACTTGTGTTTGTGTTATAGTTTTGTTACCCTAGCTTTTCTAGTATGATCCTTAGGATTGTTTCTCTAGCACCCTATAATTTTTAATATGGCATGTGTGATGCTACCAAACCCTAGCAGTGGTGCTGTAGAAACACCTTCAGGGTGTGTTGCCCATACTTAGGTTTGCACCCCGAAGCATAATAATGGATAGATTCCCTTTCTCCATTTCCTTCGAAGACGTATATCTGTATGATCAGCGGATCTCCGAGGATACGTTGCAGGAGGTGGTTCGGTGTGTTGAGGATCATGTCGGCCGCCTGCTTCCCCGGCGATCACCCCTACTCCAGCTGCTGATGTATTCGATTTGGAGGGCATCGCCGGGGCTGCACAACCCCTTGTCCGAACAACTGAAGGATGAGGCAGTTGGCAAGCTGTGATCGCTATGTCGTCTCGGCCTGATCTCGAAGAGTCAGAGGGATCGATCGGTGACACTCGTCCTCGAGTGTTACCAACAGAGGCGTCTTGCCGATTGGTGCCCGCGCATAGAGCCCTTCGGACCGTCCGTGGCCTCGAGGGTTCGCGGACAACATCATAGGCAGAGGGTCGAGGCGTCCAGGGCTCGGCTGACGGCAGTTTCTTCGGAGTACCACGAGCAATGCTTCTTGCACCCCCTACCCCCGCCGTTGTAAGAATTTTTCCTTTTGATGTAAGGCTGAGGAGCTAATAATATCTTTCGAATAAATAAAATTCTCCTTTTTGCGATGCTCCATCGTTTCCCTCTTATTATTAAATAAAAAGAACTTTAGAAAGATTTACCTCGCTTTTGTGAATGAAGAAATATACATTCATAGATATTCTTTTCAAAGGTACAGCTTGAGCTTCTCGGCGTTGTAAGGCCGTGGAAATTTGCGACCATTCGCATCTTGTAAACTATAGGCTCCGCCGGACAGGACCTCGGAGACGAGGAAAGGTCCGTCCCATTTCAGGGAAAACTTATGCAACTTGCCTTGATCGACGAACTCGTTCCGCCTTAGAACTAAATCTCCAGTTTTGAAGAAGCGACGCTTGACTCGCACGTTGTAGTAGCGGGCGGTTAGCTGTTGATAAGCGGAAGCTCTGATCTGAGCCTGGTCCTGTTTCTCTAACAACATGTCCAGATTAGTCCGGAGAGCAGAGGTGTTGGCTTCGTCGTCGATGTGCTCGACCCTGTAACTGGGCAGCCCGATCTCCGCTGGTACTATTGCCTCGGTGATTCCCCGTCAAGAGTGATCCGATCTGGACGGTTCGCTCATTTTCCCCTTCCGCAAGAGGGACCTTAGTCAGTGGTTCCACTGGGGTTCCTCGGACCTCTTTTTGCTCGTCTCGAGTATCCAGGGAACCCTTGATATCATCCTTGCACTCAAGGTCATTGTTTGGCCGCCCAGACGTAGATGTTGCGGTGAAGCAAACCTTTGCGGTTTGTTGGTCCCCGTAGGCCCGACCTATCCCGCCTTGGTCGAGCGGGAACTTTATCGCTAGGTGGTAGGTCGATATCTGGGCGCGGAGGGAGTTTAGTGTCAGGCAACCTAGGAGGACGTTGTAGGCCGATGGAATTGTCGCGACGATAAACTCCACAGGCACGGTGCGCGTACGGCCCGCCTCCCCGATGATAAATTGGAGGGTGATTACCCCTTACACCGGGATGGAGTGGTTAGTGAACCCCGAAAGGATGTGAGCGGTCGGACTTAGGTCCGACGGGGTGAGTCCCATACGCAGAAAGCAGTCATAAAAGAGAATGTCCGTCGAGCTTCCTGAGTCGACCAATATCCTCTGCACTTCGTAGCGGTGGACCCGGCCTGTGATCACCAGAGGGTCGTTGTGAGGGAGGGATATCCTATGGAGGTCCTCGTCAGTAAAGATGATCGGCTCGGCCGCTTTAGCCTTCTTCCTTGGGTGGCTGCCAGTCCCCTAGACCGGTAAGGGGTGCCGTGTCTCGTCGGTCCCCATCGTACCCCCCGCTGACACGACCATGATTTGGCCGATTGTCAACTCGCCGGGAGGGGGATGGTGCTCTTGCTCACGGTCGGCTTGCCGCTTGTCTCGCAAGTACCTTGCTAGGTGCCCCGAGCGGATCAACTCCTCGATGTAGTCTCGGAGCTGCTTGCAGTTCTCGGTGGGGTGGCCCTGTGACCTGTGGAAAGTGCAGTAGGGGCCCCAGGTGCGCTTTGCTGCCCTATTCGAGACTTGGGGGAGTTTGAAGAACCTCTCGCTCTTTGCCTCCTCCAATAGTTCCGTCTGGGAGACGTTGAGCGGGGTGTATTACTGAAACTTCGGGGAGTAGGGCTTTGGCCGCTCAATCTTCTTTTTCTCCTCCCTGGCCCTTTTCTTCTGATCGGCTTGCTCTATCTGGGGCAGGTTGGCGTTCACCTCGGACTTAAGCTGGATCTCGCGTTCAGTCCAGGCTTTGACCTTGGCCATGGTCTTAGGTTGCACGAATGCAAAGGAGCGTAGCCACTCCTTGTGCCTAAGACCCGACCGAAGGGCCGTAATGACCGTCTCGTCTCGGTGCTCCGGGACATCAAGGAGGGCGTTGTAGAAGCGGGTGATGTATGCTTTAAAGGATTCTTTGTCCCCGCTCTTTATGGTGAAGAGATGATCAACAGTCAACTTCTGCCGTCTGTTCCTAACGAAATGACCGAGGAATTGAGTGGCCAGCTCATCTAACGTAGAGATTGAGCGAGGCGCGAGTCCTCGGAACCAGTCTCGTCCAGAACGGATGATAGTGGAGGGGAAAAGCGCGGCATTGCGCGGCGTCGAAATTGTCCTGAAAACTCATCACGGCTGTGAACGCGTCCAAATAGTCTTTCGGGTCGGACTTCCTGTCGAAGAGGGAGACCTTCGGGGGCTTTTTCTGGGAGGAGACATGGACGGCGAGTAGCTCTTTGGTGAAGGGCTTCGTGAGCGAGTCGGCGGCTTATTTAGCCCCGTCGCTTGGAGGACGATTTTCTTGATGTATTCTTCGATCTTCATTTCGAGGGTGCCGAGTCGTTCGTGGTATCCCGAAGATTCGGCATACTCTGATTTATGGCCACTGCTGCTGGCGACATGCGCCAGACCATGGCTCCGGTTCTATTCGATGAGGTTCCTTAGGTCCCCCTGGCGAGGTCGTTTTCGAGTTACCGTGGTGAGTCCAGTCCGTGCGACCCTGTCGAGGGAGGGGGTGCCGGTCATATCTGGGAGCAGGCGAGCTGACCGATACCTCCTCGGGAGGGACAGGAACGTGAAGGGCCTCAGGGCAGGGTGCTCTGGATAGAGACCTTGGTGTGGAGCTGTGAGGCGCCCACCGGGTCATCGAGTTGGTCGCTACGGGGGATCTGTGGCCGCCTGAGATAGTGAGGTGGTGCCCAGAAGTGCCGGCGTGGGTAGTGTCTTCTCTCCCCATGTGTCGCTCCCATGGTGGGGGAATGGCAACTCGGGGAGCTTGTCCCGCCATTTGGACGAGGACAAGCGCGTCCACGACGGACGCGAGCCGATCTATCCGAGCCGATAGGGCATGAATGGCGTTCCGGGGAGGAGGGGATCCACCCGCGTCTCCATTATGGGGAGGATGGTGGCTGGAGCTTGGGTCGTCGCGGTGATCACTCACCATATGTTCGAGATCGGAAGGTGAATTTTCTTTGAGTGGAACTAGATGATGTTTCCCACAGACGGCGCCAACTGATGGATCTCCGGATCTCCTTCAGATGTTACCTTCCGTTGATCCGCAGTGAGTGGTGACGAGTGGATGAGATTGGATCTGAGGGTTTCCCTTTGGTGCGTGTGGATCTTAATAGGCTTGAAGTGGATGAAGCCGAGCTACCTGCAAGGAAGTCCCGGGGTGGTTGTGCCACCGAGGACCCTCCGACGATCAAGTTAGACGGGCTAAATGGGCAGAGTAGCGGCCTATCGGGGTAAAATTGCCTTACCTGAGTCGTCTGAGAGAGGGGTTTATATAGTGGCAGCCGCGGGCTGGCGGGTGCGAGATTCACGCCGGCCGTTATGCCTCTGGCGTTACGCCTGCGTGAAAGGAGGGATTTCCCATTAATGACGAGATACGCTCGGTAATGTGGGAACGAGATAGCGCAGAACGCGGGATCGTGGGCGGCAGATATCTTGTGTCAGGCGAGATTCACGGATCCGTGGCGGAGATGCCTGTGATCGGTGCTATGGGTCGGTCGATTAGACCTAGGAAAAGAAGCTCGGCGGGAGGCTCGGAGGCGAGCAGGACTCCGAGGGAGCTTGGTTCTGCGATAGCTCAAAGGCGAGCTAAGAGGGCTGAGGGAGCTCAGTATGCGGGAGGGCTCGGAGGCGAGCGTTGTTTGGAAGAAGAGCATAGGGGTGGTCCGGGAGGCCATCGAAGGTCGGGAACATCCTGGGGAGGAAGGCCCGAGGTATGCTTCCAATGTGCCCTTCTTGCTCTTCTCTCATATGCTTTGGGATACGTCATCTGCCACGTGTCATGATCTGGGAAGTCCTATGTACTGAGCATCATCAGAGGGAGATCTCAACCTCCATCAGTTGGCGGCGTCTATGGGAAAGTTTCAAAAACTTCTCCATCTCTAAAGTTGATCTTCTGCCCTCGACCCGATGGCGAGCAGAAACCGCGACGATCCAAATACGAGCCGCCACAATGGAGGCGGGAGCGGCTCAACTCCCCTTCCAAACCTCATCAACGTCTTATCGGCTCGAATCGATAGACTCACGTCGATGGTGAACGCCCTCGTCTGTGTTTAAGCGGTGGGCCTTACCCACCAGACCGCAGTTCCCCCTCCCAGGGACGACGCCGCCCAAAGAAGGACGAATGGCCAGGCTCAGGCCCTCAATCACGCTCACCTCAACATCACCGAGCGCCGGCGTGCCAACTCCGGCAACCACGGCCCTCACGCGACAAATGATTCCATGACCCGCTAGGCGCCGGACAGCTCAACACCCCTGTCACGACCCGAAAAGTACGGAATATGACCGGCACTTAAATTACGAAACGTCTCGAGGAGTAGATAATCTAAGTAAGCCAAAACCCAGAAATCAAAACCAAAGAAGCATTAGAGTGAAGGAAAAAACCAATTTAATGCAAGTATTTTTAAAAAATATAGGCCGAAGTATGTATTTTTAAAATCTCAAGTATTTTCTGAAAATTTCGGCAGAGTCTCCTTTGTAAATACTGGCACCAAACAGGATACAACATGAATAGTATACGAAATAAATAAACAGGCATCCCAAAGCGGGAGCTAGCTCTTCGTCAATCGATGGTCATAACCACGCAAGCAAATATAATATACAACGCCTAAGGGCGAGGATCAAAACCTCAAAAGGAAACCCAAAATTAGAAAGAAAACCATAATAATACAACGCGCGACTCTAAGGTCGAAATAATAACATGTCTGGTCTTCTATCTCTATCAAATATGCAGTCTGGTTGATGGAGTTTCTGGATACAACTGAAATAATAAATAAACAATGGTGGTCCTGATGCAAAGAACCCACCTACCAAAGCAATCACCCGGAAGGAACAGTGTGCCGGCAAAGCAGCAATGAAACCTGTACGGCAAAACCTGCAAGAAACTGTGGCACAACGGGGGTGAGTTGCCATCTCATGAGTAGAAAACATCTACCAGCAGAAATCACGTGTATAACGCAATCCTAGGTCATACGATCACTAATATCCTCAAATAATATCCTGATCCATCTACATAAGTGCAATACCACGTGCTCATGTCAGTGCCTCAGATAGCAGCATATCAGATATATATGATGTATGAATGCATTACGAATGGAAACAGAATATATCATGAGTAAGACAACTGTTTTCTTTAATCAATGAGATTTCTATATGTATATCAATCAAGTATCTTCAATGAAAGCAACAGAGAAATCAGTGTCAGCATCGACACAAAACATAAGTCTCAATATCTCAATATCAATATCTCAGGCATCCGTATCATCTGCGGGATCGGCCTGTGGGCTCCGGCAGAATGGATCAGCCTGTATCCATCTCATGACCCCGTCCGGTATCCTCCGGATAACCAACGAGTCCAAATAATATCACCGATAGGTAGTGTTCCCCTGCCAGGATCATTGAATACAACTCGAGCTTCTTGCCCCAAGATACCATACCGGGCCCACCATGTACCCGAGACGGTTCATCCAACTCCTCGAATCGGGTCCTCGAAATCCAACAGCAATCATGAAAAACTCATGGTGGACGACTCATACATCATGAGAAAACCGCAATTTGCATTTTTAAAATGATGATACTAAGCTTTTATTAAATTCTTGCGGTTTTCCCCCAAATCCAGAAATCTCATGTAAATCCGAAATCATCAAAATCATGATACCAATAAACAGTGAATACCGGCATAAATCTCCATAATACTACATAACCAATGAATATATGAATGCACCTAATATCATGCAATTAATGCAATATTTAAACTAGCATATGAAAGCTATAACATATTGCGGACTATCAGTTATCAAGCTATGTTAATGAAAAGGTATTTTCTAAAGTGTACGTGGCATGGCAATTACCAATGATGATGTGTGTGAGTCGGCAAGTAAGTGTATGTGGAGCATACGCATCATCGATAATGGTGCTGGTGTCCTGACAGCATGGTTCATAATCACTAAGTACACAATAAACATACAATGAGATGATAACAATATGATAAAAGGCAATGAATAGTAATTGCAACAATAATATGCGGAACATGAATGATAATGTAACCATAAGGAATCTACATCGCTACACCTGTGTTTTACTGTTTTTGCCATTTGAAATAGTACGAAATCGTGGTGTTTTTGAAAATAAGGGCTACGGTGTTTTAAAGAAAATGTACGTCTTTTGAAATATCCGTAATATTCCTTGACATGACTTTAAAATCCTCACGATTCGTTAGTTTTGGAAATAGGTATGACTCGGGTCCAGTCTAACATCTACTATGTAAGCTACAGGTCTAACTAACAACCAATCTAAAGGGTATAGAAACCACCTAAATCTGAGTCGATATCTATATATGTGTATAATAGTCAGTGATCCCGCCTCAATAGTATCCTATACGATATCCTATATAATATAGCATCCTCGAGTCAAGAGTGCGGATCTATCATCAATATATAGCTTATACGGTAAATCCGTCGTACGGCCTCCCAAATCTGGGTACGGGTCAAAATGTCACATCTAACACATTATTCATCTGGTATCCTCATTATCAAATATCATGATCGGGGTACTAATCTACGTCTAGGACAAAAGTGATACCATCTATGAAATGCATGCGTGTGTATGAAAACACCACACCTAATGAACCCGCTAAAATATCACGTCGTAACTCGAATACGAAACCCTGTCACATCACCGATCTCACGGTCGCAAGCCCAATCTCATTGACTCATCTCCAAACCCAAGTACTATCCTCATAATCCGTGTATATGTATACGTATATATATATATACATAGTCCTAAACCCATGTGTGTGTGTGTGTGTGTGTGTATATATACATATCCCTATATACGCACAGGTAAATAAAATGAATGCAGGGTGTGTGCGTGTGGGTGTAAACCTATTCTAGGTTTCGCGACTAAGAAGCTATGCTAGTTCCCTTCTAATAACACCAAACTAACCATAAACACATAATCATAACGTGATAATCACCCACGGATCATAAACCACATATATATCCAATTATATATCATAAATATACTACGAACTGCGGGGGTGCTATACGCCATCCACCCGACTTCTCCCCGTAGATATAAATTTACTCACCTGATCTTCGCTCGCCGGGTGCCGACGTCGCCGCGCGCTTGCTTGTCGTCTCGAAGTTCTCATGCGGTACCTACATGTCACAACGTATCGTATCGCATAAAAATCCAATTCGAAATCGAAACAGCATACGGAAACCAAATCGGCATGCGTATCACGCATAGGTCAAAACCTATCGCCTATGCATGCAAGAATAGCCAAAACCAACCCTCGATGTCGATGTACAAACGTCAAACCATCGAGAAAAAACCCAAACGCACCCATTTGCACATTCACAAACATTAATTATAATATTAAATAGGTTAAAAATTCACAAAAACCCCAAACTCACTTTAAAAGCTATTTTTCCGAAAAACCTAGCAAGCAAAATTTACCTTCTAGTACAAAACTTGATACTTTAAACAATAAAAACATTTTAATAATTTTAGTGGCCATAAAGCTCACTAATTTCACTTAATCAAGTCACACAACCCATTTTACAATTTTATCTCACCTCTTGATATTAATAACAAAAACCTAGTTCTCAAAATTTATTTAATTTGAACAATTTTGAAACAACAATGTAGAATACAACAACTAGACTAGATTTTTCATTTCATGGGATGATGAAATACACTTGATTACCCTAGTAGTGATGTTTTAAACCCTAATTAAATTCAAACCATATTCTAATCTCACATTTTGAATTAAATCTAAAAACCTAGTTTGCAATTTAAGCAATTTGGACAAATTATCAAGTAACAATTTCAAATTTAGCAACAAGATTACATTTTCTATGTCTTAGCATGCTAACTACACCATGTAATCATGAACATTTTATAAAAAACCTAACTTGATTTTAAAAACCCTAAATCTTGAATTTCCAAATTAACAACTAGCACCAAATTAACACTTAAATATGCTAGATTGAAGCAATTTAAAACAACAATTTAAACATGGGTTGGGATTTATACCTCACAATCATGAGATCAACATGAAACATAGCCTCCCAAACATGCTTCTATTCCCCAAGATCCATTCTAGATTGGGCAAGAAATAATGGGTAAGGCTTAGATCTGGAGTTTGTGAGATTTGTATGGAATTTTGAGTGAGATTTGATGATTTTATGCACAAGAAATGAGGAAGAACAAGTGGGGGGGCTGCTGCTACAGCAAGGGGAAGGGGGCTCGGCCAATTTTTGGTTGGGGGGGGAGAGAGAGTGATTGTGTTGTGTTGGAAAAGTCACAAGTCAACAAATACCTCGATACCTCCTTTAATTAATACATTCCTTATTCTATTCATTTTTAAACCTTTTTCAAGTGGGGAATTTTGGGGAGGGGGCTGCTGAATTCAGCCACAATAGGGGAGAGGGTGAGGGTGAGTGTGTGTATGTGAGGAATACCAAGTAACATGCAACCATACCCCAAGTCAACAAGCCCAAAGCTCAATTCTATTTAGTTTATTTTCACCATTTAAGCCTTTTTCTTTGATATTTTCTAAAAACCATTTTGACAATTTCATTTCATTTCAAAAACAATATTTTACATGTTATTTTAATGTGTCATGATGCACAAAAATTTGTATCAACCCATTCCAATTTGTAATTATCCCTAATTAAATGTATTAGTGACGGCTTAAAAATAATATTAAAATAATTAATTTCGGAATTTTTTTCCAGAAATTTAGAAATTTTACAAGTGGCTCAATAAACACTAAATACTAGCAATTACATAGATAGAATATGTATATTTAATTTTATAATAAAAGATATTTATATCTTTATTTTTTATGGAAAAACACCCGTTATTTTTACCGATTTTCCGAAATTTTCACCTAAACGATTTTCAAAACGTTACAATCTTCCCCCTTAAAGAAATTCGATCCCCGAATTTAAATTAAAACTCCCCCCAAATACTAAAATATTTAAGCAAAACCATCAAGTCGTCGGGTCCTCTGAAATCATAAATACATAAAACACATCGTATCGCAATGCATGCGCATTAAAAACAGATATATAATCCAAAATCAAAACTCCGTCAAGCACCCCGCAATCATCGGAGTTATGGGGAAGATATCAATGTCAAGATCCAACACGGGGAAAACCAACATGATATACTTTATTAAAAACATCTGGAAGCAATGCATGCCAAACCTTTTTCAAATCGCTGTGCGATACTCGCAACACTGCACAGTGGCGGACGTCTATTGTAAGAAAATAACTATATATATATCCTTTGTTTAATATGCACGTCCCGCCGTTTTGAAAACAATTTAGAAGGGTTTCCCTTTTTAAACAGTTTCGTGTCATCACTAACACGTAGGTAAATACTGAGACTCCTTGGAAATCCCTTCGGTAACTATCAATGCATGCAAAAATATACTCAGGTACTGTCCTCTGATTAGTCCTGCTCAGTACTAAACCAAATAGCAAGTATCATAAAATATACTGCTTTTAAAAGAAATCAATCCAAAATATATATATGAATACCACGTGTGTCTGGTGCGCACGGAAATCCAAATCCATGAATGTGCCATACATGTGCACAGAAACAGCATCTAAGTGCAGCGGATGTGCACGAAACACCTGTCAGAGGCAACGGTGTGCCTGACAGCAATACCAGGTGCATCTGATATGCACAAAAATCCCGATTTAGTGCATCTGGTGTGCACCAAAATCGCATCTCATATCATGCGCTCAACATGTGCGAAAATCCAAAACAGGTGCATCCATCATGCACGAATAAAATCTAAATCATGTGCATCCAAGGCATAAAAAAAAACCGAAATCAAGCGCAATAACTATGCACAACTCATAAATCACACAACGGTGTATAAAGCATATTTTAAGTGCAATAACTATGCACAAAATATAAATACCAAGTAGGTGCAACCATGGTGCACGAAAGCAAATATCATGAACTCGGTCATCAAAACTCAATCATCCAATAAATCACCCAAAATACCGAAATCCAAAGTGACGGATACGTGATAGTCAACTCACTAATTTACAAATCGTAAATACTATCGTCGATATGTCCTTCCTTCAAGGTCGAGAAGGTGTCGGTGCATCCAATGCTGGCAGAGCAAGATATCTACTTGCCTCCTGATCATGGCCTGTCGCCTGGTGCCCTTAGGCTCTCATCTCTCACTGCGAATTGCTAAGCACATAGCTCCTCGGCTCAACGGTCCAATATAGAAACGATAACTGAAGTAGTCCGCTCTAACACATCCTCTAAAGATCTCTAGCCAACTATCATGGTTACTCATAACATGTCTCGTCGACGATGCCGAACTCTGGCCTACTGGGTGTGCGTCATATGACCGCTCCTGGGTCCAGGTCTTCTTGTTCAGTATTTCCAGAAAGGTCCTATCGATGTTTTCTCCCAAGTCTCGTTTCTGCCGAACCGCCCGAAAGTTATCATCCTCTTACTATATATATTTCTTGTTCCGGAACGGCTACATACTCATCATGACTCCTCCTGGAAGATATATCCATAGTCAACGCATCTGCTTGCGTATCGCATCTCTGATGTCAGCGGAGTGGAACGTCATCTTATCAAGATCTCGTATGAACCTCTTGCTCCACTTTTCTCTAATGTCGACTGATTCGGACTCGTCTCCTCATGGATGCATGGACTGCACTCCAACGGCTATACTCGTATCTGGAGTCTCCCAAGCAATGTAATCCCATCACATGATATCCGAATGAAGTCGAACCATCCGATCGATTGTCAAAAACCTCATAATCCCCTAAGAGCTCAACATCTTGGGTACAGTTTAATAGTATCGAATATATGCCACAGCACCTATGGACCAACCGTAGAAAGGCAAACCCAAGCCTCACTAATGGCACCGCTGAACTGCCGCAAACCCGAAGTTCACCGGCATTCCATGGTCATTAT